>JBAJHW010000001.1:116622764-117949847 GCA_037013535.1 Intellagama lesueurii
TTGCGGGAAGCCATTCTAAGATGCATGCCCCTTTGTTCACTCATTCCACACCCAGCTGCTAAATGAAGTTGAAACAATGCCTCGATTTATGCTGGATGTTTGTCTGCCTGGCGGTGGTAGATGGGGAAAGGGCGGAAGTGGTACGTCATTATTGCTGCTGACTCATGCTTTTTCCCTTCTCCTCAATGTGGAAATATGGCTTTTGCTTCAATCAAGATACACGTAACCTGTGCTCCCTTTCTTCCATCATTCTCTGCTGGAAACCAGCTGTTCCAGTTGATGCACTTGACACTGAAGCAGTTTCAATGGCACATAGCTGTTTGGATGTGAATCCTGGTAATTCCTCTGCTTTTTCAAAACCAAGCAACAAAAAGGGAGGCAGAACAAATGCTTCATCTGTAAAACCCCTTATTTGACTTGTTATTAGGGGAGAGCTCTTGTCAGATTATTTGAAATTACGCTATAAAATACCCACAGTGCTATTGCAAATATTATTTTCTTGTTGGTTACACCATGAGCCTGAAGTACACATCAGACAGTTGCAGCAGAGGACTAATAGTGTTCCAGATGAAATTCACAGGACTTGTTTTTATGGGGCTATCAATCTGTTTAGTTTTCTCCTTTACCAGAATTTACTGTGCAATCCAGTTTTGATAAAAGGTGCTACCAAAGCCATTCACTCTAACTTTAGCATGAATTAAGCAAAGAGACGGCAACCTTCTTTAGACTGACATATCACCTGTACTTTCTGCTGTTAAAAAAAAAGAGGAAACTGTAGGCTTGCTTAGTCCACTTATAGATGTTCTGTGTGTCTGATATTTGCGTCATGGTGCTTGAAACCATTAATAAGCCTCCCTCTAATCTGAGCAAAGCTCAGCACACAGAGCTCCTTCCAACTTGGAACTCTCTAAAGGAAACGTTGGAATCAGTTTTCTAAGGATGGTCAGTGACCGGATCTTCTCTCAGAGAAAACAAAATAAACTCTGGCTCCTCTTTTTTCATTCAGAGCTTCCCTTTTTAATGGTTCCAATTTCTAGTCACATGGAGGAGGAGGAGGAAGTACTGGTGGGGTGAACAAGGAGAATTTAAATGAAAAACTTCCCCGGTGGGGACTTCAAGGCCTCAGAACTAGTAACTCGATATGAAACTTTCACCTCTAGGTCAGAACCTCCCAATTTATCCAACAGTTCAGAAAAACATCTTCACTGCCCTTTAGCCATTCCTTGTTTAGGTCTTTGTCTAATTCTTCAAGAGGAGGATTTTTAAAGATCCATCTAGACTTTCTCTGATATAGTTTGTGTCACAGACAGAAACTGTGGCCTTAGACTATTTGCCTGATGGAATTCATCTGACATTAATCTATCCCCATCTGAAGAGTAAGCTAAGGAACTGGGGTGTGGAGATTTCATATGAGCCAAAGTGGTTTTGGATCTCACAAAATCCAGGGCAGCTGATAGAGTGGAGTTAGCAAGAATGAGGACGAGGCTAACTATGACCAAATATTGCCTTTTTGAACTATGACTCCTAGGATTCTCCAGCCAATATGACATAGAATTTCCCTTTTTCTATAGGATGAGGCCAGGGAAAGCACAGCGGCTGTAGAAGAAGCAGAGAAGACAAGCTTGCAAGGCACTGTATCAGTCCCCCCCACCCCTGAAGTGCTATGCTTTAAAGCCAAGGACGACAGAGGGGGCCTTCTCTTACTTCTTTCATCCCTACGCAATCAAAAAAGAAACAAGACAGCTACATAAATTTGTTCAGCCCTTTAACATAATAGGGCTTCATAAAAGGGCCATTATTGTTTTGATTTTTGTTTTTTATACATCCTAGGGAAGAAATTTAGTTTCAAATATTTAATAATAATAATTGCATGCTGCCAAGTCAATTCTGACCGATGGCAACACTTTCCAGGGTTTTCTAGGTAGAAAGTATGCAGTAGTGGCTTACCCGTCTCTTTGTCTGGGTGTGCTCTGGGACTGTGAAGATGGGCCATGGTTACACAGGCTGGCCTTATTCCCGGAGGCACAATGGGGAATCAAACACAGTCAGGTACCTAATCCATTAAACTATCCAGCCAGGCCTTCAGTACTTACCTATTGAAAATTAGAGCTCAAGCTACATGTTGGGATATTCTTTATTTATATTTCTTTACACTGGGGGATGTTGGAAGTTGTAGTCCAGCACAATAAGAGGGGGGTGGGGAAAGGTTAGTTGACATAATAACCCCTCATTTTAAAGCCCTTGTTCGTTCTTCTTCTTCTGCTGCTGCTCATGTTTTTCCTCTTTGAGATGTGTCATCTATGATGCATGAAGTCTGATGATATGAAGCTACATTGTAGGCAGAGCATAAGCTCAGTAAGAGTATGCTGGTGGGCCGAAAGTTATGGGGTTGGAGTCTTTGAAGGACCCCATAGTCCTCCAACCTGGGATTATGTATGAAAAAAATTATGCCAGTGATGGAATGGATGGGACATTGGATAGAGAGAATGAGACACAGCTTCCAGTTCCCACGATGTCATGACATTTGCAGGTGATCATGGCTAAATTGGTATCTCCCATATGGACATTCCCTTTTAACATAAGGATAAATGCAAAGCTTGGGGAAAAATAACTCTTCATGTTTGGATAAGCGTGCTGACAATTGCTCTTTCTACTTCCCATATTTGAAAAAGAACTATACTACATTGGGAAAAATGTAAAGACATGTTGAAAATGGAATTAAAGAAATTTCAGCCTCATGCAGGTGAGATGGGTGAGCTCCAGGATCAAAGGGGGAACCTTTTAATTACCAGAGAAATCTTCCCCTTGCCTGATGCTGTTACTGGCAGCAGCAGATTGCTGGTAATTAAAGAGTTCCTGCTTTGGAGCCTGCCTGATTGCCTACAATGAAGCTGAGTGCTGGCAAGTTGTGAGCGAATCTGGTGATTCGTACCCCCCACAATGAAACAGAAACTTTTTAATTACTACCAATCTCTCCTTGCCAGTAACATCATCACCCTTGTTGTTGTTTAGTCGTTAAGTCGTGTCCGACACTTCGTGACCCCATGGACCAGAGCACACCAGGCCCTCCTGTCTTCCACTGCCTCCCGGAGTTGGGTCAAATTCATGTTGGTCGCATCGATGACACTGTCCATCCGTCTCATCCTCTGTCGTCCCCTTCTCCTCTTGCCTTCACACTTTCCCAACATCAGGGTCTTTTCCAGGGAGTCTTCTCTTCTCATCAGATGGCCAAAGTATTGGAGCCTCAGCTTCAGGATCTGTCCTTCCAGTGAGCACTCAGGGTTGATTTCCTTCAAAATGGATAGGTTTGTTCTCTTTGCAGTCCAGGGGACTCTCAAGAGTCTCCTCCAGCACCACAATTCAAAAGCATCAATTCTTTGGCGGTCAGCCTTCTTTATGGTCCAGCTCTCACTTCCATACATCGCTACTGGAAAAACCATAGCTTTGACTATGTGGACCTTTGTCGGCAAGGTGATGTCTCTGCTTTTTAAGATGCTGTCTAGGTTTGTCATCACTTTCCTCCCAAGAAGCAGGCATCTTTTAATTTCGTGGCTGCTGTCACCATCTGCAGTGATCATGGAGCCCAAGAAAGTAAAATCTGTCACTGCCTCCATATCTTCCCCTTCTATTTGCCAGGAGGTGATGGGACCAGTGGCCATGATCTTAGTTTTTTTGATGTTGAGCTTCAGACCATTTTTGGCGCTCTCCTCTTTCACCCTCATTAAGAGGTTCTTTAATTCCTCCTCACTTTCTGCCATCATCATCACCCTTACACAACCACAATTTACTGAACAAGGTTTTGAGCATCATCCCGTACTCCTTGCATTCCTATTCTTGAAATTCACATATAAAAGTAAAGAGGGAAAGTGAGAAGTTCTGTTCTTGAGCTGAGCCACCATTCCACATAACGGCTATATTATTTTCTTTGAGGGTTTTAAAATTTTTGTTTACAAACTGCATTCATTTTCAAAATGTATTTCATACATATCATTACTGGTTCATTAGAACAGCACTTATCTGAATGTGGTCCATTTGGATTCACTGGTTGAAATCCTGCTCATGCAAGTTCTGTGGTGTAGGGTGACAAATGATGTGGGAAATGTGGGACTGAAATTGTCACATCTCTGTTATTTTACATTGACTGCACAATGTAAAAGTCAATGCAGATCATCCTGGAGTTTTTTCCTGCTAATCTGTCTTTCCCTCACCTCTGCCACTGGAGCAAATATATTCACATCAGTTCAGACAGTGAGGTTGCTTGAGCCAATGTGGAGGTGTTTGTTACCATTCCATTTGTATCCATTCCATCTGGCAACAGCAGCAGTGAGAGAGGAAGGGCAGCAGAGAACTGGCTGACTTTTGAATCCTCTCCTCCTAACACCTGGTGCCTGGGTCTGCTTGTTTTCCCCTTCTCTTCCCTCCCGTCTTGTTTCTTTTTCCCTTTTCCTTTTAAAGGCTTGCTAGGTGATCAAAGAGAGTGAGTGAGAGTGAGAGCAAAATCAAGAGAGAGAGAGAGAGAGAGAGCGTGCAACAAATTGTCAGTGAGAGACGATGAGGTTTTCAGTTAGCCTTTTTTGCAGTTTGTTAAGATTGCTTTTTTTTGGTCGTCCAAATCTGCATAATGCACAGTTAGAGCAGAGCTACTTTAACATGCTGGAAGCAAGGCTGACTTATACCTTCCTCCTCTCTCTCTGCTGATTCTTTGCTTCCTCCCCCCACCCAAAGCCGAAGGAAGGAAGGAAGGAAGGAAGGAAGGAAGGAAGGAAGGAAGGAAGGAAGGAAGGAAGGAAGGAAGGAAGGAAGGAAAGGGAGAGGGAAACATGCAAACCCAGAGACCAAGTGTAGGGAGGAAAGGATTCAAATGGCTAAAAAGCTGCAAACAAGACTGAGTGACAGTTTCCTTCCCTCTCTATGCTGACTCCTGTGTGGTTGATTGAAGCAAATTAACCCAGGGAAACCTGACTTCTCGGGTGTGACTTCACAGCAGATCTATTTACATTTTTCCTGTTGTGCCTAATACAGCAATGGTGGGGGGGGGGGATTTAACATTTCCTCCTCTTCTCACAAACCCTCTATAGGTCCCAAGCTATCCCTTTCATTGTCAGGAACCAGTGGGAGATGAGGAATGGGAGAGGGACATATTTATTAACTGAAAATCACTATTGCCAGGATGACTGTACCAGTCTTACACTGTGTAACTTCAACAGGATTGTCAATGAACAGCCATTGTCAATGAAAATAAATCAGATTACAGAAGTGAATGAAGTAGCTGTGAAATCAGTAAGTGATGCAAAATCTGGGAAGGATGTCCTGGGTTATTCATTGGACCAATCTGTGGTACAGATGTAGTGCAGACCATTTTTAACTACACCATTTTCTGCTTTTGACATTACAAGAAGGGTATATTCATATTTTTCCCATGAAGAATATTAAAGTTTTGCAGACTGTTCCCAGGTTCCACAAAAGCAAGAGAAATATTATAAGGGAGAAGAAGTCCAGTGGAATCTCCAAGACTACCTTGGAATGTTTGCTTTGGGAACTTTTGGAATGAAGAAAAGAAGAACAAAAACATATCCATTAAACCAACAGTCATTATTTTATTTTATTTAAAAGGGAAAGAAAAGGGGGGGGGGATTCAGAGTTTGGACTGAATTTGATCTGACAATGTCTCTTTAACAAGAAAATCACAGGGAGGTAATCAATACCCTAGTTGGACAACATTGCACATTGTTTCCTGTCTGTGTTTTGACTGTCTTGCTCTAATAAGCTTCCAAACCTAACACAAGGTCAACAAAAAGAAACAAACCTTCGGCAGCCTGGAAAGCTAGTATTTCTGCTACCTTTCCTCCTGAAATAATAAAAAATATTCAAACCACAGACCTACTAAGTGCAAATGAAATCCACAAGAAGCCGCTCCTAAACTGATTCTAGCTGTACATTGCAATTAGTTCAGCCACAAGCCACTGGGGTAGGTGAAGGAATTACGGAGAGAAACTTTTATGTTCCATGTTAGGCAAAAGGCCTGACTAAAGAGTTTTAGAGCATAAAGCATGGAAGATCTGCCCAGTGCCTCCTTTATTTCAGGGTCTGCCCGTGTAATCTCAAGCTTTTCTTTGCCATAACAAAGTCCAAAAAGTTGAGTGTTCAGTGTTTATATTTTTAAAATGCAATCAAGGAGATCCACAGTAATCAGCAAATGTATAATGTGCAACAGTGGTAGTTATAGCAAAATTTGTTGTGCTTTTATTTCTAGGGCAAAACAACATGTGACAGTAATGTGACATTTTACACTGACAAAGAGGAAGCTAAGAATCCTGTAGCATCTTTAAGAACAATTTGATTTCATTTATTTTAGCATGGACAATTTTTTTACATCAATCTACTTTTTCAAATGTATGCAGTACAGTATTCAGAGATAGCAAAAATGATGAGCCAAGCCTTTGAAAGCTTAGGACCAGTATACAACAATAATTCTGCTCTGCTCTATTTTCATAACCATCAGCAGTGTGCTTATAAACCTCTGGACTGAATACCATGCTCCATGCACTTGAAAAACAGATTGCAATTCATGAAAACTCCTGGTAAAACCCATCTGTTAGGTTTAAAGCTGTCAGAAGCCGTTTCTCCTCTCCTTGTGATACTCAGAGTATCATAGCTATGTCTTTGGAAATTATAAGTTATGAGATGGCTTAACTTCTTTTTAATAGCAAATGGGGTATTTTCATTGCAACCACATGATCCAGGGAAAGGTGCTATAATCCCTTCCCAGGTGATGCTGAAGACAAAATTTACCTTTCCCCATAACCATAGCACAGGGAGAGAGATTCTTCACTTGAAATGTACCTAGAAAGCCCTGGAAAGGGTTGCCATAAAACAGAATTGATTTGACAGCATATAATTATTATTGCAATGTTTTCTAATTAATTTAAAAGTTACCTTTAAGTGGTATTTTAAGGCACTGACAGAAACGTTCTGACATAATTTTTTAAGGTTTTATGCCATTCAGTTTTCATCCTAAGTGGTCAAGAAAGTATTTTTTTTTTTAAAAAAAGTTTCAATGTGCAATATCAAAATTGGCCACTAGAGGGAACAAAATAGCATTTATCTTTTCTTTCTCTCTCCCCCCCCCCCCCCGCCCAAATGTGTTATGCCATCCACTTATCAGTCCTAAGTAGCCAGGAAACTATTGTTGGTTTTTTTTTATGGTTTTTTTTTTTTTTTTTTGTAAATATTTGCAGTGTGCAATATCAGAATTGGCCATTAGAGGGAACAAATGAGTATTTATCTGCATTTTCTGGCATGTTAGTAAGAAAAATGCAATGTATTAATAACCCATCATATGCCAAATTGCTTGTGCAATGGGGCCAGTTATAATGCTAATAACAACTTATAACCAAGAAGTAGAAGAGAAAACTCTCAAGCTCTGTATTATTAGTACATGAATCCCTCACCACAAGGAGGTAATTTTTGGTGGAAACACTGCATTAACTTTAATATATGCCCTGGTCCTCAGAAGCACATTGTCAGGCATCGGAGTCCTCCCGACTACAGAAGACGCCAAGAACTGTCCCGTGATTCATGTATAAAACAGAGTATTTTAGAACTTTCTGGCAACTCAGAATGAGATAAACCAAGTTACTTCAGCACAGCATGTTCTGCTACAAAAGTAATTAAGCCCTGAGAAAAGTGTATTTAGTCTGCTTTTGAAAGGGTGGCTTTTATTTTAAAGAATCCTGTTTTGTCTTGGTAATCACAGTTCTACAGGATGTTCCTTTGCACCAGATCCTCTGAGAGTTTCTTCTTTTTAATTCCCCAGGTCTGACATTCATCAGAAAGAAAACTCACGTGAGTGTGTCTCTTTTAAAATCTCCTTTTTCAATTTGCATTGGTTTTCCAGTGTATTATTTGTGAACTGGGTAGTGGCTTGAAGCAGCAGGGTAAGTCACAGAAGGTCTTACATGTAACTTGTGGGAAACATGTATGTGACTGCATTGGGAAGAGCCCCAAATAGGTTAACTTGTTGAAATCCACCACCACCACACCCACACCACACCACACCACACCTGACCTCTACTGAGAACTCTCTAGCGAAGGAGCCTTTACCTCCTTTTGAAGCAAGTTGCTTCACTGTTGAACAACTCTATCATCAGGAAATCTATCCTAATGTTTAGTTAAAATGCCGTTTCTTTCCATTTGAGACCATTTGTTCAGGCCCTAGCTTCTGGAGCAACAGAGAGCAAGTGGGCTTCACCATCTATCTGGCAGTCCTTTACATATTTGAAAAGAGTTACGAAATCATCTTGGTGTTGTGGAAGTAAGGACTGTTTGAGTAAGAGTTTCTCACAGCCAATAAGTGTGTGTATGTACTTATTTATCAGACATCATTTATAAGCTATTTTTCAACACATATTGATTCAAGACAAATAAAAGATGCACAGACCGGACATCTGTGTCCATGCCATAGATAATGACTTCCAGGTGACCCATTTAAGCAGCCATTAAATATTATTAAAGTTAATTTACACCCCGTTTTCTCTCCCCCCCACTACAGGAAATGTCTCAATTAAGCAGATGTCTTGGTTCTTTAATTAATGTCTGTCACATCCACTGAGAAAGCCTTTGCCGAAGAGCCTGAATGCTTGCATTCAGTTTCTGATACTCTTTCTTCTAGAGAAAAGTAAAAGCATTGCACTCACACATAAGATTGTAGGGGAGGTGCAATCTACCCTCTCCCACACTGGCTGATCTGGACACCACCCTAATAGACATCCTGTGGGGAAAAATGCTTTTCCTCTTTCTTAAAGTATCCACAGGATAATGGGAAGGGGGAGAATATTTAACCCTAAATCCAAAATCAGGGGGAAATGTGGTGAGGAGGGGGGAGATGGAGAAGGAGCATTCATGAGCTAGTGATTAGAAATGCTGGATAACTCAGTGGTTTAGGTCTCTGGCTGCAGAGCCAGAGATTGGGATTTCAATTCCCCACTGTGCTTTCTTGACAAGGGCTGGACTCAGTGATGCATAGGGTTCCTTCCAGTTCTCCAGTTCTAAGTTGATGATGGCGACTCCTATTTTACCACATCACAAAGACATTCCCTCTCTTTTTGGCCCACAACTTTGATCAGGTTTAGTCAGTAATTGATAAAAATCTGTATTGCTTCTTTTTAAATAGCCATAGAAAATCAGAAGCACCTAACTAGGCCATTGAATGCTTCTTCTAGTATAAGCAGTCAAAGAATGGGATGCCTGTACAGGAAGTGAGGAAGATTCTTTCCTTTGAACCTTGGGAGATGTGCGGATGCTGCAGTTGGGACTACTCAGGCATTGTGCAATCCAGAGGAAATAAACACCTGTGGAGGACATCACACCGACCCTGCTGTCTTCACTAATCAAAACAACAACAAACAAACAAACAAACAAAAAACACTTGCTTACACCCATAAGGTAACACTATTAATTTGGCTTCAACTGGCTTCTAGTATGTAGAATAGTGGGTTTCCAGTGTGGTGTAGTGGATAGAGTAACAGACTAGGACTCTGGAGAAGAGGGTTCAAATCCCTATTTGGCTGTGGAAACTGACTGGGGGAGTAGAACTGATAAAACCACTCCCTAAATATCTCACTTACCTTGAAAGCCCTGTTGTTGTTGTTGTTTAGTCATTAAGTCGTGTCCAACTCTTCGTGACCCCATGGACCAGAGCACGCCAGGCCCTCCTGTCTTCCACTGCCTCCCGGAGTTTGGTCAAATTCATGTTGGTAGCTTCAATGACACTGTCCAACCATCTCGTCCTCTGACATCCCCTTCTCCTCTTGCCTTCACTCTTTCCCAACATCAGGGTCTTTTCCAGGGAGATTTCTCTTCTCATGAGTTGGCCAAAGTATTGGAGCCTCAGTTTCAGGATCTGTCCTTCCAATGAGCACTCAGGGTTGATTTCCTTCGGAATGGATAGGTTTGATCTCCTTGCAGTCCAGGGGCCTCTCAAGAGTCTCCTCCAGCACCGCAGTTCAAAAGCATCAATACTTCGGCGGTCAGCCCTCTTTATGGTCCAGCTCTCACTTCCGTACATCACTACTGGAAAAACCATAGCTTTAACTATGTGGACCTTTGTCGGCAAGGTGATGTCTCTGCCGACATTTTTTTTTCAGCCAGAAAAAAAAAGCAAAAAGCAGAAAGCCCTGTTAGGGTCGCTATAAGTCAGTTCCGACTTGATGGCTTAGCACACTAAGTGGGTAGGCTAAATTTTAATACCAGTTCTTTGACAGGGGCTTGCCGTTTTTCTGTATTGCCTTTCTCCCAGCCAAATAAGAACCTTGCGTTTCAAAATAAGGCAATGTATGTAGGGGTGTTGGTGGAGTGGAAGGTAAATGCAGATCATTTGGCAGTTCTTTGTTTGAAGAGTCGGAAGGAGAAATCTAGCCAACTGCTACCTGGGTTCTGCTTTGAAACCACATCCCCACTGACATTTGCAGCTTGTGTTTGAGCTTACCTTAAGCAGATGTGGCATAACCGTCTGCCATGAGTTTTTGGGTCTTCCATATTTTTTTTCTGCCCTATCTACAAAATCTTGATGGGTAGCCTGAGAAAGACAGATTAACAGTGAAAACTAGGCGGGATTCCCCCTGCCTTTTTTTTATTTTATTTTATTTAAGAAAAAGGTATCACCTGCTCTTGTATTTGTCTCTGCGGACAGACTGCAGTGGAGAGCTTTTTCTGTATGTGGATGTTCTATGTCATCCCAAACTCTGGAAAACCATGCACACATGGAGGATCTCCTCTTCGGACCATTGTTTTCTGTGTGAAGAGAGTGACAACAGGGGAAGAGGTTTGCAAACTCCTTTTTTTCATGCATTTGCTTCTTTGCCATTATACAAGAGCTAAACAGGGCTTCCTTGTCAGCTAATGTCTACAGGACCGTTTGTATTCTTTGACTATGCCCTGAAAGAAGCACAATATCAGCCTTCTAAAAGATGAGCATAATGAGTGGCTGGGATAGGAGGGAAGGAGTTAAGTGAGCTAGTATTACTGAATTTTTTTTTAATTAAAAAAAAACGAAATAAAAATAAAAATGCTGACATAGACATTTCTCCTAAGATCTGGTATTTATCTGTCCATGCGTTAATGTACACACAAAACTTAACATTTCCAGGTTGCCGGCTCAGAAAAGTTATACATCTGCAGAGAAAGGTTAAAGAGCATCATAACACTGCTTGGAGGAGTTTAATAAATGGAGCCTAGCTTTGGTCTTTTAAAGCATTCTTCCCCAATTTTTCTGTGGTAAACTGCAGGATGAGGAGAAACTCCAGAGGCTTAATAAGCCTATCCCAACCTTATGGGCAGTGTTAAATGATCACATCAAGAGTAGCACAGTGGGGGTGAGGGGGAATAGCCTGATTTAAGAGAACGGGAGAAAAAATAGGCCATAAATACCAAATAAGGTTATTTTGATTTGATTCTGTGGAGCTGGCAAAAGACCAAACTTCCACCATGGCCAATCACAGGTTTGTAACATCACTTCAAGACTTAAACAAACCCCAGGAGATTACAAGTTGAGGTTCAAAACGAATTGGAATGGGCACAAAAAGTCATGTATTCATGATCCTGGTCAGGATTTTGAAAGAAGTTATCTCTTTGTCTTTGACCTGTACATTGAGGCACATACTTTCCAATGTCCTGAGTATTCACAGAGGCACTGAGGCAAAGATCAACTTTTAAAAGGACATGGAAAGGTGTCCAGACCAATAACATAAAAAATATAACTAGAGAGCTCACTCCTCTGCTTAGCTGTACATCCATTATTGGTTGAGCTATTATTATCTATTACTTATTATCATTTTTTTCCTTACAGATACTGGGGCATTATACATATACAATTAAAACAGTGAATTATGATTAAAAAACAGCAGTGGCAGAATATGTCATCAGATAAAGAAAAGCAGCAAACATCTAAAGTGCAAATGCTGTCTGAATGAGCCAAACAACATGCCTTGACAAGCAAAAGACATTTGAGTTGATGCCAAGAAAATGGCCATGTCATGGCAGTTGCACCCCCATAGCAAGACTATCCTATAGTTGGAACACACTGTCAAACTTTATAATAATACAGTTAGCATTTCCTTAGAAGCAGAGTTCTCTTAACAGCAATGTTGGCAAGCCTTTGGGTCCAAGTCCCAAGTCCAAGTCCAAGTCTTTGGTACCAAGTCTGAGTCCGAGTCTTTGGTACAAAGTTTGAGTCCGAGTCTTTGGTACCAAGTCCCAAGTCTGAGTCCCTATTAAAAACAAGCTCTTTTCCCCAGAAAAAAGGAAAGGGTGGATGGATTCCAAGTTGCAAGTTGAGTCCAAGTTGAGTCACCAGTGCAACTTAAGTCTGACTTAACAGCGAGTCCCGTGACTCAATCCCCTAGCCCTGCTCTTTAATAGCCTGTCTGTTTGTCCTACCACAGTTTTGCATCAACACACATGTGCTCTCTCTTGCTTTTGTTTGGTGGTCACCAGGAGATAAACATGGGTGTCATTGGTATGACTTACTTTTTTCAAGATCATAGTTTAGAAGGATTTGTTTGACTCTTGTAGTTCAGAGCAAGCATAGCATCAACATTGCATATTGAGACATTTCATGTTCTACAGGGCCTAGCAGCAACAACGTGGGGCATTCAGGGGAAAATCAGCCAGGGACTGGCAGTAAGTATTCTCAAAGGCTTTCACAGCCGGGATCCAATGGTTGTTGTAGGTTTTTTGGGCTGTTTTTTTTGGCCCTCTATTTCTTTTTCCATGGTGAATTGTATATTTGGGTGGATGCTATTGAGATGGTTTAGAAATTCTTACAGTTTTTCTTCACTGTGGCTCCACAAAATGCAGCATCCACACCAGAATCAAAGAGCATGAAAGACACTGCAGACTAAAACAACCGGAAAAATCGGCAGTAGCTGAACATTCCCTGAAACAAGCTGGACATGAAATCCTATTTCAAAAAACAGAAGTACTGGACAACACCAGCAATCATTATGTTAGACTACAAAGGGAAGCCATTGAAATCCACAAACACCAGCACAGCTTCAACAAAAAAGAAGAAAACCTAAAACTCAACAAAGCCTGGCTCCCAGCACTGAAAAATACAGCCTGAAAAAAGGTGAACAAACTCTACCCAGCCACAAGGACCAGTGATCACTGCACACAAAAGACTAGCAAACAACACCCATCAATCACAGTGACAGATCATCTCCTCCTTATCACAACAATACATCCATAAAAAAACACCCTAATCAGCATAATCACCCAATCTTCTGAAAAGGACAAAAAGCTGATCCCACAGCTACAAATACTCAACTATCCCACACACTACACCAGAACACAGACAGAGTTCTAACTCCTGTCCTCTGAAGATGCCGGCCACAGAGACTGGCAAAACATTAGGAAGAAAAACCTCCAGAATATGGCCAAACAGCCCAAAAAACCCTACAACAACCAACTGGCAGTAAGCCTTTCACAAGTCCCAGAAAGAACATACAGCTTGAAAAAACTCTCCACGTGTCATGTGTGCTGTAGGTAAAGCCACACAGGATAAGAGCCCTACAATCTCTCAAACAGCGGACTGCATTCTGCTGCCTGTTTATTCACTGTTTATTCTTCTCTAGCTTACCATTATTATCTGGCTAATTGGGTCCATTAACTGAGTCCATTCCTTTGAGGTCTATTTCCACAGTCTTCTGACCTAGAAGCAATTACAGTATATCACAGAAGTGAGTACACCCCCTCACATTTCATAAATATTTTAGTATATCTTCTCATGTGACAACACTGAAGAAATGACACTTGGCTACAATGTAAAGCAGTGAGTATACAGCTTGTATGTATAACAGTGTAAATGTGCTGTCCCCTCAAAATAACGCAACACACAGCCATTAATATCTAAACCGCTGGCAACAAAAGTGACTACACCCCTAAGTGGCAATGTCCAAATTGGGCCCAAGTAGCCGTTTTCCCTCCCTGGTGTCATGAGACCCATTAGTGTCCCAAGTCTCAGGTGTGAAAGGGGAGCAGGTGTTATCGCTCTCACTCTCTCAGACTGGTCGCTGGAAGTTCCACATGGCACCTCATGGTAATGAACTATCTGAGGATCTGAAAAAATGAATTGTTGCTCTGCATAAAGATGGCCTAGGCTATAAGAAGATTGCCAAAACCGTGAAACTGAGCTGCAGCACAGTGGCCAAGACCATACAGTGGTTTAACAGGACAGGTTCCACTCAGAACAGGCCTCGCCATGGTCGACCAAAGAAGTTGAGTGCTCGTGCTCAGCGTCATATCCAGAGGTTGGCTTTGGGAAATAGATGTATGAATGCTGCCAGCATTGCTGCAAAGGTTGGAGGGGTGGGGTGGGGGGTCAGCCTGTCAGTGCTCAGACCATACGCCGCACACTGCATCAAATTGGTCTCCAGGGCTGTCGTCCCAGAAGGAAGCCTTTTCTAAAGATGATGCACAAGAAAGCCCGCATACGGTTTGCTGCAGACAAGCAGACTAAGGACATGGATTTCTGGAACTATGTCCTGTGGTCCAATGAGACCAAGATAAACTTATTTGGTTCAGATGGTGTCAAGCGTGTGTGGTGGCAACCAGGTGAGGAGTACAAAGACAAGTGTGTTGTGCCTACAGTCAAGCATGGTGGTGGGAGTGTCATGGTCTGGGGCTGCATGAGTGCTGCTGGCACTGGGGAGCTACAGTTCATTGAGGGAACCATGAATGCCAACATGTACTGTGACATAGTGAAGCAGAGCATGATCCCCTCCCTTTGGAGACTGGGCCGCAGGGCAGTATTCCAACATGATAATGAACCCAAACACACCTCCAGAATGACCACTGCCTTGCTAAAGAAGCTGAGGGTAAAGGTGATGGACTGGCCAAGCATGTCTCCAGACCTAAACCCCATTGAGTATCTGTGGGGCATCCTGAAACAGAAGGTGGAGGTGCGCAAGGTCTCTAACATACACCAGCTCTGTGATGTCGTCATGGAGGAGTGGAAGAGGACTCCAGTGGCAACCTGTGAAGCTCTGGTAAACTCTATGCCCAAGAGGGTTAAGGCAGTGCTGGGAAATAATGGTGGCCACACAAAATATTGACACTTTGTGCCGAATTTGGACATTGTCACTTAGGGGTGTAGTCACTTTTGTTGCCAGCGGTTTAGACATTAATGGCTGTGTGTTGCGTTATTTTGAGGGGACAGCACATTTACACTGTTATACAAGCTGTATACTCACTGCTTTACATTGTAGCCAAGTGTCATTTCTTCAGTGTTGTCACATGAGAAGATATACTAAAATATTTATGAAATGTGAGGGGGTGTACTCACTTCTGTGATATACTGTATGTCTTCTCTATCAACTCTTACTTGCACCACCCCTGTGGCATCAAAACAGTCTAACCTTCAAGTTTGGCTCTGATATCTCAGGGACTGGGATACTGTTGACCTGGCAACCCTACCAGGACTGTGATGCAGGAAGGCCCTTCTACACTTCGTTAGTCTATCAGGAAATCCTGAAAACAGTCTGAAAGTTGGAGTAAGAGTGCTTTGTAAGTTATATAAAGAGGAAAGCTTCCCACAATCTCCTTGTGCAAACCTGAGGCACTTCCCTGTTATAGTTAATCACATTACGATAGGACTTTGTTTGCTGTTTGGTGTTTCTCTCTTAATTCCTCCCCAGCTGTGTATTGGCTTTAAAATGTACCTTCAGGGGGACCCTCCCCTGTTGCAGATGAAAAGTTAAGGGCATGGCACTTTTTAGAGTTGCCAGCTTTTATCATTTTGCTGTTAGTCTCAACATGTTTGAAGGTTTATCTCTCCCCCCTCCTCAAGCTCCTTGGGAAAATGAATATTAACCCTCTCCACCTTATCCGAAGGGAAGTTTAGCAGGGGAGGGGGGAGAGTTTGGAGATATCTGATTAAAACCACAGGCATATCCAGCCTAAATTGTGCTTATTAATTTGACCTCATCATGTTGGCATGGTCCCAACAGATCGTTTGGGGTTTAACTGTTGTAAGTATAACATTGAATCTGGATGCTGAAAAAATACTCTTCTAAACAGCATTGGTTAAGAGTTGCCTTATAGCATTTGTCACACCCTGTCTGAGGAAGTACATGGAATCTATTTTGCATTCCTCCCAGTATCTGCTTAAGTAGAAAAGGTGTGTGCATATGCATATGTGGTATGTATTTATGTGTACATATGGATGGATGATACTATATGTGTAGATTAATAAAGATGATGGATTGGACTCAGGTTGAGGGAATTAACATCTGGCCAGCTTTATATCAGTTTCTATAGCACCAGTGCCACCCCAAAAATGCTGCATGGCTGTTGCTCTACAGCTATAGGTTTTGCTACTAGAACAGGAAAAGATAGTACATCACCAGTACTCTGAGGTAGTGTGAGGCTGTGGACAGAGCTTTGGGCTATAAATGAATTTGGGGACCCAGATTCACCTGGGGCACCCTAGTTGTGGCCTGTGGTGAGTTTCCCTGGAATGCACTTCATGGACTAAGCAAACGTAGTTTCAGCATCAGAACTGCTGGATAGCTCAGTGGCGGAGCCAGAGGTTGGAAGTTTGATTCCCCACTGGGCCTCCTTGATAGATGATCCATAGGGTTTTTTCCAATCTTGCAGTTCTATGACGATGGTGATGATGATGATGACGAGATGAAAAGGGAAATGATCAATATACTACTGAGAGGCAGAGGGATAAGAACAGGCTTTTTAAACTTGCTTGACGTTGAAACCTGGACTAATAAAATTAGCAAACTGAAAGAGATGAATATAATATTAATCAAATTAAAGGATGTTGGCTAAGAAACTTCTGAAGGAAGATCTCAGGGTCTGGACAAGAGTCTCGAATATGTGGCAACTCAGATAATATAAATGGACAGGAAACTACAATGAAGTAAACTAATGTGAACTGTGTTAGTGTCCCATCTGCAAAAATTTGGTAATACACAGTATGCAAGAACTTGATGTGGCAGCTAAGAATTAACATGCAAATTCAACTGCAAGAATTCACAAAATAACCAGAAAATCCAATGATGTCAAAAGGTCACCTAGATTTGTAACAGTTGAAATGATTTATAATAAATTTGTAACTGTGAGAAGCAAACATTGTGAAAAACCTAGGGGTAATGCGTGTCCTATGCTTGGCTCAGATTAGAGTCTTCTTGTTGTTGTTTAGTCATTAAGTCGTGTCCAACTCTTTGTGACCCCATGGACCAGAGCACGCCAGGCCCTCCTGTCTTCCACTGCCTCCCGGAGCTTGGTCAAATTCATGTTGGTCGCTTCGATGACACTGTCCATCCATCTCGTCCTCTGTCATCCCCTTCTCCTCTTGCCTTCACTCTTTCCCAACATCAGGGTCTTTTCCAGGGAGATTTCTCTTCTCATGAGATGGCCAAAGTATTGAAGCCTCAGCTTCAGGATCTGTCCTTCCAGTGAACACTCAGGGTTGATTTCCTTCAGAATGAATAGGTTTGATCTCCTTGCAGTCCAGGGGACTCTCCTCCAGCACCACAATTAAAAATCCTCAATTCTTCAGCAGTCAGCCTTCTTTATGGTCCAGCTCTCACTTCCATACATCACTACTGGAAAAACCATAGCTTTGACTATGCAGACCTTTGTCGGCAAGGTGATGTCTCTGCTTTTTAAGATGCTGTCTAGGTTTGTCATCACTTTCCTCCCAAGAAGCAGGCGTCTTTTAATTTCATGGCTGCTGTCACCATCTGCAGTGATCATGGAGCCCAAGAAAGTGAAATCTGTCACTGCCTCCATATCTTCCCCTTCTATTTGCCAGGAGGTGATGGGACCAGTGTTTTTTTGATGTTGAGCTTCAGACCATTTTTTGTGCTCTGGCCGCTGCTGAGTTTTCCAAACTTGCTGGCATATTGAGTGTAGCACCTTAACAGTGTCATCTTTTAAGATTTTAAATAGTTCAACTGGAATGCCATCACCTCCACTGGCCTTGTTGTTAGCCATGCTTTCTAAGGCCCACTTGACTTCACTGTCCAGGATGTCTGGCTCAAGGTCAGCAACCACACTATCTGGGTTGTCCGAGACATCCAGATCTTTCTGGTATCATTCCTCTGTATATTCTTGCCACCTCTTCTTGATGTCCTCTGCTTCTGTAAGGTCCCTACCATTTTTGTCCTTTATCATGTCCATCTTTGCACGAAATGTTCCTTTAACATCTCCAATTTTCTTGAACAGATCTCTGGTTTTTCCCTTTCTATTATTTTCCTCTATTTCTTTGCACTGTTCATTGAAGAAGGCCCTCTTGTCTCTCCTTGCTATTCTTTGGAAGTCTGCATTCAATTTTCTGTAACTTTCCCTATCTCCCTTGCATTTTGTCTCCCTTCTCTTCTCTGCTATTTGTAAGGCCTCGTTGGACAGCCACTTTGCTTTCTTGCATTTCCTTTTCTTTGGGATGGTTTTTGTTGCTGCCTCCTGTACAATGTTACGAGCCTCCATCCATAGTTCTTCAGCAACTCTGTCCACCAAATCTAGTTCCTTAAATCTGTTCTTCACTTCCACTGTGTATTCATAAGGGATTTGGTTTAGATTATACCTGACTAGCCCAGTGGTTTTTCCTACTTTCTTCAGTTTAAGCTTGAGTTTTGCTATAAGAAGCTGATGATCAGAGCCACAATCAGCTCCAGGTCTTGTTTTTGCTGACTGTATAGAGCTTCTCCATCTTTGGCTGCAGAGAACATAATCAATCTGATTTCGGTATTGCCCATCTGGTGATGTCCATGTGTAGAGTCGCCTCTTGTGTTGTTGGAAAAGAGTGTTTGTGATGACCAGCTTGTTCTCTTGACAAAACTCTATTAGCCTTTGCCCTGCTTCATTTTGAACTCCAAGGCCAAACTTACCTGTTGTTCCTTTTATCTCTTGGCTCCCTACTTTAGCATTCCAGTCCCCTATAATGACAAGAACATCTTTCTTTGGTGTCAGTTCTAGAAGGTGTTGTAGGTCTTCATAGAATTGGTCAATTTCAGCCTCTTCAGCATCGGTGGTTGGTGCATAAACTTGGATGACTGTGATGTTGAAAGGTCTGCCTTGGATTTGTATTGAAATCATTCTATCATTGTTGAGATTGTATCCCAGTACAGCTTTTCCACTCTTTTGTTGACTATGAGGGCTACTCCATTTCTTCTACGGGATTCTTGCCCACAATAGTAGATATGATAATCGTCTGAATTGAATTTGCCCATTCCCGTCCATTTTAGTTCACTGACGCCCAGGATGTCAATGTTCATTCTTGCCATCTCATATTTGACCACATCCAGCTTACCAAGGTTCATAGATCTTACATTCCAGAGTCTTGTAGCTTGTTGTATTTGTCAGTAACCTGTGTTTCGGTGTTCAAATATGGAAATATTGCTAGAATACATGAAAATGGCAATGGATTTCTTTGCTTAATAGCTTAAGAAAAGGTCTGTTGAGAATATTCTGATGCATATGCTTCAGTACAATGATATGAATACAATGTGACCATAGTATAGAGAAATTCTCTACAGAATTTTGCATTATGTTATCAGCACAGGGAGCTGCATTAACTTTTAATTTCCTTGCGTGTTGGTATTGATTTAGGAATAGATTTGCTTAATTTAATTTTTTTAAAAAAAACAGAAAACATCTAATCACAATGAAAATAGATAGAAACCAAGCAATAAAAGAAAGGAACTTATCAGTGGCCATGAGAGCAGGTACGTAAGATATAAAGGTAGAAATAGATTTAGCTATATATCATTGGTATTATTTTTTATTTTAACAGGATAGTTGCTGTAAGAAAATGCATTTTTCTATGGTTTTTTTGCTTCATCCTGTAATTTGTAATTTTTGGTATGTTGTATGACCTTTCTTGCATTGACTATTTATCTGTGTTGGTCTCATCTGCCTTTGTTTATTGGAAGAGCCAGCATGTACAGGTGAAACTGGATGCTATACAAGAATATGCCAATCTTATAATGCACTGTCTTATTGGATAGTTAAAAATGTATCTAGAGCAGGGGTCTCAAACACGCGGCCCGGGGGCCATTTGCGGCCCGCCGGACGATAGTTTGTGGCCCCCACCTTGCCTCCCGCCTGAAGCACCCACGCGTCCTCTGCTGTCAAGTCGCTCCCGTCCCGTCCTCGAAGAGCACCTCCAAGCCGCCAACAGCAGCTGCCACCGCCGCCTCTTCCAGGGAAGCAGCTCTCTTTCTCTCTCGGCACCCCCAGCACCAGCCCGGCCAGCAGCCGCCTCAGCACCCAGCGGTGCTTCCTCCTCCTCCTCCTCTTCGTCCTGCTTCAGCCGCCTCGGCTCTGGAGGCTGCCTGGGCTCGCCTCGCAAAGTTTGCTCCTCTGTCGTGGTGGGCGTAGCTGCTGCTGCTGAGTGCGCCTTTTTTTAGGGGGGGGGCTCAGAGGAAGGTTGCCGGACCTCCGTGTGTGTGTGTGTGTTTGTGTGTGTGTTTGTTTGTGTGCATGCACGTGCACGCACCTGTGGGGGCCCCCCGCCCCGTTCTGTTTAATTTCGCGGGTACCGGTGGGGGCTTTTCTCCTTTGACAAGGTGAATTCTGTGAGGGTTTTTTTTAAAAAAAATTATGTCGTGCCCTCCTCCCCCTGGCTAAGCGGTCGCCGGCGCTCCCTCCCTTCTCCGCTTCTTTGTCCTGCTGCTGCTGCTGGTGGTGGTGAAGAAGGAGCCGGAGGGGGTCGTGGCCAGGCGATGAGGGCTTGCACGCCCCTCCTCGGAGCCCCAGCTGGGCTAAGGAAACTCCCGCGCGGCTTCCTTGGGCTCTTGCTCTGCTTGGCGGAAAATCTGATGCGGCCCAGCCTCACTCAGACTCTGCCTCCAGCGGCCCCCAGGTAAATTGAGTTTGAGACCCCTGATCTAGAGGAAGAGTGTTATGTTGTGCTTTATATTAGATGGCATGTGAAAAATAAATATAAAATCACAACAAACGTTCTTCACCTATTAGGCTGCTTTTATTATTGTTTTGCAATTTAATCTTGAATGTGTCCCAAAACAGGCCTTTAAACTCTGATGTGCATATTCTTTCCCAAAACATATCAGAAATTCCTTGTGATGAGAGGTGACACTAGAAATTAGAGCAGTCAATGTGAACTGAATTTTGTTCCTGAAGTTAGAGTTTTAAAGCAAAGGTTATACTGCATATTTGTCTTCTGCATTCTAAACAAATATTACATCTAAATTAAGTCCCATTGATTTGTATGGTATTAACATTTTAGGTAATTTAGGAGTGGAATCTTAATTTTATCTAGTTTGTGTGGTAGTCATCATTTTTAAAGTGAAAATGCCTTTCCCTCAGGGTCCAGCTACTGGGGTGGGGAGGGTGCTAAGGGAATAAAGCTACTTCTTGGAGACATACATTACTGTACACATCCCCATGTTTTCAGTAGTAGAAGTCAACCTGCCCAGAAAGACAACCTGCATATTGCTATCAAATACCTCACAGAGGCAAGGCAATGTGGAGTGTATTCTTAAAAGAAGACCCAGCAAAGCAGAGGTCCCATAACAAAGACTCTGGAGCTCCTGAACAGACATGTCTTTGCAGAGTCTGTTCCTTGGAGGCAATGACTTTTCACCATCCGTGTAATAATGAAGTAGTTTTAAGTTCCATAGCCTGGCTGCTTCACTCTGGGACAGGTGGCATAGAGACATACGATATCTCAAGGATGAGAACGATGCTGAGACAGTTTGGGAAACTCTTAACCGTTGGGATTATCTTGGTAGAATAAAGGATAAGACATGCTTTGGGCTCTGAATGTCTTTTTAGTTCACTGATTCTTGCCTGCTGCGGAATGAAACCTGCCTTTGCAGAGGGCAGGATTATTTATATGTGAGATATAAATCACCACTTCTTTTAAAAAACCAACAATACTCTACTTCAGTGATGACATAATTTGTTTCTTCTCTGCCTGCGGGTGTTAGCTAACATCTGTTATGAAGCTGAGCCCTTACATCTTTCTTGGTGTATTATTTTTAGAATCACTGATACTGGCTCACCAAGAAAGTTTTTTTTAAAAAAAAGATGTCCATAGAGGTCATTTGGCCAAGAATGTTAATTGATACAATGAAAATGAAATCATTAAAGAATCACTGCTGTGAGGGGGCAGATCATCAGTCTTGGTTAAATAACAGGAAAGGAACTCAGAAAGAGAAGGAAAAAAGAGAAGGGAAAGGGTGCTGAAGTCTTTAGTAGGTTTACCATATTACACCCTAAAGAACAAGGAAAAGGCAATGTGGTCCTCAAGATTACACAAATGAGCAGGTGATACCTTTTATTGAACCACTAAAAAAAAAGAAAAAGAAATTGCAAGCTTTCATGGAGAAAATTTCAACCCCTTCATGGATAGTGAAGAAAAATGGTAGAGAGTCCAAAAATTGATGATACCTCTCTGTGAGGGTCGATGTCAGTCCTTTTGAGACTGCTGTTTCAAACATTTTTGCAGCATGGTTTGGAATTTTTACACCTCTCTGTTAGGACCAAAAGGTTGCTGTGATTGCACACATGCACATGTGCGCGCGCACGCGCATGCACACACGCATACAACGTGCTTCAAATCTAAGCTTTCTTTTTGGCTGTGGGGCTGAGGAAAACAATACAAAGGCATCGCAGCCTCTAGCACAAGTTACGGGTTATAATTTGGTTTATTTGTCAGTTAGAAATAGCCAATTGTGCCTTGGGAAAACCAGCAGAAGTGCTGGGTTTTAAGATAATCTTCAGAGGAGCTGCTCTCTGTTCTGCCACCAATATTAGCAGGGGGGGGGGGCAGGAATCAGAGTTAGTTCCTTCTCAGCAGAGTTCCCTGTCATATGAAATTTTCTCCCAAGAGAGATAACATCCATGATTCCATGCAAGAGGAATCTTTAAAAAGTCATATGTTCCCCTGCCTTTTAATAACAATAATCTTAGAGCTGTAGAACTGGAAGAAACTATGGATCATTATGTCCATTTTTTTAAAAAAATATTCATTATTATTGGGTTTCCCAATTGAATCATTTTGTTAATGACTGATGAGTGTTTTGAAATTGTATTTTATTGAAAGACATTTGCTGCATTAACAGTCTTAAAATGTGTTGTAAAATTATGGTTTTATTTAGAATTACCTGTATTTGTTATGACTGTGTGATAATTTCTATTGCTTTTATGCTGTGAGGCATCTTGAGAATGCCATGATCCTGAAATACAGAGTAATGAAAGAGGGGAAAGCCCTCGGGCAGGGTGTTGCGGTCTAAGATAGACCCACTAACCTAGTTGCCCTTGACATGTCCACATTGCATCATTCATTCACTAATATGTCTCAGACTAATATAAAAGTCAGGGCCTGTCCACACTCTGAAATTTGGTGCGATCTGGCTGGTGCTTAAAAGTTCTTCATCTTCAGTACAATCTATGTGAAGGCAGAGCAAAGAGCTATTTTGCATCTCAATGAATCATTCTCAAAAGATTGCATGCCCTAGCCCTGTGCTAGAAAGATATGGGCCGGCTCTTAAAGGGGAAGGATGGATCATTTTAAGTACAAACACAAGCAGACAAGGTCTTTTTCCCCTGTACCAATCAGTGCTATCAGGGAACCATATATCATTACAATATGCTTTCTAAGACTCCTTCCTTTTAAGGACTTTGATCTAGGTATATTCGGCCTGGTTATCCAGCTGTTGCACAATAAAAACACACATGTAACATTATCATGCTCACCCAGTGCCCTGGAGCCATCTGGGAAGGGTGGAGGGGTGGGAAAGAGTGTGTGCCCAGGCTTTAGAGCCGCTGCCCATAGAAAAACAAAACCTCTTCTACTACCACTCATCCTGGGATTTGTCTCTTTGCCTGAAACTCCAGCTAGTACCCCAAGACCTGAAAACCCTAGGTATCTTTCTGTTTCTGTCCTCACAACAGCACTGAGAGGCAATGACTACCTCTATGACGTCTAACAGACATTGTGGTGGAGCAGAGGGTTGAAGCAGCATCTCCCTAGTTAATTCCTCTGGACTTTACACTGGCTCTCAGCCCAGCCCAGAGTTCCAAGGCACTTACCTACCTGCGTCAAGAGCCACTGTGCATCCTGAAAGATCCAAGCTGCTTGTGCCGCACACACACAGCCTGACATGTCCAAACTTCTGAATGAATTGGCCTTTAGCACACTATGTTTGGAATAGCTTTCTGAGCATTTGTCACAGCACGCAAAAACTGAAGGCGCAAAGAATCCTCTTGGCATTCACATAATTGGCTCCAAACATAGCCCCAGCAACCTGAAACAGAGCACATGTTGACACATTAAACATGAAAGATGCCTGAGATAGACGGGTAAGATTCAGGCTGCCCTTCAAAGTGTCTGTATTACACTAGGGCAAGGGTGGGCAACATGCAGCCTTCTGGGAGTTATCAGTCTGTAACACCCATCGTATTAGCCAAAAAAGAAAGAAGATGCAGTCTGAGGACATCTGAGGAGGAGGTGGGATCCTCACTGGAGTTCTCTTTCATGGAAGGACTTCTTCTCATGACAGTTGCCTGGGAGAAATTCTGCTTGCCACAAGGACAGACTTTTCCAGTCCACTACATATGACTGCCAATTTGGTGGTAAATGATTTTTTTCAGCCTTGTGTGATACCAAGTAGAGATGAGCATGAATCATAAAATGGCGATTCGTAATTTGTCAAGGTTGGCAAATCACAAATTTATATATATATTTTATGATAAATCGATTTGTCAATTCATCGTGACTTAAAAACTCTATAAAATGCCTCTGAGGCACCTAGAGACACTAAAATAGCAGAGAAATGCCCCCAACTCTACTGTACAATCCCCGCCAAGTTTGGTGAAGATTGGGTTTCAGATGTCCGAGTTATATACCCACAAATTGACCTCCCCTGGAAAGTTCCCCCAGGCACCTAGAGACACCAAAATTGCAGAGAAGCTTCTACAGACTTTCCTCTACAATCCTTCCAAGTTTGGTTAAGAGTTGGTTTCAGACAAACAAGTTATACATCCACAAATTGGGTCCTCCCAGGAATGTGCCCTTTAGCAGCTGGCTTGTGGCAGTGCTGGAATTTTCCCCAAGCCAGCTACTTAAGGGCTCGTTCCTGGGGGGGACCCAATTTGTGGGTGTATAACTCAGAAGTCCAAAACCCAAACTTCATCAAACTGTCAGAGCTTGTAGAGGAAAGTCAGGGAAAGCTTTCCCGGGAATGTGTGTCTCTAGGTACCTGGGAGTCTGTTTTGTAGCCCAACAAATCAATGAATCAAAAATCCCTAAAAATTCATCATTTTGTATTTGTCGGGGATGTCGCTTCTGATGAATATAAATGACAAATTAGTGATTTTTGATGAATTTTGCAAATCGTTTTTTATTTTGTGCCTGTCTCTGATACCAAGATTTATTTTCCATATCTTGCTAGTGTAAATGCAGAGATG
The DNA here is from genome assembly GCA_037013535.1 of Intellagama lesueurii. Classification (NCBI taxonomy): domain Eukaryota; kingdom Metazoa; phylum Chordata; class Lepidosauria; order Squamata; family Agamidae; genus Intellagama; species Intellagama lesueurii. The sequence goes on from JBAJHW010000001.1 coordinate 116,648,211, forward strand.
TTGCCTCTGTTCTAAGCTGACAGAAAAGCTCAGTGCCTCACCCTGAAGGCAATGATTAGATCTGCAGCAGGAGAGGGGAGGAGAGCTTTTGTCAGCAGAAGGGGAGAGACTGAAAAATGACACCTTTGTCACTTCTGTTTCAAGAGCGAATCTAAAACTCCATTTTGGTTTGCTGGTAGTTTGGCTTTATGAGCCACAGGCAGCACATCTGGCCCCATTTTTATATTAGTTACCTTAAACCCAGATTTTAGACAACTTCTATCAGATGAAAAGCTCTGGAGAACTCTGAAGCTTGTCCTTTTCATGATGATAAAGGATTCACATTTCCTGGGATTTCAGAGCTAAAGGCTTAGACTTAGGGACAGTCCCCTGTGATGCAACCTTCAGTAACATTTGCAAAATGGTGTGTGTGTGTGTGTGTGTGTGTGTGTGTGTGTGTAAGAGGGAGGCTGGCATGCAGGGACTCAGTGATGAATGTGAAAACCAATGCATGAATTCCAGTAGCTGCAATAGCTCTGGAGCATGCAAGTTAATGAATGATGTCAAAGATGGTTTCTGATCATGTCCAAATGACATGTTCTGGAGCCATGAAAATCAACTCCAGGTTAGCAGTATCCCATTCCCTGAGATTTTAGCTGCAAAGACTAAAACCCAGAAAATCGTCCTTAATACTCGAGTTTCAAGAACAGAGAGTTGGTGACCCTATAAAATAAAAAGGTTCTAAAACCCACACCAAGAGGCAACCCCTTCAATGAAGGAGGCACTGTAGTTCGAGACAGGGATACCAGCTCTCCACAGGGTGCCAGATGAAATCTTCAAAAATTGCTATGCTTTCAGATCTCCAGATAGAGAAGCAAATCTCAGCCTGAGTAGTAGAGGACATTGTTTGCCATTTGCAAGGGGTGTGGGATGTGACTCCTAGGAGGAACGGCAGGAGCTGCAATTTTACAGAATCAAGGCAGGCAAAGGTTGGGAGTGACAGCTGCTGGCTACATTTTGCCAGCTGCCCAACCACCTCCCCACTCCTACCCCAGAATTTTTCTTCTGCTTCTGAATTGCCATATTACATGGTTAGCTGGATTCTGGGCCCATTCATGAGAACTCCCTTGGTGCCGATTTCCACAGTCAGCTGGCCCAGAAGCATTTTTCAGCCCTGCTCCCCACTTTTGCCTGCCTTGCTTCCATAATATTGCAAGGCCTGGCCCTGTGATGTTAACAAAGACCTGCTCTCTGTTCTCAGGTTTGGGATGTGCAATCTTGGGTTTGGGATGCTACTGAGCTGGCAATGCTGTTTCTAGGTATAGACAAATCTCTGCTGTCTCTGGATAAAAATGTGTGTGTGTGTGTGTGTGCGCGTGCGCATAAGAGAGAGAGAGATTGAGAGAGAGAGAAGAGGAGGGAGGGAGGGAAGGAGGGACAGAGCAAATATTTAGTGCCTTGCTTTTCCTCTCATTTGTGATTTCTGGAATATCAAAAGGAAGAAAGAAAGCTTTGAAATTTATCCAGTAAGCTGTTTCCAGCATATTTGTGAAACATGACTGATGTAATAATGAAGCATCAATGCAAAGTTTGTCTAAAAAATCCAGAGAGAGCTAAATATTTCCAATGTTTGCAGTTCAAACGGAAAAGAAAATGCTGTTAAAGGAAATGATAAATTATGCACCTTTCATCCTTTGGGGAGAGGAGAGTTCCTTTCGCTATAAATGCAACAGTTCTCCTTATGCCAGCGATTTTGCCTACCTTTGCCTCAGTTTCCATTCTATAAAATGCAATAACCTCACAGAATTTGTCACATGCTTAATGAGAAACACTCAGGGGCCACACACAGAAACAGACGGACAGGACAAATCTCTGATGACAGCCTCCACCAGAGTTCCTAAAGCTATGACCTTCAAACTATTTATTCTGGAGAAGATCTTTTAAAGAGCAAAAGGTGTCTCCTAAAAAAAGCGGTGTGTGGATTGCAGCCTACCTGGTACCAAATAACCCACTATTTGACTGTAGTGCCCACTGCCTGGCCTTGAGCTCTCTTGTTCTAGAAATTTATCTCAGTCCTTCAAACACAGTAGTTCCCTTAGCAACTATTGCCCATTTCTCCTAGGCGAGGCCTCTAATTTTTTTTATTGAAGAATTCTTTGGGGGCCTTTTCCCCATGTAGGCTAGTGATGGCTTGGGAAGCAGTTATAACCTTTGCCCTTTCTGGAAGGAAAGCTGCTTAGATATTCCCTTTCTCCTGTTGCTTTTGGCACCATAGAAAGGTCACAGTTGACAGGCCTGCATCAGCCGAACGTATCATACATATACGATTTTCTTCCTTTATTGCATGGCAGTGGGATAAATGCTGGATGCTAATGAGGACCCTTTTCTTTGTGCTACTCCTGTCTGTGAAGCCTAGCAGCCATCATTGCTGAATGCTGATTTATACAGTGGTCAGGTTGTCGAGCCCGAAGGAGGTGCAAGGAGGCTCCCCTCTTCCTGTTCCTGCACAGCTGTGCTCCTGCGGGAGCCATCGGAAGACGCTTCAGACTCACCAGAAACTCTTTTGGACATGGTGTTTACAGCCAGCCCACGCAGGCTGCCACTGTGTGGTCTGGAGCTATCAACAGAAAGGCCGAGCAAAGGAAGACAAATGAAGCTGAGAGAGGACCCGGCTTGCTATTTACCCCCTGGGGCTGCATAAACAGGCTGTCATCAGATGTTGTTTGCCTGCAAAACTTTCCTCAAGAAAGGTAATGGGAAGATTTGCTGAGCCGCTGTTCACCTTGGGGAACGTTCTTGTTTAGTTCTTTTCAGCAGCTATTTTGCAGGGGGAAAAGGATGGGGATATTTTGGACATGCACACTATTACTGTACTTCACACGGTGAGATGGTGTGCCTAAGAGAAACATTAAGTTGCCTCTGTACGTCAGTTACTTTTCGAACAGAAATTACACCCCTCAGGTTACCGCAACAGTAACTGATTTATCTTTGGTCTGGGTGCACACTGTTATCCTATCCCAACTGGCCCTCTTTCTTCTCTTTGTTGCTATCAATTGCATCACTGATGTGATTGATGGTAATAATAGCCAATTGCTCCCACGATTGATCCAATCAGATGCTCCAGTGCTCCAATAACAGTGCATTGCTCCAACAGTCAATTACTCAGCAGCTTCACTTGGCCTGCTGCTCCTTGCCCGTGGCCAGCCAGGAGGCCTGCAGGGGAGAGGAAACAGTTAGGGTGTGTACAGCCAGGGAAACAGCCAGCCAACAGGCAGCCAGCAAAGCAGTAGCTAGTTGGCTTCTGTGTGAACAGAATGCATGGCTAGAGACAGGGTTTGGAGAAACTGCGGTGCTCCTCCAAGTCTCCAGGGGGGGCAGAAGAGAAGGACTTTTGTACATGAGGTGTCCTTAAATCCTGGATACCTATTACCAACAAATTGGGAGTGCCAATGGCTCAGCCCCAAGGTGTTGGTAATTGTTGCATGCCCTCCTTCCATGACATCACAAGTATTCTCCTGTGGGACATCACAAGGACCCATCCCCCAGCTCAGGTTTTGGCCCTGAAACCACAGGGGATGGGATGATGCCACCTTGGCAACCCTGATTAAAGGGACTTTTCGGTCTGATATATGAGGCCTTTTGGTGGAGGGAGGGGAGAAGAATTTTGGAAGGCATTTTATTGTCAGGAGGCTAAATGAACCACCTGTTAGCTTGGAAAAGTCAGGACCAAGCGATATGACTGTCACTTAGGTTAAACAGAGAGAACACGTCAATTGTCGAAGAACTTGGGAAAGATGACTGAAGTCTGCTGGGATTGTTGTTTGTTTGACTTTAGTCAAAACATTACATGCAAAGGACTACAGTTCTGAAGGAACTGAAGGAACTGAAGGAAGACTTGGCAGAAGGTGGACTGAGCAGGAATTCTCTGGTATAATTCCACATAGCTTGGTCCATCATGTCTTAGTTAATGAGCAGATGATAATATGGTGTCATCTATTGTTGGAGTCCTTTAGTATACAGGATGTTATATAATGGTGGGTTTTGGCCTTAGTCCGGGAAAATGTAAATGCAAAGAAGGAACAGTAAGGAGATCCTCCTCTTATGTGTTCATCCTAGGGTGCTCTCTCTCTTTTGCAGTTTTTATGGAGACATTTTCCTTTTTGGCTAATATCCAAGCTGCGCATGGCAGGCAACACATCTCTTGCCGTTTCCTTTCTTGCGTTCCCATGGATTATTGGCACCACACCCTAGTTTACTCATGCAACAGAATGAGGTAGGGTCCTGGTGCAGTAAAATGAACTGTATTATATCAGAATGCAAAGGGTCTCTCTCTCTCTCTCTCTCTCTCTCTCTTTCTCTCTCTCTCTCACACACACACACAAGAATGCACAATATAAAGTGAAATCAATAGCAAATATTAAAGATCAATTTACAATTGAGTGTAGACAAATAAAAACACAACTCATTGGAGGAGAAAACTAGTATAGCAGAAGTTCACTGAGCTCAAAATGTTCTGTTGGATGTGCTAACTTCAAAATTAAAAAAAAGACTGAGAGTTTTGGGACAAAGGATCATTTAATTATCTTGTTTGTAGGCAGAAACATACTTTACACTTCCCCTTCCTGGTTATACCAATTTATTTTATGTTACAATAAGTGCTGTCAGGCCAGAACTAGAGATGAGGGTATTCGTATTCGTAAATGAATATCCGTGCACAGGTGGTGTTAACGAGGGTCCAGCCCCATAGGGCTGGATCGTCCACTCACTGATCTGCTGTGGACATGGACAGCACAATTCTACGAATGGCTCCACAGCGTGCAATCTGCTCGCCACTCTTCGACCTTGCAGCGAGGCTTGTCCTCCCGCCTCGGATCGCACGCTGCGGAACCATTCATAGAATCGCGCCATTCGCATCCGCGGCGGATCGGTGAGTGGACCTTCCGGCCCCATGGGGCTGGACCCTCATTAACACCACCTGTGCGGGGATATTCGTATTCATATACGAATACCCCCATCTCTAGAGAACCAACTGATAGCTTCTCTAATAGAGCTGTTGACATGAGATATTAAAGATGTGGTTCTACCAGTCAACACACATCCAGCGAGTTTCCATGGCTGAGCAGGGATTCAAACCCAGGTCTTATGCATCCACTATATCACACTGATTATGTAAAAACATATATTTGAATCTTAGAACTGCAGAACTGGAAGGGACCCTATGGATCTGCTCCTGGTGAGGCTCAAACTCACAGCCTCAGCATTGCTTGTAAATGTGGGTCTTTTCACCTCAGTGGGTAGGAGGGCAGTGCAATGCTGTGTAGATGTCCTTATGGTAGCTGATGTCAGAGATCTGCCAACAGAGGGATCTGCCAGATAAGATCTGTTGGCAGAAGAGATGGAAAAGAGGACGGGCAAGGAAACAGATGAGTCATTCCAATGACACAGCCACAATGCTGGCACAAAGTGAGATCCCAGTGAGGAGAGTCCTATTCATTTCAAACATTTCTAGGCTGGAAGTGGTTTGAATGCAGCCCAGCTTCAGTTGGCTTAGTGTCAGCTCAACTAGCCCTCGGCCATTTGGCCAGTTAGGTTTACACTGTTGACCGTTGACTGTGCAGATAGGACTGTCCATGTGGTAGACCAGTCCTGGGAGATGATTTGGGAGCTGAAGAGAGGCCCTGAGGCAGTTGTTCCTGGATGGCTGAGACACTTGTAGTCTGCAACTTATCCACAGTTATGCAGCTCTGGTTTCTCTTCAGATCATATGCATAGTTATGCAGCTTCTGTGGCCTAAGTTGGTTTGTCAGCAGCTATATCAAATTTTTAAACCTCTTCCAGGCTTAACAATTGCCCCCTTTGTGCTTTTCAGCCCAGTCTGCTTCTTGATGTTCTGACACAAGGCCTGGGATGTGGATGTGCCACTTGTTGTATTATCTCATGCCATTGCTCTTTTATGCAAAGGCCTGTAAAGGTGATTATTAAAAGTACAGGGTAGAATCAAAGAACATCCAGATGGAAAATACTAAAAGGCTTCTTCACTCATCCTCAGTCATCATGTCACATCTTCCCTTTGATCCTGCTGAGGCTGTGTCCTCAACTACTTTGTTCTGACTAGTTCCAAGTGACTCAGTTGGTGCTACAGCTTCTTTTAATAGGTTGTGGAAACAAATTAGGAGCATTTTCCTGTATTTTCTTTTGGAGGTCCTTCAGTTGTTCCCCACCCATTGCTCACTTTTCCCCTCCCCTCAAAATTTCATCCACCAGTCACATTTTACTTTTGAAATTCCAGCTCTCCCCCCCCCCTTTTCTTTTCTTTTTTAGCCATCTGTTCCTCTTCTGATGCTCACAAGAATGTTAGTTACCTCCAGGCATATTTCGTCTAACTTTCCTCATGCTGTGCAGTGTTAATGTCAGTGAGGAAACTTTTCCCCCCTTAAATGCTGCTGGTAGTCTTTGCCTCACAAACCATGCTTTCATTTTATTACTGTATTTTCAGGATACCTTCTAATATCTTTTGGTGGTGTTTACCTTATTAAATAAGCTTACCTTATTTTTGTTGAGGTGGCTGATGGTGACATATGAGTGTGTGTTGCTGTTGTTTTCTTTCTGTTCCACACATCTTGATTGCTCCATCTGCAAATTTCCAGATATGAAAAGGCCCCAAGGGAGAAATTACCCTTCAGCTTTAACTGATAGTCAGGAAGTCAGGGCAGTTGCAATTCACCAGAGGGATGGCTGTACAGCAGAAGTGTTCCTTGCCCACCCAGCCCAGAAATAACAAGACAAGACACAGGTGTTGGGTTTAAAACTTGGGCCACAACTTTATTAACTATTTAAAGTCATCCCCCCAAATGCAAGGGGACCTACCGTAGTGCGATATTCTTTAATGTCCAGATGATCATCAATCTCTGGACATTTCCTATCAGGGCGAGCTCCTATTTCAGAATCGTGCTGTCCGCTGTACAGCACGCCTTCAGGTGCTCTGTGACTTGGTACCCCCTAACCAACTCTCCCACCGAGCCTCGTGACCTTAAGCGGGCAGCTGGTTGGGAGATCGTACCCTGTAAAGCCCACCTCTCATCTGACAGCCGATTGTCAGACCTGGACAGAGAGATGGCCAAAATGTTGTCACCACGTGTCAATCCTGAACTCCCCCAAGCTTTTTTATCGCACTACCCGCCACGGCATGGGGCTATTTATACGCCCCACGCCTGCCACCCAAGCCAAAAATTTCAGCTCAGAGGCCCCCTTGCAGATCTGTCAGAAAAATGTCTGTCCCTAACTCAGACATATGAACGCCGTCACCCCTGAATAATTCAGGCTTATGAACTGTAATGTCTGGATGTGGGATCACTGCACCCAGTCCTGACCTAATTGCACGGCCTATCTCACAATTTACTCCCCACCTGGAGCGATCTATCCGACCTCGCGTACAGTCGGCTCTCCAAACAAGCCTAGGAATAATGTTAGACCAAATAATCCTCATTGAAGGAAACTTATCCTTCAATGTCTGCAAATCGTGTATAATTTGCAAAATCAAAGACTTGCCTTTTCTAATTGTCAAGTCATTCCCCCCTGAATGAACCACCATTAGATCGGGAGGTGCACTCTCAAAATTAGATAGGGCTAAACCCAACAACTCAGGCCATAACATGCCCCTCTTTCCTTTCCATTCAAGAGTGGCAAAAGCTCCCAATCCTAAATTACGTCCCCAACCTGTCCTCATGGTATGCTTCATGGCCCAGTGAACATAGCTGTGGCCATACACCACTACTCGTAGCTGAGCAAAAGCTGCCGTGAGTCCTGTAAAAGAGAAACAGAGTCACATCTAAACTGGGAGGGAATGCACATAACCTTTAAACCTATGTGAAGACCATCTCCCCAACTTTTTAATTTGCTCCTCGCCATAGCCCAAGGCAGCAGCCATAGATGCTGCGCCAATGCGAAAGGAGTGAGTTCCAAATTTCCACCCCACTATGCCAGCTTCACGAAGGCCTCATGATGTAATTGCCCAAAATTAATACCTCGTAAGGGGAGAACCGTCACTGTGACGAAATAAATCACCACCAGATTCCCCTCTCAGCCAAACAAACTCAGTGAGGGCTTTAACTGGGCAAAGCTCTTTTACAGAACAAAGCCCCAGCCTTATAATTTGACCCATTCCAAACTAGTCAGTTTTTGATCGGCGGAGATGCAACAAGACCCCGTCTTCGGAGACAAGCAGGTCCTCCATCTGCAACGCCACACGGGATTTATCTAATTTTGATGCCCTAACCAACTCGCTAATCCGAAAGGCCCCAAAGAATGCGCATAGCGTAGCTGCCTTGAATAAACTCTCCTCAAATTGGTCAGCGCAGACCACTTTCCAAGCTTGGCCTAACTGGACATGTATCCTGGGGGACATGGGAGTGCGAACGTCTTCACTCTTACCCCTCTCCTTGGACCAACCTTCAATCATCTTTTTAACCCTGAAGTTGTTAGCCAAATCTGGGTAACCGTGAGCCTTAGTGTAAAATGCTAGGGCAGACATCTTTCCCTGAATGGTATGTGGAGCCAAACCTTTAACATGCAGGTGAACAGCAAATTGTTGCAAGTGGTCCACTGTTATAGGCCATGGTCTGCCCATGCCTTCACTTGCACAAAAGGCAAAAAACTCTTTGCATGCCGCTGCATAGCTGCGCCTGGTACTTGGAGCGATGGCTAAACTTATTGCCCTGTTGGCTTCAATTCTCCAAGGCTCCATACCTCTTGGGGCAATATTTCTGGTCGAAGTTGAGCCTCCGGGGCCAACGCCCTGAACCAGTCGATCTGTTGATGGGACAGGGCATCAGCCAGCTCATTCTCAACACCCGGTATGTGACAAGCCTGAAACAGTATATTGTACTCCAGGCAATGTAGTGTGAAAGCTCTCACGAGTCTCATAACCCTCCAAGGCTTGGACAAGAGGGTATTCACTACGTGAACTACTGCCATATTGTCACACCAGAAGGTGACTGAGGAGTTGGCCCAGACCTCCACCCACAGCCATAGGGCCCCCAGAATGGGAAAGAACTCCAGAAAAGTGAGATCATGAATGACTTCGGAGTCACTCCATGCCTCAGGCCACAGACCGGCACACCAACGGCCTCTAAAGTACATGCCATAACCAAAGGAACCAGCAGCGTCAGAGTGAACTTGGAAGTCCCTCCAAAATGAAATTCCATTGAAATGCTCTAAGAAACGCAACCATGTGCGAAGGTCATCCTTTATGTCTGCTGACAATTTTCGCTTATGATGTGGCCTCTTTAAGCCACTCATGGCTCCGCTGAGCCTTCTCAAAAAAACCCTGCCAGGGGCGATGACCTTGCAGGCAAAATTAAGGTGTCCAACCACCTCCTGCAAGTCCTTCAGTGTAACTTTTTTACGTTGCAGCAAGCTTCTGATTCGGATCCGCAAATCCTTCAATTTAGACTCAGGCAGCCTGCTGGATTGCTGAACTGTATCCAGTTCAATCCCCAAAAAGGTAATGACCGTAGATGGTCCCTCAGTTTTCTCGTCAGCCAAGGGATCGCCAAGCTCCCTTGTGAGGGCCTGAAAGGTTCTCATGAGAAAATCACATTGCCCTGATCCAGGTTTTCCACAAAATAAAAAATCATCTAAATAATGGACAATGTGGGTCAAGCCTGCCCTATGTCTCAGAGCCCACTCCAAAAATGAACTAAAGTGCTCGAAAGCCACACAGGAAATTGAACATCCCATGGGCAGCGCCCTATCCATATAAAAAAGGTCCTCAAATTGAAAACCCAATAACTCAAAGTCATCGGGATGAACTGGCAGCAAATGGAAAGCTGACTTAATGTCAGCCTTCCCCAGCTCAGCCTCATTGCCGCAGGCACGAACCATACGTATTGCAGCATCAAAAGATGTGTACCTAACCGTACACAGCTCCTGTGGAACCATGTCGTTGACAGATTCCCCTTCAGGGTACGACAAATGGTGAATTAAATGCAACTCTCCTGGCGTCTTTTTAGGGACGACTCCCAAAGGGGAGATACGTAAATTAGGGACTGGAGGCTCCACAAAGGGACCAACTACCCTCCCTTCAGCAACCTCTTTCTGAATCTTTTGCCTCACTACCTCCTCCATACCTCTGACAGACTTCAAATTACCTGCGGAAGTTGCAAATCTATTACCCTGCACAGGGATTCTGAATCCCAAAGTAAAGCCCCTTAACAAATAACTAGCGGCTTCACGATCCAGGTAGAGCTGCAACCAGGCCTCCAGAACTGCCACATTAATTGGACTGGGGCCCTTTTGCAGACGGGGCTGGACCAGCTGTTGGCCTCTTGGGTCCTCCTCCATCTTTTCCTCCACCTGCTCTGGGATGACCTCGGAAGCAGGATATGGTACTGTGATTGCCCCCATATAATGAGCACACATGGCTTACGGCTGCAGAAACCCTTTGCGTTGAACTCCCAGCAAACCAGGCGGGGTTGAACCCCCTGGCCCACCAAAACGTGGGGAGAATTAAGGTTAGCAGACCTTTGAACGAAGTGCCCACTGTCAAAACGCTCGCCTGACGGGCGAGATGGAGTCATTAGCTGCAGCCAGAGCCCTTGATGATGAACATCCCATCGCATCTGGGGGTTAATTGCAGCCCTCATCCTGAAACCCTGGTCATACAGCAACCAAGCAGGGCATGGAAAGTCCACATAAGCTCGGTAAATAAGGTCAAGATATTGCAGAAGGGTGAAGGCCCTGTCAGGGTAAGCCTTAACTATGGTGCCAGCATAAATTAAGAAACCTGGCAACCAGTTAGCCCAACACCTATCTGCCTTCTTCTTGAAATGCTCTTTTTCTCTGTCCTCCTCTTTGCTACCTTTCTCCTCCTCCACCTTTCTATTTAAAAGTTTGAATACGTCTACGTATTTACCTCATCAAATTTTTTCTATAGTGGCTGATAAAAGGTGGTCCCCCAAAGGTAAGGACTGATCGCCACAGGGCAGTGCACTTCTGGCTACAGAGTTGTACCCAGTGTTTGGGATCACCAAGTAATTGAACTGATGAGAAAATTCAGCAACAGCAGGCCTCTGGCAAGGTGAAAAACTTGGAGGATATGGGGCCGTCCAAGGCTTCACAGCCGGAGGAGGCACCCCAAAAGTAGAAGGGGTAAGCCCAAAACTCTTAGGTAGGACACTAGGAACTGGCAGGAAACTTTCCAGTGGGGAGACAACTCCCCAAGGCCAAATTCCCTCCGATTGCTGTGTGAATTGTGTTGGTGCAGACCCACCTGGAGGAATAAGCGAGGCGCTCGACGAGCTGGCTGCAGATAACTCATCCGCACGTTGGCTGGTGGCAGGGCCAGCAGCATCCGCTCCCAACTGCCCACCGAAATGCCTGCTTGATCCTTGGTCAAGGACCTCCTCAGCTGTCTGTTCTCTCGACCGCTCGATGGGATCCATCACCACCTCTGGTGCGTCTTCCTCTTCACCCACAAGGGGCTCAGATGCCGGGTCACCTTGTGCTGAGGACGCCGCCCTGGCTCCCGAAGCTGCAGAACATTCTTTCTCCAAAAGAGTAATGCGTGACATCATTACGTCACCCAATTGTCTCATCTCAGCCATTCTACGTGATTTAGACTCCCTGCTTGACCTCCTAGGTGTAGCAGCATTAGCTGCCTCCCCTGCTAAAGCTCTCTTCCTTTCCAGCTCGCTTAACTTAGCTAGGATAGCACTATAATCAGGCCACTCCTCTTCGTCTGATGAAGACAGCGCGGGGGTCACCCTGACAGGAGTTTTACGCTTTGTAGGCTGTTTTTCTTTCTTACCACCCTGTCCTTTCTTTGGAGTCATAATAGCTAGACTCTCGAGAGTACTAGCAGTTGCCGCCTGGCAGTACCAAATGGAATTTAGTTAATAACCACTCTCAACAATTGAACTCTATTTTAAATATTTATTACTGATCCTATCTAGTTATTGACTTATTTGAATTATTTTTATTGTTTATTATTTATTAATATTATGTTCGATATGATTATTATTATTATTAACACTATTTTATTTATTTATTTATTTATTTATGTTTTAAAGCACTCTATCAATTATGGTTACCTAACTTGCAGTGACTCTGCATGCCAGCAGGGGGCGCTGCTACAGACCTCTGCTCTGCTGCCTGTCCATCTTTTTTTTTTAAATTGTATGTAATCAAATGAACTACCAGCAGGTGGCGCTGCCACCAGATCAACTACTGGCTGCTTATAAATTGATACGATTCCTGTCGTTTCTTTATTCTATTTTAAAATTGAACACACACACACACACACCCAAGCACAAAGGAACCCAGTGGGTAGGGGTATGGGAAGGGGAAGGAAGTGCAACAACAAACCCACTTACCCTTACTAAAGGAATTGATTTTACTTGCTTAAATACCCAATTAAATTAAATGAATTGAATTAATTTATAACTAAATAAACTTGAAAATATGAACTAAGTACCCTGTTAAAACACCCCACGAAATCATAATTAATATAAACAATGAAATGCAACAGCAATACCCCCAAGCAGCCAGATGAATTAACGGAGAGGAAAAAGGGGGGCGGGGGGGAAATGGAGGAACAACAGGAAAAAACCACCCTGATCTTCTAAACCCCCAGCACCCCAAACGAACACTAAATACAAAGATCCAACTAATAAGAAAATTTAAGAAAAAACTTAGTGTTGCTCAGCTGTTGAGTGCTCCGATCGACCGAAGAGAACGGGAGCCGTGCTTGCAAAAGTGAAAGCACTCTCTCCGGACCGACGTGAACTCCTTGCTGGAAAGGCAGCAAAAGAGGCTGCCGTAGAGGGACCCAGCCTTCTTAAAGGCTTGTCCTTCCTCCCCCTAAAGGCTGCGTCACACCGTGACGCTTGTATCCGTGCGGGCGGGCAAAGCCTCCCCGAAATGGCGACCCAGCGCCATTTCGGAGAGGTCATTGTGACCCTCCAGATGCTGTTGCTCTCCAGGTGCACCTCCCCTCACCGTTAACTAAGACAGTGGCTAGTGCTGATGGCAGTTATAGAGTTTCTTAAGCAAGTTGACAGCTATTCCCTTTTTCCCTCCTCCAACACTTTTTCAATTTAAAAAAGTGACTTACCATATATAATAGGGGTACAGGGTGAGATCCAGAGTTGCCTTTCTGAAAACAAAAGGGCCCCTTCCTCTGATGGAAGGGATTGAGATAATAATATATAGTTTGGCACAAACAATAAATTAACCTAAATATTCTGTTAATAGAAGCTGTCACTTAAACAGACCATTTAAAATAACCTGAAATGCCCAAACTTTTGACAAAAAATGGTGGCTCTTTCATGGAAAATATGGAGCTGTTATTAAGATTTCAGGCCTGCTAGACCCTCAGTAAAATAGGAATTTTTCTGTTTACCTTCTTACTATCATTCATTCCCTCTATCTTCCATAGTCTAAATACATCCAGGACCTATATTAAAAAAACAAAACAAAAACACATGTATTTTTTGGAATCTAAAGGTGTCCTGGCTCTGAGCCATTTACAAGGCCAGAAAGTTTAGAGTAAAAACACATACTCTGAAAGCTGCTGCGTATTTCCCCCAATACTAACAGACACAGCTGCCAAGTGTGCCCCAGGAAAAGAGCTGTCTGTATTAATACACATTCCTTTACCCACTGTAAAGTTATAAAACAAGATGTATAATGTGAGCTACCTTCAAAACAAAATGGTAGGAGTCATTTCTCTGCCCTTCATAGGGAAAGCACCGGAGATTACTATGACTCGAGAATGCCAAAATCCTATCAGATCAAGAATTATATTTGTATGACTTCCAATAAGCAGACCACCTCTGTGTAGTGATTCTTATTTCTTCCACTAGAGAAGGGACTACAGAGTGCACAAAGATTTTTAGATAATAACTTAATTTTTTAGGGGTGGGCAGTGGATGGTCCATCATATGTTTTTGGACTCTGAGATAAAAGTTGTTTTGTATGTGTGTATGCATATAGCAGGAAAACAGAGAGAGAAATAATGAAGAATAAGAAATAATGAAGAATAATAAGAAATAAGGTCATCCCAGATAAAGGAAATCATGTTCTACAAAGATGCTTTATCTCATTGTAATGTATTGTCATGATCTCGTATAACAGGAAAGCTGAAACAGCATAATATTTTGAATTATTGTTAAATTGCTAATACTAAGGCATGCCCAACGAATGGTTAAGAACAGTTCAAAAGGAGGAGAGCAGGTCAAGATGGCTACAAGGGTGTATGTTATATAGAGGGGTGGAGACAAGTGGACTGATGCTCACATAATGAGTCTTCTCTTTCTCTGGCATCCCTTTGTGCCTGCCCTAAGCTGTTCCAGACAGTCCCCAAATTACTCAGCGGAGACTTTGAGAATGAATGGCCTGAAGGAGAGGAGACTGCTGGAGTTCTCTTCTGTCAGCGGTGTCTGTTCTACTGGAGGATGGAGACTGCTGAAGTTTGTCTAGTGCTGCAGATGAAAAAGACACTAAGCAAATGGGAAGGTAGAATGGAAGGTTTGAACAGAATGGTTTTGCTCAAGGACCCAGGGAAAAGAAATCTTTATCCAAGTTTTCTGACAAACAGCTGCTGAATCATAACTAATTAGCAGGCTGCACTATGCTGGTTTATCACAGAGTTCTTTGCAGCTTCTTGCAAACGCCCTTCCTTTCTTTGAGAAAATGAATGAAATGAGAAATGTTGTTTGTGGGGTATATGGCTCAAAAGGAGCTAAAATTATTCCAGTGGGCTGTACATACAGCATGCAGCACACATGCTGCATATGGTCTTCCAAGACCTTAAGTGCACTCCCACAATGAATGCTCTGAACTGTCCCCACTTACACCAAATCTCAAATTCCCATCTGGTTTCTTCATACCTTATTCTTTTGCTCCATTGCTGTTAGGAGCAAGGAAGGTGCAATGTGCTTTAAGAAGCCTGTTTGGGGCAGAGGGTCTGGACATCCTCACTTTAAAGATCATCACACAGATTGCTTTTTCTACACAGGATGCAATGAGCTGTAGCAGAATAGCTGTTGGAGAGCATGGAGAGAAGGCTGTCCCTCCAAACAAAGTGAAGAGGTAGCAGGAATCTGTGTGTATGTGTGGCCCGAAAAACACTGCACACCTTTGATCTATGGGAAGGAAAGCAGCTATAACAGATTTGGACCCTAGGACATCAGACAGCAGGGCATCTACTGCTCGGACAACTTCTCTCTCTCTCTCTCTCTCTCTCACACACACACACACACACACAGAGAGAGAGAGAGAGAGAGAGAGAGAGAAATACAAATATCCAAATAGCCAGGGGCTTTGAATACACTTTGCTCAATCCACCCACTCCACAGCAATTAAATTTTTAGTCATACATACATTTATTTTGATTTACAGCTTGTCCTGTTCCAAAGGCTTAGAACAGGGTGCAGATGCTACAGATGCTACTGAACATCAGTGATGGTGAAAATATTGTTGGGTTACTGGTATTGCTCATCCCCAGCAGCACAGCTAGCTCTTGTCAAAGATGTCGAATGTGCAATATCCTTGTCTACTGAAAGAGAGAATATTTATCATTTTCCCCAGGTAAAAAAGTGTCTCAGATATGTGCTTTAAACAGACTTAGTAAGTAGATTGGTATTTTGCTTAAATGAAATGCATTTCAAACTAATTGTATTAGTAGATCATATCTGCCCCCCCCCCTCAGCAGCATTTTAAAAAATCCTCTACTTTTCTTCATAGACGAATAACTGTATACTTAATTGACTAGTCAAAGAATTGTTCACATGTTTTAATTTTGTCATAGACATGAGTAGACATTTGTATCTCACTCTTCACAATTTAGTCCCAGGACAGCCTACATTTGAAACACACACACACACACACACACACACACACACACACACACACACACACACACACACATTCTCACACATGCATGCATGCATGCACGCACGCACGCACGCGCGCACACACACACACACACACACACACTTATAATCAGTAAGAGTACTTGTGTGATTGATTTCCTTTATTTCAATGGCAATCAAAACAAAAACATGATATATTTTTGGGATGTCTTGCCTGTACTATCTGACTTACTTCATCGTTAGTTAGTAAAGAGCAAATGCTACACTGTTATTTACCCTTTGGGGCTTTTAATTTTGTTTCAAATGGCAGCTTAGAAGAGCAATAAAGCAAATTCAGAATTGGGATGGTAGCAGTGAAAATTTTATAAATTCAGGCACTTCTCAGTGAAAGAACAACAAAATCAGCAATGCATCTCTCTGCTAATTCCCTCTTCATTTGAAACAAATTTATATGTGTGAAGATGGAAGGGAACTGATGACCAAGGATGGAAATCCAGCCTTGCTTGGTCCTTATGGGGTAAATGGGACAACTTTTTCAAAAATTCTCCAAGTGAGAAGTGCTGTGGAACAGTGAAAGAAAATAATTCTTTTATTATTTTTGTGTTTTGAGAAAATATTCACATTCTTGCAAGATGATTCCGTGTATTTCTGCGAAACACACAGTACTGGAAAATGTAGTAACTAGTAAAAAGAGTAGCATTGACTGGGTTGCTTGTGTCTTTGTGATCAATCAGCCTTTCCTGTTGGACTTGCTGTGCGTGTTTGTTAGCTTCACAAAGAAAAACGGCAACAGTTTGCAGGGAAACAGAAATCTTAACAAATATTTGCACAAATTGCAAAAAACAGGATAAAATAACAAACAAAAACCTCCAATATCTTCCTCTCATGCCCAAGTTAAGATCTTTCTCCAGGAGATTTGGGTGATCCCTGAGGTGCTGATTTCCAATAGACAGTCTTGTCTAAAACAGCAACATTTCTTCACATCCCTACTGGTTGCGGAGGGCTGTTGAGGGTGGAGCCACTTCCACTTGAGCATCCTCAGGGCATCATTTCCTACTTGGGTTCATGGTATACTATTCTTGCCAATTAATCATTTGAGGAAACATGAAGAAACTTGTCCATTATTACCTTATAGTTCAATCGCAAAAAAAAAAATGCTATTTATAAAACACTTGAGGATAGCAAAATCTCTTTTAGTTTATTGTGTAGTTCTACAAAGGCCCTGCACAAGTGTGCTCAGGAGAAATTGCAATTCTAGAGGTTACTCCCAGATTTGCAGCCTCAGCTTTAGGCTAAGTATCTGCTTTCAGAGTCACTTTGTATTTCAGGTGGCACTTCACATATATTCCCATACCCAGGAAACCCCATTTAATTGAATAATACTTTTCACTGAATTTAACAAGTATCTAAAGGGGAGAAGCCTTCCTCACATGTTCAGAAACAATTAGTCATTATTGAAAGCAGAAGGCTGTTCCTTTTTCAGAACAAAATTGCTCTGGAAAGTCATTATTTCATTCTGCCATTGCTATTATTATATACTATTATTATTAATGATAATAATTAGCATTTTAGCAGTGCTTTTGTGCATAAAACACATTTTCCGTCATTAGCTCCTCAATCCTTACACCAAGCCTACCCATGAGTCAATATAGATGCTCTCATTTTACAAGCAGGATGTGAGCATGAGGTGAGCACAGCTACTGGTGAGTAGTTTTAGACACTTCAAACAAGATCTGAACCTCAGAAGAATCCTCATTTCTGGAGATGCTGTACATGTTGAATATCTGCATCTCTTGTATCTGTAAAAATTGCAGGAGGTATGTGAGGAGAAAAAGTGGTTAGCAATTGGTTTAAAAAAATAGATCATGGAGTGCAGAAAGCACCTTGGGGTGCAGGTTGGACACCTCTACATCCCTTACAAAGAATCCTGGCTCGGATCATCCTTAATAGAGTTGCTTAGTGGTGCAATATGTCATTTGGGGTGATCTTTGCATTCACATGAAAAGACTGATCACGCTGCACCTCAAGTGACCCTATTTGACCTTTCTTTCCCTTTAAAGAGGAAAGAAAAAAACAAAGAAAAAGAAAAAAGAAAGCCACTACCATCCCTTTTCCCCTACTGCAGTGGTTCCCAACTTTGAGACCCCATATGCTCTTGGACTACAGCTCCCAGAAATCCTGGCAAGCACAGCTAGTGGTGAAGGCTTTGGGGAGTTTTTGGATCTACAGACGTTTTAGTATAAAAACATCTGGGGATCCAAGGTTGGGAACCACTGCCCTACTGTCTTCTTCTCCATGCTTTGTTCAAGCCACTTCATGGTCATGGGTAACTGAAAGCTTCCTCCTGCTCCCCATGAAAACTTTTTCTAAGTGATATATTGCATCAACGCTGCCTTGGGGGCTATTGAGAAGCTCTCAATTTCCTGATATCATCAAGTGGGTTGTGCAAAGGGATTTTAATGGTGTGAATTTTAATGTTGTGAGCCGCTTTGGGTCCCTTGTTGGGAGAAATGTGGCATATAAATAAAACTAATAATAATAATAATTATTATTATCTAAAATAAGAGAACTTTCATTTTCTTAAGGGCACACAGATATTAGAATCCCTTACTCTATTCTGCTTTAAGAGTTATTCTGCCTCATGAACAGCATATCTGGATTCACAGAAAAGCAAAAAAACAACAACACCATTATTAATAGTTGCCTGTAAACCCCTTAGTTAGCATCTTCCTCCTCTCTGTCAGCTGGTACACCTTGTAAGCCTGTTAACTAGTAAGTGATTTATAAAAGATGTGTGTGTGTGTGTGTGTAATTAGCATCTGGTTGCCATTTGCGCTTTAGCTATTATTTATTCTACCAGTTCTGGAAAATGAATCGCTTCAAGCTCCCTGTGATTGGCTTAAGTAACACAAATGCAAGATTTCATGATGGTTCTCAAGATTGCCAAGAATATCCAAATGGTTACTCCAAGATGGAATGAGTGATGACAGGAGCTGGGTATTTTTTTTTCTGAAGCTTGTTCCAAAGGCAATGAACCTTCTTTATTTGCAAAATTGTCCCATAAAATCCAAACCTCACTGCATATTTCCATTGACTTTAAGCAGAACAGGATGACCCCGCTTAAAACGGAAGCTGGTGACTGAGGTTCCAGAAAAAGCCGTAGGGTGGTTGTAGCACCTCTACAGTTACTTATGCAGAGGCCACGGTCTCTACCTTAGTACAACCACCACTAGAGTGATCATCCTTTGTCATTGCCTGGGACCTATTTTTAAAAAGCACTATTTACTCTTTGCTACGACGTTGTAGTCTTCTTTTCTGTATTGTAAGCAAACCACAAGTAAACTTCTTTCTTTGCACCACTTGCTACCTTGAACAAGTGTTACAAGGGACTGATATGACGAATTAGCCGTAAAATCATTACACTATGCACAATATACCCTTAGTGGAAACATTTTGCTAATGGTGGAGTGGGGCTTTCCATTGCAAGGTAACCAGGAACAAAGGAGTTGCTAAAAATAGGTTTATGGCATTAGTCATTCCCTAATTAACTTGCTTTAACTGCCTTCAAAGATGCTGTTTAAATGCATAAATCTTCTGGGCATGTAGAAAGTGCTGATAAATCTTAAGACGGCTGCGTGCCAGCTCTTGAAACTCGTTCTTAATGACAAGGTAGAAACCTGGTGTGTGTGTGCAGGTGTGTGTGTCAGAAACCTGGTGTAGGTGTGTGAGGTTGGCAGGGAGGGGGAATATAAAGCACAGGTAAAAACCACTGGAAAATAAGAGTTTTGGTTGAGCTTGCTATTCTACTTTGTCTCAAGTAGGATAGGCTGAGCCCTTCTAGTCATACAGTGCAAGTCTCTGTTTTCACCTTTTTGCCATCAGCATTCTGTGTATACATCTGCAGATGTGAGAAGATTTTCAGGCATGTACAGGAGTGCTTTCAGCTCAAAAACCTTTTTTTTTTCATGCCACTGAAGCTGTTGTATTCCTGTTTAGGCCAAGAGCAAAGGGAACACACAATAGCCTCAACACAAGTAAAACAAGCTTCGGTCGAGGACTTTGGACATGAATCCCCATGATTCAGTGTGGAGATTTTTTTTGGAATAGATCTCAGTTCAATCCAGAATGATTTGTGAGTCCTAATCAATTGTTTCTGCAATAGAGCTTAATCTGGAATAAATGCCTAATTCATTCACTCTTTTCCCCCCCCCTAACATAAAGTCCTGAGGATGTTGTTGCCAATCTGCTACAGTGGCTTGGTAATGTGGAAGTTCTGAAATAAAGTTGTCATTTTCCTCTTCCTCACTGGTAGTTGATCTTTTAGTAGGCATAAGCTTTTATGGCCTGGAACCCCTGTCATTAGACACCCACAAAAGCTTATGTCAAATAATGCTTCTTAGTCTTTAAATTGACACAAGGCTCTGTTTTTTGCTATGGACAAACATAAGTACTCTCCTTTAAAAGTAGTCAAAAAAATAACTTTTCCAAAGTCTGATGGAGAATGAGCATGTTCTAGTGGTTAGAGCATAAGACTAGGCCTGGGGAAACTCTGGTTCAAGTCTCCATTTGGCCTTGATATGAGTAAATGTAACAAATAAATAAACAAATAGTCCGGTTGTCTGCTGTTAGACTAGGTGGGCTTGACAGTTGATCCATCAAGATCCTTCTTACGTCATCATGTTCTCTGGGATGCAACTGATACGGGCAAAGATGCTAAATTTTCCTGGGTGGGAAGAAGGATGTAATCAGATGGCTGCAAAGTCACTTAAGTGATGATCACACTGGGAAGAGTTTCTTTAGTGGGAGCGATGTCCCTTAAAAGTGACCTTCCAACTGCCAGGGAATTGCTCCAGCTGGATTCCAAAAAGTAGAGTCCTTGCAGCATGGATCAAAGTTGGGCTGGACTGCATTTCCCCATATATCGTGTGATTGCCAGGAAACAAATCGCACCAGACAGCTTCATAAGCGATTCAAATTGTCATCTCTTTCTCTATATGATCCCACCCAAATTCTGTGTGTGTGTGGGGAAATCATAAATCAAATTGTTCTGTCGTTCTACCCCAAAAGTAGGATGGCCAGTTGTGTATCACATGCACACACATGCAGAAATGCATCAGCAAAGATGGTGATAACTATTACACTATTTGAAATCTAAAAATCCCTATTTAGAAATGTGAAATTTATACATAAATGTGAAGAGAAGTGCAAGACGTCTCATCATAGCAGGAGAGAAGACTGTGGCCAGGTGACCTATGAGCCTGCTCCTTTTGTTGTAGCTGAGGGGGAACTTCCAGGCCCATGCGCTTCTTTCTTAGGCATCTACAGCTTTAAATGGGGCTTGGAGGGATCACTCTATCAAACAGACACCCGGGTTCTTCAAAAGGAGAAACCTCGCTTTTTAAATGGTCAGTCTACTGTTTCTTCCTTGACTTCTCATTACCAAGGTGGTAGCTCTATTGGGCTAATAAAGCAAAACCAAGAAGCTTTTTGCCACCTTGAAGACTAACACTTTTTTATTTGGCTTAAGCTTTGGTGGACTATAGGCTGCTTCTTTAGCTGCAACTTTCTCATGCATCTGAACTGCTCCAAACCTTTTCGTTACTCCATTAACCTGATTTTTAGCTTGCCTTTCTACGCAAATAGCAGGTTTCAAACACAGAATGATAAATACAATCTGACATAAAGATGGTGAAGAGGCAGCAATTAAAATATCAAAGAAGCCAAAGCACATGTGTGCTCTCCAGGACGTTTCACTGTCCACCAGATGGAAAGCACGGAAGACGTGTCAAGGGCTCTTCTTGAAGCCAGCTATAATACTCTACTGGCACCAACATCCATTGGATGCCATTGGTATGTGGCTGGCTCACAGGTGTTTCTCAAGTCACGCCTATATTGTACTGAAAGAGGAATAGCTGCATAGAGATGGATGTGAGCACTGAGTGCATATTCAGTCTTTCCAGAGTTGTCCTGTTCCCTGAGCAGGGAAAAAGGAGCCCTCCTGCTGCACTTACTTTAACATCCCTCAACATGGCCAGCTCTTATTGCCAAGGCCTCTCCCAGTTCCTTGTGTCCTTTATTTATCCAAAGAGATCAGAATCTGACTTGTTCACTTTGAACTTCCTGCCTAGGCTTTCAAGCTGAGTTTGACTGAGGCAGAAAGAGGTCAAGCCAACAAACTGGTAGGAGGTCACAGCATGTCAGCGGATGAGGCTGAGGTTACAATAACTTCTTGAGTGTGCAGGGCCACTCAGCTCCTCCAAAACAGGGGTCACAACAACCCCTCAGTCACACTCCTCACCTCTCATAGTTTCACATAGCAAGCAGAGCTAAGAAAGCTTTTTCTCACAGTGCTCCACAACCACAAACCAGCCTTCAGCAATGTAGCATAAATGGGACACTCTCAACCTATTTATCTCACATGCTTCTGGTTTGGGATTGTCTCTTTCCTGAGATCACTTACACTTCAGAAATTCTCACCATCTAGCCCACCTGAAGTTACCAGGGTACATTGTGGAGAAGTAACCATTTTGGGTTCCAGCCCCAGAATTACATTAGGATCTGGGAACTTATAGTCCTAATGGGTAACTTTTCTCAGTTTTATGTTAAGGATTAGAAATCTTCCTCATTACAAGCTCCATTCCTCTGATTTGCAATGTGGTACCTCTCTCCTGCCTGTGCAACCACAGTCCTCTCCTTCTGGTTGAGCCTCAGCTAGAAGCTTCATTTATTTAACTTGGCTTTTAATTGCTTTGATTTAAGGGCTTAGAGATGCCTCAGCTAATCATGGGTTGCTTAGCTGGCCTATTCCTTCGAAATCTGTGATAGTGTTGCATAAAAAGGCATGACCTTGGCTTTACTGAAATGGCTGCTGGTTCCAGTGAGAAACCTACTAATGATTTTTTATAACCACTGATTGGCAAAGGGGTGTTGCACCTTCCTGTCCCTTAAGAAACTCAGAATGTGTGGAGAGGAAAATAATACAGAATGAGTGATGGCAGGAAGGATGCCTATGTGGTTAAGTGCCTTTGTCCAGATTAAGGGTTTTTAACCTTTTTCCTGCATGACAAAATTTGCTGGTTTAATTATCCTACCCTAATCGCTTATAGCTCAAGCCTCAGGGTCCTGGGTACAGGACCCTCCAGTTGGTCCACTTCTGTTTTCAAAAGGGCTTCCTGGCAAACCATCATCTTATTCCTCAAGATTTGAGGGTCAGATCCTGAGCTTTTATCACATAAGTTTTTGTGATATCACAGAATTGGGGAAGGAAAGGATTAAAGCGGCGGCGGCGGGGGGGGGGGAGAGGGCTCATTCTTGCCTAGAGTCTTGGTAAATCCCGGTCAGTCAATCTATATTGCAATCCAAAGCCAGGAAGGGGACATGTTTTTTTCCAGCCAGCTGGCAGTCAGCAAGACATGCTCAGCAGCTGCACTGGTTGCCACTGTTCCCATTAGGACTTGTGCCTCCTATTGCCTTATTACAGCAAACATAACATATAGGGAGATATTCCAGCTTTACATTGCGGTTGGAGCTTGTAGAAGGCCTTCCACATGTAACCCTAAATAGCTCATCTTAGACCTTGCAAGTAACTAGTTATATGCAATGTAGTTATTGGCAGTTTAGGTACATGTGGGATTAGGAGTAATATAATGAATAGTTACAAAGTTAAAGTAATGCAAAAAGTAGTTCTAAAGTTACTTAATTGTTTCAATAAAAGTAACTCTTCTATTTAATTTTAAAAGTTAAAGAGGTTTTCAAGACATTTTTGGAAACATTTCAACACGATTTTTTTCAGGTTTTGCATCATTCTCTTATCATTCCAAAGTGGGAAGGGAAGAACTTTTCAATTTTCTCTTCTGTATTTTTGTAGGTGTTTACAAAATGCAGAATGAGAATTGGCAGCTAAAGGGGATCAGAGAGTATTTCCATCTGTATCTCTTCCCTGATGGTAACACCACCACAGTGGCTGAAATCCTGTTGCACAGCTCCATGTCTGCAACATGAAACTATGGCAATCTTCAGGGAAAGTGTGCCAAGGCAGAAAGCTCTTCTGCATGTATGCTGCACAATGGAACAACTGGGGGTCATGTGGTTGCACATTTTAGAGTGCCTGGGCCTAACTCCTGGCACACTTAACATTGGCGTAATTTTATGTTACATTAAGACAAACAGGATTTCAGTCATTGGGTTACTAATGCATAACTCCACGAAGTGCTTATACAATCAGAGCAGCACTAACAATAATGACAACTTAACTGTTGAGAAATAATGAGTAGAGTAATACGTCTCTTTAAAAAAAACAACCATCACTCTCACTTATCTTGGTATGGGAAGTGCTGGTCCTACAGTTGTTCTGGATTGTTGTTATTTTGTTCCATCCTGTTGCTTCTGAGTTATGGTCACCCTATAAATTAATAACCTCCAAACAGTCTGCTCATAAACAGCCCTGCTCAGGTCTTGAAGATCAAAGACTGTGGTTTCTTTTGTTGAATTAATTCATTTCATGTTGTATTTTCCTCTTTTCCTACTGCCATCACCTTTTCCTGGCATTATTGCCATTTCTGGTAGGTCTTGGCTTCTCATCAGTAGTCCAAAATATGACAATCTCAGTTTAGCCATTTTAGCTCGTAGTGAGAGTTTAGTCTTGATTTGATCTAGCACCCTTTTATTTGTTCTCCTGACAGTCCAAGGTGCCCATAAAGCTCTCCTCCGATGCTTCATTTCAGAAAAGGCAATGCAGGCATTGTTGGCTGGAGCTTCTGGCAACTGAAGTCCAAAATATTTGGTTGGTTGATTGACTATTTGGAAATATAAACAATTTGCTCATTTTTTTACAGTTCAATTCTTTAACTAGTACTCCATCAGTTTCTTCTCTATTTGATACCCACTGGGGGCTTTTCAAATATATACATTTTGGTAGAGATGATCTAATTAAACCACAGACAGCTTCTTCCAAAAACTCTCCTCTTCTGAGGTGAAAAAAGGTCAAGAAGTTAAACTTAGCAAACAATTGCTCACAATGCAGCAGTGTGGACAATTTTACTTGTCTGTGGGTCTCAAACAGTGAATTAACGATTCAGTGAATCCTTAAAACTGAACTATTCACACCCTCGTGTATATTCTCTTATGTATGTTACCTATACATCATAGGTTCTTAACCTGTGGTCCACAGACCCCTTGGGGGCCTTGATGTCCTCACAGGGGGTCTGCAAATTATTATTATTATTATTATTGTTGTTGTTGTTGTTGGTGGTGGTGGTGGTGGTGGTGGTGGTGGTGGTTTAATAATAATAATGATAATAATAAAAGCAGTTGCAGATCTCAGAAATCACACCATCAGAGCTTAAAACCCCCTGGCAATATTAGAAACAGCATACATACTGCACCGATATTTAACAGATGTTTAGGTTTTTGGTTAAAAGTTGTATCTGTTATATAGTACCAGTCAATGTTTTTATAATTTTGACTCTGCCTGGTGTTTTTGAATAATAATAATTTGTATGTTTTAAATCTTGAGCTAAGTCTTGGTGGTCTGCAGCAACAAAAGATATTTAAAGGAAGTCCATGGTAAAGAAAAGGTTAAGAACCACTGTTGTATATTATAACTTCTCAGTCATCTTTTGGCTTCTGAATTTTTATTTTTTATGCACCTTTGCAAATTCTCATTTCAACGTATGGTTGAACTTACTCAGGTGAGCTCCCTTTTGTAAACTAATTGTTCATGAAAATATGGTGCTCCTGGTTTCTGTTATAGGGTTGCTGGGTCAGCAGCATCTCAATTCCCTGAGGATTCAGGGCCATAATATGAGACAAGTGTGCATCCTTGGTGATGTCAAAAGAATGGAGCCTTATGATGTCACTGCATTGGGGCAAGCAACACAGACAGAAACGGATTCTGGGCTAACTGATTGTGGCAAGAGGGAACCTGGGTAAATGGGCCCAGAAACTAGATAACACCCAGCTAACCAGTAATATGATAACACAGTCCTCAAATTATTTAATCTGAAATTTTTCTACTGGTCTGAACTAGCATTTTAAACTTGCTATTTTCAAAAGAACTTGAAATAAAACATCTTCACATTTTGTGGGACATTGATCCTAGTCCCACCAATGTTCGCTAACTGCACAGAGTATACTTTAATTTGTAGAAGGAATAACACACTGGAAATACATAGAGCCAAATATATATACAGTTACATACTCTATAGATTCCACTCTAAAAAAATTAATGCCATCTAGCACAAGATATGAGTTAATAAGAGAAATACTGTGTGGCCACTGAGAGGCAGAAATCAACACTTCATTGGAGCTGGCCCATGCACCATGGGATTGTGGAACATATGCTTTTGCACGCACATATTGACCCCAAAACCATGTGACTTTAAACCAATTTCAGAAAAACCTGATCCAGATCACAGTTTATTTCAATAGTGGAACCATGCCCTGAAACTCTGCAGAACCATCACCAGTGCACATCGACAGTACTGAGCTAGACCAACTGATGGTCTGACTCAGTATAAACCAGTTTTGGATCTGCTGTCATCCTTATGGCAGTTTTGTCCAAGCCCTCATCATATGAAACTGGATGCTTTTCAGTTTACATGATCTCATTGATAACACACCCCAAAATTCAACCCAACTTCCCACTTCAGTTGCCAGCTCTGATGAAGTGTTGATTTCAGCCTCGCACTAGCCATTTGGGCTGCCAAGAATACTTTCAGAGTGAAATCAGTGCAGAGAAGACAACCCTCAATTTGAGCCCATGGTGAGGAGAGAGGTGACTGAACCAACTGCCAACTTTCCTTTCTTTCCAGTTGCACGTAGCATTTTCTATTAATCATAGATTAGCATTTGTTCTACAATGACCGTAATAGGTCATAGTTCCCTCTCTTTCTCTCACGATTCAGTGCTAAGTTAGGCGTGATTTTGCCAGATGATGCATGAAACACTGTTTGAAATAGTCTCAGTCCAATTATCAATAAACTTCAGGATGCAGTGTGATTAAATACTTGATTATATAATTCATTTCTTTGGTTCTTGTCACCAACATAAAACACCCTAAAATGTTTCCAGATATCAAATGCTCAATTTGTTGAATTTCTTCAAGACATTCCAGTTATAACTTTTCAAAGACATGCCAGGTATAACTACACTTTTGATTATGGTGTTTTAAATTTTTATTTCTTAAAAAAATCTCTTTAGTTATGACCAAATAGAGAGTGGCCTTGGTAGCCAGATAGGTGGAATAATAATAATAATAATAACAACAACAACAACAACAACAACAACAACAACAACAACAATAACAATAATAATAATAATAATAATAATAATAATAATAATAATAATAATAATAATAATAATAATAATAATAATAATAATAATAATAATAATAATAATAATAATAATAATAATAATTTTGATTTGTGTCCAGACTTATGTGATTCTTCACGGCAATACCTCAGATAGTGGGGGATAGCTGTGTCTAGCTCTCCAGCCCAAATTCCTTCTTCCTCACCTTTTTGCCTCTCTTGCCTTTCTCCTCTATGACTCAGATGGCATCTTCCCACCCAGGTTCTCTCTCTTCACTGTGCCGCCATCACCACACCTGAAAGACCAGGAGACACAGGTGGAGTGGAAGGCACCGTTGCCACTGCCACCACAGCAACAACTTTTCAATCCTGCTGCCATCTTGGGAATAAGTGTTCCCGGTGAGCACTGCATACTCACCTCATTCAGGCCTCTGAGTTAGGCTAACACATTGGTCTGAAGGGCTGACATCATTCCTCCAAAGATGGATGCAGAGGAGCAGAGAGATGTGAGCAAGAGTGGCTCTTTCAGAGGGGATAGGAGTGACGTGCATGCATAAAAGGAAAATTCACCTTAAGGAGTACAGAAATAACTAAGAACTCAAGTTTGCCTCTGTGGGTCAAGAGGATTAAAATAAAACAACATTGTGTACAACATTTGGTAGAAGATTTATTGGGGTTATAGATCAATTATATTTAGACAATACTTCAGAAATAATAGTAAATGATGATTTAACACAATGGATTTTGCTAGGCCGAGGTACAAGACAAGGCTGTCCACTTTCGCCAATATTGTTTTGTATGGTTATAGAACTGTTAGCTAATGCAATAAGAAATGATGAATTAATTAAAGGATTAGGTAAAAATGATACAATTAAGATTAATTTATTTGCTGATGATTCATTATTAATGATTAAAAACCTATTAGAAAGTATGAATAGAATCAAAAATCACTTAGAAAAATTTGGGGAAATAACAGGATTCACTATTAATTGGCAAAAAACACAAGTAACGATGTTTAATCACAATAAATATGAACAAGAAAAGTTTGTAAATAAATATGGTTTTAAAATGTGTAATTATATTAAATATTTAGGTATAAATATAGTTAAAGTGACTCAAAAATTAAAGGAGCAAAATTTTAGTAAATTAAAAAGCGATATTAAGGAAAAATTGCAGGCGTACTCTACATTGAAACTTTCGTGGTTTGGGAGAATCACTATGGTTTAAATGAAAATACTACCAAAAATAACTTTTTTATTTAGGATGCTCCCAATAATTAATGGATTAATTAATGGGATTTTGTAATCAAGGTAAAAAATCAAGAATAAACTAAAGATATTGGTATAAGACTCAAAAAATGGTGGTTTAGGTATTCCTAATATAAAAAATTATTATATAGTGAATCAACTAAGATTTATTGGAGATATTATATACAATGAAGGAAGATTAATTTGGTGGGATATGAAATCTTCAGAAATACAAGGGAATATTAAAAAATATTTGTTTATTATAGTAAAAAGAAACATAATAAATCAAGTGAATAACCCCTTTTTAAGAAACATGTTAAATGTGTGTAACAGATACAAAAAGAAGTTTTGTCCCTTTTCTTCACCACTAAAACTAGTGACTGAAATAGAAAATTTTCCAGCAAATTTGAAGGGTTTAGTTGACTTATTTAAGGATAAAAAAGTTGCCAGATTGAAGGATTGGATGATTAAAATGAGATCGAAGGATCAGATTATACTTAAACTTCAGACCAATAAATTACCATGGTATAATTATATTCTCCCTCCACAGATTGCTGCCTTGTTGTGGCGAAGGGGATTGAGTAATTCAGAGAAGCTATGGGCTATGCCGTGCAGGGACACCCAAGATGGACAGGTCATACTGGAGAGTTCTGACTAAACATGATCCACCTGGAGCAGGAACTGGCAAGCCACTCCAGTATCTTTGCCAAGAAAACCCCATGAACAGAAACAAAAGGCTAAAAGATGCTGGAAGATGAGCCCCTCAGGTAGGAAGACGTCCAATATGCTACTGAGGAAGAGCGGAGCACAAGTACAAGTAGCTCCAGAGCTAATGAAGTGGTTGGGCCAAAGCCGAAAGGATGCTCAGCTGCGGACGCGCCTGAAAGTGAAAGGAAAGTCCGATGCTGCAAAGAAAAATACTGCATAGGAACCGGGAATGTAAGATATATGAACCTTGGAAGCTGAATGTGGTCAAACAGGAGATGGCAAGAATAAACATTGACATCCTGGGCGTCAGTGAACTAAAATGGACGGGAATGGGCGAATTCAATTCAAACGTTTATCATATCTACTATTGTGGGCAAGAATCCCATAGAAGAAATGGAGTAGCCCTCATAGTCAACAAAACAGTGGGAAAAGCTGTACTGGGATACAATCTCAAAAATGATAGAATGATATCAAGACGAGTCCAAGGTAGACCTTTCAACATCACAGTCATCCAAGTTTATGCACCAACCACCCATGCTGAAGAGGCTGAAATTGACCAATTCTATGAAGACTTACAACACCTTCTCGAACTGACACCAAAGAAAGATGTTCTTGTCATTATAGGGGACTGGAATGCTAAAGTAGGGAGTCAAGAGATAAAAGGAACAACAGGTAAGTTTGGCCTTGGAGTTCAAAACGAAGCAGGGCAAAGGCTAATAGAGTTTTGTCAAGAGAACAAGCTGGTCATCACAAACACTCTTTTCCAACAACACAAGAGGCAACTCTACACATGGACATCACCAGATGGGCAATACCGAAATCAGATTGATTATGTTCTCTGCAGCCAAAGATGGAGAAGCTCTATACAGTCATCAAAAACAAGACCTGGAGCTGATTGTGGCTCTGATCATCAGCTTCTTATAGCAAAACTCAAGCTTAAACTGAAGAAAGTAGGAAAAACCACGGGGCTAGTCAGGTATAATCTAAACCAAATCCCTTATGAATACATAGTGGAAGTGAAGAACAGATTTAAGGAACTCAATTTGGCGGACAGAGTGCCTGAAGAACTATGGATGGAGGCTCGTAACATTGTATAGGAGGCAGCAACAAAAACCATCCCAAAGAAAAGGAAATGCAAGAGAGCAAAGTGGCTGTCCAACGAGGCCTTACAAATAGCAGAGAAGAGAAGGGAGACAAAATGCAAGGGAGATAGGGAAAGTTACAGAAAATTGAATGCAGACTTCCAAAGAATAGCAAGGAGAGACAAGAGGGCCTTCTTCAATGAACAGTGCAAAGAAATAGAGGAAAAGAATAGAAAGGGAAAAACCAGAGATCTGTTCAAGAAAATTGGAGATATTAAAGGAACCTTTTGTGCAAAGATGGACATGATAAAGGACAAAAATGGTAGGGACCTTACAGAAGCAGAAGACATCAAGAAAAGGTGGCAAGAATACACAGAGGAATTATACCAGAAAGATCTGGATGTCCCGGACAACCCAGATAGTGTGGTTGCTGACCTTGAGCCAGACATCCTGGAGAGTGAAGTCAAGTGGGCCTTAGAAAGCATGGCTAACAACAAGGCCAGTGGAGGTGATGGCATTCCTGTTGAACTATTTAAAATCTTAAAAGATGACGCTGTTAAGGTGCTACACTCAATATGCCAGCAAGTTTGGAAAACTCAGCAGTGGCCAGAGGATTGGAAAAGATCAGTCTACATCCCAATCCCAAAGAAGGGCAGTGCCAAAGAATGCTCCAACTACCGTACAATTGCACTCATTTCACACGCTAGCAAGGTTATGCTCAAAATCCTCCAAGGTAGGCTTCAGCAGTATGTGGACCGAGAACTCCCAGAAGTACAAGCTGGATTTCGAAGGGGCAGAGGAACTAGAGACCAAATTGCTAATATGTGCTGGATTATGGAGAAAGCCAGAGAGTTCCAGAAAAACATCTACTTCTGCTTCATTGACTATGCAAAAGCCTTTGACTGTGTGGACCACAGCAAACTATGGCAAGTTCTTAAAGAAATGGGAGTGCCTGACCACCTTATCTATCTCCTGAGAAATCTATATGTGGGACAGGAAGCAACAGTTAGAACTGGATATGGAACAACTGATTGGTTCAAAATTGGGAAAGGAGTACGACAATGCTGTATATTGTCTCCCTGCTTATTTAACTTATATGCAGAATACATTATGCGAAAGGCAGGACTGATGAATCCCAAAACGGAATTAAGATTGCCGGAAGAAATATCAACAACGTCAGGTATGCAGATGATACCACTCTGTTGGCAGAAAGTGAGGAGGAATTAAAGAACCTGTTAATGAGGGTGAAAGAGGAGAGCGCAAAAAATGGTCTGAAGCTCAACATCAAAAAAACTAAGATCATGGCCACTGGTCCCATCACCTCCTGGCAAATAGAAGGGGAAAATATGGAGGCAGTGACAGATTTTACTTTCTTGGGCTCCATGATCACTGCAGATGGTGACAGCAGCCACGAAATTAAAAGACGTCTGCTTCTTGGGAGGAAAGCGATGACAAACCTAGACAGCATCTTAAAAACAGAGACATCACCTTGCCAACAAAGGTCCGCATAGTCAAAGCTATGGTTTTTCCAGTAACAATGTATGGAAGTGAGAGCTGGACCATAAAGAAGGCTGACCGCCGAAGAATTGAGGATTTTGAATTGTGGTGGTGGAGGAGACTCTTGAGAGTCCCCTGGACTGCAAAGAGAACAAACCTATCCTTTTTGAAGGAAATCAACCCTGAGTGCTCACTGGAAGGACAGATCCTGAAGCAGAGGCTCCAATACTTTGGCCATCTCATGAGAAGAGAAGACTCCCTGGAAAAGACCCTGATGTTGGGAAAGTGTGAAGGCAAGAGGAGAAGGGGACGACAGAGGACGAGATGGTTGGACAGTGTCATCGAAGCTGCCAACATGAATTTGACCCAACTCCGGGAGGCAGTGGAAGACAGGAGGGCCTGGCGTGCTCTGGTCCATGAGGTTACGAAGAGTCGGACATGACTTAACGACTAAACAACAACAACAAATAATTATATCCAATTAGACAGATGGACTAACGAATGGTTGAGGACTAATGGCAAACGTAGAGAATGCACTAAGTATGAACAATTTCTATCATCACATGAAGATATGCAGAAGGATGCTTTGAGGAAGGGAGTAGTATGTAGAATTTATAAGCTAATTTTGGATCAGGAGGAAAATGAGATTGAAATAGAAGGTTTGAAATCAATTTGGGAATATTATTTAAAGACAGAAATTAAAACAGAGGATTGGAAAAAAATTTGGAAGATGAGAGCTTTAAAATTAATGTCGGTAAGAATAAAGGAGAATTTTTTAAAAATTAGTTTAAGGTGGTACATGAGTCCGGTGAAATTGAACATAATAAATTCAGACTATTCTAAGGCCTGTTGGAAATGTGATGAAGAAATTGGCACGTATTATCATATGTGGTGGGAGTGTAAATTGATTCAGAAATTTTGGAAATTGATTTTTAAGGAAATATGTGATATATTTGGAAAGGATATTGAATTTAACTCTAAAATTGCCTTGCTGTCAATTTTTGATAAGATAGAACTTGATTATTGCTCAAAGGAATTGATTTCTAATTTTATGACAAGTGCTAGATTATTAATAGCTAGATACTGGAAAGACAAACATGATATTCAATTAGAAGATTGGTATAACGAAGTATGGGACATTGCGTTAAATGACAAACTGACTACTGAACTTAAGATGAAAAGAGGGGAAATAAGTTTAAATATTTTCTATGCTATTTGGGGTAGATTTATTGAATTTGTACTAGAGAAAGGAAAGGGGAAAGCCTCTAAGCAACAATTAATACAATTTTGGAAAGGAGGTTCGTAATAAAAGAATTGCTCCAAAGGGCCCCATGGGTATGGGGTGCACTGTGTTTTAGATTGTTAGTAAGTATTTTGTATTGTTGTATTTATTTTGGAAAAATTAAAAAAATCTACAAAAAACACACATTGTGTATACCATATTTAATATAACAAATTTAAAAATAATTGCAGCAACCCCCCCAAAAATCACTTTGTGACCCCCTTGAGGGTCGCAGCCCCCAAGTAGGGAAACCATGGTGTTAAGTTCTCCCTAGCACCACAGTGTTTGCACTATCCAGCAAAAGTCTATAGCTTTATTGGGAGAATACAGCTTTTACTTACCTTCTCCTTAGGTGTCATTTGAGCCTTCCTGGATAAACTGGAAATTACTTTCAGTAATTGTAAATGTTTGGGAGAAGTTTCATGCCCACACCAAAGTAATGGTTGATTCTTTAAAGTTTGATGTGGTTCATTGAAGCAAACAATATTGTATCCTCCATAGACTTTCATAGCTGCAAAAATATTATAAAGGAAACCTTAACTTTCAGAAATAAATAAATCATGACATCTGGGAAACCAGTTCCACATGGCAGCTGGAAGGGCAGCTTGACCTCTGTCTCAGATCAGAAACAAATACTTCCAAACATTCCTTGGCTTATCAATGCTTTTCAAAGGAGATAGAGCCAGATTCTCAAGATATCCCGGCGACCCGAATTGCCAGAAAATGAGAGTGCAGAATCAAGCAAGCAACAAGGTTAAGTGTCCGGTTGTTTTCCTTACGCTTTTCTTGGAAGCATCCAGTATTATAGAAGAAGAAGCAAAACATTGGATTGGTGGACCACTCAGCTGACTAAATATGGAGAAGGATGTCAACAGAAATGAAACTTGTGCTTGTGAATTTCTGACAAGCGTGAATGTTACAGCAATTTTGACAATGCGAGTTCTGGAGAGATTGTGTGGGCATGGGAGGGAAGGGTAGTCCTAGCTGTAAACTCTTCCCCTGGCATCCATTTCCTGCAAAGTAATCAGTCTGTTCCAGCAAAAAAGAAAAAAAAAAAAACTAAAAAGATTAAAAAATAATGGCCATGCATTAAATATTAGCACATTTATTATTGCAGATACTTTAACACGCTCCATGCCTTTCTCTGTATGAAGGAATAAACAGATACAAATCCAGCCTAACAAATTGTAATAGCAAAATGGGAATTGGTGAG
The DNA here is from genome assembly GCA_037013535.1 of Intellagama lesueurii. NCBI lineage: Eukaryota > Metazoa > Chordata > Lepidosauria > Squamata > Agamidae > Intellagama > Intellagama lesueurii. The sequence continues at coordinate 116,682,400 of JBAJHW010000001.1, forward strand.
AATTTCAATTCAGTCAATTTTTCTAATTGTTTACCCTTTTTAAAAATATCACTTTATCTAAAGTCCAGACATCTCTTCATATTTGGTATGCAGAGCACTTGAGATTTAAAATGTTGAATGCGAGAGAAACCAAAAGTGACAGATTCCTCCATCCTGCTTGTGGGCTTTGGCCATTTATCATTGAAAACTGTGGGTTCAGTCCTTGGTGACCCAATCATGTTTGCGCTGATTCGGAGTCCCTACTGATTTTTTCTTCAGCTTTAACATTCCTATGGCAGGCAAGCACAACATGGCAATCTCTCCTGAGGGCTAGCAAAACCAACTGCACTCCTGCTTAATCAATTCTATCCCTGTCAGGACAGTTGTTGTCAGACAGGTTGTTGAGGCAACCCCATGAGTGCTTTCCTTTTTGCTGCCTGATGGCAGGTCCAGCTCCTGGATCCCTGCAGTCATTTTCAATCTTTTCTGCATCTATGCCTTTTGCCCAAAGTTGCCAATGACATGATGGTTTGTTGAATGCATTTTTTAAAAAAGTTCACTTCATGCAATAGAGACCTCTAACTTAAGAATGTCAGACAAATGAAATAAACTTGACTGCATTTTTTTCAAAGTGAGAAGAATTACTGAAATATAGAACATGTAAAAAAAGAAACAAACATAATATTCAAATCTGCCTGATGGTTAGCACTGATGTATAAGCCAGGTATAGCTTAAGCCCATTAAAGCTGAGCTTTTACTGACCCACCTACCTCTGCCTAGAAAGATCTGTGATTCCACTCATGCAAAACATGAGCCCTTTTCAGCAAGTCTGACTCAAGACAGTTGCTGCAAGAGGCAAAGGAGAAGAGACTTCCCTCTCTCCCCATTTCACACACAGAAGACAGCATGCCAGTTTAAGGGTTCAGGACAGATCGTGTGGCACATATTATTATTATTATTAGTTTTATTATTATTAGTTTTATTTATCTGCCGCATTTCTCCCAACAAGGGACCCAAAGCGGCTCACAACATTAAAATCCACACAATTTAAAAACACAATAAGTTAAATATTAAAAGATGAATTAAACAATATACAATTTAAAATACAATTAAAAGATTAAAACATAAAAACATAAAAAAGATTAAAATTATCTACTAAAATGGGGTTCAGGGATTCAGTTATAATTGTTAAAAGCCTGTCTGAAGAGATGGGTCTTTAGCTTTTTTCGAAAGGATAAAAGGGAAGGGGCCATCCTGATCTCCTGAGGGAGAGCGTTCCATAACCTGGGAGCTGCCACAGAGAAGACCCTCTCCCGTGTCCCCATCAGCTGTGCTTGTGCTGGTAATGGGACTGAGAGGAGGGTCTCCTCTGCTGATCTTAATCTCCGAGAAGTCACATATAGGGAGATACAGTCCTTCAGGTAGCCTGGACCCAAGCTGTATAGGGCTTTATAGGTAATGACCAGCACTTTGAACTGGGCCTGGAAACGGACTGGTAGACAGTGCAGTTCTTGTAACAGGTGTGCTATATGCTTCGTGTAGCTGGCCCCAGTCAGTAGTCTGGCTGCAGAGTTTTTGCACCAGCTGAAGTTTCTGAACTGTCTTCAAAGGCAGCCCCACATAGAGTGCGCTAGAGTAATCCAAACGGGATGTAACTAAGGTATGTGTCACTGTAGCCAGATCCAACATCTCAAGGAACGGGCTCAACTGGTGCACCAGCTTTAGCTGTGCAAATGTATTCCTGGCCACCACTGAAACTTGGGCATCCAAGTTTAGGGATGAATCCAGGAGTACACCCAAGCTGCGGACCTGAGCTTTCAGGGGGAGTGTAACCCATCCAGCACAGGTAGGATCGTTATTCTCTCATCTGCCTTCCGACTAACCAGGAGCATCTCTGTCTTGTCTGGATTAAGTTTCATACTCCTCTCTCCTCCTAGTAAGGGGAATAGCGATTGGGCTCACATGGAACAGCCAGGAGACTGTTGCTGCTGACACTAGCTCAGCTGCCTGAGGCAGTTGCCTTACTCTGCATAATGGCAGAGCTGGCCCTGCCTTTGAAACAGTTAGCAGAAGGAGTCTAAACATATGCAGGGAGATTAAGTCATACTCGGGAAGCACCCTAAGTGTGCTCCTTCACATGCATGCTGGAGCCTCTCCTGAACATATGAGAGGAATACTGATCTTAACTGAGATGGTCAAAAGCTAAGAAGTCACTCCCCACTACACCCATGTTATGGAGAAACATGCATGTTGCCCATTTAAGTTGAGATGACAATGGCTGAAATCCTGTTGCTTAGCATAGTAAATTGCACTAGAGTAGGGCCCACTGAATCAATGAGGAATCAACTCCTCTGTAACTTTCATTGATTCAAATGGGCCTACTCTAGTTGTGACTTACTACATTAAAGTAAGTCGTAACTAGAGTAGCCCTTTTGAAACAATGGAACTTATGGAGAAGGTCATTCACCTAATCCCCAGTGATTCAATGGGCCAGCTCTAGTGTAACTTACCACACTAAGCAACAGGATTTTGGACACTGTGAAAAAGACAAAAGTATATTAAACTTAGATTTTATAGGAAAGGGAGGATGAGGCTGTGTATCTCATTAAACTGGGCCTAAAAGAGAAATCTTGCAGTATTTGGGATTGTTTCCTTTAAAAAAATATTTCAAAGCCAGCTGATATGCAAGATTTAAGTACATGTCAATATCCATCTATCTATATCTGATGGATAAAACATTTTTACTACATAATTTATGTTGTTGTCCTTGCTAAATAGCCCTTTTTTCCCCAAAAAGAAAGAAAAAGGAAGATGAAAAATCTATATTCGTGCTGAAGCATGGGGAATGATGAATGAAAACACTTTAAAAAGGGATTTTGTGCCATCAGAACACTCAGTCCTGCCCAAATGCTAAGATTTCTTGCTGATAACGATCTGTTTCACATACCAGTGTTCTGTTTTAAATATACTGCTTTCGCAACTTAACAGCTCTTGCTGAATTCTTCATAGGGCTTATTAACTGAAGTTACCTCTAACCTTGTGTCATTTAATATACGTGGATCTGATATCTGGGTTTAGGTAATCCTGGGGAAAACTTGCATGATCTTTGATAGAACCAAACAAACAACATTTTTACTGACCTAGGTCTGCTCAGGGATCAAAAAGATACATGCAACAGAGATGGCTCCATTCATAAGGAATAAAGAAGAAAAGTCAAAATGCATCAGTTAAGGTTTTGGCTAAAAGTAGCTCAGATGTTTACCAAAACTCAAACAATAAGTATAATCAGAGGTGGAAAGTATATATATTTTGGATTATAATTCACAAAATCCAATTTATGTGACCAAGGCAAGAGCAACAGTCCATATAGAACCCATAGCAAAGTCATCCAAAAAGCAGAACCATGAAGGGTATGCTGCCAATACCTCTGTCTCCTCCATAGTAGCCATTAGCAGCCAACCATGTCACTCTGTCTAATGGTAGGACTGGTCCTTCTCTGCTCAATCTCTCCTTCTATTTCCTGTTTTTCCTTTCTCAGATCCTTTGTCCTCTGACCTCCCAAAACAAGGCAAAGTAGGTGATAGTTGGCATGAGGCAGAGCTTTTTTTAGTACTGCATTTTTTGTGAGAGAATTAAAATAATGGGAGGACAGACTCCAGTCAGGGGAACCAACAGGAAGCAACCAGACATGTATTTATCTTGCTGTTTGTGCTGTCTTCCTCAGTGTTCCTTTCAATATTTATTCTGTCAGCTACACAATATTAGTGCTAATTGTCAGGAGATCCAGTCTTTTGTCATGAGTATGCAGTATATTTTTGTTTGGCGAACAGGCTTGTGTGGGTTTTTTTTGGGGGGGGTAGTGTTTCTGTTCACGTTATTTTGTCTTGCTTTTGGCTTATGGGTTTAACTGTATTGGTCCCTTGGGGGCAGTTGTTTGATGTGCCTCAACGATGTTATTGATGACGTTCAGTGTGGGGCATGTTGTTGTGGGTGAACACTGCCCCTTTCATCTGCTTTCTGCTTGCACTGGTACAATTGCAATGCAATTTGTAAATTGTATTTTTAAAATATATTTCCCTCCAGTTCTCCTACTTCAGCACTACAGTTCTAAACTGATACAGGATTGATTCAAATACTTATCTGTCCTGTCAATTCAGTGCGATTTCATTCACTGTTTTTTTTTGTTTTATTTTGTTTTTAAAGGAAGGAATTCGAATGGCACAAAAAAGGCAGGTAAGAGGATGGTGATAATAGCAAAGAAGAGTGAGAGGGAATGGGATACGTGTGGCACAAGGACACTTGATACAAATGGTCCTGCAATAATTAAGCGTTTTTGGGTGAACAACAATAGCAACTTAAATGTCAGGGTATGGTACAGAAAAGTGCATGTCAACCCAGCACAAACCTCCATGGGGTCATGTCCTGTGCTGGACATGTATATGGACACTGCTAGCAGTAGATGTCCCTGCTCAGGCCCTACTGTTTGTGTATGTATGGTGTGTGCTGAAATCTAGCCTGCTTTGGGCATTGATCTTCTGAATGCTAACCAAATACCCTAGGAATTTTGTTTCACCTCTACTCTGTTGTTCTTTAAGAGCATATAGGACACATGTGAAGGGGGCTGTGTGCTACCCCTGCCCCCACCAGGGTCGGTTCCATTGCTGTAAACACTTGGAGGACAATGGGTCCAAAGTGGAGAGCCCCTGACACTTGTGAAGATTGCCCACATGAATCAGAATCTAGGAAATAAAGGTCTTGTCTTCCATGGTGAGCATCCACAGATAGCAGATTCTCATCTTCAACATTGCCACTAGAGATGGACACTTACCATGGTTCAGCCATTCAGCGTAGTTCAAGTCCTACCTCCTCCCCTGGGCACCCACTCTAAGGAGGAGGCAGGTGGCGCAGCTTCTGATGGGGCGCCTGTGGGAAGAGGTGGGGTGCTGAATCTGGGGTGCCCACGCAACACTTGTGGGCCCAATCCAGCGAACCACACCAAACCATCAAACCACAGTAAGTGTCCGTCTCTAATTGCCACCACCTATTTTCAGCAGTGCAAAAGAACCAGGGGTGCTAGATGGCACTAGCATCCTTCATGTTTTAGGGACAGACATGAGGTCTAACTTAGAAGATAAATTTAAAGAACATTCAGAATCTTCCTGTTGACAATGCATAGGTCTCTTGGTCACTGTCCCTCATGTCTTCAGGCCCACTCTTCAGATTATCAACTCCTTAATACTAAGGAGATGTCACTAAACTGTAAATCTTCTAATTACAGATTCTGAGCCAAATGCTACTCAGTAAGTAATACAAGTAAAGGGGCATTTGAGATATAGCTTGCTGCATTGTAGAAAGCACACCGAGGGGCTAGTCCCCATGCTTGTGGGATTTATTTTTACAGGGATGGGGGTGAGGATTCCAAGTTCATGTGACTTTTCAAGAGAGGCAATAGAACAAACGTATCCCTTTCTGTCCCCCAATAGCCTAGGAATGGCAAGGCGGAAGGGAGGAGTGTGCCCTAAATATCCTCTGCTGGTTCACAGAGGAAAAGGTATCAAAAGTTCTCTATGGGTGTTAATGTTCCCGAGCTGTGTGAGCCCCAGGCATCACTTGCATGCTGTGTTCAGGCGCAGCAGCAATGCTGCCTCAGAAGGAACAGGGCAGTGAGCTTTATTTGAGTTGGGACTACGATACTGCCCAAGGCCATTAAAGGTGATTTAAGGCAGGTGGGGCTGAACCTGTCAAGAGTGTTCCATAATGCTGTGTTATTCTTAAAAGTATCATTGCTTTGGTCTCAGATGGACCCTTTCGATGATTTACAGCATTTGTACAAGCCCCAGGTTGTAAATTGGAGATATTTTCCACTCGCAGTACCTCCCTCACTAAAAATTTCTCCAAAGGGTGATATGCTTTTTCAACCACTACAACACTTCTCTGCCTTCTTAAGGAAGGCCATGCTTGGAACATCCAACTTGGAAAGGTGATGGTGGAAGTTGGAGTACAGTCAAGAATCTCCAGAGGCTTACGCTTTGTTAGGCACTGTTAGGACTGGACTAACTATTATGCTAAGCAATGCACCAAACTTCTGCCAAGCTGAGACCTTAGTTGTTTCAATTGCTTCAAAAACTATATATAATGCTGCACTGGTGCAAACCTGCCTTTGTATATATGCTATTGTGGGTGAAGACATGTTTGATACATAGGTGACTGAAAGAGCATGAAGTCCAGAACACAATAAAGATGCAACAATTGCTACATGAAAAAATTGCTTTTTCACTTACTTACGAATCAACCATGTAGGATGTAGGCTATTTTTTTTTAAAAAAATAACACATTTAGCTGGTTCCACATCATCAGGATCATCAGGAGATGCCTTTCTTTTAGTCCCAACACCCTCAGAAGTACGTTTGCTGGAGACATGGGAGAGACCCTTCTCTGTTGCTGCTCCCAGACTTTGGAGCTCCCTCCTTCAGGAGGCCAGGTTGGCCCCATCTTTGCTGTCTTTCCACCACCTTTCTCTTCAGGCAAGCTTTCACTGAGTAACTGGCTGCCCGAATGGGGTTTTTAAATGGATCATTGCACCTTACTGCTTTGGATGTGTTTTTGGTGTTCCTTTTGTCTACTGTCTTTTAGTGTGGCATTTGTTTGTTCCTTTTTAGTATTAGTATACTTACTGTTTTCAGCTTTAAACATTGTCTTTTAATGATATAAGCCACCTTGAATCCTTCTTAAGGAGAACAGTGGGGTAAAAATATTATGAATGAATGAATACATAAATACGTAAATAAATAAAATCCACACTTTCAGGTTTAAGCCTAATAATAGGGCTGGTCCTACCATTCGGAACAGTATGGCAATAGATACTGGGAGGCAGCACAACCTGCTTCTTACACTGTTCCCGTCTGTGAAATGGCATAGCACAGTATGTCCTGAGGTCTTTTCTGAATCCTTGAACTAGCCTGCCTCAAGTGTGATGAAGGATGCTTTCTCATCAACATGCCAGCCCAATCATCTTCTCAGGAGATTCCATCTTGTCCTTTGCCTTCAGGAGCAAAATGTCTTGGAATGAACCATTCTTGTCAATTTGCTGGAGTTCAGTGCAAGATATTTATTCTTTGCATCTTCACAGCACTTGATAAAAGAAAAAGTGTGCTGTCTAGGTTTTAGAGGCCATAGTCTGCTTCTGCACAGCTTATTAACTTTTTGAATGCTAGCCTGTGGATCCTGTGAAGTAATTTTTCTATCCTCTGCTTCTGTGGTATGAATAATACCAATACTGTCTACAGAGACTGCCATTTTGAGATTAATCTGCCCGAACAGAGACCTGGAAGGGAGTGGCAGGTGGGGAGGGGGCTTTCATTCCTCATTTCTTGCTTTCCGTGACTGCCATGTAAGCTTATGTATTATTTCGTCAGCTCTGGTCCCATCTGCTGCTGAATAATATCCGAGCTTTAGTGAACATTCCCAGCATGAGAATTTTCTAAAATCAACTTCCTTGCTCTCTTAATACATCCAGATTGCTTCCAAAATTTGCCTGCGCAAATTTGTCCTCTGCTGTGTCACCACTTTCATCCATCTGTAGCTCCCCTCTGTTCCCCTTCTGAGAGCTAAGTGTCAGGGCTTATCGCTGGCTTAAGAAGGCAAGAATATTAACCTGGAGTTTTCCAATTGTGTTATTCTCTTCACCCGGGTGGTTTCCCTGCTGTCAGCTTATAATAAACTCCAATGCAATGACCTTTCTCCACGTTGATTATAGGGATAAGCCCCAGCATGTGTGTTTGTCATTGACTGTGGAGATAAGATGTAAGTGTAGCCAGGATGAATAAACTCCTCTCTGTGTTGATAATTGCTTTATAATTGTGACAAGGAGAAAGAAAGGGGGACATGATGTACTTATTGAGTTATAAAACACGCAAAAGAGCTTTAGAATAGCAGGAGTAATACTGTAAGCCCAAGCATCTGGGGCAATGCTCCGAGTCAGGTTTTGGCATTCAAAGACTGGTATCACTACATTTCTCCAACCAAGGTCATAGACATAACAAAACTGTAGGACCTTCCTCAAGGATGGTGTGTTCTCCTAGAGGCTTGGTTCAGAATGGATAGAAAAAGCAGTATGTTTTGCTTCCAGGGCTTATCCTGATAAGGCTCATGAAATCTAGTTCATGTTTTCTAGGCGACTATTTCATATGCAGAACATGAAAGCAACATAGCTCCCCTCCCCCACATTGTCCTAAGCACCTGGTTCCTGGTTCCCATTACAGGTGGACAGCATGCGGATTTGCCCCTCCTCTTATTTTTGCAGCAGCCCTTTCCTCATTTTTTGTTTGCTTTTGTTAACCCCTGGAGATTCACATTTCATTGTCCATTAAGCCAGTATATGTAGGCCCTGTGTACCTTGCTTAGGCTTCAAAAGATGGAAAATATGTTTGGTTTCCCCCCCCCCCCCTCCATACTGGAAGTGGACTTCTGGTCCCTTCAGTTACTGGCAGGGAGTGCTATGATAGACTTCAGTGCAGCCGAAAGGGTGGTATATTGCCCCCAATCTTTCCAAAGTCACCAACCCCTGTCCTAGAGATATTACAGTTTTGAAAGGGAAAGTTCCAGTTCTCCATCATGTCAAAATCTGTTTCAGTAGACTGTTCCACCATGAATTTGTTCTTTTTTCAATGCCCGCATAAGTGAAGTGCTATTATTATTTAATTGGCATAGCCAGTGGCAAAGCCGAGTTTTGCATGAATTGTTCACTGTACCTTTATGATCTATTCTCTAGGTGATCAAAGCCAGCTCAGAATGCTTCAATGGGATGAGATTTCCTGAGTGTGCATAATGATGTATTGGTCATGTTATGTGCTGCCAAGTCACATCTAAGTTACGGTGATCCTAATAGGATTTTCATTGTATGTGAAATATTTAAGGAGAGGTTTTCCCTCCTGCCATATCTTAACTGCCATATCTTAATTACTTATACTTCGCCATCTTGGACTTATATATGTTTTTGGTTTTATTGTTTTTAAATTTGTAAACTGCCCAGAGTAGACCCTTGGTCTAGATGGGCAGGATAGAAATCTAATAACTAAATAAATAACTAAATAAATAAATACCACTTCCCCAGTGAGCTTCCATGGCAGAGCAGGGATTTGAACCCATGTCTCTTGCATCTCAGTCCATCACTCTGTCCACTATACCACACTGGCTCTCAGTGCTGCATTTACTTATATTGAACCTGATATACCATTTTGTTGTACATTCAACCATTCTGGAGAGATACTCTCACATGCAGCAATGGCCACATATCCTTCTCTGCAAGAGGATCTATTTAAATGTGTCGCACGTCCACACAATAACCCTTACAATCACAAGGACCTACTGGAAGAGGCCTAAAATCAACTGCCCCCTACACAGTGTGGGCAGTGCTGTCTGTTTACTGTTGCAATTATACTCTTAAGCCAGCATGGGGATATGGCTTGTCTAGCCCCACTTGTTCAGGGTAGGACCTGAACAGTAAAGCTGTTCAAAAGAAGATGTGGAAATGAAAGCCTGATTCTAAATAATTCTCCCTTGTGGATGTTGTTCTAAATCATGAGTCTTGTCTTGGAAGAATCTGTGGATACCCTAACTTTCACACCAATTCTAACAAGTTAGAGCACTCCCTGGACTAAAAATTGAGCAGCCCTAATTAAAAGAACCAAGACCATGTGGAACAGTGCCACCTGGTGCCACCTGGTGCAGGAAAGTCCTGTTGACAGTGGTTTTATAACTTTCCTGCCTTCCCCCTCCTTAGATACAAATAAATTATTTGTCACAGAGAGACATTTCATTTGCTTATTTCTTACCATATGTTAGATTTCAGTGGATTTCTTTCCCCAGATGCTTCTGGTTTAAATTGTTTTTTGTCAACTGCTGCTGCTTCTGTATCCTTATTTAGTTTCATGTTGCAAAAGCATAATGTTTGATTTATTAATTAACTGTTGTTGTATTGTTTGCTTATATATCCTACTAGAGGGCATACTTGCCTTCACCTTGGTTTAAAGCCTATGAGCCCCACACCAGGGTTCTCTCAATTCTCCCCACTTCCACACTTTTCTATGCTGGTCTTTTGTGCCCTCCACTGATTCAACCTGTACCACCTTTGCCTCAGGTAGAAATCCCTTTGCTACCACCTCCCCATTCTCTTTCTCTTCCTTCTCCTTGTGCCTTTTATTCATATTCATATATATATATATATATGAGAAATGGGAAGGATGAGGAAAACGTACAGAGGGGAAAAGGCAAAGCACAGGGGAGGATTATTAGGGGCTTCTAACCATCTGAAGGTTATATAGTTTGAATGATACTGGGGTGGTGGAAGAGAAAGACCTATACGAAATGAAGGGCCATATTCATATTTATAGTTTTCTTCCTTACTTATCAGGTGCCAGAAATTTGCCAATTTGCCCCCGTTTCTTAGGGTTGCCATATTCTAACCCCTGCCCTCCCCCCAAATAATTCAAGACACCATGTTTCCATAACAGGGGGATATTGCTTGTTATGAAAATAATGGGCTGAGTGAAGAAGCATTTGTCCAAGACACACAGACACGTGCCACAATTTATCACACACAAGCCCCCCCTTTTTCCCCCCAAAGTTGCTTTATAAATACTAGAAACAGAAGATTTCATTTCCTTAAATTCTTAGCCCAGTATCTTGTTGAGCTCCTGGTGAGCAGAAACTCCTTCCAGCATAGGAATGCTGTATCATACTGCTTATGCAAGCATTGCCATTGTACAAATAAGGGTGGGTGGGTGGATGTTTGTTGGGAAATCATGGCTTGCAGAATGTCTACTCTTGTGCAAGTGGCAAGATTCTGTGTTAGTACAGTTCTCTACTTAGAGGAAGCTGAATGGGATACTGACCTTGGAACACAATCTAGTGGTGCTGACAACCTGTGGCGTGAAGTGCTTTCTGAACCCCTCCTTGAGAATTTTTTTCTTTTCTTCTTGGTTTTTTGCCAAAAGGGAATGGCTGCAAGATTCAGATTCCCTATTCACTCTCCCCCTTCCTCACAGGTGTCTAGTGAGCGTCTTCCTCTCCCCACTCCTACACCAGGCATCACAAATATAAACATAGATATAAATTAACTTTTTTGTTTATTGTCTATATATACATATCTGGATACAGGAAAGGTTCACCAGGCAGCTGAATTACACAAAATGGGAACTGAGCTGTTAAAACAGCGAGGAGAGTCTGGAAGAGAAGTTTAAGTAATTCTTCCTCACTGCCCCACCCAAGTCCAGCTGCAGTTGAACCAAACCTCAAGGTTTCCTGCCATTGAGAAGCCCCCCACTCTTGTAGGGCACTCTTTGTTCTGAGATGACGTCTTACTGCTGAGAAATAACAAATAACCCTGTAGTGCATTTCCTTTGGGTTCCATTTGTGCCCTAAACAGTTTTGTTTGGTGTGGAGGGTAGGCTTCATGGTCATAAGGACAGAGATAAAGACATATACATTGAAGCTACATACACACACACATACACACACACACTTTTATTGTTATAGATGAATCTTTAGTACATGTAACCAGTAAGTCCATCTGGTTTTAATCCATAACCTGTTCCATCTCACTCCATCCTAGCATGGGACTCACAGTAGTTCAGAGAAGTTATGCAATATGTTGATTTGTCCTCATTTCATGAAATATACTGTATTGTTTATGTGCAGTTATGGATTAGAGAACTGAAAACTCTGTCAGCCATGTTCTCACTAACATTCACATGTTAGTGAATGTTTTGAAATTCCTGGGAAACTCTTTATTAATTCACTCTTCCTAAAGTTTTTCCTATACATGTTGCTTCTATTGTCTGATGTTGCTGCTTCAGTGCTATCCCCTCTCCCTACACTGACCAGAGTTTCTTTCTCTTTCATAAGATAATCTCAGCCAGTCAAGAACAATTATGACATTCCAATGACAGACTTGGTGATGTCCTGCTGACATCACTAGTGGAAACTGCTTTATGTCCATGCTTCCTAGGCTAACCACAGGAGTGTCCCTTGCTACTATGAAATGTGGTAAGTGTTGGAGTGTAAGTAACACAGCAGTACAGGAGCAATATTAACTTGTGGTTTCAGACCCTCGACACTCAACATGATTAATTGAATATGCTCTCCCCATTGTAAGGAATCATGTCCACGTTTCTTTCTGAGAAAATAAGAAAGCTTTTATTTATACTTGGTATATGAATAGTGATAGAAGAACCAGGTCTAGCTAACTACAGGTGCAACTACATTGACAAATAATACAAGAAATGATCCAGGATTGGGACTATCTGAATCATGTTATTTTCTACTAAATACATGATATAAAAGTCAATGCAAATCAGCCTAGATTTTTCCTCCTCCAATCTGTAACATTTTCCTCTGCTATTGGGACTTTGACTTTTTTGGGGGATCAAATGCATTTCTATCAGTTCAGGCAGTGTGATCACTTGAGCTGTTGTGGAGGGGCTTGTAGCCATTGTATCTAAAGCCATTCCAGCTGGCTACAGCAGCAGTGAGAGAGGATGGGCAGCAGGGAAAATGGCTGCCATTTGATTCCTCTCCTCTCCATGCCTGGTGTCTGGGTCTGCTTTCTTCTTTCTTTCCCATTCTGTTTCTTCTTTATCTGTTCCCCCCACCCCACTGCCCCTTTTAACAGCTTGCTAATCTAGCACTAGAGCAAAGTGATCAAGGGGGGAGAAAAGAGTGAAGACTCAGCAGGGAGAGAAGAGGAAGTTTTAAGGCAGCTCTGCTCTAACCATGCTGCTTGCAAATCTGGATATCTCTGCTTCTGAGTCCTCTTTTTCTCTCTCTTAACATGCAGGGAAACAGGGCTGAAGTGAAGACTTCCTCCTGTCTCTTTACCAATTCCTCACTCCCCAATCTTTGGTCATCTATCTGTCCTAGGACATCGAGCCTTGGAGGGAAAGGAAAGGAAGGGAAGAGGGAAATAAGCAGACACAGGCACCAGGAGTGGGGAGGAGAGGACTCAAATAGTTTAAAAACTGCAAATAAGGTTGAGTTCCTCCCCTCTCTGCTGACTCCAGTGTGGGTGGCTGAAGTGAATTAACCCAGGAACCTGACTTCCTGAGTGTGACTTCACAGCAGATCCGCTGGGGCACTTCCAACAATGACATCCCTGAAGGCAACTGGAACAGAGGAAAAAGTGAAAAAATAATTATTGACCATTGGTTAGGAACAAAGTCTTTGCTTATATCTTCTAAGCAACCAGGAACTTTATGTGGACATTATGGAATTAAAACATGAGGTTCATAGATGTGTGAAAAATATCCCCAGCCCCTCCAACTCCATATCTCCATCTTTAGCTTGGAAGATCTGAAGGTAGAACTATAACTGTGTTCAGCTGGATATAGTCTCATTTTGTTTCACACAGCTAGATACCCTGACTGTGAAGGACTCCAGTCACTTTCAGTTGAGCAGAGCACTGGGACTATATTCAGCTAAATTGGGTATGTCAGGGATGGTGAAGACTGGCACAGCACACGCATCCCACTGTCCTCTCCACTTATTCAACTCTGTAAGACCTGCCCAAGGCAAAACTTCCATCCCTTTCCACAATGGTTTCCCCAAAATTCACCAAAAGTAGGGTTGCTCTTCAATTGCAGACAGAAATATTCCTGAAAGTTGGTCCTCATTTCAGCTCACTCCATTCCTTCTTCCCCCCCACCACTTTCTTTCAGGCCGGCCAGCAAAACAACAAAAATCACAAATAAAACCAAATTATGCAGCAACATGTGTTTGTGTGTGTTATGTGCTATCAAGTCCAGAACCAACTTATAGCATCTCTAATAGGGTTTCAAGGTAAGTTATATATTTAAGGAATGGTTTTACCAGTTCCACACACCCCTCAATTGAGTTTCCATGGCTGAGTGGGGATTTGAACCCAGGTCTCTTGGGTTCTAGTCTGTCACAATATCTACCAGACCTTACATTGGTACCATGTATAGTAGAGGCAAAGCCTCATCACAGATCTCTTAAACAGAGTGCTGCGTTTATGATAGAATCCCAACATACCAAATTACAACCGAGCTGAACCCAAAAGTAGTGAGACTACTTATGTTGGGTATGAAAGAACCCACAGCTAGCATACGTGGGTTTAGCTTCCAACATCACATATGCCAATGATTTGTAAGCCGCCACCCACTCCCACCCATGATTTCCCCATGTGTCTGTGGTGATTTTATAGAAAATATGCAGAAGCAAATTGGATTTGTTTCAGGTTAGACAACATCATAAAGCCTCTTAAAGAAAAATAAAAATAAAAAAAAATCCCAAAGTTTTACAGCAGGTACTGGGAACACAGACGGCACATCAAACATTATTCCACTGACCTTGAAACCCTTCTTGCAATGTGACCATTCATGGTGACTGCAATGTTATTCCCATAAAATCTATTTTTAACCTGTTTGCTTGCAATGGATACTGTTGTATCTAGGATATTTTTGTCTGTGGTAAGATTTCATCAACCAGTTTGTACTCAGATGATGATAGTTTTACAGCAGTGCTGCTGAGATAGGAACTATAAAACCATGGCTTGAATTGAAACCATGTTACAAAGAAGCACAGTTTTTAAAAGAAGGGGGGGGGGAAGAGAAGCAAGACAAACAGAACACATTTCAAGCTGTGGTGGCTCGCAATAAATGCTGAAAGAGAAAGCCATAATTTTTGCAGATGTGGTGGCTCCATGTATTTCCTGCCAAGGATGGATTAGTTTTATTGTTTTGGAATGATTTTTTCAAAACTATCAATATAATTGCTTTCAAAATGGAAACTTTCCCCACACCCAAAAGCAAATTATTATTATTTTTTTAAAAACCCACGATGAATCCCAATGAAGCAGAAATATCCCAATGAAATCCTTCAGAATAATAATAATAATAATAATAATAATAATAATAATAATAATAATAATAATAATAATAATAATAATAAATAATAATAATAATAATAAACAAAAAGAAACATATTTTGCAAAGTCATTCTGTGAAATATAAAGGCTTACCTATAGCAATTAAACACATGTTTGAATATATGTAAGGAAGAAGAACCTACAATTTGGGTAGGGCTTCCCTGCCCTTAAAACACATTCCTCTGTTTCACCAATCCACAGAGTATCTTTAAGGATGACTCCCCCCCCCCCTCCAGCTGCTATTTAATTGCTATTCTCAAATGTGACCACCACTGGGAACTTTCACCATCCTTTTATTCATTGGCCATAGGTTCAGCTTATGTGTCTGATGTATACAGTACAACCCTAACTGATCAAAATGTCCAGGTGGCAGCAAGGCTAGCTGAAGCTGGGCTAAATCGAAATGCCTGCTTCACAGTGTAGACATGTGAGAAATTACTTACCTCTACCTCCACCATGGCCTAACTTCGTGTTGGCTCTGTGGCTGGGCTGTGAGTGTCTCCAGGAATGCGTGAATGTGTTTGGATCTACAGTAACTCAGCTCCTCCCCACTCACGTACACACACTTCCCCTCTTCTTAGTGCTTCTGCCAGCAGATTTCAGCCAGCAGAGCAGTTCTGCCAGCTGATCTCTGAGAGCAGCTGGCAGAAAAGCACCCCCCCCCCCCCGTTCTGGCAGAAGGGCAGTTCTGCTGGCAGAGGGGGCATGTGTTTAATCCTAAATCCCCTACACCTGGCATATTGTTGAGTTGGCTCTATGGTTAGTAAATGGCATGGAATTCAGTGGGAAACTGACCCATCCCACAGACGAAGCCCTTTACAAGAGGGCAATTTTAGGACTTCTTTGAAGTGACTACTTTTGACCTCTTAGTTGCTTGAAGTGTCTTTATTCATTGCAAGTCCAAGGGTAAAGTGGAAGAACCGGAAGGATTTCTATTGCCCTATTTACTGTCTACTTGAAGCTTTTCAAGGGATTTCATGCACCTTTCTCCTAATTTGTAGGCAATTTCCCCTACTATATTCACATTGAGAGTAATTTCCACAAATGAAGCTGCTGAAAACCTGGCCATTTCAGCAGGCTTTTCAAACGGCTCCAACTATGGAAGCCACTGAAAGCCACTAACCATGAATGTGATCTGTTCTCACTGTTTTAAATGTTTTATGAAACTTATAATGTTTAAAGTATTTTCATAGTGTGTTGTATTTTCATTTCATGATTATTTGCCATTTTATATTGTTCTTAGTTAGGCTTTGTGATGTTTTGAATGTAGTTTTCATGTTGTAAACTGCCCAGAGTGGCCTTTGGCTAGATGAGAGGTACAAAATCTAATGAATGAATGAATGAATAAGTAAGTAAATAAATAAATATTTTCATCTCTAACTTATATTTTGTATGTACATTCCCTTAATACATATATTCTGCACACTGTTTCTCATATGTGAACTGCATTGCAAATTTCAGAAAAATCCAAATTCGGAAGCCTCAATGTATTTTCATTTGTCTGTTGGTCAGGAAGTATGAATTAGGTAACTCTGCATTAAAATAAGCACTGAATGAGCTACCTACCTGGCACATTTGAGTCTATGCCTAGTAGTAATTCAAAACAGTTCCAAGAAGGAGCAAGCAGAAGTGGGTGTTGGGAGGATAATTTGACAGTCAGAAACTCAGAAATGGGGAAAGCCCTTATGAGAGATGAGGAGTGCCTTGAAACCCTCTCAGTTACTCATCCTCTACTTTAGCATCCATTGGCTGTTCTCTGTCCACAATACAATTTTGGAAGTGAAGCAGCATCAGGCCTTGGATGATACTTGGATGGGAGATCACCAGTAAAAGCAGGGATCTCTAGGTAGGGCTAGGAAAAGAAACTTGCCTGAAACCCTAGAGAAACCCTGCCAGTGACAGATTCAGGAATGAATCTGGATAGGCATCTGGCTGTGGAACTAGAGGTTGGGAGTTCGATTCCCCACTGTGTCCCCTGTGAAGTGAAGCCAGCCTGTGTGGCCTTCGGCAAGTTGCACTGAAGAAGGGAACAGTAACCCACTTCTGAGTATTCTCTACCTGGAAACCCCCAAAAAGGGTTGTCATACATCAGAATTTACTTGAGGCACATGATTATTATTAGGGATTGTGACCCTTCCTTTTAAATCACTGCCCTGATCCTGATTGGGGGCCTTACATATTCATTGCAACCACACATTTAAATTATCATCTGTTTCCCTCTCAGAAAAGCAGGAGGAAAAATGAAATATTTACTCTAACTCTCAAAAGACAAAATTTTGCTGAGAAAAAGCTCACAATGTGCACACACTGGGCTTCAGAACAGATGTCCTTGAAGTTCTTGTGTAGGATGGTCATCTTTCCTTTCCTTTTCTTCATCTCTATTGAGCAAGCCACTGCATGGAGCCTGCAGTGTTCATTGATGTCCAGCCTTAGATGGTGGCAGTGCTGATTCATTTCTGAAGACATGAGAATTCACAACTTGCTGAAGGGAGGCAGCCTGGCATTGGCCTGGTGTTCTGTTTGTCACAAGGCACTGAACTGTGCCTTCTGATTTATGTGTTAACTGTATTTGTGCCCATGAAATCAGCAGAGTGTAGATATGGTACTTTAAAAAAAATGAAAATGCACCACATGTTGGCTGGTGGATACTGGGAGCTGTTATCCAAAAAAGCAACAGGTCCAAATTCTACAGACTTTATTAGGCTACAGTGCCTCTCTCAGCTGTTTAAATTTTGAGGGAAACCATTTGTATCAGCTCTCTCCCTGGACAGTTTCCTGTAGCCACTCACCCAGGGAATTCTCAAACTGTCAAAACTGAGCACCCCTAAGTCAAGAAAACAGTAGAAGTCAAGCTCATGAATTGCAAAGAAAGCAAATTAAAGTCAGTTTGCTACCTGCTCGCGACCTTAATTTTAAATTTTCCAAATGTTTTAGATTATGGCACCCTGTAATTCCTTATCAATACCTGGGGCTTCAGGGAGCTAAAAGCAGCTGGAGGGCCAAAGTCCCATAGAGAATAACAGATTTGCAACCAAAACCAAAACACACAAACAATCAGAAACACAACACCAGGTTGTACCTACCCACAGGGGAAAAGCTCAGAGGAAACTAAGGTTAAGAACAACTGGTTGGCATATATAGCACTTCTCTGGAAGACACATGGCTGGCCAATAAGCTTAAGGAGTTCTCAAGTAAAGATGCAATGAGTCTT
This sequence comes from Intellagama lesueurii, assembly GCA_037013535.1. Classification (NCBI taxonomy): domain Eukaryota; kingdom Metazoa; phylum Chordata; class Lepidosauria; order Squamata; family Agamidae; genus Intellagama; species Intellagama lesueurii. Next base: position 116,700,531 of record JBAJHW010000001.1, read on the forward strand.
CTTTACCACCATTGAGTTTCAGAGAAAGCCCCCAGTCTTGGATCTCACACACACTCTTGGGACTCTCTGCCTTGATCTAAGACTTTAGCTTAAAACTTATCATGTTTCCATTGTCATCTGTGTCATGTAGAATCTTTCAGCACAGTATTGGCAACAAATGTCCCTGAAAGCAAAAATCAAAGGGAATTTCACTTTGTTTTCCTGCGTGAAGCATCTCAGGAATTTTTGAGGGAATCAGTTGTATAAAGCTTTAGCTTAGACATTTTCCCCTTAAACATTATCCTTTCTTCTTTACTTTGACATTGAGTTTCCATACCTTGAATAGCTGTGTTTTCTTTTTCTGCATGCTCTGTTATGTTACATATCTTCCTTCAATGTGGACTTTAGCCATGTACACAGTAACCAAGGGCAATGTTTTAACCAGGTTGACAAAGAAAAATACATGAAGGCTTGTGGCAGCAATTGCCTTGAGTGCTCAATCATTTTCTTTCCCCCTTTCTCAAAGAAGAGAAATGTCCCTCCTTCTTTAATCAGTAGGTTTGACCATCCCAAAGCTCAGGGACTCATGATTTGCTAGGCCATTGATACCTTCCCATTCTATTTTTGGGTGAGCATTGCATACAGAAGGTTACACCATTTGGATTTTTTTGGATTCCAACTTTCAGAATTCTCCATTCTAGGAGTTCTACCAGACAGACCCAAACCTACCTTTCACTCACCTGGATAAAGGCCTAGCTTGAAGACTTCATGTCCTAGCTGTGGTCCTAACTCCAGCCTAGCTTCCTGTTAAAAATGCTTCTCCTAGAATGAGGCCTGCTGAAACATATAAACATATACATGCAGAATAAAAAAGGACAAACAGACTGTTTTCAAAATAATTGAAGGCACACATTTATACAGATGAACCAATCAGTCAACCAATCAAAAGTCATTTGGTTCATAACTAGAAGTGCAATCCTATGTATGTCCACTCAGATGTAAGCTTCAGTGAACCCCAAACCCAAGTGAGTCTGGGACAAGATATATTTGAAGCCTTTCATAACAAATTGGTGATGGCAACAAAGGACAAACCTAGTGATGCTTCATACAAAACAAATGCTAAACTGTTATGAACACCAGTGACCATATTATTAGAGAAGGTAAGATAGCTGCATCAGGCATCAAGTGCTGGCTATTATGAAAGGGGATTAAATTGTTGGCTATTTAGTTTGTTATTTTACTGCTATGGTTGGGAAAGGGGCTTGTGGGGTTTTCTGGCTCATGTGCCAAAATATTTATGTGATTTTGGCCAGTTTATATGAACTTATATGACTTGAGTGAACGAGAGGAAGATACCATTTGCTGGTCTACCTGCAGCAACAAAACATCAAAATGGGCTACCATTAGCTCCTATTTGAACCTCCTTCCCCTTAGTGTATCCCTTGTATGAGAAACTTAATAAAATATATATACAGAAAATGGGCTATCCAGAAATATTTCCATTTCTATCTCTGAGATTTCAATTTGTGTCCCTGCATCACATGTGCCTTATTCCCAGCCTTCTCCTTGCATCCTTTGAGGAAGACTTTGGTCCCTTCACACAGACAAACACACAGCCCCACACACATGCACATTATGAACAGGGGAATATGTTAATTCTCTATGACAATGTTTTTTTTTGTGTGTGTGTTTTTGGCCAAAGTACCATGCAACTCTATGTAATGATACACTGTGCAGGTGTTTTACACCCTGGAGGGTTGCAGCTGGATTCTGTCATGATCCTTCCCTCAGTGGCGCTAGGTACCTTGCAAAGATTGGCTTTGAAATGCACAGTACATCTGCTTTGGGAGAGAGTTGGCTGGCACACCTGGGAACTATTAGAAGTGACAGACCAACAGAAGACAAAAGCTGTTTCATTGTCATAATGCAGTCATGCAGGGAATTCCCAAGTGGAGGGTCATAACCTACCAGCAGGTAGCATGAACTTTGTGAGTGGGTCACCAGGCCCCAGGTGCGGAGAGAGAAAGGATGTTGTCACATGGCCTCCAACGAGGGTTATGGAGAAACACATGATCTGAGCAGAGAAGTGTGACTTTCTCCAAAGAGTGCCAGTGCTGAAGTCTAGTTGACCCGTATCCAAAATGTGTATTTCAGTGCTAAACAAACTTTGTTTAAGACAGACAGAAAAGTGGAGAAATGGAAAGAGAAACTAAAGGGACAAACAGAAAGACTACATAATAGCATACAATAAAGATGTCAAAGAGACACAATGTGTGTGTGAATCTCTCTCTCTCTCTCTCTCTCTCTCTATCTATCTCTATCTCTCACTGTGTGTGTGTTGGGTTTTACTAACTGACAGCTTCATTTCCTAAGGCAGGGAAGGGACCATTCTAGTGCTCTCCAGTCACTGAGAGAAGGATTCCTGCATGAGGGCATCTGGGCTTTCTATTGTCTTGCATCTACATTTCTGCTCATTTTGAATGGGTGCTAGCAAGGTTAGGTCCAAAATCAGCTTGTTTAGATTTAATTTCACTTTAACATACTTAAGGACTCTGTGTACATGAGAGGGAAAGATAGCGAGAGAGACACTACATTGGATGCTTGTGCTCTTGTCTGGGTTTTGCGCAATAAAGCTTTAGATTTAGTACAATCTAGTTTTCTTTTTCCTCCTTCTTTTTGTTTCCCTCTGAGTGTGAGTGAATATGTCTGAGTGTCTTTCCCTCTCCATTTGCCAGCATGATCCTGTTTGCCTAGGTTGGGATCTTTTAGCCAGAGTAAATTGATTATTGGTGCCACTGTGCTACTTTGGGCATTGTTCACAGAGACAGAATACTGCCTTGCCTGTCCCTCTGGCTATTTTTTCCCTTTCCCACAATACATTGTTTTGGGGTGTGTGTGTTATTTCTTGCCAGATGTTAGCTACAACAAAGTCCTCCTTCTGTGACATTAACTTGACTTTGGTATATGTTGACCTCAGCAAAAGAATACTGCCAAGATTCCTCTAGGTTTCTTATCCATTCTCCCATGTTATATTGTCTCTCTGTGTGGGAGGGGAGCCATTCCTACAGACGTGGGCAAACCTTGGAGGTGGCTAGTGCAAGAACCTGAAAAGCTGCATGCCTGCACTTTGGCACAGTGAATCTTCTTTTGTAGTCTACCATGCTGCCAAATTTCCCTGTGATATGAGAAATCTCAAACCTATAACCATTTGAGTGAGCAGGAGTTGTAGAGCTTCAGATTTCCAAACCACAGTTTAGATTTGGAGTCCATATCAGATGCAGATCACTCTGAAGTGAATTCAGTCCTGGTCCAAAGGACTGAATCAAAACCAAATCAGGACCTTTCCGTAGCCCTAGTGTGTATCATTGCACTCAACTGGATGGAATGGGAATGTTTACAAGCCAAGCTGTGGTGTAGGCATCCTTCAGTCTCGAGAGACAATGGTAATGTGCTCTGAATAGAGGTCTTGGAACAGCGTCTGGTGTGGCTGAGAAGGCCAATTCGAGAGTGACAATCCCTTCCACACTGAAGACAAATACAATCTGTCCCCTGTCCAGCTCCCTGATTTTGCTGGTTTTGGGACTGCCTCTTTGCCTCGGCCTGCTGAACAAGCTGTGGTGGTTCTGTGTATTTACTGCAACCTTTCTTAGATTAGGTTGGCTGGATAGCTTAGCAAGTTAGGTTTCAGGCTTTGGAACCAGATGTTGGGAGTTTGATTCCCCACTTGCCTCCTGTTAGTAGAGCCAGTCCAATTGGCCTTGGGCAAGCTCCACAGTCTCAGTACACCCCCAGAAGAAGAAAATGGTAAACCACTTCTGAGTACAGTACTCTCTACCTGGGAAACCCTGAAATGGGTCACCATTAGTCAGAATTGACTTGACAGTACATGCTCATTATTTTCTTAACTTATAAAACTGTTTGATCCTGACTCCAGTGCAGAGCTTGGAACAACAGTTTCAGATTACAGGTCCTAGAATCCTCCAGCAGGATTAAGAAATCTTGGAATAACGCTAGAAAAATGCCAAGTTTCCCAAGTTTTTCTGTGTTCGTAGAACACAAGTAGCACCAAATGGCAGCTAAGGTAACTTGTGGATTTGGTCCTGAAACTGAATGGCTAGCACAGCATACTTCTCCCTTTGGAAAGAAATCACACCCATACTTCTTATTCTATTAAAATAAGAAAGCAAGGCTTTGTTAGAGAAATACATTGAGAGAGAAAAGGTAATAGCAGTCATATTTATAACTAGCAAAGCTGTGGCTGCCTCTCACCTCTCGAGAACAAAGGCAAGATGCCAAGGTCTACTTTAAGACTATTTCTGTCCATGCTCAGAATCAGGGCTGTAAGGTGGCCTCATGTCCTCTGTAATGAAGCACTGTTCTCCATTTGAACATTTGCCAGGGGCCAGTCATTTTTGGAAACCGTCATCTGTTGAAAAGAGGACTGTTCTCTTTCTGGACTACCATGTCCAGTCGAAGCCTGATAGAAAGAATCTAAAGAGGGAACTGATTTATAGTAACCCTAATAGGGATTTCAAGTTGAGGTATTTGAGGACAGTTTTACCATCTCCACACATACCCAGTATGTTTCCGTGGCTGAGACATTACTTTATGATCCACTACACCACATGGGGTACCGCACATAAATATGCACATGTTTAATGACAATTTTCCTAATCTGAATATTGTGTTTAGAACTCAGCTCTTTTGCACAGTTGAGCACTTTCTGGCATTGGGGGTAGATCATAATTCTGCAAAGAAACACTAGCCGAGCTATGACTAGAGACTTTTACTTTAAATAGAATAAAGTGAAATGAAACGAAAGCTCTCATTCTCAGGAGTTCAAATTCTATAGCAGATGAGGGAGAAATTACTCAATTTCTTTACATTCAGCCTCGCTGATTGTGTATTAAAATGTATATTAAGGACAAGGCCTAAGAGGATCTCTGTTTTCACATGTTAAAATTTTTCACATGATTTCATTTGCAGCCTGTGCCTCTTGACACCCTGAAGCTACTTTCCAAAGACATGACATGCTGGCCACTCAGGGCTAAAGCTCCTTGTTTGGAAGAGTTATATGAAGCTGAAAGAAAGGAATCCATCCTTCATTTGAAAGTGACAGCTCTTCGGAGTATGAATCAAGCTGAGGTAACCCAAGTAGGAGGTGTCAGAATTCTAGTTGAGGATGTTAAAGATGATTAACAACTGGTGAGTTATGACTGGCAGGATCTGTGCATTTGAGGAAAGGCCCGTCTGCTGAGCCAACTGCAAGCTTGGCCTGAAAGAAATAGGAGGGATTCAGTGTCTAGAGCTGAATGATTCTCATTTTTCAGGGGCTTTGGCCAAAGCATCTTAGTAATCTTGTAAAGGCACTCATTCTAATGTGGCTCCTGCCTTAATCAAAAAACCTTCCCAGAAGGAGTTGCAAGCTGTGCCACTCCCCCACCCCCCACCCCCGGCCACCTGCTGCCTTGATTTCTTTCCCAACAAATGCCCTCTCACCTTCAGGGAGGAACATGAGTCCATCTATCACCTGTGCAACAGCATATCTTGGGCCCTTAGATTTTCCATGAGAATCCATCATGGCTGCTCTTTGGGGATATTATTACCTTATTATTGATTTATTATTTGCACGTCAGCTTTCTACTAGGGATCCAAGAAGGCCTTACAGTGTAAAATGTACACTCAGATACAACTGCAGAAGACAAAATAACAAAAAGCAGAGTTGCCAGGCAAGGTTAGGCATTCTCTAGCCTTGGTTTTCGTTCTTCTGTCTTCCCCTCCAGGCACAAATAATTCTAGGTTATTACTGGGATGGTATCAGTGGTGGTGGTGGGTGCAGCTGACTAAACAATCCTTCTAGGTCACTGGTGGCCATCTCTACTACTACTAGTAGTAAAACCAGCTACATGCTAGATGATTACTATCAGTATTAGCATAAATAATATGCAAGGGGGAGGGAACAGTCATGAATGACTTTTTAGTGCTCTTCCCTCTTCCTTTTGCCTAGCAAATCTCTCCTTAATTAATCATTAGTCCCTCCTCTGTCCCTTTGCCATTCTCTTGTCTCTGATCCAAGATATGTTTAATGCAGGGTCTCTAAGGTGATATAAGGAACATGGAAATAATGCAGAACCTGCCCAGAGGGCTTACAAACTACATCAAATGGGCAAAATGCAGAGAGAAAAATCAGAGAGTGGTTGATGCCGTAACTGGAAACTTTGGGAATAAAGTGCAGGTAAAGTGAACCAAGGAATGTATCTGTCATTAGCTCTTCAGCTCCTTGTCTAATGTTTCAGTGAGTAGCATTACTTCGAGCTGTCCTTGGGAGGCATCAGCTAGTTCATCTGTTGCTGGACAAACGTGTCACTTGGTTTCCTTTAAATCCATGGAGGAAAGGCTAAGAGGCAACAGAGGAATAAGAAGAGCAGGAGCACAGCTTGGGAAACTCGCTGTTTTGGACTACAAGTCTTTCCCCGAATTCCCAAATCCCTGTATATTCAGCAGGGGAGGGAGTTGAGGTTTTTAAAAAATGTGATTTCAGAAGAAAGTGAAACTGGTAAATCAACTCCAGTATTAGATGTTCAGGCACATATAGACACTTCATTTTACTTTGCTTGATGGCACGTGATTATTATTTATTTGCTCCATATACTAGGACTGACCTGGGCAAAGAGCAATTTGAAAGGCATTTCTTCATTTCTGTTTGAAATTTTACAGCCTGCTGCTTACCTCTGTGGAATCTTAATTTGCTGTTTGTCACTTCTGAAGCTCCTTGGACATGATTTATAAGCTTCTAATAGTCATGTGGCCATGCAATTCATGTGACTTGTCAAGTGTCAATCTAGCCATAAAACAGACCAGAGGAGTGATGTTCCTGCAGGCACCCAGGAATTGACATTCAGTAGTAGTAGGATTCAGTGTCATAATGGGGGGGGGGGGGGAAACTCCTCCACATTTATTGCCTGCATCCAGTGGAGCAGAACTCTTATTGTTTTAACTAATGCACTGCTAGCAAAGTGAAAATCTTGACACTAAATTAGTAGAGTAGCAGCTTCTAATTTATGAGTTACAGAGTTAAGAAGATCTCCAAAGTATTATATTGCTGTTCTTTTATAGTAATATCTATAAATGTTGAGCAGAGGTGGTTGACTTGTAGCCCTTCTGGAACTCCAGCCTAGTCAATAGTGAGGGATGGTGAGAGTTGCATTCCAAAAATTTCTGGAGGACTGTATGTTGCCGAACCCTGCCTTCATAGAATGCTTATGCATTATTCCTTAAGATCAGCAGACTCTCTGAAATTATTAAAATCTTATCTAGCCCGGTCCTACCATGCAGTCATGGAAACTTTATAAAATAGGAGGAGGGGTTGTTTCATTTGTTTGTTCTTGAAATATGTTTTACCCTCCTTTGCAGAACTTTTTGTAATTCAACAATATTACAAGGTTTGGGGTTGTAGGTTTTGGCTTTGATAATAGCGGGACAAAGTTGCCAAGTTATAAACAGAAAAGATGGACATGCTGTAAAATTCTAATTGCACAAAGGCTAACAATTCCAATTCTTTTGTAGGAAATAAGCCCTAATTGTTTCACATTCTCAGATAACAAAATGGAAGCAGGTTCACAAACAATGTGGGGAAGTAACAAAAGGAACAAGATTTCATTCATGTTTGAAGAGTTAGAAATCTGGAAAGTTTTTTAAAAGCATATATGCATCATGTGTAATTGGTATAGTCCTTTCCCACATCAGTTTATATTCAAAGACAGTCTACTTTACTTTGTGCTGTAGATAGTTTAAATGCCAATGAAGCAAAGACATGCAAAACTGAGGAATTAGTGTCCAGAATAATAGCTTTAACTCACTGCAACATGCAATGGGGCAGGGCAAATCACAGAGGGCTGTATAGTCAAGGTTATTATAAAAGATTCATTCTTGGAACATCAGTTTTAAGACTCCTTAATAATTTTCAAAAAGGGGAAAATCATGATATAAAAGGATTTATTGTCCAAATTTCAATCACTGAAGTATCACTTGCATGCATTTCAGCTCAAGGGTGGGAATTGTGCAGTCTGTGGGTGGCATGAGGCCCTCAGAATTCCCCACAGACTTTTAGATTCCACATACACACCCATCAGAACAAAATTCTGCTAGAGAGAGAGAGGGGGGGGGAGGGAGGGAGGGAGAGAACTGTGTGACAAGATTCATACTCACTCCCCACCCCACAACTTTCCCAGCTCTGAATATCATTTTGGTCCTATCCTGTTCTTTTTTTTTTTTTAAAGAGGCACAGTCCAAAGGGGGGTAGAATGGAAAATGGGCTCAATGCAAACCCTGGATTGGTGGTTGCCCAACCCTGTTTTTGATAGATAAAATATAAACGCTCTATTTTCACATCTGTCTGTCTTTTGACGGTTCCTAAGGTATGAGTGTGTGATGATCCTGGTGGTCATTATTGTTCTATTTACAGAGTGTTATCCGTGGTGCTTGCCAAAAGTCCCAGGAGAGAATTACAATCTAAAGTTCAGCTGAATGAATGATCTTCCCTTCTGTTCCTGATCAGACTGGAACTTTGACTTGTTCGCAGCATTCCTCCTACTTAGACAGAATAACGATTTGCTTACATGGGCCTTTTTCTATGTAAAAGAAGATGTTAGGAAGCTTGTTTTGGGAAATTGAGGTCAAACCATGTTTTCATAATAAAAAAAGTATAAGCCAATATCTATGTCATGATAGAGATGTGCAAATTATTGTTGTTCTGTGGTTCATAATGTTTCAAATAAGGTCCATGAGGAACCTAATCTAACACAGAATATAGCTCAGAGAAAAGGGCATTTACTCTTTGTCCTTGAGCCCTTTTCCCAATATTCATCTCATGCACCTCAAAACTGCTTTCTCAAGCTGAAAAGAAAGAAAGAAAGAAAGAAAGAGCAGAATGCTACTGATATTTGCATAACTTGCTGTAGCTAATTGTGGCTAATTGACAAGGTGTCAGAGCACATGTTGTATGAGTTTGTCTCCATTTTTTAAAAGGAATTTCAAATTCTCCTAAGTTCATGCAGACAGTTTCACGGGGTAGAGGTATCATTAGATGACCGATGGTCAGTACATCATCAGAGAAAACATGCAGCACATGAGGGGGATATGTGTCTGCCTGAGTTTTTGATGCTGCAGTTCATTCAGAGGTTAGTGCTAAGATATTGCTGGATAGTGCTTAATTTCTAAATCCAGAGCTGTTGGAACCAAAGCTTGTTGCAATTCACACCCTGAATTGTACACTCTTTTTACCAATCCCAAATGTATTTAAGAATGCTCACTTCACTCTTCACATGCTCTGAAGCACCCTCCATCCTGTGTGCTGCTTTATATATGCCACACACATATGACATTCCTTGTACTGAGATATGTTGGGGGGTGAGGACAAAAAATAGCACACTTTACTTTTTCTTTCATTTTACTTCTAGAATAACTGCAACCCTCTTGCTTAATACAACCAGAAAGAATGCAATTGTAAACCTCACCTTCTCCCCAAGCATATACTAAAAAGAATACAATGCTGCCATTCTAGGGTGGCTGGATGCAAAGGAGGGCAGGTCTGATACATCTTCAATAGTTTTGCAGAAGAGGACATTTTGTTAGGGGCGACTAATCTGTTGAATCAGATGAAGCATAAACATGAAACCTCTTGTAAATGCTGTCTGTTTCCTAGGTTAAGATCCTCTTCCTAGAGAAAGAATCACAACTGAAACACAACTGTTAACCTGGAGGAGTTTACAGTGTTTATTTTCTGCATCTCAGCTTGCATAACTGTCCACTCATTCCAAACATTTACGAATTTCATGCCATGAGTATACTCACCATCACCACTAATTCTGCCTCAGGGCAGCAGGATTGCCTCATTATTGTGATTTTGATTATTATATTGGCTGGAATGGTTGTACTCCATTACAAACTGGCACACAGGGTGAGAGATACAGGACAGGACATGAGGAGGAGAGGTTGAATTCAGGATTAATCAAGTCTAGGCACTAACAATCTGCCCCAAAGCCTCAGGGCCAACTGGAATGCTCTCTCAGCATTTTTCTCTAGACCTCTCAGAGTTCCATTTGTTATCACTGTGCCTTATAGATACATTTTTTTCATCTCTTTCTTAATTCTTCAGGCATTTTTCACTAAACCTCCCAAATTTCCCTCAAATTTATTCACCTATAGTAGAAGACCCAGCAGAGGTATGGCGACTTTTAGCTTCTCAAGAGAAGTGCTATCAAAAAGAAAAGGCATTAAAAGAACACATCCTAACCCCAGTTAGGATCAATACATACTACCCCAAATACAGTGGTGCCTCGCTAGACGATGTTAATCCGTTCCACGAGGATCGCTGTCTAGCGAAAACATCGTCTAGCGAAGCACGTTTTCCCATTGGAATGCATTGAAATCGCTTCAATGCGTTCCAAGGGAAAAGGCACTCGTCTTGCGAAATTTCCCATAGGGAAACCTCGTCTAGCGAGTGAGGGTCCCCATAGGAATGCACTGACAGCTGCACTGACAGCTTTTGACCACTAGTCAGCGCACTCCTATGGGGAAACCTCATCGTCTAGCGAAAATCGCCATAGAGAGACATCGTTTTGCGAAGCGCAGTAGCGCTCGCAAAAAGGCATCGTCTAGCGATTTCCTCGTCCTGCGAGGCAATCGTCTAGCGAGGCACCACTGTACCCGGTGGTGCCCATTGGTGCCAAGGCTGTTCCTGTCCCTCCTGCTATCTGCTCCCTGATTGCACAACAGCTGGTGCCAACTGCAGATGGTGGAGTGGAAAGCACACCAACCAGGGTAAAGGCGGATTTACATACCTGCACACAGACAGATACTCCATCTCTATCAACATACACAGAGGCAGGCAAGCATTTAAATAGATATGTGCATAGAGGGCTCTGGTAAGAAAACAAGCAGGAATACAGTGCCTGGGGTTAGCTGAGTTGAAGCAGAACCCCACTTATCCTTATGGACAAGCCACTGGTGCCTGGTGATGTACTTACCTGGTGGCAATAGCCAAGTCTAGAATTCAGAGATGGGCAATGTTATTTTTGTGGACTACAACTCCAGAATAAGGTGACCAACATAGCCAGTGAATATTCTAGGAGCTAAAGTCTAGAAAAGTAAGGTTTCCTATCTCTGCTGGTATCCCATTGTCCACCTTACATTTGTCAAGTTGGTCTGAGTTGGGGAGTGGCCTTCTGAATTCAGCCACTTGTGCAGGGTCTAGTAGGAAGAATCATTCTGAGAATCCTTAAAGCCAGGACTCAACAAACTAATTATTTGGGGTAAAATGTACCAAATTCACCTTCAACTTTATAGATTCCTATTTAATTATGTATAACTCATTTTTAAAGTAGACCTCAGATGAATGTTTGTGACAGTTTAGTTTAATCTAGCTTAGATTAGTTTTACATGAAAGGTTATGTTTTAGGGAGCACACTGTTTTCTCACATACAGCTGTGCTCTCCTAAGCCCAGGGGTGGGGAATGGCATGTACCTTTCATCCCAAACTCAGATCATTCTCACAAAGTACCTGACAAAGTGTGGGATCATGCTTCTCAAATTGTTATCAATAGTCTCCTGAAAAGGCTGGAGTTATTTGCTGGAGGTGGAAAAGAATGCATAGAACAATGCTTCTCCCCCACCTCCACCCCCAGGGCTCATTCACCTCCCTCCCTTCCACCTTTCCCCACCAATACTGGGATCCTCAAAGCCAAATGAATAGACTATCAGCCGTTTTAATTTCCCACAATGCCTCAGGTTATACGAAGCTTTGAGCATTACTGACATTCAAGCCTACTAATGGAGGAAGGGGCCAACCATTGGATGCTGGAGCACACCTTGTGTGCGGTACAATCCTCCTTATTAAGATTTGGGCAGTTTCATAATATTCATAGTGATGCAAATTAGGGCTGCAAAAACCAGGGCTAATTTGAAGAAATCCTCTGTTACTAATAGAAGGTGCAACTACATAGCTGGAAAAATATGAAGTGATCTGATGTAAATTTGCACATGGGAAGTCAGATTCCCCAGATTCATTCACTTTAGCCATTCACACAAAAGTCAGATAGAGAGAGGTGGAAACCACTAATCAGCACTTGTTAGCACCTTGTTAAGACATCTCTACTGTAGCCATTTAGATTCTCAGGAGGCACAGCTACAGAGAGCTACCTCAACTAGCTGTAAAGAAAGACTGCCTGCCAATTTTCTTCTCTCTGTCAGTTTTGTTCCCCTACCTCTCAAAATCTCATCACTTCCTTCTGACCACTGTCCCCACCAAACTTCCCAATCTTATGAGCTCCTGTTGAACGGAGTGGTAGGGTAAACATATAGTGCTGCCACGTGATGAATGCTCTGGGGACCAATCATTCTGAGGCAGAAAAGAGTGAAGGGTGATTTTTTTTTCTGGGGAGGGATATCCCTGTGGAGCTGAATGAAATAGTGAAGCCTTGGCTATGGAAGTCCTTGTTCTTAGTGTGTCATGAAGTCATTTTCAGTCTAGGTTGACTCAATGAATTGGTGGCTTCTAGAAGGTCCTGTCATTAAAAGCCCTGCTCAGGTCTTTCAAACTCTAAGCCACGGCTTTCCTTATTTATTCAACCAAGCCATCATGTTTTTAGTCTCCCTCTTGTGTTGAAAAGGCAGTGCAGTCCTCCAGCGCTGGGGTTGAATTTGGTGCTTCCCACTTACGTCACACATGAGGTGTTGGAGCTGAGCAGGACACACAGGTTTGGTGTTTTAAAACAAAGCTTTTAGCAGGTGATCTGCACCACACCTGACTGGCAAAAGCCTGTGTTAAGCTTGTCTCAGTTGGATGCCACTCATCGTCATCGTGCTGACACTGACCACAAACACGTGGCTGCATGAATTCCTGATCAGTCAATTTGGAGCTGACATTTGACTTTGTTGGGTCAGGAATCTATTCTACAGCATTTTCCCATATGTGGGGACACAGCTCTTTCTATGACTGCAAGGTCCTTGTTCCTAGCCTGGATCATTTATCAGAACAATAGATCCTCTTCTTCTTCAACCTCATCTTCCTCCTCCTCCTCCTCCTCCTCCTTGTCTTCCTCCTCGTCTTCCTCCTCCTCCTCGTCTTCCTCCTCCTCCTCTTCTAAGACAATTTCCACCCTTCTGCAAAATGACCTGAAAATAATTGAGGATAGGCCCTAACAAGTAGGGTATGGGTTCTTTTACTTATTAGTAACACTTTCCTCCCACAAATCCTGATTTGCATCAGAGTTGATAAGCTGCAAATTTGCTACTTTGCATAGACATCTGTTTAGTATCTCTTCATTTCAAAACTTGGCTGTAGCATCCATAGAATGGATGGGGTGTTGATGGAGAGTTATTTAAAATAACGTTGTTAGCAAACTCATAAAAGAGCACAAAAAGAAAAGGAGAAATAAGTCAGATGTCAAAGAAGGGAATTCCTTTAATCTTCCCTGTCAAAAATTTCTGCTCTATTTTCTTATGCATGAAAATAAAAATTATCTTGTTCCAACAACACAGACGGAGAATGCTTGCCAAAAGACAATTAAGCAGTTAATTAGGCAGCATGAAGGAAAAAGATTCTTTCTCCTGCAACCTCCATCAGTGGTGGATGGTACCTTTTGGAAATAACTCTGTCAGGGCTGCCAAGTCCCTGGGTGGAAAGGTTTTTTTAAGCAATTATACAAATCCATAGCAGTGACCTCTTGATTTATTGGGGGGATTTGTATGTTTCCAAGAACTTTCATAGATTTCCATTATGCATAAAGGAGGAGGTTCTCTTGGCGGCAAGATCAGCCTAGGCTCTAACCTAATTTTCATCTTGGATTCCCTGTTAATGACATTGAAGAATGATTTCATGCAAGTGGCCTTGCACACCCGTGATGGAAAGGCAAGGTAGGAATGACTAAGGCAAACAAACAAGGTGAAATAATGTCTCTTTTAAACTGTGGGCAGTGTTTATTGCACTGGTTTTGAGCTGGTGAATTAGGACCCACTAATGGGCCACAGCCTTACTTAAGTACGGATGCGGGAGGCAGAACGAACCAAAAAGCCAACCACCTTGAAAAAAGGGAAAGGAAATAAAGAAGTGAATCCCGAAGTACTGGTTTGCCTCCAAAATATGGGTCTTGTTCTGTGTATGAATTGGCTAAAGATGATGGCGAGGTTTTCTTAGAAGATTATTTTATAACCTCAGAGCTGGAAGAGACCCAATGGATCCTTGAGTCTAGTCCGTGTCAAGGAGGCACAGTGGGGACTTGAACTCCCAACCTCTAGGTAAACCACTGAGCTATCCAGCAGTGTCCTGCAGCATAGATACAAATGCCTTTGATTCTGGGAACAAGGACCTTGCTGTTAATGCAAAAAAAAAAAAAAAAAAAAAAAATCAGCATTGAAGACTGGTCAGTTCAGTGCACTAATTCAATAATACTTTCAAGGATATCTAGCCAGAGTAATGAATTTATCTTACACACTTACTTTAACAGGATAATGTGTTAGCAATATAGTAAGGTTTACTCACCATAGACTCCCTAGCTCAGGGGCACATTACAAATGGAAATAAAGGCTCTGATCATTATTTGTTTTATAAATTACCAGGCTAAGATAACAGCTGAATGCAGACTTGTTGTGGGGAAAGTAGGGGAGATGTTGGGGTTTTTTGGAATTTCCGTAACAAAGCATGTAAAACAGCACCAAACCCAGAAGATCAGTGGACACATGGTGTTCTGTTATTATTTGGTATTGCACACATTTCAAAGAGTTTAAGACCAACACCACTTTTTGCCACAAGGCACGGGGATGATGAAGCTGCTTCGTGCCACATGACAAAAGGGGACGTGTCAGCCCAGTTCCCTCGGAAAGCGTGGCATTCTTTTCTGTCCCCAGCAATACCAATTGGCTTCCTTTGCCACAGAGCCAAATCTGATTGGTTACACAAAGGCATGTCATATTTATGTTGAGTAAGTGATATCTGATTGGCTAGATTCATGTTGTCAACACTACAAGAAATAAAAACCAAAAGTGGTACAGAAAGTACAGAAGCAGCTGCCAAGAGAGGCAATAAATATGCATGAAAAAGCATTCCAAATATGAGTAAGGGGGATCTGGGGGGCATTCCCCCTCCCTTGATTTCATGTTGAATATTTGCACATATGAACATTCGCTGCTGTCCAAGAATTTGGGGAAGTATGCAGCTTTTGGCAGAGATGGTGTACATTTGTGTGTATCTGAAAGGAAAACAATTGATCTCTTTGTCATGTAATGCCCTGGGGTCAGTGACATGGTCTGCAATTGACCTGTTATTCCAGATGTGGTCAAGGGGGCCCTTTTACATGAAGAGGTTATGAGTTTCCTTTGCTCTGCATTGGCAAAAAGGGGTAATATGACCCACAGATGTATTAACAGGGGAGTGATGATTAGAGACAAAGGAGTGATTTTCCGCCTGGATGTAGCATTGTTAAAACATCACTGGAATACTGCACTGAGCTTTTTTTTAATCCTTGATTTTAGAGAAGAGAAGGGGATGTATGGGACAAAAAGAGACTCAAAATGCAATTTGTTTGTTTAGTGTTCGGATGTTGAAAAAATATGCATGAAATTAAATTACAAACCATCATTTTCCTTAAATTCTCAGTGAGCCTACTTCTACATGTGTACTCTAAAAGTCCTCTTGAGTTTAATGTGACTTATATCTTCTCAATATCCATGCTCCAGATTCCCATGTTATAGCTTGCACCTATTGCTCCTTGAAATTATGCCATACAGAGTTTAATGAAGCTGATTCTCCAGTAAGTGTCTTTAGAACTGCAGCCTAACAGTGTACTGCTACAAATCTACAGCCCTCTGTGTTAAATAGAACTTTTCTTTTAAAAAATCATTTGGTTTCTTGTTCTCACTCTGGAGTCAAGATGTACATGAAGCAAACCCCAAACCAGAAAAATTGATGAACTGGGCTGGTTCGTGGTTCAATTCGTGACGTGTTTCAAGGGATCCCATTTTGCCAAAGCCAAATGAAACAGTGAATTATTTTTTCTGCTTGGTGATTCATTTGGCTTCAGCAAAATGGGATACCCAGTCTCCCCCTTCCCACTGCTGCCATTGCTTCCCTACCTGT
Source organism: Intellagama lesueurii (assembly GCA_037013535.1). Taxonomy (NCBI): domain Eukaryota; kingdom Metazoa; phylum Chordata; class Lepidosauria; order Squamata; family Agamidae; genus Intellagama; species Intellagama lesueurii. The sequence continues at coordinate 116,716,642 of JBAJHW010000001.1, forward strand.
TCCTGCAGCCACCACTGCTGCCTCCACCTCCTCCACCACCATCACTGCCATCTTCAGAGGCAGTGGGCCCACTGCCTCTGTGCATGCACCCACCATGCAGCTGATAGGTTGGTGCATGCGCAGGGGCAGTGGGTCTGGCTTCCCAGAGCTAGCCACTGCCTCTGTGCATGTGCCCGCAGCCCAGCTGATAGGCTATGAACCACAAACCGTCATGAACCAACATTGTTCACAGGACTGGAGAATCATCTGCAGACAAATTCTTTGTATTGGAATTGTCTGTCCTGGTTAAAAAAATAAGACATTGGTGATTTCTTCATATTTTTGACATAGATTTACTACATTCTATATTTCTGCTAGGAGTAATTCATCAGATGCAGCATTCCAGAGGCAGGACAGAGGTAGGTCCAGATTCACTATATTCAAAGCCCAGCTATTCCCTTAAGAGGCAGATGTGCCAGCCTGGAGAGGAGTGGCACCAGTAATTCCCACCCTTCTAATCCCATGCACTCTTTTGGCTGAAAAGTCTGACTAAATCTGCTCTTCTGTACCTAACATGTTGTTCTCCATGAAGTACCTGGACTTTTGAAATAACCGCCCTTCTCCATCCCATTTAGGATCCCACTGTTATCTCCTGTGCACTATCTGCAATGAGAAAGGTGTTCCTTGCTGTTCAGTATTGGAGACAAATGAGGCAGGAAACCACCCAGCAATACTAGCTTGATATCTCTTTATGAAACTAAGCACAGTGTTGTGATCAGGACACTGATGCCATCTCTCCCACCACATCAGCTCTCCCTTCACTGGAGAGAGACCATCTGCAGCAAAGGGCTTCTCTCCTGACTTAAGCTCCCCATGTGATTTAGGATCTTGTATGATCAGAGTCTTAAATTGTGCAGGGAGCCTATGCAAGCAGGCATGCCCAGTGGGATTCTGGGAGCTGTAGTTCAAGAAGCAACATTTCCCCAAGCTCTGAGTAGACCAGAATCCTTTCTGCAAACATTACCCCTCCAATAGAGGATAGCACAGCTGAGTGATGGAAAAATGAGTGGGATGATGTGGGAGGCTAACAAGCTTGATACCACTCACCTCCTCATGCAATTCTAATCATGCAAGAGATGAATTGGGACTGATATATCACTGTGTGGAAAGAACAAAGTTTCATCTACCCTCAAATCTTGATCTGATCATAATCCTGCTGATTGATTCAGGTGGGTGTGGACCTTTTTCAGCTTGAAATGGTTTTGAATTTCTCAGCTCAGCAGTTTCATTTCCTTCTGATTCATGGATTTTTCCTCAGGAAAATACATTTCCCCCAACAAATATGTCAAGATACACATTCATAAAGAAGATAATATCAGCCAAAGAGGGAGGCATATGAGGCCCAGATGCAAACAATAAAGTCATTTCCCCCCAGTCTCTGTACTCAGCACTGGTATTGTTTTCCTAGGAAAACAAGCTCTTGTGCCATATTGGACAGTATCACTGATTCACTATCAACATGGGCCTAGTTGATTTAAACCGATTTAATAGCTACCGTGTGCTTGTCAACATAAACCCGACAGCAGCCATGAACGATGGGCATGTCAACAAACCAATTTAACAATTACTTCCTAAGTTCAAGATGCTTGACGGCATTGGTTTTGTGGGAAAAGTCAGGTTTAAAATTAGTAAATTCATAGTATCTAATGGGTACATTAATACTAGGAAATTAGTACATTCATAGTATCTAATGAAACTACTGTTCATAGGGTTTTGAGGGACGCTGACAGACACTGTTAATGCAGTATAGGGGCACAAACAGGATAGCTTTCTTGCAATTTATAATTGCATGAATAGCTTTTAAAAGGCAGGGGCAGGTGTAGGCAACCTGATCTGTACCAGTACTTTGTTCTGGGTAGGGACTGTTAGGGGTTTTAAACCCTGCAGCCCTACTCCAGGTCTTGCCCTCTAGATCTGCTTTTTACACTGGAGAAAAGACAATTTCTGCCCAGACCTTCCTGACGCTAGTGAACCACCTGAGTTAGGAAAAGATACTCCTAATCATGAACACTGTCTGGATTTGAATCCTTGTGTATAAAACTGCATTAGTACTAAGTTAGGTTATTACCTTTTTTTAAACGAGAGGCTTCTCATCTTTAATGTTTATATAACAGACAGGTACACCATGACCCTCTTCATGCTGGGAATTTGTAATGAGCTGTCAAGTCGGAATCAATTTATAGCACTTCTGACAGAGTTTTCACAGTAAGTGGAATATGTAAGGAGTGGGTTTTGCCAGTTTCAGCCCTTCTGGTGAATTTCCATGGGTCAGTGGAGATTCAAACCCAGGGTTACTGAGTAGAGATAGGGACGAAGCGCGAAAATGGCACTTCGTCTTGATTCATGAATCATCAAACTTGACGACCCATGAATCATGAATTGCCCCCGTGACCCGACAAACAACAAATCAATTTGTCATTCGTTGGGTCACTTTTACCCCTTTCCCTCCTCTTGCTATGCCCCGAGGGGCATAGCAAGAAGAGGGAAAGCAGGGATCAAAGCGATCCCGTACCGCTTTGATCCCCTTTCCCCTCCTCTTGCTAAGCCCCACGGGGCATAGCAAGAGGAGGGAAAGCAGGTATCAAAGCGATCCCGCAGCAGTTGGGGGATCCCTTTGATCCCTCTTTGATCCCTTCCCTCCTCTTCTTATGCCATGTGGGCATAAGAAGAGGAGGAAAGGTGAACCAAGCCATCCCCTAGCCCCGGGGGTGGGATTCCCTTTGGGCAGGTTTTAGCAAGCCACTCGAAAGGAAACCCCCTCTCTGCTTATGCCCCTGAGGAACAGCTGATCCGCGGGGGCATAAGCAGATAGGGAACGAAGGGACGGATATAAAAAGGTTATATTCGTTGCTTTGTATTCGTTGAGGGCTCTGGACCTCAAGAATACGAAGCAACGAATATCTGACAAATCAAGGATATTTAATGAATATCCTGATTAATTTTTGTATTCATCCCCATGTCTAGTACTGAGGTCTAGTCCATCACTCTATCCCCACGAGGTGCCTTCATGCTGGGAATAGCTGAACCTGCTGAATTAAACCAGTGCAGATGGTCAAAAGTTTTCTTTCAGTTCCTTTCTGAAGAATCTATCAACATTAGCAAATAACGTATTTACTTTAAAGAGAACTTGAGGTTTATGGAATTCAAACACAGCAGAAAAGAAAGCAGATTGACTTCCCCATCTTTACTTGCCACATGAGTAACAAACATACTATGGGTTTCCCAAAGGCATTTGTTTGGCCACTGTGGGGAATAAGGGACTTGACTGGATAACCTGTCATTCTGATCCAAAAAAGCCTCTCTTTAGGTTAAGCTGCATATTTCCAATTACAGTGGACCCTCGACTTACGGAATTAATCCGTATTGGAACAGTGGCTGCAGGTCGAAAAGTCTGTAGGTTGAGGCTCCATTGACCTACAATGCATTGAAAACCGATTAATCCGTAACCGGCCGTTTTTGGTCCATTTTGTTTGATTTTCCGGTCTGTAGGTGGATTCTCCGGCTGCAAGTCGAACCTAAATTTTGCGGCCAAAGAAGTCTGTAACTCGAAAAGTCTGCAGGTCGAGCCGTCTGTAAGTCGAGGGTCCACTGTACACTGGAGTGGGGTTTATGACTAAAAGACACAGATATAAATGGAAAGATCTAGAGATGAGAAAGCCCTCCTGCCTTTCTCCTAAAATGAGCTGAAGCAATTTTGTATGAGATGCTCTGATCCACTTTCCAGGCATGAGTAACAAAAGGACAAACAACCTCATAAAAGGAAAGAAAGAAAGAAAGAAAGAAAGAAAGAAAGAAAGAAAGAAAGAAAGAAAGAAAGAAAGAAAGAAAGAAAGACAACATGTTAGCAAACTCTTCCACTGGCACACCAGCAGGCTCAGCGTCATTCTGCCCAGTGGTGTTTGTTGTCAGATTTTGTTTCACTGGCTTCCACCACCTTTTTCCTCCCTGCCCTCTGAGGCACATTTTCTTTTCCTCTTGTTGTGCTAGGAGATTATATTCCTTGGTGGTTCAGAGTGACAGAGATGAGGAGGATGGTGAGATCAAAGGAGCCTCTCTGCTTTGAACAGATTATTCCTGGCCTCTGATCAAGACCTGCGAGGACCAAGCCATCCATCTTACTCAAACAATATTTCAAAATCTAGTCATCCAACTCCTTCATTGGAGTTTCTTTCCTTTAAATGTTGTATGGCATGCAGCCTTCTTTGATTTCATCTCCTTCAAGCACGGTGCTTAATTCTCTATTAATATGCATAAACATGTGCATGGCCCAGTCCCAAAGGAACGTCATTTAAGGAACTGCATTAGAGTTTCACTGCACATAGTGAGCCCTGCACATAAACTGTGTGCTGATTGTATGCTGGTTTTGGCATAGTTACATCTAAACTACCCCCCATTTTAAAAAAAAAATGTACTAGCTTAGTGATTGCTAACGCTACAGTTGAAAAGAAATACAGGTACGAATTCTTCCATGGATTTTGTCCAGGTTTCTGCTTCACAGGCAAAATTTTAGGAGAGCTTAATCATACCAGTAGAAAGCCCAGAAATATCAAACTGTTCAGCTGGAAGAAACTTAAAGGTGATCTCATCCAGCTGCATGCAGAAAGACAGATTAACCTCCATCAAAAAAGCAATTCTTAGGATTAACATTAAGAAACTGAACCTTCAGATAACAATTGCACACCAGTTGCCAACATCCCCTGCCTGGCCCCGTGCAAGGTGTTTCAGTAAGCAGTTGCTGATCAGCTCTAGATACTGTTGGGATGAATTTGATTTTTTAAAACCTGTTTCAGTTTGACTTCAGGCCTGGCTCTGGTCTTGGACAGAAACGTGCACGGTCATCTTTTAGGATAACCTGTGCAAACAGAGTGAGAGGGAAGGTACAGCTGTCTTGGTTGTCTTTGGTCTTGCTGAGGCTTTTAATGCTATTGTCCACTGTATTCCTCTGGTAAATTGTCTGGATTGGGAAGTGGGTGTACTCTGCAATGCAATCTTTGGGGCCCTACGTAGTTGGTAGTCAATTGCAGAAGGACTGGCTGAGGTTTACCCGATTACAGGTCTGTTGCATAGTTCCTTTGGTCACTAATTTATCCCATCTTTTTGAAGCTCTACAAGTGCTAGGAAAGGGACGAGCACTGTGTTGTCAACAATATATGGATGATGCCCAGCCCCACCTGTCCCTGTCATCTAATACAAGTGAGACACTTTGTTTTCAGACCAATCTCAGGCTGGTTAATACGCTGCATGAGGGCCAATAAGCATGGACTCAGGCCAGATGGAAGTGAGACACTATTGGTGGTTGCTATTCATCCATTCTATTCAGTGACAGTCACTCAGTTCTGGATGATTTTGAATTCCCACTGAAAAATCTGATTCACAGTTTGTGGTGTCCTTGGATTCACTATTCTCCCATGGCCTACTGTGACTCTGGATGACATTGATTAGCTTATACTGATATAATACCTATTGTTGTTGTTGTTGTTTAGTCGTTAAGTCGTGTCCGACTCTTCGTGACCCCATGGACCAGAGCACGCCAGGCCCTCCTGTCTTCCACGGCCTCCCGGAGTTGGGTCAAATTCATGTTGGTAGCTTCAATGACACTGTCCAACCATCTCGTCCTCTGTCATCCCCTTCTCCGCTTGCCTTCACACTTTCCCAACATCAGGGTCTTTTCCAGGGAGTCTTCTCTTCTCATCAGATGGCCAAAGTACTGGAGCCTCAGCTTCAGGATCTGTCCTTCCAGTGAGCACTCAGGGTTGATTTCCTTCAAAATGGATAGGTTTGTTCTCCTTGCAGTCCAGGAGACTCTCAAGAGTCTCCTCCAGCACCACAATTCAAAAGCATCAATTCTTCGGCGGTCAGCCTTCTTTATGATCCAGCTCTCACTTCCATACATCGCTACTGGAAAAACCATAGCTTTGACTATGCGGACCTTTGTCGGCAAGGTGATGTCTCTGCTTTTTAAGATGTTGTCTAGGTTTGTCATCGCTTTCCTCCCAAGAAGCAGGCGTCTTTTAATTTTGTGGCTGCTGTCACCATCTGCATTGATCATGGAGCCCAAGAAAGTAAAATCTGTCACTGCCTCCATATCTTGCCCTTCTATTTGCCAGGAGGTGATGGGACCAGTGGCCATGATCTTAGTTTTTTTGATGTTGAGCTTCAGACCATTTTTTGCGCTCTCCTCTTTCACCCTCATTAAGAGGTTCTTTAATTCCTCCTCACTTTCTGCCATCAGAGTGGTATCATCTGCATATCTGAGGTTGTTAATATTTCTTCTGGCAATCTTAATTCCGGCTTGGGATTCATCCAGTCCTGCCTTTCGCATGATGTATTCTGCATATAAGTTAAATAAGCAGGGAGACAATATACAGCATTGTCGTACTCCTTTCCCAAGTTTGAACAAATCAGTTGTTCCATATCCAGTTCTAACTGTTGCTTCCTGTCCCACATATAGATTTCTCAGGAGGTAGATAATGTGGTCAGGAAATCCCATTTCTTTAAGAACTTGCCATAGTTTGCTGTGGTCCACACAGTCAAAGGCTTTTGCGTAGTCAATGAAGCAGAAGTAGATGTTTTTCTGGAACTCTCTGGCTTTCTCCATAATCCAGCGCATGTTAGCAATTTGGTCTCTAGTTCCTCTGCCCCTTCAAAATCTGTAGACTGATCTTTTCCAATCCTCTGGCCACTGCTGAGTTTTCCAAACTTGCTGGCATATTGAGTGTAGCACCTTAACAGCATCATCTTTTAAGATTTTAAATAGTTCAACTGGAATCCCATCACCTCCACTGGCCTTGTTGTTAGCCATGCTTTCTAAGGCCCACTTGACTTCGGTCTCCAAGATGTCTGGCTCAAGGTCAGCAACCACACTATCTGGGTTGTCTGGGACATCCAGATCTTTCTGGTATAATTCCTCTGTGTATTCTTGCCACCTCTTCTTGATGTCTTCTGCTTCTGTAAGGTCCCTACCATTTTTGTCCTTTATCATGTCCATGTTTGCACAAAATGTTCCTTTAATATCTCCAATTTTCTTGAATAGATCTCTGGTTTTTCCCTTTCTATTATTTTCCTCTATTTCTTTGCACTGTTCATTTAAGAAGGTCCTCTTGTCTCTCCTTGCTATTCTTTGGAAGTCTGCATTCCATTTTCTGTAACTTTCCCTATCTCCCTTGCATTTTGTTTCCCTTCTCTTCTCTGCTATTTGTAAGGCCTCGTTGGACAGCCACTTTGCTTTCTTGCATTTCCTTTTCTTTGGGATGGTTTTTGTTGCTGCCTCCTGTACAATGTTACGAGCCTCCATCCATAGTTCTTCAGGCACTCTGTCCACCAAATCTAGTTCCTTAAATCTGTTCTTCACTTCCACTGTATATTCATAAGGGATTTGGTTTAGATTATACCTTACTAACCCAGTGGTTTTTCCTACTTTCTTCAGTTTAAGCTTGAATTTTGCTATAAGAAGCTGATGATCAGAGCCACAATCAGCTCCAGGTCTTGTTTTTGCTGACTGTATAGAGCTTCTTCATCTTTGGCTGCAGAGAACATAATCAATCTGATTTCGGTATTGCCCATCTGGTGATGTCCATGTGTAGAGTCGCCTCTTGTGTTGTTGGAAAAGAGTGTTTGTGATGACCAACTTGTTCTCTTGACAAAACTCTATTAGCCTTTGCCCTGCTTCGTTTTGAACTCCAAGGCCAAACTTACCTGTTGTTCCTTTTATCTCTTGACTCCCTACTTTAGCATTCCAGTCCCCTATAATGACAAGAACATCTTTCTTTGGTGTCAGTTCTAGAAGGCGTTGTAAGTCTTCATAAAATTGGTCAACTTCAGCCTCTTCCGGGTCGGTGGTTGGTGCATAAACTTGGATAACTGTGATGTTGAAAGGTCTGCCTTGGATTCGTATTGAAATCATTCTATCATTTTTGAGATTGTATCCCAGTACAGCTTTTCCCACTCTTTTGTTGACTATGAGGGCTACTCCATTTCTTCTACGGGATTCTTGCCCACAATAGTAGATATGGTAATCGTCTGAATCGAATTCGCCCATTCCCGTCCATTTTAATTCACTGACACCCAGGATGTCGATGTTTATTCTTGCCATCTCCTGTTTGACCACATCCAGCTTACCAAGGTTCCTAGATCTTACATTCCAGGTTTCTATGCGGTATTTTTCTTTGCAGCATCGGACTTTCCTTTCACTTCCAGGCATGTCCGCAGCTGAGCGTCCTTTCGGCTTTCGCCCAACCACTTCCTTAGCTCTGGAGCTACTTGTCCTTGTCCTCCGCTCTTCTTCAGTATATAATACCTATAGCCTCCCCAAAAGAAAGATAGCAGCAGCTAATCACCCTCCAGTCATCTCCTCTTTGAATTATTTCACTGCATTATATTTGGGACTATATCTATACTATGAAGTTTTAGCAGATAACACTTCAATTGTCATATCTCGATCCAATGAAATCCTGGGATTTGCTGTTGAGTGGAGCACCTAGAATTCTCTGCTGGAGAGCTCGAAGGTATTCCCCTGCAGGATGGCAGAAAAACTTTTGGAACTTCATCAAACTACACATTCCAGGACTCCATGGGATGGAATCATGGCAGTTAAGATGGCATCAAGTGGCTATAAATATGTAGTGTTGCATATTCAGTGTTTGAATACAGCCAGGGAGCTTCAGATAGCCAGCTATTTAATGGACGTCTAGCTCCATAAATCAATGGAGAATCCCTAAGCTGAATGCTGACCCTAAACCAGCAACAGGTAGAACAGTCCCTCTACCTGTATTGGGTTCCCAGCTATTCCTCCACTAATTGGGGAGAGAAGGGTCCTGCTGAGCTCTGGGAATCATGGAATTCCATGAGACTTGCAAAGGTGCCTGGGAGATCGAGTTCTGACAGAAGCTACCTCTATACAGAGGCAACCTCTGTTGGAACTTGCTGTTCTCTAATTTGCCTTGGATGGGGGTGGGTGGGAATTTCCCTCTGACGTATGGGGAGGACAAAAGTATCATCCCTAGCCCGTGCCATCAGATGAGGACAGCATTTTTCCACCTGTGCTGGCTGCGAGTCTGTGTCTGGGCCTGATATAAATTTTTCCTTTAACTAGTCGGAATGGGACCAGGTTGCCAGTCTGTTACTAGATTCATGTACTCAGGCCCTAAGGACACCAGCTAAGACTCTCCTCCAGGTCCCTTTGCCAAACAAAGTCAAGAGGGTGACTACAAGAGAATGGGCCTTCTCAGAGATTATGGCTTGCCTTGCACATATCTTCCAGTCTTTTTTCTGATACATGAAGATCCTTGTATTCTCCTAGGCATATTAAGAATGGAATGCTTTTTAGGCATTTCCATTTTGTTGTGGTTGCCGCTGATCTGTTATTTTGTGCTCCAGCATTTTCACCCCGTACAACTGGTTTCATTTTGGGCTACTTTCTTTGCATTGTTACAGTCTGGTATCCTTTGTTTTTAATTTATGTGCATACCACCCGGAACACGATGGCTATTGGGCAGTCCAAAAGTATGGTAAACAAACAATCAAATGGACAAGTAATATCCACTCTGTAGTGCAAGAGGAGCAGAAAGCAGGAAGCCCCAGGGCAAAGCACACCAGAGGCATCCGTAAGATAAGAGAGTTTGTTGCATCAAAGCCAGATGTTAGAAGTTAATGGCCATTGGTATACACTAAAAGACAAAGTAAAACCCCAGGCTTATTGTGAAATGATCAGAGAAGAAAACCTATTTCCACCAAAGATGAAGCAATTTTCCCTCCCACCCACCAAGATCTTTGCTTTTGAGTACCTATTAAAGTGTCCCTCTCAGCCACCTCCAATTAACTGTGTGCTGAGACATCAGAGGTGAAGCAGAAATAGCTTCCAGACCCCGCTCCCCGCCCTGCTCCCTGACTGCTACTGGAACACTAGATTGAAATGCTTCATTCCACATATTTCAGTGTTATTTTAAGAGGAGCAGGATGCTTTTCTTCTGTAATAGTTCTTGGAAAATGTTTCCTTTTCCAGCTTTTTCTTCCACTCATGCTTCAAAGTCATTTTGTAGCCGTTTTCCTAATCAACAACATGGAATCTTTCTTCTCCTCCCTTCATCGCTTGATTTCCTACAGCCCCCATGAGGACATAGTATCTCAAAATATCATATACATCCATGACAGCACTGCTCACGCAGGTCCCTTCCTGCTAAATGGTCATTCCTCTCTTCTCTCCTTCTTCCAAGCACCTATTGTACACTGGTTTAATTTTGTGACAGCCAGCCACAAATTCTGCCACTAATTCTTGCCTACCCACATCACAGAGGCTGGCAGCAAGAACTGCCTAACAAGCAACAGCTTTCCTGGTCAAATGATCTACAAATCATCCTCTTTAATGCATCTACATGTATAGGCAGTCTGAGTGAATGACCTGCCTCTTCCAGTTTCTCACAGATGGAGGGTAGCATACCAGTCAAACAAAGAAAGGGTCATCTTACTCTTTTTTTTTTACCTTGTGGTGGCTTTCCTGGATTCATTGTACATCATGATATTTCAGCACAGGGCAGTGGGTACTTCAGAATGAGAACTGAGCCAGAAACAGTCCTGAATAGGAAACCATTTACAGTGTTGGCTAATGCAAATGGGATAATCAGTAGTGTAGTTCAGCCTAGACTCAAGAGTCAAAGCCATGAAACTTTTTGACATTATCTGCCATTCCCTCAGACTTCCTTTTTTCTCCAGGTTAGCTGCCATCTCCACAGTACTCAGGGGAAAAAAAAAAGAATTTTCCCAGAGGCATTATATTGTTGAAAGCTACCCCTGTTGCAATGCAAAGTATTTATGGGTATTCTGGTCTTAAATAGGCAATTAGGAGCCATTAACTTTACAAAAGATATCTACTCATTTATTGATATGATCTGATCCAGCTAACTGCATTTGGGACTTCGCTTCTTGAAGGTTTGCTGTGGAGATGGACATTATGAACATGTATACTTCCAAATGTCCTACAATTTCAATGGACATAAGGGAATGAATGAAATAGAAGAGATTCATTTTCTCCCATGTATGAGAACAGTCACATGGTTCTGCCTATCTTTCTAGAAAGGTGGTTCTATCTTATTCCACTTCCTGTATTCTCCAAAAATTTAATTTGGAAGTTTCTTGCATTGTCAAGACGGTAGAAATACTTTCCAAACTCTAGTCACCATTAGAAGTACTTTGAAAACTGATTTTATTTTAAGTGATGCAACTAGCGTCCCACTAGCAAAGCAAAAGAAAAGCCTGTGGTGAACTATTTGCCCCCTGAGGTCTTGGAAATCTGTTGCAGATTTGACCATTCTCTCTAACTTTTTCTGACATTTAAAAGAAAACAGAAAGCAGCCCATGCCAGATGAAAGTGAGCAAAAGGAGCCAACTGATGTCCGTATCCAGTTGGATGAAGATAGGCCCCTCAGATTCTTTCCATTTTACACATGGTTAGTCATGAAATTGTGCAGGAGGGGGGAAAACACAATAAAATAGCTTTATTAGAACAACTAAAGCAAATCTTTGGTAACTAAGTGTCGGCACTTAAATTCACAGAGGTGAATGCCTTCATTTCATAATCTTTTATATTTCAGGTCAGGCCCGATTACAATTCTTAGAATTACAATGGCCATGCATCCTATTGTATGGAGGACAATCTTTCTGAAGGGTTGCCAGAGGACAGTTCTCTTTTTGAAGGGCTGTCAGATCTAAGAAAACAAGACCCTTGAAGTTGTCCATCAGTTGTTAGCACCTCAACAGCAGGCTCAGCAGGCATATCTGGTTAGTCTTCCCCATTTCAGTGACAGTAATTTTTTCTTAAGTTATGCTTATTATTTCTAAGTTTGCATCTATACAGTATATGTAAATAAAAATGAAGACATGGACATTTTATGCAGATTTGTGTCCTCTTATGTCCTATTTTTGATGACATTTATTTTTTTTGCACTGATTTATTTAAGTAGCTGTTCTACCTAAACATTGTGCAGTGGGTGGACTTCCAATGTTTTATCAACAGAATGCAAGCAAGGGAAGATTAAGCTGCAAGATCTCAGGACAGTGTATGCTTGCTTAAATCCAACCATTACCTCCATCATCAAACTATCTGGATCAATTTTATTTCTAAGTTTGCAATTTTAAATTATTAATTTTAGAATTTACTGTATAGTTACTTCTTTGGTACTGACCTTCCATGCATTGTAGTTTAATAAAACAAGATTGCACCTGGTTCAATTTCATTTTTGGTGGAGCTGAGATGAGCCAGTTCCTTATCACTCTGCTTTAAAGATCAGTAACTTCAGACCTAGAGATACTCAGTGTGGTTTAGTAGAGTGATGGTCTAGACTCAGAAGCAATGTTTCCTCTAATTGTCATCCCCGCTGTGTGTGTGTTCATCCAAAACCCAGAAGTAAACAGACATTGATCCTGGTTGCCACTGCACAGCGCCAATGGATCTTTGCACGCCCCTGCCCGTGTGCACCTTAGAGGGAACGTTGTTCAGGAGACCTGAGCTTCGAATTCCCCGGTCAACCATGGAAACTCAGGGGGAGTTGGCATTGGTTAAACCACTCCTTAAATATCTCCCATAACTTGGAAACCATATTAGAGTTAAATTGGTTTCAACTTGACCACACATAACACATAGATCTAAACTTCAGGCCAATCATACAATCATACATTGTTTGCAGATGGCTCACTACTTACAAGTCATGGATTCTGGCCCATCAGTTAATCATATCATTATCTTAAGGTATTTAAAACTACTTATACACACACACACACACACACACACCTCCATCTCCTAAGAATGAAAAGAAATGTTATTATCATTATACTGTATCTCTGGATCCATCTCATCCAGTCTTGCCCACACTGACCCAAAACCCCTCCCCAGAATTTCACACAGCAGTCTGTACAACTGTACCCACAGATGCCTGGGATGGAATCCCTGACTTTCTGTGTACAGTGTATGTGTTCTACCGCTCAGCTGTAGCAATTCAGCAGGAACATTAAAAACACAAATGCTTTACATATAGCTGGCCTCTGCAAATGGAAAGACAACATGATGGTGTATCATGCCAAGTCATGTGCAAGCACTAGAACATCTATTTATCATATGCATAATTACCTTGCTTCTCCACCCCTGGATGCCCTATTGTTCTTGGCAGCGAGTCTTCCTTGCCTTAGGATTCCTACCCAACTTAACCCTACAGCTTGGTCTTTTTGTGACTCGGCGTTAGCACATGTTGAAATTAAACACCCCACCCTCGCAAGCTCTGTGATTTGTCTTGCCAGTCTTGCATCATCTATCTATCTATCTTTTTAAATGACAATGTTTGGATTGAATCAGGCAGCAAAGGTTTGGCAGACTGAAGACTCATTTAGCATCTCCTGCTTTGTCGCAATCGGTGCGCCTGAGACCGGAGGAGGACACTCTTTGTTCCAGAGTTCTACACTAATGCGCTTGTGCTGTTAAACCAAAAGCCCTTGCAATTCCTGTGACAATCCACATTGTTAAGACTCTCAGATCTCATATCCATATGAGATATACTTACTTCAATTCAGAGAAAGTTAGCTGCATGCTTAAGTCCAAGGGAAACTAATAGGAATTTTAGTGGAAAGTTAGTAACTTGCCCCATTGATGTCAATGACATTTTTTCTGGCTCAGGGACACTGATTTAGCTAACAATACATACACAGTCATGGAAACAACAGCTATGGGGAGAGCGACTTTTCAGACTTAGGGCCTGTCCAGATGGGTATATAATTTGCTATTTAGATTGCTTTTGGTGTGGTTTGGTTTGAACCAAATTATAGCATCCACACATGCTTCTACTTTGATCGATTTATCCTGACCCTGATCCTTATGGCACAGTTCTAGGGCTTCTGGGTTTTGTTGTTTTGTTTTGTATGATTTAGCATGCTTCTATTTATCCCATTGTATAGCCTGTGTAAATGGTTATTTCACACGCAAATGGAGCTGTGGGCAGCATTATCTGAGGTGACAACCCAGTGACTTTTGGGTGAGTTGCAACATTAAAAGGGAGGATGGAGAAACCCCTTCCTGCTATTTTCACCTTTTTCAAATTATTATTATTTCCCGAACTGAGGTTAGGTTGATGCATTACTGTTTCAATATGCCACTTATTTAACAACAATGATGGTGCGAGAAAAGGTGGGGAAGGGATAGCTATGGAACTATGTCAACTGCATGAGCTCCATCTCTGTGAGGCAGCACAGACCCAGTAGAGCTGAGTAGAAAGGTAGGAAAGGGAGGGGGGTTGCCTTCCTTCTATCCCCCAACCTTCACCCCAACGTTTTCTCTTCACATCGGTACTGTTGGTACCACCACTGTGAGGTTGCCACGCAGCCGCTGTCCTCTGCTGCCACCTTTTTACTCACAAGTAAACCTACACATGAGAAGTTGGTTAAACCTCACTCATGAGTAAACTGAGTAAACTTACTTTTGAGTAAACCTGGTAAATCCTAGAGTCATAGAGTTGGGAGAGACCACTGAGGCCATCCAGTCCAACCCCCCGCCATGCAGGAACATCCATCAAAGTACTCCCAACGGATGGCCATCCAGCCTCTGCTTAAAAACCTCCAAAGAAGGAGACTCCACCACCCTTCGAGGCAGCCTATTCCACTGCTGGACAGCTCTGACCATCAGGAAGTTCTTCCTAATGTTCAGATGGAGTCTCTTTTCCTGTAGTTTGAAACCATTGCTTTGTGTCCTAGTCTCAAACCTGTCCCCTCCTCAACATGACATTCTTTCAGATATTTAAACATGGCTATCATGTCCCCTCTCAACCGTCTTTTTGTAAGGCTAAACATTCCCAACTCCCTAAGCCGCTCCTCGTAGGACATTGCTTCCAGACCTTTAACCATTTTAGTCGCCCTCCTCTGGACACGTTCCAGGTTGTCAACATCCTTTTTGAATTGAGGTGCCCAGAACTGGACACAATACTCCAGGTGAAGTCTGACCAAAGCAGAATAGAGTGGTACTATCACTTCCCTTGATCTAGACACTATACTCCTATTGATACAACCAAGAATCGCATTGGCTTTCTTGGCAGCCGCATCACACTGCTGACTCATGTTCAGCTTGTGGTGTACCAAGACTCCTAGATCCCTTTCACAGGTACTGTTGTCTAGCCAGGTGTCTTCCATCCTATATCTGTGCAGTTCATTTTTTTTCTGCCTAGCTGTAGGACCTTACGTTTCTCCCTGTTGAAATTCATTTTGTTAGTTTTGGCCCAGGACTCTAATCTGTCATGGTAATTTTGAATTTTAATCCTGTCCTCTGGGGAATTAGCACCCCCTGCCAATTTGGTATCATCTGCAGATTTAATCAACATACTCTCTATTCCTTCATCCAAGTCATTGATAAAGATGTTGAATAACACGGAACCCAGAACAGAACCCTGGGGCACCCCACTAGTCACCTCTTTCCAGGACGAAGGGGAGCCATTTGTGATCACCCTTTGGGTTTGGTCAGTCAACCAATTACAAATCCACCTAACAGTAGCACTATCTATCCCACATTCTACTAGCTTCTTTGCAAGAATGTCGTGAGAAACCTTGTCAAAGGCCTTACTGAAACCAAGATATGCTACATCCACAGCGTTCCCTTCATCCACCAGGCCTGTAACTCTATCAAAAAAAGAGATCAAATTAGTCTGGCATGACTTGTTTTTGAGAAACCCGTGTTGACTTCTAGTAATGACAGCATTGCTTTCTAAGTAATTACAAACAGTCTGCTTAATGATCTTCTCTAGAATCTTTCCAGGAATTGATGTCAGACTGATGGGGTGATAATTATTTGAGTCAAGGTGTTGAGTAGTTCTGCCTTTTCCTTGTCCCCTGTTAGTAATTGGCCATCATCTCCATGCAGAGACCCTATCATTTCCTTTTTTTCCTTTTACTGCTGACATAACTAAAAAATCCCTTTTTATTATCTTTAATCTCTCTAGCAAGCCTAAATTCATGCTGTGCTTTAGCTTTTCTTACCATCCCCCTACATGTACTGGCTATTTGCTTGTATTCCTCTTTGGTGCTTTCCCCATTTTTCCATTTCTTGTACATGTTTTTTTTTACACTTAGCTGAGTTGAAAGTTCTTTAGTCAACCATTCTGGTTTCTTTAGACATCTCCCATTTTTCCTTCTTGTTGGAACAGTCTTAGATTGCCTTTAGTATCTCCCTTTTAAGAAATTCCCATCCATCCTGAACGCCCCTCTCCTTTAGTGCCTCTGTCCACAGAATTTCAGCCAATAATTCCCTAAATTTACAAAAATTGGCTTTCTTGAAGTCTAGATTGTGTGTGTGATTACACTTGGCTTCCCCTTCCCACTGTATAACAAACTCCAAGAGAGCATGGTCACTCCCACCTAATGCTCCCACCACTTCAACCTCATTAACAAGGTCCTCCCTGTTGGTTAAGATTAAATCTAAAATAGCTGTTCCCCTTGTTGCCTCTTCCACCTTCTGGACCATGAAATTGTCTGCAAGGCCAGTAAGGAATTTGGTGGACCTTGTGTTCTTGGCAGAGTTTAACTGCCAACATATATTGGCATCATTGAAATCTCCCATTACTACTGCATCTTTCCCTTTTGAATGTGTGGCCATCTGCTCAAGGAAGGCTTCATCCAACTCCTCAGAGTGGCTTGGGGGTCTGTAGTATACTCCCACAATGACATCCCTCACATTTTTCTCCCCCTTAATTCTTACCCAGATGCTCTCAACCCAGCTTCCTAGATTTATACCCTGGATTTCTTCACCAGTATAAGTGCTCTTAACATATAAAACTCCTCCTCCTCCTTTTTTACTAGGTCTATTTCTCTGAAATAGGATATACCCTCCAATAACTACATTCCAATCATGAGTCTCATCCCACCAGGTTTCAGTGATACCTATTATGTCATATTTATTTTGCTGTATTAGGAGCCCTAGCTCATCTTGTTTGTTTCCCATGCTCTGTGCATTGGTGTAGAGGCATTTAAGACTATGTGTTCTGCCTGCAAGCCCTTTAC
This sequence comes from Intellagama lesueurii, assembly GCA_037013535.1. Lineage (NCBI taxonomy): Eukaryota > Metazoa > Chordata > Lepidosauria > Squamata > Agamidae > Intellagama > Intellagama lesueurii. Next base: position 116,733,700 of record JBAJHW010000001.1, read on the forward strand.
TAAAGTTGTTTTTCCTCCCACTGTTGGGCTGCCATACTACTTGCCCTACTCTTTCTACAACGTTTTGGCTATTCACCACAGCCCTTTCTGGGTTCCTGTCCTCAAGAAAATTGTCACCCTCCCCTTGAGAACTCAGTTTAAAGCCCTCCTTATCAGAGCTTCAAATTCCCCATCTGGACAGGCCCTATAACTCCCCGAACACCTTGGCTATCCTTTTTCATCTTATGCCACTTTTTATAATTTTCACAATATAATTTCCTAGTATTCTTACCATCACTTGGATTCTGCTTTTTATTTCATTTTAATTGTTGAGGCATTGTTGAGGAAGAACCACCTTTAAAACAGCCAAAAGCAAATCATTCTTTAAATGCCAAAAGCCTCAAATTGCAACATGAAAAATTCTTAACACGAGACGGGTAACTTGAGGCCCTCCAGATGTTGTTGGACTGCTAACACAATGATTGTTCATGACTGGGTATGCTACAAAGGATTGATGGTGGTTGGAGTCCAGACAACATCTGGGAGGCCGCAAGTCACCCAGCCCTGCTTCACACATACCCCAGGGACAATTAGGGGATGGAGCAGTTGCAGTACCTGACACATTTTTCCATTAATATTTTGGCCTGCTCTCCTCTCCTGCCTGCAAAATCTGACTCTAGTGCTAGTAGGGAAGGCAGATTGACTAAAGGAACTAGGAAGTGTTATACAGAATAGCTATGGCTATCTTACCTTTCATGTTCTTCCCCTATTTAAAGGTAAATATACAGTGCAACTAGACAACTCAACTCAACAGAAACTATTGATTTGACTTATAGGAGGAACAAGAGTAAGTAAATGAATGAGTGAAGAAATAAATAATAATATAGTAAATAATACTCTTCCTGAGTAAAAAAGTTTGTCTTTTCTAAAACATGGCTGTGGCGTCCGCCCAGGTCATGAATATTAATGTGCTATCTGCATGGACCAATGAGTGATGGAGAGGTGGAGTCATGGGATATAAGAGTCTCTGCAGGGGGAGGAGAGATTAGATTGGAGATTGGGAGATTGGAGGATTGGTGAATTGGGAGTTTGGAGTAGAGAGAGAGAGGGTTGGCGGTTGAGAGTGGATGAAGTAAGATGTTTTGTTAAGAGTTAACGACATTGATTGTACCTTCATCACCTGTAATAATAAACAACTTCTATTTGGTTCTTTTAAAAATGACACATTGCCTGGACCTCTGTGATTAATAATAAACAATGTTGATGTAATCAACTGGTGGCAGCGACACGACATGTAGCTTGTGCCCTTCGATTGGTGAAACAACCAAGGGACAGGCGGGAACGTGACAATGGCCACTTCAGAAAAGTAAGGCAACTATGTAAGAGGGCTCAAAGCCAAGGCCTAGTTTTACTCGTCTGAAAGATACTTTTTTTGACATGAAGTATAGATTCCTCATTTTCCAAACATATTAGTGGCATATTATGAGAGATGACCTGTATGGCTTTATAAAGCAAAGGTATGTAACACATCCTGATAGTAGGCTATTCAGTGTAATACACAACAGCACTAACACAGGAACAACTTTTAATACCATAGACTCTCTAGATATAATCAAAGCCTCTGACAAAACTGAATAGAATTTTTATTATCGAAAAGTTTGTGAAACAATGGCATTACAGCCATATTTGTATGTTTGACTATATAATAATAATCAGGCCATAATTAGGACTAACTTTAACTATGCTCTACTATTGAACCAAAGGGCTGCAAAACAGGGGTTACCCTTGTCAATCTCTTTTAGCACTTGAGCCACTAGCTCATTTGTTGTGTCAGGGTCCAGAAATTAGGAGTATTTATATCAGTGGACAGAGTAGTTAACTAAACCTGTTCACCAATGATGTGGCAATTCCTGTAGCAAAGCCAAATACAGAACTTGTACAAGTATTGACCGTCACACCAACATATGGTGCTCTTGTCCCAACAGAAATCTCTTGTTATGGCACTCAATCTGGATGATTCAATAGCTATTACAATCAGTTATTTGATAGGAATTCCAGCAACAACTGATATTCATAAAGCTATGAAGTATGTAAGAGTTGTAATGTCAGCTTATCTAAGTAAGCCTAATACGCCTAGTTACAAACCTTTCCAGTAACAAATCAAAGCTAAATTAAAGGGTGGACAAAACTGAAATTATCTTGGTTTGAGGGAAGTCACAGCTGTCAGCTCACATATTTATTCTACATTCTCCCAATGGGGCTTACTAAAACTCTGTTAAGCTATTGCCAATGCTAACTGTGATATTTATTAATGCTAGAGATTGTATCCCTCCAAATGCCAGTTACTGAGGCTTCAAGGAGGGAGTTCTGGAGGTATTCAATTTAAGCTGTTATTATTCCGCATTCTGGTTAGAATCCTCCATATGGGAAACCTTGTCCGTGGCTACCACTAGAAACTCAAGGTGTTGAGCTACATAGAATTAGAGATGCATCATTTGCAAAATTGGGGGGGGGGGGAAGGACTCTGGATGGTATGCAGAAGGCGTTTCTTAAAAATATTCTTACATTTTGAAATTGACAGGAAAGGAAAGTAACACCAGATCCTTGACTGTTAACTCCCCATTTTAAACTCTCTCTGTTTTGAAACAAGGACAAACGGATACAATTTAAGGGCTAGAAGGGGTGCAGAATACATTGACTCCAAGATCCCTTTCAAGCTGATATCCCGAAGTCAACTATACAACTTTGAACCGAATTAGGCATGCTACAACCATCCTAATTTCAAATTCTCCAAATTAACCATTTTATTTCTTCTGAATCCCTTAACTCAATTGAGGACCTAAAAGACATTTTCTCTAAATTCTTTAGTTCACAGTAGTTGTGTGGGGAAGGTATCTAAGTTGCTCATTCTCAGATGAAATTTGGTCTGAAATATGGAGCTTCCCACCTTTACATTCAGTTTCAACTAAACACAGGAAATATTTTCTCAAAGTAGGAGATCAATGATAGTTCAGTTAAATCATATCAATCAAGGTTTCATTCTCATTGCTCAAGAGACAACAATGAGGCAGATCTGTTCTCGTACATATGGTGGGACTGCCAAAAGTATTTAAATTCTGGTCATCATATTTTGGTGAATCAGAGAATATTGGTTTCCCCACTGTTGGGCATTTTGACATTGTTTATGCAAGATAGTTCCTTTCTTCACAGCAAAGTCCTCACAGTATATCAACCTTTAGATGCCAGGTTAACAATTACTATAAATTAGAAGTGAGCAGGATACTTGACTCTTACTAGATGGGAGAACAGAGTTTGGTCCATTGCACTTATGGAGAAGCTAAACATATACACAAGATATCTAAACAGTAATAACTTATACAGCTTCTTCAAGAAGCTCCAGCCTCTTCTTTACTGAATAGCATAGTCAAGAAGATTCCACACTGTACATTGTAGGGGTGTGTGAATACCATCTGCTTTGATTCGAATTAAAGTGGTAGAATATACCAGATGGGTGGGATATAAATCAAATAAATAAATAAATAAATAAATAAATAAATAAATAAATACTCACATACCCCTACAATGTACTTCTGATTAACTTCCTTCCATACATACAGGCAAATAATGAAACTTATTAACTTGAAGCAAGACTTGAAACTTTATCCTCCATGGCCTAAATATGATAAATGAAACAGCAAAAGCATTTTGGACTGTGAACTATCAGAATTGTACAACAAATAGTGTTTGGGTTTTATTATATTTTCTTTATATGACACATTTGTTTTTTAATTGAAAAATTATCTTGAAAAACAGTAAGGATGCTTCCAAAATTTTCCTCATCCTAATTTCTCCTTGAAATTAGTTAGTTAACCCACAAGTTAACAAGAACCAAACTGCAAAATTCCACCTCCCACCTCCTAGTTCACAGGGCAGATGATGAACTAAACAATGGCCTATTTTTTAAAATATGATTCCCTCCCCCCACCCCTGGATGTGTTTGTAGAAAAAAGGTGAAGAGGAGCTGAAGCAATACATCACCGTGACATGGATTGTCTGGAATGTTAGTCTGACAGTTTGGCTATACAAAGTATGTAGTATGAGCCTTCCCAAAGCCTGTATTCTCTTTGAAACTCCCAGCAAGAATCAATGGAAAATAGGAATTCAAAAAAATCATAAATGCACACACTTCCTTAAGAACTGGTCTATGGTAAAGCATAGATATAGGCATGAAACCAACCACAACCCCAAAAAATTCAATGAACTGGGCTGGTTCATGGTTTTTCATGACCCAGTTTGGGGATCCTGTTTTGCCAAAGCAAAACAAAACACTGAACCTTTTTCCCCTTGTTGTTTTGTTTGCTTCAGCAAACCAGGATCACCTGCCCGCTCCCTTCCTGCTGTCCCTCATTGCCTTAGCCTACCTCCTGCTGCCGCCACCACCACCATTGTCCTGGGCTGCCCTGATCCCTGGGTGCCATCCTCAGAGGCAGCGGCCCTGGTAGGGAAGCCGGGTGATCAGCTGGGCAGTAGGCACTTGCTCAGAGGCAGTGGCCCTGCTTCCCTGCTAGGAGTCAGGTGGCTGTCTCGGTGCATGTTCCCACCTGCCAGCTGGTTGCCAGGGAAGCCCTGGCACTGGGCTTCCCTGGCAACCAGCTGGTCAGTGGGCAAATGAGCAGAAGCTGCAACCCAGCTCTTCCGGCTGTGTTCTCCACCATCACCATCGCCTCTCCAGGCAACCCGGGGAGGCTGAAGCAATGGCTGCAATGAGGATGGCAGCAGCAATGGCGGCAGCAGTGGCAGCCATAGGGGTGGGGGTGGCAGGTAGGTGAGATGACACCAGTGGGAGATGGGGCAGAGAAAAGCCTGAACCACCACAAACCATGAACAGTTTTGTTTTCCAGGTGGTCTGTGGATTGTGGTTTGTGGTTAGCCACAAACCATCACAAACTGCTATTTTTCTGGTTTGTGCCCATCTCTAATACAGCATTTTCCTGTTGTTGTTTCCATATAAGGCTCTGAAGTCTGCTGATTCATCATTTAGTTTAACTAGAAGGCAAGTTGGAAAGAATGCTCTTACTAGTGATGGTGACGGTAGTCTCTGGCAGAGTTACTGCTATTTCCTTAGCCCTGCTGTTTTGCACCGGTTGGAGAAGCCGCCGTTTAGAGGGAACAAGGTTAATTAAGGGTTTCCCTTTATCTCGTTTAGTTTTTCATTGTTGAAGAATACCTGTATTATAAAAGAAAGGCTGAAAATAATGAAATCAAACAAATGACAAAAGCCCTCCCTTCTGTAAAGGAATGGGAACTTATTAACTATGGGACAATTTGACTGCAATTAATTAATACATTTTGAGCCACACTGAACAGGAAGCTTACAGGGAAACAGCACTTACAGGGAAAGAAAGCTACTTATGCTACAGCAGGTAGCTTCTGATGAAAAGAACATTTTTGCAGCCTTTGTTAACCTAAGTCAGGCAGAATACAAATGAAATGAATGAATGAATCTCCATATGATACTTTAGTTGTCTTGCATCTGATTTTCAGAGATACCTGCCTGCCCCACAACATTCCATGCCACAATCCCTCCCCTCCCACATCTCCCAACTCTCAAGAAAGCCTTTATGGGATACTTGTGCAGCTGCAATGGGAACAAAAGGGCATAGTACTCCAGTGCTGTTACTGACACTTTTTCTGGGAATCAAATTGAGTTTGCGAACTGATTAAACACTGAAACAATTAGAAAAGAAAAAGAAGGCATGTCATCTTCCTATTGAGTTCATTTATACAAACATGGATGACAGCCCCGTGGTGAATCATTACTTATTGTTGTTGTTGCTTAGTCGTTACGTCATGTCCGATGCTTCATGACCCCACGGACCAGAGCACGCCAGGCCCTCCTGTCTTCCACTGCCTGCCGGAGTTGGGTCAAATTCATGTTGGTTGCTTCGGTGACACTGTCCAACCATCTCGTCCTCTGTCATCCCCTTCTCCTCTTGCCTTCACACTTTCCCAACATCAGGGTCTTTTCCAGGGAGTCTTCTCTTCTCATGAGACTTCTCATCATTACTTATACTACCCTCTATATGCAGCTGTCCATAATGTTAAGCACAGAGTCTACCAGCAAAAGTGTTTCTCAAGGCAAGATTCATAGGGTTTATTTCTGGGAAACTTGGATTCAAGCCCCTCTCTTAAACATGAACTCATTGCACAGTCAGCCTTTCTCAGCTCCAGTTTCCCAGTCTCCAAAAAAGGGAATGTTTAAAAAACTATTCCTTTGTGTTACAAGGATATATGAGGCACGGATTATAATGCAATTTGCACAGTACATCAATGACTATTAAATGTACACCTCTGCAGTCTTGCAATCTTACGAGCTTTTTGGCCCAACACTGCAGGCAATCTGGTCATCCATAAAACCATAGGCTTTGGCTTTTGCTGGAAAAAAATTGCAGCATCTCTCATATATTTTGTTTCTGATATCCCTGTAGTCAGCAGGCACCGACCAGCACAGTTTTGAAACCTGAACTGCATATTCTTTGCAAAATATACTTTCCTTTTCTGCAGATGGCCATGAAGTTTCCTGTCTCCTATTAAGAACGTCACTGTTCAAATCAAATTTCATCTCCAACCGAGAACTGGCCTTCAGCTGATAGAGATTTTCTTTCATTTCACAGGCTGAGATTTCTAACCACAGCGACCACCATCGTATCCTCCACCCCACCCCAGTTCTTAATCTGCCTCTGGCAGCTTATAAGAATAATAAGCAGCCCTGCTAAACTGTAGAGATCAAAAAACATTTGACTGCAATCATGCATCTTTTGTAAATTTGATCCTCCTCATCCTGTTCCTCTTCACTAACACAAAGAATGGCATATTGTGTCAAGCAGGAGAAGAGCATCATTAACTCAGGGGAGGAGTGGTAGACATGCAAAAGTCTGAGTGATAACATGTGCTATCACTTAAATATGGGACAGATTTGAAAAGAAAAGCCATAAGGTGCTGCCTTGTGTGGTGTTAAAACAACGTGGCTGAGGTTTGCCCATTTTCTGGGAAGCCTCCCTCTTTTTGTAGAATATTGAAGTTATTTCTGCAGTGAAATGTCTGAGCATTTTTTTTTTTAAAAAGAAGAATTTTACTTAAAGTCACAAAGTAGCTTTGGGAAGGTCCACGTCCAACCATGCTGCCCAAAGTTAAAGATGCCACCAGAGTTCAGCAGAATGGAAAGCAGAGATGAAGGCTGCAAATTTTGGTCTAGTTATGCATTTTTAGAACTAATTTTGAGTAAAGCTAAAACAAATTAAGATAAATGATGTTTCTTGACAAAGATTCACAGGTTTCGAGGCTGGCCAGTTTTGCCTAAAGTAAATCTGAGATAAATTTGGAGAGCTCTAGTAAAACGCTTTCAGAAGAAATTTACAATTTCCTATAGATGTTCACATCATTCTAACTTTATTCTTGCTTTTATTCCTTTTATGACGTATTTTCTGTTGTTATTATTTTGGGTTTGTTTGGATTATTTTAAACTGATTTTGTTATTGTTTTAAATTTATGTAAGTTGCTATAAGAGGATGTAGGGTGATGAGTTTTATAAAAATAATCGTATAGAAATCGTATTTCATATATTCTAATTGGGTGGAATTTTGCATTCATGTAGTTGGTCCACTGATCATTCAATAAACAAACAAACAGAGCAATGGCCTCTTCTTGAGCATTAAGGATTGTTCTTTTGGAAGCGGTCATCACGTAGATGGCTAGGTTTTATGTTTGCTTCAAACCCTCAGACTTGCATGAAGGAGTCTGTATTGGTATTACATTCTGAATGTGGCAAAGTCACATAATATGCATTCTAATCTCAAAACATGATGCTGGTGAGAGTCATAACTAGCTGATTCAAAATACGATGTGGTCGCTCTCCTAATGCTTGGCTCTGCGACTGCATACCGTTTCCTCACAAGTTCTCTTCGGACTCAGCAGGTCAACTGAGATTGCTCAATGCACACATGCACCCAAAGCCAGCTGTTTTCAAGGCACATGCACAGACATTCTTTGATGTTAACCTTTTACTCTCACTGAGACTTACTCTGATTGTGGCAAACAATATGATCAGACCACCCAATTTCTCGTAGACTTTTCTTTGTGAAGCATGTTCTCTATTTGGAGTTAATCCTCTCATTTTGTTTCCTGCAAATGATGTCTGTGGTTTTGTTTTGTTTTTGTTCCCCGTGTCCAGATTTAAAATCTTCCTGGAGACAGTGACACTGATAGGATTGCCAGGTCTCAAGGGACTGGCTGAAGCCTCAGGGAAATGCTATGCTTCTCTGGGTTTCTGGGTGGGGAGGCTAATCTCATGGCAAGCAATGCTAGAGGAAGGGAATGTTTGATTTTTGTATCTGAGGTGCATTTAAACCTTGAGCACCAATCTTTATTCTTTCCCAGTTGGCTTGTTGGCTCAGCACAGGCAATTGTATGTGCCTTCTGCTCACACAACACTGGCACACTGAAAGCTAGGATTAAGGAACAGACATAGAATGGATTGTTGGTGGGTGCTTGTGGTTTGGAGCATGGTAGGAAGTTGAGTGTCTGGTGTTTGCTTCCCAATCAGCTGGGTCAGAGACAGTTCTAGCCATTCTCCCAACACTTGACAACCCCATCCTTGCAATATAGAAACGACCCATCCCCTGGACCCAGATTTTGACTGTGAAATCTCAAGAAATTGGAAGCTATTGATCTGGCAACCATAGATGCTGGCAATGTTAAAGTGGGAAGGGGGCTGGAAATACACACAAACACACACACACACACACACCTGGAAAATCACACACACACACACACACACACACACACCCTGGAAAATGCACCATCCATTCCAAGTTGGCTCCAGACATTTATGAGTCTGGAGTTGGCTCAAAATAGGCTTCACCCATCAGCCTTGGCACTTGGCACTATTTCCAGTTCCAACCACAGCCTCCCTTACCAGCAACTCCACTTTGCAGTTCTGAAGCAGCAGCGACTAACCAGCTCACAAACAGGTCTCTTTCTAAGTTGAGAATGGGCATCCTTGCAGGTCACTGCAGAGTCAGACAGAGAGGTTCTTGCTTCCTGCTTTCCCATTGTTTATTTTTTTTCCTGTCTTCAAAAAATTAAGAAGTTTGCTTTTGCTTCTGTAGCTGAGATGAGCAATGGAGTGGATGCACAACAGCTGTTTGGATTTTCAAATCGTCATCTTTAATAATAACTGTAGTAACCCTCAATTATTTTGTTTCTGTTGTTGATTTACAGATTCAAGGGTCCCAAATGTTTGTTGAGACTAGCCGAGTAAAGGGATTTTCATTTAAAGTGCTGAGACTAAGTTGCCAAACCGGTTTCCGTCATGGCCAGTGTCATGAGGTGGTTGAAACAAATAGACACTTTCCAAGTTTCAAATAATCATTAAGCATGTGAAGAATATCATCCGTATATGCTCACTAGTATGACAGGCTATGAGAGAGCATTTTGGAAAGAAGCAAGCTTTTTTTTTTAAATTTCCAAAACAAATACAAGAATACAAAATACTTACTAATACAATCTAAAACACAGTGCTCCCCCATACCCACGGGACCCTTTGGAGCAATACTTTTATTACTAACCTCCTTTCCAAAATTGTATTGATTGTTGCTTAGAGGCTTTCCCCTTTCCTTTCACTAATACAAATTCAATAAGTCTACCCCAAATAGCATAAAAATATTTAAACTTATTTCCCCTCTTTTCATCTTAAGTTCAGTAGTCAATTTATCATTTAACGCAATGTCCCATACTTCATTATACCAATCTTCTAATTTAATATCATTTTTATCTTTCCAGAATCTAGCTATTAATATTCTAGCACTTGTCATAAAATTAGAAATCAATTCCTTTGAGTAATAACCAAGTTCTATCTTATCAAAAATTGACAACAAAGCAATTTTAGAATTAAGTTCAATATCTTTTCTAAATATATCACATATTTCCTTAAAAATCAATTTCCAAAATTTCTGACTCAATATACACTCCCAGCACATATGATAATACATGCCAATTTCTTCATCACATTTCCAACAGGCCTTAGAATAGTCTGAATTTATTATGTTCAATTTCACCGGAGTCATGTACCACCTTAAACTAATTTTTTAAAAAAAGTTCCTTTATTCTTATCAACATTAATCTTAAAACTCTCATCTTCCAAATTTTTGTCCAATCCTCTCTTTTAATTTCTGTCTTTAAATCATGTTCCCAAATTGATTTCAAACCTTCTATTTCAGTCTCTTTTTCCTCTTGTTCCAAAATTAGGTTATAAATTCTACTTACTACTCCCTTCCTCAAAGCATCTTTCTGCATGTCTTCATGTGATGATAGAAATTGTTCATACTTAGTACGTTCTCTACATTTGCCATTAGTTTTCAACCATTCATTTGTCCAACTATCTAACTGGATATAATTATACCATGATAGTTTATTAGTTTGAAGTTTAACTATAATCTGATCCTTCGATCTCATTTTAACCATCCAATCCTTCAATCTGGCAACTTTTTTATCCTTAAACAAATCAGCTAAACCCTTCAAGTTTGCTGGGAAATTTTCTATTTCAGTCACTAATTTTAGTGGTGAACTAAAGGGACATAACTTCTTTTTATATCTGTTCCAGACATTTAACATGTTTCTTAAAAAAGGGTTGTTCACCTGATTTATTGTATTTCTTTTTACTACATTAAACAAATATTTTTCAATATTCCCATTTATTTCTGAGGATTCCATATCCCACCAAATTAACCTTCCTTTGTTATATATAATATCTCCAATAAATCTTAGTTGATTCGCTATATAATAATTTTTTATATTAGGAATACCTAAACCTCCATTTTTTTTGAGCCTTATGCCAATATCTTTTATTTATTCTTGATTTTTTACCTTGATTACAAAATCCATTAATTAATCCCTGCCAATACTTAAAATCTTCTTCTTCTAATTGTATTGGGAGCATCCTGAATAAAAAAGTAAATTTTGGTAATATTTTCATTTTGAACATAGCGATTCTCCCAAACCATGATAGTTTCAATTTAGTATACTCCTGCAATTTATCTTTAATATCACTTTTTAATTTGTTAAAATTTTGCTCCTTTAATTTTTGAGTCACTTTAACTATATTTATACCTAAATATTTAATATAATTACACATTTTAAAACCATATTTATTTACAAATGTTTCTTGTTCATATTTATTGTAATTAAACATCATTACTTGTGTTTTTTGCCAGTTAATAGTTAATCCTGTTATTTCCCCAAATTTTTCTAAATGATTTTTAATTTTATCCATACGTTCTAATGGGTTTTTAATGGTTAATAATGAATCATCAGCAAATAAGTTAATCTTACTTGTATCATTTTTACCTAATCCTTTAATTAAATAACCATACAAAACAATATTAGTGAAAGTGGACAGCCTTGTCTTGTACCTCGGCCTAGAAAAATCCGCTCTGTTAAACCATCGTTAACTATTACTTCTGAAGTATTATCTGAATATAATTGATCTATAACCCCAATAAATCTTCTACTAAATCCCCAACCCTTTATAAGCAGCTTTAATGTTGGCCATTCCACACAATCAAAGGCCTTAATATGTCTAGTGATAAAACAGTTGCCTTTGTTTTTTCCTTTTCTACCTCATATATAATGTTCAAAACGCCTAGTTAAATTATCTATTTGTCTTCCCTTTATAAAGCCACATTGATCCTCTTTAATATAATTTGCTATAAATCTATTTAATCTATTTGCTAATATAGCAGTAAAAATCTTAGCATTTTGATTTATTAGAGATATAGGCCTATAAGATCCCGGATCTGTTAGATCCTTGATAAATGTACTTATTTGATGTTAAATTATTCTATTAGTTTAGGTTATTTGCTTTTTTATTTTTCTTTTTTCTTTCTTTTTGACATGGAGTGGAAGGCCTGTTCGCCTAGCGGGGGGCCTATGAACATCTCGGTGGTTATGGGTAGAGGAAGATATCGCGTCGACGCAGCTCCTACTTGTGTTAGAAGAACGATGAACAGATGTTTGAAGGCTGTTCACTGTTCTGGGGCTGTGATCAACCATCAGTATCGAGGTAGCCAGCCCAGCCAGCCCTCCACTCTAAAACTGGTGCTGTTGAATGTCAGGTCTGTATCCAATAAGCTCCAGTTGATTTATGATCTTATTCTGGAGGAGGATGCAGACCTGGCATGCATAACCGAGACATGGATTGGTGGTGAGGGGGGTCCTCCCCTAGCGCTGGCCTGCCCGCCCAGTTATGCCGTCCTGCACCAGGGTAGACTGGAGGGGCGGGGGGGGAGTAGCCATTGTTTATAAATCCATCTTGGAGGTTACTAGGCGCTCCTCGGTGGTAAGGTCGGGTCTTGAGGCCCTCCACGTGTCAATTGGGGCCAGGGATGGTATTGGGATTTTGCTGGGTTACCGCGCTCCCCGCGACCCAGCCACTTCCCTTCCAGAGCTGGCGGACTTTGTCTCCGCGGCGGTGTTGGGGTCCCCGAGGCTTTTGGTTTTGGGTGACTTCAACATTCACGCGGAGGCAGAGGTCTCAGGGCCAGGTCTTGAGTTCTTGGAAACCATGGCTTCCTTGAACATGTCCCAACATGTCAACGGCCCCACCCACGTGGGTGGTCACATGCTGGACCTGGTCTTTTCCACCAATTGGAGTGAGTGTGGTCTGATGGTGACTGACCTTGAGTCGGTCCCCTTGTCATGGTCAGATCACCACCTAATAAAATGTAACCTCTCAGTGGCACTCCCCCCTCGCAGGGAGCAGGGACCTATTTTTATGGTCCGCCCTCGAAGGCTACTGGAGCCTATTGGATTCCAGGATGCCATGAGAGCTGTTACGGCTGACCTGGCTGGCGCTCCTGTCGAGGTTCTGGTTGACAGCTGGTTTACCGCTGCCACTAGGGCTATAGACACGATCGCGCCTAAACGCCCTCTCCAACGCAGAGCTCGGCCTGTGCCTTGGTTTAACCAGGACCTCCGAGCGATGAAACGGATTAGGAGAAGGCTAGAGCGTAGGTGGAGGAAGAACCCGACGGAACATAATTGGATAGCTGTCAGGGTTGCAACTAACCTCTACCTGTCTAAGGTAAAGGCTGCTTGTCGTACATACTTCGCTAACCGGATAAGCGAAGCTTCAAACCAGCAGGCGGAGTTATTCCGTATAGTGCACGACCTTTCCGGAGTTGGTCTGAGTGATGGGCCTCCCCCTAGTTTTTCACCAGACCAATTTGCAGTATTTTTTAAATCTAAAGTGGAGGCCATCTGCCAGGAGCTCTCTCCTTTTTTGAATACAGTGAGTCGAGCTGAGATGTCCAGTGCTCCGTCTTGCCCGGTGATTCTTGATCTCTTTCAGCCTGTGACGCCAGATACTGTGGACAAAGTGCTTGATCGCTGTCGGGCCACCATTTCCTCCCTTGACCCTTGCCCGGCCTGGCTAATCAAAGCAGCCAGGCCGATCACAACTGAATGGGCCACTGCAATAATAAATGGGTCTTTCCTTGAGGGCAGGTTCCCACCTGCCCTCAAGGAGACACTCATTAGGCCCATAAGAAAGAAACCTAATATGGCAGCGGACGAAATTGGCAATTATAGGCCTGTCGCCAATGTTTCTTTCATTAGCAAAGTGGTCGAGAGGGTGGTGGCTGACCAGCTTCAGGCTCTTTTGGATGAAACAGATGCCCTGGATCCATTTCAGTCGGGCTTCAGGCCGCGCCATGGTACAGAGACGGCATTGGTCGCCCTGTATGATGACCTGTTGAGGGAGGCTGACAGGGGTAAAACATCTCTGTTGGTCCTCCTCGACATCTCGGCGGCCTTTGATACCGTCGACCACGGTATCCTCCTGGGGAGGCTCTCTGAGTTGGGAATTGGTGGCTTGGCATTTGCCTGGCTCCGTTCCTTCTTGGAGAACCGTCTCCAGAGAGTACAGCTTGGGGAGAGTGTCTCGGCCCCGTGGAGTCTCAATTGTGGGGTTCCACAGGGGTCGATTATCTCCCCAATGCTGTTTAATATCTATATGAGGCGGCTGGGTCGGGTCATCAGGGGGTGTGGAGCATCGTGTCATCAATATGCTGATGACACCCAGCTCTACATCTCCTTTTTACCAACTGCAGGTGATGCCGTCCTGTCCCTTCAGCGCTGCCTGGGGACTGTATTGCAATGGATGCAGGAAAATGGGCTGAGGCTGAACCCGGACAAGACAGAGGTTCTGAGGGTGGGTGCCCCTGTGGTTGGCGGCTTGGGTGACTCTCTCTTGTTTGGGGGGGGTGGCCTTGGCCGCTAAGAGTGGGGTTCGCAGCTTGGGGATCCATCTGGACCCGGCGCTCACCATGGAAATGCAGGTGGCGTCGGTAGTCCGCTCCGCCTTTTTCCATCTTTGGCGGATTGCCCGGCTGCGGCCCTACCTTGATATGGGGGCGCTCACTACCTTGGTGCATGCGCTCGTAATCTCAAGATTAGACCACTGTAACGCGCTCTACGTGGGGCTGCCTTTGAGGTTGATGCGGAAACTTCAGGTGGTGCAGAATGCGGCGGCCAGACTCCTTAGTGGAGTGAGAAAATACCAGCATATTTCTCCTATTCTGGCCACATTACATTGGCTGCCCATTCGGTTCCGCATTGACTTCAAAGTTTTAATGCTTACTTATAAGGCCCTAAACGGTTTAGGACCTCGATATTTGGCGGAACTCCTACTCCCACCAAGGTCTACCCGGATCACCCGTGCGAGTCAGGAGGTGAGGCTGAGGAGCTTGACGCCGAGGGAGGCCCGTAGGGAAAGAACAAGAAATCGGGCCGTCTCGGCGGTGGCTCCTCGCCTCTGGAATAATCTTCCTCCGGAGATTCGTGCCGCCCCTACGCTGGGTGTCTTTAAAAAATCAACTAAAAACATGGATGTTTATACAGGCCTTCCCTCCAGTCAATACCTGATCTTTTTATCTTTTCTATTTATCTTTATTTTTTGTTTTATAATTGTTATGGAAATTGTTTATGTAATAATTTTGTGATTTTATCTGTTGTTTTATGTTGTTTGGAAGCCGCCTAGAGTGGTCGCAAGACCGGATAGGCGGGGTATAAATGAAATAAAATAAAAATAAAATAAATAAATCCTTGTTGGGTTTTGGAATAAGAATTGTTAATGAGTGTTTCCAAGAAGGTGGCATTGTCTCTCCTTCCAATATTTTATTATAAAACATTTTTAGCTTAGGTATCAAAATGGAACTAAGGTGTTTATAATATTCTGGGCCCAATCCATCAGGGCCTGGTGTTTTATCATTTCTCAGTTTATTAATGACTTCAGCAATTTACTCTTCTTTAATCTCTTCTTCTAATATTCTTTTATCACATTCCAATAATTTAGTTTTTAAATTCTCATTTATATAGTTTTCTATATCCTCTTTCAGTACATTGTTTCCTTTATATAATTTCTGATAAAATTCTTGAAAAATCTTCAATTTATCTTTCATTATATTACACCTCTTACCTGTTCTATCTTTAATTGCCCCAATCGTGTTTTTTAATCTTCTATTTTTGCACATTCTAGCTAATAATTTTGAATTTTTATTGCTAAATTCAAAAAAATTCCTCTTTATATACATCAAATCCCTCTGAACTTTCTCTATCTCTACGTTTTCTAGTTCCTTTCTCTTTGCCTGAATTTCTGCCAATATCCTTCTATCTCTTTCTAAAAAAAGCTTGCTTTCCAAATTTCTCAATTCTTCTTCCAGTTTTTTCACGTTTATCTCCTTATTTTTTTTTCAGTTTACAGGATTCCCTTATTGTAATTCCTCTTGAAATTTCTTTCATCGTGTCCCACAACAGGCCTAATTTCGTACCTTCTGCTTCATTTATTGTCCATAATTCTAACCATTCTTTCTTTATCTTTTCTATTACCTCTGGGTACGGGAAAATGTTAATATCCATTTTCCATCTTTTAGTGTCTTTATAATCTTTTTTAATCTCAATCTCCATGGAAAGAAGCAAGCTTTTAAACATTTACCAGGAAAGCTCATAAACAGCAGGCTGATTAGAAACTGAGCCAAAGGAAGGCCTGGAAAAGAAATCTGAATTCAGCAAGATCAAGTGGATCTAATGTGGGATCCATGAGATGATTAACAAAAGTGCACATGCAGCTTTCAGATTCTCACCATTGGGATTAAACCATGATTCACTCATTCATTCATTCTTTCATTCATTCTTCCACTTAATCACTCACTCACAAACAATGGAGCAAATGCACAAATGAATGTGCATGGGTTCAAATGTGTATGCCTAAAAATGTGCACAGATGTTGAGGTGGTTGGTGTGTCCTTGAAAATCATTGAAGTTTGCTTCAGCATTTTGGGGGTTATAATATACAAATACTTGCACAAACCTATGAGCAAATCAATTCAGACCACTTCCAGACCAGTTCAGGGAGGGTTAGTTGGTATGGCAAAGACCTGAACACAAACAGATAGTATTTTCAAATCCCAATATATAACTTGCCAATCCCAAAGTGTAACATTTCTTTGGATGGGAGGGGCCCGGTCTGTTCTGAAAATATAGCAAAAGTGCCCTCACACCCTCTAGAGGGCCCTAATTTTTAGAATTGCTCTGTTGCACAATATCTATTGCTGTACTCTCATGCAGCAATAATAAGGAAAGAAGATTGTATGAAACTAGACATTCATGTCTTGGGTTACATCTCCTTGAATTCCTTCCTGTTTGTCCATATCTTTCTGTAGACGGGTGCACAGCCATTATGGAATATTACTGAAGACAGATGAAACCAGAAACTCTCATACTAGAATCTGCTGCTCTTCACTATTTCCAGTTCATGTAATGGTGTCTTTAAGCCCCAATGCCCTGGGAGTCATAACCTTTCTGTGCTCTTTTTCATTTTAATTAAATTCTAGCTCTCATGCTTATGGTAAAAACTCTGATAATATATCTCTGACATCATTCCCTCATGTTTTGGAAACCAAGAGAAGCCATTAAAAACCTTCTCAGGATTTAAAAACCAAATAGTTGATTGGGAAAACTTTTCTTGTCACAATTCTGGAATATTATGGACTCCATTATACTTCTCTTCCTCCTTTCCCAAGTTGTCTTCTTTCAGCAACCCAGGTCCTGACACCTTGCTCTGAACAGGTCCCCGTGTTACCTTTTAGTACTGCTCTACAGAGCTATAACTTAAATATGAACCATGTTTGCTGCTTCAAAAGCCAAGTTCCTGTGAACTTTGAAAGATCTGGGCCAGAGATGTAATTCAAGAACCAAATGGTAAAACAAAATGTTCACTAGTTTGGGAAATAATTGGAAGGTCTTTCAGCTGAGCCTTCATTGAAACTAAGGGATTGTAGATATAGTACTTCAAGAGGATGCATGTTTTTTATGGAGATTGCCAGGCTCTGAGTACAGGTCAGAACAAACATTTTGAATAATAATTTCAATATCAGGGGCTAAATCCATTTATCAGTTCCAGCTAGAATAGACCCTTTGAATCTATAAGACTTACATAAGTGTTTATGTAACAAATTCCATTCATACAAAGGATCCATTCTGCTTCATATTAATCATTGGATTTAGCCCAGATACTTTGTAACTTATCGATTATCTGTGTTGACCTATAGATAAAGAATAGCAGCAGCAGCAACAACAACAACAACTGCAGAGCTGGAAAGGACCCTATGGATCATCAAGTCCAACCCCTGTCAAGGAGCACAGTGGGAATCAAACTCCCAGCCTCTGGCTCCACAGCAAGATGCCTAACCCATTGAGCTATCCAACAGTTCTGGATAAAGATTATCCCTTTTCACAGGTAGATCTGAAGAGTCAAGTTGTGTCCTGTTATCAGGTGGGCATATTCCAATAGTGGGGGCATTCAGTTCAAAGTCAAGCTGGGAAAGCTACAGTCCACAGCCAGGAAACACATCATAAAAGCAGTATCCACAGTTGAGTCCAATAAACAAAGCCAAAGTCAAGGCAGAGAAATAAGGCAACATGCTGAGTGCAGGGAGGCAAAGTCATGTATCAGTCCAAGGTCAAAAGCTGGCAGAACAAAGCAGTGATTCAGAGATTCAAGGAAGGCAGGAAGAAAAAGATCACCAGGAACAAACATGTTGTCCTCAGCAGTTTCTTCAGTCTCTGCCAGTCTCATGCAGGAGCTGCTATCCTTTCCCAAGGCTCTGCAGCTCAGAGGCTTTCAGAAGGAATCTTACCCACAAGGTGTCTCCTACTCCAAAGGAATTGTCTTTTGCAACTAAGAACTTCTTCTAGGCATTACAGTTACATTCTGGTTTTTTTAGACTTCACTGCTCTTGGGAGATTGGGTGTTGTTCTACCTCAGACCCTGCTTCAGCACTCCCTTTATCTGATGTAGGTGAACCATCAGCCATCCCTCCTGAGGTCCTGGGCTCTTCCTGGGTCTTTGTCTCTAATAATGCTAGAGTGGGGCTGCTTGGTGGAAGCTCTTTGCCCTCAACTGAGGAGAATGTCCCCAATTGAGCCGTGAATGGTTTATGACAACTCAATGCATCACACCCTTTAATGCTTCAATGTGTTTGCTTTGATCATGCAAACCGTGTCTGTTGTCACTCCTTTCTCTAGCCCCAGACTTTCTCTTTCCAGACTGACCAGACCTACATTTTTATATTTTGAAACCAGCTTGCTGTATCAGTTACAAAACTCTGCCACCTACATTACACTTAAGGGTGGCATAATGATGTTTAATCAAAGGGGACTGGATAGTTCACTGCATCTGAGCACTTAGTCAGGGGTTGGGAGTTCAATTCCCCACTCTGTCTCCTGGGAAAAAAAGCCAGTCTGGATGGCCTTTGGTAGTTGAGTCAGAATATCTGGCTGTAGAGCTAGGGATCAGGAATTTGATTTCTCACTGTGCCTTGTAGGAGAAGAGTTGGCCTATGTGGCCTTGGCATGGTATGTGCCCCCAGAAGAAAGGAATGGTAAACCACTTCTGAGTATTCTATACCAAGAAAGCCCTGAAAAGGACCACCATAAGTCAGGATTGACTTGATGGCATGTAATTATTAGACAGCAAGTGTAGTGCGAGAGCCAGTGTTTGTGTAGCAGATAGGGGAGAAGTGCATTTAAATTTCCAGTCAGGGAAACTCACTGGGGAATGGTCCTGTAAAACCACTCCTTAAACACCTCATCTACTTTAGAAACCCTACTAGTGTAAGTTGGAACTGACTCAATGGACTATAAAACAAGGATGTATTCTGGCTCAGCCTTGAGGGGAACATGTTAGTTAAATTTTGGCATCTGGCATCTCTTTATGCTAATTTTGGGGGTGATTAGAAAACTACTGAATGGGCATATATATTAGTCAAGTTATTAGTGATTAGACCAGATATAATTTGAGTCATTTTCCAGTACCAGGACAAACCAACATACTACAACCACACAAACATCTAGAGCTAACAATTCCCTTGGCAGAGCAAGCCAAGAATTCTACCATTTTGCTTTCAATAGTTGCTTGATGGGTATACTTGGAAGGTCTCAAAGAAAGGTCATGATAGCTTTAGCAACTGCCACTCCCTTTGTAATGCCTCTGAACCCAGAGGTTTTCTTTAGCTCCATTCTAGTAATGAAGGTGGCCCACACAGGTCTGGTTTCATGTGGCTTTAGAATATGGAACTTGCCTGGAACAAAAGGCTCCACATACCTGCAACTGAGCTTTATTTTCCAGAGTAACAGTGGGCAAAAGATCCCTATTCAATTTGTTCTTGCACTGTAGCTTGGTTTTGCTTTTAGTCCACTATGCCTACCTTCTGGTTAAACCTGAAGAGGTTCAAAATGTGTTCATACGCTGCTCACCATAACTTTCTGTTAAAGTCTTTGTTTTTTCCTCCAAACAGATTGCAAAGGACGTCTAGGCATAGGCACATTGACCGCATTAGTACAAAACGGAATCTTGATGTGATTACAGAATAACATAAATAGCATAACAGCATGTTATTTAACCAATGGACATGTTCTCTGCTGTGCTCTGGTAACTGGTTAGAAAAACAAAATAAAGGCACAGCAAACTCCAACAAAACCTGCAGATACAGCAATCTAAATAGTTTTCACAAGGGTATCCCCAACACACATCATGAACAACAGCAGATTGTTAATATACCCACTATTCACCAGAACATATAGGAATCCAGGGTTAAATTTCTATGGAGAGAACGTCACAAGCATTACCACAATATTTTATGTACATGAACAGTGAACTGCAAATGAAAACTTATGTGCCAAACCATCCAGGACTAGATTACATCAAACAATTAGAAAAACACTGCAACAGCACCCATGAAATGGGGGAAATTTCCATTTAGCCACTAGGTTTTCCATAGGAATCTATTAATAACAACCATACAAAAAAAATTGGTAATGGATGGAATTGTTCATATCTGCTTTATGCAGGACTAGTGAAACAAAATACAGGACAATGTGTTCTCGAAGGCTTTCACAGCTGGGATCCAATGGTTGTTGTGGGTTTTTCGGGCTGTTTAGCCGTGTTCTGGAGGTTTTGCTTCCTAATGTTTTGCCAGTCTCTGTGGCTGGCATCTTCAGAGGACAGGAGCTAGAACTCTGTCTGTGTTCTGGTGTAGTGTGTGGGATAGTTGAGTATTTGTAGCTGTGGGATCAGGTTTTTTCAGGAGATTGGGTGTTTTCTGTGATCAGGGTGTTTTTTTGTTATGGGTGTTTTGTTGTGATAAGGGGGGATATGATCTGTCACTGTGATTGATGGGTGTCCTTAGCTAGTCTTTTGTGTGCAGTGATCACCGGTCCTTGTGGCTGAGTAGAGTTCATTCACCTTTTTTGCAGGCTGTATAGACAATACAGGACAAATGGCATGTATCAACTTTCCCTAACTTGGGGAGCTCCAGCTGTGCTGCACTATATCTCCCATCACTTCCAGTCAGCATGTCCATCATCATTCATAAGAATGTGCCAGCGAACATAAGAATATAAGAAGAGCTCCTTCTGGATCATATCAAATCCATCTTTGTCCAGGGTGGGACACCATAAAGTTTGAGAAAGACTAGACAGAGATAGGCAAATATCTCCCATTTTGACTGTTAAGGGACTCATCCTTTGTGAACCCTTTTAGTAATTTTTTTAAAAAGGCTTGGCATCTCAGAAAGTCCTGTCCCATTCCAATGTTTCTCTATAAACCTCCAATGGACTTTTGCAGTTGCTCCCCTTACTACCCTATTTTGTGAACCCTCCCTCTCACCCTTTCTTTTCTCCCACTGCAGTGGCCAATGTAGCTATTTCCTTGTTGTTGTAGCTATGTGACATCAGGTCGCTTTTGACTTACCGTGATCTCAGTAGGGTTTTTGAGCTTTCTAAGATATTAAAGGCATGGTTTACTATTGTTATCCCCAGCAAGTTTCCATGGACAAGTGGAATTTGAACCTGGGTAGCCTGAGTCTTAGTGTAACACCATCCTAGTCTGCAACACAATGACTCTCATGCCACTGTCTTGCTTTCCAGTCTGGGGTAACAAGGTAGAAGACAGCCACGGTTAGTTCTGAAGCCCTTACCAACATTTGTGTATTATGCATATATGTTTGTTTGCATGCAATTGTTATTTCATTTTTATTTTATTCTAATTTTGCATATGTTCATATACTGTACATCAGCACATATGATTTTTAATCATCGTCATCATCATCTTAGAACTGCAGAGTTGGAAGGGACCCTATGGATCATCACGTCCAGCCCCTGTCAAGGAGGCACAGTGGGGAATCAAACTCCCAACATAAACCACTGAGCTATCAGTGGAGCTTAATGGATTTTTCATGGAATCCTGTGTGGGAAATATGTCATTCTGTCGAGGACTTGTGATAATGCAGTACAGCTTGAATTTCCTTTCCAGGTGAGTTCTGTATAGGAAACATGTCATTTTGCACAGGAATCATAATAGACCTGCACAACTTGGGATTTCTTCCTGAAAAAGGGAAAATGAAGCTTCCAAAAATAAAAATAAATCCAATGACATTTCTCAGGGGGAAAAGTCGTGTGCAAAAAAATCTTTTTGTGACTATAAAAGTATTGTTTCTTCCTTTATTTATTTGCTGAGAATGAGAGGTTGTGATAGTCATATCTTTAGCAACAAGCTTATCATTTCTGAACCAAGAACTGCTATTTCAGTAACCCCTCTTGTCTTCAGAGTTTGGAACATGATTTTTTTTTAAAGGAATTTGTTGTATTACACTCTATTTTAGGACAAGTAGGTTGGTATTATCATTGTGCTATCTGCAAAAATAATTTGTTATGCTGTGTGCTGCTATCATGTAGTATTGCCCTTATCAGCACTGATTTAAAAATGCAGCAAAATGCTCTCTTGTTCCTCTATTGGACAATCCTGGTACCACGCCTTGAAAATACAAATGTGCAAAAAACCTAAACAAAACCAAAATTTCTTTGCACTTAAGATCTGAACATAAGACAGGAACAAATCTTGTAAAAAAAAAAAAAAGGCTTTTAAATGCCCAGTAAAATATTCCACATTATACCAAAAAGTAACTTTGTAACTGCTCATTGTACTTCTTTCTTTGAAATATACCTTTGTTACATCCTTGCCTCCCATACAGTAATTAGTTACAGATTAGTTACAAATAACTACCTTTATGTTATACCATGTGTCATCAAGTCACATCTAATTTATAGTGACCCTGATAGGGTTTTCAAGGTATATAAGATACCTAGGGGTGGTTTTTACCAGTGCCACACCCTAGTGAGCCAAGCAGTGATTTAAACCCAAGTTTTCCACGTGCTTGTCCATCACTCTATCCACTATATCACTCTGGCTCTCCGTACCAACTTATCTGTAACTAATTAGTTCCAAACATGGCCTGTTCCCATACTCAACAACATCACTACTTAAGGATACCAAAGATCAGGCCATTCTGAGAAGATCATCTGGGCCTGCAGGTCAAAACTGGGCCATGCTAACTGATTGCACCTGGTGGCTGAGGTGGGGGGCCACCCCATTCTGAATTCTGACTGATGATGGAATAAATATCCTAAATAAGCTTGACAACTTCCCTAATAGGAACCTAATAGCATAGAGCCAATTAATGATTGGGAACATGTTTGTTGTGGCCCTGTGGCTATATAAGATATTCATGTTGTTGCTGCTATTGTAACCATTAAGCCTCCTCAAATGTGGTTTCAATCACCATGTAGTACTTAGTTAATGTACAATAACTTTTTATATTAAATCTTAATCAAATCCTCATTTGGAGACACTTTGCTCATTCTGAAAGGATGCAAGAAGGCTTGTCATCCAGCACCTCAAAGCCAAATGTCCTCTTGAAATATCTCAAGCAAAATGTCAACATCATACCAAATATGTTTCTCTGCAGATATTTTAAAAGCATTGTGTGAAAGAGTAGCTCCAATCCAACCCTCTTGCTTAAGTTCTGAAACAGTTAGACGTAAGTCTTACTGAGCTGCAGTCATCTTCCTTTTGTCCAAACCCCTTCAAAAAACTTCTAACCATCACCAAGGGTGCACGAGTGATCCCTTAGCTACCAGCTGACTATATTGGTTGCAGCTGTAACATAGCAATATTGTTAATTCTAACTAGAATTCTATACATTTTACCTCTAACTAGTTGCTTATGAGAGTGCAGTAAAGTTATATTTCAAAAGTAACACAACATGTAAGCTCAAAGTCGTTTTATTGGTATAATATTTTCTAGCTTCTTTGGAAAGTTGCTTTTACAAGGGATTTTACTAGCATAATAATAGAAAATGTTAAAAAGTAACAAGTAGTGCAACTAATACGTAAGTTACTTTCCCAGCATTACAGCAAGTAGTAGCAATGAACTACTTGTCAAATGCCACAACGAGTAATGGGAATGAGTTACTTTTATAAGCAGCTTTGGTCATCCTTTACAGAGGTCAAGTGTTTAGCTTGGAGAGGTGTTCTGTATTTGTATTTCATGATAATAATTACTATTTCTAAATGTGCATTTATATAAATAAATTAGCATGTATCAATGTTACGCAAATCTGTGCAATCTTTTTTCATCGGTTTTGGTGATGCATCACAAGTTGTCC
The DNA here is from genome assembly GCA_037013535.1 of Intellagama lesueurii. Lineage (NCBI taxonomy): Eukaryota > Metazoa > Chordata > Lepidosauria > Squamata > Agamidae > Intellagama > Intellagama lesueurii. Next base: position 116,757,795 of record JBAJHW010000001.1, read on the forward strand.
TGCCTGGCTTTTCAGTCTTGTTCAAAATGTTTCTTTTCCAAACCCTGTAGTGCTACTCTAAGCTCCACTCTATTTGATTCATTCTTCCTGCCTGAAAAGCCCTTCTGTCAGTTCAGTCATGTAGTCCAGACAGTGTTGGTCTCTTTCCTATAAGCTACTGAGCAGTATGACGGAAGGCTGTGATAGTGTGTGTGTGTGTGTGTGTGTGTGTGTGTGTGTGTGTGTAAAAACCGAACAAAAGATTTACAGGAAATTCATGTCTTTTGCCTGGATGCTCTAGAAAAAGGAAGGTGGAAGCAGGAACAAGAGGCTGGCGAGTAACTCTGTTTCAAGTTGTTTGGCTGTGCCATGAACCTATGGCTTCTTTCTTTGTATTGTCCCCTGTGGTCCTGTCCTATCTTTTCTTAACTTTCCTGATATGACCTGGCCATCAATTTTAGGGACTGAACAAATTATGGTTTCCCCCATTCTGGCTTCACCGGTAACAAAGACAAACACACATAAGCACAGAAATTGGAGAGGTGTGGTGGGAAGAGAGAGAGAGAGAGACAGATCATCACTAGAGATGGGGATATTCGTATACGAATACCCCCACATAGGTGGACATAACGAGGGTCCAGCCCCTGGGGGCCGGACCATCCACTCACCTCCCGCTGTTGCTGCGAGCTCCGTTATCCTTTCCTATCCCTCTGGAGCTCGCGGTCTGCAAGCCACTCCTGGCTGGAGGCGGGAGGACGAGCCTCGCTGCCAGGTCGAAGAGTGGGCCTACTCTAACTGAAATATACTTTAGCATAGAAAGCTGCAATTAGAGTAGGCCCATTTGAATCAATGGAACATGGAGGGGGTGACTCAGTACATCCTCATCGATTCTACACTAAGCAATGGGATTTTGGTCACAATTACCACTTTATGTGTCCTTATTCTTGAATAAATGCCAGTCAATTAAATAGAGCTTTGAGGTAAGAACTTTAAGAAGATGAACAGCTGTAAAGATGGAATTGAAATATCTTTCTTTCTCCATCTTCTGGCACAAAGGTGGCGAAAGACAGATGGACTAAGCCTATGGTGAAACACCGCACACTTTGATGAAGGCCTTTACTCCAAATGTGAAGATGAATGAAAAGTTTACAGGCAGGGGGAGAGAGGCAGGAGACAGATAAATAATGCTCACCCAAATCAAAACAGATGTTTCACCTCAGATTCACTCGTCTTGTTGCCATGAGAATGAAGATTTTTTTTTCCTAAAGAGGACTCTTTGTCCTGCAGTTGACTCTTTATTTGCACCATCTTGGATTGAAACTGGAGTTCCAAGGCCCCCAGCAAGCTTTTTGTTTTGTAAATGAGTCATGACAGCAACTTTCCATAAATTTGAGAGATGATGAATACCCCCTCCCTGAGGCTTCATATGACAATCAATGTCCAGGAACTCCTCCGCTTGCAACTAAAAATGTTCATATCTCATCCACAAAATTTTGTGGGCCCCAAAACCACACCCGTTCCCCTGAGTTGGAAAAAAAAATACTAGGAAGGGCAGATTATGTACATCCCATGCAGAAGTCACAAGAGGATTTTCTACAGCCTACAGAATGTTGGCTGAAATCTGGTTGAAATCCTGGGAATCTCATAACTGATTTTATGAAGTAAGCTCCTAGCATTCATGCTTGTAGAGAGAAAGATGAAAAATACATTAATGGTGACAAACATTTATGAAATTGTGTGTGTGTGTCTGTGTGTGTGCTGTTAAGTCAGAATTATACTTATAGCAACCCTAATAGAGCTTTCAAGGTAAGTGAGATATTAAAGGAGTGGTTTTACCAGTCCCACACTCCCAGTGAGATTCCACAGCCAAATGGGCATTTGAACCCTGTTCTCCAGAGTCCGAGTCCATCACTCTATCCACTACACCACACTGGGACCCCCTATTTATTTGCCCCTTGCCCTTTTAAAATTATTTCAATAGATAGGCTCATCCATGAAAGATGGGCAACCTAGCCAAGCTAGTTTCCAAAGCCTTTTTGCAGTCTTTCCTTGAAAGTGCTTACAATAACAACAAATGATGTCCATGTCTCAAGTAAAAAAGGACAAAACATGGACTACATATTTTGAATTGCTCCAACTTCCTTCATAGTCTCACTTCCAGTGAAACTTCTTTCTAGTCTACTTTAATCAGACTTCACCTATAGTACATTGTCCAGTTTGGGATAGTATCATTTATGAAGGATTTTGAGAAGCTAGAAGGTGTCCAGAAGAGGGCAACAGAATGGTAAGAGGTTTGGAAGCCAAGTCTTATGTGGAAAGGTTGAAATAACCTGCTGTGTTTAGCCTGGAGAAGAGAAGGCTGAGAGGCAATATGATAATCATCTTTAGGTATTTGAAGGGCTGTCACATGGAAATTGGATGAGGCTTGGTTTTCTGGAGCTCCAGAGAACAGAACCAAAGTAATAGAACCTGGAAACAATGACCAGTGACTGGAAATCACTGGAAACAATGACCAGCCCCTTCCAGCTCTACAATTCTATGATTTTAGGATTCTCTTAGGCCAAAATCCACATTCAGGAAAATGTGTCTTCCTCATTTGTTTAGTGGTTTCTGTGAACTTTGTGGACTCCTTTCTTATGAGGTTTTCCAAAATTGGAGATGTCAGTGTTGATGTTTCAATGGTAATTCCAATGGTAACCAAATTTCTGCTTTTAACATGTCTTCTCAATTAGAACAGTATGGCAATGGAATCAATTACCTCAAGAGGTGGTGAGTACTACAACAGTGGAGGCATTCAAGAGAAATTGAGACAACCACCTGGCAGATATCCTTTGATTTGTATTCCCGCGTTGAGCAGGGGGTTGGACTCGATGGCCTTATAGCCGCCTTCTAACTTCATGATTCTATGATTCTACACCTTCCTTGCCCTTTGAGGGAACACTGTTTCTAGGACCAACATTTCATCTAGTGTGGCCTCCACATGTACTTGTTGGGGGGGGGGCAAGCGATGGAAGTAAGATATTTTCCTCTCTTTCTCCACTGAGTTCGGCCTCCTCTCTTCATGCCTAACCTTCTTTTCTCTAGGTGCCTAGAAGAGTCACATTTCTCAGTAGTCCTTGAACCTGGAACATTGCATATTTAAAAAAATTAAATTAAAAAATTGGAGAACAATATCTCAAAAATTGGAAAAGTGTGAATATCAAAGGATAACTGTGTTTGGTCGAAGAAACATTAATTAGATGTTTGTATTAAAATGTGAGCCAAAGAAATTAGCTCTAGATTCCTAGGCTCTAAGATTACCCAGTGTTTGGTTGAGGCATTTTAACCTATGGGTGTTCTTGAAATCCAACTGCTTCCCATTGGGAAAACAATTCACTAGCAGTTTCGTTCCATGCACTTTTTATGATAATATCAAGGCCAATGAAAATCCCACAAAAATGTACAATTTTTTTTAAAAAAAGATATCTGACTGCAGAGCCAAAGGTTGGGAGTTCGATTCTCCATTGTGCCTCCTTGGCAGGGGCTGGACTCAGTGACACATAGGATCCCTTCCAGTGCTGCAGTTCCAAGATGATGATTTCTCTAGAACTCTTTTATCTGTCTAAGGATATTTTTAAAAGTTAGATAATGAGGCTATGAGGTCTTCTGTTAGACTAAGTCAGAGATGAAGATTGCAGACCAAATGGATTGCTAGGAAGTGTACAGGTGTCAGGTTACACTTGACTGTAGCTGACCATGGTCTGTTGTGTAATCCAGACTGATAAACTGTAGTTAAAACTTGATCATCATTGACTCACTGCAGGTGGGATTAACTATGATTAGTTTAAAATAGAATTGGGCTATTTGTATAATACGAATATCGGCACTACGGGTGATGCAGAGATTTGGCCCCTCCCCCCTGAACTGACTGTTCCAGTCACTGGTTGCCACATGGCACATGTGGCCATTGTCCGCATCATTGTGCCAATCAAAAAAGCAGCCTGGCCAGCACTTCCCCGCCCCCCACGCAGTCTATCACTCCGGTGAGGAGACAGGATGGTCTCCCTGCTCAGCTGTTGAGTGATCAGCTGCACGGGGAGGCACGGAGGCACCAGTCGGGCTGCTTCCCGGATTGGCATGACAAGAACAATGCTAGCTGCATGCACTGTGCAGCAAGTGGTAAGTGGACCTGTCGGGTTGGGGGGAGGGGGAGGGCCTGGTTTTCCCAGGCACCTGTGGTTCCGATATTCATATTCATATCCCCAAGGATACAAATATGAATAGCCCAGCACTAGTTTAAAACAAAAGTGGACAGCATCAGTAGGTCCAGGGAACAATTGTGCTTCCTCTGGACCAACCACAACCTGTACCCCCTACAAAATATTTCTCCACCCACCCACTTTTCTTCCCCAAAACAGTAGTGACAGGAGACTATGAAGGAGGAAAATTGGAGGCTTCCAAGAATGGTAATTCTTCCTTTATTGGAGAAATATAGTTTCCCTGTAAGGGCCAGATGTGGTTATCTGGAAGAGGTAAAATCCTTCTTCCTGCAGCGCAAAAGGCAGGGAGTGGAGGAAATTTGTAAGCCCAAGAGAGAGCTGGATGTCCTGTTAAGATGCAATTTACCATGACATCTGAATTCAGCCAAAATGTAGGTTCACACAGACAGCCTTTAAAATATTGCTTGGCTCTACTTTTATTGATATAGCAAAACCAACAAAGAAGCTTGTGGCACCATAAACACTACCAATTTGTGTCTTTTTCCTTGGGCTCCAGCTCATGAAAGCTTATGCCAAATAAAACTTGTTCGTCTTTAAGGTGCCACAAAAATCTGCATTGGTTTTGCTGAAGCAGATTACAGATTAAAATGACTACCTCTCTGGAACTTTTTATTACAGAAGTAGAATCCCTCCAGGTTTATGAAATTCATATTGCTCCCATTTTTAATTGCTGGATTTTTTCATTTTCCCGCCATTCTGTTGTTGTTGTTGTTGTTGTTGTTGTTGTTACTTAGCATTACTTTTGTTAGCTACTTTTAATTGTACAAGACAAGGCAGGGTTTAGATATTCTAAATAATAATAAAATAATAATAGTAATTGCATGCCATGAAGTCGATTCAGAGTTATGTTGACCCCTTCTGGGGCTTTCTAAGTAGAGAATGCATAAAAGTGGTTTACCTATTCCTTCTTCTGGCAGTACCCTGGGACTGTGCAGCTTGCCCACTGGGGTGCACAGTGAGGAATTGAACTCCCAATCTCTAACTCTGCAGCCATACACCTAACTCACTTAGTTCTCCAACCAGCTCATTTAAATATTCTAAATACATTTAATTATGATTTTTAAAAATAAAGTTCTGCTACTGAATGTTTTTCCCTTCATTTCTTAAGAGACATTATACTAAATTTTTCCTGTAGTTTGGAACTATCAACTTCCTCCAGATCCTTAGCAACATTTCTGCTGCCTCAGCAGTTAATTTCCCATTTTGTATTTATTTATTTAGGGCAGGATCCAGACTGTATTAAACACTGTTAAATTCTACTGGTTTCAGTGGGAGAACTAAACACCTCTAGAAGCTCTTGGCTTTGGCTGGACTATGCTGAAAGTTTTATTTTCCTCTATATAATAATTCAAACACATCTGTTGATTTTGTTGTCATTTCCAGCCTGTTTTTTTCTTTCCTTGTTCCAAATCGTGTCCAGTTGGTCTTTACCGTCTAAATCAATTTTAAAAAGCTTACATTAATGCAGGAATGCTAAGAAAAAGGGCAGTGGAGGTGGGGGAGAGCAGTGATAGAAAACGATTCTGCAGTTGATGTGGCCTCACATCCGTTTCAGAAATATCTGTCCTATCAAAACAGCACACACAAAAGTCATAACAATTTTAATCAGGGGCTGTGGGTAACAAAAACATTCAAGAGAATGGAAGGGACATAGGGAATACTGTCTTACAAACAGAATGACAAGTCCAAAAATAATCAGAACTACATTCAAAAGACGTCTAAGTTTTAAGCCAGAAAGGACAATGAGGTTAACTAAAGGCACAATTAGTCTGTGTTCTCTCTACAGAGTTCAGGTCAGGACATCAAAAATTGTGCAAAGTTACTTGAAAAAATGATCACTATGAGCTGGCTCCACTCCATTTCCAGTTTGCATGATGACAATATGCAGCAATTTTCCTGAGAGTCATTTCTGATGAAATGCCAGGACTTGTGTGTTTCTTTTTCAATTGTTTTGAAACTACCCATGTCAGCAATCTACTCACATAAGCAGCAGAACATGAGAGCTGCAAACATATACGTGGCCCTAGTTGCTCTTCTGTGGAAGGGAAACAGGCAACTTCAGAACAGTCACTGTGTGTGCAAAAACTATAGGTGCTTATGACAGAAAATGGGAATGGGGTGGGGACAACCAGGAAGAAGATCCATAAGCCATGTGGAAGCTTATGGCAGTGCTGCCCACACTGGAGACCAGCATGCTACAATATATGGTCCTGTTCCAAAACACTTGAGAGAAGATTTGGGGGATAAGAAGAGCAGTAGCCCACCTGAAGTTGCTTTGTTTTTATCCATGGTTGATGAGAGCTGTGATGTTTCTTGAAGAAAGCAGAGATGACCGCATAAAGTACACCTCACCTTGTAATACCAGTTCCATGAGCTGAGTACCCTTATCCCTCCTGTCATTCTACTAGCGATTCTGTGAGACTTCAACTGGTGTAAACCTTCATTGCATTCATTGTAAACCTAGCCATGCAGTTCAAGAATTCTGTCAGAAATTGTAACTGCTGCAGCTTTTAGGTGCATTTTCCATTCTATTTGGCTAGAGGCTACCAAAATATGCCCTCCCCCAAATTCATTCTGTGTTTTAATTTTTAGCTGCTAAACTAGGTTTTATGCAGATTGGCCTGCTTCTGCCATTTTCACAACCAGCTTCCCCCCACTTGCAAGGACCCAAATTCTGATCTTAAGTTTGGGTCCTGAAATCTTAAGAAATGGGATGCTGCAGACCTGAGAGCCCTCCAAGAAGCTGGCATGGAGAAGTCAAGCTGTCAGGGCAGGCAGCTTACCGCTCTTCCTCCAGAAAGCAAGGTGCTCTTCTTTTGCCTTGAGAAGCACAGAGCAGTCCTCTATGGTAACAAGAACTCTCTGGGAGTTTTTCCTTCATTTGCCAAGATGGCCTGAGTGAGTTCTCCATGGATGGGATTGTTGTGTCAGCATGTGTGTGCGTGCGTTCCTGAGCTCTTAGGTATAGCTGATCATTAATGTATCATACATAAAGAGAGGTAGAATATATTTCCATCTAAAATGAAAAGAATTCTTGGCAGAGCTGAGTCTTCCTCCATTGACAAAAGGCTTCCATCAGCAGAACAGAGAACATAAGAGTCTGCAGTTTATGAAGAGTCTGGACTTTTCAGTATACTTTTCACATTTTTATCAGTAATCGACCAGACTGGTAGGGAGTGGAACTAAAGGTGACATAAAAACGTGTGCCATGCAGTTCATGAAAAATGTCATGTCCTATGAACCACTGCTGCCCTTGTCATGAAAATTATGTGTCCAGCTTCCCTGCTGTGAAATTTCAAAATAAATTGAGGTAGGAATGTGAAAACCTTTCAACCTCAATTCATTGCATTTCTTTAAATCTCACCAGCTCTTTCTTCTCATCCTTGTTTGCTTGACATTGGATTATGAGAATCAGTTAGGAATTTGTGATATTTTGGAATCCACTTTTCTTAATATATGCATTCTTCCAATTGAATAAAATGTGCCCATGTACAATTAAGTAAAAATACACATTTTGAGTCCTGCTCATTTATTTGCATAGAATTGGTGGTGGCAGGAAGAATATTGCATGCCATTTTATGCCAGTGGTGGGAAAGTGAAGCAGCTGTGCACACTTTCATTGATAGTTTCTTGGGCCAAAAATTGGATATTTTAAAAAATGTATCAGTTAATATGAATTTATTTTTCCATCCCTAGTTGTCTGTCTTCAGCAGGATATAATTTTGGTTACTCTCCTTGTGTATTTAAGTGGTGACCTTCTGCAGGTCATCTTCAGATGCCCCAAATAATAAGCCATGGAAAAGAACAGAACATTCCATTCAGAATGCAAGAACATAATTTTTCTGGGGTTCTGGTAGAAACATGTGAGCAACACCTGGCTGTATCACGCAAGGCTAGGATGAGGTCATCTCATCCTTGGAGCAAGGGAAAGCAAGCATTACTTTTGGGGAAAGGAGCATCTGAGGAAAGTATCTGGAGTTCCACTAAGCATTTTTCACCCTGTCTCCAATTTTGTTCAGATAGGCCAAAGGAGAAAGGTAAAAAAATAATTGTCGATTCCATGCACGGAGGCTGGCAAGGCAAGGCAAGGCAAGGCAACTCATCTGAGGAATGTGGAAGTGGCCTTATCAACTAGCAACTGTTATACGTTTGGCAGCTGCAATCCAGCTTCTGGTTTCTAAGCATCCCATTCTTCATTTTTTTTCTGCTCTACTCTCTTCCCCTCCTTCACGGATTGCTGCCTTGTCATGGCGAAGGGGCTTGAGTAATTTAGAGAAGCTATGGACGATGCCGTGCAGGGACACCCAAGACAGACAGGTGATAGTGGAGAGTTCTGACTAAACGCGATCCACCTGGAGCAGGAACTGGCAAGCCACTCCAGTATCTTTGCCAAGAAAACTCCATGAACAGAAACAAAAGGGTAAAAGATATGACCCTGGAAGATGAGCCCCTCAGGTCAGAAGGCGTCCAACATGCTACTGAGGAAGAGCGGAGGACAAGTACAAGTAGCTCCAGAGCTAAGGAAGTGGTTGGGCCAAAGCCGAAAGGACGCTCAGCTGCGGACGCACCTGGAAGTGAAAGGAAAGTCCGATGCTGCAAAGAAAAATACTGCATAGGAATTATTCCAAAGAATAGCAAGGAGAGACAAGAGGGCCTTCTTAAATGAACAGTGCAAAGAAATAGAGGAAAATAATAGAAAGGGAAAAACCAGAGATCTGTTCAAGAAAATTGGAGATGTTAAAGGAACATTTTGTGCAAAGATGGACATGATAAACGATAAAGGTCCGCATAGTCAAAGCTATGGTTTTTCCAGTAGCGATGTATGGAAGTGAGAGCTGGACCATAAAGAAGGCTGACCGATGAAGAATTGATGCTTTTGAATTGTGGTGCTGGAGCAGACTCTTGAGAGTCCCCTGGACTGCAAAGAGAACAAACCTATCCATTCTGAATAAAATCAACTCTTGAGTGCTCACTGGAAGGACAGATCCTGAAGCTGAGGCTCCAATACTTTGGCCATCTCATGAGAAGAGAAGACTCCCTGGAAAAGACCCTGATGTTGGGAAAATGTGAAGGCAAGAGGAGAAGGGGACGACAGAGGACAAGATGGATGGACAGTGTCACCGAAGCTACCAACATGAATTTGACCAAACTCCGGGAGGCAAGGGAAGACAGGAGGGCCTGGCGTGCTCTGATCCATGGGGTCACGAAGAGTCGGACACGACTTAACGACTAAACAACAACTCTCTTCCCACTCTTCTGTTTCACTGCCTCATACATTTTCTTCCAGTCTTCTCAGACACACAATCTATAGGATTATCTTCAGTTCCTCTACTTTTCCAGATATTTTTCACTGTGGACAAATGAACCATTCTGCTTCTTTTTCTCCTTGCTCTGATCATTTCTCTCTCCATCTATTAACATTTAACATTTTGTTCCTATTATCTCTGAGCAGAACACTGCAAGGAGCATTTCCTTTTTGGGGCCTCCTGTTTATATTTTGTCCCTTCTGTACCCAAATTTGTAGGAATACATTACAAACTGAGAATAAAACGATGCACTGTATGCTGAATGAAACACACTACAGTTCATTGAAGGTCACAAGTTGAACATACAAGATCATATCCTGCTGAAGACAGGCAACTAGGGATGGAAAAAGAAATTCATATTAACTGATACATTTAAAAAAAAAATCTAATTTGTGGCCTGAGAAACTTATGACTTGATAATTGTGTTAGTAGGCACCATTCTCACCATTAGTACAATGAGATGCTAAGGAAGTGTTAAATATTAGTATCAGGAATGTTTATTTGGTGAATATTATATCTGAACAGATGGCTCTGAATACTGCCTGGAAAAATGGCTATGATTTTAGCTCCAGCCACATACAACTGGCCACACATAAAAACTTAGTTTCACATGGGAAGACATATTTCCATCTGCATCAAAAGATGCACTCAGCCAATTCATTGGGGAAAGAGATGAGAACCATTATATCAGGCAGATGTGAATGTGCATCTAACTGCACTCACAGATTTCCTTTGCTTAGACTAGAGTTCTCAGATTCTGAGATCTATTTGAATTGCCACATTGAAATGTGATATGATGGAGCCATCATTGCTCTCACTGTGTACATAAACATTTTTCTTCCCTTCCTGTCCCACCATCCTCTATGTTCAAAGAGATTTTACACATTTTTAAAGCATTTCCTGCTATCGACTAGCTTGAAGTGTGCATGTCTGTGTTTAACATTATTCTGTTCAACATTCTCAATGATAGCTTTTAAAAGAAATAACTTTGATCAATTTGCTAGGATACCCAGCGTCAGACTGTAGGACAGGCTGTTTTAGGGTAAATAAATGCAACACAGATTAAGCAAAGAACCTTTACAATGGGAAGCAACAAAGCTTAGACAGTGATTTTTTATATAAGAACTGGTATTAAAATTACACAAGCTATTTTCCTGTATCAAATGTTGGAGACAGGGTATACTTGTGTGTAAAACTATTTTACTGCTGTTGACAGCATGCTGTTGACAAATTCTGCATATGGAGCATAAGATCATGCCTCTTCATGTGCTCATAGGCTCTGGGAACAGGAAAAGTAGTCAGCTTCATTTTCTTCTGCATTCAATTTTGTTTGGTTCTTTAAAGGCCAAATGCTTTCTTCTCCAATAAAAAGAAAGGGACAGATACTGGCAAAGTCGTCAAAAGCAAACAAATGAAATTCTTTTGTCATTTGCACTAGACAATAGTTTCCCAGTCTTGGGTCTCCAGATGTTCTTGGACTAAAACTCCCAGAAGCCTTCACCACCAGCTGTGCTGACCAGGATTTCTGGGAGTTGCAGTCTAAGAACATCTGGGGACCCAAGGTTGGGAAGCAGCACACTAGACAAATAGATACAGCTATTCCAAGCATGAAGAGGATGATATTGTGCCTTTTGTAATGAGGAGCTTCTTTTAAAAAGCAGGTGGCAGTTTTAATTTAGCAGTGATATGACTGGATACGTAGGAATTTAAACCAATACTTTTAAGAATAAAGCACTTAAGGCCTCAGACTGGCTAGGCAGATCCATTAGGTCTGGTTTCTCCTGGCTTCCCAATTTTTTTGTGTTGGGGGGAACTGCCCACCCCTCTCCCTCTCCCTGCCCCGTTGAGGAAAAAATTACTTTTTTGGACTACAACTCACCTAATCCCTCAGAAAATATGGTCACCAGCCACTATGAAAACTCATCTTGTTACTGAAGCATTACTGTGACTAGAGTGAAGCAACTGGAACTTTGACCCTAGTCACCAAAATTTAGGTGGTACAAAAATGTGCTGCTTGATAGGCATGAACCTCCTGTTGGTATTTCTTGCTACAAAGGTGTGAACCCCCTGGCCCCAAGCATATATATTGTCTCCAGGTGCTTCTGTCTAGACAGAAGGAAATGAAAGCAGATGGATTCATCATGGAACTTGTATGGCCATCCCATGGTCAGTACCATGTGTTCCTCCCCATTCTTCCATCCTCTCCCAAGATATGGCAGTCTACATGATCCAACCTCAACCAATAGAGCAGTGAAATGCCAGGCACTAAAATTGCAAATTATGGTTCTGTTTGACATTCAAGGTGTGTGGCTGGCTTAGCAGTGAAACTCATAGGCTGACAATAACCAAAATCCTGTTACTTAGTGTAGTAAATTGCACTAGAGTAGGCCCATTGAATCAACAAGGATTTAATGGATCAATTCTGTCATAAGTTCCATTGATTTGAATCGGCCTACTCTAATTGTGACTTGTGATACTAAAGTAAGTCATAGTTAGAACAGGCTCATTTGAATTAATGGAATTTATGGAGGAGTTGACTCACTAAATCCCTATTGATTCAACAGGCATACTCTGGTTCCTGAATGCCATTTTTAAAGTTAAGATACTTTTTAATGTATTACATATTTTTAATCATTCAATGTATTTTAATCAGTTTAAAAGTTTAATTGTTTTTAATGTATAACTTATTGTTTTAATTCAGTTCTTTTTAACACTGTGAGCTGCCTTGAGTCCCTTTATCGGGAGAAAGGTGGCCTATAAATAAATAAATAAATAAATAAATAAATAAATAGAGTGCAATTTGCACTAAATAAATTTGCACTCTAGTGCAATTTACTACAGTAAGTGACAGGAGTTTGGCCAGTGAATCAGTCTCTTTGCTTCTACTTCTACCTAAACCAATTTAACTTGACATTAGGGTAATTGTCAAGTTAAATTGGGAAACCCCAAAGATTTCCCAATTTAGCCTCAGCAACAAGCATGCAAATAAATAATTTTATTTTAATTTTTTTGCTAACATTGTTGCTAAATATTGACAATGCTCCTTTAATTTGCTTAATTGTGTGTCTTTGTGTGGGCACATGGTCATATTTCAGCCAAGCATTAAATCATATACAAGCTTCCAGCTTGGGATGTATTTCCAATAACAGCAGAGGTTCCTGGTGCCCATTGTATAATGTGCATTTTATATTTGGTGAGTGCGATGCAAAACTCTCATCTGTTGCACAATCTGGGCCTTTATGTCGGGCAGGCATAAACCACTTCTCACATGTACACACACATTCTTGACAGAGGCTTATACAGCTCTGGATCTACTTCAGAATCACTGCCTTGTCTCCTGCTTTTGAAATGTTATTTTATTAACCCACAATACCAACAATGCTAATGGAAACTTATGCAATTAGGAAATGTGACTACTGGACTCAGACATAACTGTCTAGAAATGTCTTCCCGTGGGATATGGGGCAAAATCTCAACCCCATGAAGTGCTGAGGCGGAAGGTCTTGCAGGTGTGCAGCTTAATGGGGTGTTAATTGAAGAAGCACAACCAGGAAGTACTGAGATTCTGTCTGGGTGACAGAAGGAGTGTGAATTCTGGGATGAATAAAAAGGTTGTGACAGCTGATACTATTCTCTTAACAATCACATAGAGAAATTGGTGGGGAGGCATTTTAAATCTTATCTCTGCAAGTGCTCCGAAGCCTTGTTTAAAACCAAGAGAATGGCCACAGTGTTGGTTTGGAATACTTTGTTATACGATGTCTATGTTTCATTGGGTTGAAAACCACCCTGAGTGACCGCTGGTCAGATAGGTGGTATAAAAATTGAATGAATGAATAAATAAATAAATAAATAAATAATAAACAAACAGATTTCATGTAAAAACTAGGCACTAGAGATGGGCATGAACAGAACCACGAACCAGAAAAAAACACAAACAGGGCTGATTCGTGGTTCGGTTTGGGGATCCTGTTTTGATGAAACAAAATGAAGCACCAAACTTTTTTGCCCTCAGTGCTTTTCTTTTGTTCAGCAAAAGGGGAGACCACCCAACCCCCCCTCCCACTGCCCCCCTGTCGGCTTCCTACCTTGGCTTCAAGCCACTGCTGCCGCCACCAGCACCACCATCCTGAAATGTAGCAGGCTCAGTCATGCGGCTGCATGGGTGCATGCACCTGCCTCAAGAGAAGGTAGATAGGTGATGGGGCGGGGGGGGGGAGACAGGTAGGCAGTTCCCCCCTAGCATGAGCCTGAAAAATAAATCATGAACCGGTTCATTTTGGGTGTGTGTGTGGGAAAGTTCATGGTTCGTGGCTACCCACAAACCACCATTTTTCCAGTTCATGGCCCATTTCTACTAGGCATCCATAAAGGATGAAATTTGCTCAGCACTTTGGCTTGTATATGAAATGTTCTTTATTTCTGCCTATACCTTAGAATGGTTGCTCGGAGGTTGGAACCAAGAAGCTCAAACAGCCGTGCCAAACCTCTTTGAAGATAGAGAAATTGTGAGAGTTATTGTTCTGAATATTCTCAAGGTCTGGAGAGAATGTGCCAGCTGCTGCAGGGAGGAACTTCAAAGAACATTATCTTTCTAAAAGCATTGGCTCACTTGAAAGGCTGATCTAAATGTTTCATGTTGACCTGTGCCACCACCACCAGCACTTTACTGCTAAACTGTGCCATCTTAATGCATCGTTTTTAACACGCATCTCCCCCCCTCCGGCACAGTAATTTCAGGACAAAGTGCTTTAATGTACATTCCTTTACATACATGGTGACAACGGTCTTTCCACATATTCCCAATGAACATTGTCAGCATGCCCATTGTTTCACAAGAAGAATGACAATGCAGTTGTAGAACTCTGTGGCTTTCATTATGTTAAGAGAGGGTGGAAAAGGGAAAGCCCCTCCATTACCTTATAAAAAGGTAACTAAACATATTGTTTTAAGCACCCCCTCACCATCATGAACTCACTGAAACCTTGGAGGACTGCATGGTTGATAGAGGTCTAGCTCAGCTAATACCAGCTAAAACTATATTGTCCTTTCATACGAATGGGTGAAGTTTTGATGAGCTAAGAAAGGAGGAGTGTAATGAATTAAAGGCTGAGACCAATGCTTCATTTTATCAATATTAAAAACTGAAATAATAATAATAATAAACAATACTAAAACTGGATTCATTGCCATGTGCAAAATTATTCATCTGATTCATGGGTAGTGAAATCAGGACAGGTTGATTTCAATGGCTATTGGCCCAGTTGTTTGTCTTTCTGGCAGTCCAGAGTATCTACAAAGATCAAATCTGTTTTCTTTTCCTGTCAGAGGTGTTTTGTTCTTCTTTTTTAACTTTCCAGCCTTCACACCCATACATGATGACTGGAAAAATGATTGTGTGGATGATCTTGGTCTTGTTCTCCAGTGACACAATTTTACTCTTGATGATCTTTTGTGGTTCCTTCATTGCTACCTTTCTGAGTCTCAGTCTTATGATTTCTTGGCTGCAGTCTCCATTTGGATTGATAACTGAACCAAAGTATACAAAATCTCTCTTTCAATTTCTTCATTGTCAACATTAAAGTTGTGTAGTTCTTCTGTAGTCATAATTGTTGTCTTCTTAATGGTCAAATGCAGTCTTGCTTTGGCACTCTATTCCTTCACCTTCACTAAAAGCCATTTCAAGCCATTGCTGTTTTCTGCCAGTAAGATGGTGTCGTCTGCATATCTTAAATTACTGATGTTTCTTCCACCATTTTTCACTCCTCCTTCTTCTGAGTTTAGTATGGCTTTCCATATAATATGTTCTGCATACAGACTGAACAGATAAAGGGAAATGCACCCTTGCCTGACACTTTTGCCTGTACGAAACCATTCTGTCTCTCTATATTCTGTCCTAACAGTAGCTGCTTGTCCACAATACAAGTTCTTGTGACAATCAAGTGCTGAGGCACACCCATTTCTTTCAGAACAACCCATAGTTTCTCATGTGCTACACAGTCAAAGGCTTTGCTACAGTGTATAAAGCATATGCTGATTTTCTTCTTGATTCGCTCCAGTAGACAGCGGATATTTGCAATCTGATCTTGAGTGCCTCTTCCTTTTCAAAATCCAGCTTGAGCATCAGGCACTTCTCGCTCTATATAAGGTAAAACCGTTGTTGCAACACCCTGAGTATGGCATTTACCAGATTTACCAGATTCAAAACCATCAGTTTTGCTATCAACATTTTTACCAGATAGGTTGAAAACTCTAGAAGGAAAGTCCACAAGAACTATTTGATAGACAGAAATTAGTAAGCTGAACTTTGTAAAAGAACTCTTGAGTTCTGCTTGATATATGTGGTCCCACTCACATCCTCTCACAGTCTATATGCTGTAGATTGAGACTTCCTCTTTAGCTTAGGTCTGGATTTTGTGAGCGGGTTGTACTACTTTTACCACTCATGCTAAGCATATTTAGGACATTTGCATAACAATATACTTAATCTCCATAGTACAGTAGCAGATATTGGATTTCCTTGTTGTTGTAACTGTATGTGCTGAATAGGGTCAAGACTAACGTGCACTCGCTCCTAAAATGTATTGAAATGGAATGCAAACATAAGGCTACTGAGTCACTCTGAATAACATTTTGCAACAACTATCCTCCTTTCATTAATTAATTACTGTGTTACCAAATTGCCCTCCAGCGGAGAACAGAGCAACCTTAATGTTTCTTTTGGGAGAATGACCTTTTAAAATGGGGGGAGGGAGATAGCATTTTTTAAAAAAATCTTGGCTGCCCTTTTGCCCTGCCAGAGATACCAAGAGGTCTTTCTGTTCCTGCAAAATGACAGTTTCTTGGCAGGTGGTCAAAAGTCTAGGGACTACCTACCTGCCAGGCCTTTGAAAGGCAGAGTCTAACAGTCTTCACCTATCTCTGCACTCCCAGAAGAGGTGTGGACAATGTGGAGCCTGAGGCTGTTGCTGATGCCAATCTCTTTATTATTTATTGTTACACCTCAGCAGGAAGGTCTCCGTTGTAAAGTGGAGCCTAAGCAGAGAAAGCAAGGCAGGGAAAGAAAAATGTCAATTTTTTTCAGGAGATTAATGTGAGAGCAAGTCATGGTATGCCCGGCACAGGATCAAACCACAATGAATTGGAAAGCTTCAGGCAGTTTGCTAAAGTTCACTGCTGTTTATTCCCATGGCTCTGAGGCCTTTCCAGCTCTAGCTTCATCCAAAAGATAACAGATCTCCCAACACATCTTTGTCTTCTCACTGCCAAATTCAGGAGACTTTGACACTGGAGGGAGGCTTGGAAGAAAAGAGACAACATGAGGTTACCCTTGCTGTTCTTGTGGCTGAAGATGAACAAGATGGTCATCAATATAAAGATTTGAAGGTTTCAGTCATTCACTCATTCATGGTTAAGGCATTTCTATAACCGAACAAATGCCAAACTTTCATACACATCGGCCAAGATTTAACTATGATTAATGAGAACCAATCACACATATATTAATTTTGTAAATACACCTTTAGCAATCCAATTAAATTCAAATACATAAATATTAGGGTTGAGGAACATTTATTGCTTTGAAGGCAATGGTAACCATTTATATATCACCTGAAAGCAGATCATATATCACCCCACAAAGAAAAAAAAATACTCCAAGAGGATATTGGTTTGCATAAAATTTGCATAATGCTGATTATATACAGAGATGCATATTTAGAAATAATTACCATAATTTAAATAGAAATATAAGACCTCTCATCATAGTGGAGAAGACGGATCCAGTGCCTTGTGTGCCAGCTCAGTTTACTGTCCAAGTGCTCACTGATGATTGGCAGTATCAAGGTCTCTGCTTTGTTTTCATAGAATTTTTTTCATCATCATCATCATCTTAAAACTACACACCTGGAAGGAACCCTATGGATCATCAAGTCCAGCCCCTGCCAAGGGGGCACAGTGAGTAATTAAACTCCCAACCTCTGATTCCACAGCCAGATACCTAAACCACTGAGCTATTTAGCATTTGGACTGGTTATCTTTTCCAACTGAGCATGCCTGTAAACAAAGCATGGCTTCTTTGTTAAAGAAGAACAAATGCTGTGGCATGTTGAAGCCATCCATCACAAAGCAATGGGAAGAAGACCCATGGGTCCCAGAGCAGGTCACTTATCATCATTCTTCTTCCAAGTAACATTTTGTGATCTCAAACAGCAGACTAGTCCTCTGACAGCCCTTCAAACAGATAACTGTCCTATGTAACTATGGGACAGATGGGCACCTAAATTGGCTCTGGACCAGCATGTCAGAGGCTAAAGGAACAACACCCTGTCTTGCTTGACTGGTAACATCTGGCTGAAACCTTCTGACCTGGGCTGGCATGTCGAGGAGCACCTCAGATCAAAAGTAAGAGGGCACAGTTTAGGAAAGGAGCCATTGCCTTGAGCAGTGTTTCCCAACATTTTTCAGGTCACAACCCCTTTTTATAATATCCAAGTAACCTGCAACCCCACCGTGTTTGCATAAAAAGGCATTTTTAATGGAGTAAAGAAGACACATTAAAAACAGGTTTTCAGAATATAATTCTAACCTAATGTACTTGCAGAGTTGTACTTGCACCTGGGCAAACAGTTTCAAAATTCATGACAGAGTGCACGTTAAAGCTACTCCCCATCGATAGTCCCTAATGGGCTCAGGGAGGTGACAGTAACGAGGGTGGGGTAAAATTGTTTTTTTTTGTGGAGGGCAGGTTTTTCCCTCAGGAAGGGAACTGTTGCCCTTTTCATCCTCCCTTCAAGCAGGGGCTCCACTGCTGCCTCCTCCTCAGCCATCCCCCCCTAAGATGGCAGTGGTGATGCACAGCTGAGGTAAGGAGGGAGCGAAATTGCTTTGGCAACAGCAGTAGCAGCAGCCTTCTCCTGCTTCTCTGCCATTTCTTCTCCTCCCCCTCCAGCCTGCCTCTGCCACCTCACCTCTCAGACCTCACTGTGGCTGGCTTGGCTCATAGGGGCTACAGCTGGGTCCCACCTCCCACTTCTCCCCATCCCAGTCCCCTGCCCAAGCCAGCTAGCCACCCACCCACCAGAGCGGAGCAGGAGAACATGCAACCAGACCCCATCCCCACCCCCAGTCACCCAGGAGCCCCACAGCAAAGAGCAAAGAGAGCTTGGCTTGGGGAGGTTACAAGCGAGGAAGAGGGCAGGGTGCATGCAGAAGGGAACTGGGAACAGGGATGCAAGTTGAGGGTGATGTGTCCCCCTCCTCTGAAAACCATGGCATCTCCTCCAGAAAACACTTTGCCACACCTTTGGGGGTTGCAACCCATAGGTTGGGAAGCTGTGGCCCCGAGAAACAGCCTTGATTTAAATAGTGCTCCAGGTGCTGCACGTTCTTTTGCATGGTAACAAATACTTTAACCTTCAAAAGAATAGCACAGCAACTGCCCTTATAGGAAAACAAAGCAGTCATCGTATAAAAAAGCTGCATTACGCCACACACAGATAGAAGCTCTGTTCTATCCAGCAACCTATCCTTGACTACCATTAAATATAAATAATAGGATTTCCATCCACCCTCAAATATTATAGAAAGATACATGCAGAGCATGAGTTTCTCAAAATCAGTCTGGGCTATCTGATTTTCTATGGCTGTCAAAGGTTTCAGATAGGAAGTGCCAGGGACTCAGCCTGGAACCTTTTGAAAGAGATGAATTTATTCTACCCCTACATGGCAGCCCTTTTCTTTCTATAACATGGATTGGAAATAAGCAGCCTTTCGATCACAAGCCCTCCCATTCTGCCGGTGTGGGAGCACCCCCCCCCCCAAAAAAATACTCTTGGGGTTAAAATATGAAGAACCATGCTCCACGGAAAGCAATTGTCCTATAGGGTAGAACAAGGTGCACGACCCCTGTGCATCTTTTTTTTTTTGGTCAAAAATAGTTTGAAATGGAGAAGAATGGGATTTGAAACCAGATGTAGATTTATTTACAGCTACTTTCACTTTCAGCAGTTGGAATGCTGCAATCTGTAGAGCACCTCGGGATCCAGTGATGGAAAAATGGATTGGGACAAAGCAGTATGTCACCCTCCAAAATTTGCAGGGGTATCCTCCCCACCCCACTCACCAGCTATCAGACATTCTGACATTGCCCGTCCCTGGGCTGTCAAAAGGAAAAAACTATATTCTCTCATCCCTCCACCTGTTTCCAGTGGCTGGGTGTGGCTCAAACCCACCACCCTGTTATGAGCAGCATCATCTGCTTTCCAGATGGGGCAGTTGACCAACAGTAAGGGCTAACATGACCCCAGAGACTGATCATCAGAATAAAGTAACCAAGTAGCACTACTGGACTTGCAGAGTAGAAAGGTTTTTTGTAAGCATGTCTGTTTACTTGGTTTCAAGCAACCAACAGAATGGTCATGACACAAAAATGAGTTCAGAAAAATGCAATCGTCCTTGTGATTAGAGCCATTTTTGGCAGGCACTGAAAATGTCATATATAACAGGACCATTTCCTTCAACCTACTCTTTTCTATTTTTAATAAAGCTTTTAAAAAAAAGATCATAGAAGCAACTCTGGGAAAGGAATGTTATAAACACTGGCCTGTAATAAAATGAACACTTTTTTTTCATTGGGAGATTTTCCATTCAAAATGGCCAGCTTTTTCCTTCCTGCATAGTCACTGCATGCCATCTGTTTGCTGATGTAATATTACAAAAAGTTTCGTCTTTCATTTCCTTATCAAGAAGGCCTGGGCTTGTGCTTA
Organism: Intellagama lesueurii; assembly: GCA_037013535.1. Taxonomy (NCBI): domain Eukaryota; kingdom Metazoa; phylum Chordata; class Lepidosauria; order Squamata; family Agamidae; genus Intellagama; species Intellagama lesueurii. The sequence goes on from JBAJHW010000001.1 coordinate 116,778,105, forward strand.
ATTAGTTTGTTAAGGGAGAAAAACTTACAGATGTTGCCATCTCCTGAAATAATCGTCTCTCAAGTGAGTGAATCATTTTTTTCCTTTCTTCGGTGGGTTTTTTTGTTTGTTTTTTAAAAACAAAAAAGAACAACAAAACCCTCTATTTCCCCCCTCATCTTTATAATGTACACAAACGGAACCCTCATTTTGACACAGCAGGTGTGCAGCTGGAAGGGAGGAAGCAAGACTGGCTTGGTGTCATATTTGCATCTGGCGTGATCAGTAGTGGGGGCAGGGTCAGAAGGCATATGCACTCTCCTTGCCACACTGCTGGCCTTTTCCCTTATTAGTGCTCTTTTGGCCCGTCTGCCCTGTGGGTCAAGTATAGGATGGGTAGGATTTTTTTGGCCTGGGTTCCCTGACTGGTGCACAGAACAAAAGGGGTCCAGGAAATTTTGGTCTAACTAATTTTGTCTGCCCAAGGAGCACATGAGTCAGTCTAAGGGTGGTGCTAAGCAGCAATTGGTGGCCAAAATCCATGGTGGGTAGAATGGAAGGGAAGGGAGGTAGTGGTGAGCTCCACAGGGTGCCAAGTGGCCCTTAGAGGCCCATCACTGGAGTGTCTAGGATCATGGGATTCAGGTGCAAAGCTGGGGTTTTATCTTTGAGGCCAACTTGGATTGCAACTGGCTTAGAGTCTTGCGGCTTTGGTTGGAAATGGGCTTGGGAAGGCCTCCTCAAGTTAGATTGGTTGGAGCATGGTTGTAATTTACAGACAAGTCCTGGGGTTGGGGGTTTGCCCTTACACGCTTGCAGAGGTGCATGATTTGGACCCCTGGCCTAAGATTTCCACAACAAGGAGGCCCTACTGGCAGTTAAGGGACTAATAATTAAGAAAGTTGTGGTCATTTTCACTGCATCCTTGCATCTCATCTCTTTATTTTCCAGCAACTGACGCTGTGCAAAACTAATGCCCTTTGCTTTTCATATGGCAAACACTCATCAAGCACAGGACAACCGGCTGATTGTTAAAAACATGTGAACAATTCCTTCAATGTTTCTAATCCTTTAAAAGCCCATGCTATAAAGTTGCATCTGTCATCTTTTGGTACAGTTTGCATTAAAGCATTTTTGGTGATTTGCTCCAGTTTGCTTAATTTGCACATAATCACATTCTTGTTCTCGTTCTGTTAGAAATGACTAGGTGTGTTTCAGCTTACACTCATGTTCTGCATGGAGAAGAGTAAAGAAAGGATTCTGAGATTGTCCTTTATCTGCTCTGATCTATGTTGACATTCCTTCCACCATTCTCAAGGTTGCTGATGTAACTTTGTTCCTTCTCACTACCTCTTTTTTGTCTCTCCAAGGAGGAGATATCATGCCTTTGGTCTTTACATAAAAGTAAAGGGCAGTCATGGTTCCTGGCATCTCCAACTCAGTTAGCTAGAACTAAAACATCTATCACCTTGCCTAACCCAAGTGTATTTCTCTAATAAACAGAAGGTTCCTTATTTTTTCAGTAAGAAGTATGGATGCTATTCCTTTACAAAGAAGGAGACAGTTTAGATAATTCTGAATTGTCTAAATCCACAGGGTGATCTTGCTTCTGTACCGCTTCTGCTTCTCAAGCGGAGTCCTACAATTTTTTGTAATTTAATTTAAACATTTCCTCCTCCCATCTCCTGCCCCCCCATGCATCCTGACTAGAGATGGGGACAAACTGACAAAATGGCACTTCGTCTTGGTTCAAGGGTTGTCAAACTCCTCAGTGGCCCAAGAAACCACAAATCAATTTGTTGGTTCATCAGGCCATTTTTTTAAAGACAGCCCCTGGGGCTATCTAAAAACAAAAACACCCCCCCCCCCCGTCCCCTGCAGCCTTCCTATGCCGCGCTGCATAGGAAGAGGGGGAAAGGGATCGAAGTGATCCCCCAGCTCCACTGCCTTTGCAAAGGCAGCGAAGCTGGGGGATGGCTTTGATTCCTTTCCCCCTCTTCCTATGCCCCCACCGGGGCATAGAAAAGAAGGGAAAATCCATCTGTGCTTATGCCCCTGAGGAACAGCTGATCTGCGGGGGCATAAGCAGATAGGGAATGAAGGGACGAATATAAAAGGGTTATATTCATTGCTTCATATTCGTCGGGGTCTCTGGACTCCAAGAATATGAAGCAACAAATATCTGACGAATCAGGGATATTCGTTGAATATCCTGATTTGTTTTTATATTCGTCCCTATGTCTAATCCTGACTAATCCCTTTCATCATTGGGAACCTGTGGGGGCTGAAGAATGGGAGGAAGAAGCCTTTAATTTAAAAAAAAAATGCCTCAGCTGATGACATAATCAGTCTTCTGCTTCAGAACTTGCACAAACAGGAAACCCTAAACTGGTTAGGAGGTATCTTTTCTTCTGTCTTTCTCACTTACAAAAATTTAAACAGAATGCCTCTGCGTTTTGGCTCAAATGGGAAAGACTGTGACCAGCTGACATTTATGCCTGCCACTGAGTCTCCTGTTTAGGTGCACACTGTGGATGGGCAAATTCAAGGTCCCCAGTCACCCCCTTACATTTCTGGTGGACACCTTCAATTATTATGGGCCTCCCACCCATCACTTTTCCCTATCTTTTCTCCTTAATGATGGCTCCTCCTCTGTATCTACTTCTAGTCATTCTGGGAAAGACTTGTGCCATGAGATTAGAGAAGATGGCTGCCTGTCAGCATCGCCAATAGACAGAGTGCTAGACAGTCTGAAACTCTGTGGCAGCCTCATATGTTCGTAACATGCACACTAACCAAGTGAGCCATAAGAAATTAGACGGAAACTGAGGTGAATGTCTAAACTGGGGTTCATTAGGTCTTCTGTATGCATCTTCATCATTTTATTTATTTATTTACTATTTACTTAAAATATTTTTACCACACCTTTCTCCTTTTGCGATTTATGACATAAATATAGTTGGCTGTCTCAACTAGAATAGAACTAGACCCACTAAATGGATTCCTGAATGGTGAGCTAACATCTCTGTAAATCACAATGATTTCGTCAGTCTGCTCTCGTTGGGACAACCAATAGCATTCAGGCCTGAATCAATGAATTTTATGTATAGATAATTTATCTGAATATGTAAGATTTATCAGGCACCCTACAGCAAAGAGTTTTCAATAAAAACAAATGCACTCCAAAAATCTATATACAGCAAACAAAAACAAGTAATCTCCCTTCCCCCACTCCATGTCTCAACAAGGCTGGTGATGTTTTTAAAAAATAAATAAATCATAGAATTACAACTGTTGCATTAGTGAAGCAAAACCACAGAAGACTAAAATCCAGTAAGAATTTGCAAAGCTCTAGAAAGACAAAAGGACAGAATCGTCTTGAGATCACACAGCGTAAAACCAACAGTTGTGTAAAGTGGTGCATGATACCTGGTCAAATTTACAAAATGCAAAGATGGCTTGTGTGATTCTCCTTACACATGCAATATTTCGCAGTCGGATAGGACAGCATTCCACCAATGGGGGGCTAGTACTGAAAAGGCCCATGCTCTGATAACCACCTGCTCTTTTTCAGTGTCTGCAAGTGTTTGAAAGCACTTAGAGGAGGGCATCTGGGACAATCTTAGGGCTTGGTTGAATCATTTATGGGAGGATATGGTGCTCTATAACTCCATAAAGACCTTCCTATGTCAGTACAAATAAGGATCCAAATCACTGGCATAATACAATCGTAACACCCAGTTGTAGATATTTCATAACTCCTCGGATATAATAGTTTTTCTTTTAGTAGTATAAATTCATATTACTCAGCTGTAACTCAAAGATTTTAGCTGTAATTAGGGAAAGTCAATTTATATATGATACAAGGGTGAATAGGTAGGTACATGCAGTGTGACTAGTGTTGAATATGTGTATGGACAATCACCAGATTACTTTTTTGAGACAAGCGCGGCCACATGGCACCTTTTAGGGAGGACAGTTCTCCCTTTTGAAGGCTGATGGAGAGAATTCTCCTTTTGAAGATGTCCACCATCTGAAGGTTCTAAAGGAGACAGTCAGGGACCTTTAAGTCGCTCATCTACAGTGAGCAGCAAACTCAGAAGCAGACACACAGGTCACCTGGCTACATCCTTCCTCATTTGAATGAACTGAACTGTAAACATCATTTCTGATGTAACATCTGGATATATCTATTGGCATATGCAGTTTTATGCAAATCTGTCTGCTTTTGTCTTCTTTTTTTGGTGGTGCATAAATGGTCACCCTAGGTATAAGAAAACACTCTTAAGTAGACCCTACTTTGAGATGATATGAGAGCAAGTGCAGTATAGTGGATAGAATAACAGACTAGGACTTGGGAAACCTAAACTCAAATCCACGCTTGGCCATGTAGACTCATTGGGGTTGACAGTGGTAAAATCACTAAGCGCTGTCTGGGAAAGAGCTTGAGAGTTTCCAAGCTCCCCATGGTAGATTTTTGAGGTAGATGCTGTGGAGAGAAAGACCACTCTTTCCTGCTTCTGCCAGTGGACATCCAGTTTTGGATTATGCCTTATATATGTTTTCCAGAAGAGATTTGCCTGATTTAAAATACAGAACTTGTTTGTTTTATCTGAGAGCTGAAACAGGGTGATCATTGTCCAACAACATAAATAAACTCCTCTGTAACTAGCCCTTATCAATAGTCTCGAAGGGGCAGCCATCCTTGCACAAGAACAAGTACATACGTACAGGCATTTGGCTGATTCCTGGATTCTGGCCAAGGATAAAGCCCCACTCCGGCATTAAATTTGATGCACACTCACCATGCAAAAAGGAGTGCTTATATCCTGCTTGTATCATCTATCATTTCTTCCATGGCTCTCCAGCTCCTGTAGGATAATTGAATGTCTCCTTGTCAGTTAGAACACTGATTTTCCGTGGTTGTAACTCACACGGAAATACTTCACAAACAGTGGAATGTCTTACGTTCAGACTGTTGCCCTCCACATGCAAGAAGACAATGGACCCAAAGATAGAGATAGGCAGGACCAGAGTGTTCCCTTCCCTGTGGGTCAAGTGCACACTGATCTTAACCCTGGGATAGGGCCTAAATGAGCATGCAAAGGTCCCACGGATATTGTTGTGTACACATCCCAGGCTACTTCTTGTATTGGTCTCCTGTTGACAGTGTTGCATTTAACTGAACACATGGACAAATGATTTTCCATACATGCACTCAGTGCTATGTTTGATGCTCCCCACTATCTTCTTCATGCTTGCAGGAAGTGTTGTCACAAACCTTTGATTCCGATGAGCATGTTGACATATTGGGCTAATGCATCACTCTGCAATATACTTGGCTCCTTCTGTTCTTCCTCCCAATATCTATCAATCTATATTATCTCATGACAGCAGAACAAAATAGTCTGATGGCCTCGGACCCCTATTTGTTGAACACTGTGCCACACCTGGGAGCCCATTACTTCAGGTCTTAAGAAGCTCCTAAAGATCTGCATCATCACAGCATCTTAAAACAATTTCACTGGGCTGGACTTTATAGGATGTGAGCTTACCTGCAAATCAGTTACTGGGTTGTAATATTTTACTTGACTAGTTGTTTGTTGTTTCTGCAGGTTGCTATTAAACATTATTCTCAGTATGAATGGGTGTTATGATGTTTTTCTTAAAGCATGGTCTTCATATTTTCTATACATATATGTGTACATATATCAGGCTACCCCTCTTGCCTACTTGGCGCTTTTAAAAATGTGGTGTTCAACTTTTCAACATTCAGGGAACCTTATCTACCTTGACATGTTGGCAGAGGCAGGAAAAATTCTTGTTTTGGATGGTGTCTCCAACATTGTCTCAGCTAGAGGAAATCTGGGAGCTGTCATCGAAAACTGAAACAATTTCTGCTTATCTCCTGAGGAAGTCTAAATTTGGGAAAGGATGCTGGAAATTATTCTTAGGGGTGTGCATGCATACATGCACACCGATTTTACAGAGTCTGCTGTCCATGTCTGTAGAGTCACATTGTTGCTTTAAGTCTGTGGATGATGGGTGCTTTAGTCTAACATATGTGGGGGATTAGTGGGTAAAGGGCAGCTGCTCTTCATGAACTGAAAGCAGACCCTAGAGCACACCCTAGATTTGTTTGCAGCTGTTGGGGAAGATTAGGAGTGCTGGGCGGCAGTCATACAGGGAATCTTTATCTGCCATTACAGATGAACTCCCTGGGAAACTTCAAGGAACCCCAGGGCTTCTTCCTAGAAACTTGAAATTCACAGCTCTGAAACCCCTGGGTTAAAATCCAAATGCTCTCATTCAGTTTTAAAAATAGGAATCTGGCTGTCTGACTTCCACAGGCTTTAACCTTACTCCCACCATAGTGGCTCATCTCATCCCACCGTTGCTTGACTCATGCAATGATTTGAAAAGACAACAATTTTCCCATACAAATGGTAAGAGAATCATAAACTGGAAGGCACAGGAGGGTCAAAGTCAAGCTCACTTATTTGCAAGCTAACTCATCAGAATCAATAGGCCTTGAGAGAAAATATGTGTGGAATGGGAGCGTTAATGTGATTTATGTGATTGTTTACCTTTAAAAAAAGTTGACAGATTGGGCTAGTGCATCACTTTGCAATGTATTTTGCCCCTTCTATTCTCTCTATACCACCCCATCTCTCTATCTCTCTTATTCTGGTGCTGCAGCTGCTAAAACTAAGACTGGGGGGCAATCATATCCTTTTTGTATTCTCGAAGGCTTTCACGGCTGGGATCCGATGGTTGTTGTAGGTATTTCGGGCTGTTTGGCCATGTTCTGGAGGTTTTTCTTCCTAAAGTTTTGCCAGTCTCTGTAGCCGGCATCTTCAGAGGACAGGAGTAGAACTCTGTCTATGATTGCTCAAAGAACATGAAAGACACTGCAGACTAAAACAACTGGAAAAATCGGCAGTAGCTGAACATGATCGGAAACAAGCTGGACATTAAATCCTATTTCAAAACACAGAAGTACTGGACAACACCAGCAATCATTATGTTAGACTACACAGGGAAGCCATTGAAATCCACAAACACCAGCACAGCTTTAACAAAAAAGAAGAAAGTCTAAAACTCAACAAAGCCTGGCTCCCAGCACTGAAAAATACAGCCTGCAAAAAGGTGAACAAACTCTACCCAGCCACAAGGACCGGTGATCACTGCACACAAAAGACTAGCTAACGACACCCATCAATCACAGTGACAGATCATCTTCCCCCTTATCACAACAATACACCCATAACAAAAAAACACCCTGATCATCATAATCACCCAATCTCCTGAAAAGGACAAAAGCTGATCCCATAGCTACAAATACTCAACTATCCCACACACTACACCAGAACACAGACAGAGTTCTAACTCCTGTCCTCTGAAGATGCCAGCCACAGAGACTAGTGAAAGTTTAGGAAGAAAAACCTCCAGAACACGGCCAAACAGCCCGAAAAACCTACAACAGCCATCATATCCTTTTTGTTCATCATCATTTTTGAAAAGGGTTTGAAGCATATAGCCTTCCTCCAGATAAAGCTAGTCTGCCCTAGAGGGGAAAAATTATAACGGTAAGAAGAGGCTTTCAAATGAAGCACCAACTATGATGTTTTTCGTCACTCCTACTTAATGAGCACTCCAATGTTGGAGGTATTCAAGAGAAAATTGGACGATTATCTGTCAGATCTATTTTGATTTGGATCCCTGCACTAAGCAGGGGGCTGGACTTGATGGCCTTACATGACCCTTCCAGCTCCGTTATTCTATGATCCTAAATGTAGGCATCCTTCAGTCTCGAGAGACTATGGTAACGTGCTCTGCATGGAGGTCTTGGAACAGCGTCTAGTGTGGCTGAGAAGGCCAATTCGAGAGTGACAATCCCTTCCACACTGAAGACAAATATAATGTGTCCCCTGTCCAGCTCCCTGGTTTTGCTGGTTTTGGGACTGCCTCTCTGCCTCAGCCTGCTGACAAGTGTCTCCTCAAAATGTGAGAGGCCATGCTGCACCGCCTGCCTCTAGGCTGAACGCTCAAAGTTTCCCATCTGTTGAGGTCCATTCCTAAGGCCTTCAGATCCCGCTTGCAGATATCCTTGTATCGCAGCTGTGGTCTCCCTCTGGGGTGCTTTCCCTGCACTAATTCTCCATACAGGAGATATTTTGGAATCCGACCATGAGCCATTCTCACGACATGCCCAAGCCAACGTAGACGTCACTGTTTCAGTAATGTATATATGCTAAAAATTCCAGCTCATTCTAGGACTACTCTATTTGGAACTTTGTCCTGCCAGGTGATCCCAAAAATGCATCGGAGACAATGCATATGGAACATGTTCAGCTTCCTCTCCTGCCGTGCACAAAGGGTCCAGGACTCACTGCAGTACAGGAGTGTACTTAGGACACAGGCTCTATAGACCTGGATCTTGGTATATGCCATCAGCTTCTTATTAAGCCATACTCTCTTTGTGAGTCTAGAGAACATGGTAGCTGCTTTGCCAATGCGTTTATCCAGCTCGACATCTAGAGAGAGGGTGTCAGAGATCGTTGAGCCAAGGTACACAAAGTCATGAACAACCTCCAATTCTTGCGTGGAGATGGTAATAGAGGGAGGTGAGTCCACGCCCTGGCCCATGACTTGTGTTTTCTTCAGGCTGATTGTTAATCCAAAGTCTTGGCAGGCCTTGCTAAAACGATTCATGAGTTGTTGGAGGTCTTCAGCAGAGTGGGCAACAACAGCTGTATCATCGGTGAAGAGGAAGTCCCACATGCATTTCAGCTGGACTTTGGTCTTCGCTCTCAATCCAGAGAGATTAAAGAGCTTTCCATCTGATCTAGTCTGGAGATAGACACCTTCTGTTGCAGTTCCAAAAGCGTGCTTCAGAATGACAGCAAAAAAGATCCCAAACAGAGTCGGCACGAGGACACAACCCTGTTTCTCTCCACTTCGGATGTCAAAGGGATCTGATGTTGAGCCATCAAAAACTACAGTGCCCTCTATGATTCTATGCCAGCTCAATCAGTATGTTTCTCCCAAGGCAATGGCCAGTACTTCATTATAGTCCTCAACACATGTTTTAGAAATAGAGAATGACCATGCCTTCATCATCCCCTTTACATTCTTAGATGTAACCTGGACCTGGATACCTGCACACCTACCACAGATTCATTCAGTCTATGGTCTAGATTTTAGGATGGAGTTTAACTGAAGATTTCATAGCCCCAATGCACCAGCTCAGGAGTCCTTGCCTTTGAGTGCATGTGGTGAGTCTACAGAAGTCTAAAGAAGAATAAATAACTAAATAAATAAATCTCTCTTTTTAAAGACCTGCATCTCCTTGCATGTATAATCTTTCCTGTCTATATACGGAGTTTGCACTGGTTAGTGAAGACAAGTGAAAAATGAAGAAACTCCAGGATATGTTTAATTTCCAGTCCGCACTCTTGCTGTGACATGTTTGCTAAGGGATGATTTCAAATCTTGTAATGGTACAAATTTAACTTCGACAGAGACTTAACATACCAGAAGGTTGAAGCTTTAGGGGTTGCCTGGAATCAGTCCCACCTTTCCCCTGCCAAAGTGGGATAGATTGTTATTATTATTTGTCCCTCCCCCTCTACCTCCCCTTCTGTCTTTTAATTGCCTTGCTTAATTCATTCCCATTTCAAAATATCATGAAGGAAAGATGGGAGCTGGTCATTTGTTTTCTTAAATTAACATACATTGCAAATTTATGAACCAGATGACTGATTTCGAAAAGGGAGTCCTTGTGTGTTTGGGAATGTCTGGTGGAGGAAAAGCGGAGCTGGCATATGTTAGCTGTGAACTTCTGCACTCCGTCTCTCCTCCTTAAAAAAAAAAAGGAGGGGGGAGGAAGAAAATATCCTCCTGAGTTGTCTTTGCAGCTGGGCACAAAGGGTTCTTTCTTTGCTTGCATTTAGTCCTGAACACTTGGAACAGGGTAATTATATATATATATATACATATATGGAAACAGAGAATAACCCAAATATAGCAAAACCCCTTTTAAACTACAAATATCCCCTTGAAGTTAAAAGCAAAGCTCTCGTTGATTTTAATGGTTTCTGGACTGAACCCACAGCCTCCAGTGCAAGAGCAGTATTTTAACGCCAAGAGGAACTTTATATTATTGAGGCGCCCAGGAACTATTAACTATTAATAACTGGCCTTGATGTTATACACAGTATTGGTTATATGAACCTGCTCCCCAGAATCTTACGAGAATTCACAGTTTCATTCTTGGAGTCCAATTTAGGACAAATCCCACTGCTATTTGGATTCAATATTGGGGCTAGTATGTGTATCTGTGTCTGGGTATATTTGTGCCTTCTTATTCTGGGTTGCCCTGTATGTTTGACTGTTGCCAACACTGCTTCTCCCCATCACCATTGTCATAATCATCACCATGATCGTTGCAGGTTATAACAACCAGTTCAGCAGCCTCATAGGTGTGCATCTGCTCATGAATGTGCATGACTAGAAAACAATGGAGGCAATGAATGGGAGTGGCAGCTGGGATGAAGAGTAGATGACACAGAGATGGTAGCTGTAGCAGCTCAGAGGTGAGAGCCCTGGCAATGAATAAGTGTGTGTGCATTTCTTGCATACACATTTTCAAAAGCACACATCATTTATGCACTTTTATTTATTTGTTAATCAGAAATGTATGGATTTTTAGGTTGAAATACTTTTTGCTTAAATGGGAAGCAAATGTGGTTGGGACGGTACACTCTATATATCTCTTAGTGATCATACTCCATTGAGTAAGCTTTAACTGTTGAGACAGAAGCCAAGATAGTGTTGGTCCTGGATGGTGATATGCATTGGTCCTACCAGTCATTCTATGCATGTTCGGTAGCATTCAAGCGAGCTGTATCCTATCCAAATGTATACAGTATGTATTAACCATTTTAAAAGTCACTTACTCTGACAGTTAGGATTATATTCTCAGTTGGCACCAACAATCAGTCACTCATCAGATCTGTAATGGTAGAGTTACATGCCTTCAAACCAAATGGAGCTGATCAGCTGGAAATCTGTCTTTTAGATATAAGAGTAGGAGCATTGTTAATGCTACTGAGAGATTATATTTTGAGGCACTAATCTCAACGCTCCTGCTTGCTTTTATTTTCTTATCAGTTAACAAGTGTCAAGAGCCAAATGCAAAAGGAGCCTGCCCTTTGACTGATCACACCGGAGTCATTAGAGAATATCATCATCACCATTGTCACCATCATCATCATATGTTAAGTGCGCAAATAGGAAAAAAAAATAAGTACTGTATTCATTATTCCTGTTATTTTTTATCAGTGTAAGAGGTAAGTGCATCTTTTCCACTGGAACCAATGAGTTGTAGAAGTACTCTGGTCTAAGTGAATAACATTTGCACACATGATTAAGCTTGCTGCAACTGTTGAGGAGCCAGAGAAAAAGGTGCTTTGGTGAACTGAGCCATATTAATGAACTGGGTGTAATCATTCCTTAATTACACAGAGAGACATTTATCTTGAGTTTATCTCCAAGATACAAACAAGAAAAATCCACATCACCCAATATTGGGTCCAGATGCTTAGTTAATTCTATTGCTAACTTATATTAAAAGAGAACTGTCAATTTCATTCAGCTTCATTACAGGTGGCCCTGATTACTTTGGTTTGAGACAATGAGAAAATAGTTCCTCTGAAACAACACTGTCCTCCTTTCCTCCTTTCCCAGCTAGGACAGAGAAATTCACTACTCCTCTTGCCATGTTGTTGCCCCACCCTAGAAGAGTTTGCTAAATTCCCTGTATGAGAAATCTGCTGTTTGCAGATTTCACACCGAAAGGATGGTGTGAAGGAAAGAAGCAAGCAGATTTACTAAACTTGTTCATTTAAAGCCATGTGGAATTCTTCTGAATTATTTGAAAGATTGGGTAAGCTATCAAGACTTAGAGTTGAGTACTGTACTAATTTACTAATAGCAGCAAAAACAGTGATGGTTTCTTACTAGAGGGGAAGGAAGAGTGTGCCCCTACTGTCATCTGATTGTTTGCCAGAATCAGACTCTGTGATGATGGAATGACTTACAATACAGAAGTTAGAGACAATGCCATCCTTGAAGAGCAGTTCAAAGACAAATAAGCAAACTTTGTTACATTTTGGAACACGAAAGCAGGAACATTTCCACCCATAAATTGTTCTATTTATTTGAATCTTCATATTCTAATATAGCTATGTATGTATATCACTAAGTTAAAGTACCAGACTCACAACTTCATACTTTGTCTTCTTTTTTCATATACTCTGTGGTGCAAAATATATCAATAAAGAAGGAATCTTTGAGAATATTTAGCAAGAATGCAGAAAATGCAGTGTAACAGCTATACTTATGCATTATTAGCTGAAACCGTGTTGCTTAGCATATTAAGTTGTACTAAGTAGGCCCATTGAATCAGTGGGGATTTGTTGAGCCAACTGGTCTATAAGTTCCACTGATTTAAATTGGCCTACTCTCGTTTCAACTTACTACACTATGTAACAGGATTTCAGCCGGTCTGTTCGTGAGAGCAGCTAGGGCAAGCCAGCAGAGAACAGTAAGTGGAGGAGAAGAATCAGGAATCATTGTGATATTGAAACAATTATGCAAGGCTAATTAAACACTGACACTGCTTTTTAAAAAAGAAATTAAGGCAACGTAGTCTGTGGCTGCCAAACAACCTCCATTTTCTGAGAATGGCTCATATATGAATGAGAATGTGAAACTCCACAGAACATAAATAATGGGTTTGTCCTATGTCAAAATGGCTCTGTGCCACATCCCTCAATAGTCCATCTCTGGAGGGTGTGTGTGTTGGTGGGGGATGTTTTTTCACTTCCAAAACTTTAACCTGGCAGTGCTACAGGGGGTCTTTTATAAAGTGGTGGGAAATAGGGCTGTGCCAAATGTGCTTTCACTTTGGGTGGGTTGGCCATATCGACTCCTGGGGTCTAAAATCTTTCCTGCAAAAATTCCCAAAAGGGGCATAAAATTCACAAAGAGATAGGAATTGTACTGGGGAAAAAAAAGAGTTCACAGCAAACTATGAATGAACTTTTACAGAAACAGATACTGAGCTCACCAACAGTTTATGTAAGCTGTCCCCATTTTTCTACTCACCTTCCCAACTCAGTATTTATCCACCACTTTTAAAAGCCTGTTCTATCGGCTTCTGCATCTTTGCCCTTTGTCCTTTTTAAGGCTTCTTTCTGTGTCCTTGAATGATCCCAGCCAATCAGGGGTCCTAAATGAAGTCACAGTGCAGTCTAAGCAAACAGATTTGATTGGATCATGCTGACAGTGAGGGAAACAAGTTGACCCAGAGACAGTACAATTTGCTCCATGGATAAACTGTTTTGTCCTCTTTCAAAACAAATCAAAAAATAACCTCTTTCTGTTATGAGACACAATAAAACATATCCTTTTTCATTGCTGATGGGCAGAAAGATGGTGTGCATCTGTGGGGTACAAAATAATACTGTATCTGAATGGTTCAGAAAGTAGTGGTCTCACATCTATTTTAGTAAGGAAAAGAAAAAGTGTTTTTAGGGGGTAATGGGTGTGGGTGACACTAATAGCATTTCCACTTAATCTCTCTACCCTATCAGCAAGTGTTGGTGTATGGCATCAAATCATTCCCAGCATATGGTGACTCTTAAAGGGATTTGTGATATGCAGCGTGTTCAATAAGTGGTTTTACCATTGCTGCTCCCCCCATGAGTTTTTATGACTGAGAAAGGATTTGAACCCAGGTCTCCTAAATCCAAGTGCAGTACTTTATCCATTATACAATACTAGTTCTCTTACCAAGTACAGAAACATACCAGATGATAGGCTCTACTGCTGGTGAGATTGGGGGTAGCTCAGTCATTATGGAAAAATAACTATTGAGCTATCTCCTTTACTGTCATGGGCAGTAACAAGCACACAAGAGCAGAATAGTGTCTTCATCATTGGAGAGCTGTCCTACATGCCTCCCTAATAATATCTCTTTCAGATTAGGGGAATCATTGTCTATGTTTCTGCAATGGGTGTTACTGCTGTGGCAGTGCAACTAATAAATGGTTCCTAAGTAAGGATGTAAATCCTGCCTTGTTTTATCTTCATGAATGAGGATGAACAATTCTTACATTCCTATCTCTACCACGACATCACCAGATGGGCAATACCGAAATCAGATTGATTATGTTCTCTGCGGCCAAAAATGGAGAAGCTCTATGCAGTCAGCAAAAACAAGACCTGGAGCTGATTGTGGCTCTGATCATCAGCTTCTTATAGCAAAACTCAAGCTTAAACAGAAAAAAAGGAGGAAAAACCACTGGGCTACTCAGGTATAATTTAAACTAAATCCCTTATGAATACACAGTGGAAGTGAAGAACAGATTTAAGGAACTAGATTTGGTGGACAGAGTGCCTGAAGAACTATGGATGGAGGCTCGTAACATTGTACAGGAGGCAGCAACAAAAACCATCCCATAGAAAAGGAAATGCAAGAAAGCAAAGTGGCTGTCCAACGAGGCCTTACAAATAGCAGAGAAGGGAAGGGAAACCAAATGCAAGGGAGATAGGGAAAGTTACAGAAAACTGAATGCTAACTTCCAAAGAATAGCAAGGAGAGACAAGAGGGCCTTCTTAAATGAACAGTGCAAAAATATAGAGGAAAATAATAGAGAGGGAAAAACCAGAGATCTGTTCAAGAAAATTGGAGATATTAAAGGAACATTTTGTGCAAAGATGGACATGATAAAGGACAAAAATGGTAGGGACCTTACAGAAGCAGAAGACATCAAGAAGAGGTGGCAAGAATACACAGAGGAATTCTACCAGAAAGATCTGGATGTCCCGGACAACCCAGATAGTGTGGTTGCTGACCTTGAGCCAGACATCCTGGAGAGTGAAGTCAAGTGGGCCTTAGAAAGCATGGCTAACAACAAGGCCAGTGGAGGTGATGGCATTCCAGTCGAACTATTTAAAATCTTAAAAGATGATGCTGTTAAGGTGCTACACTCAATATGCCAGCAAGTTTGGAAAACTCAGCAGTGGCCAGAGGATTGGAAAAGATCAGTCTACATCCCAATCCCAAAGAAGGGCAGTGCCAAAGAATGCTCCAACTACCATACAATTGCACTCATTTCACACGGTAGCAAGGTTATGCTCAAAATCCTACAAGGTAGGCTTCAGCAGTATGTGGACCGAGAACTCCCAGAAGTACAAGCTGGATTTCGAAGGGGCAGAGGAACTAGAGACCAAATTGCTAACATGCGCTGGATTATGGAGAAAGCCAGAGAGTTCCAGAAAAACATCTACTTCTGCTTCATTGACTACGCAAAAGCCTTTGACTGTGTGGACCACAGCAAACTATGGCAAGTTCTTAAAGAAATGGGAGTGCCTGACCACCTTATCTATCTCCTGAGAAATCTATATGTGGGACAGGAAGCAACAGTTAGAACTGGCTATGGAACAACTGATTGGTTCAAAATTGGGAAAGGAGTTCCCAAGGAATTAAAGAACCTCTTAATGAGAGTGAAAGAGGAGAGCACAAAAAATGGTCTGAAGCTCAACATCAAAAAAACTAAGATCATGGCCACTTGTCCCATCATCTCCTGGCAAATAGAAGGGGAAGATATGGAGGTAGTGACAGGTTTTACCTTCTTGGGCTCCATGATCACTGCAGATGGTGACAGCAGCCACGATATTAAAAGACGCCTGCTGCTTGGGAGGAAAGTGATGACAAACCTAGACAGCATCTAAAAATGCAGAGACATCACCTTGCCGACAAAAGTCCGCATAGTCAAATCTATGGTTTTTCCAGTAGCGATGTATGGAAGTGAGAGCTGGACCATAAAGAAGGCTGACCGCCGAAGAATTGATGCTTTTGAATTGTGGTGCTGGAGGAGACTCTTGAAAGTCCCCTGGACTGCAAAGAGAACAAACCTATCCATTCTGAAGGAAATCAACCCTGAGTGCTCACTGGAAGGACAGATGCTGAAGCTGAGGCTCCAATACTTTGGCCATCTCATGAGAAGAGAAGATTCCCTGGAAAAGATCCTGATGTTGGGAAAGTGTGAAGGCAAGAGGAGAAGGGGACGACAGAGGACAAGATGGTTGGACAGTATCATCGAAGCTACCAACATGAATTTGACCAAACTCCGGGAGGCAGCGGAAGACAGGAGGGCCTGGTGTGCTCTGTTCCATGGGGTCACGAAAAGTTGGACACGACTTAATGACTAAACAACAACAATTCATTAACACTGGTATTTTTAAAAATCCATGGACATCCGGTAATGACAGCTAGAGATCACCAGATGCCATTCATTTTGCACCATTCTTTAATGCAGAAACAGAGCCCCCCCATTAAATAAATTATATCTCATGTCCTATCTGGCTGAGTCATCTTCAGAGGATGAAGATAAAACTTGACCTGCTTAAGGAGGAGGAGGCTAGGATTGAGGAAGAACTTGAAGTTCCACCTGGTAGCTGTCTCCCAGAGGCACAAGACATTCAGACAATGCCTGATCCTGTGAGAGAAGGCCTGGTTCTTCCACAAAACAGCTAACGGATGAAGAACCTCTTGGCCCTACACAACACCAGCAACTCAGGGCATTTGAAAACAACTGAGGCAATGTGGGCATTTTCAAGGCCAACCACCTGCTGTAAATAATTGGAGCCAGCGAAAACTGGAAGGATCCCATGCCAAGAGCAATAAATGCAGCCATATTATGCAAACCAGACAGTTGGAAGCAACATAGGTAATTGCATTAAATTTTGTTTTAGCCTTCCTCACATTGCATAAGTTTGAACTCCTGTCTACCTATTTGGACTGTTGATAACCTTTACCTGTTTGCTGTCTCTTGGCTTTGTTGGATCAACAGGTACATGATTGTTGTCTTCACAACTGGTTTGTGGGTCTGATTCCATTCTTGTACACTTGTTGATACTGGCTTGTGGCTCTGATTTCATTCTTGCTCACTTGACTACTGCATAGTCAGCAGCTCTGACTACCTAGTAGTTGACTTGGTCTGGCTCTGAGTTCTTATTCTTGTCTATGGACAATTGCATAGAATAGGTGCAAATACAAAGAAGTGGTGGGAGTTGTAGTAGAACTACATCTGCAGGGGTTAAATGGCATAGTATTCAACAATAATAATTCTCCTTTCAACAAAGGAGAATTATTAAGAGGAGGTAAGACCCAGCTATTGCAGTTTCACTGATTTGCTCATTGTGGTTCAAAAAACAGCAGCTAGCAGCGTTTCTGAAGAGTTTTCTCATCCATAAACCATGAAAGGTTTACTTTCAAAGGTTTATCCTGTCCTTTGGCAGCAATTTCCCATACTTTAAAGAGGCTTAGGCAAGAATAAACTTTTAGTCCTACCCGTGACAGTTCATACTTATAGTACAACAGAATTTCAGTAAATGAGAGTTATAGCTGCAGTGCATATTAATACCAAACTTTTAAACAGGAAAGATGTCCACACTGAGACAAAAACTGGGATGCCAATACAGGCAGATTAGTGGAGATTTTTGCAGGTTTAAAAATTCCCACTTCTCACCAGTGAGGACTTCGAAAGATTTCCTGTTGGCTCTTGAATCTGTCTTAGAATTGCAAGATTGGCCTTTTTTTTTTTACACAAAACCAGCAATCTTCACAAATTAATTATGCCAAAGTAGACTGACTGCTCCTCATTTTAGGGGACATTGGACAATTTATAGACTTGAATTGGGTTGTTTCCCTCTTTCTTATAACTAGCCAGTCTTTCTGTGCTTGCTATAGATGCACACCAGTGGCAGGTGGTACTCATTGTGATTGGTAGGGCAGAAGGGAATTTGATTCCCCACTGTTCCTTCTTGACAAGCGCTGGACTCGATGATCAATATATCCCTTCCAGCTCTGCAGTTCTAAGATGATGATGATGATGCAGGCATAGCAACCAATGGTTGGTAGAGCTAGGACAAAAGTGGGTAATCCTATACATAAAAAAGCACAGCAGGTCAACAGGCAGATATTCACATATAAAGAGGCTTCTGCCTCTGGTAGGC
This sequence comes from Intellagama lesueurii, assembly GCA_037013535.1. Classification (NCBI taxonomy): domain Eukaryota; kingdom Metazoa; phylum Chordata; class Lepidosauria; order Squamata; family Agamidae; genus Intellagama; species Intellagama lesueurii. Next base: position 116,796,174 of record JBAJHW010000001.1, read on the forward strand.
AGGCAGGCATGGGATGGTTTGGGTTAGTGTGACCTTTAGATGGGGCAGCATCATACTTGTATTAATGGACAAACTGTCATTAATGTGTGTTCGGCTTTTCATAGAAAAGGATTCTGTACAAAATACAGAGACCTTATATGAAGAAAATGCAAGTTCTTTGTCTCGCTCTCAACAGGAAGTGAAGAGTCTCACCTGGCTGCCAACATCCTTACTGAGATGGTCTTGTTTAATCCAGAAGATAGCTGAGATTTATGAGAACAAGGACTGGTCAACTCTTAATCACGTCCCTGCTCACAAGATGCTGTATAAAACACCATTGCTGGTCTTACTCCCAGTCTACCTCTTCTTTGAGTGCTCTTGCACCACTACCAATAGCTATTGCTCTGCTCAGAGCACATACTATTTGGCCGTAGCATCTATAAGAAAGTGAATTCCTCTGTATTAAGAATGATGTACCTGATGTGAAAGCCATTCTCCAATGCACAAACTCAAAGGATGAGGTAGTCTTTGGTTTATTGTGAACTATACATTAAAATGTTAATTTTCTTTCTCTTACACACACACACACACACACACACACACACACACACACACACACACACACACACACACACACTTATTGTAATCAGTGGTTTTTACCACTTAGTTACTTTACAAGAGCAGCAAACCTAAACACAAAAGCAAGGGGTTGAAAGAAGTTTAAACAAAGCCCAAGGACTGCAGCCGATCCCCATCTTCTGTAAACAAAGACTTTGCTATAATCATTTTAGTCTGGCCACAAACCAGATTTATCTTTGGTTGACTTTGTCAGAAACTATTGCACTAAAATAGATGAAAACAAGGAAGAAGCAGAAAAAGCCTGGAGAACTTGTGTATAAAGTAACTATGAAGGAGAAGGTTCAATAGTAGCATATTATTCTCCCAACTACTTCTGGAAAGCTCTGTTGCACCTTTAGAAAATTCCTTCTATGAAGAAGCTAAAGGACATCAGTGTCTTTAGCAAACAAATTAAGCAGGCTCAGGCTTGCTGCACATTAAAAATATTGCATGCTGGTTGTCATTAATAGTCACCAGGGATGTTGGCAAGTCTTTGGGTCCGAGTCCTTGGTACCAAGTCCCAGTTCTGAGGTTTTGGTACCAAGTCCTGAGTCCCAAGCTCTAAGCCCGAGTCCCTATTAAAAGCAAGTTTTTTTCCTCAGAAAAAAGAGGAGGGAATGGGTGGGTTCTGAGTTATGAGCTGAGTCCAAGTCATTGAAAAAAATCCTGAGTCTGAGTCGAGTTACTGGTCTGACTTAAGTCCGATTTGACAGCGAGTCCTGTGACTCGAATCCCCATCCCTGATAGTCACTGAAAATGCAGGTGATCAGTTCCACAATCTATTGTGGATGCCTGAAACTATGCATACAAGGGAACCCTATATACAGGGTGTCAGGACAAAGGCTATGAGGGGGTGCCCTTGTACAATAGTATATAGGGCTGCAGCAAACCCCAGATAAGTGAAAACACTGGCAACAATTCTGCAGATACGAAGGCCCTACTGTATTTCATAAATATTCCTTGTACAGTAAAGCTTAGTTAGTGACTTAGAAAGTCAAGAAAAGCAATTACGGGTAGATAAATCTATCTGTTTACACTTCAGTCTCTTTTGATTTATGTGTCTATTGAGAAGCCTGTTCCATTCCATTCCTTAATCAATCTGCTCTTTTTTAAAAGAGCTAAAAAAGGCTTTAAAATATGATTCCTCACCCACAAACACATAGCAAACATTTGTGGTTTTTTTTTACACTACAGTACTTTTTTATTATTGCGGCAACAATGTTTTTATGTGTTATGTGTAATGTGCTATGTTTTCATGTTATGGATCCTATGTTCCTGTGTGTTTTATTATTATGTGTACTGGAGATGGCATTTAATTTCGTTGTATGTAAGTACAATGACAATAAAGTAAATTAAATTAAATTCAATAAAGTAAATTCAATAAAGTAGCCCATGGCTTTGGACACCTTCTTGACGTCTTTCTGTAAGGACACTATTGTTTTTCCTCAGGGTAAGGTGGGTTATATATTATGATGTCACAGTCAGGAGGAGGTAAAGGAATAGGTGGCATAGGGAGTGGCTTTCACATCAAGGTGTATTCCGAGTCAACTCTTTGATGTGAAATCAGAGGAGAGAGGTTATTAACCATTTGATCATGTCTTTCTCACTTTCTTGCTGTCCACCAAGATCTCTGAGGTCAGCCTGAAGATTCAATGGCTCAAGCCACTCTTGAGTTCTGACTCCTTTGGATTTGGAAATAACATGTTAGATTTAATGCATTTGCTAAAATCCTGTTGTGCAGTTATGCAAATGGTGTAAAGTTTTAGAAGTGAATTGCCACAAGTTAAGAAATCTCTGTGGACATTATTTGTTGCTTACTGAGTCACAATACTTATAACAAGAGAATAAGCCAACTGATGCATCTAAAGAGTAACATTTTGAAAATATCATTTGTGTGTGTGTCTTAATGTAGTTACAAAAGATTAAAAGACTATAGGCATGTTTCAATTCTACTTCAAAAGTAACAGTTTTAATGTTAATTAATTAAATCTAATATATCATTTCCAAGCTCTATTCTTGGATGACCACACTGATAAAATGTTAGAACTGAGTGGGTGGAACTAAAACTTGAGTGGGTATATTTTAAGCCAGTAATTCTCAACTACTGGCACCTGTATCTCCAGAAGTACTTAAAAAGCACTTAAGCAGGGTTATTATGACAGTAACTAACAACTCATCTCCAAGTCCTCCTGCAGGTGTGGTGGGCTGTCTCCTCTCTGTCATGGATATCCTTTTGAGAACCTAGTGTTAACTGTGGGCACTCTAGTTTCTTCAAGCCCACCACTTCCTGCCCACTAATTTACTGTGGGTATACTTATTGTATGCCAGTGAAGATATAAATATCCGTTTCAGGGGGGAAAGGGTAAACTTTTTGCAGGACAAAAAGAGTAATTGGTGCTAAAGAGAAAGCATCACTGTCTAACCAACTGGAGAGACAAAGTTCTTCTCTAAGTAGGATCTTGTTTCTAGTCACTGGTAGGACAGTTATGCTAAATTGTGTTTCATGACAAAATAAAATAAATTGAATTCCATGATAAAATAAAAATTTTCAGTATGAAATTGGGGGTGGTTGTTATTCACAATTTGACCCCATTCTTCTAACTTTCAAACGTCTAGATCTAAAAACAACTCATCAAGATGTCTGCCACCCCATTTCTTCACATTTATTTAGGAGAGGTTTGTACTAGATCTACATTAGAATCACTAGGGGTTCTTCAGAATGTGTTGATAGACAGTCCTCTTGAATTCTGATCCTGTGATCTGAATCTCAGCTGCTGAAAAAAAATATGATTATTAGATTAAGCACTGTAGCACCAGAAGAATGTCAAAGTTATTATAATTTTACTAGTTCTGGCCAAGAAGCAGATAGAATTTCATGTATCCCTGCAATGTGAGAAGGACAAAATCAAATCAAATCACATCAAATCAAATCAAATCACACACACACACACACACACATGGAGACAAGGTCATGTCTGACTTCCATGTACACCATTCCATAGTATTTTCATAGTTTAAAGAGAAGGATGTCCCTGGTATACATTACCCAAAGTGCTACAAATCAATATTATTGGGTAAACAATCAGATATACTAAATAAATGTTTCATTCCAATGTGGGGAACCCATGTTTCTATCCAAGTTCAGTTTATGAGCCATTTATGGGCCACTGTGATAGGCATGTAGGCATTTCAGGTCCAAAGGTTTATGCAGCGTTCTACTGTTGCATCCAAGAAGTTCCCAACTACATAGAATAGTCTCCAATTGTAATTACAGAATGACACTATGAACTAATGGGTGGGCCATGCCAGTGGGCCTCATGTACATCTGGGATATGAACCTCAACCTTCTCAGTTTAGATCCATTACAACAGTCTATATACAAACTCATACTGGCTTCCATTGATCTATGTCCTTTCTAGAGCTAAGCAAATGACTGGAATTGCCCAAGGAAGAACAGCAGCCTAATGCAATATTCCACTGGTGGTTGATACAAATCTGCTGAGGTCTTCGGTGACATCATTCTCACCATGATCTTTCTAAATTAAACGAAGAGAGAAGCTTACAAGCCCACAAAAACTCCATGACAAAATAAAACAAACATGAGGCATAAACAGGTCTCTCTAGACACAATGTGGCATGGACAAGGGTATAGCTTTATTGCTACTTATATAGGAAAATCTACAAGGCTTACTTGTGGTTCAGACGCTCATGAGTAATGCGGTCAACCCTAGGCATACAGCATTACAAACACACGCACACACGTTTGTGCCACAATGTTCCTTCTGTCATTTAGTAAGTGGGACACAAACAGAAGCGGAGAAGAGAGGAAGATGGCTTGAATGGATACTCATATCAAAATTAGTACATTAGTTGTAAAGAAGTGATTCAAAAGTTTCTGCTTCTTAAGGCACAGGTTTCTCACAATACTTTCACAAGTGTTGAAACTGAAGTAGAAGTCTCGGATGTTAGCATTGAGTGACACAGGAAATGGGCTGACCCACTGAATCATTGCATAGTTAGGCAGCACATGGGTGCTGGGGAGCCTGCAGCTGCTGAGCCAACCTCTGGAACTACTGCCTGGGAAGTTTTTTCTAGCTGCTGCTTGTGCATCTCCCTTTTGGCTTGGACACTGCAGGCACTGTATGCTGTTTCTACTGCTTGTGTCTTTTATTGGCCTTTCAATATATCAAATGCAAAGTGCATGATATTTATATCTCCAGTGTGTTGTGTATCCTGGTTAGCTTTGTCTACACCCTCCAGTTGCAAAGTAGTCCATTGTTCAATGGTAGAACACATTCTTTAGCTCCGCTTCAGTTTTGGGCATCTCCTGTTCCAAAAGGATTGGGTGCAGGTGATGAGAGAGGCTTCTGACCAAGACTCTCTGCTACAGTCCTGGATTCAGTGGATAAAGAGTCTGGCCCAAGTATAAGGCATCTTCCCATATGGCTTTGTAAAGCACTATGCACAGTTGGCTGGAACATGAATGAAAAATTATACTAGCATAAATCCACTGGCATAAATTTGAGCAGGGAATTGCTTCCCATAGAGACGTCAGCATAGGCATTTGCTGTCCTGTGCCAATTCACATGACTAGTGTGCAACAGCAAAATTCCTGCACTTTCTTCTTAAGTAGTGTCAATTTGCTACTGAGATTTATGCCAATGGACTTACACCTGTTGCCAGAAATAATTGGATTTTGGCAATTTTTGGCATGATATGAATAATCACAATTGTTCTCTGCACCAGGGATGGAGAACATGTGACCCTCCAGAATCAGCACTCATCAACCATAGACAGTACGTATAAGGGATCATGGGAGTTGTGGCTCAGTATCTTCTAGGGTAGAGCTTAGAAAATTCCTTCTGAGAAAAATAGATTTGCTAAAGCCATTCATAACTGACCAGTGGTAGGAGTATGCTCTAAGATCACTTTCCCAATGTTAAGTATTAAAAATGGTTGTTTTGCATCATGCTGTGTTCCCATGGCTATATGTACTATATAGCATACCATGATCACCTCACCCAATATTTTCTTGTTTCAATGTGCCCATCCTTTCCTTAGAATTACTGAATCAAAGACTTGTAGAGCTGGAAGGGATCCCAAGGGTCATGTAATCCATCTGAAGCAGGAAAGCCATAATGAAAGCATCTCTGACAGATGGCCATCCAATCTCTGTTGACTTTTTATACACTCCTAAGAAGAGGATCTGCCACATTTCCAGTCTTCCACCTTCTAAGCTGTTCAACATTCCATTGTCAAAGAGTTCCTACTGCCAATAAGTTCTTCCTAATGTTTAATCCAAATATTTTTTCCCATAATTTCAGTCTTTTAGTTTTTGTCCTACCCTCTGGAGCTGCAGAAGACAAGCTTGCTCTATCCTCCACAGGACAGCTCTTCAAATATTGGTGAAAGCCAATGTTTAAAACTGAAAATTAACAATCCAACCAACTATTTCCCTACCTCACGGCTTGATACCTAGAAATCTAAATAAGAAATTAATAAGAGCCATTCTGAATCAGATTGAAGGTCTATCTAGTCCAACGTTGTTTTCCCACTGTGGCCAACCAGGGGGTGCCCACCTGAGCAACATGGAGATAACTGCACCCTTGGCCTCACATTCTCCAACAAATGATATACATAGGCATGTTGCCTCCGTGGTTGTAACTTCTAACCACCATGATCTGAAATGACTTATTCTCCATGCATTTACTTATCCTCTTTTGTTGTTGCCAAAGTTAGTAGCCATCTCTGTATCGGATGGAAGGAAATTCCAAAATGACCTGCAGTAGATTAGTATCAGTACTAAATAGACTGCTATTAAAATGCATAATACATTACTATCATTTTTTCATTTATCTGAATTGTAAATATGGAGATAATAACTGATGGGAACCCCCCTTCTCAGTTCATGGTGCAGGAGATCTGCTGCCAATCAGAGCTGCCAATATTAGGCTAAGAGGACAATTAGACTGATGGGCTATAAGGCATCCTGCTAAAGTAGTCTATAATTTCCTTTGTGAGGTGAAAGGAACAAAACCTTGTTCAGTACATACCCATGTGCCACCACATGGATTTATTGCTGAATGGTCATGGATGAACCTATATTTGAATTAAGATTTTGCCAAATTAACCATATTTAATACTGTAAACTGCATTGAATCCCCTTACTGGGAGAAAGGTGGCCTATAAAACAAATGAACCAATAAATACATTTCAGAAGTTTAATTTAATCTTTGTTTGAATTTTGAGCATCTTCGGTGTTTGCCTTCAGAATAGTATTCCATGGGATATTCGCCCCACTGTTTGTAAAAGCTGCATGCTTGGTGAGTATCTGAGGTAGTTCTTGCTTCCTATTGTGTTATAATTGCTGGTGTGTAGCCTCCACTTAATTTTTTCAGAGAACTCATCTGCCATCTGTGCCTGGCTGATGCAAAAGACCATCTGTTTTCCTTGGGAACTGGATCGCACAGATTGGCTACCGTGCACCTAATTTCTGGAATTCTGAAAATGTGAAGAATATGAGGAATGAGATGTCAACTGCCAAAACAAACTCCATACATTTGCAGAACTCTAAATATGAGAATGTGCTTCCTGAGCTAATCAAGAAATAGGGATTTACAGAGCCAAGGCAAGGACTCTCACTTGTCTCACCAAAACATTTTTCTCTAGCCTTCAACTGAAAGTCCTTGGAAATTTTAATCAAGGTTAACTCTGAGATTTTGGGAGAAAGCTGGTGACAACTCTGTATCTATGACAGAAGGAGAGAGGACAGAGAAAGACAGAAATGGGATATTTGCTATATTCTTTTTACATAATGAAGTTATACATGCAGAAAACAAAACCACTGGATCCAGCTGCTTTCTGCCCAGGCTGGTGCTCTCCAGAGGTGATGGACCATGATTTCACCCCCAGCTGCCATGGCCAACTGCCATGTTGGTAAGAGTGACAGCAGCTGTAATTCCACATTTCTACAGGGTACCAGTTTGGAAACGACAAAATAGGGCAACACTGGGGGGCCAAAAGTCGAATGTCGCACTTTAGACTGGACAGGAGGGTTCCTAAATGTTATGTGGTTGGCCTCCCATGTTCTGAAGAAAATCAAAATAATACACATCCCCCCTAAATCCATTTGTGTGAATTACGCTTGTGGAAAGGTAATGGAATGACCAGTAGAGGGAGATTTTTGTTAATTAAATACTCCCCCGTCTCTCTTGTGTTTCATCTGACTCTTGAGTAATCCATTTCATCATGTGGAAGCTGTGGGAGCCATGGGATAGAAGAAGTCTTCAGTTACTGAAAATCTCCCCCTTCTGGTGACATCATCCCCTTTCTACAGGCAAAATGCATGCAGGAGGATTTCAGTCATTACCAATCATTATAAATGGGTTGGAAAGTTGAGGTATTGTGTTTATACTATAAAATATTATTGTAAGCCACCCAGAGTAGTGGCCTGGCCACTAGATGGGTGGGGTAAAAATTTCAATCAATCAATCAATCAATCCCCCTCTCTGCACCATTGTTTTAAGCATTACTTCATTCTGAGTGCATGACTTGAAACTTTAACCCAAAATGGTAAGTTACTTAGTAAAGATGCACTCTGCATGTAATCAGAAATGCACAGTGTACATGATTGAAGGCTCTTTCACTTTACTTCATACAGGAAGTCTGAAGTGCTTGGACTTATTCACATTAAACCAATTGTTTGGAATATGTGTCAGTGTGAGTTAAAAGTGAGTTAAATTGACTCCAAGTCACATGGCAGTCACATGGTGTTTGAATTGTAGATTGTGTTCCTTTGGAGCAAATGTTTAATCCAGTGTTTTTGAAGGGACACCCTTACTGGATGTGTGCACTCTCTCTCCAACCCAAGGCTGGAATTTAGAGAAGCAAGCATGCATGCAGATATGTTTGTGTATATACCTTGGTTGTGCAATGGAAGTGCGATAGGAAACAGCTGAGCAAGCCGGCACTAGAAAAGCTTTCAAGCGCATAGCAGCGCCTTGTGATCACTGATGTGCGCAGGACAGCCTGGTGGTGACAGGCGGCTGGAATACACCATAAACACACAAACAAAACAAATGCATACACACCAGGAGTGAAGGAGGAGATATGGGCTGAAACTGGAGGAGTGTATTTTGCCTGGTGCTTGCCTTTCAGCATCCAGTTCTGGGCATTGAATGCCAGGTCGGTAAAGAGATGCTTCCTTTGGTTAATCTTGCCTTATCTATCCCCCTACCCCCAACCCTGGGACTGGAAGAAGATTTGGGTGAGCAAGCAAGTGACAGGGGGCTCCTACAGAAAAGCTTCACTCTGTGGAGAAGAACTGTACTTTGCCCATCTCAAATCTCCCACTTTTTAGCATCCTTGGTACACCCTAGGTTCTAGTATTATGAGAGAGAGGAAGAAAAACTATCCACTTTCTTCACACCTTTCATAACTTTGTACACCTTATGTCAGAACTCGCTCCCCCTTTTTCCTAAGCAGAAGAGCCTTAATGTTGTAAGCTGTAATGTGAATAGAGAGAACTTTCCCCTTCACAGCTGTATGTGGTCTAGGGCCAGGCTCTCTCCCAGTCTCTGCGTGAATCTGCTCTGTTATTAAGATGAGTGGGAAAGACCATGTTGTTCCCAAACTTTGGAACACACTCACTCTGGAATCAAGATTGCTCTCCACTCCCTTTGTTTTGCTTTGTTTTAATTTGGCAAATTTTATTTATGGGATTAGATTTTTTTTAAAAAAGTTTCATTATGCCATTCATCCGATTATTACTTTAAAAAAACTTGACACCACTTTCTAGGGCAACATAGAAATATTTTATTGAAAATAAAATGTAAGTCTTTTGTCATAGCAGAATTGTTACACACACACCTTGCTCATGTTTGTTGTTTTCTCTGCACCTTGTCCAGATCTATGGTGATAAGATTGCTCATGATACACCACAGATGTAGACATGACAATATTGACCAGTCTATTAACTCTTTTTCTAATGATCCTTCCTAGTGTGAATGCTGCCATTTTCATGGTTGCTGGACCTAGGATCCATCTTTTCATTGAGCTGTTCTACGTATTCTTATACGTATTCGTATTCTTCCTGTTGTGATTCCTCCCAGCCAACATAAAAACCCATCCTATCATTTATATGAAGCTGAGATTCCAGCTCATCATCTGCCTCGATGTCTATTGCTTCACACCTCCTTATCTTCAAGTGCATTTGCCAGTTTTAGTTCCCATCTCCAGAGAAAACTGATCATTGTGCATTTTGACATGAAAGTGGAAAGTGGAAGGGGGTTGTCAGGGGATATCTGTAGGTCCAAACCCAGTGACATAAGGTCACTCCACTAGGTTGGCCACATGTCTTCTTTCAGGGAGGAGAGTCCTCCATTTGAAGAGCTGCCAGATAATTGTTTTCTTTCTGAAGTTGTTTTCTGCATTTGAAAAGTTATCCTGTCCAAGTCAGATTTAAAGACAAAGAACTACTAGTAGAGAGATCAAAGACCTTGAAGTTGCCTATCCATTGTCAACAGCACCTAGACAGGTTACAGGCTTCCGCGCTATGGTGAGATGTGTAGTAATTTTGTTTGAATGATCAAAATCACCTCTAGTTCTAACTCTCTTTGTATAAACCAGCATATGGAATTTTATACAAACCAGTGTCCTTCTTTGCCTTTGTTTTAGTGTTATGCAAGTGGCTACCTTATCCAGGCACCTCTCTCCCACCTCTATATTTTTTGTGGATGCCTCATGGAGGACACATCTGCGTACAAGCCCCTTCCCATGGCTTTCCCACATCATGGAACCTTCAATGACCAGGACTGCTGAACCCTTGGTATAGAGGGTTACACACAAGTGCTTGCCTTCATCAGGCACTCATATTAATGTGTGACTGGCAGGGGTGTGCACAGGAAGAACTCTGTTTCATTAGGAGTGGGGCCATTGATGCAACCCCACTTATGCTTTTTACGCCCTTTGACACCTCACACAACTAATTGATGGATGGGGCCGAGTAGAGCAGAGGAACGTATAGCACACCAGATGTTGGTGGACTATAATTTTCATCAACCTGAGCTGGCATATCCAATGATGGGGAATAACAGGAGTTGTAGTGCAACAATATCTGGTAGCTATGTATTTTGCCCTTTCTCATTCCTGTGTTGCCTATTCCAGAGTTGTAGGACAGGCAGTATTTGTTACACTTTCTTCTCCAGACATCTAGCTATTTTATATCAATCATCTCTTACAACCCCTTTTACAATCTTTGTATGAGATTTATTTTGGTATGTACAGAATTGTTCTCAACAGTTTCAGTGGGGAAGATTTATAGTGAGAAAAAACTTATGCCACCAAGGCGTGCAGAAAATGCACATAGCGTGAGTGTCTATGTGAGGAGCTTTGTGAACTTGTACACCCACACCTCTTCATCTTCACAAAAATATCCCTTGAAATATTTTGAAAATGCGTGGCTTTCGCTTGGCTCTGTGAGCAAAAACACCCCATATACCATTTCCTCAGCAAACGAAATGGTGCAGGAATTAGTCAGGCTTTAGAAGACTCATAATTTAATCTAGCAGAATGCCAGCAATGTTCACTTTCTCAGTGGAAAGTTTATAGTGCTTATATCCTGTCTAGGGCACTTTAATAAAATGTAAAATATTTTCAAATAAATTGCTTTTAATGGACTAAGGATACATATCCTCTGGCACTTTTTTTGGGGGGGGGTAACATCCTGATCAGAACATAATTCCGTATTTTATGGGGGCCTATGCTCATGTTTGGCTATCCTGAAAACCTGCTTCTTTGCAAGAAAAACTAGTAGCAATGGTGGTGATAGGAGATGTTAGCTGTGAAAAAAACTCATCTGTAACATTGTTCATAGTGGTGTAGCATTAAAGCTGAGGTGTTCATCATGTCCCCCTAGACACAGCACTCCGGAAGGTGCAAAAACACAAGTAATTGTGTTGATCCACATTTTTAAAAAATGCTAGTAGCTCTCATCTCCTTCAAGGGCAGATCATTTTTAAAGTAAATGGGTCCTAAGTAGAGCTGGGCATGAACTGCCATTCAGCGGTTCGGCCCAGTTCAGTGCTGCACCCACACAACTGTTCCACAAGTGCAGTGCACTCCCCTCTGCTGCCTTCTCTGAGCACTCGCCCATTCCCCACGTGATGCATACATCCCTTCCTGCCTGCTCACCTCAACTGCCCACTCACCCATTGCAGTGTGCAATTCCTTCCTCCACCTCCTCTGACAGCTGCCCACTCAGATGAGGAGGTGGGGCAGGGAAGCCTGCAGCACTGCCTTTGAGTGGGTAGCTGCCAGAGGAGGGAACAGTGTGCGGCAATGGGTGAGTGGGTGGTCAAGCTGAGCATGCAGGGAGGGAAGCACACATCACCCTGGGAATAGGTGCACTCACAGAGGAGGCAGGAGAGGGGAGTGCACTGCACCCATAGAACTCCTGTGCAGGCACAGTGCCAGACTGTAGTTCATGCCCATCTCTAGTCCTAAGTGCCCATTCATAACCAAGTCATCTCAAATACTTTGCATTGTGACATGGATAACTTGCTGCAATCTATTCTTGGTGGAACTATCACACACACGTGCATGCCTCCAAGTGCACACACTACACTGGATTACAGTTAAGAGGGAAGTTTGAGTGTTCAGGCAGGGAATGCTGGCAAATCATCACACACATATCAGACAGTTTGAGCAAAGAAAATCCAAACTTGGAGTCAAGAAACAGACAAGATCAAAACAAGCACAGCCCCAATAGAAAGTCAGACAGGCTGAGAGCAAGGGATCTAAAGTCAAAGCCCAATGACATCCAGGGTTAGACACCAGTTGACCAAAACATAACAGAAGTCTAACTAACTCAGGAATGCAAATAGCTGATAAGGACCACTGATGGACACATTTCTTCAAGCAGCTGCTCCAGATTCAGATTGATACTTTTAAAGAAGCTTGAGCTTTAGCCAAGGTCCAACTGCAGTAGAAGGTGTCCCCTACACTAGGAGCCCTTACTCCTCTGCTTCACTTCTTCCAGGCATAACAGTTCAGGCCTGCCTCCCTCTTTAGGGAGACAGAAACTTTTGGACAGAACAGGGTAGCAGATTGATCTGTGGGAGTATTGTAGCCCCACCAAAACATTAAAACTATACCAGCTGCTGTGTGATTTTGTTTTTTTTAAATGTTCATTTGAATCTTTTTAAGACTTTATTCACTATGCCAGTTATTCCTCTCAGTACCAGTTATTCTGCTTAATGCCTTTCAGGAAAATCTCTATAAAATATGGTCAAACTATCCAAGGCCATGTTGTACGAAAGGAATGCAATGTAAGATGTAATCCAGAACCACCACAGACTGATTTTCAAAAGGGAGTCAAAGTGATGTGACAGAATCCACTCTGAGAATCTCAATATATGCAAATATGGCATCACTCTTGATCATAAGATTTTCTCAGGGCTGATGGTACAAAGATTATAAATGGAATCTGATGCAAATTACTATCACGAGGACAAAGGCGTACATCATGATTGTCCCCTTTTGAATCATGCAAACATCTTGGCCTATTTTCTATCAATGTCAGAATTCAGGCAGCCCTCGAACATAGTCCAAGACTGGCCCTATGATGTGACTGTGCGAGTTGGTTGCCTTGGGCAGCAGATGTCAGAATGCAGCAGCGATCAGTTGAAGAAGGCAGCTGTGAGATAACCAGCCAACCTTTTGTTCTTAGGTTGATCTTCAGTGAAGAATGCTGTTCTGTCCCCAGCACTGAAAGGGGAAAAAAGCTCATAGTCTAGTTGTTTTTTGTACATGGAACGGGAGGGGACACCATCCTATTCTTTGCCTATAAAAAGAGTGAGCAACTCCAGCAGGTCTGGGAACCATTTTTGCCATCCCTTAGACCAGTGCTTCCTAAACTTGGGACCTCAGATGTTTTTGGATTACAACTCTTGGCCAGCATAGCTGGTGGTGAAAGCTTCTGGGAGTTTTAGTTCAAGAACATCTGGGGTTGGGAACCATTGCCCTAGATCTTGGAGGACTTTAGACTCATTCCCTCCTTTCCAATAAACAGACTATCAAATTGGGGTGAGATACATGTCCGTGAGAATTGGCATTTTTAAAACAATTTTGGCTCTCCTGAGCTTCCTTGTCCTCCACCACCAAAAAAGGAAGTATCTTTTTTCTAAACAGGAAATGATTGGCAGTGGGGGCTCTGTGACCTGCCTTTGCCCATTCTTGACCTGAAACAAGTAAACGGCTGATCCTAAGGTAATAACAGGGAGAATCATTGAAGCACGGCAGTCTAAAGATTGTGTTGCATCTCTTCTGTTCCCACTTTTTAAAGAACCACAAACAAGGTGATCAAAATATTGTATGCAAGAAATGGGGTGGTGGGGAGAAGAGAATACCAGAAAAATTTAACTCAGCACTAGAGCATAGTTTTAGTAGTGGGAATATCCTGTGCAGAACACATTGCTCCTCTGCCTACAGGGGCAGATGTGTTCAGTGATAGATGACCCGTTCTATACCAATGTGTATTGGCACAGCTCCAGGGTGCACACAGCAAAGGATCTGTTTTTTGTCTAATAAGGCAAGTAACAAATGCAGACGAATCTTTGCACAAGCTGCTCCCAGTCCAAGGCAGAATCAGTCATTATTATGCTTGTTTATTCCATAGAAATGAACTGAAATATGTGCACCCTGTTAAAATCACTGTTTTTTTTTTTAAACCACTCCATATTGTAGATTGTGTTTCAGAGATTAATTGGCACTTGGTGCATGTGGGGAGGGTTGTAATCAAATACAGGCGTGTCTGGACTTAAAATAGGACCCAACTTTTATTGGCCACAACCAATGACAGCATAAGTTCTGATCCCAGTCATCGGGCAGCTTGACTGCTGGGGATAACTTTGAGGGTGATTTGATAGTAGGTACTCGAGATGGGGACAAACCAGAAAAACGGCAGTTTGTGTTGGTTCATTGTTCATGTCTACCCACAAACCATGTACTGGGGGGGGGGGAAACGAGCCACAAACTTCAAAAAATGTTCATGCCTAGGGAGGGGAAACTAAACCCCTGCCCCCTCTGCCACTCACCTGCCCCCTTCCCACTGCCCCCATCATCTCCCTACCTGGTTCTCCTGCCACAGAAGCCAGGCCGCTGTCTCGGTGCATTCCCACATGGACACATGCACAGAGACAGCAGGCCCAGCTCCTGGAAGGGAAACCAGGCCACTCTCTCTGAAGATGGCCTTCCTCAGCAGTGGCAGAGGAGGAGGAGGCAGCACAAAGTAGGGAGGTGGCAGGAGCAGTGGGAAGGGGGCGAGGGACAGGCGGTGGGGCCAGAGGGACAATTGAACCAGGAAGTTCATTGAATCGCTAAAAAAAAGTTTGTTGGTTCAGTTTATTTTGGTTTGTCAGTTTTGACAGACCCAAACTGATCCGAACCGATGAATCAGTGCTTTTTAACAAAATTCCTGGTTTGTACCCATCTCTAGTAGGTAATGATTGTGCCCACCACTAGGGGAAAAAAGAGGCTTACACCTGAACAAGTCTACAGTGCTCTTCCTTGCCCTAGGACAGACAAAAAACTGCAGCTCTCAATGCATCCGCATAGCCCTTTCAGAATGAATGTAGCCTAATGACTAAAGCATCATATGGGCTAAGGTAGTAGCAATCGGGGATGTTGGCAAGTTGGTCTGAGTCCCTTGTCCCAAGTGCAAGTCCCTATTAAAAGCAAACGTTTTTCCCCAGAAAAAAAAGGGAGGGTTGGGTGGGTTCTGAGTCATGACTTGAGTCCAAGTCATTGGGAAAAAAACACAAGTTGAGTCCGAGTTGAGTCACTGGTGCGACTGAATTCCGACTTGACAGTGGGCCCTCTGACTTAAGTCCCCATCCCTGGTACCAATGCATTTTATTTGCATAGTTGTTGCTGGGTCAGAAGTGAAATCTACACTGCATGAAGGCTAACTGTATAACAGTGCCAGTAGGAAAGAAAAAGACTTGCTTTCACAGCGGTGTTAGCTACCAGCCCACATAAATCCACAGCAACGGAAATTACAGCAAATTTGGGGGGGGGGGGAGTTTCTTTCTTTCTGAAGCTGGTGATAGCAAGGGCTAATGCAAGTTGGGGACCTTCTTTGCATGGCAGAGTAAATTGACCCCCCCCCCACAGGTCTTCCACTAGAAAACTCCACTCTTGCAAGCCCCCAAGTGCTGTTCACTGTGCCAGCTAAGCAACACAGAGGCAGGGCGGGGTTTCTTCCGGACATGCTGTTTGCAGATTAGAGGACTTTTAACATAACACATCTAGAGGGGCACAAGGTTGTAGAAGGCTGTTCTGATGCAAGGAGGAAGAGGAAAATTAAACAGAATTTGTATCTGGGTGAGGACAGGTATGTAGTGCAGTTTGGAGGAGTAGAGAACATCCAGGGTCATCCTCAGATCTTTAGGCTCAATGCATATTTATATGAGCAGGCTTATTTGATTCTGGCAAACATACCACTGTGTTCCACATGCACGTATCTGTACCAAGTGCTGAGTATTCACCAACTATTTTCAAGCACAAGTAAGCATAAAGTGAATCAGTGTTGCCTAAGATTAAATTTGTACATGTTTTACAGCCAAATTTAAACACAAGACCAATTTATGGTGCAACTAGATGGTACAATTATTCTGGCCTGGATCAGTCTAGATCATGTTAAACCAGGTTGTTAAGAGGTGTGGCATGCCATTTGGGTATGACCACACTGCATCTCAAGTGGCCCTGTTTAGCACAATCTAGACAGATTTTCTTTCGCTTTGAAGGGAAAGGAAAACAAAATCCTCCTCCTATTTCCTGTTCTGCACTTTGCCTAAGCCACTTAATGAACCTGAGAAATGGAAGGTTTTCTTGCCACTTACCTGCACAGGGGAAGGGAGAGGAAGATTTACATTTCTTTTTAAATTGTTGCTAACTGACACAGCAGAGTAGTGATGCTTTGAAAGGACTTTAGGGAAAAAGCCCTTTCAAATCATCACTGATGTATCAGCAAAATTAAAAAGGATACCCAATACTTCTTCTCCCTTCCCCTCTGCAGGCAAACACCAAGGAAATTTCCTATTTCCCGAGATTATTAAGTAGCTTCAGGAAAGAGCCAGCCAGATCCTATCCACACACACACAAAAAAACAGTAGTTCCTGACAGGGACCAAAAAAGGTGTGGATATGCATCAATCGTAGTGGGCTAGTTTGTGATGGCATCATGTTGTCTCTGGGAAAAGGAGCAAATGAGCCTGTCCCCAACCTGGACCAATCTGTAGGACAAATGCCTATCTGATCATACCTTTAGTCTCTTTAGGCAGTTCTACTGAATATAGTGTTAATAACTCCTTTTGAACTCCTAGTTCTGATTAAGCAAACAGAGGATTTCACTGTAGTTTTACTAAATTATTGGATCAGATTATGTAGACAGACAGACAGACAGACAGTCATTCTGAACCCTCATACTGGGAGAAGACAACCGGTATGCAAAGAAATTTCACTAAATTGCCCATTTTCCATGAGACAAGTTGAAAGTTTGTTCACCCTCACAAGATTTCCAATCTCCAGCAAAAGAATGCTCCCCCCTCCCATTAAGGCTTCTGCAATTTGCACAAAAATGTGTCTGCTCAAATCTACTGTCATTTCCATTTGTGAAGCAAAACATACTCAGAGAGAAAGCACAGAAGGACTGGCTGATTAATCAAATAAGCAGACTCAAACAACTCATCAGATGCTTTGAATTTTTAAAAGCCCTTGGAACAAGGCAGCAGTTATTTTAACTTAGCCATGCATTTTGCATAATATGTGCACTGCATTGTGGGTTGAATCTCTGCACCAGGGTTCTGCATCACACCTTTGGCTTGGCTGACACACAAACTAGATAGAGTAGTTGCCAAAAAGCAAACTCTACCTCTAAGGCTGAAGCCAAACACCGTCTTCATTTAAACCATTTCTCTCAGAATGCCAACTTTTAAGGACATGGGGTTCAAGAATGCCATTGGCATGCTTACTTGGGCAGGAGGCACAGAAAGGAAAACGGTGTTTCACCACAGTCTCAGCTACTGGCACGGCATAGGGACAACACTGTGTTTACACATTTTGGTTTACCACCATCTCCCTGGTGTTGTTCGGAGGTCTCTGGGCTGCCCCTACATTATGGAACCTTGAATGCCTACTTGGTGGTCTACATACAGGAGTGCCTCTTTTTCCATACATGACAGTCAATGGCTAGTGCACCTCGTTTACTCTCTACTTGTCAGGCAGGTAAAGGAATTTAACGATGACAGCAGCAATAACAAAAACAACACAACACTAAGTATTTATGATCCTATGAGATGATGGAACAAGTGCTGCAGTGTTACAAGATACGTTGAATGGCAAAGGGATTATAGCAGAGGGGGTGGGGAAGAGAGGCACATCCTTTCCACACTGGAAAACCCTTACTTGATTTAATTCAAAGAGGGGTTCCCAGTGTGTTTTTTCAGATTCTAGCCCACTTTTTGCAACCACAATGATTACTGCAGCTCTCTTTTAGCTTCTATTGTGCACTGTGCTCATTTATTAGAGGAGTACTGCTTGAACCCATCTACATTTTACCTAGATCTATGATGCTTTACAGCCCAAAGGTGTAATAAAATGGTTAATAATAGCCCAACAGAAATGAAGGAACTAAGAAAATGAGAAAAATGATTCCTCTTTTGGGATATGTGTAAAACACACACACACACACACACACACACACACCTCTGTTTCTCCACCTCGCTTCCCTCCACCCTATTTTAGTACAAAATAAACACTATTTTTTTAAAAATGAAATCAGGAACAAGGTAAGAGTTCCTGGAACAGGAATAGAGCCATTGTCAGTGGTATGCAAATACTACACAGTTAGAATGCATACACCAGAAATAATTTTGCTGGCCAAATTCTCTTAAGTCTGGTTGAATTTCACCTTTTCATAGTTCAACACATTCTTTTCTTTGCTTGTATCCAAGCAGTGCATTACTGTGGTATGAAAACCCAGGCGGTCTGGCTTTAATAGACACTCCTGGACATTTTTCTAAGGCCACTATTTTTCCTCATCCATTAAAATCAATGACACTTTTGCTCTTGATTTTGGTGGGTTGTAGGCTGCACCTGAAGACACCGGAAGCGATAATGATCCATAGATAGAAAATGCTCTTAAGACTTTGGAGTAATACAATAGCATATATTTTAAGATAGGTTGTCGTATTTTCTATGTGGCAGTTTATGGCATCTTTCATAGCACATTGGATCAACATTTAGATTTGTTGGAAGTTTAAAGCAGCAGCATACTGTATGTAGCAAGCACCATGAACCAGTGAGGGCAGACAGAGAGACAGATAGCTATATAAGGGCCCAGGCCTCTGGCTCTCCCTGCCATTTATTTCTGAACAATCACTTGTTGCTATGCTAATTGCTACACTCAGGCTTTACTTGTTGAAAATCAGCATCATTCTACTTCATTTCAGAGACATAGCACACTGGGAAGGCAGCTGTCAGCATACCCCCATGCACAGAAGCCAGCGTTAGAGGCTTCTGTGCAGAGTTTTTCCTTCTGAACTATCCCTGAATGGATTTAGATGTAAGGTTTTCTTCTTACCTAATTACAAATTACCAGAGTAATTGCTCCTAGCCTTCAGATCAGCATATGATGAATTAGTATTTGTATGCAGCCACGTGGGTCTTTTGTATTAAATTAGTGATCATCTAAGGACATAGTTAAAATTATTTTTTTTTCCAAAACTTGCAAAATGAAAAGACATCTAGCATCACTCCACAAAATATAGGTTGACATGGACACAGCTTTGTTCTCCTGGGTCTTCAACTAACTCTTCCTCTCGTTTTCTTCACAGACCTGGCCTTACCCTGATAGGTGCTTGAATCAGCATCTGGTACTTAATACTTTCCATTACGTATCACTGCACACAGCAATAATATCATTGCATATGAAGCATGGTATGATCCACATGTACAATGGCCGCACTGGGTAACTCATCTGAAAGGGCCTACATGGTGGTTTTATCTGTGCCTGCCCATTGTTAGACATCTGTTTTGGGGTGGCTGAGAATCTAGGCAGTGTTACCTTCAAGATTCATTGCCTTCCTGCCGCAGTTTATTCTTCGGCCTTGAAAAGATAGTGCTTCAAGATGATGCTGTAGGAAATAGGTACCCAATGCATGTGTGGCACTAGTCCTATTTATGCATTAAAAACACTGGCTCATCAACATGCACTCTGTTGTTACTTTCCACATGCATCCAGTTTGAAGAGGCTCTCCATGTGAGCAAGAACCCTAGAAAACGGAGGTTCCTGGTGGAATGGAGAATAGGCTAGTGATCGGCAACCCTTTCCTCTTCACATACATTGGTGAATGCAATTAGAAACTGCTGATGGTACATGTGGGGCTAGGCCCATCCCTCTAAGTGTGTTGACAAACTAGGATTCTCTCGTGCCTCAACAGGGCTAGTGCCTTAGAAGTAGCATAACCTTACTGACAAATTGGGTGGAATTTTGTTTCATTACTGTTCTGTAAGAATTCTCCTAAATTTGCAAATATTGTCATGTTATGAATGGAAAGAACTGGATAGTGAAATGAATGAATGAATGAATGAAATTGAATGTGGTTGAAACTGAAATTGACACATACATTTATCCACATCTAGAGCTTTCAGTGTGTAACCATCTTAAAGATCTGCCTTGAAATTGATATGTATTCAATGGTTGTTAGTGTTGACTTGAAGTTGCCTCTTCTCCCCCCGCCCCAAGGCTCCTCATCTTTAACAGCTAAACAGAAGGCAAACACAACATAGTCCTGTCTCCATGCTGAGAATAAATTTCTCAGCATGGTGGTAAATTTCAAGCAAACACTGACAGCTCTAAAAATTTATGCTGCAGAGGTTGTGGGCTGTGCCAGCAAGCACAACCGCCCTCCTCTATTGTTCTCCTATGCCTGGTTGACCGAACAGGATTGGGGAAGGAAGAAAGGATGGAAGGATGAGAAATGCCCCTTTCTCTGTCTCCCGGAGCTCTGCTGTTCACTAAGTTTCCCCACCCTGCCAGAAACATGGAGAGTTCCCTTTCTAGAAATCTGAGAGGAGGAAGCATCCCATATGCTTTAATTTCGTAGTATGGCTGATTAATGCCAATAGGTTTTTAGTTTATTTTTAGCTGTATTCTTTGAAGGCTTCAATGATGGGGGGGGGGGGACGGACACAGCAGCAATGCGCATAGAACGGAGGGAATATTAAAAGAAGGAAGAGTGGGAGAGGGAGGGAGGGAGGGAGAGGGGCATATTCCCTCCATAAAAACTGGATGGCAATCAACAATGTATCATTATTTGAGGGAGACAAAAGGCCAGTGTCCAGAGGGCAAAGGCTTGTGGTCTAATCATTTCATCTGTGTAATTTCAGACAAGCAAAGGCACATTTCTGTGGCTTGGAAGACTGCTGACTAATGCCCTGCATGCTTCAGGAAAATGCCTTAAAATGCCTTTCCAATCCTGGCAGGTTTAGGCTCCTGCCCCACCCTCTACTGTTTCCACCACATTCAAACACCCTGCCACTGTCCCAGTTCAACCCCCTCTGGATTTCTTTACTGTAAAGACACACACAGAAAGAGAGAGAGAGAGAGAGAGAAGAAAAGCTCCTGACACAAACCATCTTTTGTTCTTCTAAGAGCTTTGAAAGACAAAGAGGAGACTGAAGCTCAAGGCTTACAACTGCACTCTTGTCATTAGCAATCAACTCCAGTGTCAAAGGCTTTAAACTCCTCCGTGGCACAAAAGGTCATGGGGTTCAAACTCAAAGCTGGTGGTTGTGGGGAGAAAAGTGAGAGATGTGGGGAATGGGGTCATCCTGGGATAGGGTTCAAACCCCAGAAAAGAAATTAGGTGGTTTTGAGATTCTCACAAAAATGACCTACTTCTCACCTCCGGAAACTCATTGTGAGACAGTTCATACATTTTGTATGGCTTGTGGTATGTTTTGTGCACACAGAATTATGCATATTTTTCTAAAATGGGAATGGGTAAAAAAATGGGAATATATGCATAGGTGTGTGTGTGTGTACAGATATACATAAAAATATACATTATATATTGAACAAAATCTATACAAAAATGGGTATGTTAGGGAAAGGGTGTGAACAAATGCATGCACTACCAAAAATACATATGGAAAAACGCATGCGACTATGCATGCAGGAAGGAGGAAAAAGCAAATCGATATGTACGAGCAGGGGGGATTCAGAGAAACACACACCAAAAACAACAACAACAACACACCCCAAATACTGAGTATTTCTGGCATCCTTGTCACTGCAGTGTAATTGGTGACTGCCTATTAAACAATGCACCTTTTCATTTATAAAATTAGTTGTGAAAATTAGTAGCAAAAGCACCACCATTGAGAGACAGAAAGCTGCAGGGCTGCCCGTATTGATTGACAGCAGCTCTCCAGGGTTTCCCAGAGTTCTTTCCTATCCCTACCTCGAGACGTCAGGGGTGAGAGCAGGACCTCTTGAGCACAACGCATGAGGTGTACTACTAAGCATCTGTAAGGTATAAGCCATAGCAGAATAAAAATATATATTGAAGACTGTGCCAGCCAGAATAAGGGTGTTTACAGCCCAGTGGGTTGGAGTGTCTAGTTGCAGACCCAAGCGCAGGGGAGTTCAAATCCCCACTGTGTCTCCTGGGAGAAGAGCCAGCTGAGTTCGTTCAGAGGATGTGTGGCTCATTGGATTATGTCCCCTGCCATCTGTGCAGGCTTGGACAAGTTCCATTGTGCCGTGGTAAACTGTTTCTAGGTACTTCATACCTAATAAAACCCTGTGGGAGTTGCCAGAATGTGGGATCAACCTGGTGGGTTATAATTATTATGGATATGGCTGGATAGCTTGGTGAGTTGGAGTATTTGAAGCCAGGTGTTGGGGGCTCAATTATCTACTGTGCCTGTTATACCAGAAGCTAGCCTCTGTAGCCATAGGCAATTTGCATGTATTAGAGTTTTATTTGCAGTCTCACATGCTATTTGTAGTTTGTGTAACTTGGAGGGACTTTTCTGGGCTGAGGTGATTGTCTGTCTAGTCAGCACTAACCAATTGTTCCTTCCAGCCTTTCAATTCAAAGAGAGCCCTGCCTTTCCACTAAGTGTTCCCTCCACCCTTTAGTTGGTTGGAAGCAAGTCGTGTTGTTGTTGTTGTTGTTGTTGTTGTTGTTGTTGTTGATCTGTTCACAACTGTAAGTAATGAAACATTTTTATTCTTTCTCCTACAAATGTCTCAGAGTCAGTTATTGAGACTTTAAGTATCAGTTAATAAGAAAGGGACAGACTCTGGGGAACTTGTAGCTATTCTGCTCTGTGAGTCTCTATACTTCTACTGCGTAGCACAAGGAATTTTACCAGAAATTCAAAACTCTGCAGTAGCTTAACAGCATGTTCCCACAGTGCCACAAGAAGGAGGAACTGGTAAACCACTTCTGAGTACTTTATAATTAGAAAACCCTGGGAAGGGTTGCCATAGGTCAGAACTGACTTGACAGAATGTAAATTATTAATTGAGAAAACCAAAGAACACCATCCAGAAGACTCTCAAGGACATATTTAAACAGAGGCAAAAGGGAGACCCAATACATATTTTCTGGAGATGTTAACCTTATTGCTTAGGTGCAATTAAAAAAAAAACCCACACACACTGGTTCCAGTTAGCTGCACTTCTCAAAGAGGGCTTGCGAATATGTGGGCTGCACAACCTTCCAGAACTTGTTGGATTACAATTCCCATCAGCTGTAGCCTCCATAAATTATTTATGATGGGCAATGGGAGTTGCAGTACAACATCTATGATTTTTCTTTCTTAAAGAATTATCTCCTTCACTGAAGTTTGTCTCCCCAATTGGAAAAATATAGCAATTTCTTGGGACTTCAGTCAGTGCCCTAAGGCTTGGGCCACACGTGGATCGTGATGGGATATGCAAAAAAGTGCTAGCTTCATATGGCAGGAGTAGGTGGAAAGCAGTTCTTAATGTCCCAGGCTCAAGTACTTAGACCCATCAGTATTTGCAGTCTACACAATATGGACCAGTTGCATAGCAGTGGAATCAAACATGAAGAAAAAAATCATGCCAATGAAAATGCATGAGGTATCCAAAAGAAGGCAGAAGAGGGACAGTGATTAATCTGGGACAAATGTCATACAATTGGGACTGTGCTTGGTACGTGGCTGCCACAGAGGTGTAGGCTCTAGAAATGGTACCAGAGGCAAACGATAGTTTTTATAATGGAATGGTGTAAGGTTACTGGGGGCGGGCAAGTAATGAAAGGAGAAATGTACTTCTGAGTCAGGCTCTGACTGATCAGTCTGAGCCTGAGTTCAATCTACATCTCTGCTGATTGAATTTTGTCCCAGGAACTTCATGCCCTCCCTCTTGAGCTTCTTAGAAGACACAGTCAGATGGGAGAGCTCCCAAAGTTCCCTAAGTTTAAAAAAAAGCATGGTTTATGGTTCCCTCTAGTGGCCAGTTCTGGTAACGTCCTCTTTAGAAATATATATTTCTTTTATTATTTTTTCATATTTTCAGAACTTAGATAAGTGAACCAGTGGATACTGATCCCATGGGTACTGGGGTTCTACTGTATTAAATTTTTATTGCTAGGGAAGGCAAAATATGTTTGTGGCATCTTTTCTGCTGTTGGTGATGGGGTAACTTGACTGGATTTTGTTACTGAGCCCCTTTCCTAAGTGAGGGGTACCATTTGTGGCTCTTCCTCAAGTAGCAAAATGTCTTCCTTCCATTGATTCTGGAGGAAAGGAGGTCCTTAAGTAGGAAGGGAAGGTGGTGCTTGGAAGAACAAGGGGCTAGAACTGATGGTGTCGTTTAGAAATGAATTCATTGTTTCATCTGTGTATAATTTGTCACGGCAATTTCATGTCTTGTTATTAATGAGGCAAAATGTACCTTGATTTTTCAGGGGGCCCCCCCCATCTTTTCTCTCCAAGATCACATACTGATTGAGTGGCACTGGCAGCTAAGGTATTTTTTTCCCAGTTTCCCCTTTGATTTGCAGATGGAGCAAACTGGATCTGGAAGCAATTTAGAGTGTGTAAATCTGAAGCCACACGATGTCCCTTTTATAGGGATAAGGAACAGTTTTATTCCCCTAGAAATGGCCTTAAACCAGATTTCAGTCCCTTCATTGCCAAAAACCATGGTGTCGTTCTGAAATTTATGACCAAATGTGTAAAGAAGGGGGGGGGGTGATAAGAAGCAAGTGACTCACACCAATTGAGATGATTTATCTTGGTAAATTCTGGGAGACTGCAACGATCTGTCTGAAAAAACGATATCACATATTATATGAAACATTCCCATGTTTTCCTAGGCAAGTGAAAGTTTGCTCCAAGAAGCGTGATATATTTTGTAAGTCATCTTTAAGGCCCTTTGATCAAAAAGGAAAGATACATTTGTTTTAATTGAATGAATTGCAAATTACTTGAACTGGCCCTTAGTCAGAATGGGCTAGTTGTCTCAGGCTGCAGATGCCTGTAGGTGGAGCAAGAAGAGGCAGACGCATGCTATGAGCGTGCTGTCTTCAGATGTGGTGGAGAGCTCATGCTGAAAAATGATTCCCCATAGGTAGCCATGCTAACCTGTTGGACCAAAATGAGGAGTGCCATCTGCAACCTACAGTTGCATGAAGTGTTTATGGCAAATAAAACTTGTTACATCTTTAAATACCTTGGACGTTTACCTCAGAAGCCTGGAGAATGGCCTTGAAATGTTAACTTCAGGCAAGATCCTGTGGCAGCCCAACTTGGATGGTGCAGAAAATTGTCCAGAAATTGATGTTACATATCTGGGAAAGATGATCAGGGGTTTTGTGAGGTTGAACCTCTACTGTCTCTGTAATAATGTTTGGAATTATTACACTCTGACTGTTGCACACTGGGCTGCAAATTATCCTGGGATCACCACCACTGCCAACACACATTCTCACATTGCATGCTTGAAAAAAAGTTTCTTTTAGCCTGGGGGTGGGGAAAGGTAACACAAAATCTCAGCAGCTTTTAGCACAAGTTAGGGTTTCTAGTTTGTTTCATTCATCAGATAGAAGCAGCCAATTGTGCCCAATTAAAGATCAGATTAATGTTTTTACCTGGTGAGCATACGTTCATATTCTGGTCATCTCTGGTTGATATGAAGAATTTATGTGGCTGGTGTTGAGAGTCCACAATGTCTTGTCAGTAGTGCTGTGTTCAGCCATCAGTGATATTTTATATAATCCAGAAAAAACAAGGAAAGGGGTGGTGTGGTCCTGGAGATTATACAAATGCAAGAGTAGGCGATACCTTTTATTGGACCACTAAAAAATGAAACAAATAGCAAGCTTTCATGCATGAAATCTACTTCCAAATGAGATGAAATATGCTTGCAAAATCAGTTAGAGGGTAGAAAACTGGGGAGAAATGACAGGGGGGCAGGAGAAGCCCAGAAGAATAATGTGCAAAGATATATGAGCCTATACTTCCTCAGCTACTTGCTTCCTTATGAGAGCACCAGCTATCATCAATGATTAACTTGGTGGAAGGCTTTTCAGCCTGGACCGTTTCACAGTAGTGTTGCCTTAAGACTCTGGTGATGAATAGCTTTCATTGTGGAGGGCTACTTCCCAGTATGGCAGCTCCTTCCCCAGTGTCAGCGTTCCCATCTGGATATAAATCTTTCCTCTCTCTCTTTTCCTTACTAGGCAGACCACTCCCATCCCCCAAAACATGCACGTGTATTCACACACACATCTACTCTCCATAAAGCAACACAAAGACGATGGATAAATCTCACATGCCTTGCTGATCTCTGTGTGAGAATCACCCAATCCATTACCCCCTGCACATTTTTTTTCTTATGGTAAATGTCAGTCAGCTAAAACCTTATTGTCTGTTTGAACAAATTTGCTAGCCCATACATAAAGCACACTGGTAGTCAGTCAGAAAAGTCTAGGTGTTTTATCCTTCTTCTTGTTGACTGGTTTATGGAAAGCTCTGACGGAACGTTAGCAACATGCTTAGGTACGAGGGTAGGTAAGACCAGTAGACTAGTATGTCAGTGGAGCACTGTCAAATACTTGTTTATTGCATTATTAACTTCTTCTGCAAAGAGAAAGGTTGGGACTATAATTTATTATGTAGAGATAACCTTCCAATAAGTTTGAAAGGGGTAGCAGCACTACATTAGGGAAAAGACTGTGGAGCTCTTAGGGAACAGTTATGCTCCTCCTTTATCGGCTCACATTATTTCTAGATCTATGTAGTTTTTTCCTCAATGAAATCTTCTCCATGGTCTCATTCAGAGGTGGGGAAAAAACCAAATGGCCCACCCTAAAGTTTTGAACTAGAATTCCCATAAAGAATCTTGGTACAACAGGTTCACATTAAGATATTTTCCCCCCCAGTATTTCATCAAACATGCACAATCAATCATCTAGAGCAGTGGTTCCCAGCCTTGGGTGATCCTGGCATTCTTGGACTGCATTTCCCAGAAGTCCTCACCACCAACTGTGCTGGCTGGGGTTTCTGGGAGTTGCAGTCCAAGGATTCCTGGGTTACCCAAGGTTGGGAACCACTGAGTGAAAAAATGCATATGGAGGGAATGGAAGGCTGTGGTAGACTATGTGTAACTGTAGTGTTGGAATAAGTCTTAGGAATTTTCCAGGTTGAACATCTGGGAACATTTGGAGACCGAAATGACAGGGCAGAGTGAAGCCACAAAGCAAAGGTGTCATATCGGCAGCCCTGCTGTTCTTATTCCAGTCCATGACAAACTGTTAAACACACTCCAGCCAGCAGTTACTGACAGTGTAGTTGTAACTAGGCAAATATGGGTGCCAGCATTACAGTTTAATACCAGCATATTAGTGTTAAGTGTTAAGAAAAATGCAAAGAGGAATATACTAGTTGGGAATTTGGTTAACCCCCACCCCACCCCTACCCATATATCCATTCCTTGGTGACAAGCTTACAATGAAGCTATGAGAAAGTTGCTCCAGGCAGCAAATTCTAGAAGTTTTGCCATTCCCTATTTCCAGCGCCTCCATCTCTGTGTATTATTAAGGAAATGGTATAATTTCACTTCGGGTGCAAAAAATTCTCAAGTTGGTCTATTGGTGGGCTGGACATTTACAAACCATTTACTGTGTTCTTGAGTGCAATGGGAAATGTTGCTCAGGCCAATACTTCTGCACCACCTCACACCTTACAAGATGGCAAGAGGCAAATGTGAAATCTATATGTGCATCCCGCACTCCTTCAACACCATCAGCCTGGGCAGGTTGCCTGCACACCCATTAAGCACTCCAAGAGGCAATGAACTCTGATGAGATGGAGGGGTTGAAACTTCAACCTCCTCACTAACAAAGAGATCTATGTACACAAACATGCCTCTGGCATGGCAGGAACAGCATTTACCTTGTCTTGGGGTGGCATTTGCAAATTCTTTTTGGTATTTTGCTTGACAGTGCAAATTGGAGAATTTATAAAAGATGATGTGTTAAGTTTGAAATGCTAAGAATTTTGAGGTCAGTAATTGTGTATACAAGGAAATAGTGTGCCGATGTGGTTTCTGTCTGCTTTGCTAATGAAACAGCAAAGCACTTTGGGTTTCAGTGTACCTAGGGAGATTAGGATCTTGGTTGCTCTGGCTGAAACCCGGAGGAACTCCACAGAACAGACCTTTCTGAGGATTTGAGAGTGCTTTTTTCTTTTGCCTTTTTGCACAGACGTCCTATGTTACATTAAACCTAGGAATAAATCCTATTAGACTCAGTTATACCCACTTCAGAATCAACGTGCTTTCAATTGTGTCTTATGTCTGTTTGGAAACTGGAATACAACCCGGCCTATCCTTCTTTTCCAAAGGAAAGCATAGCAACTGTTGGAAAAAAAAAAACACCACCCCATATCCTAAATGTCAAACTTAAGTAGAATATTCCTCAAAAAGAATGCAAGTTGTTCATACTTGTGTATACAAATAATCCTCATTACAGGCTTAAAATGCTGAAATTCAGAATCTGAATTTAAGACTCTGAGATGTGACTTTGAAAGTCCTCTTTTTCAACTTTAGATGTGAATTTCAGCTTTCAGTTAGATATCTATACATCTCTCTCTCTCTCTCTCTCTCTCTCTCTCTCTCTCTCTCTCTCTCTCTCTCTCTGTGTGTGTGTGTGTGTGTGTGTGTGTGTGTCAGAGAGAGAGAGAGAGGGAGGGAGGGAGGGAGGGAACATTTTTAGTAGCACTGCTTGACTTACACATAAAATAGGCAGATTAGAACTAGTGGTATCTTGTGGTTTTAGCAGTGGAGTACCTCACAGTAAAAGTTCAGGGTAGGCTCCCCCACCTGTTTAGATTAGGGTGCTCCCTATGTTAGGATCTTAATGTTGGGATATTTACACCAAAGAGGAGAATAATCCTTAATTGCTTGAATATCTACTTGGAAATCCAAAATTCCTGATTTATATATTTTACCACTTGCACACAGAGACATGTTCATACACATTAGGAACTCTTGACATAAACCTAGCACCAGTTTATATACAGTGACCACAACAATGGGTTCACCTGCATTTTCATTTTGTGCCACCAGCTAATCTAATTGATCCAAGGATGAGGAGAGGAAATAGCTCACTTGGCCAACGTTTTCACTGTGGTATCACAACACACAAAGAGAAAGCTTGGTGAAAGTGTTCAGTCAGTAGGAGGAAGCATTGATCACAGCTGCTTTGTGGATATGTTTTAAATGGCCTCAACATAATGACCTGGTGGGGGAGAACTTGTGTAACTCTTTTCTAGGTTTATATACTAGTCATATCACAAAGAAAGAAAACAAAAGAAAAAATTAAAGATAAAATAATAAAAAGTAAATTTATGGAATCTTATTCCATTAAATATGAAAGTACTGGAACTTTTGAAAAGACCAACCAATGAACCAAAATGAAGGACAAGAGATTCATAAAAAGCAACCTTAAGAGTGGCTAGAAAAGAGCCAGTCAGAGCAGAAAATAGTTTTGCTGATTTTTTTCTCAGTCTAGGTCCAGAAGATAATTAAATTTCAAATCACTCTGCCCTTAAAAGCAATGGGAGAATCATGTACTACAGCTTCAGGGTAAGGCATCTAATGGGCCCATCTTGAATAAACACATCCAAACTGGCTCCACCCTGCCATATCTAATACCAGCTACAGCCATCAGGAACACTGCCAGAAATAACTTTTTGTCTACTGATCAGTCAATAGGTACAGAAACTATAACTGTCTACAAAGTCCCCTATTTCCCAAGTACCTGCACCCACAGGAAAAGGACCAACTCCATCATATTTTGGCTCCTTCAGACTGGCAATAGCAGGGCATTAGAACTGCACCCAACATAAGAATATTAGTTATACTCCCCATTCTCATTTATATAGGCTCTCTCTCAACACAGGACAACTGAAGTTAAAAAAAAAAGACCCATGAGGTTCCTTACCTCCACCATGAGAGTGAGACAATATCAAAGTCTCTGTAATTTGCACAGACTGCCTCTGTGCAAAACCTATGCTCCTCCTTTATGAGTACCATGTGCAGATCAATTAACAGTACAACTTTATTTTGCTTTGGTCAGAAACCAGTAGGAATGCTGTATCCAGTTCTGGGCAGGACAGTTTACAAAGGATACTGACAAACTGGAATGTGTCCATAGGAGGTAGTGATGGCAAAGCGTGCAGAAACGAAGTCTTGTGAGGAATTGCTGATGGAGCTGAGTATGTTTAACCTGGAGATCAGAAGAATGAGAGGTGATATGATAGCCATCTTCAAGCATTTGAATGGTTGCAAATGGAGCAAACGTGTTTTCTTCAGCTCCAGAGAATACAAGCTGAACCAATTGTTTCAAATTATAAGAAATGAGATTCTGACTAAACATTAGGGAGAAGTTTCTGACAGTAGGAGATATCTGACAGTAGACTGGACTACCACAGAAGGTGGTGGATTTTGAGCCTCACTGAGTAGTGGCCTTACCACAAGTTGGGTGGGATAAAAATATAATTAAATAAATAAATAACATTCTTCTTCATTGGCGTATTTTAAACAGAGTCTGGATGGCTTATCTGTGACAGATGCTTTAGCTGTGGGTTTCCTGCATTGGCAGGCAAGTAGACCAGATGACCCGTAGGATACCTTTCAACTATATAGGGCCATGATTTTATGCGTGCTTTGGTATGTGTTCTCCCAGAATTCTAAGCTCCTCCTGGGCATGAGAGAGAGCTTCAGACCTTGCAATAAATCTTGTTATCTGAAATTCAATTTTCTCATCATTGCATTTGAGTGTGGGAGTAATAGTCAGCACAGTACACCTTCTGAGGCCAGCTTTTAAAGCCAGTTTCTGGTATGTCAAGATGGGAAGCCATGTGTGGATATTTATAAGTTTTAAAACACATCTGGTAAACACCAAAAAGCTCTGCTGCAACACTTTGAGGGGAATTCAACCATTCCTGCCCATGTCTTTTGTCAACAGGTGGTTACCTGGAGATCTTCCAGTTGGATTCTTATTTGACACTGCTTGGCTTATAGTTAAAATCTTTCCTACCTAACCTCCCCATACCTTCATACTTTTCCTTTACTACCTCAGCTCATGTTTATTATCTGTCAAACAAAAGTGCCAGGGAGGAAACAAAACAGAAGAAAAATAAATAATGTGGATTGGAAAAGAAAACGGATGTTTCTTCCTTCTAGGCTCTTGAATTTTTGTGTCAATGTTGCCGAGGGAGCACATCTCAAATTGCTGCTGTTTACTGTCTGTTTCCTTGCTCACGCCACAATATGGCTTCCAAATGGAATGAGGCTGGAACCAATGAGGAACAGACATTAACTCACAGAAAGCACCATTTCTTCAGGCTGATTTTCCTCTTGGGGGCAGAGAAGAAAATCACATCTGAGGGGCATATGGGGTGGAAAGAACTGCGTAGCCTTACTCTCCAGCAGAGAAGCAACAAGCTTGTTTGTCATATGAAAGGAGGCAGCTTGTCAGCACTCCGCTATATTAGCCTCAAATCAAGAGCATGTAGAAAGCCCACGATACTCCAGGATGTTGGTTCTGGTGACCTAAGGAAAGAAGTGGTAACAGTATTTAGCAAAAGTAAATTGATCTCATGCCAGAAGCTTTTATTCATACCCTGTAGAGCCCTGTTACTGTAGGAAAGTTAGGGTCTGTCCGTAATAATTTCTGAGAGTCTGGCCTATCTATGATATGCCCAGTCCATATAACAATATACAATGATTAGTTTTGAATTTAGTGTTAATCTATGTCAGTCATCTTAGTAACAGGCATGCTGAAAGGTGGTCTAGATATATTTGAAATAAATAAACTAATGAACACCTACAGGCACACATGTCAGGAACTGAGTGGGTTGTATTTTTCTCATCATTTATTTGTGTGTCAGGGCAACCAAAGGAAGGAAGAAACAAGGCTTCTTGGTAAATTCTGGCTCACATAAGTTTTTCTTCCAGACAATACTGGCTTCTTGGGCTGGGCCAGAGGGATCCAAAGCAAAGCAAGCAGGCCAAGGGCTCAGCTAGTTACAGAATCTGGCAAATTAGGGGAGATAAGGTACTGCCATGTACCTCTACTTTGTCCTGGATTTGAAGGCCTGTGCAGTCCAAGACCCAATTAAAGCTAAAGAGCTATTTAAAAAGCCTTCAATTTACCCACCAGCAAGTTACCACTGGACAGAAAACCAACAAAGCACACTTGTTGCCTGGACACACTCTTTCCCTAGTGTAGTGCAGTATCTTGTGTTTAAATCATCATAACAATTTCTAAATACCTATAAACAAGCAAATGTAAATATTATGCCAAAGTTTGTTTTCTGGTATTCTCTCTCTCTCTCTCTCTCTCTGTGTATTTCCTTTTTTTGGTCTCAGAAACAGAACCTTGAAGACGGTGGCAAATGAACCCAGGAGCTTTTTGGGCGTCTTCTGGTGACTGGACAGGACATACAACAAAGAGTCTTGTGGCACCTTAAAGACTAACAAGTTTCACCTGGCATCAGTTTCCATGGCCATCTGCCATGTAAAATTCAAAGGTGTGTGAAGAAGTGGGCTGGAGGCCTTGGAAGCTTATGCCAGATAAAACTTCAAGGTGTTTTTATGGCATGAGGCTCTTCGTTGTTTTTGCCACATCAGAGTGAGTTGACAGAATACACTTTTACTGATAAGTCAGTCTTAGCAGGTTGGCACTGAACGAAAACAGGTTTTCCTCTGAAGTGAAGGGCATGGTGCTCCACTTCATGACCTATAGAGAAACAGACTGAACTGACATCATGTGCAAGTTGATATTACTGGGAAATAATGACACTTTTTTGTGCCTTTTTGTTGGGCTTAATAAGATTTTTTTTAAAAAAAAAAAGAAAACAAAGTCTTGAACAGCAGATGTTCGTGCAGGCTCCAACACGTTCCCTGTGCTCCCCATGTCACAGCATCTCCTGCCTCAGGTGGTGGTTGGCTTCCTCAGTCTTCCTCATGAAAGGGGAGATACTGCACTGAAATGAGTACTATATAACAAAATTGAGTTGGTTTTTTTTTCAGTAGTAGAATGGTATTGTTAAACCATCTGTGTACAGATGTACAGGACACTATCTTCTGCCAGGCAAACTATTTAAGTATCTAGCCTGTCATTTTCTGCTCTGGCTGGCAGCAACATGATCAGGGTCTCAGGCAGATGTCTTCCACTTTATATACCACCCTTGCTAGGAACTGTAGGAGATGTTACTACAGACTGAAGTTTGTACATATTCCCTGCTGGCAAAACTATGGATTGTCTTATGAACTGCTGGATAGCTCGGTGGTTTAGGTATCTGTCTGCAGAGCCAGGAGTTCAATTCCTCACTGTGCCTCCTTGACAGGGGCTGGACTCAATGATTACATAGGGTCCCTTCCAGCTCTGCAGTTCTAAGATGATGATGATGATTTAAAGCAAGGGTGACCAATTGAGACATTTTGGGCTTTGATAGATAGGGCTGGTGGAAATTGCTGTCAAAAAACATCTGGAGGGACACAATTGTTTGGTGACTGGCAGTTTTTTGTCTAACAAGTTTGAGGCATTCTAATCCACATCTTCAGAGATGAAACCTGAATCATACAATCTCTGAGTGGATTCTGCAGACCCTATTTTGTATCTTGCTTTAAACAAGCAACCTGGCCCATCCATCTGGCCATTGGTTTTGGCACTTTTATGTTCTTTTTCTGCACCACTGCCAGCTCTGTAACGCCCAGCCTGACAGAGGTTCATGTGGAGTCAAAGGCCAGCCTGTGTGTGAAAGAGATTCAGTGGGTTAGGTATCTGACTGTGGAACCAGAAGTTGGGAGTACAGTTCCCAAGTGTGCATCCCAGAAGAGGCAGCCTGTGTGGCCTTGGGCAAGCTGCACAGTCCCAAGGCACCCCCAGGAGAAGGAAATGGCAAACCACTTCTGAGTCTGCCAGAAGTCAGAATTTAATTGACAGCACACAATTGTTATTAATAAAGGTATCACCTGCCACGTGGCTTTCACCTTTTTTGTATCTCTCGTCAGGATCCCATGAAAGGTGATTCTCTGAGAGTCACTCACCAAAAAGTCAATTTTACACAAAACTGCTCCATGTTCCCCATGTAACGTAGTTCCAGGAAGAAGAAAACAGCACATTTTCTCCTGAAGTAGCTGTACTTTCATTTTTCCATCTAAAAACCACACTCAGTGGATTCTAAGAATTCAGAAATCATTTCTATTCCAGAAGAACATTTCACTAACCATACACATGAGGGGGACACAAACAAATATTCATTACTAAATTATAATACTAAAATATGTTATAAATTGGTCTTTGTACTTTTTTCAAAAGTGGTTGTTTTAAGAACATACATGTTTGTTTTCAACTCCTTTGCACTTCCACATTCTGTTAACATACTTCTTCCTAATATTCTAGGTTGAAAGACTGTAAAATGAAGAAAAATGAAATCCTTCAAAAATATAGGAAAGAGGTGGTATCAAATTCATGCAGAAAATTTCAGACATGCAAAAGCTTTGGAGAGACAGAAGTTTCTGTGGTTTGCTAAAAATATTTGTTTTTTCTAAATTTTATTTTCAGTACACAAAAGGTTTTCTTTTCTTTTCTCTTTGGTTGCAAAATGCTTTCCATGTGACTTTTTTCACCTAGATCTTATTAAAGTTAGCACAACATGTTCTGCAATCACATTCTCATGAACCTCTTAGAAAATGTTATTTCCTCAAGAAAACATTAAAATGTCAAATTGATTCAGAACTGAAGGGAAGACTTGAGACTAAAGGGATAATAGTGCAGCAATGGTTATTCATGGATATCCATTTGAATATGGGAGATACATAGGAACATGTCTCCACCTGGGATTCACCTATGGACATTTGTTTGATTGTGACTCTCATTGGATGTGCACTGCTGCTAATCAACTTATAGTAGGATGTTTTTGGACTTCAAAGCCCATAATCCCTCACCATGGGCTAAATTTCCTAAAACAGCTGAGGAATGCAGGTTGCAGACATCTGGAGGGCCACAGCTGCTCACCATTGCCTTAAACAGACATTGTCAGAAATGTATATGGTGTGATGGCACACAATAGCTTGGCCGGCAAAGTGGTTCCCAGTCCCAACTCTCTGGGCCCCTGTACCTCTTCCTTATTTCCACAGATATTGTTTCATTTCTCACAGGGGAAAACATGGGCAAGCTGGGCTTTCAATTCTTGTGTCCCTATCTCAGATTATGTCATAGTTAACCTGTACTTAGAACATTGCTTTCAAAAACTTTCAAAAACTAATTTTTCACAGCTAATACTTTTTTAAAAAAACCCTCTTGCCACACATTATTGCTATTTCGTGTTATATTTTAGTGTATTGTTGTGAAGCTTTGTTTCTAATCCTTTGTAAACCACCCAGAATAGTGCTTCGGCACTAATGAGGTGGTATATCAATCAATCAATCAATCAATCAATCAAACTTCTATGCCAACTCACCCCACAGCTGGTTACTGTTACAGCTACATTTTTTAAAGTAGTGATTTACTTTCTTAGTTTCTAAAAATAACATGTTACATTTTAAAGTTACTGTTTGTTACCATTAAAAACAACAAAATACTACAAGCCACTGGTCTGTCACACAAAACACACCTATTTAGTCCTGTAACTATAAAAATAACAAAGAAAGCTACAGTTGCATGGCAGAAGGAGTGAAGGTATATCTCCATAAGTTACAGTCACAATGGCCAGCATCCCATGACTTACATACAACATTGATGAGGGACGTGGTGGCGCTGCGGGTTAAACTGCAGAAGCCTCTGTGCTGCAAGGTCAGAAGACCAGCAGTCGTAAGATCGAATCCACGCGATGGAGTGAGCTCCCGTCGCTTGTCCCAGCTCCTGCCAACCTAGCAGTTCAAAAGCATGCAAATGCAAGTAAATAAATAGGTACCACCTCGGTGAGAAGGTAACGGTGTTCCGTGTCTAGTCGCTCTGGCCACGTGACCACGGAAACTGTCTTCGGACAAACGCTGGCTCTATGACTTGGAAACGGGGATGAGCACCGCGCCCTACAGTCGGACACGACTGGACTAAATGTCAAGGGGAACCTTTACCTAAGGGGTTGACATTTGTATTACTCATCACAAACCAAGTCACACAACTGATGTGCAACAAGGAATGCAAGTGTGGGCTCATTAACTAGTGGCAAATTGCCACTGCAGTTTATGCTGCTGCACTTATGACATTGTGCGCAGGTAATAGTATTCTGGCCAATGTATCTTAGTTATGCTTCAGCCATTAAATAAGGAATTGATTACAACAAGTAATTTGTTATTGTAATGCATTACTTCCAAATTCTGAGCACGGCCACCTTCCAAATAGCTTGGCCAAGAAAGTCAGCCTTCAACTGTGGCTGAAGAGGTGGGCCACTGTAGATGTATTAAGAAACCATTTTGGGGTTTGGGAGTGCAGAGAAATTCTCAATAACCTTTGAAAAATTGCTGCTGGATATGTTCAGCATTAAATTGCCAATAACAACACTCAGGGAGAACAAACCAGCATTACATCTGATGTGATTTTTTTTGCTGCTTTTATTAATACCTCACCTAAAGCAAAGTTATTATTGAGAAAAGGGGCACTGATCTAAAAAAGAAGGCAGTCAAGTGGCTGAGTTGTGCTGAACACATTCCTGTAGCTCTGATCTCTGTCCAGCCAAGGGAGAAAGTGTCTGGGGAATAAGGACTATAGGGGAGGTACTTTTTAAGGTGGAAGAAAGGGTCAGCCTTTCTGTCTTAAGCACCTCTGTGAAATGCATGATGGCATAAATTCCAAGAGATGGTTCTGTTGCTCTTTAGTATGGCCATCTGTCCTATTTTGCAGAATGCAGTCCTCTAATTAAAGACTATCCAATATTTGAGGGACAAGTCATTCCAACCGGGGTTAAAATATAAGATAAAAGAAGACAACTCAGGGTCCTTGAAGTTACTCATCCACAGTTAGTTAACAACTAACATACTGCTGCTGAGAATGGTGGGTTGCATTCCTGTTTAAAATTATAACAATTATTTCCAAACACTCATTTATAAATATACATTAGTGTATGCAATTTTTTTTGTGAATTAGTCTTTTTTTCTTTTCTTTTCTTTTCTTTTCTTTTCTTTTCTTTCTTTCTTTCTTTCTTTCTTTCTTTCTTTCTTTCTTTCTTTCTTTCTTTCTTTCTTATGAAATGCACAAGCGCCCACCTTAATACTACTATGCCTATTTTTGCCCTAAGTAGCCAAACAGAGATGGGCACGAACCGGAAAAATGACAAATTGGGGTGGTTCATGGTTCGTACCTACCCACAGACCATGAACGACCACCAGCGAATCCCAGAAAAACAAACCAGTTTATGGTTCTTTTTTTTCCCAGTTCATGCTTGGGGTGGGGAACATAATGCCTCCACACCCTCTGCCATCTGCCTGCCCCCTTCCCACTGCCCCTGTCACCTCCCTACCTGGTCCTGTTGCCTCCTCTTCCTCCTTTTCCACTGCCACCATCTTCAGAGACAGCGGCCCGGCTTCCCTTCTGGGAACTGGGCCAGCTGTCTCTATGCATGCACATGCCTGGAAGGGAAGCTGGGCTGCTATCTCTGAAGATGGCAGTGGCAGAGGAGGAAGAGGAGGAGGTGGCAGGACCAGGTAGGGAGGCAACGGGAGTAGTGGGAAGGGGGTAGAGCATCCATTTTGCTGAAGCAAAATGAAGCACTGAGTGGAAAAAAGTTCAGCACCATTTCATTTCAGCAAAACAGCTTGCACGAACCAAACCACAAACTAGCTGTGCCCATCTCTAGAGACAAATAATTGACCTTGGCTCCAGAACATCGCATCACATGTGACCACATCAGAAACTGCATGAGGTGCATCAGAGTTCCTTCCACAGCCATTCAACGGGTGTTGTAGATCCATGGAAACTAGTTAAAGCAATATTATGACTTGGCAGAAACTAGTGTGTGAGCTGCTCTTACAACCATTAGATCTCACAGTAGAACTCAAACACAGATTCAGGCCAACATATATATCAGTGCTAGATATGGTAGCAAACAAAAAGCTTCTGCTATCAACTCTAGTCACAGAGGATTCTGTAGGCTCTGCCCTTGTCTTGCTTGATTAGATATCTGAATTTATGGAAGCAAAAGTTGGCAATTCTAGTCACTGATGATAAACCACACTCTAAAATGAATTTATGCAGCCTTTAAAATATGCAACGTCTTTTACAGTCATCACTGTTGCATAGACACGTAACTAAAGCAGAGAATAACTGGAGGTTTTCAAAGGCTGCATAGTCAGGCGGTTGGAGAGTAGGAGTATGAAATGTCGGTCTTCTTTGGCTCCATCTAGTTGTTTGTGTGCCTAGCGGACCACACCAGTTCTTATTTTATAGCCTACCTTCTACTGATGGATTCCTGAAAACTGTGGCACTGTATTAATTGTTGAGGAGGTCAGCTCTCAGGAAAGAGGCAAAATTGAGTGAAAAATGGAGCCTTCTGCTTCAGAGCCTCAGCCAAGAAAAATACACTTAATGAAGTTACAGACCATGGCTAGCAAAAGACCCATTTTAGTACACAGGAAAGGGTAGCCTTACCGTGCGGCCCAAATATCCCATCAATCTTCTCAGGCATTTGTAAGCTGTCATTGCAAAACTCCCACGAGCCCTGTCTTCTGCATCGTAGCCTCCACTCGCATGTCATCTCTTCGATATAATTTTTTTGGGTTGCCCTTGTATCCCAAATATTTTCCTTCCAAGAAGATTAATGGAGTCACATTTGTAATTGATAACCAAGGAGGTGCATGGGGAGGAGGACTTGTGCCCACAGTTAATGAAGACTGGAAGTACCAGCAGGAGAAATAGAGAAGCTGATGATTTTTCTCAGTGGCTCTAAATTCATGTGTTGTGAAATCAAAGATTATGTGGACCTTACAATTTGGTAACAGGAAAAAGATATATATATATTTTCTGTTGGGGATGGAGAATAGAATATTTCTTCCATATGAAAGTTGGAACATGCCAGAACTCCTAGAAGAGGAGGGAAAAATAAAAAACGGTTTGATCATCACTCAGAGAAGTCCCCTTTTTTGTGATATTAATGGTGCTATTGATCTGAATGTACGCAGTGTGATGTAGTGGATAGAGTACTGGACTGGGACTCAGGAGACTTGGGTTCAATTCCCGGATGCAGTCATAGGAAACCAACAGGTAAAACCACCCCTTAAATACCTCACTTATTTATAAGTCAGTTCTGACTTGACAGCAATAGCGGCAAAAACAAATTGATCTAAATCTATTTAACCATTTTCTTAAACATCTGTTTGACCTGTTTCTTAAGAGGAACACATTAGATAGGCTCATGACTCAGTTAGTGTCTCAATGAAATCAATCAAACAAGTTGCCTTTAGTCACATATTTCTGATCTATCTTCCTGATTTCAATGTGACTTAGAAGGCAATCAGGCAGGAAAACAGCTTGCGTTTTAGACTGTTTGTGTCATGGTCCAGTGAGAGCTATTTTCTGGTGATCGCATGATGCACAGGAGATCACAAACCAGTCCAAACCTCCTCCATGCCTAAGCTAGACCTGTTTGGTCTAGAAGCAAGAGAGCTGGGCTGGAATCATTCCCTGACAGATAGAAGGGTCACTTTAAGGGAGATCACAACACTTTCCAGAAAGATCAGATGCTATACTTTCTTGCTGTCTGATTGCACCCATACACTCAAGTAGGCAGTAGACAAATTGGGCCAGTCATCATGAAGGTAGAGGTGCTCATATGGAACTAAAAGCAAGCCCATAACAACAAACCATGGAAATCTCCTCATGCAGCATTTCCTCCCATAGTTGTGTTTTGAAAGTGTATCCCTGGAAACACTTGTCTTCCTGGGAAGCTTAACAGGATTTCAGCAGTGGACAGTCTTTCCCAAAAGAGGGGTGGTCCATCAAATTCGAAGTGGGGAGCTTATCTGAACAGCACCCAGAGTCATGTCCAAAGTAGAGTTATAAGGGTCAGTAACCCACAGAGAGAGTCCAAAAGTGCAAACATTTGTGTTGATTTATAATATGACTGGTGAGACATCCTTGATCACTCATAAAGATTACTGAGTCAGTCACTGTCTGAGCCTAGTGTGTCGAACAAAGGGATTGTGTGTCAACCCGGACTAGCTCTCCGAAACTCCTACAACCTCAATTCAGGGCTGGCCCAAAATATTTTCTCGTTGGAGGCAGAGCAATAACTGGTGCCTTCCATCTACCTACTTAGGCCAAGGTACATGACACAGTTCCTAAAACTAGCTCTGTTATTTTGGCACAAGAGACAGAAAATCCCACAAAAAAACCTCCTCCCTTCCCAGCAGGAAAGATGCAATAGTAAAGAATTAAGCTCCTAACAGTTTGTTTTCCTTTCATGATAACCAAAATCTGCTGCCTTGAGGTAGCCGCCTCACTTTGCCTTACGGCAGGGCTGGTCCCAACGCTAAGCTTAGTACACCAACAAATGATACTTTGGCAAATGACACCATCAGTCCTGCTGTCACCCCATGTTCCTGCTCCATGACAGATCTAGTCTCCCATCAGAGTTGGACAAAGACATTTTCCCAGTTGAAGGGGAGGAGCAAGAAGCAGTTCATACACATACCGCCAAAGAGCAGCCAAGGCCAGAAAAAATATTTTAATTTTTATTTATTTATATTCATATCCCGGCCATCTAGTAGCTAGGCTACTACTCTGGCTGGCTAACAGAAGGAGAACAGAGCCATAAACAATAAAGATAAAAACAATAAAACAACAGAGAGAAAAAGGGGGTTTGGCACATGAGGTGGAAAATCCCACAAGTGCATAGGGCCATGGACTTCTAGAAGCTCCCTCTGCCTTTTGATCAAGCTCAGGAGCAGGCAATTAGAAGGGCATTTTTTCCCCACCACCATCGCTTGCAATGTAGTTTACACATTGTTACCTGCTAGAGTGCCTCTGCCCATCTCTGGAAGTAAAAATGCAATTTTAGTAACTTAAACTGTTAACAGTTTACACACTTTCATGACTCCCAAAATCTGCAACGTAAGGGAGCTGCCTCATACTGCCTAATATACTGATATATATGTTAGCCTTGGTCACTGTTATCAATGTTGCCCCACAATGCAAAGTTATAGAAGAGTCTGGGGCCCCTCTGATAGTGCATTCTCATGTCTCATAAAGCTACATCTCATCAGACCAGTGACCCATATCCAAGAATAGGCAACATAGAGAGATTCTATGTCAAACACAGAGGGAATCTTCAGCAGATTGTTCTATCTACAAGGAATCCCCTGAGTGAATTCTTTGAAAAACATGGTCTTATTATGTTGAGCTGCCTGAACTCATCTCTCCCAAACCAGCTGGAAGGAAAGCTCACCCAAGGCCTGTGTACATGACAGGAAGAAAGAGCTATGAACAATGTTGGTTTTCTCCTATTGCTCTAAACGGCCTGATTTAGCTTTAGGAGCAGCTCCAACATTCGTTAACAGACAAGCACAAGGCAAAGCTTGAGACCTGGTTCCCAAACAGGCCAATTTATCTTTCAAGGTATTTTCTTTCTCTTCCCCCCTCTTCCTTATACCCCCTCCTCTTCTTGCAGTGCCTAAATTTGGCCTTCCAATAACATTTGTGTAATATAAAGTTACACAGAGAACATTGCCAAAGCCGGCTCAGTTCTAGACCCTCCGCCTGGAAATGCTGGATGAATGGGCTGCTTTTTTTTCTTGTCACTCTCAGCCCCATGTGTTTCTCAACACCTCTCAATATGTATTTTAACTTTATTTTATTTAAAGAAGGGAGTGCGGAACGATTATGCTTCTGGTTTCATAGCCCATTGGCTTTTCTTTGCTTGCA
This sequence comes from Intellagama lesueurii, assembly GCA_037013535.1. NCBI lineage: Eukaryota > Metazoa > Chordata > Lepidosauria > Squamata > Agamidae > Intellagama > Intellagama lesueurii. The sequence continues at coordinate 116,838,244 of JBAJHW010000001.1, forward strand.
GGGCAGCATGGTTCTTGGGGAACTTGTTGGTCAGTGAGCAATGTGCTGGTGGAGGAATTTGAGTGTTCTCACTGAGACTCTAAAGCAATACATGAAAACAACACAAAAGAGTTCAAATATTTAATATTTCAAAGGTGGACATAAACCAACACAAGGCATTCAGTGTCCAGCCTAAAAAAACATCTATCCAACACCACCACCACTATGTCGTCATCATCATCATCATCATCATCATCAAGGGCAGCACAAGTTTTCCCACCATTTGAAGTGAAATGCAAAGTGCCACACAGCATTTGCTACTGTCCAGAGATAAATGATTCATTCTCCATTCCTCCAATATAAGCTTCAAATTCGCACCTGAAGACATGGAAGCAAGGTCCTTTGTTTTGGAAGTGACTAGGTGGAACTCAGCTTACACTCAGAGTAGAGAGAGTGGACTTCCTCGGGTTTTCTAGACTTTCCTTTACCTGCTCTGCTCTTCTTTCAATTTTAGACTGCTATTCTTAGGGTTGCTAATGTCACATCCCTCTCACACCTCTTTTGCCCACCCAGTCCCGGAATAAAGACGCGAGACCAAGTTGTGGATTGAAATACGGGCCACACTTTATTAAATCAGATCAAATTGTATTTAACGATATTATCAAAAAGGAGGGGCCTGCTGTAGGGTGAAAACAGGTACCAACCAGGGTATACAACTACCCCTATATGCGTCATTGGGCGAGTCCCCAGCCCCAGATTCCCTCGGTCTTAAAGACCGCAGGAACCTGGCAGGCTGCTAATAAACACCCCCAGACCTCAATTCATCTTTAATTGATGAATGTTGGTCCAGAAGTGGCCCAGCGCATCTTCCCCGCACCGGCCCTGTAATCGCACGATCCGCAGAGCCGGGAGGTCGGATGCGCTGTTGGCTTACCTGAATTACAAATTGGGACACACCGAGACTACCTGTTTCGCGCTACCTGCCCCAGCAAAGAAACTATGCCAGTGTGACCGGTCCCACCTATAATTGCCAACAACCCATTTCCAGTGTGGGATAGGCGAAAAATCCCCCCATCCAAGGCCAATCTGGATGAAGGTCAAAAATTCCTATCCGGCCCCAAAATGGCGACCTTAAACACACTAGAAAAAAGGGAGGGCGGGTGGGTGCCAGAATGGAAAGAGGACAAGATGGAGGCGAGCGCTCTCTTAAATAACAGCGCCCGCCTCCTCCAGCCCCATGTGACCCGTGACAGTCTCCGTCATCCGGGACACTGGGCAAAAGTCCGGACTCCTTTCCAGAGCGGGAAACCCCGCTCGTCCGTCATCCGGGAGTTTGTCTCTCCAATGAGGAAATGTATCGCCTTTGTTCTCTAGAGTGGACAAGGGCAGCCATAGCTCCTGGCATCTCTAATTTTACAGCTCATCTAAACAAGGTGTATGGCTCAGATGGATGTGAGTTGGAACTGTGATCCCTTTTCTCCATGCATCTGGAAATAGTCACACCAAGCTTTCATACCTGTTTTAATTTTTCCTTGAATGTAATCTGAGGTTGCAGTCCTCTTGACCTACAGCAAGAGGAAGCTGTGGTTTGTGTGCACATGCAACTAAGTGAGCAAAGGAAGAAGAGAGCTTCCTATAGGAAATGAAAAAATAGAAGTAGATGCAGTGGCAGTCGTAGGCCCACCACTACTGGTACTTGGTTCTGGTAAGTGGCACAACTTTTCACAGTTACAAAATCTTTCCAGATGTGGGAGAGAGTAGCATATCTCCTGCCCTCTGTGGCTGTCTCACTAAAGCTAAGAGCAGGGCTGGCCTCATCATCCATCACTCCCGGCATTGAATAGGAAGTCTGGCCCCTTAAAAACAGAATATAAGAAGCATACGTAACTGGACCCATGTAATAAAAGAAGGGGAGAATGAAATGACAGAAAATCTCATATTGTTTTCAGGTAACACAGAGACAGGGTAAGATGGCAGATGTTGTCTTCAACAGTGGTTTGACTCATATATTATAATAACCATAGAACTGCAGAACTGGAAGGGACCCTATGGACCATCAAGTCCAGTCCCTGTCAAGGAGACACAGTGGGGAATCAAACTCCCAAACCTAAACCACTGAGCTATCCCACAGTTCTACAACACCATACCTCCAGAAACATAAGGTATGAAAACCACAGCTTTTAAGGGACTTTAATTTCAACAGGGTGGACATTTAACAACAACAGCATAAATTTTGCTCTATTCCACCCTTCTTCCAAACAACTTATAGTGGTGCGCAATGTTCCTGCACCTTTACTGTTATCCATGTAGCAATCATGAGGTTGTCAGGCTGGAAGTCAGTGACAGACTCAAGATCAGGAAATTATGGCAGTTTGGACGGAGAAGATAAGTGGTTTGAGAAAGGAGTCAGGGAGGCCATACATGTGCATATAGAAAATCCTTCACTCAACAGGGATGGAGGCCTTAGATACAATCTTTCTCCTATTTATCATGCTGCTCTTTCATCTGTCCCCAGAAAGATTAGGGCCACACACACCAGAAAGACCACTGTTAATGACTGTTAACGACCCATGACAATGGGTGGAGAAGGGGATTATCCCTCACCCCCATTTCTTTGTCCTTCTAACGAGCCTATTCAGACCAGGGGGGAGTGAAACCAGCATGGAGGATATATAGAGGTCTCCTACCAACTCTCCTCAGACTGAAGAAGCTACTTGGATGGGTAGTGAAACGGTTCAACCTAATAAGAAAGATGTCCAGTTGCCATGACTCAACTTCCAGATAACCTCACCTTGATGACTGAGAATCTTCACAGATATCAGGAAATTATCTTCATGGATGGATGTGGATTTCTTTCACCCTGGGTTTCCTCAAGTTCAATTGCCAGCAATTACACTAAACTATCTCCCAGGGTTGTGACCTCGTTTTCAGCAAACTGTTTGTTTGCTGGTTGGTTGGTATGGAGGACCTGCAGTCTGAGATGGTATAGTACTAACAGAGATTTATTTCCTCAGTGAAAACCTTTGTTGACCAATAAAGAGTACTTGTCTGGTACTCTAATTTCTGCCATATCCATTGATTCCAGAAATTCCAATAAAATAAATGAATCATTCACAAACTTCTGCTACACATGACAATTATATATTCTATCTACTTTATAACACTTATGCACTTATTGCTGTGATTATGATATCTCTATCATCTTAACTCCAAACATTTTAAACATTAAAGAGTAGTATTAAAAAATAATACCTGAGTTCTTGGGCTTGTAGTAATATTTGAACACAATCTCATTTCTGGCACCAGATTCCCTCCATCTGCGAAGGTTTCCCACAGCCGTAGCTTACTTCAAAGCTCTACATAAAGGTTTGTTACATGACTCAACTGCTTCAATCCAGATTTATCTACCTGGGAAACATCTGAGCTGGCAGTAATTTGTGCCTGCAAACTTGTGGTCTGTTTCAATATTGATGTCTAAGATCAGCCCTGTATCAGAGGCTACAGAGCTTGGGAAGTTGTTTTTAAGATGATCGAATGTCAGGTATGAATATATAATATACCAAATTATATTAAATTGCGTATCCTCTGTTTTAGGATGTGTGATCATACCTACCTTTTGGCATTATTTCAGTGGTACATCTTGCTTTTTTTTCCCCTTGCAGGCTCAAGGCAGTGTAAAGAACTCTCCTCTTCCTCTGTACTTTATCCTCAGAGCAAACCTGTGAGGTCAGTCAGACTGAGGAAGGGAGAGAGAAAAGTTGGCCTTAAGTCACCCAGTAAGTTTCATCATCCAGTGGAACCTAAATAGGGCTCACCCAAGTCCTAGTCCAACATTCTAGACAAGACACCACACTAGAAGATCCCAGAAATCAGCACTGTAACTACATACTTCAAATCAATTTACCACGTGTGAAACATAATCACAACCCAGCCCATTTATAATGCATTCCAGGAATAGTGAGGAAGCTGCTTCTGCAGGATGGAATTTCCAGGATCAAGAGCTAGTATCTAGACAGTGCCTCGTGAACTGAGTAACTGACCATGTCTCTTATCTTAAAGTAGAGATTATTGTATCTTGGAGGCCAGAAACCTTATTGTGGGGGGAAATGACATAACCGTTGGTTGGTGGTAACAGCTTTCTCTTTACAGCATCTTCAGGAGAGGCTATAATAATCTCATGCTTTCTGACTGGAACTTTTCATTGTTGTTGTTCTTGTTATTACTACCATCATTCTCGTCATTATACACTGCTTGGAAACAATATTTAAAAATTGAAAAGCTGCTTACTAATTCTTCAGATTAATCAACATACAGCTGAAGGTTGGGACCTAGCATTGTAAGAACTGATCACAGTCTAACTCATGTTGCATTTATCTAAATCTCACTTGCATTCTCATCCTGTCCTCCTGGGTTGCAGGAAACCTTTGTTTTTAAAGCTAGCAAAGACAGTTTGTTCAGGATCTTCCGCACCCCGGAATCTACTTTTATCTACATGTTAATATATGCGTTATTTCCCATTGACTACAGTGTATTTATGTGTTCGTGTGTTTTTCAAATGTAAGAATTTTTTTAAAAAATGTGTGAACAGTATTATGCATATTTTGTTTCTCTGAAATGTGCCATCAGCCAGGTACACATGTATAATTTTGAGGCAGTGAATATTTGGACCTGTAGTGAGTCTTAAAGGTGTAAAACAGACATTTTTCACTGAGATAATAAATTCAGTGGTGGTCTCTTCCGTCTTTCAGGGAGCACTTAGACAGCAAGGCTTAGCAAGCACTCCTTAGCAAGTCACTGTCTCCCTCGAGGGAGAGGCACTGTAATTCTGTTGATATTACAAAAATCATTTCTAATTTTGCATCTGTACATATGGGTTTGCATATGCTATTTCATGCAACCCAGTGTCCTCTTTTGTGACCCATTATCAGGACATACCTTCTCCCTTTCTGTGATGTGTAGGTGGCCACCTTAACCTTCAGCCACAATCATCATTTCAATTCTGCAGCTCCACTATTTGAAGGCAGAGAGCCTGGATTAAAAGACATTTAGATCATGCCTCTCGACAACTGTTCTATCAGATCAGCACAGGTAGGTTCCATGTTGCTTGATGTCACTTGGACTTTTCCAAATGTGTCTGGCCTTGGAATTCATTTTGCATGGCTACAAAAGTCTGACATCGGCTCACTTTTCTACCAGTTTTTATCTGTGTGTGCATTGTTTAGCCAGCGCAAAGCACCCTCTGCCAAGGTTAATACACTCAGGAGCCTGGGAACAGCACGTTGCTTCATTGCCGTCTCCGTTTTCAATAGGAACGATTGTTCTGCACAGAAGCTGCCTAGCTCTTTCAGAGGCCTGAGTCCATAATCACTGCTAGGCTACCCAAGCTTGCTTTTTCAGCCAATGCATTGAGGGGTGGGGGGGGGGGGAGGCTGTGACATGAAAGTAAACAGAACAGAATCCGTCTGTTAATCAAGGGGAGCGGCACACTCCAGCTTGATTTAGTTGCTGTTTCAGGTTAGCCTCATGCAGGCTCAATAGGCTCCTATATTGTTTTTAGCATTGGTGAATGCAAGTGTTTCAGGCTATTTTAAGCCACGGTAGTAGAGACAGTGCAATAAAATAAAAATAAAATAAAATAAAATGTCTGCCTCTTAAAAGCGCAGCTAAGGGGGAAATGGCAGGGAGGGATGAGGGAGTCAGTCACAGATCAAGCAACAACACCCAGATTCCCGGCTGCTGCACGGTGTCCTCTTAGCCCAGTTGAACAATTGTTTACAATCCACAGAAAGTATGTGCTCAAGGGTTGTGTAACAGACCTCATCACTCTACAGCTTTGACAGGTAGACTGCCTCTCTGAAAGCTCAGGGCTGGCCCAAGACAATTTGTCCCCTGAGGGGAAATGGCATCTACTCATCCAAGTCAAGGTGCATAACCCCAAGCCAGCCAAGTTATTTTGGCACATGAGGTGGAAAATCCCAGAAGCATCTTTACCCATCCCTGGTAATAAAAAGAAAGCAATAATAACAAATTAAATAACGAACAATTTTATGCCCTTACGTGGCACCCAGAGTCTTCTGCCTGAGGAGGCTGCTTCATTCTGCCTAAATTACTGGGCCTGTGAAACCCATTTCCGAATGCTCTTGAAGCTGATCTTCCATGTCTGTGAGAGCTTTTGTTCTCACCAACTGCAACAAATTGGTTAGTGTTGATGAGTGACCTGGTATAAAGAATGTTTTCAGGTTCTTCCCCTAATCCTGAAGTCCAGTTCCCATCATGTAGCTGACAAAGAAAATAAAGTCAGGGTGAATAGGTACTGTTTCATGGTCTCCTTCACTAAGCTTTAAACATCATGTCCTCATCCTGTGTAATTTTGTGAGGTGCTAAGTCAGCCCTATTATACCATGGACAAGGATTACATCAGTTCAAATTTTGAAGGCAGCCACTCAGAGTACCTTTAGCATTGATTTCCAAGCACCTCAACAAATTACACATCTCAGAACTCCTCAGAACAGTGCCACAACAATTAAAAGTGGCAAGAAACTATTGTAACTGTGCCTTGCTAATGCACTTGATGTCTCCAGCTTCTGTAGTAGCTATGACAACGCAAAGCCTGCCAATGTTATGCTGCCTAATGGTTTTATAAGAAACAAATTTGCTTATGGTTTTCATAATGTTTAGCCAATGAGTGAGGTCATAGTTGTGACTGACATCAGATTTTTGAATCTCTGAGATGTACAATGCTAAGTGACCCATTCTTTATGCACTGCTTGGATACAGATACAGTGCCCATGATGCCCTGTAAGAAACAAAGTTGCCATATTTTGCTCCCACTGCATTCTGGGTCCTCCAAAACTCCCCCCCCCCACATCTCAAAATATATGTAAATTTATGTGAGTCACTAGAGTGCAGGAGGGGACCTTTTCAGTTTTAAAAAAGGAGCTTTCTTAAAAAAATGTTCCAAGGGTAGGAGTGTGGCTTTTGGACTTCTGAATGTGTCCCATCTTGTTTAAAAGCACAGGAGCTGTATGAGTCGTTTTGAAATATAGTGGAGGAAAGGAGATCATGGGAAGGGGCAGAAAAAGATGAGACTCCAGAATGTGCTCCACTGTATTACATGCAAAGAATGTAACAAACCCATGTTCTGTTTTCTGTCTATAAAGAAACTGTGAAAAGAAGGCTTCCAGATGAGGAGTTAGTCTACTTTTCGTCTCTGTGTATATGCGATCAGTCCTTTCATGATGGCCCATCAAGCAATTTGCATCATAAACTGGATGCTTCCATAATTTGACTGCAAGGTACAAATTGCATCTCTTAAGAGTTCTAATGGACCATGTAGTTCTGCCTGAAAATATTCCATGTGAACATTTTATTTCTTGTTTAATATCTCTTAAACCTTTGAAGTTCATTATGAATTCTCAGCACCATACTTTTCCCCAGCCCTCTCCCATTTTCTTCTTCTTCTGCTATTCTGTGAATACCCATTTGAACCTCTGGACTCTTGAAGGCTTTACCATAGCAGGCCAGCTTGCATGTGGAAGAAGCACAAATGGAAGGCCGTAGCATTTTGAAATGGATTGGGAACTATGTTAAAAGCTCTCACACATTCCCTTCGGTTACATTCTTCAGCCGTATTAGATTCGGAAAGATAATCCAAACTTGGCAGTCAGCAGAGGGGCAGAGAAGGAAATACATTCATGCTGGATGCTGTGATTCAACACCAACATTGTAAACTATTGCCTCAACATCCCCCCCCCCCCCAATCATTGAATCTATGCAGTACCTTTCCCTGGTGTATAACTTCACCCATTGTGCATGGCTTTGCATTCTGGAGACACTGAAACTCCCAGGAGTATTTCAGCATGCAATTACTGGTTCCAGTCCAAGACCCTTGCTTCTCAGAGTCAATGTCCTCTCTAAAATTAGATATGTTTGCTTCCCTCGACCCTATCGTGACACAGGCAAGTCTGTTTCCATTTCACTTCAAGCAAAGAACATGGAGTGTGATGCAACATTATATAGTATTGGCGTCTGCTAAAAGCAGATTCAGTTGCCTGGTATATGGGTCTCAGTGCAGATGACAACGTAACTATGGGTTTTGCTAGGGTGCTGCAGGCTGGCAGCAACACTGGCTAGAGATATGCTGGGTAGTTCCGTAGTTTAGGTGTCTATCTGCAGAGCCAGAGGTTGATTATTCGATTTCCCACTGTGCCTCCCTGACAGGGACTGGACTCAGTGATTCATAGGGTCCCATCCAGCTCTGCAGTTCTAAGATGATGATGATGATATGGGTCTATGGCAGAGAGGACAAACAAAATGGATTTAGAATGTTATAGCTTCGTTAAGGAATATTGACTAGTATGTGTTAAAATCAGGACCCGGACTTACCCGAGGTCCCACGTTGATGGTGGTGCGGCAGCAAGGGGTTCCCTCTTGCAGCAGCTGGGTGGAAAATGGTGCCTGCCATGTGGGCCATGTAAAAAGGATCACGGGAAGGCCCACGCTGGACCCAGGAGCGTCGGTCAGCCCCACACTGGATGGTGCGGCAGGCGGAGGCAGGGGTTCCGTGCTGGAGAACTGGAACGGAGGGGTTTCCTCTCCAGTCCGCCAGCACGGCATAAGAAGGGGTGCGCCAAAGCTGAGAGCCTCAATCTCGCCAGTGTGCTGTCCCCCAACCCTCCCACCCTGGCGTTAGCATTAGTCTGGGGTGTACGCAGGGTGCTGGAGCATGTTTTGTTTCATGTTTGTTGTTGTTGGCATGTAGATTTGTTGTTTCACTTGTCACAACTTTATGGCATTTTTGGTTGTTGGGACGGATCCAAATGGTTGTTAGGGCAGCAAGCAGGGACTTGCATGCGCAGGTGGGGGAGAAATCCCTGCAGGGGAACCAGGGGTGGGGCCGGGATCTACCCCAGCTCAGGAGGGGAGAATTGCCCCTGCCCCTGGTTGGTAGTGGAGTCAGAGTGGCTTACGGCTGTGTGGTCTACAAACAGAACTGCCATCCCGAGTGATCTCTCAGGGAGACAATGGTCTACATCTGGGGGACACGCGGGGTCCACCAATGAGCTGGATCTGACTCAATGCTTGGCCAGAATAACTGCCACTGTAATCAATAAAGTTGTGGTCTTGTTATCCCAATTATGGTGTATGTGTCAGTCATTCAGAAACCCAGCTGGCTCAGCAGTAGCCCATCAATGGCCACCATACACTACCTTAATGACCGCTCTAACTACCTATTTGTTTGCTGAATGTATGAGGAGTTAAGAGCAACTCTGTTTAAAGATTAAGGTCTACCACTGAATGGTTCTGCTGTGTATTTGATGAACTTCCTAATGGGGGTACTTCCCCACATATTTCTGAAAAGGTTACCTGCTTTGCTTTTGATTAGATTAGGCATCCTTCAGTCTCGAGAGACTATGGTAACGTGCTCTGTATGGAGGACTTGGAACAGTGACTAGTGTGGCTGAGGAGGCCAATTCGAGAGTGACAATCCCTTCCACACTGAAGACAAATACAATCTGTCCCCTGTCCAGCTCCCTGACTTCGCTGGTTTCGGGACTGCCTCTTTGCCTCGGCCTGCTGGACAAGTGTCTCTTCAAAATGGGAGAGGCCATGACGCACCGCCTGCCTCCAGGCTGAACGCTCAGATGTCAAGGTTTTCCATCTGTTGAGGTCCATTCCTAAGGCCTTCAGATCCCGCTTGCAGATATCCTTGTATCGCAGCTGTGGTCTCCCTCTGGGGCGATTTCCCTCCACTAATTCTCCATACAGGAGATCTTTTGGAATCCAACCATCAGCCATTCTCACGACATGCCTGGGCCAATGTAGACGTTGCTGTTTCAGTAATGTATACATGCTAAAAATTCCAGCTCATTCTAGGACTACTCTATTTGGAACTTTGTCCTGCCAGGTAATACCAAAAATGCGTCGGAGGCAACGCATATGGAACGTGTTCAGCTTCCTCTCCTGCTGTGCACAAAGGGTCCAGGACTCACTGCAGTACAGGAGTGTGCTCAGGACATAGGATCTATAGACCTGGATCTTGGTATATGCCGTCAGCTTCTTAGTAAGCCATACTATCTTTGTGAGTCTAGAGAACATGGTAGCTGCTTTGCCAATGCGTTTATCCAGCTCGACATCTAGAGAGAGAGTGTCAGAGATCGTTGAGCCAAGGTACACAAAGTCATGAACAACCTCTAGTTCTTGTGTGGAGATGGTAATAGAGGGAGGTGAGTCCACGCCCTGGCCCATGACTTGTGTTTTCTTCAGGCTGATTGTTAATCCAAAGTCTGGGCAGGCCTTACTAAAGCAATTCATGAGTTGTTGGAGGTCTTCAGCAGAGTGGGCAACAACAGCTGTATCATCGGCGAAGAGGAAGTCCCGCATGCATTTCAGCTGGACTTTGGTCTTCGCTCTCAATCTAGAGAGATTAAAGAGTTTTCCATCTGATCTTTCATCTTTTAGAGCAGCCATTTTAAGAAGGAAGGTCTGTGCTGATGACAAACCATTTTTTAAAGATAAGAAAAATTTACTTGTTAGAGCAGAGGTCCCCAACTCCCGGTCCGCAGTCCTGTGCCGGTCCGTGGCCTGGGCCGGACCGAGCCGCCGAGACAGACCTCCCGCCCCCCCCGCACGTACTCACCCCTGCGCCGCCCGTTTGCGCCTGTGCACGCGCTCCAGCACGCCTGTGCGAGCACCACACTGCCATTTGCGCATGCGCACAGGTGGGTGCGCACCCGTGCGAGAGAGTGCACGCGCTTGTTCGCACATGCGTGCGAGCGCGGGGGGTGCCCCGCCTTCCCCAGCCGGTCCGCGGACCGAAAAAGGTTGGGGAACGCTGTGTTAGAGTGCTGGTGCTAAGTAATATTTATGGAAATAATACATTTATTTTATTTGATTATTTTTTTGTAATGAATGTAGTTCTACAAATAAACTTAATATTGTATTGATTGCCATACAGGTTTAAAAAGAAAATGTGATAATATTTAGAGGCAGCAATTTTTAAAATTTGATTTATATTCCACCTTTCCAGAATTCAGACAGTACCATATCTGAAGTGGGTGGGTGAGGGAGAGCTAGTAAACTGTACCCTTTTGATATTAGGGGTCCCAGCATAGGGCACAAAACCTGAAATGTTATCAGATTTACCCTCAACTTCACAACAAAATTGAGCCCTAATGTATTTTTCTTTTTATTATTTGATACATATTGTAGCGGAAAACAATGATGTTCTTTTTCATGGTGGCTTCTCCTGATGTCCCCACACACACACACCGCCACGGCTTGTGTGCCCATGTTTTCTCTTCCATTTCCTCACTACTTCACTTGATAATTACGATGGCAAGTTTTCCCACCCAGAAACCTCTCATTTTTGCCTCTGCTACTCTGTTGTTTTACTTTATTTATATTAAGTAGATTATGTAGCTCAGTCCCATGGTCTATATCCAGGTTCATCACTGAAGTCTCTTGGATCCCATGAATACTTCCATTTATGGAAGGGAAAGACCATGATTTTTACAAATTTCCCCCATTCCCTTGGAGTCAAGAATATCACTTCTCCTACCCTTTTTTTTGGGGGGGGGGAATGCCCCTTCACTCCTGGAATAGATTCAGTGAAGCAATCCAAAAATGGCCACCCCCACATCTGCTCACGGGACCCTTCAAAAAGGTGGCCATGCTTGGGCAGTGTGCCTTTCTAGATAGTTTCTCAGACTGAAGACATAAATACACCAACAAGTAAAAAAAACTTTACTGAACACAGTGGGATTTACTTCTGAGTAATCAACAGATTGCACAGTCATTAAACTGAAGAGTCCTGGAGGTTACAGGGCAGCTCAACATTGCTTCATTCAAAAATCCCAAATCCAAATGTTTATTCTCCTAGAGGGAAAGAGAAGGCTTAATTTTTGAGGTTCCACCCCCGCTTTATTCCGGATTATTTATCAGTAAATTAAACTCACCATGGCTGAAAAATCATTTTCAAAACACAGATTTACGGTTGAGAAAATGAAAAACAGAAGAAACCTCTCATTAGCGTTGGAGATTTCAACCAGCCAGGCCCAACAGGAAAGAGGAGGAAAACACGAATCTGTTGTTCTAGTCAGGCATCAAGCAAAGCTGCTCCTGGCATGATTTCCTGTCCCAGTCCATGCTGCCCAGTGGGGTACGTATCTCATTCGGATAATGCCAGCGATTAAACAGCTGCACTATACAGATTTTAATAAATTCTGCACAGCATGTCTACCATAATCAGGCCAGGAGTTTTATACAATTTGGCTGGTGACGTGTCCTGCAGGGGGCAATGGGATAATTATAGGCATGTTCCTTTTTATCTCCAAACAGCAGGCTGGGCTCAGATTTTCCCCTCAGGGACATCCATCCTACCCTACTGCTACAAGATGGGTTAGAACAGTGGTTTTCACACTGCCTTCCAATGAATCCTGAACTTCTTCAGCAGCTTATGAAGAAGAGACCAGCAATGGTTGGCTAACACTTCCTCAGTCACCTGCAATGTGCAGGGGATCTAGCATGTAGAGGAGACAACCGAGGGACAGATTTAACATCAAAAAGAATCCCTGCAGGGCAGATGCTTGAAAAAAACACCGTCAATGAGTTCTGCTAATGGAAGGATGATCAGAAGTCATACATAGTGGGTAATGGTATTGAGCCACTGCCTGGTGAACCAACTCTCCAAGCAGTCCTAATAGAGATGTCTGGCTGTTATAAAATAGTAATGGACTTTGGTAACACTTTTGGTAGCAGCCAGGAGACAATTCTCCTTTTGGAGGCGTCCTCCATTTGAAGTGTTGTCCCATTTAAGACAGATTTAAAAGTAAAGGACCATATGGAGGAAGATCAGGGACCATGAGGTTTGCATATTCATTGGCAGCACTGGGGCAACAAACTCAGTACCAGACACACTTCCTGGTCACTCTCTTATCCACTATGGGACATATGCTTTGTAATTCTGTTATTAGATTTTTGCATCTCATCATATAAATCAGCATATATAACATTATGCAAATCTTGGTCCTCCTTTGTGGTAATGTAGGACCTTCTTTTTGTAAAGTGTTGACTTGACGGCAAACAATTATTATTAAGTGGTCACCCCACTTGGTTTCCCCAGGTTCAATTGTGTATCCTCCCTCTCTTGATCTCTTATACTGCATTACTTCATGAGCTTCTCTTCCAATTGGTCTTTAAGACAGGTATAAGTGACAATGTGACAGCACAGATGAAACTTGGAAATTATCAACATTTTGGCACCCACAGACCTGAAGAAAGGTTGAATGAAAATAGCAACTTTAGGAAAAGAAACCTCACATGGTGGGATCAGAATTCAGCTTTGAAAATGTGGCGTTGGTTATTCTAGGACAGTGGAGGCAAACCTTTTTGGGCTCGTGTGCCCAAAATGAGGGGGGGGGGAGAAACCAGTGGCTGTCGTGCCGCCCGGAAGTCCGGAACCGGAAGTGGCGGTTTCAGGGGGAATCATAGGGACGGACCCAGAGGACCAGGAACAGGAAGTTTGAGGGGGAATCATAGCGACGAACCCAGAGGACCAGGAAGTGGCAGCGGAAGGGGGAATCATAGCAATGGACCCAGAGGACCAGGAAGTGGCAGCGGAAGGGGGAATCCCAGCTGCAGCCGGCTCATAAGGTTTGCCTCCACAAGGGAGGGTGGGTGGGCCACTACCTCGCGTGCCATAAGAAAGGGCTTCGTGTGCCACCTGGGGCACGCGTGCCATAGGTTCGCCATCACTGTTCTAGGATGTTACCACATAGAAAAGAATAACAACTAGTGGAAGATAAATAAGGGAAGAATTGGTGACCTCTTTTAAAAAATAATAATAATAATATTGACTTGTATATGTATGTAATGTATGTAATAAAGATTTTTTGTGATATTCTCTACAAACATGCAAGTTATTTTTCAGGAAGAACAACTGTGAGAAGGAGGACAGAGTGCCAAATCTCCCTGTCACTGTGCCATCTCCTCTTCCTTTAAAAACTGAAGGATATGAAACTTCTCATTCCCCAACAGATGTCAGCATGGAGGTAGCAGGCTTAGATTCTCCCACCAGACTGGACAGCCCAGGTTCAATAGAAAGCCTGGGAAAAGAACAACTGACGGAAGCAGAGGAACCTGGGGGAGCAACAGGGATAAAAGGGGAAGAGACGGCGGAGGAAAGCAGAGAGGTAGGAGGCAAAGGAACAGAAGTGGCAACTATGGAAGTAAAAGAAAGCTGAGAGGACTCCCTCATTGAGAGTAGCAAGGGAATACAAATAGGCACCCCTTTGGTGGGGGAGAGGAATGAGGACAAAGGGAGAGTAAGAGAATATTGATGAAAAGCCCCAACCTCTTGAGTTTCCCAAAGGTTGGGAATGGCTCACAAAGGAAGACCCTTGGACTGGGGAATCGGTACAGTTAAGGGTATCTAAAGAAGAGGTGGAAAGGCAGGGATTCCATCAACTTCCCCATAAGCCTTCCTTCTGGGAAGAAAGAGAGACAAGGAATTGTAGGCATTTAGAAAGGGAGACAGATCCTGAAGCTGAGGCTCCAATACTTTGGCCATCTCATGAGAAGAGAAGACTCCCTGGAAAAGACCCTGATGTTGGGAAAATGTGAAGGCAAGAGGAGAAGGGGATGACAGAGGATGAGATGGCTGGACAGTGTCATCAAAGCTACCAACATGAATTTGACCAAACTCCGGGAGGCAGTGGAAGACAGGAGGGCCTGGCGTGCTCTGGTCCATGGGGTCACGAAGAGTCGGACACGACTTAAGAACAACAAAAAGAAAGGGAGAGAGGGCATCAAGAGTGGGGAGGTTCCCCATGACACCATTTGGACCAGACACGATTTGGAGAGGTGGGGAAACCTAGGAAGAAGAGAGTGACAGAACATGAAGGAATTTGGGTTTGACACCCGTGCTGTGGCAGCCTGTGTTCTGTCCCACATCAACCCTTTCACCAGGAATTGGAGCAGGAGAGTTATAGGAATGATCCCCTACCCTAGATACCAAGTTGTGGACTGTTCAAGAAGGTGGTTTACTTCAGACCCCACATGCAGAACCTGTAGTTGAGCTTTTTGAAATAGTTGTAGAGAAGTTGCCAGTCATGTTGAATAAAAATGTTTTGTTTAAAGCAGAGCAGTCTCCCATTGTGAGTTTGGAGTTGGGGGCTGCCTCCACCAGGGAAACAGAACCCAGTCATAACAACCTTCAGAATCTCCCCATTAACAGAGTCAAAGCATGCATTGGCAGGAGATTCTAGGATATGTAGTCCAATGAAGGAACTTCCAAGCACTGCAATTGTCATAATCATTATTTAATCATCAAGAACAACAGTTATACCCTACTCAATGTACAACATAGTAGAATCATACAATTTGAGCCACTAGGACCCAAATTGTATGATTCAGTGGCCAATACTGCCTTGCATAGCTATGCAAATGGCATGCCTTTGGGAGGCAAATTGCCCCAAGTTAAGAAATCACTGTAGACATTAGAAGTTGCACGCTGATACACAGAAATCATTATGCAGCAGATAATATGTATGGTGATTTGTTTATGACAATTGGCCTAGGAATAACTAGGAAAGAGAATTTGGTCCAGTTATTACTTCCAGTGTAGCCCCAGTTTGTAACACATAGTGGAAACACAATATGTACCTTTATCTAATGCAGGAGGACAATTCTCAAGTGTCTTCTATTATTCGCATATGTAAAGTTGTAACTTACTGACTTCTTATTCTAATCAGAGCATGCCTATTTATAAGAAAACTTTTCCTTATTAGCAGAGACCTCTTCTTTTCCTTTCTTTTCTAACAGGCGAGGAAGACAAATAGTACATGACCCTAAAGATGTGCTCTAACAAAGGGCTTTTGTCCATTAGCCCAAGTTCAGCACCTCTCATGTGCATACCAGGACTTAAACATAGAGCTCCAGTCGCACCTAGGGCCACTTGTATTCTTCAGAGAGTATAAGATCATTCTGTGAATGTTGAGTATCCCTCAAGCATTAAAGCCTCCTGTCTCATCCTGCAGAACGTTGGGTCATAGGCACGTAGACCTCATAGGCACCTTGTCCCACTGTCAGTTTAAAGTCTTTAATTGCAAAGCATTCTGATGAAAGAGTCATAGTTGCACAATAGTATTTTGTGCAAAAGCATTCTATAAGGCAAATCAAAAGATAAGGTAACATACAAATGCAAGCAACCATTGGAAAAAAAGATGAAATAAGACAATAAGACAAAATTTGCATACCTGGGGGGGAACCCTCAGTCTTAACCTCTTTTTAAAAAATCCCCCAGAATTGGGGAATTCATTCTGGCCAATCAGAATGTGTCTCAAGTCATCCAGGTAGCTAATATAGAGCAGGTGTAAATCTCTCACTTTTAACCCTGCCGTGGCCTTCAGTGTGAAAAAAAGAGAACTCCTTCCTGGCCACAGATTTTAAGCTCTTGCCTGTGAAAATATTTTAAAAGCTATTTTTAAAGAGAGATAATAATATTCAGCACCTTACTCATTTAAGCTGTGAAATTACTGTTCTTTTCCTTTGTGGCTTTGAATCACCCCAAAGCAACCTTTACCTGGTTTGCTCATACGTAAGTAAATTTACCCAGTTTACTCATAAGTTTATGGATTCACATGATTTCATATGATTTTTACATGTCATCCTCCCTAAACCATTGTCAGATTATAGGTCCTATTTGCACCCACAGACTTCACTACAGAAATCATGGGTCTTTCAGTGCATGGCTTTTCTGTGGTGCAAAAACATGGAGATGATGCATGGATCCTCATGGAAAAACAGGGTTTTTTTTACATAGGATCATCCAGAAACCATTGTCCAATCACAGGCCCCATTTGTTCCCATAGGCTACAGCACAAAGATCATGGGTTGTCGAGTGCATGGCTTTGCAGTGGTGGAAAAACACCAATCCAAGGCACTGATCCTCATGGATCCACACAATTTTTACATAGGATCACCCCCAAACCACTATCAAATAATAAGGTCCATCTCTGCCCACAAATGACACCACAGAAATCCTGGATCCCTCAGCTCATGACTTTGCAGTGGCACAAAACACCAATATAAGTCAGAGATGCTCATGGATCCATATGATTGTTCTGTAGGATCATCCCCAAACCACTGTCCACTCATAGGCCCCATTTGTGCCCATAGGTTACCCCATAGAAATCATGGGTCCCCAGGCGCATGGCTTTTCAGTGGTGTAAAAACATTGATCTGACATATTGATTCTCATGGATACATATGATTTTTATGCAGGATCACCCCCAAACCACTGTCCAATAATAGGCCCCATCTCTGCCCACATAACTAAAACACAGAAATTGTGGGTCCTTCAATGCATGGCTTTGCAGTCATGCAAAAAACATGCATTCAAAGCACGGCTCCTCATGGATCCACATGATTTTTATGTAGGATCATCCCCAAACCGTGTGAACAGAAGTTTGGACTAGATAGGACATTGGTCTGATCCAGCATGACAGTTGTGTTATGTTTTTAAATAAACATAAAAATAAAGTTTTGAGTCTTCTAAAAAATTTAGGAATAGTGATTGACTGCTGCCTCTTACCAGTTGCCATGGCATTCTTTGACATCCCTTCACACATTATTATTTTTCTTGGTTCCCTGTTACTTAGAACTCTCAATGCCTCCAATGTTCCTGTTTGAGCCCTTTTAGTGAGGTCTCCATCCCTGCCAAAGCGGAAAATACCTTTTCCACACCTGGTTCGGATCTCCTTCTTCTAATAAAAAGTAATGCATCTTCTGCTAAAGTCTGTAACTTTCCCAGCCACCCTCTCCCCTCACCACACATCCCTCCAGCCATGCATTTGGTTCCAATTATCAGACAAACCCCAGCTAGGCCTGCCGTCGGTGGTCGCGTTGGGAGAGGCAGCTGGGTCTGTAATTCCAGGCCCCCTTTGTCCCTCATCTGATATGAATTTCCAAAATGATAGATGGATTCTCTGATTGAAAGTTCTGGTCTGAATAAACCTTTTCATTCTTCTAAACATTTTGAGAGCCTTCTTCTTCAAGTGGCAGGAGTGGGGGGGGTGTGTGAGGAGACCTTCTTTCAGTAAATAATGCCATATGGAAAGGTTTGCTTTGCTCCTCTGGTCTAGTTGGTTTGTCACCCAGGCTGACAATAAAAATAAATCCCCCTACCCCCAATAGGTGAAGCAGACAAGATCCCATTCTAGAGATGCAAATGGATCTGGTCACAAGTTGAAACACAAAGAAAATAGAAAGAATTGCGAATTCCATTTCAAATAACTAGGATGCTTAATGATTGCATGATCTTGGGCCTCATGTGTTTCACCACTGCTCTTCTCTGACAGCGTTGAAAACTGCTATGAGAATTCGCCATTGATAAAATTAAAGCTATGTAGCTACGTTTCAATTTGAGGCAGGATAGGCAGCATTTGAAAGGCATATAGAGTGTGTGCAAAAATACAGGCATGAAGATTTACCATAGACCCCGTGACTTAGTTGAGACAAGCTGGGTTTCATGAACCAAGTTTGTCAATCAGTCAATCTTTATTTGCGGTCTCCGACCCAATAGGATACATATAGAGTGATGCCTCGCAAGACGAAATTAATTCGTTCCGCGAGTTATGTCGTCTTGCGAAATTTTCGTCTTGCGAGGCGCGGTTTCCCATAGGAATGCATTGAAATTTAATTAATGCGTTCCTATGGGTGAAAAAACTGGCGGGGGACCTCTGAAAGCGGCACTGGCTCCCCGCCCCCCGCCTCTCAGCTGTTCAGCGCTGGGTCTCAGAGGCTTCCTGGGGCTTGCCCAGCACGGAAAAAGGCAGGGGAAAAGGGCGCTTTTCCCCTGCCTTTTTCCATGCTGGGCAAGCCCCTGGAAGCCTCTGAAAGTGGCGCTTGCCACGTGGGGGGGGCACCCACCCCCCCGTGGCCAGCACCGCTTTCAGAGGTCCCCCGCCAGTCCTCTCAGCACCATCGGAGGACTGGCGGGGGACCTCTGAAAGCAGTGCTGGCTCCCCGCCCCCCCGCCTCTCAGCTGTTCGGCACTGGGTCTCAGAGCCTTCCCGGGGCTTGCCCAGCATGGAAAAAGGCAGGGGAAAAGCACCATTTTTGAATTTTCCGCCCTTTCCCCCTGCCTTTTTCCGTGCTGAGCAAGCCCCGGGAAGCCTCTGAGACCCAGCGCCGAACAGCTGAGAGGCGGGAGGGGGCGGGGAGCCAGCGCCGCTTTCAGAGGTCCACCGCCAGTCCTCCCAGCACTATCGGAGGACTGGCGGGGGTCCCCCGCAACCGCGATCGCCAGCTTCAGAAGCCTCTGAAGACTTCCCCAGCACCATCGGAGGACTGCCGGGGGACCTCTGAAAGCGGCGATCACGGTTGCGGGGGACCCCCGCCAGTCCTCCGATGGTGCTTCCCCAGCTCCCTACCTGGTAAGTGACTTTTTCAGAGTTTTTTGGCCCATAGGAACGCATTAATTAAATTTCAATGCATTCCTATGGGAAAACGTACCTCGCAAGACGAAAATATCTTCGTCTTGCGGGGCACCTAAAAACTCGCAAGACGCTTTCGTCTTGCGAGTTTTTCGTTGCCCGAGGCATTCGTCTTGCGAGGTACCACTGTATGTAATATTTAAAATAGATGTAAGCAATTAAAACATTTCAAGATAGCTAAAACAGTATAAATTAATAAAATAGATTACCCATACATTGTTTTTTTATGACGGGGTTAGGTAGAGGTCAAGATTGTCTTTCGTATTCTTTGGGCAGAGAGAAGGAATTTGGCCACTGATTCGGTGGTTATCTTGTTTGTGTCGTTTAATAAATATTTTGTATGCCAAATCAGAGTCCTACCTGGGAAGACATTCATTATGGGCTTGAGGAATTTGATATGCTCATTTCTGTAAAAATTACACTCAAAAAGGACGTGCTTCAAAGTTTCAATTTCTCTATCCTTACAAGGACACAATCTTTTTTCATAAGGGGTGCCAGAATATCACCCATCTAAAATTGCGGATTGGAGACAGTTAAATCGGGCTCTTGAGAAGACGTGCCTGTATTTTGGGATAATCAGATTCTCCAAATACCTAGCACTTTGGGAGAAATTATAGTTTAGGCCAAGGTGCAAGATGGAGCATGTTTTGCGAGCCTTTGAAATAGAATATTGAAAGTCAATGTCCCTAATCCATTTTTCCAGGATAGAGTTGGCTGCCTTGGGTTCCTGGGCATAAAGAAAGTCCGTAGAGAGCCCTAATAGATGCAGTTTGGCTGGAAAAGCTTTAAGCCATGAGCTATTATGGACACCTTTCTGTATAAGGTTAAGATATCCCATGGAGGGATCAGCATGTATTACCTTATTCCAATATCTAAAAGCAAAGAGCCAAGCACTACATTCTAGTGATGTTAGACCAGTCTCTAATCGTAAGGCAGCTGCAGGGCATTCCCAGAATGGATCTTAGAAAAATTGAAAGAACACTCTCTATACTTGTGTGAAATCCTAGAATCCAAGTTGGTATACCATATAACAGTTGGGGCAGAATCTTGAGCTTAAAAACTTGGATAGCAACTGGTATAAATTGCCCCCCCCCTTAGTAAAGAAAAAACGCAACATAGCTTTCTGCATGTTCTGGGCTGCTTGGATTATGGACCGTCTATGGGCAGCCCAGGAAAGTTTATGGTGGAATATAATACCTAGATACTTTAGCTGTTTTACTTGCTCAATGCAAGAACCATTAATTGTCCCATTTCTTGGTGTTACAGACTGAGCGAAAACCATAATTTTGGTTTTAACAAAATTTATAACCAATTGGTTGTTCTTACAGTAGGTCATAAATGTACGGATCAGCCATTTAAGGCCTATTTTCGATAGTGACAGAAGAACCGCATCATCTGCATAAAGCAGTAGGGGGCATTTGGTCTCTGCCAATCTAGGAGAATGGAAGTCTGTTCCAAGACACCACCCAAGCAGATCATTTAAATACAGGTTAAACAATGTGGGGGCTAATAAACAACCCTGTCGAACCCCTTTATTAGCCTGAATAGGTTTTGTCAGGTTTCCTTCTGTACCACATCTAACACAAAGTGTAGTGCCCTGATAAAGACATTTAATAAGATATAGGAGTCTCTTATCTATAGAGGTTTTGTATAATTTTGACCATAGAATATCTCTTGGGACAGAATCAAAGGCTGATTTTAAGTCTATGAATGCAGTATAGAGCCCATTACCATGAGAGGACATATATTTCTCCGCAAGATGGCTGCTGATCTACCCTTTCTAAATCCTATCTGTTCCTTCCCCAAGATATTTTCCTCCTCTATCCAAGTAAGTAGTCTTTGATTTAAATGATTGGAGTACAATTTAATCAGCACATAGAGTAGACTGATTGGTCTGTAGTTGGTTGGGTCTGTCCTTTCTCCTTTCTTAAAGATAGGTATTATTATGGCTTCGGACCAAGCGATGGGAAATTTACCTGAGTTATTGATATGGGTAAACGAGTTTGCCAACAGAGATGCCCACCAATCCATGTTAGCATTTAGCATTTCAGGGAGAATGGCATCTGTTCCCGGGGCCTTGCCTGATTTCATACTTCTAATCAGGGTTTTTGTTTCAGTCTCTGTGACCGGCCTCCATGGAGGAGTGTCATTTAAATTTATAGTTGGAAAGAAATCTATTGAGTACTCTTTAATGTCCCCGAATAGAGTAGAGAAGTGCTGTTCCCAGATGTCCGCTGAGATGTTACAGCTGAGCTGGTTCAAGGACGAGCTCAGGGCATCAGTG
The DNA here is from genome assembly GCA_037013535.1 of Intellagama lesueurii. Taxonomy (NCBI): domain Eukaryota; kingdom Metazoa; phylum Chordata; class Lepidosauria; order Squamata; family Agamidae; genus Intellagama; species Intellagama lesueurii. The sequence goes on from JBAJHW010000001.1 coordinate 116,860,003, forward strand.
ACAAGAGCCCAGAAGAGTTTAGATTTTTTTATTTAAAGTGCATTCTATTAATGCATTCCATCCCTTTTGAATTGCTTGTCTCTTTTTAAGTGCTATTAATTGTTTATATTTCTTTTTTATATCATAATATTCTGCGGGTAATACGTTTGGGATGTGGTGGCGCTGTGGGTTAAACCGCAGAAGCCTCTGTGCTGCAGGGTCAGAAGACCAGCAGTTGTAAGATCGAATCCACGCGACGGAGTGAGCTCCCGTTGCTTGTCCCAGCTCCTGCCAACCTAGCCGTTCGAAAGCATGCAAATGCAAGTAGATAAATAGGTACCACCTCGGTGGGAAGGTAACGGCGTTCCGTGTCTAGTCGTGCTGGCCACGTGACCACGGAAATTGTCTTCGGACAAAACGCTGGCTCTAGGGCTTGGAAACGGGGATGAGCACCACCCCCTAGAGTCGGACATGACTGGACTAAATGTCAAGGGGAACCTTTACCTTTACCTAATATGTTTAGGTTTTCCTTTCTATAGTTGTTATATACCTCTCTCATTTGTTTTTTAACTACATCACATTCCCTGTCAAACCACTTGGGGCCACTTATCATTAATGAGGCTTGTGGAATCAGTTGTTTGGAGGTTAGGGCCATATTCATCGCATTGATTAGGATTGAGTAGTTATTTATGGCAGTAGTGGCATTTGTGGCTCCTATGATTGAATTTTTTAGGGACTCCCCCTCAGCGGAGCCAAAGAAGCCTTCTAGCTTATTGTGGGTTTCCTCAGTCCAGTGTATTCTCTTTTGTTTGAAGCTTAGAAATTTATCTTGGAGATGAGGTTTTGCACTCAGATGTACAGACTGTGAAAGTAGGAGGGTGGTATTAAGGGGGAACCAAGTTTGTGTTGGAAAGACCTTTCTCTTCAGGTAGGCTTTCCCTTTGTGGTTGGTTGTCTAAGAGGGGTTTTGAAATTCGACAGTTTATAATTTTTATTTATTTTTTAAACTTTTTTGTTTCAAAATCTGTTTTAGTCATGCTTTTATCTAACATTTTAAATATAATGGTTATTGAACTCGTTTTTAAATATTCAAATAACTTGCTTTTTTTAGCTTTCAAATGTTGTCTTTTTTAACGATATGTGCCACCTTGGGTCCTTTTTTAGGAGAAAGGCAAGGTAAAAAAATATTTTAACTAAATAAATATAAACAAATTGGGAAGACACAGTTCTGCTCCATTCAAGCCAATGGCTGCACTGGCATTGACATCAGCATGAGAACTTCATCTGGAACTGGTTGAGCATTTTACATGTATTGCAAATGGAGAAGGAAATGTATTGCAGCAAAAAAAGAAATACAGTCTTGAACTCACTTATTTATACATTTATTGATTGCAACCATACTATGGGTAGACACTAGAGGCAGTTTTTAAATTTTTTAAAAAATGGTGTGTAGCAGTAGGATCCAATTAATCCTGCCACTCATGGAATGCCTTCCAATAATACCACATTCTCTTTTTCCCTGCCTGCTACTATAAACACTCGAGATCTGTTCTGGATGTTTGAGGAGTCCTCCAGGACATATTGTAGTGGAGTACAGGGGGCTGCAGATGGAAAGAGCAGAATAGTTACTTTTTGGCGGATGATGACTTCTAGAATCCGCCAGTATCTGGCCATGCTAGATGAATAATTCTGGGCATTGTTGTTTGCCTGCCTGCCTGCCTCCTTGCCTCTCTCCCTCAAGACTCTTTTTCCAAGCTCTGAAGGAAAGGAAGTGCAAATTCTGTTGCATAAGCAAAATTCACTTGCAGAACTGTGGTCTTCCTATTCAATTTTGAAGGATGTTTTTAAAAATCTATTCAAATCAAAGATTTTCTTGTAGCATTGTTCAAACACCTGAGTATATTGATAATTCCCGAACTGAAAAGAAGTAAAAACATGCCTCATTTACTGCCTTGCCGGTGGTCATTACTTGCCCTCAGCGATATTAGCTTATCTAATATCTTATTTGCTTCAATGTGTAGCATTGTTACATCATACTGTTTTTGCATAATTTTTGATCAGCCGAGCAGACATGTGTGACTAATCTAGGAGCCAGTGCCTTCAGGAAAGGATGCTCAAGGATTTTGTCTCATCTGTTTCTCAAAGCAAACAGACTTGATCTGTATTTGCCAGACTAATGTATAGATCTAAATAGTGCAGTCTTGCATATTCTATAGGTCTTTGAATTGTGCAGTACAGTTTTGAGCTCAAAATGAAAGCATACTGAAATGCATACAAAACTTCATATTTTAGGATACAATCACTGGACCTCCTAGAAGAACCCGAGGAGTACCCCACTCTGAAATGGCAGGACAATATGCCCCCATGCTTAGCCCATGAGCTACCAGTTAAACAGACTTATAAATAGATAACTACTATGCAGGCTATAGATGTAGCTCTTGTCCACCCTTCCCCCATGCTATTTATAGCCATTTCTCCTTTTTCTTTCCTTTTTTAAGTTAGTTTTTCAGGAGGTCCATTTCCTTATGACCATTCTTATTGGATCCAGAATGGCTTTCTTTTAAAAGATCCATTGCATTTACCTCACTTCTGAAAATTACATAGCTATAAATCATTCTTTCTAGACGGTTCCATGTCTCTGCTATCTCCATGTGACAGTGCGGTAGCTAGCGGTTGGCCTTGTCGTCAACCATTTCCCGTCTCTTCATCCAGTGCAACTTTTGTTTCTGATTTGTATTTCTCCTGTGAAAACAGCCCTTCTGGGGGAACAGCCGTGCCGTTTGTGTTGTTTGAAAGAGGCAGGCAACATGTTTAGCTTTACCCACAGTTACTAAAGCACAGTACATTATTTCTATAAATGGGCCACGATGGTGTTTTGTTATGAAACGCCTTTTGACATAGGACGGCCACAACACTTAGCCTTCCAAATATATTTCAGCATTCTATAAAAATGTCAAATCTCCCAGTACTCCCAGGGTATATATGTGCATTTCTGAGAATTTAGCGCCACAAAGTTTTACCAAGATGGAGAGATGAGATATTTACGAGCTTTAAATACTGCCTTGCCTGAGTTGTAATCATCATTTTCTCCCCAAGGTTAGACATGGCATAACTATAGTAACAAAAAGTGCGAACTATCCTGAGATAAACTAAGAGTTTTTCCAAAGCATGTGAGCCTAGCTACACATTGAACAGACCAAAGTGATAGAAAGAGAGTTGTACTGCCACACCAGCTCCCTCTATGGAAGATGATTTTTGTGGGCCTTTCAACCCGGTAGAATCTCTTTAGTTGAAATTCAGGAAACAGAGAAGCTTTGGACCTCACCAATACTACCCCAAACCTTATTTCAGAGTTTTCTGTATGACAGTGCTGGAAAGAAAGAAAAATAGAGATTTCTGCAGGCACATAAGCAAAGGCCTCATCCAAACCAAACCAAACCAGCCTCCCACCCTCCCCAATGCCCCTTTCTCTGCTGGTCAAGGTTAGGAGAAGGACATCTCTCCCAAAACCTGAATTATTGGTAGCTTGCAATTTGATAGGAATTGGGAACCTTGCCCATCATTTACCTCACCTGAGTATATGAAGTCTTAAATGTGTATATATTATCTTACTAGTGGCCCTGTAGGCCTTACAGCATAGAAAAGCAATATACCTATATTGCTAGAGGTATGCAGGTTGAAAGAATGGCAAATTGACACCAAGGGCACCCTGATTCCAAATGTAATTTTTAACCACTTGTTTCTAAATTCCTTTCATCTTTGATCCTCTTGTCCATTCAGGCATTTATGGCTGAGATATACAAATCTGGAACTCTAATGACAGTCCAAGGTCAATTCAGGATATCACAGTTTCTATTGCTGGTCTTGAAATTGTCTGGCTGTGCTCCGTTCTTCAGTTGTTGCCTCTTATTTAATTGATGTTAAACACCAGTGCTTAGTGTCTAAATATTTGCCTTAAAGAGGCTGCCACAAAGAACAAGTTCAAGGCAGGACACTGAGTGCATAAAGTGCTAGAGCAAGAGGCAATATGCAAATATTTAACAAACAGGTCAAGAGTGCAAGACATGTCAGACATCTCTTGAGATGAATGTCTAGTTGACATGAAAGATACCTAATCAGATAGCTTTAATTATGTTGCTCCTCCTGATTATGAACCAGTGGTACATATTGATTTGCCTGGGACTGAAAATACCACTTCAATAAGAAGTTCTTCAAAAGACCACTAAAAAGCAGTGGGTTCCAGACGTCCTTAAGCTGCCACTGGTTTGTCAAGCAAAGTGAAATACTGAGGCAGATTTACAGGTTGAAAAGCTTGGCACATTTTTATGGAAGACAAATTGTTTCAAGAAGAGGAGATAAATTTCTGATGCCAGTTTGGTGAGACTGGCAGGGGGGAAATGTAGACAACATTTTTGGCACAGTGTTATATTTGGTGGCCTTTGTATTGAAACATGTCCCAAATATTAGCCTTTCCACAGGACACTGGGAGGTATTTTTCCTTGATGGTAGAGAAGACGTGTGACCCTATTCCACCTCTGTAGCTAACAGTTCCACACAAACAATAATGATACATATGTTGTATCACATGTCATAAGTATATTTACCCAGGCAGGTTAAAACTTGACTGTATGCTGATAAATAGCACATGAGCTAATGTTTACCAATGAAAAATAGGTCAAGAATATATGTGTTCAGAAGGAGAAAGGTCTGCAGACAGGGGAGAGTCTTGCAGTGACTATAATAATAGACTAAAATCACTCTCATTGATGTGGAAATGTTTCATGGAGCTCATGTTGGCTGGGCTGCCCATAGCTCAATAATGCCTGTTGGAGACCCAATTTGAATTTGATCTTTATTTTGATCACATTACAATGTTTTGATCATGATTACCTTAAGTTATGAATGGAAAAGTTTTCACAAGGCTGGGAATGACTTAAAAGAGCTGTGGAATCCAGCCCCATTGGAGTCTTGAGAGGGTCCTCTGGATTTCCCCAGATGGAACCTTCACCTCCATGGCACCATTTTTCATGGTTTTGCAACTTTTGTACACATTTTTCCCCATTGTAACAGACTAAAAATATCTCTCCAAAGGATACATTAAAGATAGTAAGAATTTTTAAATGAGCTGACATACCCTATTGGCTTTGGAGAATGTTCTCCTTCACCCCTCTTGTAACAATGAGTATCAGAAATACCAACTATTGATTATTCCTTTCTCTCCCAATATCATTTTCTCTTGGTATTTTCTAATGATCTCAGAGGAAGAAGGGGGGGGGGGGGGAAGTCTCATATAAAAAACATACTTTCTGACCCTGCTGGAGAAATGTTGATTAAAATTTAGCATGTAATACGCCGCCACCTGTTCAATATGAATATACCTGGGTCTTACATTCTCTTTATTTGCCAGCCTAGAGATGCACCAATGAGAGATGCACACATAAATGTAAGTATTTTGGTTCTGAAGCCAACTGCATAAAAAGCAAACATTCCAATAACATTGGAACTCTTGCTTATAAAGTAGCTATGTGGTTTGCTGCACCTGAATTTTTCGACCAAGGGCAACCTGCCATGGATCAAATATCTGTAACGATCAAGAATGAAGCCCCAAACTGTCTGTTAGGCATGTACCTCATGTGTACATTCCAGGTTTAATGTTTGTGGTTTACTGTAATTCTTACCCATGCCGTTGCTTCTGTAATCAGACTTGAATCTTGAGTGTTTTCTCAAGGTGATGCAATGTAAACATGGCAACTGGCAAGTCAGAGCAAGTGCGCCTTGTCTTAGCTGCATCTCTCCTGCAAGCCTTTTCAAATCAACCAGGGTGTAACACCACACTCTGTATGGCAACCTGTTAATCAGATGCCATTGGCAAGGCCAAAGATGACAGAACAGCCCTCTTTCTTGGGAATAGTCTGGAGAAAGATTATACAATAAGGTCCTTCTAAATTCTTTTCCTCTCTACCAGGCTGGTGGCTAATACTAATTTCTCTATGCCACCAAAATGGGGATGACACCCAGCTCTGTATCTTTTTTTGGTCTTATCCGGGTGAAACACTAGAAATTCTGAATCCATTAGTGGACTAAATGAGAACAAATGAATTGACATCCAGCTGGTGTTTGTTCTAGATGCAACTGCACTCTTTTGAAAGATCAGGTTTGCAGATCACGGGAGCTCTATTCTTTTACACAACATTCAGGCTGGCTACACAGGTGTTTAGCCCACTGTTTTGTCTGCTGCAGGGATGGGCTGGTTTGCTTCCAAAGCTGGCGATCAGATAATGTTTTTACTGGAGCAAACCCACCCACCCCCAAAGCAGTCCTACCCACACCTTTCTCAGTCTCGGTCAGGGGCTGCTGGTTTTTTTTTAGGTGTGGGTAGGATTGCTCCATTTTGGTTCAATTTGAGTGTGGGTGAATACTGGGATCACACCAAAGTGGCTGGCTGGCTATGCCTTTGGAGAAGCTGCTTAATTGAACACTTCCTCTGAGCTCTCCTTTGGAGGGCAGGGCATTTCTTTTTAATTGTTGCTAATCTTATCAGCCATGCTTTGAAAGTTTTTTTTTTAAACTGCTGTCAAAGCATCACTGATGTGCTGTGCCGATTTGTAAACATTAAAAGCAATAGGACTCTTCTGTCTCAGTTCGTTTCCAAAGTCTAGGAAGATTTAAAGGGAAAGCTTCCTATTTCTGTGTAAGCAGCTTTATAGGACAGCCTTCATGATCCTGAGAAATCTTTCCCTTTCAAAGGAAACAATATTTCCTAAAGCGAAAAATCTGGATCATAATAAACATGGTCAATTGAGAGGTAGTGTGGTTTCATGATTCAAAACCACCCAATTCTTGCATGTGGATACAAGGATGACACCACACATCTTTGCCCAACCTTAAGCAACCCTATTTAGCCTGATCCTGCCTGCTCTAACTTGGTTTTCCAGCCAAGCCCAAAAACATTTTGGCATTTCAGCAGATACATGTACTGCAACCCTATTTGCTTGCTTTCTGCTGACTAGTTTGTATTGGGGCTCTCAATCCTGGATTCTTTTTTACACTGGAGCAGTTTTCAGGATACTTTATTTTCTCATGTAATATTTTTGAGTCATGCCAGAAATGATAATTGCTTGTTCTATACCAATCCTACTAATACACAAATATTACTTTTTGATGTGTGTGTATGTGTACTACCATTATTCAGAATTTTGTACAGCCATAGTCTAACAACAAAAAAAGCATACCAAACTCATGTACTAGGGGTAACCATGACAAAAGACGTATAAAAATGGAATACAAAAATCGTACCAGGAGTTGTTGTTGTTGTTTAGTCGTTCAGTCGTGTCCGACTCTTCGTGACCCCATGGACCAGAGCACGCCAGGCCCTCCTGTCTTCCACTGCCTCCCGGAGTTTGGTCAAATTCATGTTGGTAGCTTCGGTGACACTGTCCATCCATCTCGTCCTCTGTCGTCCCCTTCTCCTCTTGCCTTCACACTTTCCCAACATCAGGGTCTTTTCCAGGGAGTCTTCTCTTCTCATGAGATGGCCAAAGTATTGGAGCCTCAGCGTCAGGATCTGTCCTTCCAGTGAGCACTCAGGGTTGATTTCCTTCAGAATGGATAGGTTTGTTCTCCTTGCAGTCCAGGGGACTCTCAAGAGCCTCCTCCAGCACCACAATTCAAAAGCATCAATTCTTTGGCGGTCAGCCTTCTTTATGGTCCCAGCTCTCACTTCCATAACAGGAGAGTTTGATTTAAAACATGCATACATTAGGCAGAACAGCACACAAAATGTATGCACTACAAGTAATGTGCATGAAAATGTGTGTAAGTTTCTATGCAACTTTTTGAAGTGCAAAAGGATGTAGAAATGGGATGTCCAACCATTTATTTTCCTTTCTCCTATATTCAATTTTTTAAAAACCTCAAGTTCTTCCCAAATCAAATACAGTATCTACTAAATTTGTCACAACCAGCCTGAAAGAACCCTCCCCCCTCCAATTTTCATGGACCAGGTTTTAGATTTATATAGCCATTCTGAGCATGGAGAGGGCCGTGTTATATCTGCCTGCTATATAAAATGAGCCTCTCCGATAAAGTGATGGCAACTCTTAATTATTCATGAATCCCTGGTACCCAGGGATTCAAGCCAGCCCTTTAAGAATTGAGTAGTCAAAGTCTTAGGCTTAAATGTATCAATCTGTTTCTCCCACATTTGAGAGTGTTTTTACCTGAAAAAGAAAAAGAAAAATCTCAATTTATTTCTCTCCTGTGAATTTGTGTAAAATCTTATTTCATACAAAACAAATAAAATTATCTCCCATTTCTATTTATGTGGCTTCTGTGAAGAAAACTACAAGACAGCCTTATGGGGGCCTCTGGATTCTATAATTCAAACAGAATTGGAAGTAAAGGCAGGACTGAAATAAAAATCATGATCTTAAGACTCTTCCCCTTAAATCCCACACACACACCCCTTCTCTGCCTGGCTCTGAACACAATGCCCTGTTTCAAGCCCTTATGTCTTTTGCTAGTGTGAAAAGTCTGCCTTCACCTGGGTTTCCGCTGTGAGCTTATTTATATAGGTCACACTGCAACTCCATCTCTCTTTTGAGAAGCAGCCGTGACTGGCTGTTAACACAATGCAAGAGTTTCAGGCATTAGAAACGTCTGTACGAGCACTTTGTGGCTCTTTATTTACTTGCTCCATGGGGAACGCCTTGTCAAGACCACATGTAAACAGCGTTAACTTTGCTGGGGAGTGGAGAGGGAGAGGAGAGAGTGCTCTCAAGTGTGTATTTCCCATTTTAATAAAGTCTGGTTTAGAGAGGGATGCGAGAAGCACATTAAACAATGCACAAATATGTGCAACACACCCCTTGGGTCTCTGGCCTGACAACTCCTCATAAATCCACGGCTGCTGCTATCCGCTCCAATCTGGACAGAGCACCATGGATCTGTCAAAAAGTAAGAACTTCTGCAAAAGATTAATTATTTGTTCAGACAGGGTCCATGCTGAGCTTCTTTAAAGGGTTCATTTTCTACTGCTAAGCTCTGAAAGAACATTTCAGGGTTCCTGTTTTATTTTCCCTCTTAACCCCAAAGGCAGAGTATTTGTCTCCAGAAACAAGGCAGGGAGGAGGCACTGAGCAAAGTACCTTTTAATATTTCCTCCACCCTTTCCCATTGAAACAATCCATCTGTACTCTGTTGCTTCCTATTCAATGCACAGCCACTTTTCCAGGACTCCTAAAGTTCTCTAGATGAAAGCTCCACTGGGAACTTGGCAAGTCCGCTAAGGCAATGCTTTTACATGGTCTCCACTGTTTAACACTGTGTGTGTGGATGGCATGACCTGCCCCAGTCACTGTCATTTTGTATGGCTCTGCCTCCCCCATCCTTTTTTTAAAAAAAACAAAACAAAACAAAAGTCATCACTAGAGACGGACATGAACTGCCAGTTTATTTATTGGCCGAATAGGAGTTCAGAACTTCCTAACCCCACGTCCTCTGGCAGGCACCCACTCAGATGAAATACTATGTCTTCCCTGCCTCTTCCAGGCACTGCCTCTGAGTGGCTGCCTGCTGGAGGAAGCAGGACTGGGAAGTGCCAATAAACGAACCGGCATGAACTGCCGAACCAGCAGTTCCTGCCCATCTCTAGTCAATACTCGTCCATGTCAGGCAAAATTTGCACTGAAATACCAGGGTTCTCTTCTATTGGTTTTAGTATCAAACTGGTCATCACCTGATCGGAGGCACTGATCTGATATGACCAAGATATTTTCCCTACCTTTCTGTGCTTTTTTGTTATCAGATTGAAAAGCTCATTCATTTAATCAGAGGTGGTGGGGAGAAGTGTTATGGCATTTTGAACTAGAAATCCATTTCCATGTCAGGGACTTCTGAGATGGAAACTTACATTTAAGTTTCACTTTTAATTAAGTCTTTTAAGTTTAAAAAAGTCAGCCAAAGGAACTTGATGTACCAAAGGTTCTTTGAGAAACCAATGACCTTTGAAAACATGCCTTCTTCAGTGCAGTGCAGATGTGAAGCCTGATAAAAACTGCGACAACCAGGACCAGCCAGTGCAACTTTAGCCAGTCTGGAGAAACACCCAGCTTTCTTTTCTATTCTTTTTTATTTATTTATTTATTTTTTTAACTAGGGATAAGGTAAGGAATACAGAAGGTAAAGGGGAATATGGGGGGGGGGAAGGGGGGAGGAGAACACAAAATATACTATCATCCAATCTGTTCATGTTGCGATATCAAGTCGACTTTCCGCCTTTCTACAATTTGATTGCCCTCCAGGTTTCAATTTACAGTTACATCTTAGTTTAAATCTATGTTATTCAAGTACTATCTGGTGACTCAAGCCATTTATATAATAAATCCCATTGTTCAGTTGCCTTTTGTATTGGACAGTCTTTCAACACTTCTGATAAAATATCCATTTCTGCCGCTTCCCATATCTTCTCAATGAGTTCCTCTTGTTTCGGTACCTCCGATTTCTTCCAGTTCTTAGCATAAAGAATTCCGGCTGCAGTGACTATATATATAACTAGGTAATTCTTTGTCTTATCTATATTGTCTGGTATAATGCTCAGTAAAAACAGTTCTGGGGTTAGTGGAACATTACAAAGCAGTATTTTTTGTAACAGAGTATGTACTGCTATCCAATACTGTTTCGCTACTCTACAAGTCCACCACATATGGTAAAAGCTTCCCTCATGTGCTTCACACTTCCAACAAACATTTGACACCTCTGTATAAATCTTTGACAATTTTTCCGGAGTCATATGCCACCTATAAAACATCTTGTATATGTTCTCCTTGAAATTTACCAGTTTTGTGAGCTTTCTGTTATTTTTCCATATTTGCAACCATTGATCAATATCAATATTATGTCCTATATTTTGTGCCCACCCAGCTTTCTTTTTGAAAGCATTGTTCATTAGCAAAAAGAGCCTTGAGCCTGTCCATCAACTTTTCATATTTAATTATCAGGCACAGAGGTCACCTGGTCACCACCATTCCCAGTACAGGACTATGTATTCTATTTAAATTACCATTTTCTCCTTTGCAGATCTACAAGCTCTTTTGCTCTCTAGAAATATACTAGAAATGTAACATAAGAAAGTTAAGATGCATTTCCTCTTTTTATGTAATGTGTAAAGGACAAATTATAGCTATGAAAATTCCCTCTTTTCCACAGCTATGAAAGTGAGAGGGGCCCTGTTCTCTTTTGCAGCAGGTAACTGTATTTTAAATCACCTCACAGAGAAAATCTACAGTTGACAACTATGCCTCTTTGTGTATACACATGCAAGTAGATAGGAAAAGGTGTGTCTAAATAGGGATGTAACAGGGGCAGCAGAATGTTTCAGGAGTTCAGTGGTAGAATTGGATACATTGTGATTGGCATTCCAGCCCATCCACCCACCCACTTCTTCCTTCCTCTAGTCCCACCTCTGGTTTTCCTTTTATGGTTTATTCTGAAGCAGCTTGGTTTTCAAATACACACATTCTACAGCATCATCTCTCATTTTGTCTTTCTTTCTTCGCCCCCGTCCCTTGAAAAAAAAATCTGCAGAGGTGATTTAGCACTAAACTGATAGGCAATAAAATTAAAAAATTTAAAATTAAAAACATATGTGTGGGGGTGGTGGTTAGTGGATCTCTGCGTTACACCCCATCTTAACATCCACCTATAAAAATTTACTTTCAATCAAACATAGCTATAAAATTTTGATATGACCATACACGTAATAGTCTGAAGGACTCACACAATCTAATATTAATTAAGCATGATTTTACCCCAAGGATTAGAGCTTGGAAACTAACAAGCTGAAACCTCAACTGAACTGTCTCAGAAATCCTTCAGATGGAGTAGGATTCCTATACGTTCTGCCAGGAAAGAGCCGCAGGAGGGCTTGCTGGATGTGTTAGCCCAATGCCAGGATGCTGGGGGGAGAAAAAGAGTTGCAAGTGTCCCCTGATATGGTTCAGGAGGATCCAGAGGGGAGGGGGGGTCTGTGCCAGTGTAAATGTACCAGGCATTGTTTGCAGGCAAGCCAGGTAGAATTTCCTTGGCTCTCAGCCAAGTATTGTCTCCCAAGAGGCAGGCTTGGGGGAGGAGAGGTGAACGCTGGTGCTACAGACAAACCCAACCCCCCCCCGTCTTTACAACAATTCAAACCTCCTGACATGAAAAAGTTGCAGCCCTCTAGAGAGACAAAAAATAGTTTGACAGAAAAAAGGGTGGACAAATTCGATTCAGCCCTGTAGGTCATGCAGACAAAACAAAACAAAACAAAACCCTTTGAATTCACCCATTGTGTAAGCACAGCAAATCCCATGGCATTTTACCATGTAGTCACCCTTTTAATCACCTTTTAAAATGTTACTGGCATTGTGACGGAGTTTGGATCTAGGATATCTTATATAGTAGGAACTAGAGATGGGGATATTCATATTTGTATTCATATATGTATTCCCCACTCAGCTGGACCTAATGAGGGTCTGGCCCCCGGGACTGGACTTGCCTGGCCACTCACGTGTCTTGTCATGGCGCCGGTCCCGTTCATCCTTCCAATGGCGCCCGGAGCTCCACTCTCTTCCAGCTCAGCTGGCCACTCCAGGCAGGGGGCAAGAGGACGAGTTTCCCCACACAGCTGCTGAGTGGCCAGCCGAGCAGGGAGACAGCGGAGCTCCAGGCACCACTGGTGGGAAGAGCGGGACCTTCACAGTGCTGGGATGCATGAGTGGATGGGCTGGTCCTGGCGGCTGGACTCTCATGAGGTCCAGCTGGGATAGGGATATTCGTATTCGCATATGAATATCCCCATCTTCAGTAAGAACTGAGAAACTGCTTTTAAATAAAGCAGCCCCCTCTGTCCCAACTAACAGATCTCTGACTTCAGTACTACTCAGATTCACACAACGCTTCTCCTTTGGCACAGAAATCACTGCTGAAAGGGAGAAGACAACACAAAAGAAACACCTTCTCTCTGGTAAGGCATCTGCCAGGCACTCACTGAAACATTCAAGCCTAATAGTCCTTCATCAGGAGAAACCTCTGGGTGGGCGCCGGGGGGCGGGGGGGGGGGGAGAGGGCTAATGAAAGATGGAGAAGCCAATGAGCTTAAATAAACCTCTAGCAGAAAAGCAAGCCTTGTTACACAGATCTTAAATTTTCCACTCCACAAAATATTCACCAAAAGATTTGAGGAGAGAGGAAGACCAGATGTCTCGCTCTTCTGCTAGGACTGGGAAATCTTGAAGGGACTGAGGACTTGTTGTTGAGACTCTGCCCAAGTCAAGAAGAATTCTGCAGGTACAGTTTACATCCTGGCATGCAGGCATTACAACATGTGTTTGACTATATTCGATAGTGGGGAAGAGTGTGTATATGTGCAGGTGTATACACATGTGTCTCCATCTAGATGGGGCCCTCAGTGCTGAAAAGTTTGTACATCACTGTTATATACACTGACCTGGGAGCGATGCTGTTTGAACTCAATGTAAATATGAGTCTGATGGGAAGCCTCTCTGAAGCTTTCTCATTGGGGGAATCAAGCCACAGGAAATAGTTAGGCATCCTTGGAAGAGGTCATTTCCCTGCTTTGAAAGAATATTTGCTTTTAAGAGGATGGTTTCGGTAAAACATATTATTTCCAGAGTGCTCCATACCAAATGAGATATCCACTGTGGTGTAGTGAACAGAGTGACTGACTAGGACTCAGGAGACCTGTGTTCAAATTCCCACTTGGTCATGGAAACTCAGAATGGTGGTGGAAATAGCATCCACAAAGGCAGATGTCCTTCAGCATATGTTCCAGCCAGTGTCCGTATAAGAAGTGTGCAAATATAAATTTTTGGACTACATCTGCCAGAACTGACCTCAGGACCTCTGGGAATCAAAAACATTAATTTTCACAAATCTATTTGTCAAATTTCCTAGAACAGTTCACCAATGATGCTCATTGGGTGGCCTTGGGTAAGGTACTATCTCTCAGTCTAATCTCCCTTAAGGATGTTGTGGGACTAATATAAGAAGACAAAGCTATATTGTAACCAGCTGTGACCTCTTTGAGAGAACAGAAAAGGAGCAATAATAATGGAGCATGGTCTTTTTTCTTTCCTCCAAATAGCCCACACACTAACTTTATTACCACAGCCAATTTTCTTTTTTTTAATGTTGAGAAGTTCTACAAGAAACTGATGAACATACCTGGCAGAGCTGTCCTGAAAACTGGTGCACAATATGGTTTTATGCATAAAAAGTTTGTTGTTTATATACCACCCCATAGCGGTATATAAAGCATTCTCTGGGTGGTTTACAATTTAATTATGTAGGCTAAACATTACCTCCCCCCCCCCCCCCCGAGCTGGGTACTCAATTTACCAACCTTGGAAAGATGGAAGACTGAGTCAACCTTGAGCCAGCTACCTGAAATTGAACCTGGGTTGTGAGCAATACTATAGTTTAACCACTGTGCCACGAGGCGCATAGTTATGCATAACCATTCACTCACTCCTCGCAAGACAGATATTTCTTCAGCTTTTTCCCAGATAGCTTTCCTTATAGATTTTTTTAAAAATATGTGCAAAGGAAAGTGGTTTTCAGCCACCGAATATTTATTTTCACTTGAGTCTGGATGTTTTTCACCAGACAGTGCTGAAATGTACCATGATATACTCTCTTTCCACTGACCATGCTGACTGGGACGTGGTGTCATGCTCCAAAATGTATGAGGGCACCATGTTGGGCAAGTGTGCACTAGATGGACTTTTTTGCATTAGGGTATACCAGTGCATCTATGTATGTGTCTCTTATGATAAAAGCAGGCTGGTATTCTTTTTAAGATAGCAGAGCACTGGCTGAGGTGCTGAATCCCTGTTGGAAACAGATACTGATATGCCAACCCACACTCACTTCCTTAACCAAAGCTGCGGTCACACCAGCAAAATGCTTCTGAGTTAGTCCTCGTGAATTTTGACCCTGGGGGTGGGGGGAGAGTTCGGACAATGCAAGGCCATTGTTGATTTTTTTTTGTTCCCCCTCTGTGCTATCTTTGCATCAAACCCAGCCTGCTGGGAGGCTACTACTATATTTGTTTCACATTTCATCATGCAGTACAACTGACATCCCATTGAGTCTGTACTCCAAGACTGATTCATTTCCTATGCATCTGGTGTGCTGTCCCACCTTCCTCACCTGCTGTCATTTGACTCCCTTAATTTTTTAAAAAACCCTAATTTTCAAATGGGAATGTTGACATGTTGGTGTACTTCTGTCAAATATGGAGCGTGTCCCCCTACTGTCTTTTGACCACCATTGAAGTGTGCTGTGGATTCTCCTTCATAGAGGGTAACAAAGCACGGAAATAGAAAGAAATGGCTCGGATCAGTAAGTGGCCAGCAAGGGCATTTTGCTGATTTAGTGATGTACCCACACAATAAAAAAATAAAAAAATTGGAACGGGAGCAGAGAAAGGCACAAGAAAAGCAAGGGGATATGTCCTGCTCAAAGGGTATAGAGTAACATAGCATCTAATTCACCCCAAAAAAAGCGGAATGGTTAAAAAACATATGAACTACTATCGCAGGATACATGCCATGTGACCCACAACGGTCTGTCTCCCAGGAAACAGTGGGGATTTGAACTCCTATCCTGTGACTCTGCAGCCAGGTGCTACAGCCCCTTGAGATACTGTATGTATCTGTGTTATATGCTATCCCATTGAAATAAACTTACAGTGACTCTAACAGGGCTTTCAAGGTAAGTGAGATATTTCCGGAGTGGTTTACCAGTTTCACCCCCCTAGTGAGTTTCCATGACCAAGTGGGGAGTCAAATCCAGGTGTCCTAAGTAGAGATGGGCACAAACCACCAAAATGACAGTTTGTCTTGGTTCGTGGTTTGTCAAGGTTGACAAACCATGAATCATGAATTTCCCCATGGTTGACTGATGAACCACAAATTGGTTCATCAGGCTTTTTTTAAGACAGCTCATGGCAGAGGAGGAGGAGGACAAGGACAAGGTAGGGATGTGACAGGAGCAGTGGGAAGGGAGTGGGGGGCAACAAACCAGGAGGTTCCTAAATCGTCCCAAAATTAATTGCTTTGGGAAAGTTTGGGTTCTCTGGTTTGGACAAATGCGAACCAATCTGAAACAACAAATTGGTGATTTTCCAAGAATTTCCTTGTTCATTTTTACCTTTGTCCCCATTTTACCTTCATCCTGAGCCCTAGACTGTCACTTTGTTCATTACATCACATTAGGCATACCAAGTGAAAAACAGAAGATTGCAAAAATTGATTTTTTTTTCTTGTCAGAAGAAGAAAGATTCCAGACACATCTCCACATAGCCTCTGCTCTGTATCTTCAGATAATTAGGATATGATTTCCAAATAAATATATTTAGGAGAATTAGACTATTTGAAAGCCGCTTTCAATAAAATATTTGAATTAAAAGCATGGAAGAAGGAACCAAGTCAGTTGGACATTTCTTGACAAAACATTGGAGCTCTGCTTGTGATACATTTGTTTATGCTTGCCTTAATAGTGGTTGTGTATTGCTAGAACTTCACCTACCCCCTTCACAATCAGCCTGAACCTGATAGCTGTACCTTCATGGATGCAATATCAAACCCTCTTCATGACTCGTAACCTGTCCAAGCATTCCGAAACCCCACAGGTAATTTACCTGGGACTGAACTTGTCTGCACATTTCAAACCTCCATAGAAAACAAAATATTTCCCAATAGAATGGTTAAGAGGTAAGGCTGAGTTTTGTTTTCTCCTGGTCCTGAGGGAGGGATGAGCAAGAGCGGGGCTCCACGCCAGGCGCCTGCCAGAGAAAGAGGGAGAGGGAGAAGAAGCAGCCACCGCCGCAGCAGCAGCAGCAAAAGGAGGCGGGAAAGAAAGGGGAACCTTCTCGCAGAGCTCGCCTTTACTCAAGTGAAGGAGCAACAACAGCAGGTGCCGGGATATGTTGTGTAATTAATAAAGATTATAAGGTAATAATTGTACAATTGGCTGTTTAAATAATGTTTCTTGGTATTTTGAAAAAAAGCCTCCATTGAATTTATTTTTATTTTTTAACATGACTGTTTCTTGGTCGGTTCACTAAGAGACATTTATTGGCAGCTATTGTAATAAAATTGTATTGATTGTGGGTTTAATCTGGAACGATTCAAATGAAACATTCAATACGTCCTCCTCTGTCCTCTTTTTTGTCTTTCTATGTCCTCCTTTTGGTACCCATGTATCTGGCAACCCTACCCATAAGAGACCCAAAGAAGCTCATAAGTATTAAAATCATACAATAAGAACAAGTTTAAAGTGCCATTCAAGAACATCTTTGTAAATAAAGATGAAGGTCTTTAGCATATTGCTTCCCCAGTCTTTGGCTTCTTTCATATTTTAGAACAGGAATGGGGAAAAAAGATGCTTAAGATTATTGATTAAGTATGTAGAGCTTCTCCTCAAGGCCCAACTTTCATGTGGCACCCTAATTTCAGGTTCTTCAACCATGCTTTAAAGCAACTACGGAGATAGATTAAGGCATGTCCAGACACGGTGATTGTTCTCTGTTGATTCATGATCCCTGTACTGCATGGTCAGAGATCATATTGATTGTATGGTTCATATGTCTCTGCTCTTTTTTACCCAGAATGGTACACTTCAACTGTCCACATAGTGGGTGATATTAGCATCATTTCTCCTTGAGTCTCCCCTTTACCCATCATCTTCCTCTGTTAACATCACAGTCTTTTTCTCTACCCTTTACATTCCCTTTTATACTTTGTCCCTATCTACCCATGGCATGCTCTGGTCCATAAGTGACTATAAAATAAAGATTCTGGTGAATGGATTTACCAAAACTTTTTGTTCTAAATTTATTTATTTCATGCTCCCATAGCATGCTACCCTTGTTGATTCAACATCCTTTTTAAAAAATAAGAACCAATATGGTGCTAAAGCAATTTATTTATTTATTTAACTTATATGCCACCCACACTACCCAAAGGTCTCTGGGCGGCTTACAACAATTTAAATACAATAAAAAGATAAAAAGATAAAACAATTAAAATGCAATTAAAAATACAGTACTCTAAAAATTGCCATCAGGACCCACAGTTGATATTATTTCAATAAAAAAAAATCTTCTGGAACAGGAAGGTTTTGACCTGGCGCCGAAACATCATCAACGTCGGTGCCAGACGAATCTCACTTGGGATGGTGTTCCATAGTCTGGGGGCAGCTGCCGAAAAGGCCCTTTGTCCTTGAGAGATGGCTCTTTCAGGAGGGCCCCCTGGCTAGATCTCAATTGCCAGGTAGGTTTATATGGAAGGAGGTGGTTCTTCAGGTATCCAGGGCCCAAGCCGTTTAGGGCTTTATACGTCAAAAAAAGCACTTTGAATTGGGACTGGGCAGTGACTGGTAGCCAATGTAATTTGAACAGAATCGGCCTGATGTGTTCCCTAGCGGTCCCACTGCTCACAAGCCACGCAGCTCGATTCTGAACCAGTTGCAGTCGCCAGACCATCTTCAAAGGCAGCCCCATGTACAGAGCATTGCAGTAATCTATACAGGATGTTACCAGTGCATGTGTAACTGTCATGAGACTCTGCTCGTCCAGGTAGGGCCATAGCTGGTATAATTTCCGCAGCTGAAGGAAGGCGCCCCTGGCCACCGAGTCCACCTGGGCTTCCAGAGTTAGACCAGGGTCCAGGAGCACCCCCAGGCTGCGGACCCTGTCCCTTAGGGGGAGTGCAACCCCATTCAGGGCAGGGAAATGGTCCTCCAGCCTGTCCGGCAAAGCACCCACTAACTGCACTTCCGTCTTGTCTGGATTGAGTTTCAATTTATTAACCCTCATCCAGTCCATTATTAGGTCCAGACACGAGTTCAGCACAGAAACCGCCTCACCTGGATTGGTGGAAAATGAGAGGTAGAGCTGAGTGTCATCTGCATATTGCTGACTCCTCAGCCCAAACCTCCTGATGACCTCTCCCAGCGGTTCCATGTAGATGTTAAACAGCATGGGGGACAGTATCGAGCCCTGAGGAACTCCATGACATAAATGCCATGGGATAGTATATTAACATTCTGACATGGATTTATCACTCTCTCTCTCTTTTTTTTTTGTATATGTATTTAATGCTTCCATTGAACATACCTCTCGAATCTATGTTTTTTAAAATACATAAATAAAGATCTTGACTGTTATTCTCAAGATGCCCAGCAACGCTGGGGAAGGGTTTTTGTTTTCTTTTTTAATCATTCACATACTATGAGTCTGAAAACACAGCAACAACCATTGCAACAACAAAATACCGTCTAATGGGCTGGCTATTCACACAAAACGAGATCTACCCTACTCTGAATTACCAAGAACATCATCTGATCATTGAAAAAAATATATCAAAATGATTAGTGAGGAACAAAGAACAACTAAAGTTTAGATTAATGCAGCAATGGAACAGAATGGACTAGAGAACAGGAAGTTACTTTTTAAAAAAATCATTCACATTTTGTAGCCCCCCCAAGGATTCAAAAAGAAATTAGTTATCATTGTCATTTTTGTTTTTAAAAGTAATTATCCAAAAGGAAGTAAAAATACTTTTGCCTAGGCATGCACCACTTTGTGTGTCTGGACTGCAAGTCCCAGAACTCCCCAGGCATCAGATCCTAGAACTGGACCACAACTCCCAGAATTCTCCAGGTAGAATTCTGGGGGTTTCAACTGAAAAACAAAAATCTGCACAAGTCTACCAGCCAGAGCTCACATACTTTATTTTCATGTAATCTCTTCCCAGAACAGGGCTTCTCTCTCTGCCTTCTCTCTCCAGAGACTTTGCCTGATAGAAACATAGCAATGGGGGCCACTTCCTGCCAGGGGTTGTGGGGTGGGAGCTTACACAGCTACAAAAAGAAGGCTTCAATGCTATCCCTTTGTTTTTTGGGGTTTTTTGGGTTGTTGTTGTTGTTTTTTGCCTCTGCCCATGTAGTGCATGCCTTCGGAGAAGCCATCAAATGGCTGTGCCCTGGAAGCTGATGGCTTCATTGATGGGGAGAGACAGCCCACCATTAAGTGCCCATGTGCATCTATCCCTCTCAAATGCACCAAGAAGGGAGCATGAATTCCTCCCTCCTCAGCCCACATATTCTGCTCCAAGGCCTGTCCTTAATATGGAGCCCCATTGGGCACAATTGCAAACCTAAGATTACATTGTCAGGCACTCCCCCAAACAAGTGATCCTTATGAGCCCTAGAGGTGTGCAGATTTGTGCTTTTGAATTGTAACTCCCAGACGCCTGCAGGCAGATTTCTCCAAGAAATGGGAGTCGCAGTCCAATTCTGGAAGGTGCTACCTGTGGAATTCTGGGAGTTTTGGTCCAAAAATATGAAACTGCACATACCTAATTATGTCATAGTTGTTGCAAGGAAGAATTACTTACATTATTTGCAACTCATTATTTCCAAGCTCTTGACTATAGATGTGCACATGTGCAAAAGGGATACAGATTACAAACAGACTGCTGCACCTGTCTGGACAGCAAACCAGTTATATGTCAGACTTTAATCTTGTCAAACATTGACTCACATGATCTATGACTTGGTGTCATCTGCAGGAAGCAGGCATGAGCAAAGCCACAGCAGAGTATACAGAACACAAGAAGTATAGCTAGCTGAGTAAGTCAAGCCATATCCAAAAGAGCCAAAGCACACCCTCCAAGGGAATGCAAAAACAAACAGAACTCAAACATGACTACCAAAAATTTTGATGCAATTTTCTTAGGAGGAAGCTCTTGATATTGGATTTCACATTGTGTTGTTCCAAAGAGCATTTAATTTATTGGGAGCGTAGTGTTTTACAAAATGAAAAGCAAGCAAGCAGATTTCTGTAATCAAGTTTGAAATTCAACATAATATCAAAACAAAGCTAATTGTTTTGGCATCACAAAGGTTGATGGTTTGAACTTAGTTTATGGATACTTAAAATGTTTTGTAAATACATTTAAAGGGGTTTAAAGTCAAATTTGGATGCAGAATATCTCCCCTTGAATCCATCTAAAAGAAATAGTAATAGTCTAGTGCTCAGCCTCCAAGAGAGACAAGCAGGAGGTTCCATACTGCCAATTAACACATTCATGTTTTTATTTCTTTGAATATACAGTGTTAGAAAACACCTGTGCTAACTCAAATAAAACCTCACAATTGCACTTATATCCTACTGCTTGTCTGAATTTTGTTTTTTATATTGTAATATGTTGCTCTCTGTTGCTGATTTTAGTCTTGGTTTACATTCTGCTCTCTTTATTCACTGGATGAAATCTTGTTGTGCATTTACATAAAATATGTACCTTTTAGTAGTGAATTGCCATTAAGTAATGAAATCTCGGTTGGCATTATCTGTTACATACCGGAGTCATGCTATTTGGTATGCTACAGATAATGCCTACAAAGATTTCTTAACGATGGCCCTTTGCTGCTAAAAGTTGTGCAAGTGTGGAACAGGATTTTGGCCATTATTATATTGTATCACTGTAATGATATTATTTTTTATTTTTTATTTTAAGAGAGTACACATCAGCCAAAGAACTCTGCTGTGAGAAATTTAAAACTGCAAGGAACAAAAATGTGTAAGCCTGCAACTTCACTAGACTTCCCTATAAGGCAAGATGTTACAGAAAACTGGGTTGATTTATTTATTTATTTATTAGATTTCTACCCCGCCCCCCTAGACAGCGTCTACTCGGGGCGGCTTACAAATATCATAAAATATCATAAAAACATCATAAACATTAAACAATTAAATCAATAATATGGTGTATTCAAGATGGGGAATGATAGAAAACAAGAAGATAGAATAGATTGATTGGTGGGAAGACGGAAATAGGCTGACTTGAAATCATGTTCTCTATACAAGAGTGGTCTTGAAATGGAATGGAGAAAGAGATTTCTGTAGAGATTCAAATAAAGCTCTAGCATAGAGAAAGGTAGCCTTTGGCTCTCTCTACATTTTGGACAACTGCCATAGTCCCTAAAAATTGGCCATGTTGGGTGGGGCTTATGGGGACTGTAGGCTAAAGTATCTGGTGTGCCAAAGATCACCCATCTCCGTTGGACAGGTGGCATGGTAATTTTGGGTTTTTCTCCTAGGACTACTGGCAGTAAAGAACTACAGTAACTTAGGTTTTAAATTTTTTCTTCTAGCCAACATGGCTCCCATTGCTGTTGGTATAGATATGTACTTACTTTGACCATCCTCCAATTTCATTCATCCCCAAGGCTGGATTTACCATTGATCAGAATAAGCTATCTCAGGATGCAGATTTTAGACATAATTGAGCTGATGGTTATTTACTGTGTTATCACATCTTGAGTGGAGGGGGTGTTGTTTGGCTCCTATATCTCAGACACGAGTGCATTTGGCTGGCCCTGCTCTTCTGTACGGGTGCTTAAAACATACAAAGCTTCCTTCATTTGATGCCACAATTAAACAGCGCAAGCAGATGCAGCGTGTCAGGACTTGGCAATGCGAAAGCTGTGAGAAATGGTTGTGTGTGGTCCCTTCTAATTGATACTGCAGAATCAAAATGAATCCTAACCAGGAGTTTGATTGACGCCTAAAAATCACAAAGATTTCAAGAAGGCAGCCCCTTTTCATAACTCTGGGATTCTCTGCAGTTGAATGCTCAACCACATGCGAGGGGTGGGTGAAGAAGCAGAGACATGCATGCATACACTCAGATATTCCACAGGTGCGAACAAGTGCACTCTTGACAAGTGGCCCCAGACCAACAACACAGCTGGCAGCTGAGCAAGGGAATGAGGGAGGCACCTGCAAAAGAACAACATTCAAAGCCTTTGCTTGTACAAAATAATCACCTCTGAATGCAGACAGGTCTCAGCTCATAAGCAAAGCAAACAGCTGCCTTAATGTGGCCTACTTCTGAGTACTTATAAATAGGGATGTCTCACTCTTTCTCTCAACACCCACACCAACCTCAAGGATTAAAAAAATGCGGGGAAAAACCAACACAGCAGTAACATACCTGACACATGTTATGATCCCTAGTTCGATAAGTAGCTCTGTTTGTGTGCGCGCGCACACACTGCTTTACAGTCTCACTACCAGCAGGAAACATGGGCATTCTTCTTTTAGAGCTGATTGTTTCAGGGAGTCATTCCATGGACCAAAACATCAAGGTATTATATCTCATGTCAGAGCCCCCTTATTTGGCGACATTGCAATGCTCATGATGTCGCTGAGTTTTTAAATTATCAGTCATCATCCTTTGCAGCTTCGAACACCAGGTGAAATGGTGGTACAATGAACTCCTCATGCCTCCAGATCTTGGTATTTCTTTCCCATGTGACTGTCTTTTACAATACAATTTCTTAGCTTAAGGCCAAACTTTGTGTTACAGATAGCCCATTGTTAATATCTGATGGTCATGGAAAGAGCTTTTCACACATCTTGCAGGTTTTTATTTATTTATTTATTTATAGAGCCTATAGACCGCTTGACTTAGTGCAATACTACTCAAGGCAGTTTGCATAATTAAACAGAGCATTTGTTGTTGTTTAGTCATTTAGTCGTGTCCGACTCTTCGTGACCCCATGGACCAGAGCACGCCAGGCCCTCCTGTCTTCTACTGCCTCCTGGAGTTGGGTCAAATTCATGTTGGTAGCTTCGATGACACTGTCCAACCATCTCGTCCTCTGTCGTCCCCTTCTCCTCTTGCCTTCACACTTTCCCAACATCAGGGTCTTTTCCAGGGAGTCTTCTCTTCTCATCAGATGGCCAGAGTATTGGAGCCTCAGCTTCAGAATCTGTCCTTCCAGTGAGCACTCAGGGTTGATTTCCTTCAGAATGGATAGGTTTGATCTCCTTGCAGTCCAGGGGACTCTCAACAGTCTCCTCCAGCACCACAATTCAAAAGCATCAATTCTTTGGCGGTCAGCCTTCTTTATGGTCCAGCTCTCACTTCCATACATCGCTACTGGAAAAACCATAGCTTTGACTATGCGGACTTTTGTCAGCAAGGTGATGTCTCTGCTTTTTAAGATGCTGTCTAGGTTTCTCATTGCTTTCCTCCCAAGAAACAGGCGTATTTTAATTTCGTGGCTGCTGTCACCATCTGCAGTGATCATGGAGCCCAAGAAAGTAAAATCTGTCACTGCCTCCATATCTTCCCCTTCTATTTGCCAGGAGATGATGGGACCAGTGGCCATGATCTTAGTTTTTTTGATATTGAGCTTCAGACCATTTTTTGCACTCTCCTCTTTCACCCTCATTAAGAGGTTCTTTAACTCCTCCTCACTTTCTGCCATCAGAGTGGTGTCATCTGCATATCTGAAGTTGTTGATATTTCTCCCAGCAATCTTAATTCCGGTTTGGGATTCCTCCAGTCCAGCCTTTCGCATGATGTATTCTGCATATAAGTTGAATAAGCAGGGAGACAATATACAGCCTTGAGATACTCCTTTCCCAATTTTGAACCAATCAGTTGTTCCATAGCCAGTTCTAACTGTTGCTTCCTGTCCCACATATAGATTTCTCAGGAGGTAGATAAGGTGGTCAGGCACTCCCATTTCTTGAAGAACTTGCCATAGTTTGCTGTGGTCCGCACAGTCAAAGGCTTTTGCGTAGTCAATGAAGCAGAAGTAGATGTTTTTCTGGAACTCTCTGGCTTTCTCCATAATCCAGCGCATGTTAGCAATTTGGTCTCTAGTTCCTCTGCCCCTTCGAAATCCAGCCTGTACTTCTGGGAGTTCTCGGTTCACATACTGCTGAAGCCTACCTTGTAGGATTTTGAGCATAACCTTGCTAGTGCGTGAAACGAGTGCAATTGTACGGTAGTTGGAGCATTCTTTGGCACTGCCCTTCTTTGGGATTGGGATGTAGACTGATCTTTTCCAATCCTCTGGCTGCTGCTGAATTTTCCAAACTTGCTGGCATATTGAAGCACCTTAACAGCATCATCTTTTAAGATTTTAAATAGTTCAACTGGAATGCCACCACCTCCACTGGCCTTGTTGTTAGCCATGCTTTCTAAGGCCCACTTGACTTCGCTCTCCAGGATGTCTGGCTCAAGGCCAGCAACCACACTATCTGGGTTGTCTGGGACATCCAGATCTTTCTGGTATAATTCCTCTGTGTATTCTTGCCACCTCTTCTTGATGTCTTCTGCTTCTGTAAGGTCCCTACCATTTTTGTCCTTTATCATGTCCATCTTTGCACAAAATGTTCCTTTAATATCTCCAATTTTCTTGAACAGATCTCTGCTTTTTCCCTTTCTATTATTTTCCTCTATATCTTTGCACTGTTCATTTAAGAAGGCCCTCTTGTCTCTCCTTGCTATTCTTTGGAAGTCAGCATTCCATTTTCTGTACCTTTCCCTATCTCCCTTGCATTTTGTTTCCCTTCTCTTCTCTGCTATTTGTAAGGCCTCGTTGGACAGCCACATTGCTTTCTTGCATTTCCTTTTCTTTGGGATGGTTTTTGTTGCTGCCTCCTGTACAATGTTACGAGCCTCCATCCATAGTTCTTCAGGCACTCTGTCCACCAAATCTAGTTCCTTAAATCTGTTCTTCACTTCCACTGTGTATTCATAAGGGATTTGGTTTAGATTATACCTGACTAGCCCCGTGGTTTTTCCTACTTTCTTCAGTTTAAGCTTGAGTTTTGCTATAAGAAGCTGATGATCAGAGCCACAATCAGCTCCAGGTCTTGTTTTTGCTGACTGTATAGAGCTTCTCCATCTTTGACTGCCTAGAACATAATCAATCTGATTTCAGTATTGCCCATCTGGTGATGTCCATGTGTAGAGTCGCCTCTTGTGTTGTTGGAAAAGAGTGTTTGTGATGACCAGCTTGTTCTCTTGACAGAACTCTATTAGCCTTTGCCCTGCTTCTTTTTGAACTCCAAGGCCAAACTTACCTGTTGTTCCTTTTATCTCTTGACTCCCTACTTTAGCATTCCAATCCCCTATAATGAGAAGAACATCTTTCTTTGGTGTCAGTTCTAGAAGGTGTTGTAAGTCTTCATAGAATTGGTCAATTTCAGCCTCTTCAGCATTGGTGGTTGGTGCATAAACTTGGATGACTGTGATGTTGAAAGGTCTGCCTTGGATTCGTATTGAAATCATTCTCTCATTTTTGAGATTGTATCCCAGTACAGCTTTTCCCACTCTTTTGTTGACTATGAGGGCTACTCCATTTCTTCTACGGGATTCTTGCCCACAATAGTAGATATGGTAATCATCTGAATTGAATTCGCCCATTCCCGTCCATTTTAGTTCACTGACGCCCAGGATGTCAATGTTTATTCTTGCCATCTCCTGTTTGACCAAATCCAGCTTACCAAGGTTCATAGAGCTTACATTCCAAGTTCCTATGCAGTATTTTTCTTTGCAGCATCGGACTTTCCTTTCACTTCCAGGTGCGTCCGCAGCTGACCGTCCTTTTGGCTTTAGCCCAACCACTTCATTAGCTCTGGAGCTACTTGTACTTGTCCTCCGCTCTTCCTCAGTAGTATGTTGGACGCCTTCTGACCTGAGGGGCTCATCTTCCAGCGTCATATCTTTTAGCCTTTTGTTTCTGTCCATGGAGTTTTCTTGGCAAAGATACTGGAGTGGCTTGCCAGTTCCTGCTCCAGGTGGATTGCGTTTAGTCAGAACTCTCCACTATGACCTGTCTGTCTTGGATGTCCCTGCACGGCATAGCCCATAGCTTCTCTGAATTACTCAAGCCCCTTCGCCATGGCAAGGCAGCAATCTGTGAAGGGGGAATGGAAATATAGCCCTCCCCAAAGTCCTGCTGACCATCACCCTTACTTGCAGCCAAGGCATAATTCTGCACTTTGGTGATTTCATGAAGTTTCCATGATCAGATTCACTCTCCTGCCTAAATATTTAAGCCATTGATTATTTCTGCCTCAAGAAATGAACACAGTATGAGCTTCTTTTAAGGCTTCAGTTATATATTTGCTTAACTGAGACCTACAGAACAGAATGAGGCATGCTCCTGAGAAAGCATGCATAGTAGAAAATCTGGACATTCTTTTATAGATTTCACATGTACTGTATACATGTGTCATGGAACAATTGACATCTATAAATGATTCCTTCGGTGGCTTCTTGTCTCTTTGTTTTGTATACTCTAGATTAGGAAAAACTCACTTAAAAGAGTATTCCTTCCAGAAAAGGGTGGGATATTAGGTTTCCAGTGGGACAGAGCAACCTAATTAGCAATTCCTTTGCTGTTTCCTCTGAAGACCGCAACCTGTTACTTCAAAGTGTCCCCATAATAAAGGCCAGCAGGAAGTTCTGGAGTTCAACCTGCTTTGCGAAATGTAATGACACGATTGGTTGGTTTCCAGGAATTAGCTCATGTTGATCCTGCCACACACATCTCCACACTGTGTTCAGATAACAGGATCAAGCCAAATAAATGAAAACCACCTTTCTTCCAATATCATTACACACATCTTAATCATAATGGCAGAGGCTTCAACCTGCCAGTGCTTGTCATTATCTGATATCCGGGCAGGAATACAGTTCAAAAGGATGGCCCTAGGCCATGTTCTCTGTGCATTTTGCAAGCCAATTGCTAATCACTGTCATTCATTATTCTTGTTAATTTCATCCCACAGCTTTAGCCTAACAAAACCATATTGAGAGACAATTTGCTTGTAAGATAGATGAAGAATGAAATACTGTAGCTGGCCAAGGAGTCTGAAGAGGGAGGCACCCACTTTCTGACCAAATGGTTTGCATCTGGTCAGTGTTGTTCTATTAGGTAATACAGCTCCAGGGTAAAGCTGAAAGTTACCTCCTTGGGCCCATCACCCCCCACGCAGGTTACCAGTTCAAATCTATACTCTTCCCACTGGACACTTTGTTGTTTCCCTCAAAGAAGGCAATTTAGAGCAACAGTGATTATGAATACTCAATGTGTTAAAAGAAGCTGTGGGCATTAGATACACAACAGCTGTAAAAGCTAAAGGAGTATAAATTTACCATCTCTACAAGACACCCTCATAACTGGACCAAAGATAGTTTAAATTTACTCAGCTCCCTAATAGTTTAATCCCAATCCTGAAAGCCAATCTAAATAGTTACATCATTATTCATCAGTTTTTGAATGTCGTAAGTCTTGTAGGAGATAAGGTTTCATAACTCAATGGGGACAATGCCAAGAATGCTTTTTTCTGCATGCCCTCACTGTGTGAATCTGGCACACAGATAGTATTTTTGACAGGGTTCCTACATTATATTATAGAAGCCACCTTTTCACATAGGCTTCACTCTCCAACATACTGAAACATAATGGAGAAAGTTATGTTAACAGTATAATAATGGACCATAGCCATTTAGTCTAGGACTGGGGGACTGGTGACCCTTCAGTTGTTGTTGGATTTCCTAGCCAGTGCATCTTATGGACAGGTATGATGGCAGTTGTAGTTCAACTATATTTAAAAGACCACAGGTCTCCCATCTTGAATCATCTTGAAAAAGAATGAGGCACTAGTATAAGGTCCTAACAGCCCATATCTGTAAAGAAATGGTTGGGGTACAGTGTTGTGAACCCAAGGTGGCTTCTCTGAGGGCAACCCCACATACAGCATATCAGTGTTTATAAATAGAGCCTCTTGCTGCAAGGTCTGAATAACAGTCACCAGGCCCACATTTGATGAAATAGAGGTCAAAGCTCGTTTACTACAGAACCAATTTTAAAATTTTCCTTGCCACTTTCGTGTGCTGGCCTCTCACCCAGAGCAGTGGCTGAGGTTGAGATTAAACCCAAGGCACCAAAAAGGGAAGGAGGGAGGGGAGGGAGACAGCAGATAATTCTCTCTCTCTCTCTCTCTCTCTCTCTCTCTCTCACACACACACACACACACACACACACACACACACACACACACACACACACACACACATAGAGGTAACTCTCTCACAGACATGAAGTATAGCTTTATTTTGTCTGTTGCTAACAATCTCCAGCCTTTGGAGAGTTAAAGGGAGCCATTTGCAAGACGTGTGTCTTGAAATTCATGGCCTGTTAATGGGTGTCAGCTGTCTTTCTGTTTGTTGGCTCAGAGGTGAGTGTCAGGCATTTCTGCCAGTAACTCCTTTAACTATTACCTTTTATGGCTCTCTCTCACGCCCATACACTGGTGGCAGGGAAGCCTCTGATAATCTTCATTTGGAAGAACTGATATTGATGTCCAAGGGAATGGAAGAGACTAGTATGACAATAAGGAACCGGAGATGGCCCAAAACTTCATATCATTTTCTTTGCATTTCCTCACATAAACACAGTATACAATCGCCTGGTTCCACATAGAGCAGAGCAAAAGCTGTGCCTTTTGAATATGTATGGAAAAGAAATTTTCAAAATACTTCTTCCATCACTGCAAATAGTATATCATAACAGTAAAAGTTCCAACAGCCCCATTGAACCTTCAGGTCAATGTATTCCTTCACTTTAGCAGTTCTGATATAAAACAAATATAGAAAGGTTCTATTTTTAAGTGAAAAACAGGGCTAAATCTAGTCACTAGGTCCAACGAGACCCCTTAGTCAGAAGAATTCTATTGCCCAACCTGATGGCATAAGAGAAATCAGGCAAGCTGTCACACCTTGTTAGCAGATTGCCACACTCCCTGCCTGGACTGATAAGATGTGACAACAGCACAGACAGTCACTGTCTGGCAGTGTGAGATATGTCAAATCAGTGGGGAAAACCATTTGGGCCATTGCCCTTATGCATATGTTTCTAAATAGCATTCTGGCAATTGAATCAATAGGATTTACATTAGTGCTGACTTAGTAAGTCTTGTTCATTCAAAAAGTTCACTCCTACAATTTATCTTAGACTTAGGGATGTGTTTCTGATTCAGCTGAATGCTAAATCTAGAGAGGAATTAGGTTGATTTGGACAAACTAGGAAGCTGGCTGAGTTGAGTTGAGGTTTCTTTAAATGAACCAAATCTGTATCTGAACACTTCTGAAGATTCATTAGTTGTTTGAATTCAGAGGAACATAGAAACATATCATGTCTCCCCAAATGGATACATTTCCCCCCTCAAGTTCCCATTAAAAGGAAGAAGGTCTGAGTGGAGAGAGAGGGAATGAAGAAGAGGGGGTATGGTGTTATGAATAGCAGATTCACATTGAATTGTTTTACTAGCATTCTCCAGTCCCAGTGCTTTGTGGGGAGGGACAGTGAAGTAATACATAATAGGACTAATCCAATGCTCTCTGCTAATTATTTCTCCCAAGAACAGTAAACTTAAAACAATGTTGGCAAACGCTGTGGGGCCCTGCCTTGATGTAGTAGCAAAGGATGTTTGCTTGGAAAAAATATTGGATGTTTAAAATCCTTTTGCCTCTATCACTGTAGATTCCATCATCCTGTCTGGTTGTACTTTGTTTTGTCTTTGGTGCTAACTGAGCCAAAAATGCAAAGATCTGACACTACTTTCGTTCCTTATAACTTCATAAGCCATGCACCGATCCTTTTGAAATTTTGATGATTTTTCACTTAGGGGATAGCTCTGTGATATATTCTGTTAATGCAAAATTCAGTGAGCAAAGGAACCAACCAACCAAACTATCAAGAAGAAGCAAGTAACTTCCCACTTTACATTTCTTTACATTGCCCTTCCATGAAAACTGCTGCACCTATCCACCAAAATATTCAGGGTATTTTGACTAGGGTCCTCTGTATGCCAGTCTTATAACCATGATAGGCATGAGACTTTCAGCATTGTTGGATTACAGCTCCCAGAAGTCTGTAGGAATTCCCCAAGCCAGCCTTCTTAGGGTGCTAGTAAAAAAAATCAAAGTCTGCACAGATGTTCTTAATTGCTTATAAGTGGAGAATGGGGTATTCTTGACCATGATGCTATGCTTCATGGGAGCTATGATGTGTTATAGGGCTGGTAGTTCTTTGAGAGGCACTCTATATGGAACATAATAAGCAGAAAGATTGCCAGCCCCATAAGGCCTTGCAGCTCCCAAGGAGCTTAGCCTCTCCCAGTATGGAAGAGACGTGGACTCCAGAGCACAGCCAATATAGATCCTCTATTCCAAAATTGTAATTGATTGAAAACAGCTTTAAGTACTTTGATTTTTTGGCTGAGGCCCCCAGAAGTCTGGTTGAAATAATTCCTGCAGTCTTTTGGGGCCTGTAGTCCAGAAATTCTGAAAGCTCCATGCCTAAAATATGACCCATGAAAAATGTAGGGGTATAGGTACAATCATCTTTTGATATTCCCACCCCCGAACTGTGAAAGCTGTTCCTGCATCAAATTTCCTAAACCTCTTTATCAGTAACTTCTCCATCTTGACCACCTTAGGGGTTAATATCCCTGAAAATTCCATCCAATTCTACCAAGAAATTTTAAAAAGTTATCAATAGTTCCATTTTTAAAAAAATACCATATTTTTCCACTTTTCTACCCCACTTTTTTCCCTCCCCACTTTTCTAATCCAAAATTAAGAAATCAATATTTTAAACATAAAACAGAATACATTTTTATTTAGTAATTAGGTAATATTTACATACCAGCACTGTCATCACACTTAGCTTTGAGCATCTCATTTTATTCAGCCTCTGGGCTCAGAACGCTCGGACATTACCAGTCCCTGTTGCATCTGAGCACTGCCTACATGCTCCACCTCCAACAAAGTGTGTTCCAATTGGTTTGTTCAGCATCAGCTGACATCAGTTACATAAGGCTCGTGACTGGAAGCAGCTAAGCCTTGTGATTGAAGGAAGCCTGTTTGCAGAGGCAAGGTATGGTCAGTTTTGCAATAGCGCGGTTCTCTTGGCTTACTTCCGTGTATAAGACAACCCTAAATTTTTAGTCTAAGGATTTTAGACAAAAGTATCATCTTATACACAGGGAAAAATGTCAAGCCAAGTCCCATAGTTCTATACCTGTGTCTATTTCCTGTCATTTAATTAACTCATAAAGGGCTACTAGGACTGCAACTTCATCCCAATTGAAGACAGAGAGATTATAGCCCTTTGTTGATTTCTGGTTATATCAATGAGAGGTGGAAAGAACTGGATTTACAAGTAGAGAGTTGGATCTGTATTGAAACAGAATCACATGGCTTCAGAAGTGGTCTGAGATGCATCAGGCTGTTTTCCAGATTGCCAGTCCTAGGGTCTTACAACTGGTGCAACCCCTAGTGAAAACTGTTTTACTGGTACTATTATAATGCGGCTAGAGAATCTCATTCACGATTTGTGGTGAAATTAAAAGAAATCAGAATACTACATTGTATACAGGAGGCAAATATTCTCTTGGACAGCTAAATAATAATCTTCCAGAGGAGCAAAGCATCCATGATCCATGTAATTAAATTAGAGTAACTGAGCATTGTGGTATCTTTCCATTTTGTCCCAGACTCACTAATGAGGAGAATAAGTCTGATTTTGTGACACAGACAGAGGTTGCCATGAGGGCTGGCACAGTTCAAGGGGCGTTTCTTCCCAGCCAAGATAGAGTGCATAAATCTGGGTCCTTGAACTGCTGCTACAGTATAATGGCTGATTTCCTGAGTGAACTGAGCACTTGTTACAGAATTTTCTGCAACGACACGGGAGGTTTTAAAGGCAAGGCCTTAGTTCAAAATGATATGGAGATGGTAATTCTTCCATGTAGGTACACATTGGACAACAATTTATTTTCTTCATATATGACTTCATCTGACCATGAGACTTTCCATTTCCTTTTAACCAAAGCCAAGGGAGGGTTTGTTTTTGTTATGTTTTGTTTTGTTTACTGTGTAACAGTTGGGTTCAAGATGTGTGAGGAAAACAAGGTCCTCCTCCCTGTACTGGGAATTTCCGACTGCACATTAATTCTCCAGGTGCAGATCTATGCTGCTTTAACAGGGTGACAGAATCAGTGGCAGTGAGATACAACAGCATCCTACATCTCTAGACTGGCAAGATTTGTGACTGTCTGGAAGAAATTATAAAGAAATTATGGGACAAATAAGATGACCGGGTAAAAAGATGTATCTTCTGACCCATCTCCATTGATTGTACAGAAGTCAACGACTGATATGTACAAAATGTGCATGTCATATGCACATTACTTTGTCTAGATTTGTCACGTTGGAATATAGCAAACCTAGTTTGAAAGTGGAGATGCAACATTTATTGTGCTGTTGCTTGGAATGGAATGTTTTAAATGCAACTTTCTCCAATGTGGTGCCAGGATCAGTTCATAGACCCAGCAGACAAGGCTCACTACAGAATTTAAAGAGAATGGCCCCCAACTCTACTTAGGGTGTCTTCCAGGAACTGTTGGACTACAATGTCTACCACCTCCAGTCACTATGATCAGTTGATGTGGATGATGTGAGAGTTTTCCACTCCTTCTCTATAACATGAGTTTCAGCAATGAGATTAGGCTCTCTGTTGTGCAGAGTTCCTGTCAGTCACTCTGCTACAGAATCTCTAGCTTTAGATCATATGCACTGACATAATCACAGCTTATGTATTTCAGGGCCAACATCATTACATTGAAGGAGGAAATAAAGCACATTAGAAGATTCAGATCTGAGAATATGGGCTGCTCTGAACCTTTGTATTTATGGCAGTAGAAATGGATGAGGAGAGAGGAGTGCTAAACATACAGTGGCAGTAGATGTACAGTTTGTTGCTCATTTCTGTACCATAAATGCCAGGTTGCAACTTAACTCCACTTCAAGCTTCATAAATGGAGGGCCAAACTACACATTAACAGGTAACCCATCATTCTAGCTGAAGAAAACATTAATGTTTCAGAGATATAAACAGACCATTATTTCTGAGGGAACCAACTCACAAATGAAATCTGTGTTCCTGTCCAGGAGACCAATCACAAATCAAATCAAATGAATCTGCAACCCGTGGTATTCTGCCTTTCGTTATGTTATTATTTAACTAGTTATATGCTCTGTTTCCCCTTCATGGATTGCTGCCTTGTCGTGGCGAAGGGGCTTGAGTAATTCAGAGAAGCTATGGGCTATGCCGTGCAAGGACACCCAAGACGGACAGGTCATAGTGGAGAGTTCTGACTAAACGCAATCCACCTGGAGCAGGAACTGGCAAGCCACTCCAGTATCTTTCCCAAGAAAACTCCATGGACAGAAACAAAAGGCTAAAAGATATGACGCTGGAAGATGAGCCCCTCAGGTCGGAAGGCATCCAACATGCTACTGAGGAAGAGCGCAGGACAAGTACAAGTAGCTCCAGAGCTAATGAAGTGGTTGGGCCAAAGCCGAAAGGACGCTCAGCTGCGGACGCACCTGGAAGTGAAAGGAAAGTCCGATGCTGCAAAGAAAAATACTGCATAGGAACCTGGAATGTAAGATCTATGAACCTTGGTAAGCTGGATTTGGTCAAACAGGAGATGGCAAGAATAAACATTGACATCCTGGGCGTCAGTGAACTAAAATGGACGGGAATGGGCGAATTCAATTCAGATGATTACCATATCTACTATTGTGGGCAAGAATCCCGTAGAAGAAATGGAGTAGCCCTCATAGTCAACAAAAGAGTGGGAAAAGCTGTACTGGGATACAATCTCAAAAATGAGAGAATGATTTCAATACAAATCCAAGGCAGACCTTTCAACATCACAGTCATCCAAGTTTATGCACCAACCACCAATGCTGAAGAGGCTGAAATTGACCAATTCTATGAAGACTTACAACACCTTCTAGAACTGACACCAAAAAAAGATGTTCTTCTCATTATAGGGGATTGGAATGCTAAAGTAGGGAGTCAAGAGATAAAAGGAACAACAGGTAAGTTTGGCCTTGGAGTTCAAAACGAAGCAGGGCAAAGGCTAAGAGAGTTTTGTCAAGAGAACAAGCTGGTCATCACAAACACTCTTTTCCAACAACACAAGAGGCGACTCTACACATGGACATCACCAGATGGGCAATACTGAAATCAGATTGATTATGTTCTAGGCAGTCAAAGATGGAGAAGCTCTATACAGTCAGCAAAAACAAGACCTGGAGCTGATTGTGGCTCTGATCATCAGCTTCTTATAGCAAAACTCAAGCTTAAACTGAAGAAAGTGGGAAAAACCACTGGGCTAGTCAGGTATAATCTAAACCAAATCCCTTATGAATACACAGTGGAAGTGAAGAACAGATTTAAGGAACTAGATTTGGTGGACAGAGTGCCTGAAGAACTATGGATGGAGGCTCATCACATTGTACAGGAGGCAGCAACAAAAACCATCCCAAAGAAAAGGAAATGCAAGAAAGCAACGTGGCTGTCCAACGAGGCCTTACAAATAGCAGAGAAAGGAAGGGAAACAAAATGCAAGGGAGATAGGGAAAGTTACAGAAAATGGAATGCAGACTTCCAAAGAATAGCAAGGAGAGACAAGAGGGCCTTCTTAAATGAACAGTGCAAAGAAATAGAGGAAAAGAATAGAAAGGGAAAAACCAGAGATCTGTTCAAGAAAATTGGAGATATTAAAGGAACATTTTGTGCAAAGATGGACATGATAAAGGACAAAAATGGTAGGGACCTTACAGAAGCAGAAGACATCAAGAAGAGGTGGCAAGAATACACAGAGGAATTATACCAGAAAGATCTGGATGTCCCGGACAACCCAGATAGTGTGGTTGCTGACCTTGAGCCAGACATCCTGGAGAGCGAAGTCAAGTGGGCCTTAGAAAGCATGGCTAACAACAAGGCCAGTGGAGGTGATGGCATTCCAGTCTAACTATTTAAAATCTTAAAAGATGACGCTGTTAAGGTGCTACACTCAATATGCCAGCAAGTTTAGAAAACTCAGCAGTGGCCAGAGGATTGGAAAAGATCAGTCTACATCCCAATCCCAAAGAAGGGCAGTGCCAAAGAATGCTCCAACTACTGTACAATTGCACTCGTTTCACACGCTAGCAAGGTTATGCTCAAAATCCTCCAAGGTAGGCTTCAGCAGTATGTGGACCGAGAACTCCCAGAAGTTTAAGATGGATTTCGAAGGGGCAGAGGAACTCGAGACCAAATTCCTAACATGCGCTGGATTATGGAGAAAGCCAGAGAGTTCCAGAAAAACATCTACTTCTGCTTCATTGACTACGCAAAAGCCTTTGACTGTGTGGACCACAGCAAACTATGGCAAGTTCTTAAAGAAATGGGAGTGCCTGACCACCTTATCTATCTCCTGAGAAATCTATATGTGGGACAGGAAGCAACAGTTAGAACTGGCTATGGAACAACTGATTGGTTCAAAATTGGGAAAGGAGTACAACAAGGCTGTATATTGTCTCCCTGCTTATTTAACTTATATGCAGAATACATCATGCGAAAGGCTGGACTGGAGGAATCCCAAACTGGAATTAAGATTGCCGGAAGAAATATCAACAACTTCAGATATGCAGATGACACCACTCTGATGGCAGAAAGTGAGGAGGAATTAAAGAATCTCTTAATGAGGGTGAAAGAGGAGAGTGCAAAAAATGGTCTGAAGCTCAACATCAAAAAAACTAAGATCATGGCCACTGGTCCCATCACCTCCTGGCAAATAGAAGGGCAAGATATGGAGGCAGTGACAGATTTTACTTTCTTGGGCTCCATGATCACTGCAGATGGTGACAGCAGCCACGAAATTAAAATACGCCTGCTCCTTGGGAGGAAAGCAATGACAAACCTAGACAGCATCTTAAAAAGCAGAGACATCACCTTGCTGACAAAGGTCCGCATAGTCAAAGCAATGGTTTTTCCAGTAGCGATGTATGGAAGTGAGATCTGGACCATAAAGAAGGCTGACCGCCAAAGAATTGATGCTTTTGAATTGTGGTGCTGGAGGAGACTCTTGAGGGTCCCCTGGACTGCAAGGAGAACAAACCTATCCATTCTAAAGGAAATCAACCCTGAGTGCTCACTGGCCATCTCATGAGAAGAGAAGACTCCCTGGAAAAGACCCTGATGTTGGGAAAGTGTGAAGGCAAGAGGAGAAGGGGTGACAGAGGACAAGATGGTTGGACAGTGTCATTGAAGCTACCAACATGAATTTGACCCAACTCCGGGAGGCAGTGGAAGACAGGAGGGCCTGGTGTGCTCTGGTCCATGGGGTCATGAAGAGTCAGACACGACTTAATGACTAAACAACAAAAAATGATTTTTCAGGATGCTCATAATATAAGCCCTACCCCCAAAATAAGCCCTAGTTAAGTGAAACCCCACCCTCCACCATTGTGCAGCATTGTGCAGCAACCAGAAGAAGTTGACATTACTGTATTTAAATAAATGTAGATCGTTGTACATGAAAAAAATAAAGCATCCCCTCAAAATAAGCCCTAATGCATTTTTTGGAGCAAAAATTAATATAAGACCCTGTCTTATTTTCAGGGAAGCATTGTATACGGTAATGCCCTTAGTTGTGTAACTCCCAGAAATTAAGAATATCTGAATTTGTACATGTCTCTTGAGAATTAATCTACAGAAATTTCAGTGTGACATTGCGTGTACATGTGCATAGGATTGTAGCCAAAGACACTATACATGTCTTACTGAAACACTCGATTTCCAGCAAAATTCCTCAGGTGATTTGCTTGAAGAGGTGGCTTTCCCCTTTTCTATTTGCATTTTGTTTTAGATGAAATTCCTATGGCAACTGTACTCTAAGCTAAACAGAAAAAAAATTCACAACATGAATGCATGGTCCCACAAAGTGACAAGCAGTAGCTTGAGGATTTTCTGCACAAAGGAAGCATAATTTGACATTATGATCCACGCGTTGGAGAGACTTAGAGGTGGTTAGAGAGCAGGCTGCTTGAGAAAGTCCATTCCTGGAAGAAATGGCGGTCAGGCCAAGGAGAACAACGAAGCAAGGCTTTGGCAGTTAGCCTGGTATAGCGAAGTGGCAGTGCAGAAAAGGCGGCTGCTGTTGCTGCTGCTGTTGGCTCTAACAGAGAGAATATCACACTTCCAGACTTCCTGACAGGTGTGGAAGGAAACCATTAAAAAGTTTCATTAGAGAATACACAAAGTAGCACCTGCCCCTGTTATTGCAAAGTTTTCCCAGAGGAGAATAAGGTCTAGGCAGGAAGGAAAGGCCAAGATCAGTGAACAAGGCAACATGAAAAGGACAAGGCTGAGGTACACATCATTGATACATCATTGACTCATGTCCAGAGGCAATGTAGGCCTGGTCTCCTCCCCTGCCTCCAGGAGTTATGCCCAAGAAGGAATTTTATTTTTTAAAAAATAAAATCCTTCCAAAATTCTTTCTTCTACGCAGCTCTTAAAGGCATGCAGCTCTTAAATTCTTGTCTGTATCTGACCAATTTCTTTGCATCAGAGCAAGAGGACAGAATGTTTGGGGCAGCCCAGACACAAATCTCTGAGCAGTGCCCCAAACAGCCGTCTTTTCACTAGAGAGATCTTCCACTTTGCTGGGTTCACTGCTGAAGAGCCGAAGTGAGGAGAATTAAGCTTTTGCTCTACACAGAAAACAGTGGTAGGAATAACCGCCCGATACCATCACAACCTGGGGGGGGGGGGAGGACCCAAATGCCCCCATGCTTTGGACAAGAAGAAGACCCAAATGCCCCCACTGGAAAAGAAGACTTCACTGTTTGCATCTTGCAGGGCAAAGATGTCTCTGTTCCATCAGCCGTGCCTCCTCTTGCCTCCTCTTCTCCAACAATGCCCACAAAAGCCTGAAAGCACATTCATAGGCTTGTTCCTCCTGCTTCCCTTTCATGTTTGGCTCCATCAGGTTGGTGGATTTCCTAATGGTACATAATCAATCCTTTTCTTCAATATTTCCCTCCAAATATCCAGAGCACACACTGAATCCAGCCTGGTGACATCCTCGGAAGTGCTGACTGGCAAACCTGTCCTGCCCTAGACTGTGCAGGCTATAGGCTTTGCAGAGGTTTCTAGTCCAGCCCCTGTCAAAGATGCACAATGGGGAATCAACCTCCCAAACCAATGAGCTATCCAGCAATTAATGATCCAGTCTGTGGAACTCCTTGCCACAGGATGTGGTGATGGCATCTCGCATAGATGCCTTTAAAAGGCGATTGGACAAATTTCTGGAGGAAAAGTCCATCGCAGGTTACAAGCCATGATAGGGATATATAATCTCCAGGCTTAAAAGGAAGGTACCTCAAAATGCCAGATTCAGGGGAAGGGGATCAGGAGACAGGTATCTAGTTGTCTCGTGTGCTCCCAGAGGCATCTAGTGGGACCACTGTGAGATACAGGAAGCTGGACTAGATGAGCCCTTGGTCTGATCCAGCAGGGCTCTTCTTATGTTCTTAACACAGAAAAGATCCTCACATCTGCTTTCAACACATGATATCTTGCAGTCACTGTCTCAACAAGGCAGAAGGTGTCACATTATTGAATCAGACAAACTGCTCCTGAGGTAATTATGACCATCTTGTAATAGCTGCAGTTTAGTCCATCTGGGCTCTACATTTCACACTGTTGCACATCACTGTTCCTCGGGGGGTGGGGGGTCAAATCTCTGTCTCCTTCCTCATTCCTGTTGCAGCTTCTGCTGCTTTCTCAGTGCCATTTTCTGAAAGTTTCCTCTTCTTCATGATCTCCACCGATCAGGGATGACGCAGTGAACACAATGCCATGAGAGCTCTTTGAAGCCGGTATATTGTGGCATAGCAGTGTCACTAAATCAGTGCAGAGGGCAGGAAGCATTGCTCTTATTCTTAATTGGCTTTGTGACCAAGGCATGTAGCCAGCTAAGCAATTATTCTTCATAAGCGAGCACTATTTGTCCCTGTTTATAGACTAACATATTTTGCATGGGATGGAAGATTTTCTAAATACTTTCCCTCTGTTGTTGCTTAATCCTAAAAATAAGGATCTAGAGGAAATAGCTGTGAGATGAAGAAAGGATGAGGCATCTCCTTAATCTCATTATTCTTATAAATCTCTGAACGTTTTCCAGATACATTTCTAGAACATCTTCAGCGAACCTGGAAACTGGCATTTGTCAGGCTTTGGAGTTCAGATCTGTGGAAGGAGTTGCCTTATGACTTCTTCCCCTGGGCTTTAACTGAGATGTAGGAAACTTGAGGGGGCTGCTGGTTGCCAGACAGATAGTTGTGTAATGCACACTTCTTAGCCACCTCGTAAGTAAGGAAGCCACATGACTCCTGATTTTTACCCATCTCCAAAATTGTACCTCCTTCGAAATCCTTTTTGAAGCAAATTTCTTTCTGATTAAATTGCAAGAAAAGAGCTGAAATTCTCATGGGATAAATGATCAGGACAGCACTAATTCTTACCCTTCCCCCTTTGTTGTCATTTGACTCACACCACTTGAGTGTGTGGGCTGCCCCCGTGAAACTTTGAGATGATGCATTCACCCTTCCTAATTCATGAGCTGAGCTTTTCTTCTGAGGGATGTTCTCCAGGTCAAAAAGAACACTCAAAAATTTGGTTCTTCCAATCGAGAGTCTCCACATGAAGAAAAAACTTCTCCTCTTCATACTTGTGGGATGTTGCATGAGCCAAACAACAAGAGAAGAGGACAGAACACATTTTTATTTATCAGGCATTAATTGAATAGGGCTTCTCTAAAACAGTTTTGAAACTGCTACTGAAAATGCAGAGGTTGACAAACTCAAATGCTTTATTCCTCATTTTGACATAGATAATAAATCACACACACACAGAGGGAGAACACCCGATACCTGAGGCTAGAACTGGGGATCATCCAAAGACATTTTGTTGCCCAAGCTGGACCAGTAAATGGCAACCCTTATCTTCAAAAGAAATGCCACAACTGTCTTTCCTCATTCTTGATGATAAACATATAGCAACACAATGGTTGAAATCCTGTTGCTTATTGTGGTAAGTCACAACTGGAGTAGGCCTATTTGAATCAATGGAAATTACAGAGGAGTTGACTCACCAAATCCCCACTGAATCAAGGGGGCCTACTCAAAATCTGCCAACAGTCTTCTGGCACACCCTACCTTCTGGTAGGCTTGGCCTGTCAGAACTGAATGTCTGTTGCTGTTTCCAAGATGAAGTCTCTTCTAGTCCGTCACTTGAGCAAGTGCTTTGGGTTGCTTAACCAAATATTGTTTAGCTTGCTACTGAGGCCTTGTTGTTTCTTTCATATCTCTCAGATAGTAAACCTGTGTCTAGGCTATATTACTTTAAACTTTAGATGGGGCTTCATAAGGCTGAATATTCCTAAACTTAACCTTCTACCTGGAATACCTAGTGTTGTGTGGCAAACAGAGTGATGTGCTAGGACTCAGGAGGCCTGGTTGAATCACCGCTCAGCCATGGAAACTCACTGGTGAAATTGGTAAAACCACTTCTTAAATATCTCACTTCACTTAAAAGCTCTATTAAGATTGCTATAAGTCAGTTCTGACTTGACAACACATAACAACGTAGCAACATTCTACCTAACATTATTGTAATGTGATTTTAGAAGGCAGATACAATTTGATATGTGAACCTGCAATCCAAAGCAATACAGCACAGGGAGAGCACCACTTGTGAAAACTAAATTTTAGATTCTACCAGCCCTTAAGCTTTTATTTTGTTCCAGCCTTTTTTCATCATCTGCCATCAGGTGTCCCGAGCCATCACTGATTGGTTTTGAATTCTACCTCTTGCAAATTAGAAAATCAAATCTGCTGCTTCCAGTTTGGCAGAATCACAGAATCTGCAGCTCTGCATCATTGCTCACTTTGCTTGCTGTGAACTTTTGAAGTGACAAGTCAATGTGAATCACCCTGGAACTCTAATCCTAAATATGTATTTTTTCCCCTCCACCACTGGGACTTCTACCACATCGGCTTAAGTAGTGTGATTGCTTGGGCTGATGCATTTAGTTTGATCCTTCTATAGAGTGGTTTGTAGCTTTTCCATTCCAAGCTACAGCAGCACATGGGGAACTGGATGCTATTTGAACTGGTTGCTCTTCTCCCAAAACCTGATTCCCAGGTCTATTTGTTTTCCTCTTCCCTTCCCTTTGTGTTCTATTTCTTTTCCTTTCCTTTTCCTTTATTTTCAAAAAGGCTTGGTATCATTGCAGTAGGGCACCTAGGAGACTAAAGTGGACTTTGCACTTGTATTAAGGTAGCTCCATTGTAACCATGCCTCCTGCAAATCTGAACAGCTACAGCAGAGCAACTTTAAGCTGCAAACAAGTCTGATTGACAATTTCCTCCTCTTTCCCTGCCGACTCGTGTGTGCTCAACTAAAGCAAATTCTCTCAAGGAAATCTGATTTCCAAGTTGTGCCTTCTCACAAGACCCATTCACATATTTCTTGCTATGTAGTCACACCCACGTTGACCAAGACCACTTTGAATCCAACTCACCTCAAATTTGGATGTGATCCACACATATTCCTGAAGCAAGGATGTTCTAGCATGGATGAAGGATTTTTCCCACCTTCACTGCCTGCCAGAAGAGTAGGATAAAGAAAATTTAATACTTTCGAGACAGCA
This sequence comes from Intellagama lesueurii, assembly GCA_037013535.1. Taxonomy (NCBI): domain Eukaryota; kingdom Metazoa; phylum Chordata; class Lepidosauria; order Squamata; family Agamidae; genus Intellagama; species Intellagama lesueurii. The sequence continues at coordinate 116,902,484 of JBAJHW010000001.1, forward strand.
TAGATTTCTATTCCTTTCAGGTGTTGTTTTTTTAAAACTTATGATAAGATATGGTGGTGGCCAAGGTTTCTTTTTCATTTTCTTTCCTTTTTTTTCAAACCCTTCTTTTAACATCTCAAACAGCTTGGATTCAAACACTGTTCAGCTCATCTGTTTGCCACTTGTTTTGAAAATGTCCATAAATAGCCTTGCCTAGGAATGATTATTATGGAATGGTGCTGTGGCACAGTACAACCAAAAAAAGGGGGGTATCTCATTGAGGTGGGGAGCCATCCTTGTGTTTTCATAGACTGTCACTGCAACAATGTAGTATCATTACATGGTATCATCTGCTCTGAAGGGCATTCATGCAATTTTCAAAGTATCCAGCAGCTGGAGTGGAGGACATCCTGCAAGGAGCCAAGCCACTTGGCAATTTTGCCTGGATTTTTAAAAGGGGTGGAGAACCTTTGGCCATCCCCCTTAATTGCTAGGTTAAGAACATCCTGTCCGTTGAACATTCACCCTCCCACCTGAACCTTTGCCCCTTTTTCCTGATTGTTCAGGAGGGTTTCATGCAGAGACACTTTTCTGGACCACAAATCCCAGGATACCCCCAGGCAGTATTGCCAGTGGCTGAGATCCATGACATATTCACAGAGAAATAGTTTTTAAAAAGAGTAAATTTTCCTACCTCTGCTTTCACCCACCCACCTCTAAAACTTTGGAATTTGGCTTGGCCAAACTTTCAGCCCAGGCGTAAGATACTTGCTGCTGCTTTGAGCCTCGCCCAAGGTGTTTATGCAGCCCTAAAAACAAGTGAATGTCGGAAACTATGGGATAAATGACTTGGCCAAAGCCAGAAATTAAGTTTAATGTTTATTTGCAAAATTCATTGGCAAGATGAACAGAAGAAGCCAATAAATTAGTGGGCAGTTCCGAGAAAACTCCTCTCCCCTTCCACAGTAAATACCCCTTCTCCTGTTTTCAAATGTATTAGATGAGTTGAAAATTATGGTTCTTCCTAGGCCAAAATCTCTAGTAGATTTTGGGGGCAAGCTCTCTTGCCAGTTTGAAAACTTGTGCTGTCTTTCCAAGAGAATTTCATCCAACATAAGGTATTGCATTTCCAGTGTTTAGCCTGATAATGTTTGGGAACATTATTGCAAGCTCTCCCACCACAAGATAATTTCACACAGACTTTACATGAAATATTTGTGTTGAATTGATGCCCACAAGGTCTAAGTGACCATTATAATGGTGTTGAAAGCATTGGTACAAAGGCACGTAAGGATTATTTGGGTGGGGTGTAAAAGAAGAAACGGAGGGCCCAATATTTATTCTTATATATTTATTAGAAATATCTATAAATTGCCCTTCCACCCACTGACTGCTCAAGGCCTTGTAAATACTACACACACACACACACACACACACACACACACACACACACACAATTCTGGGCAGTAATGGCCAGGAAAGTACTTTACAAGTTGGAATTGCTGAATACCATGGTGTGATGACTGAAGATGCAAGGTAAATCTGTATCCTGACCAACTGTCACCAGCAGGGGGAAGTACCTTATTCAAAAAGTAAAAGCATGGGACTTTGACCACCATTTTTCTCCATTAGATTGAGCCGAGACATCCACTGCACTGCCTTGTCTGGTGGGCTTAACACAATATCAGCCTGTGATGTCAGCTGAAGTTGACAGGGTGTTTTATTGCTGCAGGCTCTACCCCAACCTCCCTAGATCCTTGCTCATCCTGGCTCATAAAAGCTGCCAGGCCAGTAACAATGGAATGGGCCACTGCTATTATTAATGGGTAGAGTTCCCCAAGCCCTCAAGGAGATGCTTATTAGGCCCATTCGTAAAAAACCTAACTTGGCAGGGGATGATATTAACAACTATAGACCTGTTGCCAATGTGCCTTTTCTAAGCAAGCTAGTGGAGAGAGTGGTGGCTGACCAGCTACAGGCCCTCCTGGAGGAGACCCATTCCAATCCGGGTTCAGGCCACACCACAGCACGGAGATGGCATCAGTTGCCCAGCAAGGTGACCTTTGGAGGGAGACCAACAGGGGCAAAATGTCCCTGTTGGTCCTCCTTGATCTCTCCGTGGCCTTTGATACCATCGACCACAGTATCCTCCTGGGGAGGCTCTCTGGGTTGGGGATTGGTGGCCTGGCTTTGGCCTGGCTCCAGTCCTTCCTGGAGGACCATCCTCAGAGAGTGCAGCTTGGAGAGATGATGTCCTTGGACTCTCAATTGTGGAGCCCCACAGGGGTCTATCATCTCCCTAATGCTCATATCTATATGAGGCCACTGGGGGAGATCATCAGGAGTTTTGGAGCTTCCTGTCACCAATATGTGGATGACACCCAGCTCTATCTCTCCTTCCACCCCTCTGCAGAGGATGTTGTACCATCCCTTGAGCGCTGCCTCGACGCCATGCTGGGGTAGATAAGGGATAACAGACTGAGGCTGACTCCAGACAAGATGGAAGTCCTGTGGGTGGGTGCCCCTAGTGTCTGGAGAGTAGGGGCCTCTCTGGAGAGTTGGGGAGGTTACTTTCTCTGCTAAGGATGGACCCAGAGCTATCAATGGAATCCCAGATAGTGTCTGTGGTCCGTTCCGCCTATTTCCATTTGAGGCGGATTGCCCAGCTGCATCCCTACCTTGACACTAGGTCCCTCACCACACTGGTCCATGCATTGGTAGTCTTGAGATTAGACTACTGAAATGCTCTCTACGTGGCTGAGGCTGATATGGAAACCGCAGCAGGTCCAGAATATGGGGGCCAGGCTATTGAGTGGTGTGAAGAAATACCACCCTATCTGCCCTACTCTGGTTGCCCTGCACTGGTTACCTGTTCGTTTCCGTGCCAGCTTCAAGGTGATGATGCTGACATGTTGTTGTTGTTTAGTCGTTAAGTCGTGTCCGACTCTTTGTGATGTGATGCTGACATACAAATCCCTAAATGGTTTGGGACCTTGATACCTGACAGAACGCCTCCTCCTTATGAGATCTGCCCATCATACACAATTTTCCCAGGCTAGGTGGTTGAGAATATTGATGCCAAGAGATACCCTGAAAGAGAAAACCAAAACCTGGGCCTTCTCGGTGGTTGTTCCCCAACTTTAGAATAATCTCCCACTGGAAATTCGCCTGGCCCCAAAAATGATTGCTGAAAACATGTTTTTTTCAGACAGGCCTTTCCGGACCTTTATAACACTTAACACAGTGGCTGTTTTAACTTTTATGTTCTCAGTTCCACTGCCGTGCCTCCATATTATTTTAATTATTTTAGTTAATTTTGTTGGTGTCTATGTATTTTATGCTGATATTTATAATTAGGATGTTCACTGTTTTAAATAGCTGTTCATGAGGTTACAATTGTTTAATGTTGTAAAATGTCCGGAGTGGCCTGGCAACCAGATGAGCGGTATAAAAGTCAAACAAACAAACGAACAAACAAACAAACAAATGGGTTGTTTGCATCTTTGTGATTGATCACTTTTTCCTGTTTGTGCTTGCTCTGTTATGTATCCATGTCTGTGCTTACCTTCACAAAGGAAAAGCAATATCAGAGACATTTTGCACAAATGGCATGAAACTTTATGGGTGGGGGGAACTGGTCGGTGTCTTGCTCTCATGCTAGAACTCTTCCAGTGGCTGGAGAATTCTTGACAGATTGTCTCACTGCCAGTCTCAGCCAAGAAATGAGACACTGCTGAAACATTTTCCCCCATATTGCTAGTGCAGATAGAGGGTACTTCAATCAGCACTGTGCAAACACATGATTGCTTATATACTGCTGACATCAGTGGAGATAGCAAGCCAGTCAACACCTGTTTAGTGCTGGCTGAAAAACCCTCTCCCTGACCCATCATCTCCATTTCATTCCCAGTAAAAGCAGAGATTTCGCTCACTGCTCATTCCCTACACAGTGGTGGCCAACAATTCCCCCTAGTCCCACACTCAGCCGGCCAGCCTCAGATGAAGGTTATGCTTCTCTTTCCACATAAGTCACCTGTTCTTCTACACACATGCACACAGTATATGGTCTTCATGTGAGGAAGAAACTTCCTAGTAAGGGAGATGCAAAGCTACCTTCTCGAGAATTATTGTCCTACAAAAAGTTTTGAGGTTCTTCCAACATTTATCATTTGTTTCATTGGTGGCAGTTCTCTTTAAAGTTTGTCTTGGGGAGTGGAGGAAGCCAATAAAAAAATAAGGAATGCAAGGCCCTTCTTGAAAAACATTGTCAGGTAGGAATGTAGAGAGTCCTTGAAAAATGTTTCTGTTCTTAGTGCTTTTCGGAGTCTTGTCAGGTCACGACTCCTCACCAAGACCTCCCCCTCCTGAAGCAGCAAAATTTCTCAATGTCATGTGAGCCAAGTTCACTGCTCGCTGTTTTGCTGTTTTTTCCCCCCTCCTCGCTTTTTCCTGTTCTTTTACCCAGGAAACTAAGAAATTGTTCAGAGTTCAAGGACCTTTCCGGGGTATCTTGTGCAAGAAGGATGTCATTTTGTGTAGGCATTGTAATCATTCCAAGCAGATTGGGGTTTCTTTCAGAAAACAGAACATGAAACATCCAAGATTTCCAGTGAAATTTCTCATGGGGTGGTGGTGGTGGGGAAACCTCACAGAAAAAAAATCTCACTGCTTGGAAGAAAGAAGGGTTTCCCCTGTTCAGTTTCTCAGCAAGGGTGTGATCACATGGAGAAATCGACTTGAAGTGCTTGTGGAGTGGTCTGGTGCAATCTATTGCCCAGTAATCCCATGGAAAAATGCACTCCAGCCCAACACCAATCTGTACCCAAGGAGGAGCATTTTTGGTTCAGATGTTGTTGTTCTTATGTGCCATCAAGTCAGCTCTGACTTATGGCAACCCTACGAATGAACGATCTCAAAAATGTCCTGTCCTCAACCGCCCTGCTTAGCTCTTGCAAACTCAAGCCTGTGGCTTCCTCTGTGAGTAAATCCATCTCGCATTGGGTCTTCCTCTTTGGCTGTAAGACTTTTAGTTTGGGGGCCCAGGCTGGAGTGGTTTCTCGGCAGATGGAAGGGTCTCTTTAAGGGAGATTGCTCCCAGTAAAGCAACCCTTTTCAGTGTGACTGACATCCTCACTGTCATTCTCCCTCAGAGTTCTTTAGCTGTTCCTCCTGCACAGGAACTTTAAAAGTGGTTTGAAGTTTTACTTTTGGGAATATTTTGGTAACTCTTCCAGTGCCCACAGATCAAAGACTGGTAGAGAGGCAACCTGTATTGGCAGGACCGGTTTCTGGGTCAGGTTGGCTGTTCTTGTCTTCAAGCTCAAATATTTTAGCAAGACATGAAGCAGAGTGACGCATTATTACATGCTTTCTTTTTATGCCATTCCTGCTTAGCAGATAGTTTGTTTTCCACCTCTGCCAGTTAGGCCTTCTTGATCAAACCTTAAACACAGCTGTGATAGCTTCCTTGGCTTTTACACATTGCACACACATTTATAGATGAGAGAAAAACAGGAGACCAGAAGAGGGAGAGGGAGGAAGCAAGTGAGCGTGCAAGGAAATTAATGCCCTGGTGAAGAAATTACAGCATCCAACTGCAATTCCCTCGCTCACATTTTTCTTAGAAAGCAGTTAAGTTCCATCTGGCCTTAGGCTGCCTGCCAAATACAGCCTCAGAATAAGTGAGACTTTCAATTTAAGAAACTGAGGGGAGGGGAGGGAAGGACCAAAAGGCTATTGCACCCAGGGAGATAGGAGGCAAAGGGTGGGGTGCTCAAAGGCTTCATTATTTGAGCCATGGCGCACAACCCCCCTGTGGATCATTAATCTTGTTAGGGTTGATTATTTTAGGGCTTCACAAGATTATAAGTAAGTGAAAGTGAGGGGATAGGTGGACGATCATCTGTTATATCACATGGAATAAGGAAATAATTGTTCTTGTTTGGTAGGGAATGTGTCTGGTATCCACGGAGGCCTACTCTAATCTCACTTACATTTTTTTGTAACACACCTACACATTCACACAAGGAGGAACTGTTAAGAGGTGTTAGACCTTATCAGCTGTATATCTAGGTCTGCCAGATCTCAGGGCACCAGCTGAGGTTTCAGGGAATTACTTGTACATCTCTGAGTCTCCAGGTGAGGGAACAAATCTCAAGACAAGCAGCACTGGAGTAGAGATGCAAATCCTTGTTTACCTTGTCCCTAGGTGCAAGGACAAAGAATGACAGCGTTGTTCTCTTCACCAGTCAGAACAGCAAATAATTTCTTGGCATTCTCATTGTAGTTCTCAAATTGCAGAAATTGTGTTTAGTGTGAAACTGGCTATTCTTTGCACACACAAAAACAGGTTTTTCTGTAGAATTATGAAATTTGGGCAAATTCATGGAATTACATGAATTGCCCAGAATGAGGGTAACTGTTGTTCTGTTTAAAAATCTGAAGCACTAAATAGGTTGTTTCCAGATTTATTACCAACCAGGCAGTCCTTGTGATCTTGTTGTGTACATGCACTTTGCTTTCAAAGTGAGATGGTAGTAGAAAATTTTTGAGAACATTACGGAAACCTCAAGAGGGAGGAAAACCTCTTCACTTTGCTCTTGAATGGAAGCAATGAATCTCGGGGGACGTAAAATTCCTTAATAAGGTGGCTCCTTTGTGTCCAGAAAGCTAAACTAGTAAGAAGAGAAGTTTAGCAAGTAGTTCTCTATCCCTGTACCAGAGAAGGAGAATATTTGATGTTGATGTGTAGTGAAAAACTTGAGAAGTCCCCTCCAACTCTTGCCTGGCCTGCCTCTGTGATAGTTCATTTCATATTACAAGAGCCTTTCCTTATGGAATCACATCAGTCCAACCCCACTGTATCACATTTTGGCCCTAAAATTTCAGAGAAGGGGGGGGGTTGTTGACCTGTCACCCATAACTATAACTTGTTCCTCTAAGTCAAAAGCAAAAGGAGAAGGTTCATGGGATGAACCATACTTCTTTATGTACAGCAAGGCTGGAGAAGTTGTGGTCTTCATGTTGATGGCCTGCAATGGTCCTTAAACCTTCCTCAGAAAGAAAAGAAGGTCATTTTAAAAAAATGAATAATTGGATATCCCTGGGAAATAATTGGGAAATAATTGGAAATTCCCTTATAGAGGGGAATGAACCAAAATTTTGGAAGTAGATATGGAGAAACTTCTCTCAGAAAGCCTTTGAGAATGCCAATCCAATTACACCGGTAGTATAAGTCTCTCGTTTTAGTGGCATCTTTGGGAGTGACATGCATTTGCACAATGCAAATGAGATTCCAGCTAATTTCCCAGAATGGCCACCTGGGTGGGGAAGTTGTGGTCTTCATGATGCCGATGGTTTGCAATGCTTTTCAGCTTTAGACAGTGATGAGAACTGATGCGTGTTTATGTCTAGAATACCACACATTCCCTGTTCCTGACTTAGAATAAGTTCAGTACAGGAGGATCCCATACAGGCACTCATTGGATGTGGATACTTACACCAGTATTGAACCCAAAACAGCACTTTTTTGTTGTTATAGATGGATGTAGGTTGGAGGCACAGAATGACATCATGAGAATTGCATGGGCCAGCTGAACTTTGTAGCAAAGAGCTGATCCATAAAGTTGTTCTAATTCACATGTAGCATTCAGTGGCACCAGTACAGAATATGGTACTTGCAATTATCCAATGTTTGTGGAACAGAAAGAAAAACAAACTCTCCACAACCCTCTTACTCATCATGCTATGAAGTTATCAGTGGTGGACATAGGAAAATGCTGGTGCTGGTGTTGGTGGAATGCTACTATGAACTTCTCATGAAAGGTGCAGGAAACACTTAAAATAAAGATTTACATCTTGTCTGGTTTCTAAAGGGAAGGGGAGGGAAGGGGAGGGAGATTTTAGGAAAACTGTCTGTTTAGAGTTGCTCAGTGGTTCTGCGTTACTTTTTCATATTTTAAAAATAAAACTGGATGCAAACGTTTTCACAAGCCAATTCAAACAAATTGTATTTTATGGCAGGCAATTTTGATTAAGTTTTGATGACATATTATTTTCTGATCTGCCCAAGGCTACTTTGGACTAGAGATGGGGACGAATATAAAAACGGATTGGCTTTTTCGACGAAAATAGCCGATTTGTTAAATATTTGTCCCTTCATATTCATATTCATGGGTTCCAGAGACCCCAACGAATACGAAGGGACGAATATTTACCTGTTTTTATTCATCCTTCGTATTTAAAAAAACCCAAACATTCTGCTTATCAGCTGCCGAACAACAGTGGCGGCTGATAGGCAGCCACCCACCCCCACAGTCACCCACCCCACAGCCTACCCCCACCCCCTTCCTCTCCCTACCTTAGCCCCCCACCCCCACCAACACCCCCTTACCATAATCGCCGCAACCGCTGAGGTCTCCATCTGGCCTCCCAGCCACGGTGTGTACAAAGGGAGACTGGCTGCCCTTTGCAAAGATGGCGGCTGTGGCTTCATTTAGGGTAGAGAAGCTGCAGTTGCCATCTTTGCAAAGGGCAGCCTGGATTCCCTTAAGGCAGGCTAAGGGGGGTGGGTGGCTGCCTATCAGCCGTCAATCAGGTGATCAGTGGCCGGTAGGCAGAATGGTTTTCTTTTTTTTAATAGGAAGGGGGTGTCGGCGGGGGAGGGGGAGGGGGGTGACGACGGCACATCAGGGGGGGTGACAGCGGGGGGGTGGCAGCAGGGGTGCGGGGTGTTTTTTTTTAATCCCCCCATGAATCGACGAATAACTTCGTTATTCGTTGCTTCATGGGGGCAACTTCATGCTTCGTGAGTCGTCAACTTTTGACGACTCACGAAGCGGGACAACTCACCAAAATGGTGAGTCATCCCCATCTCTACTTAGGACTGATGCATGCAACCAACCACGTCCCTGCAGTGGGTTCTGTCAGCCTCAGACCCCTTCTATGCTACACAAGAAGAGCACAACTGGTCATAAAGAATAGGGCAGACAACTTGTGGCTCTCTAGATGATGATGGAGCACAGCTTCATCAGCTGTACTGGATAGCAGTGATGGGAGTTGCAATAGAATAGCATCTCCAGGGCTATATGCTGCCCATCACAGTTGTAGGGTGACAATCAGAATTCCTGTGTCTATATACGTTTTTTAATACTCAAGAAGCACCAATTAAAGTTATTGTTTATTATTTATAGATGTTGCTGTTGTGCCAATATTGCCCCCCTAATGTCACAATTCTGTTTTTACCTCTGTTTCACAGCACACTGTAACATTGCTTTAGGCAGTGTTTTTGACTTTATATTATTGTTGTTAGATGGTTAAAGAGGCAGTGTGTGTTTCTCTTTTCTATTCCCCTTTTTTCCATAATTTTGCAGCCTCCTGGGCTGTCCACACTTCCTGTGAAAAAGCCCCATGGGAAGTTGCCTCAAGACATCTCTCACTAGGCTTTAACTGCAATGAGTAAAGCCCACATAGGGTGATGGTAAAAAAGGAGTGCAAAATAATATTTTGCATGGCTTTACGTTTTATCTTGTTCTTCACCCAAAAAGGTTCTCAGAAAGCTTTAGAGAAGATCAACAAGAACAACATCAGATCATTATTTGACTCATGTGGCTGCTTGAGCCTGCTAATGTGAGGGCAAAAAGAACTTGGAAATGGCTGTTTAAAAGTAATTCATTTCCACTGTTTGTTACAGTCACTGAAAAGTGAGCTGTTGTTAATTGTTACAGAATTACTGTAACTTAGCTGCCTATTACTTTCTTTTATTGGAGAGGCATAGGAACAATAAAGCAATGACTCTAAACCCTGAAAAATTCCTGTCAAAATATCTTTAAAAGAGCTATTCAATACCTTTTAAAAGGAACTTTTGAAACTAAGTAGAAAAAATATTATTTATTACACCAACACATGCGATGGGCACGTGACGAGGCATGCAAGTGGCAACTTGTTAAACATGTGGAAGTTGACTTTTGCAATCCTGCTTAAGTCAATTTCCAATGCAACTTTTGTCCTTTTAGTGACAAAAACTAATGCACTAAAGTACTACTTCCAAACTCTGGCTAAAAGTGGGTTGGGACATAGAAGTGAAAAAAAGGAAAAGAAAAGGAAAAGCCCTAAATGCCAGTGCCTCCATCACCCAGGTCCTCAACCTTCCCATATAGCATGGAGATGTCAGAGAGAAGTGTTCTGCTCACTTGAATTAAGTGTCTGTGTGAACCTGTTTGTTTCTGGATTTTGTACAAGGGCCACACAGCCCTTTACCTTTCTTTTTGTTAAGAATATAGAAAGGAATTGTTACTAGCCACCTGGGCCAATATCTACAACCGGAACAAAAAGATTTACCATCACTCAAAAAGGACAGCACCCAACCCAGGGCAACCTCTCCCTCCAGCCATTATGCAACTCTCATCATTCTGGCTGCAGCTGACTGTTTCTTCACGTGGTGTGTAAACTAAATTTGATCTCCGTGTTTTCTCATATGAGGATGGCCATGCTTCTGGATGCCTCAATTTCCAGACAAACAAGAGTTATACCTGTCATTATAAGCCAATGGAACAGATGCTGAGAGATAGACAGACCTCTGTTTATGGAACTGGAGGAAGACAATAATATCAACATAGCCTGAGGTGAAACCAGATACCTGAGAATGATTCTAAAAAGTGGCCGCATCCATTCTGAAGCTTACTATAAGTGACAGAGCCTGGCCTTGACATCTGACCAGGATCATGGACTGGGGGGGGGGGGGGGGGGTTCCTGAAATGTTCACTTTCTTCTCACTCTCCTCCCAGCTATGCATTAAGCAACCTGATGAAGAATCTCCCTGTACTTGAAAGCTAGTCTGTGTCTGTTTTTGAGATTTTAGTGGTCTAATAAAGACATTGTGCACTCTTGCTTTGGGATTTTGTACAAGGATCATGTAACCTTTCTCTTTTTTGGTCAGAATCCTATAGGTTAGTTACACCAATGTAAATGCCCTGCCACAAATTGCAGTGGTGAACTGTTAACGTTAACAAGTTACCACTTGCATCCTTCATCATGTGCCCATTGCATTAGTTGGAGCATGACTAAGAATACAAGGGACAGCTTGTTAATTTGTGGCAATTTGCTGATGTGATATATTCTGCTGCACTTACACTAGTAGGATCCTGCCTTTGTTGCATAAAGCAGGATTCCGTTTTTCACTAATGCTTCTAATCTCTTTCAAGCAAATGTGAGCAGAAGAGCCCCTTCAAACTTCACTTCTCAACATAGAAAGATCAGGGATTGGGGGTGGATAAGGACTTCGATGAGTGCCCAATTCCTCTTTTGATTTTAGCCCTGACATGAGCATACTGTGTGCCTCAACAGGACTGTTGTACTGTTCTCACAATTTTCAGCCTGCAACGTAAGATTTAAAGGAACGAGAAATGACAACTGTGGAAAATGGAGGCCTCACTTCCTTAGCTGTGAAGTGCATCCATTTTGAATTATGTCTCTCCCATTGTTCCTCTTCCTTTGTATCCCCTTATGCAACATATATTACAGACAATAAAGTCTCTGGACTGCCACTGAAGAGATTAAACTGAGGAAAGAAGAGAGGACCTGGCCTGGCTTCATCCATAAGAACAGCTGAGACAACAAGACAGGTCTTATGAAGCATTGTTTAGGCCTTCTGCCTTGCCAAGCTTGGTTCAACGTCTGGTTGAAAATCATTTATCCCCTAAAAGAAAATTTACTTCTCCGAAATACCAATAAACCATACTTCTTTCTCACTTGAAGTTAAACAAAGAAACAAAAAGCCTGCTGTTGGTTGATTATTGACATTGGTACGGTAATATGAAAGAAGCGGACATAAGCAGCTTGTGACCCGAGCAAGTTGGTGCCAAATCTCGAAATTCTATAATGAGCCACCTCACCCCACCCCCTCTTGGAGCACAAGTCATCTGTGGAAGTAGATTGTAAGCCACAAAATTTGAAACTGAAAGAAATCTGTCATTTTTAGAGGTAACAGAAGTCCTTTTTTCTTATAGTAAGATTGTGTTATTCACACGATCTTTCTTAAGGTATGATAGTTTTATTCTCTGAAACATTTACAGGAACTGGTAATATGATGGAAGAGATTTACTTTACACTAACAGAAGAGTCAGAGACAACAGTTATCAAAGAAAATAACAATGTAGACTCTAATCCCTTTCTACTTTGATGAGACTTCTATCCTCAGTCAAATGTCCTCATCTCACTCTGACTGAATTTCCCTCTTCCTCAGCTTCTGTCCATAGATTTCTAATTACCTAGAATTCTTTTGTCACTCTTGAGCAGGTCCTCCCCATCCTCCAGCATTCTAAGGGCATTGCATCAACTCATTTTGAGGTTGACACCCAAGTTTTGACAAAATAGTATAGTGTGGGATTGGGTTGAGGAGTTCAGAGAAGAAAAGAAGATAAAATGCCTCTGACTTCAATGCCAAGGTCCAGATAAGGTTCTCCATTGCTTCACCTCACTCTGTCATCAGCACAGTCAGTTGCTCCAAACTCTGTAAGATACTTCACAGTTGGACTGCAAGATGGGGAATTCCAAAATATCACCAACTTGTCAAAGCAGAAGTCAAGCTATGAAAGGCTCCAGAGCTGCAGTTGTCAGGTGTCTGTTGGCATTTGTGTGAGCAAACAAAGACCTCTCCTTTTAGCATAAAAGTATTGAAGAGCTATCCTCGGCTTTCATTAGATGCTACAAGGTTATATAGGAAAGGACTTCCAATGCAATGCCATCAATCACTCAATCAAAATCCAGAGATGTGTGATCCAGAAGGGCTATGGTTCATTTCTTCTATAACCCAGACAGATCTTATGAGCAGGGGCTAAGGATGGAGGATTCTTTGGGAAATACTCATTTTATTGGAAAACAGAGTTCTGCCGTGAACTGTTGCAACCCAGTTATGGGGGGAAATGATAATAATAATCTATAATCTTAGAACTGCAGAGCTGGAAGGGAACCTATGGATCATTGAGTCCAGCTACTGTCAAGGAGGCAGAGTGAGGAATTGAACTCCCAACCTCTGGCTCCACAGCCAGAGACCTAAACCACTGAGCTATCCAGCAGTTCATGCTAAACTGTGTGATGCTTGAGGATGTTTGTGGAAATTTATTTCTCTATATTTATATACTTGTTGTCCAGATCATTCAGGTTTTGCTGGTACCAAACAAAACGGAGATATAGTGGAATGAGCAATATTATGACTAGTAAACTACTGGTGTGAGTTCTCCTCTGGAAGAGAGAGAGAGAGAGAGATGTCTTGTTTAACATGCTTTCTCAAAGATGATCCATCTGAGGGTTCCTTGTATTCAGGCAAGTGAGAACAGCAGTCATTCCAGCTCTCCCGGAATCTGAAGCCAAGAGAGAGATGCTATCACTGCCCTCCTGCCATCAGCAGCTCCTCTTCTTCCCACATTTGCCTTTATTGACCCACTCACTTCCCTCCCTTTGCTTTTTGCCTCCCCTATTTGCTTATCATTTCCCATCACCTCCCTCACTGACCCAACTCCTCCTGCCTCACTTCTTCACTTCCCTTTGCTTATCACCACTTGCCCTCTATGGAAAGCACTGATCATCACACAAAGCTACCAGTTCAGCTCTCCACAGAACAGAACAGGTAACACCGCTACTCTCTTGGAGTGGAGAATAGTGCAATTCATCCCTGCTGGTGCTTCACTGCTGGAAGCAGCCACCTCACTTTCCCTGGTGGACAGCCGAGCCTTGGGAGGGAAGAGCAGCTAGTGGAGTGGAGATAAAACACTATAACAGCTAGGGTATTGAGCACAGGAAAAGCGGGAGCCAGCTAGTCAGCTTTTAAGGTCTAAGTGACTATGTATCTGATACATGTGCATGTTTCTCTCCCTCATCTCTTTCACACAGAACAGAACAGGTAACACCGCTACTCTCTTGGAGTGGAGAATAGTGCAATTCATCCCTGCTGGTGCTTCACTGCTGGAAGCAGCCACCTCACTTTCCCTGGTGGACAGCCGAGCCTTGGGAGGGAAGAGCAGCTAGTGGAGTGGAGATAAAACACTATAACAGCTAGGGTATTGAGCACAGGAAAAGCGGGAGCCAGCTAGTCAGCTTTTAAGGTCTAAGTGACTATGTATCTGATACATGTGCATGTTTCTCTCCCTCATCTCTTTCACACACACACACACACACACACACAGAGAGAGAGAGAGAGAGAGAGAGAGAGAGAGAGAGAGAGCATCATATCTGATGATAATGTGAAATATTGCATATGAGACGCAATATTTAGACATGTTCTTTGAAACAAATATTTACTGCTACTACTTTCCTTGTAGCTCTTATGGGCCATCAAGTCACATCTGGCTTATGGTGACCCTAAGGGGTTTTCAAGGTATATGAGATATTTAATGAGTGTTTTACCATTGCTACTCCTCCACTCCCTCACCAATGAATTTTCATGGCCAAACAGGGATTTGAACTCAGATCTCATGAGCCATGAGCCCTAGCCCCAAACTCAGTCTACTACATCACAGAGTGCTAGGTTTGCATAATCAATATGAGTGGGTTCCTTCTAAGTTCAATCAGTTTTTCTTTGGCATCTCACTCCATCAAAGGAAGACACGACTAAACTTGACTGATGCATGAAGTACCATTACCAAAGAGGAACAGGTGAGCCACGTGATCAACGGCCTCGGGATATTCTTCTTCACTAAGGCACATACCTTTTCTACGCTGGCTCTCTTAGTACTTTGCTTACTAAGAGTTCTACCACAAACAAATGTTCAGTTAGTAAGTCTACTGAAGTATGCATAGCCATACAGATTATTTGTATACTGCTAATGACTGCAGTAAGGGAGGGAAAGGCTTAAGTGAACCCACACCAATTTAAAAAAAAAACCACAGACACGCTGCATCTGAGCTATTTCAGGATGTTCCTTGATGCAAGGGAAAGGCCATAAAGTGAATTGTTCTGTTTGTACGATGCCTATAAGCCATCTTGGTCAGCTAGAATTTTTTGAAACTCCAAACATTAAAAGGACAATACATTTAAGAGCCGTTTGGAGCAGTCCAAAGGTTACAGAATAGCCAGCAATCTTTGTAGAAGTCTTCATCAGGCAGGATGTTATGATAAAGAAAAATGGCCAAAAAGAAAGGTAGGGTTCGTCAGGTCATGGCAGAAAAGCACAGGGAGGGCTGTTATGTGTTTTCAGAACTGAAAGAGAAATACTGGTTTCTTCCATAACTTTTAAGATTGTATGTATGAGATTGTGACATATGTCGGAGGGAGCCTGTTTTACAAGTTTGTATAGGACCTGGGGAAAAAAGAAGACATTTGGACCCTATCTGGGAGGACTTCGTCATTCTAGAGCTTTTCCAGCTCATCCAGTAACAGCACAGCAGATGTTCAGTTGTTCTTCATTTGTTGCACAAGTTCCAGACATCTGCTTTCAAGGAAGCATTTTTGTGCCAGGGTTTATATTATTTTCTAGTACTTAAATTGCAATATACTGGCATTGCAATCTTTTTCCTCAGCTAGCAAGGCCATTATGATTTGATATGCTATGCAGGGTGCACTTAAGGGCTCAAACTACCTATTGGACAGTGTCCATTACATCAGTGGTGCCAAGCAATACAACTATCTTGCAGACTCACATGAAGCTGTGGTGCTAACACATGATGCTGTCAAAAGTGGACTGGCACAGGGGTTGAAACTCAGCCCCCAGCATTTTTTAGAATTTGCTTCCTAGGCTGCTGAGATAACAGGAGCAGTCATCGTCATCGAGCGGTTAAAAGGTCAGGATTTCTGGATCTAAATGTCACAGTTCTCCTAGGATGAAAGGAGGAGGGTGTTTTTGTTGTTGTTTTTTTTGGGGGGGTTGCAAGTAAGGCTGCGGTCACACTACAAAAATGCCCCCCTTTTTTCCTCACGTCTTATGGTTCCTGGGTAGTCGCGCATTGTGGTCGCGTGGTATATATCCTGTGATGGTGGTTCATACCTTTTTAACCATTCCGTCTTTTGTAGGTTAAATTAGATGTGGTACATTCATCTACACCCCTCAACATATCCCCTTCCTCTTTTTTGCTTTTCTCTGCCCCTGTTCCTACCCCTTTTATTTAAAAAAAACCCTTGTGTAGGTACATTGCTGTGCCGGCAAAACACCCTTGCTGGCCCTTCGCAGCTCCTTGGGGCGCTGCCAAATCAGCCAGGAATAATGCTGATGCTTTTCTTTGTTTTTTTGCTGAGTCAACAGCAGTGTTGCTGCTGCTGTTCTTCTGGCTTCAGCTCCGACTCCTTTGTGTTTCTTTGCCTCCTGTTCTGCCTCGCACCCCTCACCAATCCCCCTGCTCCACCACTGCCACTGCTCAGGTGAGACATAAGTAGAAAAAGTTTGGGAACCACTTCAGTAGGGGGAACTGATGCTCCACATGCTTCCTTTCATCCATTCCTGGAGGACTTTGGGGGAGTGTCCTACTATTATACCTGTCTCCTCTACTTCTCGGATAGCCTTCAACTTCCCCCATCAACCCCCTTCTCCCATTCCTTTTACAATCCTCAAGTACATCAAGCCCTATTTGACAGAAGCATACCAACACACCAATATCCCACTGGATTTGATGCGGAGATTGCACAGAGAATTGGTAATGGCTGTACATCATTTGAGCCTTTAAAAAAGAGTCAAAATTCACGAGGAGTAACTTAGAAACATTTTGCAACTCAGACCGCAGCCTAAGGAGCCTAAACATGCTACTTAGATATGAGATAATGGCAGTGTTATGTGTTCCTAAAGACAAAAATGTACTCTGTCAGCAGCAGATAGCTGAAACCAAAAGACGTTTGATTCCGTTTTTGAAAAGGGCTTCATGTTCTTATTTCAAGGTGAGTCAAGAATAAATCCTAATCTAAAAAAGACTTTTGCAGTTTTCATGTATTTTTGTTCTATTTGGTACTGATTGCTCAACATACCAATCTTATCTTAGTCATTCCTCCTTTTCTACTTTTATTATTTTAATCTCTTTTAATTTTAGGCACACAAAACCACAGGGATCCAGCTTTTTAAGACTAAAATAGACCCAGGAGTGTCAAAAGCCTGGGCCTTGAACTCCTGCTGCAGTGTTGAGGGGAAACTGGAGCGGTGTTTGGCAAGTGTGTTGAAAACTCTTAGTGGCAGACGTGAAAGAAGACGATGTTCAACTAAGCAGGAAGAGATTAAAATAAAGAGGTTCAAGCTTCCAGAGTCATTCAGGGTCCTTTCAAGTTCTCTGACAGAGACACACACACAATTTTCACATTAAAATTAGATTCACTCAAATCAGTTTTCAGCCAGAATATGCATCTTTGTTGACTTTCTGTTCCATGGGGGGCGTGAAAAACATTAACATGGCTCAAATATTATGAGAGAAGCTCAAACACACTCAATATCCTGTGTGAGAATGCCCTAAGGATTTTGTAAATCTGTGACCAAGGATTCCAGAACTATCCGATTCACAAACTGTTGCAACAAAACTGGTAGACATCACAATGATGTGCTTTCTTGATCCAGTCGTAAATCACCTTACTACCTAACAATTGACATTGGCCAGATAAGGTCCACAGACACTTGTGCAAAACCATTAAGTCAACCAACTTGGGCTTTGACCAACAACTCTGCAGTTTTCCAACAAGTATCCAACATTATGTCACTTAAGTTAACACCTAGATTAACAGAGGATTTCTTTTTATTTCTGAAACTCCCTTTAAAAAACAGAGAAATATAACTTGAAAAAACATCTTAATAGCTCTTGTATTATCCAAATGTAGAGTTCAGATGGTGCGCCATGAAGCTGCCATACAAAATGATGCCACGAGGCTACTGATCATGACAGTTAGTGAACTCAAAAGCACTGCTTTCCGTATAGTTCTGCATTGCATTTTAGCAATTCTGACAGCATCAGTCTGGAGCAATCAAGGGCAAAAAGGATGGGAAACCAAGGCTGGTTGAGAAGGGAAGAACACGTGGCAACTTTTCTCCAGCCTTAATGGCCAGTTGCACCATCAGGAGCAGAGTGAAGTTGGCATTAATATGAATCACTGTATGCTGAGTTTTAGCTTAATTTTGGGTGGGCTCCACGAAAATTCCCCATCATTCATAGGCAATGACTTTCTTTCTCCTGCATAACATGAAACAAACAACAATGATATGTTCCCAGTCGTGTAGAAATTTAAAAGGCTAATCACAGTCTGCAAAATCTGGCTATGTGTACATTAGTGTGATATCAGCAGTGTCTTGGAGAGATAATTATGCAATGGGCATAAGGCTACCACAGTTATTTTACCATGAGGCCACTAGAGTTCTAACACTCATCTCAGCTACAACCACATCATTCTAACAGTTCAGCAAAACCGTCATTCGAGGAGCCTTGCAGAAGCAGAAAAGTTTGTTCACAGTTACATATGTGAAACATTGCAGAGGAGGATGTAGCCTGTTTGTGCTAGAAATGCTTCAGCACACGTTGATGGTAGAACATTTGCATAGTTCAGTGGTAAAATGTGCTTTGCCTCTATAAAGTATCAGGTTTATTCCCTGGCATCTCCACTTAAAAGTATCTTGGGTTGCAGGGCAGGAAAAAACACTTCTCTGAGACTGTGGAGAGCTGCTGTCCATTGGAAAAGAGAGAGAGAGTGCTGGATTAGTTCCCAGTAGTTTTATAACACTGAGGTAGATGAGTCAGTGACCTGGCTCAGTATAAGCAGTGCCTTACAGGGAGGTAAATCCTCACTTGTCTCATCCTCATAGGTAAAGATGAGAAATCAACAAATTGTTGCATTCGTCTTCTCTTCTGCAGGAGGAGAACACATGCCAAAATCATCCTTACAATTGCGAAGATGAAGTTTTGCGAGAGTGTGAAAGACACACATGGATTTACAAGTCCAGGCTCAATGCTCTGGAGTTGAATCAGCTTACTCTTTCAGGTTAACACTGTTTACCTGATGGCTAATTTTGTGTTTCATAGAAGGCTGGGTGAAAAAAATGCTTTTGCTCTCCCAACTCCAAAGATAATTGTTTCAAATTCTATTTCCAAACTTTCTGTATTTCTCCCACCTCAGCTTGCAAAGGACATACTGCACCACAAAGGGACATTGATGTCATTGTTCACTGTGTTGTCATCTATTGTGACATGTCAGCATGCAGCAGGTCGTATTTGCCACAAGAACACCACTTGTGTTGGCAGAATCCAGGACAGATGTCTTGGATCTAGCAAGAGCAGCGTATGTGTTGACAGCACACCCTGATATCTTCCAATATGTGTTTTGATTAGGTGAGGATGCAGAGTGTCAACACACTTTTCTTACGTGGCACATCATTATTGTGGCTGATGTGATCATTTGCCATTCATCTTTTGATTCTCCCAGAACAAATCTCTTCCACAAAATGCTGAAATATAATCTCATCATACCCTAAGCGCCCCAATACATTTTTTTTTTCATTGACAAAGGGCAAGAATAGAAAAGGACTATACCATTTGCAGTATCTGTCTAAGTGTGGTCTTGATTCCATTATTGATATCTATTAAAAGGTCCTCCATACTCCCTCAGCATCACTGAGGATATTTTGCACAACGCAGCCTCTCTAGATTTTGTCTGGAATGTTGGTCTATGCAATGTTTTGATGCAACCCTCCTTGCTCTGCGAGATTCTGGGAATACAAGGAACATGTGAAAACATGAAGAGGCTCTCTTTCAATCCTCTGTACGCCATTCCATCAATCCAAGATGTTGCTATGCTTTTGTTGAAAATTTTTTGAATGCCATGGCCATCTCTTCAAAAAAAAAAAAGGTTTCTCAATCAAATCTGATTTTTATTTGATTTTATGACCTGCCATGTGCCTGCAAGCCAGATGAGGCACAGCTAGTTCATTATGAATCCAGCCTAACGTAATCTGGCTTTGATTGCTAGTGGCCTGATGGCAAAAAGATGGATGAGGCTTGATGAGCTCTGCTATTGTCTCCCTTTCTTTCAAGACTGATGGGAAGGTGACCTGTTGTGCCCAGGAGGCAATGCATGTCTGGCTTTGGGGGCAAAAGATGCATCTGGAAGTGATTTGCTCGGGTTCTTTAGTCCCTCCAACACATCATGAATCTATGCATATGGACAATCCACTGCGAATGCCCTTCATTGCTCCCACCTCTCCCCTCTCCCTGCTCCACCAACCCCTTCTCCTCACCTATGGACCAAAATCCTTGAAAAAACAAAGTAAGTTTCCTCAGTTGAGCCTTTGCAGTAATTGACAGATTGTTCCTTATATTAACAACCCATTTTGCATTTTTAAATCATTATTTCTCACTGAACATAAAAACTTTTTTAAAAACCTGTAATGATAAGCTTTGTTTCATAACTGGCAAGTATAAATGGAAGGTCAACAAAACCATTCCAAAAGGAAGTAGTCAAAAACTGAAGTACTTGGTTTTTTTTTTTAAAGGTGCATTAGGTTTTGCTTAAACAATGGCTGGGAACTGAAGAGCCACTTGAAATCACAGGAAGGCCTTTGCAGTCTTTAACCCCCTCCCTCCCACTTTGAACAGCTACCTACATGTCATCCCATTTTTGAATCTCCTTTCTGGTGGCTGGATAGCTTAGTGAAATAGGTGTCTTGCTGAGGAGCCAGAGGTTGGGAGTTCAGTTCCCCACAGTGCATCCCAGTAGAGCCAGCCTGTGTGGCCTTGGGCAAGCTGCATAGTCCCAGCATGCTCCCAGAAGAAGGGAATGATAAACCACTTCTGAGTACTTGCTACCTTGAAAAGAGCTACCATAACTTAGAATTGACTTGACAGCACATGATGATGATGATGATGATTCAAAAATAGTTTATAATACAGTATGGGGGGTGCTGTTTCAGAGGGAAAAAATTATTCTCTGGCTCCTTTTTCCTTCATAGAATTAATTTAATGGTTCTTTGGATCTGCTCCAATAGCTTTGACAGGGAGGCTTTTAAAATGCTTTTCTTTTTGCAGAACTCATTTTTATTTATTTATTTTTTAATCATCAGACTATATTAGGGCTTGAATTATTTTTCTCACTAGCAACATTTCTTATGAAAATCAGAGATCAGAAATCTCCATTTTTAGGATTGTTAATGACTGGTTTCAATATGAAACCACTCTCTCAGTTTCTATCCCCTTAGTACAAGGCCAGCACTAGGTGTTTTGCAGCATGAAGGGACAGCCACAAGGAGCATTCTTCACCCAGCCAGGTCAAGGTCCATACACTTCATAGCCAGACAAGTTATTTTGTCACATGAAGCTGAAAATCCCACAGGTTCCTCTTCAGCCCCTTCCAGACAGTAAAAATACTGTAAGAATAAAACTACCAAGCCAGGCTTCAATTTAATGGCACCTTGTGATGGACTTTTGGGGATTGTACTGCCCTGTGATCCTCTCTAAACCATAGAAAGAATTAACTCCCCCAAACAGGAAATCACACAGCAACCTCAAGGTATGCAATAAGCCCTCCTCTTGTCATTTTGTTCTCTCTGGGACAGTCTTTAGGCAAAAAAAAAAAAAGTTTCTTAGAAATCAGAAAAATGATCTTTAAAAAAAAATCACAGTGCATTTCATTTAGTGGACACGTCATGCTCCCCACCACCACCACCAGAAGATCCTCAAGTGCTTGTGTGATAGAGTGGACAGAGTGTCAGATTAGGAGTCAGGAGAGTTGAGGTCAAATCCCTCCTTTTCCATAGAAATTCATTCATTGTGAGTGGGTCGGTGGGTCCCTGTCAGAGGCTGCTGTGTTGTTGTTGTTGTTGTTGTTGTTGTTGTTGTTTTGGCTGAGGGTAGGATCACTCTGCTTTGGTTCAGTTACAGCATGTGTGATGGCTGGGATTGAAACAAAGTGGAAGGCTTATGCTGCTTCATGATTTTGCAATATTGAAAGCTTCCTCCCACTCCATCATGGGGGGGGGGGGGAGGAGAAGCAAAGGGTGTTGTTGTTGTTTTAAAAAAAAACCTCTTGTAAGGCAGCACGATACCATTTTGATATTTTTTAAAAATATATTGAATGCTTCCTCCTACTCCCCCTTGGAGGAGAAGACATTTTATAGCTACCTAAATGCAAACTGAACTTGCTTATTGAATCCTCCAATCATCTAAGAAGACCAGCAGGTCCCTTATGGATACTTTGCAATTTTTGAATGTGAGAACAAGATATCATTTAAGCTTATTTGGCAAACTAATGGAGATAGGATAATGATTTTTCGTGACTACTCCAAAAGGGTATCTAAGATACCAGTTCACAAGATGTCAGAGGCTTGCAAACCAAATGAATATAGATTATTATATCAAATTTCCTGCGATTTTCTATGTTGAGCACAAAGGAAAGCTAAAAGAAATCATTCACTTGAGACAGCAGGAGCTTTTCTGACAAGCATAATGAATTCTGGTTCAGAGACTACAACAAAAGGCAGAGTAACTTTTTTTGTGGGGGGTCTTCAATGCACTATGTGCTTTCCTAGCTTATATTTTTCATCTCCCTCTATGTATAAACTAACTTCACATAACACTGATATTATTTCTGGGACTTATGCCAGTTGGGTTTCTATGGTCATGCCAGCTGAGTGTCTGAAATACATGATCCCCTCCCCTCTTTTCTTCTTTGTTTTCTCTCTTTTTTGTTTCCCTTCTCTTTTTTTGTTTTTTGGTCTTCCATCAATATAAAGATAACTGTTCAGGGAATATAGCCAAGTTGTGTCCCCCACCCCTCACCAAATTACTACTTAGATTCCCTCTCCCCTCTTTTTATAGGTTGCAACATATAAGTTCTTGTATTTGCTTGCAAGGATCCATATATATGTTTGGCCAATAATTCATATAGGAAGGGCCAGCACCAATGCTGATGTTGTAATTTTATTCAGAAACAATGGAGGCTTTTTCTCTTTTTAGGAATTTGGCAGTGGATTGAGCTACCGGCAGGTTCTCAACTGGATCTTTAAGACAAACTTTAAAAAATGCCCCTCATTGCCCCCTCCTATCCTTTTCCAATTTTTCCCCCACAGAGGAGCAGAGGAAGTATTTAATTTGTCAATATCCTGAATTGGCTGTCTTCTTAAGCCTCTTCATAATATTGGAAATTCCCAGCAGAAGGAGCTGGACTAAACTTGAGGTTGGGCATGCCATTCGGATGCAAGGATTGCATCAAATGGTATATTGGACCTCTACCTGACCTCAAGGCAACCCTATTTGGCCTACACCAAGCCCTAAATTGACTTGATATCCTTGGATTTAGATAGATGGGCATCTTTAAATTTGTCCCTTTGGGACAAGATAAAGGTACTTAGGGATATGGTGGTGCTGCGGGTTAAACCGCAGAAGCCTCTGTGCTGCAAGGTCAGAAGACCAGGGGTTCCGCACCATCACAAATTTCAATGAAGAGACTGCAATTTGCATTTACTGAAGATGGTTTTGGTTTTCCTGATCTTAGTTCATATCATCAGGTATGTCTACTAAGCTATATTGATTGCCGGAATTATGTTCCACAGTCAAATTATCCATCTTGGGCTCTTTTGGAAACCTCCTATCTGGAGCCTCTCTTGAAATAGACAGTCTTGAGGTCCACATATATCAAAAGAGACTCTATTCTCCCAACTATCTCTGCAGTAAGATAATTCTCTCTTACATATTCTCATGACAACTCTGATTCAACCTATTTTCACATAATAAATTATATTTATGAGGTAATCTGGATTTAAAAATTGGGAAAAGAAGCAGACAGATAAATTTTTACCTTAGACCAATTAATTGGACAGGATGATAAATTTTGCCGTTTGTCTCCTTGAGCAATAGATATGATCCACCAGCTTCAGCTGAATAGCAGTATTGAACAAACACAACATCTGTTGGTACCTAAATACAGTCCAGCAGCATTGAGTGCTTCAGAGTCTTCTGTACCTTTGGAAATGCTTATTGAATCAGTCCAAGAAAAGAAACCTACATTATTTCTTTATAACTTTACTGTCAGTTAATAAATGTGATTCACAAGGTCTCAGAGAAGAATGGAACAGGAAAATGGATTGTGTTATTTTGCCTAACCAATGGAAGAGAGCACTTGCCAGTATACTTGAGATATTTAAAGATCTTAAGCTATAACTCACCCAACAGAATACTATGTTTAGAACATACTGGACACACCAAAGTCTTTTTAAGAAGGGCCTGAACAAATCATCTAAATGGTGGTGCTGTGATTCTCTTGATGCATCTCTTAGTCATATGCTATGGTCATGCTCAGTCATAAGGTCATTTGGGAGAGGAGTTATTATTTACAATAATTTTGTACTAAACCAATCTTTGATCTTTGTTGATGCTTATGTACTTTTAAATTATACACTTGCTTCTTCTAGATTAACCACCAGCCAGCATAGATGGTCTCTCCATGCTCTTACAACAGCAAAAATACTGATTTTGCAACACTGGAAAGATAGATGCCCACCATCAGTGATCCAGTGGATTAAAGACCTTACAACATTATCAGCATATGGACGTATGACGTGCAGATGACAGCTACGCATGGATATATATATGGAAACCTTTTATAACAGCCTATCAACAGACACTCTTGTGTTATGTTCTGTTTTTTCTTTTTTCTCTGCTTCCCCCCCCCCCCCCCCCGGCCATTTTATTTTCTCTTTCCATTTTTCCTTTGCTTTTTTGCCTTTGTAATCTTATAATTTTAGACCTATGGTATCACAATTTTTGCTATTATTTGTTTTTTCATACTTTTAAATGGCCTTTAAAAAGCAAAACAAGCAATCTTGTTTAACATGATCTATCCTGATACAGGTCAGAATAATTTGGTCATGTAATATCACGCTCATTTTGCTGAGTGGTGGAGTAAAACCCTGGTGATCACCCTGTTAGCCCTGGGGACCACATGTGGGCTATGAGCTGCACTGTGTACCATGGGTAGATGCATATATAAAGCCCGATCTATTTCTGATACCATAAAATCCTCATGAGGTGAGTTTATGAAGCAGCAGTGGATGGTGCCTGCTATGATTGGTGGAGCAGAAGATACAGGAAGGGTGAGATAGCAGGCTCTGGGAGGGGCAAAAGGGAGCATTCACGTGTGCATGCACACACAAGGCATATACACACAAACAGGAGCAGGCAGACAAGCATTCACGTAGACAGCCCCTCACTCCTACGCCTTTCATTCACTCTACAACTGAGCAGAGAGGCAGAAAAATGCACTTTGCCTGCAAATTAGAACTATTCCAAACTGCTGTTGGTTTACCTGATTTCACAGCTGGATAGTTGGCTTACACCTTCACATTCTTACTCTCTCCTTTTCCCTTCCTCCCTCTCTCTCTCCCTCCTTCCCTCACACACACACATACAAACGCACGCTCACATGCACAGTAGAGACAGGCACAAACCGCCGGTTTGGCAGTTCATCCCGGTTTGTTTACGGCCACAACAGGTATTCAGCAGTTTGATGCCCCACACCATTCCTCTGGAGGGTGCCCGCTCAGAAGCAGCAGCCTGGCTTCCCTGCTCCATCTCCTCTGGGTGCTGCTTCTGAATGGGTGCCTACCAGAGGGGATGGGGTGCCGAACACCTGTTCTGGTGGTAGGAAAACCAGAATGAACCACCAAACTGGCTCTAATGCAGAACATGAGGCTGGGAATTAAGCAGGAGAGGATCACAGGCAAGGCCCTACCTGCCTCTACTGTCAAGATGTGAAATTTTGAATGTATAGAGTGCTAAAGTAATTAAGGGGGTTGTAGAAAACGCAATCCTGAAAATGTACATTGTGCTTTAAAAATGTGGTTTGAACAGCTGTATACTGAAAGTCACTGCAAAACAATCAGCCAGCTCATCAGCTGAGTTTGGAAGGAAGGTCACTGTACCATAATACTGCCTTGCAAAAGAATCTCTTTCGTGCCTGACAGTCGAGTGTGAAAGTAAACAAAGGAGGAAAAAAACTCCAAGAGTCCTTAAGTGCAAGTGGAGTAAATTGGTACATAAGCAAGTTATTCCATCAGCACTTTAGGCCCATAGCATTTTCCCTACTTGGTAAAATAGGATCCAAGCAACATAAACCCAGTGCATCCTGCTTCCCTGGCAGATGAATTTGTATCTTAGCCAAAACAACAGTTCTTATCTGCTGTGTCTGTTACTTGCCTCACATGTACTTTATGGAAGTCATATTTTGCCATCCCAGTAAAAACAATAACATTTTCCAAGTTTTTGACTGTATATCAAGCCCCATTAAGTTACTACACTGGCAAAAGCCAGTTGTTTACAGGTGAAGGGAAGCATCTGAGAGAAATATAAATATAAGGAGGCAAGAAACACACATATAAAACACACACACTACACACATCAGATGCTAACAACACTGAAACCAGGGAGTGTCAGGCAACATCTAGCCAAAACTCTTGGCTGGGTGGGTGACAAGGAAGTTTCTGAAGGCCAGCTCCGTTGCCTTGGCTGGTAGTGAGGAATGGGAGGTGCTTTGGTGAATTCCCAAGAAGCATCCAGAGGGGTGCTAGCCCGCTAATGTCATGACATAACGGATCCCAAGATTTCATTGTTGGGGTGGAGGATGGGCAGGGGGCTGCCCCGGCTGCAGCCCACCAAAGGTCATGAGGCTTGGGTGGCTGGCATTGCATTCCAGGGATTTGTGTAAGGGGACAATTTTAAATGCCTCATTAATACATCAGAAATCATTGATGGTGATGATTTCCTAGAGGCTGAGAAAGCACACGAAGGACTATGTGGAGGCTTCAAATAATCACAGAGGATGCAAGGCACTCCATTCTTTCCATACTGTTGTCACTGTGTCCTTGCTAATGCACAGCAGCTATTGGATTGCATTCAGAATCAGCCATGCTTAGAACAGACACACTGAAATAAATGTGACTTCTGTTAGTCACAATTAATCTGACCCACTGATTTCAGTGGATCTGCCTAAGTGTGACATGACATCAAACTGAACACAAAGGAGTATGCGTATGTTCTCTGATTAGCCTATTTTCCTTCCCACAATGTAATTTCTCAGAGATACGTGTCCTGACAATCAGACTTGCAAATTATCCCCATGATCACCTGTCAGGGACCAATCACATAACAAAGTATGCTGGAATGCAAGATATGGAGGTGGGGAAAAGCTAGGGATGTAAACCTGCACTTGTTTCATTCTCACATACTTTCCTCATGCTAGAAATCATGGAATGTTTGTTCTCATCTGCAAGAAGACAGGGTAGTTTCTGCTGATCTTGATCTTTTGCATTTGAACATTTTTATCCACACAAATTGTGCAAAACCAGTATAACTGCTGCCTTATTGCACCTCTAAAATATGAGCATATGATGGGTTGTTTTCATGTCTTTGATCAATCAATCAACTGTGTATGTGTGTGTACTTCTCTTCACAAAGACATCTCTGTAGAGATACTTTTTCTGCAAATTGCTCAAAAAAAGCCGGAAAAAAGAGGGGGGAAAGCCTTTTTGTTGTCCCTTTGTCATGCTTTCACTAAGCTCCCAAGAGATTGAAACATTTGTTGTCAAACTGGCTTATCATATCAAGACATTCTCTACTGGTGAAAAGGAGAAATTTTGTGAGCATTCTGCACATCCCTAGAATGACAAACAGATGTCTTTTCACCATTGGAGGGAGCGCTGCTTCTAAATATGTACTAAGTGTATCATCTAGTTTAACCCTAAGACACTATGTATACAAGCCTATTCTTCTGCCTGTTCTTCCTTAAATCCCCCTCGCTGTTTTTCTTCTGTCTTTACATATGTACAATGTATCACAACCTGACCCACTTTTTCCTAATTCTAATATATTCATTCTTAAAATGCAAATATAAAAACTCACTCACCTGTTCCCCCATCACAAGATTTGGCAAGTGAGGTGCATTTGAAAATGGAAGTATATTTACATTCATTTTCATACTTTATTTTGACTGCAAAACATGGATATACAGTACAGAAAAGTGACCCTCCTTGATTCTAGCTGGTCTCTAGCAGACTTATATACACTCTGTGGATTAATCTCGGAAATGGTAGACATAATTCACTCCCCATATGGGTTTGCTGAATATACAAATCAAGAGCCTTGCAAGTTTGCAACATTTATTGTGGTGGTTTTACTCACAGTCTTCTTTATCATAATCAGCTGGCTGCATTAGAGAGATTTTTCCATTGTGTGGTTCACTTACTATCTTTCTGTCTGTATGCACATATAATTGGTATGCCACATGCTGCATAAAATATATTACACTCGCGTTTAGAAAATAACTGGAACGTATTACAGTCGAGGGCCTCTGCCATGCTCTTTCAAATATATTACACAGGATGACACATAATATATTTTCAGCCTATTCTATTAATTTTAAAGTCTATACTGTGGTGTCTCATATTTTAAACAGCAGGACAATAGGCCAATTCTTTTTTCATTCTTTTCTTCCTTTCCTTTGCTCTCTTTTTTTTGGGGGGGGAAGAAAAGGGGGTTGTTGTTCAACAAAAAGTTTTGTACTTTATCAGATATATTTGTACCATGTGTGCAGTAAATTACACAAAACATGTAAGAGGCATATGAATTAGGTCTGAGTTTCTGGATCTCTCTTTTGAAAAAAATTATGAGTCAAGGCTTGTTCTGTTCCTTTTCCGCTTTGTTTTTGAAACAGTCTGCAGCAAGCTCCTTGAATCTAGTCATTGGCTGAAATCCGGTTCCTTAGCATGGTAAGTCACACTAGAATAGTTCTCAATGGAATTTATGGAGGAGGTGACTCACCATATCCCCATTGATTCAATGGTCCTACTCTAGTGTGACTTACTACACGAGGCAACATGATTTCTGCCAATACAAGTAGGTGACAGTATTTGGAGAATTCTTTTCTTTCTTTCTTTCTTTCTTTCTTTCAGTTTTTACCCCGCCCATCTAGTGACCTGGCCACTAGATCACTTTGGGTGGCTTACAATAAGAACATCAACAACATAGACTAAGATTCAATAATAAACAAAAATAAGACATTAAACAAAAAAGCAGACAAAACCTCAAATTACATAAAATCTATAATAGGATACAAGATGGTGACAGGACAAACAATCAACCATAAAACTGCATGTCATCAAAAATTAGAGGAAAAAAATTAAAATTAAACAAGGGCAGGAATATGAAAACGCCTGAGTAGAGAGTAAGTTCTTTCCTTTTTTTCTGAAGTCAAGGAGGGTTGGGGCCTGACGTACCTCCATGGGAAGAGAGTTCCATAGCATAGCAGCCGCCACGGAGAAGGCCCAATTCCTAGTAGTGGATTTCTAAGCCTCCCTCGAAGTGGCCACTTGTAGCATTGTTACTTGGGAAGCATGGGTGGGATGGGAGGTCAATCTGAGGGAGAGGCACTGTGACAAGTAGCGAGGTCCCAAACCATTTAGGGCTTTGGATGTCAACCAGAGCACCTTGAACTTGCCTGGAAGCACACTGGCAGCCGGTGCAAATGTGCCAGGACTGATGAAATATGATAGTATTTTGATGTTCCTGATACCAGCTTGGCTGCTGCATTTTGCACTTGCTGTAGCTTCTGAACCACCTTCAAGGGCAATCCCACAAAGACAGCATTGCAGTAGTCTACCTTCAAGATTACCAGCACTTGAACCAATCTCATCAGGGACTTCCCATCAAGATGGGGGTACAGGTGTGTTATCTGCCTCCATTGAAAGAAGGCCGACCTGGCCATGGCCAAGATCTGATTCTCCATAGAGAGGGCAAGGGCCAGGAAAACACCAAGATTATGGACCTGATCCTTCAAAGGGAATGTGACCCTATCTTCATTTTTAAATATTTATTTATTTATTTATTTATTTATTTATTTATTTATTTATTTATTTATTTATTTATTTATTTATTTACACTATGTATATGCCACCTTTTTTCTCAAAAAGATCCAAGGCAGGTTATAGTATTAAAAGAAACAATATTAGTATCTAAAGCAACAAACTATTACAATATTTAAGAATAAATATATATATATAAGATAAAAACTAGCAGATAAAAGAAATAGTAAAAACACATTTACAGCAATAAGAAAAATAACACAGCAGTTCCTTAAAAAATGTTTTAGACAGCCAGTCACTAAGAAAAAGCTTGGCCAAAGAGAAAGGTCTTTGCCTGCTTGTGAAAGGACAGCAAAGACAGGGCCAGACTGGACTCCCATGGGAGGGAATTCTAGAGCCCGGGAGCAGCAACAGATAAGGCTCTTTCCTGTATCCCCACCAAATGCACCTGTGAGGGTGATGGGACCAAGAGAAAGGGCTCCTCTAAAGGTTTTAAAACCTGGGCAGGCTCATAAAGGGAGATAGGTCTCTGAAATAGCTTGGACCCATGTTAAAAACAACACTTTGAATTGTGCCCATAAATAAATCAGCAAACATGGAACTACTGTAAAGCGGGTGGAGGAAGCTGATGTGATCCCTCTAACCAATCCCAGTTAAAAATCTGGCTGCTGCATTTTGGACCCACTGAATTTTTTCAGTGCTTTCCAAAGGCAGCCCCACATAGAGAGTGTTATGGTAATCCAACTGGAATATAACTAAGGATGTGTCCCCATGACCAGATCAGTCCTCTCCAGTAATGGGCACAGATGGCTCACTAGTTTTAATTGTGCAATTGCACTCCTGGCTACCACTGAAACCTTGGGCATCTAGGCTCTGGGAGGAATCTAGGAGCACTCCCAAACTTCACACCTGTGTTTTCAGAGGAAATGTAATCCCACCCGGCTCAGGTGGGATCCCTAGTCCCTGAGTTGCCTTTTGACTGACCCAGAGCACCTCTGTCTTCTCTGGATTAAGTTTAAATTTATTAACCCTCATCCAATCCATTACAGACATTAGATGCTGATCTAGGACCAAAACAGCTTCTTCAGATATAAATGGAAAGGAGCGGTAGAGTTGGATATCATCTGCATAATGGTGACAGCAAATCCCAAAATGATGGACAATCTCTTCTAATGGTTTCATATAGATATTAAAGAGCATAGGGGACAAAACAGAGCCCTGAGTGACCCCACAGGCCAGCGGCCAGGGTATCAAACAGGGGTTGTCCATCACCATCTTCTGATTTCTCCCTTCAAGGAAGGACTTGAGCCATTATAGAACAGTGCCTCTAAGTCCCATCTCAGTGAGATGGCCCAGAAGGATACCATGGTCAATGGTATCAAAACCCACTAAGAAGTCCAGCAGAACCAACAGGGACACACTCCCTCTATCCAGTTCTGGCATAAATCATCCATAACCAGATCTGAAGCCAAATTGAAATGGATCTAGATTATCTTTCTCATCCAAGAATTCCTGGATCTTTTGTCTTTAGGGCTAGTGTGAGCTTGTAGCAGACTTCATGATCTCTAAAGTATACATAACTCTTGTTTCTGACATGTGGCCATGTGGCCATCAGGTGCATGGGAAAGGCATATCTTATCAGTACAACACATGTTTTGCATACAATTCCATCTCCTCCAAGTAGGGGGTCAGAAAGATTTCTGCCTGAAATCATGAAGACCTGCTGTCTGACAACATGGAGAGAGATGGACCAGTGATCTGATTCCATGTAAGAAGATTTATATGGCCACCTGACCAGCAAATCAGCTCAGTAGCTACTGTGCAATTAAAAAAAAAAGCTTAGTTGGAAAGAAACTGCTGTCTAATCAAAATAGAAACCAGGAGGAGAGGAAAGGCATGATACTGCTGGATAGCTCACTAGTTTAGGCTTCTGGTTAGGAGTTCAAATCCTCACTGTGCCTCCTTGCCAGGGGCTGGACTCAGTGATCCATAGGGTCCCTTCCAGCTCTGCAGTTCTAAGATGATGATGATGATTACAACGAAAAAGGGCCACAGTAGGAGGGATGTGAATGAACATTGTGTTTACTCTTCTACCTGAACCCTGAAGACAACTTAGTCAGTGACAGAGAAAACATACTGTTCTGTGCACCTGTAGGCTTTCATGATTGCACACTTTTCTCCATACAGGTCAATGAAACAGTAGTCAAATACCTTGCAAATTTTCTCTAGACACATTTCAAGATCCCTGCTTCAAAAGACCTGTTAGTATAGATGAGTCTAGATGCTAAGTCTAAGAAGTAGGTGGATAAGAAGGGCAGATACCTTCTGATCATGGAGATGAGGAGAATCATGTATTTTTTGTAATCTCTATGAGTGAAGGGGTAGAACATAATTATGGGACTTAATCTACATTCCAAGAGATGAGATTTCCATTGTCATGCACCTCCATCATATACCCTACCAACAACTCTGATGTTGCTGGTGGTTTGTTTAAGCCAATATCATGCACTGGCTGGTGTGCTAACATGGAAGGCTCACATTCAAATCTTGTAAGATTTGGGAAACCTAATTCAAATGAGTGCAGCCACAGAATTCATTGGTTGATCTTTGCAGTCACTGTTATACCATCTCAGAGGATAATGGAGAGGACACATGACATGGCATTCTAACTAGACATTGGAGAGTGCCAGGAGAAAATATTGTTTAAATGATTCTGTCTTTGTTGATGTTTGATGCACAAATATCTGTCTGTTTTTCAAAGCAAACATGCACAGAGACATGCACTTGCATAGCTATTGTTTATGTCAGTAGCAACTACAATCCAGTGGCTGAAAGATCTACCTGGCTTCACTTACCTGCCAAAGCAGTCTTACTTAATCTGGTGCCTTTTAGTTGTGGGTGGACTATGCTTCCTACAATCCCCAGCCATCATGGTATGCTGGTTAGGGATGGTGAGAAGTTCAACACAACCAAAGGGCACAAACGTGGGACAGAGAAGCATTTGCTAGAGTCTGTAACAACTGCTTTGTCCTGATCCTCCCTGGCCTCCCAACCAGCTACCTGAACTCACCTCAAGAGGCCATGTATGGAGTAAGATAGGTTTCATCCACCTGCTGAAACTGTCCTGCAGCCAGTAGTATGTCACGGTAATGGGGTTTCTGATAGCAATTGTGCATACATAATGGAGCATAGTGAATGTCTGAGTTTCTCTGAAAATCTTGGAGAGTTAATTTTTAAAATTAATCACTTCATTTTACTTGTTATAGTAACTTGTTATTACTTTTTACAGTGCCAGAAAGGTAACTTTTTACATTATCTGTAGAATTGCTTATTATATTTTTGTTACTTTTTTATCCTCCATTTCTTTAAAAGATATTATTTGTAAGATGATAGCATTAGAACTTTAAAAAAAATCTGTCAAAATTCATCTGAAATGCATTAGAATGCTATTTGAAAAAATCACTTTGAAAAGCAGCCAGAAAACCTTTTTTTTTTTTTTAGGCTAATAAAGTAACTTTGTTCATACCTATTATATTTCTTTTGAAATTAAATTCTGTTAAATGCTTCCTCACCAGGAAGTAACAAGTTATAGGAAAGTATGT
Source organism: Intellagama lesueurii (assembly GCA_037013535.1). Taxonomy (NCBI): domain Eukaryota; kingdom Metazoa; phylum Chordata; class Lepidosauria; order Squamata; family Agamidae; genus Intellagama; species Intellagama lesueurii. The sequence goes on from JBAJHW010000001.1 coordinate 116,935,857, forward strand.
TACTTTTAACTTGCCACCTTCCAAGTAGGAATGTTAAGTACTTGTTAAATTTTTGTATAATATACTGTATGTGGAGTTGACTTGTCAACATACCTCAGTGAGAAATTCTGAAACTCTGCAAGGTTTCTCACCTCTAGACAGGAAGGACCCAAGGAGCACTGTTTCTTCCTTGGGCCTGTCCACACTGTGAAATTTGGTGTGATCCACCCACTGCTTAAAAGGTCCTTATCTACAGTGCAATCTATTTTAATTCTTGGTACTCCTCTGCGAAGACAGAACAAAGAGCTATTGTGCATCTTGATGAATCCTCCCAAAAAGATTGCACAGCCTAGCCCTATGCCAGAAAGATATGGGCCGGCTCTTAAAGGGGAAGGATGGATCATTTTAAGTAGAAACAGAATCAGGCAAAATCTTTTTTTTCCATGCCAAACAGTGCTATAAGGGAACCATACACCATAACTATTTTGTGCAATTTATGCCATCTGTACAAAAGTGTTATTTGCACAGTTTTGCTTAATGTGAGCAAAAGTAGTGCCCCTTCTTTCAGGTGGGTGCTCTGCAAATCACCCTGCCCTCTGGGGTGAGGAAAATCATGCTGTGGTTCTTCCTTCTCATGTACAGAGGCATGTGATGATTTAACTCCCTTTTCCATGGTGTGCCCATGGAAATGCATGAACACCTTCAGTGAATATAGATATATGCAAGTGTGATTGTCAGGATTCCTTCCTTGGTGCATGCATGTCAGAAAAGGGGGCCATATCTAATTTTGGATATTCATCTGAGATTGTGAGTGTTTGCACCTGAGAGTCAACATTTAACTCATTTTTGTACATATACAATCTGTGTGACATAACAGAATGGGGTGGATAGACTGGATAGCTGTCTTTATTGACACAATATACATTTATCCCTTCTTTTCCTTAAATTCCAAACCAACATTATTTTAACGTCAAAAGGCTGAGATCATTCAGCCCAAAGCTGTGCAGCTAGCTCCAGCCAATCAGATTCCCCTACGAATCTTGCTACAGCTAGACCGCACCTATTAAGACTAGATTTGAATGAAATGTCCCATTCAGAAAAGTGTTTCATCTCAGGCTTGGAGTGTCACCACATTTTATAGCTGCCCTGGTTTTTTTGCTTAAAAGCAATGGCAATGAAGCTGACAAATGACTTCCGCTGCTTGACAGGTCAAGGGGCTCCAACTCAATCCACTCCCCAGGATTTGCATATCAAATGATGAGATCATGAGAACTTTTGTTGGTGTATTTCGCCCTTTTTTTAAATAAAAAAAAATCTGCCAACAGATAAAAGTGATTGTGTTTCTCCCTTGGGAAACACTGCCCTTTAGTGTATCATTCCAGATTTAAGCAAGAAAAGGAGGTGTGTGTGGGGAGCAAACTTTCTGATGTGGTGGGGTTGGGAGGGAGGGAAAAGGGGGTTTCGTATTTTCTGAGTTTCTTGGCAGGACAAGAGGAAAAGAAAGTAAGAAATCATTCCCCAATCCAGCCTTCTGGTTGTGCTTTTTGGGTGGTCTGATGGAAACAGAAAAGTCCTTAACATACCTTTCCTCTTCACTCCCCCAACCTGCTGAGGGGTCATGAAAGGGACACCATGTGAAAGAATGGACCCCCAAATGAGAAAGCAGCTGTACAGGAGTCTGACAATGAGAAGAGGAGACCTCCCTTTAACCAGCTGACCTCTGCCTGAGCACAAAGGTGCATCAGGAAAGAGTCAGTGTTTGCTGCTCTCCTTCAGCTCCTTCCTCTAAGGATTTGGGGATCTGGGATTACAGCACATGTTGGCAGAATTCCAACATAACACAATGCAACAGAGGATTTGGTTTAACTATGTGGATGATGAACATGTGGGAAGCCGCTGTACCCTTCAAGTCCCCTTTGCTTAAACATGGAATGGTTCTGGTAATCAAGGGGTGACCTGCCTCCCTCTTATCTTCCCTTCTCCCCTTGTAATCTTGTGTTACCCTCTATCATAGCTCATCTTAACTTTTTCTATCTATCCTACCTTCTCCATTTGTTTTAGGCATCTGGTGGGGTTGGCTGCCACTGACAAAAAGCCTTCAAGTAATAGGCTGGTGAAAGCAAATGAGCAGAATGGACTTAATACTTCACTCCTTCTGTGTCTTGAGAGCAAAACCCAAGTACACAATGACATTTGTTACAATTATTGTTTAACAGCATTACTCTTTTGCTTTTTAAAGTCACTTTGCTGGTGGAGAGAGGGAGGAATGTGAGAAATGGTAGAAGAGGGAAGGGTGCTTTCCCTAGCATTGGTTTCTATGCCAACTCATTTCCTTGTGGGTTTTAAAGAGAATCAGAATTGTTTTGTGCAAATACAAGCATCTTTCTGTCCCCTATGTTCCATCATACACATACTTGGTATACAGATAGAACATCCTCTTTTGTCCTGCACTAAACCCCCTCTACAACATAGATATATAAGCAAAAATAGCCGATAAAGGTGAAGTTGGATGGCCAACAAGGACCCAAACTTCATAGGGAGCAGTAGATAAGTATAGTACAAACCCCACCCCACCCCATATATGACACATGTCCTTTGGATAGGTAGAATCTCATGGTCACAAAATCAGAATTGTGGAGCTGAAAGGTACTCCAAATCATAGAGTCCAACCTGCCACTGAAGCAGAAAATCCACAGCCAAAGCTTTCTCAGTATCCTTGTCAAACTGTGGTGTGCAGAACTGGATACATTATTCCAGAGGTTTGATCTCAGGTAGTCAGATTTTGACCAAACTCCGGGAGGCAGTGGAAGACAGGAGGGCCTGGCATGCTCTGGTCCATGGGGTCACGAAGAGTCGGACACAACTTAACGACTAAACAACAACAAAAGTCAGATGAAGTCTGGCCAAAACAGAATAGAGGGGCACTATTTATTCCTTTGATCTGGACACTATACTTCTGTTGATACAACTGAGTATTGCATTTGCTTCCCCCCCCCCCACTGCATCACACTATGGACTCCTGTTAAACTCATGGTTTACTAAGGCCCCCTAGATCAGCGATGGCGAACCTATGGCACGCGTGCCACAGCTGGCACACAGAGCCCTTTCTGCAGGCACGCAAGCCATAAGTCGCCGTATCACTACTCCCCCCCCCCCCACGCAGCCAAACCTGAGAAGGCGGCTGCAGCCACGGTGCTGGAGCTTCGACAGGCGGATCCAGAGCAGCTGGCGCTGGCAGCAGATTTGGAGTAGGGTCTCGAGGCACCTCCGTGCCCGGGATTCCCCCTTCCGCCGCCACTTCTGGTTCCGCCACTTCCGGTTCCACTGCCGCTGGTCCTCCCCCCCCCCCCCAGTTGGGGCACGCAAGACCAAAAAGGTTCGCCGCCCCTGCCCTAGATCGTTTCCATATCCCCCCTAGATTCCTTGTGGACATTTTTCTGAAAATTGAACACATCACAGCGGTAGCCCTGATCCAGAAATCTGCAAAGTTTCAAAACTAAAAGGATACTAGTTTATTTGGAAGAGACACATTCAAGTGTTTCGTTTCTCCTTCCTTCCTCCTCTGTTTTTTGGACAATTTTCATGAAAATAGGACATATAACATAGGTGTCAAAGGTAAGAACACTTCAACATATCAGAAGAATAAGCTAGTAATGTCTGATGACAGAAAACTAGCTGAAGGCTTTTAAGACAGTGAAGCATCGTGGTATTGGAAGACTAACCATCTCACAGTCCCATCCTTACTCCTTACCTCATGTATGCTAACCATCTCACCCTACTATCATGCTCTTCTCTGGATTTCTATAGAAGCACCTGTCTGGCAAGGGGAGGGTTTGTAACAAGTTTTATTAATCTATCTATCTATCTATCTATCTATCTATCTATCTATCTATCTATCTATCTATCTATCTATCTATCTATCTATCTATCTATCCATCCATCCATCCATCCATCCATCCATCCATCCATCCATCCATCCATCCATCCATCCATCCATCCATCCATCTATCTATCTATCTATCTATCTATCTATCTATCTATCTATCTATCTATCTATCTATCTATCTATCTATCTATCTATCTATCTATCTATCTATCTATCTATCTATCTATCTAATCTCCTTAAAAAGAACCCAAGGCAGCTTAAATTATTAAAAAAAACAACATGTAGAAGCTAAAAACAGTAGGTATACAAATATTTAAAAAGGATTAAACAAGTATTACATTAAAAACAGCAATAAAATCAATAGTAAAATACATTTAAAACAACAGAGCACAACCATTCATTAAAAAACCCCTCTCAGACCACCAGATATAAAGAGAAAGCCTGCCCAAAGAGAAAGATCGTTGCCTGTTTGCAGAAGGACAGCAATGATGGGGCCAGCCCAGCTTCTCATGGGAGGGAGTTCCAGAGTCTGGGAGCAGCAACTGAGAAGGTCCTCTCCCACGTCCTCATCAAGCTCACCTGTGAGGGTGGTGGGACTGAGAGAAAGGCCTCCGCTGATTATCTTAAAGCGTGAACAGACTCATAGAGGGAGATGCGGTCATTTAGATAAAATGGACCCAAGCCATTTACATCTTTATAGGTTAAGACCAGCACTTTGAATTGTGCCCAGAAACAGATTGGCACCCAGTGGAGTTACTGTAACAAGGGAGTTATGTGTTCCATGTAAACAGCCCCAGTTAGCAATCTGGCTGCTGCATTTTGGACCCTCTGTAATTTCTGAACACTTTCCAAAGGCAGCCCCATGTAGATTGTGTTACAGTAAGCCAGCTGAGATATAACTAGGGCATGTGTCACCAGATCAGCCCTCTCAAGAATTGGGCACAGCTGGCGCACTAGCTTTAACTATCCAGAGGCATTCCTGGCCACTGCTGAAACCGGGGCATCCAGGCTCAGGGACAAATCCAGGAGCACCCCCTAGCTGCGTGCATGTGTTTTCAGAGGGAGTGCAACACCATCCAGCACAGGCTGCAACCCTATTCCTTGATCTGCTTTTCAACTGACGAGGAGCACCTCTGTCTTGCCTGGATTAAGTTTCAGTTTATTCACCCTCATCCAGTCCATTATTGACACCAGACACTGATTTAGAATGGAAACAGCTTCCTTGGATTTAGATGGAAGGGAGAGATAGAGTTGGATGTCATCAGCGTAATGGTGACACTGAACCCCAAAACTCTGGGCAACCTCTCCCAGCAGTTTCATGTAGATGTTAAATAGCTTAAAGGACAAAGCAGATCCCTGAGGGACACCACAGGCCAAAGGCCAGGGTGTCAAACAGGAGTCACTCAGCACCTCCCTCTGGGTTCTCCCCTCCAGGAAGTTCTGGAGCCACTATAAAACAATGCCTCCAAGTCCCATCCCAGAGAGATGACCCAGAAGGATACGATGGTCAATGGTATTGAAAGCTGCTAAAAAGTCCAGCAGAACCAACAGGAACGCACTCGCCCCGTCCAGTTCCCAGCGTAGGTTATCCATCACAGCAACCAAAACAGTCTCCATCCCATAACCAGGCCTGCAGCCAGATGGAAATGGATATAGATAATCCATCCAATCTAGGAACCCCTGGAGCTGAGAAGCCACAACTCGCTCCAGCACCTTGCCCAAGAATGGGATATTAGAGATTGGCCAATAATTATCCAGTACTGTGGGGTCTGAAGAGGGTTTTTCCAATAATGGTCTTATTACTGCCTCCTTTAAGCATGCTGGGATGCTACCCTGCTGCAAAGAGGCATTCACTACCCCTTGAAACCATTTGGCCAGTCCCTCTCTGGCAGCTTTTATAAGCCAGGAAGGACAAGGGTCCAGCAGACAAGTGGTAGACTTCACCTCTCCAAGGATCCTGTCCACATCATCAGTCTGCAAAAATGGAAACTTATCCATCAACACCAGACAAGCAGGAGATATAGTTACATCTACAGGACCTGTATTAACTACAGCATCCATCAGAACGGATCCAAGTGATTTTGCCTGCAAAGTACTGTGAATTTTTTTCACAACAAGCTACCAAGTCTTCCTGTGGGCCATGATGTAACAGGTCCTTGACCACTCGGAAGAGCTCCACTGGGCGACTCTGTGGAGACGCAAGCCACCACTGCCACCCAATAGCCTTCCAATGGGCTCTAGCCCATGTTCAGTTGGATTCACTCTCAGTTTTCCACCATCATCGCTCTAGTTTCTGTCTCATTTGTTTCATCACCACCAGCTCTCTAGTAAACCAGGGGGTAGTTTGGCTCTATCTCGAGGGACGTGATGTTTAGGAGTGATTGTGTCAAATGCCCTAGTCATTTTCCCATTCCAGAGGTCAACCAGGGCTTTTGTCACTCAATTCATTTTTATTTCAACTAGCAGTGATGCAAAGCCAAAACATTTTAATAGCAGGTTTGCTACTACTTTGTTTCAGCCAGGAACCATGTGAAAGTCAGCATACTTTGAATGTTTCCTTACTTTACCTGAGTCAGGAGCTAGGAATGACAATGTATAAAGCAGCTATAGCACAGAGGCAAACAAAAATTACACATACACATTACTCTGTTTGAAACAGATGCTTGGAGGAGGCAGGCATACACAGAGGCAGGTGGGCAGCTATCTAGAACTAAACACCATCTTCACCAAACAGGCATAGCTTCCTCTGTGAGTGTCAAGCAGCCCCATGTTTGGGAAACAAATTATGAACTGTTTACTCAGTGTATTAATGTGCTGCATTGGGGGGAAAACACCCGGCTATGGAGAGAGGAGAGGCAGGCCTGTAGTGGTGGTGAGGACTAAGGGATAGACCTTATAGTGTTCATCAAAAAACACAAAACATGAAATAGCCTCTTTTTTCATATGATTCATGTTCTTCTGTCAAATTCTGGAAGAGAGCAACTAAAACACAAATGATTCATATTTACAAGAGGAGTGCACAAACATTTTGCATTTATTTCATTATCCCTTTCTTTGGGGCAGCTTTCAATGGCTTGTTGTCTGTCAAATCACCTAAGAAATTTTTCATTCAATAGTGTTTGTGAGGGCTGTTATGAGCCATTCAGAACATTGAGGCTTGTGTGTGGGAATTATGAGTCTGTAAAAGGGCCTGGAAACCAATGAGAAGTGCTCTTTTTGCTTCCGTCATTCCATGTGAGTAGAATTATTGTATGCTGCAGAGCTTCTTCTGCCTTCCATCTTGGATTGAATTTGCTGCCTGCCTGGCCCAGCTGCTACTGCTTCCTTCCTATTTTTTTTCCTTTTCTGCCTACTTTTTTTGGAGGATTACCACTCATTTCTTTGGATTATTTTTGCTACTATCAGGCAGCCACCTTTCTCAGTGTGGCTCCTTAGGATTATTTTTGGGACCCTCCTCCAATATCTTTGAGGATTTTTCCCTGTCCTCTCTCTTTCCTTTCTTGGATCTTGTTTGCAACTGTCTACTTGGCCTGCCTGCTGGACTCAAAGAAATGAAGAAGAGAAGTCATCAAGTGGTGTGGGGAAGAGAAATCTCTCCATATTCTAGTAGTTTGGATCGTGGGGGCTTTATTTTTTGCCTTTATTTTCTTGCTTGCTTTCCTTGGTTTTTTTGGGAGGCAGTCCTGGGGGTGGTGGTGTTTGGTTCTTTTTTTTCTCTCGTGAGTGTGTGAGAAGGATGCTTTCCCTGCTTAACTGTATTTTTAAATGGTTATTTAGTTAACGTACTGTGCATTTGTTTGGTTAAGGATGCATATTTTGGTAGGTTTTGGGGAAACTATTTTGTTTGTTTTGAGGCAGCAGAGGGTGGACTGCTGGCTGCTTCTTTGCCTTTTTTCTATTGTGCTGCACAGGTTCAGAGGGTCTTTTGTGCTGTGTGGGTGGCACTAAACTCATACTATTGTTTCCTCTTTTCTAATTTTGGGGAGATTTGCTGCTTTTTCACCTCCACTGATTTTTTATTTTATTTTTCATCTGTACTGTTGCCTGCTAGATTGATTCTCTCTTGTCTTGCCTCTTCTTGTTGGACTAGTTTTGGAGGGTTCTTTAGGGCTTTTAAAATGCCAAAAACATGAACGAGGAAACATGAAACAGATGCCCCCCAAAGAGGCCGGTTTTTCCCCCCAGAGTAAAATGAAAGGACCAATATGGGGGGAAAAGTCACAAGAAAATGGAAGAAATTGCCCCAAAAGAACTTGAACCAGAAAATGAACAGGATTATTGTGCTAAGCAGCAGAAAATATGCTCTGACTGCTGGCCAGAGCATCTGTATGAGAAGAACATGGAGCTGGGCAGGTATAAGCAAAAGCAGTCAGAGTCAATGGTTGATGATGGCAGAGCATCTGGGAGTGCAAGGAAAGCAGTGGGAGTGCAGTCTTGCAAGAAAAGAGGAGCAGATAAGAGGCAGGTGGAAAGGCAACTGGAAGTATAAACAAACTTGCCAGGCTGGTACATTTGCTCTGATGGCAAGTGGGAGCACTGTGCTAAGTGGCAGAAAGTTTGCTATTGCTCATTATAGGGTAGCTGCACCAAGGTAGTAGCTGGAGGGGCAGGGAGCAAGAAGTGGTAGCTGGTTGTGATGGCTGACAAAGTGAAATGAAGGAAGGGAGTCCTTGGACACAACTAAACCTTATGTTTGTGAGTCATCAGAGTGTTATTTAATCCTGACACTAGGTGGGCAAGCAGAAAGAGAGCTAGAGAATCAGAAGGGCTCCTGACTATAAATTACTATTACCTATTGATAAGATTTTTAAAACCTTTAAGAAACATCCTTGCTAATATTTCTTTTGCATCTTAGATAGTTTGCAGGGCCCCTAAAGCATACCATTGCAAGTTCTTTGTTGGGCAGGGAGAAAAGTGACATTGCTTCAGGGGATTAGGAGAGTGTATTCCTCTTGTTAATTAAAGAAGAATGCCCTTACTTGCACCAATGTAAGGCTTAAAGGTATCCAGAAATATACCAGAGGCAAGCAAATAAAATTCCAAGCCACTAAATCCACTGTATGGGCTGTAGGCCAACATGGTTGTCATCAGTTGAGCACAGCACTGAGTTATGCTGAATCTATGCAAATCCGACGAAGTATCCCACAGGAAGAGGTTGCTTCCTGATTTCTTCTATGGACTTGTGCTTCATTGGAGGGAGTGAAGGAAATGGCACGTAAAGAATGCAGCCTCCCACACACTCGTCTCAAAAGAAATTAAAAGCAACCCATTTAGCAAGCAGCTCATTTCATGGAAGGTGTCTGTCTCAAATTATCTACATGGCTGGAATGAAATGAATAGTCTGCTCTCTAGATTCCAAAATACCTAAGTAATGGCTGCTTGTGATGGTCTTCTACTAATGCATTGTTAGAGAGCTTCCCCCTCCCCAAGCCGTTTGCATGTTCTACTGGGCAGAAATGCTATCCTTCACTTACCCTATAAACAAAACCCTGTTGATGCTCCCCAGTCCTCATTCCACAACAGCCCCACTCTAATCCCAATGGAAAGAACAAGATGGCACCCTCCTCCATTCGGAAGCCAGCTGTAGGTTAGCAGAGTAGTCTTTGGAGTGCTGGCCATACCATGCGGCACATGCAGCCAAGAGGAGAATGGTCCAGAAAAAAGAGCTGAGAGGTGTCTGGCAATGCTGCCCTCAATATCAGTGACCTGAGGCATTTCCACACTCTACCTAAACAAAGGACTGGCCCTGTTCTCAGAAGTGATGGTCAGATAGATCGTAGATGTATGAGACAGGAAGACCATGGGTTAAATTCCACCTTACATCATGAGCTCATTAAGCAATTTTAGGTGAACCATCCTTTAGCCCCTTTTTATTTGTTGTAAGGATTTCAGGGGTGGTGCCATAAGAATATCAGAAGCTGCTTAAATCCTATTTTGGTAGAAACTTGTGAGGGTCTAGGCAGAGGCCCTTCCCATCACTTGCTATCAGATCCTTTTGATCTGGAACTCTGAGGGATAGAATCTGGGGATTTATGCATGTGAACCATCAAACCATGTTAATATTAATAATCATGTGCCATCAAGTCAATTCTGATTTATGGCAATCTTTCCCAGAGTTTTCCCAAGTAGAGAATACTCAGAAGTGGTTTACCATTCCCTTCTTCTGGGGGTGCCCTGAGACTGTGCAGTTTGCCCAAGGCCAAAAGGGCTGGCTCTACTCACAGGAGGCACAGCAGGGGAAAACTGAGGATCAGTTGTTTCTGGTACATATTTACATTGAAATTATGTTGTTTTATTTGTTTTGCATATGGACTTTTAAAATAGTTAACTCAAACCATATTCAGAGTTTACTCTTTTAAAAGTTAGTATGTAAAATAAACAAAAATCCAAGCTATGAAACAACACAATTCCAGTTTAAACAAAAATACCAGAAACAGCACAGCTGATCCTCAGTTTGCGGCAAGTAGCTAACCAAAGTAACAACAAGAAGAATATGAATTGTTGTTACTTCCAACCCTTTCTAAAAATAGCTGAGGAGAAGCTTCCACCCCAAAGAAAAGATAATTCCACAGCTTTAAGGTCACTGCCATAAAAGCCCCTCTTGTAACTAAAGAAGGCAAACAAAAACTATGAAATAGTTCTTCCTTTAGAGAATATAACTGGAATGGAGAAATAGTTCAGTTTTGCTTTCTCCTGTACTTGAATTGTAAACCTTTTCAACCTCAGTCCTTTTTTGTCCAAAATATGTAATTTGAGAATTTTTGTAAACTCTTCAAAAGTGATTGGAAATGAAATTTTAATTCATCTGCACCGTCCAAAGAGATGAGACTACTGGCAGCATTGAGAGAACCATGTTGTACCCGTCTGCCCTATATGTGTTAAAGACACACATTCAGCCATGCTCTCTACTGTTTGTACTGTATTTTTACCTCCAGGGAGGGACAGAGGTGCTTCTGCAATTCTCATGTATGGAAATAATTTGCCTGGTTTAGATATTGCTGTGTATGAATGGCAGTTACTGCTAGGCTTCAGGTAACCAAATGTTTTGGGGCCAGTGAAAATGTGTAGGGAAACCTGTCAGAACAAAAAGATGGCAGCCATAGTTCAGCAGAGCCCTGAAATGGCTGAGCACACAGAGATGTAACGCAAGGACTTTTAAGGATTAAGAACTCAGAACCCTGGACCAGAATGGAGAAATCAGTCTCTTGTTTTCCTCTCCTGTGCTCAATTTCTGTCTGGTACACAGAATCACAAACTCATCCAGAGCAACAAATAATTCTAACCAAAACATTCCATTGAGAAAGATACATGAAGCAAAAATAAAAAATAAAAATAAAGAAAACGAAAACACTGTGGTACTTTAAAGACTAACTGTCTGCTACATTATAATGTGAGCTTTTTTGGACAGGTCCACTTCCTCAGAAGTGGAAAGATAGCTCCATTAGACTTAAATGAAGTATAATAACAGAATAGTACTGTGTGTGCCTAGGTGAGAATTGCACATGAAGGTGAGGCGGTTCTTTGAACGTCAGGTTTTCCACAATGACTGCATGCACCGTGGAAGGGGCAAGCAACTTCGCTGTTTTGTTTTTCAAAATGAAAGATTAAAGACATTTCTGGCCCAACGTTTATTCCTTCTTGTTATTTTCATAGTTTAAGAACCATTGGATTAAAAAGGTAGCTCCACAGCCGCCGCTTCAGCAGTGCTTTGTGATGTACATTTCATGTCTCCATCCTGTTAGCATGCACATACGAATGTGCGCACACACGACTTCTATGTGGTTTTGCTGGATCTTTGATTCATTTGCTCCAAAACAATCTTGGAAATGCAGATAAACACCCTTTCCACGATTCTCCATTTTTACTCCTTTCATCTGGGGAGACAAAAACTGACCAGTAGAAAAATGTTTACATCTCCATTGCGGTGGTGGTGGGGGACCCACAAGGGGAATTATTCACACATGGGATGGGAGATAACAGATGAAGAAAGACTATACCTGGACATACCTGATTTGGCAGTTGTATGAGTGAATAGACAGAAAGGGGAAGAAGACATTTCCAAAAGGTTTTGAGGATATTGTAGACTTCTGAGGACTATGATGGGACAAATGTAATGACTGTGGTTTTATATATAGAAGAGGAGACTGTTGGTTTCAAAGTTCCATAAAGCTGAAGAGAAGCCCTGTGAGGCATATGAAGGAATGGGAAAGGGGCCCTTCCCAAGTCATGGAGGAGTTCTAATGTCTGATAATTTTTCAGTTGATAGGGAGCCATGTTGGACAGCAAACTCAACTTTTAGAGCTGAGAACCATTTTCGGCTCAAAAGCTGGTAAACATATCCTTTCTCTCCATGCAGCTCCAATACTATGATTCCTACCATTATGGCTACAATAATACCACAGTTATTTACAGAAAGAAGAAGGGGAGGGGGAGAGTATGAAGGAATTAAAACAAAGTGTGCTGCTTATACACCACTCCATAGTGCTTAAAGCACTCTCTGGGCTGTTTACAATTTAATTATGTAGGCTACACCTTGCTCCCCCTCCCCAATTTACCAGCCTTGGAAAAATGGAAGGCTGAGTCAACCTTGTGCCAGCTACCTGAGCCTGTCGGGACTGAACTCAGGTTGTGAGCAGAGTCTTGACTGCAATACTGCAGTTTAACCACTGCACCATGAGGCTCATTTATTAAAACATTAATGAAGTGTTAAAAAAAATTCCAAGGTGAAAGTGGTGGTGGCCTGGAGGACATACTTTCCCCCTGTTCTGATGGCCTCAAGGGGACAAAAGGGTTAGGTGTCTGCTCTAATCTGCTCTAAACCCACCAAGGTGCCCTTCTTTTGCTCTCTCCACCATTGGAGACTTGGCAGTGAGAAGTCATCATGGTGGACGTTTATATGGCTGCAGGGAGAATTGAAGGATAGATTTCTCATCCTCAGTGCTGGTTTTCCATTTCCACTCACAGAAAGGAAAATCTACAGAATTCTGTGGTCATTAGAAGTCCTTGCAGGACTATAGGATCATATTATAAATTATTGTATGTACTACTTATGTAGCATGTTTTAGAACACTTCTGAGTGCTTCACATACAGTTTCATTAAGCCTTACAATGGTCCTTAAAGGAGATCAGGATTATCCTCATGTGGCAGGTCAAGGAGGAAAGAGGCTGAAACTGATAGGCTGAGGAACAAACTATACATTACAGACAAGACAACCCATTATTACAAGAGGGAATTCCTGAAGTGCTGAGAACCTCTGATTGTTACATCAGTAGAGCTTCAGACTTCCTGTCATAAGCAAATCAGCTTGTTTTGTTTTGTGATTTATCATTGGGAGGTAAGCACAGGCTTCATTTGCAGGTATCGTTGCTCAGCACAGAGGTCTGCCTGAAGCATGTCTCTGGAGTCTGGGCTGGAACATTGATGGAATTCAGCTGTTAATGACTGGCTGGCTGTAAAGTATAGTTTGGCCTTGAGAACAAGAAAGTCATGTCGAAAGCTACCTAGTACATTAATGGCAGACAAAAGATTTGAATTGGGGATTTCCTGGTGCTGGGGTCAATCTCCCAGCTATTGCACGGCACTAGCAACATGCCTATCAGGTCTGGTCACCTTCCTTTGTTATTGTTCTGTCGCATGACAGTGAAGTGCAAGTCAAGTTCACTTTTCCGCTTTTGTGTGTGTGGCACAGGTTGTGTAATGCATTGCATCAGCAGGACCCAGACTGTCTAGCTCAGTTCTCAGCCTCCCTGCCACTTTACAAGTATTTCCTTTGAGTAACATTCTTCTCTAAGGGGTTCTAACATCTTGTCGGTCAGTGCGGCTTTTCTTTCTAAGTCCTGGGAACCGGCAGGCTAACAGGGAGAGTCAATCCTCCTTCTGCTATGAATCTGGTGATTAAAGTAGTGCACAGAGATTAGCGCAAAGGCGCAGCCCACACTTCCCCTGTGGGAATTGCATCCCCGAACACTTTCCAGCGCTCATTTCATCTGGGATGTTTCGGTTTCCCATTTAATTGCTTTTGCGATATCCTCATTTTGAAGTTCAGGCTCTTCTGCCAATAAACAGCCTCCGCTGCAATTAGACAGCCTGATAAAAATAAATTAAGGCAAAGAATGTGTGCAATTCAGGAACTGGGTTGACCTCAGCTGCTGCCTTTGCAAGCTTTCTTTCTATTTACATTTCTGCTGGTTGTGTCCACTCTGCAAGTTACATGTTAAGCTTTAGATGGTGGGAAGATTTAGAGAGATATTGAGTTGAGAGAAAAGGAGAGCCTCATGGGCTTGGAATGCAGATCTGTTGAGAAGAAGCTGATGAAGCTGCAGATTTCTTTTCACATGATGCTTATTCGTGGTGAGCTTTCCTGAACATTTATCAGTTTGTTTCACAACACAGAAGAGAGAGATACCTGAGGTAAGGGAGACACAAGACAAGAGGAGATAGGCACAGCATTGTACAAGGCCTAGCCACACTGCTGACAGGAGCAATGTGCTTGGAAGAGTCCCAGCTTGGCCTCCAGTCCAAAATACCTGAAAAAGTTCCATAATATGCCACATTTGAAAACACCTATGAAATATCAGTTTCTGAGAGTGTTGTGTGGATAGAAGGGCCATTCGAAGATCTTCTTTTGTCTGAGGCAAAGCTCAAGATGGATCCCCTTCACATTCCCCTCCCCAAAGCTGACCACACTGCCAGTTGAATCTTACTTCAACACTGGTGATGAGATGGGATCTTCCTCTACACCTGAGGGCAACATGCTAGGTTAGGGAATTCTAGAGCAGGCTGCCCGGAACACACAACTCTGTCTTTCAACAGAAGCGAACAGCCAGGGCCCTCTGCTGCAGTCCCGCCCCGACACCAGCCAGCAGCTGCTGCTTAAGTTAATTGCCTCTCTCTGCCTAATGGTAGGAGCAGCCCTCTTGGTAAGTAAGTCAGACAGACTATAGTAGCTAAGGTAGATCAAACATTGCATCGAGGAGATTTTGCAGTAATGTGAATTGCCAATGTGACAACATATTACTCTGATCAGCTTCTGCAGGTGGAATGGAAGGCAGCCCATCTTGATCTTTGCCTCAGGCAGAAACCTCCTAAATGTTTCAAGATTGTGTGCAAGCCCCATACACAATCGCACACATTGTGCTTTCAACCAACATTAGATTTATTTAACAGAGCTTTCTATTGCTGTGGCTTTTAGCTCCTAGGCAGTGGGTGGTGCTTCTACCCAGTTGCTGTTTCTTCCCAGCAAGGACATCTTATTCAAGATTTCAAGATATAAAAAGTACCTAGTGCTACCTTTCATATGGTTATGTATGGCATTTTAAAAGGCATGTTTTTACCCATGATTCCACCTTGCCATTACTTCAAGAATACCCAGGAGGGGAAATGAGGTGATCAAAACCCTCACCTTTTCTGAATTTTCAGAATTCCCCTGCAACAATCTGGCTGCCAATCAGATGAACACACAGTGTCTGGTATTCCAAAGGATGTAAAGCATGCTTAGGACTGTTCTGAACTGGCGTAGGACTGTTGTGTCTGAGAGATTTGACCAATCTGTCTCCCAAACATTTGAGAAGTATCCAAAAGGCTAACATATTCTCTGTCTATCAAACTAATCAAGTCCATGGTTGCTTTTGGCCAAGATCTCCTTGGACTGTCATGTGGCAACATTGTTTCTTTGGGGCACTGCTCATCCCTGAACTCATGCGCAGACTGTCCACTCACAATTTCGCCGCTGCCGCTGGCTCAGCGGTGCCTTCTTATCGCGCCGTTGTCCGCAATTGATTACCCAGTCCTGGCAGCAGGCGGGATGACAAGCCTCTCTGCTAGGTCAGAGAGTGGCTAATCCATTGTAGAGAACAGCGCAATAGGAAGGCACCACTGAGCCAGAGGAAGCAGCGAAATTGTGAGTGGACAGTCCGGCCCCATGGAGCCAGACCCTCATTATTTCCACCTGTGCGGGGATATTCGTATTCGTATACGAATACCCCCATCTCTAATTGGCACTTTCTTCTTCACAAATGTAGAAGAAATGCAATACCTTTATTAGGCCATTTTTAAAAAATCAAACAATGGAAGCTTTCGTGAATTAAAAATCCCTTCTTCAAGCATGCATCAGTAACTTGTGAATGTTACTGGCTTCACAAACTAATTAACCTCCAATTTATAAGTACCATCTTTCTATCTATCTTACTCCCACACATCTCTGAACTGCCTCTGAATGCTTTCCTGATTCATTTTCATCTGAATTTTCAGTCATTCCAACATCCGTAGTCAACAATTTAGAGTTTGCATTTCCCCACAATTTTTGACACAGTGTGATCACACATTCTGGCTAGTCCCTTCCTGTTATATATTCAGGCTTACTGGGTGAATGGGGATAATGTTGCAAATGCCACCACAGTCAAATTGGAATGGCACTGCACAGTTCCCATGGTTGCCCATCCAATTGTTTCTGATGTCTTGTTGGCTTTATGGGTATCGCATAGGGCAACCCTTACACAGATCATGTTTTTACATCCAGTGTCCCTTTTCATACTTACAGTTTGTACTCTATTTTATGTTGTTATGGACACTTGGATATGAAAGAATTAAATCTGCCATAGTAGTACATTTCTTCCCATATACTGGACATCTCATGCTCTCCCATACAGTACTTCCAACATTGTGTGGTGCTTACTGTTTCCTTGGGTCTACTTTCTCCCTCTTTTTCTTTCATACTATATGGATGGGATTCCCGATGTGGTGTAGTTAATAAAGTGACAGACTAGGAGTCTGGAGTGTTCAAATGCCCACTCAGCCCCATGGGAACTCAATGGGGGAGTGGAATTATTAAAACCACACACTATAAGCAGTTCCAACCTGACAGCACAGAACACACAGGCTACACAGATGGACTTCACTTGCTGTCCTCCTTTGGACAGTTGATTCTCATTTCCCTTTGCTAGCTTACAGTTTGTAATGGCTCTTCTTCTCTTTAGGAATCAGTCACTGCTGCAACCCCATGTCAAGACTGTGCACAACCACCTACAGGCTGCTTTCAAACAAACCTCAGGTTTATTTAAATAAAGAATTTCATGGGGCTCTCCCTTGTGGTGGTCTCTGTTTCCTAGGCTGAAACAGTAGCCAGTGGCCCCAACTGGTTCCTTCCAGCAAGCAAAAGCCATTCAGCACGTATCTAGTGTCTTTTCATATTGTTACGCCAAAAATTGCTTGATGGCTCTCTGTTTTCTTCTGATTCAAGAGCCCATATGCCCTGATAGATGCAGTTTTGAGTTCATTTATATTGTCTAAGATGAAGGAAGAATACTTTCTCACTTTCCAACTCCCAGTAAAATTACTTGGGCTGAAACCTAGCTGCACTGTATCACCCGATGGGACTCAATTCTTTATCGACAGCATTCCTTCTCCATTACATCTGGAGACAACAGGCAGACAGTAAGAACTGAAGACCCATCCTCCCCACTTACTTTCAGAGTTGTAACTACCTGTCTGTCTTATAGCTACATGGCTTTGGCCCAGGGCACAGAAATTTAGAGGGCCAAAATATTTGCTTCCGAAAATGCACAAACCCACCTGCCCTTAACAAGTGTCTTATCCCCAACTGCTCCTTCTCAGGCAGAAGAAAGCATTAAAAGGGCAGGCTTAGCACAGGAACAATATGGCTGTCACATGCTCAGGCATTCCTCTCCATTCCCCTGCCCTCTCTCTCTGCATCTGCCAGTCTCACGTGACTCAAGTTTAACCAATAGGGCAGCAAAGGGCAAATGTGCCAAAATGACCGTTTACAGCCTTGCTTATTACTGCATCTTCCCTGACGAAGAAGTAGTTCTTGTGAAAGCTTGCACACCTTTTCTGGACTTTTTGGTTGGCCTACTACACGTTATCACCTCAGAATGGAATTGGGCATTTGTTTTATGCTATCCATGCTTTTCTTTCTAACTTGGTTAGCCCTGAACCAAGTTAGTGGGGCTGGGCAGGGCAGGGCCGTACTGCAAGAGAAGTCTGGTGGTGGTGGTGGTGGTCCTCATCCCTTTTTTAAAATGGTGCTGCCTCCTATTGGTTACTACCAGAACAGCTAAGCCAAGTTATCGAGCAGTAAGGTCAGGCCTCTAGTCTGGATGATGCTGTGCATCTGGGCCAAAACAACACCCCTCAAGAAATATTGTATTCATGGTTGGTCAGTGGGGGGAGGGCACTGAGTGTCAATGGGCCCTCCATGGTATGTCAGTAGCAACAGAAACACATCCATTCAAAATGGCCCCTGGCCTGCTAGCATGGTAGCATGACAAAAGAAAGAAAAATCCATTTAGCATAGACCATATTTTGGAGGATTTCTAACATGTTGATTTTTTTTTTTTTAAAGGAACAGGCCAAAATGTCCAAGTGCTGATTAATTTTCTCAGCAGCATCACCAAAAATAACACCAAAAGATACTGGCAAGGAATGCCAGTGGCAGGCCAAGCAAAATTATATCTTCAGACATCTTGTCCGGAAAAGCAAATTAAACAAATCGGCAGGAAGTAGAATTGGCTGCAGTTATTTATAGTCTCTGAAAATTAAGGTGAATGGGACATTATTGGCAAAAAGAGTCTGGAATGTTTCTAAAGGGACAACAGTAAGATATCTGCAACTATTGGACAGAGACGGCTTTTACTGTCCCAAGACAACATTCCATGTGGTCTGAGGTTTTGATGTTTTTTTTCCCCCTGTAATTTTCCATCCCTTCTGGATCTGGTTTATTTATTTATATATTTATACCCCACCTTTCTCAAAGACTGGAACTCAAAGCAGCTCACAAAAGGATTAACTAAGAAAGGTACAGGGAAACACACAGCAAATTATAATATCAAAACACAATTAAACAGATTACAAGGTTTAAAAGTAGTCGAAGGCACAGCAGTAAGGAAAGTACAGCAAGCACCTAGTTAATAGTTTCTTCCTCAGCAGCCAGGTACTTGCCCACAGTGTGCCTGAATGAAAAGGTCTCTGCTTTCCAATGGGAGGACAAGAGGGAGGGAAAAGCCCTTATTAAGAAAATGAAACAAAAATGAGAAACATACATGCTCAGGTCAGTCTAGAATTTATACCATGAGCAAAATAATTCTCCTAATGCAGTGGTTGCCAAACTTGGGTTCCCAGATGTTCTTGGACTAAAACTCCCAGAAGTCTTCACCACTAGCTATGCTGGCCAGGATTTCTGGGAGTTGCAGTCCAAGGACACCTGGGTACCCAAGTTTGAGAATGACTGCCCTAGTGTATCTGCCTGCAAGGACCCGCACTATCCTTGTCAAGCTGAGTTCCCATCATAATTTGTGACACTGTGCTCATCCAAAAATTTATCTCTGTATGTGTTCTACAGAGAATAGAACCAAGAAACCCCTCACTTTGGATGGTTGTTGTTCTGGACAGCAAACTGAGAAACTACATACAGTATCTTTCTTATATCTGGAATACAGATGGGCATGAACTGTCAGTTCAGTGGTTCATGCTAGTTCAGCCAATGGCCGCACAGCTGATCTGGAGTTTGGTGCCCTGCCCCCTCCAGTGGTCACCCCCTCTGAGGCAGCACCCTAGCTTCCCTGCCCCATCTTTCCGGGTGTTGCCTCAGAGTGGTCACCCACCAGAGGGGTCATGATGCTGAACGGCAGATCAGCTGTGCAGTCATTGGCTGAACAGGCATGAGCTGCCAAATGGACAGTTTCTGCATGATCACATATACACATCTGGTTTTATTCACAGACAAACCAAAACACACACACAATGGCTGGAAAAAGAACTGAACTCTCTTGGACCGCAGAGACTGTCAGCTGTCCTTTATTTTATTTATTTATTTATTTATTTATTTATTTATTTATTTATTTATTTATTTATTTATTTATTTATTTATTTGGCTTTTATACTGCCCATTTAGATAAATCTACTCTGGGCAGTTTACAGTCCAAAAAACAATAGAATTAAAAACATCAATTAAAGAAGAAAAACTAAAACAAGCAAACATAATCCAAGATGGAAAAACCAGGGGAAGAAATTAAGTAATGTCAGGAGGGACCTGCCTGAAGAGCCAGGTCTTCAGTTTATTCTTAAAAATTCCCAGTGAGGGAGCCAGGAGGATCTCAGGGGGAAGGATGTTCCAAAGGTGAGGGGCCACCGCCGAGAACGCCCGGTTTCTAGTTTTTTCCTTCCGGACCTCTCTCGGAGTTAAGCACCTCAGCCGCCCAGCCTGGCTAGAACAAGTGACACGGGTAGAACTAGGTGGAAGAAGGCGCTCTGACAGGTATTGAGGTCCCAAACCATTTAGGGCTTTATATGTAATCATTAGCACCTTGAAATCAATGCGGAATCTAATGGGGAGCCAGTGTAAGGCAGTCAGAGTGGGGGAAATATGATGATATTTTTTCATCCCAGTTAATAATCTGGCTACCGTGTTCTGGACCATTTGACGTTTCCGCATCAGTCTCAAGAGAAGCCCCACGCAGAGTGCATTACAGTAGTCTAATCTTGAGACTACGAGAACATGGACAAGTGTGGTGAGCACCCCAACATCAAGATAGGAGTGCTGCTGGGCAATCCGCCAAAGATGTAAATGGGCGGCGCGGACCACAAACGTTACCTGGGATTCCATGGCAAGTGCCGGGTCAAGATGAACCCCCAAGCTGCGGACCACACTGTTTGTGGTGAGAGTCGCTCCCCCAAAAGAGAGGGAGCTTCCCAACCCACTGATGACAGGGGCACCCACCCTCAGGACCTCCATCCTGTCCGGGTTCAGCCTCAGTCCATTCTCCTGCATCCATTACAGAACAGCCCCCAGGCAGCGCTCAAGGGATGTAACAACATCCACTGCTGATGGAAAAAAGGAGATGTAGAGCTGAGTGTCATCAGCATACTGATGACACGAGGCACCACACCCCCGGATAATGCCCCCCAGTGGCCTCATGTAGATATTAAACAGCATTGGAGAGATGATAGAGCCTTGCGGGACCCCACAATTGAGGAGCCACGGGGCCGATACATTTTCCCCAAGCTGGACTCTCTGAGAACGGTCCTCCAAGAAGGACTGGAGCCAGGCAAGAGCCAGACCACCAATCCCCAACTCGGAGAGCCTCCCCAGGAGGATATCATGGTCGACAGTATCAAAGGCAGCTGAGATGTCGAGGAGAACCAACAAGGACATTTTGCCCCTGTTGGCCTCCCTCAATAGGTCATTTAGCAGGGCAACCAATGCCGTTTCCGTACCGTGGTGCGGCCTGAAGCCTGACTGGAATGGATCCAGGGCGTTGGTTTCATCCAAAAGGGCCTGAAGCTGATCGGCCACCACCCTCTCTACTACCTTGCTAAGGAAAGAAACATTGGCGATGGGCCTATAGTTGCCAATGTTGTCTGCCACCAAGCTTGGTTTCTTCCTGATGGGCCTAATGAGCATCTCCTTGAAGGCAAGGGGAACCTTGCCCCCCTGGGAAGACCCATTAATTATTGCAGTGGCCCATTCAGTTGTCACAGGCCTGGCTGCTTTGATCAGCCAGGCCGGGCAAGGGTCAAGGGAGGAGGAGGAGGCACAACAGCGATCAAGCTCTTTGTCCACCTCTACTGACATCACCGGCTGAAACTGAGTAATTCTCATCGGACATTATAGTGCGCTGGATGTCTCAGCTCAATCTACTGTTTTCAAATAGGGGGTTACATCCCGGCAGATGGCCTCCACTTTAGATTTAAAGAATGCTGCAAATTGGTCAGGTGAGATGGTAAGGGGAGGCCAATCATTATGATCAATTCTGGATAGATTGCGTACTATATGGAAGAGTCCCGCCTGCTGATTGGAAGCTTCACTTATCCAGGCAGCAAAGTAAGATTTCCTGGCAGCCTTCACCTTGGCAAGGTAAAGGTTAGATGCGATCCTGGCAGCTTGTAGATTATTTTCCGTCGGGTTCCGCCTCCAAATGTTCTCCAGCCTTCTCCTGTTCTGCTTCATAGCTCACAGCTGTTGGTCAAACCAAGGCACTGGTTGAGCTCTGCGCTGGAGTGGGCATTTAGGAGCAATCATGTCCACAGCCTTGGTGGCGGTGGTGAACCAGCTGTCAACCAGAGCCTCGACAGTAGTGCCAGCCAAATCAATCGGAATCCCTCGCATGGAATTCTGGAATCCTATAGGATCCAGTAGCCTATGAGGGCGGACCATTAAAATAGGTCCCTGCTCCCCGCGGAGAGGGAGAGCCATTGTGAGGTTGCCTTTTATTAGGTGGTGTTCCGACCATGACCAGGGGACTGACGCAAGGTTAGTCACCATCGGGCCACACTCACTCTGCTCAGTGGAGAACACCAGGTCTAGCATGTGACTGCCCACGTGGGTTGGGACATGTCCAAGGAAGCCATGGTTTCCAAGAACTCAAGAGCCGGTCCAGAAATCTCCACCTCTGCATGGATGTTGAAATCACCCAAGACCAATAGCCTCGGGGATCCCAACAGAGCCACAGAAATGAAGTCTGCGAGCTCCGGTAAGGAAATGGCTGGGTTGCGGGGAGCATGGTAAGTCCTTTGTCTACAAAGTGACTGCTCAGCCACTAGATGTTCCTGTTAGCTGCCCAGACTCTCCCAGAAAGAATGGATGGGGTGCTAGAGGACAACCCAGGCCTACTTGGAAGTAGAGTGGAACTCCATTGATCTGTTTACTTGTTTAAAAGATATCTGGCTTAAAAAAGAATTTAAGTTCTGCATCCATATCAAGTCAATGACAACGAACAGCCTGATCCCACAACTTTTGGAGAAACCAGTAAGCACTTCAGAAGCAGTACACACACACACAGATAATTTTTGGATGAGCATTGTGTCACGAACTAGAATGGGACCTCAGCATGGCAAATATATTGTGGGTCCTTGCAGGCAGACACACTAAAGGAATTATTTTTCTCAGGGTGTAAATTCTAGATTTACCTATGCATTTTTATTTCTCATTTTTGTTCCATTTTCTTTTTTAAAAAAATATTTACTTGAAGTATTTCTATCCTGTCTTTCTCCTTAAAAAGGAGATCAGATCAGCCAGCCTCATCCAACCAAGTCTCTGTTATACAAGCCAGATCAGCCTAACATTGAGGATCAAGTCCTGGATGGATGTTGTTCTTCCATTTACCAATTTAGCAGCAGCATTTTCAACCCAGGGGGTCTGCCACCAAGGCTATCCAAGCTATATCAATTAGGGCACAGCTTAGGGACAACCAAAACCCTTTCCCATTCTTTCTCACATTACATTGTGGCTGACATCCCCCACCATATCTCCCTCTGCCCTGAACAATTCCAATAGCTGCTCTCTGATGTGGATGCAAGGATTGCACTGCATGGCAGACCAAATCTCTCCCCAACATTAAGCAATCCTATTTAGTCTGCACCAGCCCGCTCCAATTGAGCCATCTAGGTAAGCCCTGAGACTATTTGCCTCCAAATAGAAGAATCTTGATGTTGTCCTTGAATGACAATGAAAGCTGATGCCAGAAAGGAGGTCCTGGGACAGCTTTGCCCCATCCAGATACACTGGACAAACAATCCTCATTATCCAATGCCTCTGCTGGTCAGGGATGACTGGAGTTGCAACCCAAAATATCATGAGGTCTCTGGATTGGGAAAGGCTGCTCTAGCATCTCTTTCAACATGAATATCTCTCAATGTACTCCTTCATCACAAAGAAGGTGAGAGCCAAGAATTATGGTATTTCAGTGGAGAACTTCTAAGCCAGTTTCAGAAACAGAACTGAGGAAAGTTAATTTTTTTTTGGTCGAACACTTTCAGAATCCTCAGTGACAAGGCCAAGGGTTGCTGGTGGATTCTGGGAGCTGTAGTTTAAAAAGTGATAACTTTTCCAAGCTATGCTCAGAATTCTACAGGGAGAAGAAGACTACAAGATCTTCACCTTGAGCAAAGGGTCATCTTTGCTCAGGGTAAAAGGTAAAGGTAAAGGTTCCCCTTGACATTTAGTCCAGTCATGTCCGACTCTAGGGCGCGGTGCTCATCCCCGTCTCCAAGCTGTAGAGCCAGCGTTTGTCCGTAGACAGTTTCCGTGGTCAATGACAACATTAGAGTTTTGAACGGACATTCTTCCCTTATGGGAACATTTTGCTATTATGGTTGCTTCTTATTTTATCTAAGCTGAATTTCCTTACTTCTTCTTGGGGATTGCCAGTTCTTCAACCTCATTTGTTTTTTTCCTCTGATCCTCCCCTGTCTTTACCATCTATCAGGGAAGCTTGTTTAGGTTGCTAAAGCTCAGCTCTGTAATATTAATAATAATAATAATAAGTCCTTTGCGAGCAGAAAGGTGCCAAACACTGTTCCTGACGTGCCCCCTCTAAAAAAGGCTGTTCAAAGGAGCAATGTACACTTTCGATGGATGCATTTTTCCAAGGAAAATAGAAAAAGAAATCAAGCAATTCCCAAGAATAACATCCGATTTCATATGGCCGGCCTATTTTATGTCTTTGAAAACTGGCAAATGTTATTCAACATACTTTCTGGGAAAGGGGAGAAAAAGCACCGGAGAAAGATCCACATATTTATAATTATTTTCAAGTAGGCACCGTGTAAGCTTGCTCCAAGTCAGCCGTGGTGAGGACTGGCTCATTAACCATAATAGAAATAGCCCTTAAAGTGCAGCTGGACCTTTCACATAAGAAGAAACATTGCTGATGCTGAAAATGTGTTCGTTTCAAGTCCTGTGACTTCACATGGAAAATATTGCGCTGCTTAATTAACAGCAATGAGGAGAGATGAGGCATTGCCTTGTAAAACAAGCAACCCAAACACTCCGATCTCTCTCCCAAAGGAAAATAAATAAGTTAATATAAAGGTCGGGGAGTTTCAAACTCAAGCAGTGAAAACACTCACACACACACAGAGAGAGAGAGAGAGAGAGAGAGAGAGAGAGAGAGAAAGGGCAGAAAGGGAACACAGTTGCCTTTCTAAAATAGCTAAACGCCCCATCTGGTTGGAATCTGCACCTTTGTATCAATTCGGCAGGCACAAGAGCTCCCAGGCCAAGCTGAACAGGGGTTTTGCTATTCTTTGGCATTTGAGGAAAGTTTGGAGATGGAGCATCATAACCCTACGCAAGTTACAGCACACTCTCTACATGCCTGCAGGAGAGTAAGTAGTACAATTATAAAAACAAGGAGGAAACCACACACAAAGGGGAAATGGGGAGAATATGGCATCCCACTGCATTCTGGAAGTATAGTTGGATACCCTTTGTCCCCTGTAGATTTTCCTCTCCCACTGAATTGCTCTATTCATGACAATGCTAGATGCAAGGATGTTGAGTATTTTCCTAGGGTATACAGATTTACCTAGGAAGAAACTCCATGGAACTGAATGGAGCTCATTTTAGAGTAGATAGGCATACTGTAGGATTGTGTTGCTCGAGAACTGTAGAAGTCCAGTGCAACACTAAAACAGCTGTAGTTGATTCTCAAGAAACACCCTCAGGAACTGAATGTACAAACCGAAACAGTATATTCTTACAAAATATCCTCATCACAGTGACTTTTGTGCTTCTCCATTTGGTTTTATGCTGTCAAAACACCAAAGTGCAGCCTATAATCTGAAAACTGCAGAGCTGGAAGGGACCCTATGGATTATCGAGTTCAGCCCCTTTGAAGGAGGCAGAATGGGAAATAGAACTCCAACCTCTGGCTTGGCAGCCCGAGACCTAAGTCACTGAGCTATCCAGCAGTTTGTAACATATGTTCATCCATTCATTCTCTATCTACATCTGTCCATCTCTCTGTCTGTCTAGCTAGTGGCACGTCTACCCCTTTGGCACAGGATGAAATACACAAATAAAACATAACAAAAACCTGTACATACATTCACATATATGTTACAAAACCCAGGAAACTTTTGTCTGCTGCTCAAATGATGATCAGTATGAGGAGGGAATTCCACATATGGGGCACCAGTGCTGAAAAGGCTGTCCTTCATCTCTCTCTTTCTTTGCTCACCACTTCTCTTACCTCAGATACCATGGACACCTGGTGGAAAATCAACAAAAATGACCCCAGTGCACAGAAAATATATACCTTCCTTCAGGTAGGTGGGTCCTAGATTAGATACTGCATGAAAGCTAGGCATAAGCAACTTCTGTACAATGTTTCCATTATTGTTGTTTTAATATTATGCTGGTTAGTGGAAACTTTATGTTTGTATACTGTCCAGACATAATTTTTGAAGTGCGGTGCACCAGAAATTTTTTATTAAAATTTACCAGCAAATGTGAATTTTGCTCATAAATGAATCACAAGCAAATGATATTCTTTTCATATCAATGTGCCTACATCCCTACCAATCTCTGGCAGCTGTGTTTTCAACTAAGTTTCCAAACAGTCCTCAATAAGATGTGTGACACATTGTTCTAGTGAATCCAGAACATGGCCAGGGGATCTCTGTCCAGGCACAGTGACAGCGGGTTTGCCACCCTAAAGATAATGAAATACTCTCCTTGTTACAGAGGTTACGTGGACCTCCAGTTACGTGCATTGTAGTGGTCTGACACTGAAACTTGGTGGTAGGAAAGGAAAGCCCATTTCAAACAAGTGATCATTAGCATTTATGGTTATAATATTCATTTGTTACATTTCTACAACACTTTTCCTTCAGCAGGTTCAAGGAGATATACTCTTTGGTCCCCTCTCCATCCCCATAAGAACTCTGTGAAGCAAGTCATCCTGTGATCTGTCACTGGTCCAAGGTGCTTTTTATGGTCAGAGGGGATTTGAACTGCAGTCTCCCAAGTTCTTAGTCCCAAACTCTGCTTGTAAAGCTCTTCAATGCATTTGAAGCCATCACAGTGTTTGCAATATGTTGGCTTTTCCCTTGACTGCAGCCAAAAGTATACAGGCAGTATTGGGCCCACAGTGACTACTGACAAAAATCCCTCAGATCAGCTGTAATTGTCCACATCCACTTTATAAAAATGCCACCCCCCTCCAGAATACACTGAGCACTATCTCAATGAAGAGATGGGCCACCTACCACCAAAGCCTGCACCAGCATTTCAGCCTGTTGGCCTGAACTCTCGGCAAATTTTAGCACTATTCTTGGCTTATCTGAAACCAAGGTAGAGATGTGAGAGGGGGCTGATGGATGTTAGCCTATCAGATTCCTTATTTAAAATCCCTGAATGATCTCTCCTGGCATTTTAATGAAAACATCAAAAATAACAGAGGATGAGGTATAGTCTCCCAGCAATAATATCTGTGTGCTGGTACGCAGCAAGGAGCAGAACCACACTGCCTCGCCTGTCATTCTGAAATCAAAGCCTGGTTTCCCAGAATGATGGCACAATCCATGACATAAAAAGCTGAGGAGAGGAGGTTGGGAGAATTGGCCTGGTTACAATTCCTATTGTATTTCTCTTCGAACCAGTCATCCCTCAGGACAACCAAGGGAGACTTTCCACCGAATGGTGGCCTGAAACCAGACTGCTATGGGTCGTCCAAGAGCACCTGTTACGCAGTTTCTACTCTCTCAAGTACTCTGTCCAAGAATAAGAGATTCATGAGGGAAGATGAGGTGTGGAAATGAAACTTCATTTATTCCTATGGACAAGGCTGGGGATGTTCAGTCCTTCAGACCTTTTGCAGGACTGCTTCCATCAGCCTCACCAGGATAAAGGAGTGTGGGAGCTGTAGGTCAAAACATTGGGAACACCAAAGGTTCTCTACTTTCACGGTGAAGACAACATAAATAGCAAGTGATGAAAGCTTTTGAAAAAACCAAGAAGCTAAGGGTGTGATCACATGGAGAAATGCATTGCCATTTGGACCACTTATGGAGCAGTCCAGTGCCATCTATTTCCTGGAAATCATGTGATGCACAGAAAAATGTGCTCCAACCTGACCCTCATCTGTGCCCAAGGTCAAAGTCTAACAACTACAGATGAGTCCATGTTGTACATCATGGGGAGGAAGGAGAGGACATTCTTGAAGGATCCTGGGTTTTGGACCCACTAACTAATAGATCATTTGGAATAAACCCAGAAGTGCCTTTTAGAGGTTCATGTGGGTGCATCTCACTGCAAATACTGAATGGTCTTTTGTTGGGGCAAATCCAATTACAGAGCTCAACAGTAATCTGTTTTAAAAGCCAGCAAAGTCTGGATGGCTGTAATAAGTTCCAGATGTAGTGGGAAAGCTTGTAATTTCCAAGTCAGGTACACATGACAACTGCTACTCCCTATTCCTGTGATCCCAAGAGACCAAGTGTCTGTTAAAGACATCCTTCTGGATGACGAGGACTGGAAACACCCTGTAAGATTCTTCCCACATCCCTGTTTTCTTTAGAAAGAACTGTAGCTACACCTTTTCCCCTCTCCACCTCCCAACCCCATCTGATAATCTAATACAGGCACAAAGAAACAGGGCTGCTACATCAGCACCATCCCATTTCCTGAGACTGCAGGACACAAGCTGGAAGCTTGTAACATTAGAGCTGTGGTGTAGTACAGAAAGAACCCTTAGGATCAAATCTCTGGGACTTCCTAGGGAGCAGGGACTATGACAAGACTTGCCAGCCCCACTCACACTTTCTATCTCCCTCTAAATTTAGTCATAGTTTTCACAATAGCTGGAAGAGAAATGGATTGAATTTCCCAGAAAGAGGATATTGTTGTAAATTACCCCTGTTGTAGTGCAAAGTGAACGAGACAAGTTTCTTCCTGAATGAGCAATTAGGGACTGTTAACTTTACAAAAGAACAGCTCTTCTTCTTCTTCTTCTTCTTCTTCTTCTATATCAGGATTGATCCAGCTGGTTTGCTTTTCTGGACACTTCTTGGGGGTGGGCTGGCTCCGAGTACCGTTTCAATGAGCACCAGGACCTCCCAACTTACCACTTTCATTACAGAGGTGCTATGTTACAGAGGCAAGGCAGGTAAGGGTTGGGAGCAGAACTGGAACTGCTTATGGGGCAGCTAATAGTGGAAATAGGTGCAAAAGAAATTCAGGTAAATGGACCCAGAATCTGCTAAAACACAGCTAACCAGGTAGTTCAGCAACCCAGAAGCATGGCAACATACTCTGTTTGGGTTTTTTTGTTTTTGTATTGGTGGCTATACAGGTCCCAAAATGCAGCCAGCAATCACAGCAGTTCCAACCTTTCCTGCAAAGGTTCGCCTCGGGCATCATAAGGAAAAGGCACTTCCCCACCCCCCTTGAGATTGATCTTCCTGCTTAGAAACTGAAAAACCATAGCCGTCCCCTGCGACTTTAACTGGCACCTTGTTGAGATGTAGCAACCCTACCTTTAGCTGGCACCTTGTTGAGATGTAGCAACCCTACACACACACACACACACACACACACACACACACACACACACACACACACACTGTTTGCAATGACAGCGGGGCCGATTCCCTTCAGTCAGGCTTCCTCTCTCTGCTTATGCCCGTACAGATGAGCTGATCAGCACGGGCTTAGGCAGAGAGACAAATGGATGAATATAATGCATGTATATTTATCCCTTCATTTTCGTGGAGGTTTCCAGATCTCACGAATAGGAAGGGACAAATATCCAACAAATCAGCGATATTCAACGAATATCGTGATTCGCTGTTATATTCGTCCCCATGTCTAATGCAGAGTCATCTTCCTTGCAGGCAAAGAACCTATCTTGGTTTCTGAAAAAAACCTAGCATTTCCAATTTCTTCCCAAGACCAGGAAGAAGAGATCTTCCAGGTGGGCACTACACAATGTATGGAAACCATACAGAACCATCGTCATCACCATCGTCATTATCATTGTTGTTGTCGTCGCCATCTTAGAACTGCAGAGCTGGAAGGGACCCTATGGGCCTCTGGCTCCACAGCTTATGAAGTACTTAAACCACTGAGCTATCCAGCAGACTGACACCTTCTCTGAAAATACGAGGGACTTTGGAGGTTAAACATACTAGCTTCTGGTGCCCATTTAAAAATCCAGCACATAAGGAACTTTCCAAGGATCAAGCTCAATTTTATCTGTCTCATTATCTGAAGTGATTCCACTTCAGTCCAGCATATGGCACTGTGTGTCTGTCTTCCACAGAACTGTCCCACATGGCACCTCATACCCCTCTACTAGTTTTCCAAACTCTGCAAACAGGTAATTTAATCTGTTTGAGAATGACCACATGAAGTCTCTGTCTTTGGGGTCAGGTGGGTGAGCTGCTAATGAAAACCAAGCACCAACCTCAACTGTGTAACAAACAGAAAACCTCTGCCTTTGAAAATGGGTTTTATGTTTCCTCGAGGAAGCTGGAAGCAGCTGCCAGTACAAGAATCTATTTGATATGGGCGCTTGTCTCTCAAAATCTAGGTTCTTCCCCCCCCTCCCAATGCTGTAATATAAATCTAGATGTTGTTCCATCCACCCATGGGGAAATGTTTAGGAAACTAACCCCAAGCCAAGCAAACTACGAAGTAAACACATATGGGTGCTTATTTGTTTGTTTGTTTGTCTACTTATGGAGAAAAGGATTAGCTCTTTTCAGAAATGCTTTGTTTTCCCCATGCATCTGGTTGCAGTTAGTTTAGAGATATAATTTTCAGAACTGATCACTTATGGGTAGACCATGCAATTAAAGTATTTGAAAAACAAACAGCTCTCAACCACTGATTGTTAAGAGTGCGGCTTTGCAAACGATGGCCCATTTTCCATGAAGCTTCCAATCCTAGACCGCCTTTTGGGAAAGGAATAGAAAGAACATCAGGTTTACAGAGCAGCCAAGACTAGGCAAAGGCAAGGAAGAAAACAGCTATCTCTTTTGTTTTCATGGTCTGGGTTGTTGTTGTTGTTGTTGTTTTTAAGCACAGTGTTAGATATAGACTAGCAAACTGGAAAGCGGATGGGTCTCCTTAAGAACACGATGCTTTGTTCCAGGATACACTGTTTCTCTTTCTAACCAATCTTCTTCAGCTCTCATCAGCAGTGGCTCTGTGGAATCTTTTCTATCAACTGCTCCCCAGTCATTTTTGAAGGAGACAGTAGTGAATAAACATGAGGCTATCCAAATGGAAAGCACTGCATTTTACAGCTCTTTTCTCCAAACATGGTGGCCAGCATGTTAATATCCCTGCTTATTCCATGCAAACTTTTGTCAGCCTGGCTCACAGAGAATGAGCCATTCCGTACCTTCAGACTGTGGCAGGGTGACAAGCAGCCCTCCAGGTGTTGTTGAACAGTAACATCTATCGTCCTTCACATTGGCAAAGGCTGAGGGGGAACTGCAGTCCAGTGGCAACTGAGGGTGATATGTTTCCCATCTCTACTCTGCTGCAGGGGCTCAGTTATGGAAGACTCGGTGCCAGGCTACAGGATTACCTACCCCCCAGACCCTCACCACTACTGCCACAGCTTGTACAGCAAGAATGCTCATGAATCATGATGCTGGTGCTCCATTTCCTGCCTAATTCCAAATGATACAATAGACCAGTGGTTCTTAACCTTTGTTACTCAGGTGTTTTTGAACTGCAACTCCCAGAAACCCCAGCCAGCACAGCTGGTGGTGAAGGCTTCTGGGAGTTGCAGTCCAAAAACACCTGAGTAACAAAGGTTAAGAACCACTGCAATAGACCAACTGCGTGTACCTCAATTTATCCTCCTCTAGCACTTCTTGCCATAAGATTTGTCTCCCTGCAGAAGCATAGCAATTCCCCCAGACTCCAGCTGATGCTGTGAGAGCTCAAAGCCAACCAATAACATCTGGAGAGCTGCCCTTTGCCCATTTCTGGTCGTGACCCTTGTGCTGTAATCCTAGGCCCTCTCATGTATCAGTTACATGGGAGTGGGTTCCACTGAGCTCAGTAGAATTTACTCAGAAGTAATTATGCTGTTGATCTCAAAATGAATCACATCATGCTCTGGCAAAATTAATGTTGCTTTTGTATAATTAACAGCACATGCCGATTTTGAAGTAAAATCATTTCATTTATCTTCTTTTTTGAGTGCCCCCTCCCGCTGCCCCCCCCCAACTTGGGGAAATAGTCAACAACTGGAGGACACCATCATTCACTGAAACACTTGGGAAATTGGGTGGTGTAAAACAGCCCTTGCAAAGCCAGCACACGATTCGGTCTATATTAAAAAATTAAGCGTTCCTTAATCACTGCTTGTATTGCAGGGACATGTTGTGGCCTAGGGTGGATAGGGTGCCTCACCCTTCCCCAGGAATGTCAAGTTTGGGGGCCAACTCGCCTTTATCTTCTGATACTTTATCACAGCCAATTTGTGAGCCTGCAGGTAGCAGCTGGGAGATCAAAGACTCCTTATCTTCAGTTTCAGTTTTATTTATGCAACTATTACGTCTGAGCTGTTGTTTGTGCCAATATATTTCCTGCTATGGAGATGGCAGAAATTCCTGCCATAGAAAAATGGAGACACTGTGTCCTATACAACAACTTCCTGCTGTAAAGGAGCAACATATCAACTTCATCAGTTGAACTCATCTTTACGAGATCAATTGCAGTGCTTGGACTTGTCAGTAGAAAGTCATCCAGTTCTACAAAACATATTTTCCATCTGATCTTACATATAGAAAATGGAGAGCCTGAACTGCTACAAGTGTATTCTAGTTTAAGAAGCACTTGACCTACTTCTGGCATTTGTTGTAAAAGTTTTTGGCCTAAAATCCCTAAGTGGGCAGAACAGTGGAATTAGATTGGTCCTACGTACAGACCACAATAATGTAAATCAAACGTAAGGACTTCCAGTGGGAAAAAAAAATCCAGCTCCTGATTTACAAATCTAAAAACAGCAATTTGGTGCAATAAATTCCCACATGGGGTTAAAGCACAGAATTTATTGCAGAGTTACAGCTCAGTGTCTTCTCTGGGACAGGATGAAGGGTGGGGGAAATGACATATAAGGCTATGCCTAATATAAGAAAAAAAATCCCAGAAGACTTCCCAAAGTTTACATTTAACCTACTAGCTGACTACCATTTGCAGCTCCGCTTGCTCATAACTTTGGGACCAGTTTGGTTTATTTTCTTTTTCCCAGTAAAGCTTTCAAAGAACTCTAATGAGAAATTTCTGATCCCCGTAGCTAAACATGAGTAACCTGTCACTGAAATCAATCTCTGTACCAGGAGACTGAAAATGGCCAATGTAAAATCAGTTTTTAAAAAGGTGTCTTTTAGGTGGAAGGATCCAGAAACCAACAGGTCTGTTTGCTTAAGGTCTTCTCCCAAGTATGGCCTTTGGTTTTTAAAACTGTTTTTTAGAATTGGGTTTTAACCCTACTTTAATCTATTTTAAAAGTTTTCTTCATCTATTTCATTGTACGCTGCTTTGGGAGCCTCTCCAGGCGGTGAAGTGATTAATGAGTACTTAGCCGCAACGATATTATTTTTAAATAAAAACTGTCAAACGTCTAGCAGGGCAATCAGTGCTGAAAAGGGAGCAGCATGGCTTCTACAAAACTAAGTCCCATTTCACTGACCATTTTGAGTTTGCCGAATGTGTCAGCATGTTGACAGGTGTGATCTGGTAGACGCTGTTTCTTTGGACTTTCACAGCTTTGGACAAAGCCCTTCTTTAAAGACTCATGAGCAGATTTAGTAGTCATGGGAGAAAAAGGAAAATCTTCCCATGGCTTAACATGCAGAAAGCAGGGAGCAGGAGTAAATAAGTCTCACCATGAAGCAATATGAGTAGTGACATCCCTCAGGACAGCATTGCTACTGTTGTCTTTTCAACTTGTTCATAAACAAGCTGGAGCTAAGGGTAAGGAGGAGATTAGAGGTGGCCAGAATTCGCCGGATTCATGAAATTATTTAGAGTGGTTAGAAGAAATGTTAATTGATAACAACTTCAAAAGAATCTCTATAGATTGGGTAATGGACATTACAATGGCATAAGAAAGTTCATTAGCAGCAAGTGTAATAGCAATGCATCCTGGGGCAAGAAATCCTAACTTCCAATATACAGCGATCGGATCGGATCTGGCGATGACTGCTAAAGAATGGGATTTTGGGATTGTGGTGGATAGCTTGGCAAAAAGCTCAGTCTATTATGACGAAAGGGTTAGTACAGCAACTGGTTAGCCCCTGTGTGACAAAAATGATGGATCAGAAAGACATTTGGTCTGAGGCAGCATGGCTGTTCTCATGTTCTTGTTTCTTCATAGAAATCACAGAGGATGTCATGATAGAAAATCATGTATGATTCTATGATGTTGTAGCAGACACAATGCCTGTCCAGGATAAAAGCCTTGCCTCTGGCTTGAGGTTGAGTTAGCATCATTTAATCTCTGACTAACTCTGTGATGATGTCAGTAGTGCTGAAGCTGCAGCCAATCGGGGCTACCACAAGGATCAGAGTAGGATGTTGCCGCTACTGTTATCACTGTGGCCCCTGCTGCTAAATAGTCTACATAAATGCATGGGGTTGTGCAAAACCAGCTCACATACACCTGCAGATTTAGACCACAGTCCAGCCAAAGTAAAGCAGTTTGGAGTCCACTGATTTCACAGTTGAATTCAATGGCCAAAGTCCTATTGTGCAACTTTGCACGCACACCTTCAGCTTGTACTCCCAGTACTTATGACAGCTCAGAGGTAGAAACACTGTCTCTGAAGCACTTCTGCCAGTGCATTATGCAATTGGTCATGCCTGGCACATGTGAATGATGGCACAATTGCAAGTGCAATTCCTTGTTGCCATGCATAACACCAGCACATTTAGCCTGGCATAACTTTACATTACACCAGCATGAACAGGATACTGGCCAATATTTATTTTATTTATTTTATTTATTATTAGATTTTTACCCCGCCCCCCTAGACAAAGTCTACTCGGGGCGGCTTACATACATAATAAAAACATAATAACATTAAAACATCATAACATTTAAAACAGCATAATTTTAACATTTATATTAAATTAAATCAGTACCAAGATGATAAGAGTAAAAATCAGTTATTGACTGGAGGGAAGGCCTGCCTGAAAAACCAGGTTTTCAAATGAGTTTTAAAAACGCCCAGCGAGGGTGCCAGACGAATTTCAGTAGGGAGGCTGTTCCATAGCCGAGGGGCCACTGCCGAGAAGGCCCGGTTTCTTGTTCTTTCTTTCCGGGCCTCTCTCGGCGTTAGGCCCCTCAGCCGTCCCTGCTGGCTATTCTGGGTGGTTCGGGTAGATCTAGGTGGGAGAAGACGATCTGCCAAGTATCGAGGTCCCAAACCGTTTAGGGCTTTATACGTCATCATTAACACTTTGAAGTCAATGCGGAAACGAATGGGCAGCCAATGCAAGGCAGCCAGAGTGGGAGAGATATACTGATATTTCCTCACCCCACTAAGGAGCCTGGCTGCCGCATTCTGCACCATTTGAAGTTTCCGCATCAATCTCAAAGGCAGCCCCACGTAGAGCGCATTACAATGGTCTAATCTCGAGATTACGAGCGCATGGACAAGAGTAGTGAGGGCCTCCCCATCTAGATATGGTCGCAGCTGGGCAATCCGCCATAGATGGAAATAGGCGGAACGGGCCACGGACGCCACCTGGGTTTCCATGGTAAGCGCCGGGTCCAGATGTATCCCCAAGCTGCGAACCTCACTCTTTGCGGTAAGGGTCGTCCCCCCAAAAGAGAGGGAGTCGCCCAAACCGCCGATGGAGGGACCTCCCACCCTCAAGACCTCCGTCTTGTCCGGGTTCAGCCTCAACCCATTCAACTGCATCCATTGCAGTACAGCCTCCAGGCAGCGCTGAAGGGACAGAACGGCATCCACTGAGGTAGATGAAAAGGAGATGTAGAGCTGCGTGTCATCAGCATACTGATGGCACGAAGCACCACACCCCCTGATGACCCCACCCAGCGGCCTCATATAGATATTAAACAGCATTGGGGAGATGATCGACCCCTGCGGAACCCCACAACTGAGACTCCATGGGGCCGAAGCATTCTCCCCAAGCTGTACTCTCTGGGGACGGTCCTCCAAGAAGGATCGGAGCCAGGCAAGCGCCAGGCCACCGATTCCCAACTCAGAGAGCCTCCCCAGGAGGATACCGTGGTCGACGGTATCAAAGGCGGCTGAGATATCGAGGAGGACCAACAAGGACATATTACCCCTGTCGGCCTCCCTCAACAGGTCATCCAACAGTGCGACCAGTGCCGTCTCTGTGCCATAACGCGGCCTGAAGCCCGACTGAAATGGGTCCAGGGCGTTGGTTTCGTCCAAAAGTGTCTGAAGTTGGTCTGCCACCACCCTCTCCACCACTTTGCTAAGGAAAGAAACATTGGCGACGGGCCTATAATTTCCAATATCATCCGCCGCCAAATTTGGTTTCTTCCTTATGGGCCTAATGAGTGTCTCCTTGAGGGCAAGAGGAACCTTGCCCTCTTGGAGAGACCCATTAATTATTGCTGTGGCCCATTCCGTTGTTACAGGCCTGGCTGCTTTGATTAGCCAGGCCGGGCAAGGGTCAAGGGAGGAGGTGGTGGCCCGACAGCGATCAAGCACTTTGTCCACCAGGTCCGGCGTCACAGGCTGAAAGAATTCAAGAGTCACCGGGCAGGGCGGAGCGCTGGACATCTCTGCTCGATCCACTGTATTTAAAAAAGGAGATAGGTCCCGGCGGATGGCCTCCACTTTTGATTTAAAAAATGCTGCAAATTGGTCAGGTGAGATATTAATGGGAGGCCCATCACCCAGACCAATTCCGGATAGATCGCGAACTATACGGAAAAGTTCCGCCTGCTGATTAGAAGCATCGCTTATCCGGTCAGCGATATATGATCGTCTGGCAGCCTTTACCTTAGCCAGGTAACGGTTAGTTGCGATCCTGACAGTTTTCTTATTATAATCCGTCGGTTCCTCTCTCCAAATGCACTCTAGCCGTCTCCTATTTCGCTTCATTGCTCGTAGGTCCTGGTTATACCAGGCACCTGGCCGAGCTCTGCTCCTGAGAGGGCGTTTAGGAGCGATCGTGTCTACAGCCCTAGTGGCGGCGGCAAGCCATCCGTCAACCAGAGCTTCGACAGGAGCGCCAGACAGCTCAGCTGGAATCCCTCTCATGGTATCCTGGAATCTCAATGGATCCAGTAACCTTCGAGGGCGGACCATCAATATGTGCTTGATATGATCTAATATATGATCTAATCCAGTGGTTCTCAAACTGGAGTCCCCAGATGGTCTTGGACTGCAATTCCCAGAAGCCTTCACCACTTGCTATGCTGGCCAGGATTTCTGGGAGCTGCAGTCCCAGAACCCCTGGGGACCCAGGTTTGAGAACCAATCTGTACTTTTTATACAGTGAATGTATCTCTCTATTGGATCTCACATTTCTCGGAATCTTATGATGCAGTTCTTCACTATTTTACATTTAAATGTGTATTGTGATAGAAAATACAAGTTGAATGATTTTTTTTTGAAAGAAAAGAAACATTTAAATATTTAAAAATTTAAGATTATTTTTGAAAGTTGATATAAGAATGGTTGCTGAGAGGGGACTGAGGAGGCCATGTTTCTCATATTGCTCTGTCCCCTAATACCTGCCTTTGCTTGCCAACATCTGTCATGCTTCAGACAGACACTCCATTCTGCCTAACAGTAGGGCCAGTCTTTGGCTCCTCTCACACGCCTGTCCCCCCCCCCCAACATTTGGTGTAGTCTGAACACATAAAGCAGTGGTTCCTAGTGGGTCCCTTTCAGTACTCTAAAAGCAGAGTATATTACAGAAGGTGAGGTGAACCTTAAAATAATAGGGCAGCTGATTATTGCCCAAATAATGGCATTAAAGATTTAACTGTGGGAGATGGAGAGCTTCTGTGTGGAAGAGGTTCTTGGGGAGCAGCAAGGTGATGGCACGGACAGCCCAGTCACATCAGGGAAGCATTCTGTGAGAAAATAACTGCTGTCCTATCTGTGATTGGCTGCTTGGATCCTTCACTTGCCATATAATTGCCTGTGAAATTGCAGCCCATACGGTTAAAATATTAACCAGGATAGCATTACACTCCTTAATCCACAGCTGAGACAAAGCACAGATCAGGGGTAATCCACTTGACAACACAGTGCTGCCTGTCTGATGTGGGAGATGTCAATTAGCCTTTAAGTGGAAACACATTTTTGCAAGTTACATAATATGGAGGCCTTTTTTTTTTTTTTACACCCACCCACCCCCCTCTTTCTTTCACTCTCTGAAAAAGTGTAAAAGCTAAATATTATGACAGATTCACCATTTCTGGGCCTCATATTTCCAAAAGTGAAGAGTGCACCTGCAGTTTTATTTTGCTCTTAGACCCATTGTTCAATGCCATTTATTTATGGGGTTTTAAAAAATGAATTAGGTGCATGTATTTTTAAGAAAATTCCTTCATGGCTTCATGACTCTGCCATGCCTACAAAGGCTGTTGGCTGTGCAGAACCCATGTGCCCAAAGTAATTCATTAGGTGATGTGTTACGTTTCCGTCACATCCTTTTCTACAGCTGAAGATAGTGAATGCCGTGATGAGACTACTGGAGAACCAGTTGCCATATCATCCTTAAGAGAAGTCCCAGATAATGTGAGGACAGACTCCCCTCTTCCAACATGAAGTAGGTTGCTCC
Source organism: Intellagama lesueurii (assembly GCA_037013535.1). Lineage (NCBI taxonomy): Eukaryota > Metazoa > Chordata > Lepidosauria > Squamata > Agamidae > Intellagama > Intellagama lesueurii. The sequence continues at coordinate 116,974,281 of JBAJHW010000001.1, forward strand.
CACGGAACTGGTTGAGGGGCTTTGTCTTGTCCTCAGTCTTTTTCATCCCATCAAAAACACATGGTGAGGTTTCACATGACTCTTATTTTGATTCTTGTAAATTCCAAGAAACCCTAAGGATGTTGAAGTTCCACAAGATAATGTCTGTCTTCATGGCCTCTTCAAGAGCCATACTGAAGTCCTATATTAGCCACTGAAACAATTATATGCCTGTCTTGTTAGGGATGTCTTATATTGTCAGGTACTATCTACCCATCCCCTCATGTCACCACTCTAATGCTGTCACACAAACAAGAGGCTTGCCCCATCCCTTCAAAGCTTTAACTGCAATTCCTTGACAAGTTGATTGAGAGGGTGCTGGGTGACTGGCTGCAGGTGTTCTTGGAGGAAATGGATAGTCCAGATCCATTTCAATTTGGCTTCAGGTCATGCTATGGAACTGGAATGGCATTGGTTTCTCTGCAAAACATTCTCCTGAAGGAGGCAGACAGGGGGAGTGTAACCCTCCTGGCCCTCCTCGATCATTCTGTGACCTTTGATACCATTGACCAACTGTCCTTCTGGGACAGTTACTGAATCTGGGACTTGTGGCTCCAGTGATTCCAGTCCTTCTCTGAGTGCTGATCCCAGATGGTACAGCTTGGGGAGGCATTGTCCACCTCCTGGGACCTCTGTTATGAGGTCCCACAGAGATCAGCCATCTGTCCAACGCTTTTGAATATCTATATGAAGCTGCTGGAACTTCATACAGATATTTGGGCTTCATTGTCATCAATACACAGATAACACAACATTTTATTTCTCCTTCTCTTTGTCTGCAGGTGATGCTGTGTGGTTACTTGATAGTGTTGATAGTGGACTAGAGATGTTCAACTGGGTTTTAATTTATGTATTCTTATTTAAAGGTAGTTTTAGCTAGTGGCAGGGTTTATTGTATTTTATTGAGGTTTTGGTATATATTATATAGTGTTTTAATGTATGCTTTTATTGTATATTGTGAACCACCTGGAGAATGGCTAGCTAAATAAATAAATAAATAAATAAATCCTTGCACAGGGACATCTGTAAGGTTTTGGTAGGCCACCTTTTGGGGTGGCCTTCACACCTTATAACTGGCTTACCATGCTGTAACTCAGAAACAGGTTGCCCGTTTGGCTGCCCGTGCTTTTGCACCACTTCCCCTCCTAGCATTCATCCTTACCAAACAAAGCCAGTTCTGTTCTTTTGGGAACAACGGTAATTGTTGCCGCAGCTCCCTCGTTTACTGTTCCTCAGAAAAGCACAGGCGTCTGATACTTCTCTTTGGCTAATGGAATCAAAGAGAAACACATAATCAGTGACATATGATTTCCAAGCCTCCCAAAGCACATTTTGAGACTGTGCTTCAGGTCCTTGTAGACCTTCTCTAACTCCTTGACCCACAGAAAACTGCATTTCATGTCATTGATCTGCTAACTTTTTCCATTTCAGCCAAAGCTTCATATCCTTCCACTCTCTTCTAACATTCACATGAGACAGCTGCAGATTGCTCTGTGCCAGGTCAACTCCTCCCCCTCTTCCTCCTCATACTTTAAAAGAACAACATTGTCTCTTTATACTTTTTTTTTTAAAGTGAGCCACTTGATGCTGTGCACAAATGAGCAGGTATTTAGGAAACAGGCTCCGCAAAGCAGAAACATCTAAGATAGAGTTGCTATTCTCACTGGTCCTGTCAAATGTTGTTTGGTCAGTTCTTCTGGCAGTCCTTTTCTATTTCTCCATCGTGTCTCTTTGGCCAGGCTGGGGACTGGAATCTCACATATAATCAGCCAGAGAAAGACCTTTATAACTGCAAGAGTCAGACTAAACTCTGGTCTCAGTGCGTCTGGTTGTTTTCCTTTTCTCCTGCTCTGTATCTACCCAGAGAGGAATTGTTCCTTGGAAATTCCCCAAAGCTGCTGATATTTCAACATCTACAAATGTATAATGTGGAGAAAGAAGAGCATGTCTGCATCTGTATGCATTTTTTAATTAGATAGATAATTGGTGGGGACATCACTGCTCCCAGACTTTGGAACTCCCTCCCACAGGAGGCCAGGCTGGCCCCATCTTTGCTGTCCTTCCACAAGTGGGCTAAGACCTTTCTCTTCAAGCAGGCTTTTCTTTAGTGACTGACTGGCTGGGATGGTTTGTGTTTTCTTGCTTAAAATCTGTTTTAGTAAGGCCTTTACCTGATGTTTTTAATGGAGTGTTGTTGATTCTTTTTAAATATTTGAATAATTTACTGTTTTTAGCTTTAAATATTGTGTATTAATGATGTAAGCTGCCTTGGGTCCTTTTTTAGGAGAAAGGTGGATGAAAAATATTTTAAATAAATAAATAAGGTCTAAATCCATATGATAGTCCTCTAAGTAAGACACTTATTGCACCAGTTGTTGAATGTTGACCTGAAATTAGTTCAATGAGTCTACTCTAGTTGGAACCATCAATTGGATTCAGACCATTGGCAGAAAACCAGCCTTGGTGTGTGTGTGTGTAATTCTTCATAGAACAATTACCCTTTTGTATTTGAGAAGTGGGATTAACCTTACCATTAGGTGAGTACTACTAGAGGGCAGGTTTTATTTTTATTTAGTTATCCATTGACTAACGTCTAGTCATAAGCCACAACTAGAGTAGGTCCATTGAATCAGTGGGGATTTGGGCAGTCAGCATATATGAAAATGCCATTGATTCAATAAGCCTGCTCTCATTGAGACTTGCTACTGAATTTCATTCACTATTACTGTTGTTTCATTGGAGGGGAGCTGTTGTAGGATGTTTTGCCACATATTTTTAAATAGCTTGAGTGGTCCTGGGCACTGTGCCTCTTGATTTGTGAGAAGGGCATTTACTATTATACCTCATGCATCAAAACTCTTGAGTCATCCCTAAAATATTCAAAGACATCAGGCAGGCCTTAAACTGAGCAACATAATTCTGATGGAAAAAGTGACAGAAGGTCATTTTTTCTCTTCTGTGCATTGTCACAGAATCATCTGGGGCAAGCAACAAAGATCTTGAAAGGTAGTTCATTGATCTTGTTCCACAGTAAAACAAGGCAAAACTGCTGTTAGAATTGTTTTTTCAAATATTTTCTAATGAAACAAATCAATTTCCAAAATAGTCATTCTGTGAATTGTTTTCCAAAGGTGGTTCTCCATAGTCATCCATGGAATTCAGGGCCAATTAAAAAGGACCTTAATAAATAGAATTGCACTTTTACTTTCATTCAACTTCTAATGGGACAGGATATGAAGGCATTATGTGAATGGGCTATCAAATCTGAGGGCCAGACTAGATGGTTGTTGTATGCTGTTGACACAATTAGTCATCTGGATTGTAATCACGATAAAGGAATGAACCCAACAGTTAAACTCAGCAGTGGCCAGAGGATTGGAAAAGATCAGTCTACATCCCAATCCCAAAGAAGGGCAGTGCCAAAGAATGCTCCAACTACCATACAATTGCACTCATTTCACATGCTAGCAAGGTTATGCTCAAAATCCTACAAGGTAGGCTTCAGCAGTATGTGGACCGAGAACTCTCAGAAGTACAAGCTGGATTTTGAAGGGGCAGAGGAACTAGAGACCAAATTGCTAACATGCGCTGGATTATGGAGAAAGCCAGAGAGTTCCAGAAAAACATCTACTTCTGCTTCATTGACTACGCAAAAGCCTTTGACTGTGTGGACCACAGCAAACTATGGCAAGTTCTTCAAGAAATGGGAGTGCCTGACCACCTTATCTATCTCCTGAGAAATCTCTATGTGGGACAGGAAGCAACAATTAGAACTGGATATGGAACAACTGATTGGTTCAAAATTGGGAAAGGAGTACGACAAGGCTGTATATTGTCTCCCTGCTTATTTAACTTATATGCAGAATACATCATGCGAAAGGCTGGACTGGAGGAATCCCAAAACGGAATTAAGATTGCCGGAAGAAATATCAACAACCTCAGATATGCAGATGATACCACTCTGATGGCAGAAAGTGAGGAGGAATTAAAGAACCTCTTAATGAGGGTGAAAGAGGAGAGCACAAAAATGATCTGAAGCTCAATATCAAAAAAAACCAAGATCATGGCCACTGGCCCCATCACCTCCTGGCAAATAGAAGGGGAAGATATGGAGGCAGTGACAGATTTTACTTTCTTGGGCTCCATGATCACTGCAGATGGTGACAACAGCCACAAAATTAAAAGACACCTGCTTCTTGGGAGGAAGGTGATGACAAACCTAGACAGCATCTTAAAAAGCAGAGACATCACCTTGCCGACAAAGGTCCGCATGGTCAAACCTATGGTTTTTCCAGTAGCAATGTATGGAAGTGAGAGCTGGACCATAAAGAAGGCTGACCGCCGAAGAATTGATGCTTTTGAATTGTAGTGCTGGAGGAGACTCTTGAGAGTCCCCTGGACTGCAAGGAGAACAAACCTATCCATTCTAAAGGAAATCAACCCTGAGTGCTCACTGGAAGGACAGATCCTGAAGCTGAGGCTCCAATACTTTGGCCATCTCATGAGAAGAGAAGACTCCCTGGAAAAGACCCTGATGTTGGGAAAGTGTGAAGGCAAGAGGAGAAGGGGACGCCAGAGGACGAGATGGTTGGACAGTGTCATGGAAGTGACCAACATGAATTTGACCAAACTCCGGGAGGCAGTGGAAGACAGGAGGGCCTGGCATACTCTGGTCTATGGGGTCATGAAGTTTCGGACACGACTTAACGACTAAACAACAACAAAAGTAATGAAGGGCTTTAACTCTTTTCTGTCAACCAGGATCCTGATCCAGGTTGTAAGACTCCACAGCTGTATTTGCTTTGCGAGGAATGTTTTCATAGTGCCAGGAGGAACTTTCCACCTGATGCAAATTGCACTCCAAAGAGAATCCAATTTCTGAATGTTCCTCACCAAATATGGTTACTAATCACATACATATTGCACACAAATTCGTTCAGTTGCTCAATTGCATAAATAATATTACAACTGGTTTGGCCCTCAGGGTACTGAGAAGTAGCTGAGTTCCACTCTTTGACATGGCAAACTACTCCTAAGCATCCAGAACTATTCAAGCCATTTCATATGGAATGTATGCTTCCTTCAAATGCTATTTGTATGAAATGGCCCCATGTCTACACAGGGCAAAGAGTCCACACTGCTGGCTCCACTCCCAGCTTCTTACACCTCTGCCTCCAGTGTCCCAACCTCAGCCTCATTAGCTATGTCTTCCTACATATGCTTGATCATTAGACATATGGTATGAAAGGTCTCTTAACAAACACATTCTTCATCTTGTTCTTCTTCAACTTCACATTTCTCTTTCTGGTAGAGGTTGGATTCCATCCTGGCTATTGTGATTTTTGGAAGTGACAAGTCCAAACAATAACATTTTATTGCACAGATTACAAATAGGTTTGTTGTGTGTAACTTCCATGCCCTTGGTTGTCTTCATTTCTTCCTTCTAAATCTCTTGTCACTATATTCGTATGCTGAGTTAATGAACAATTGGTGTAAGAATGGTCCCTGAATTATAGGTGAGAAGTTATTGGGGTTTTTAATACAACCCACATGCCAACTCTTTAATCCGTATCAGTTTTAGCACTTCCAACTCATTTTTATTCAGTCATAAGTGAAACATCACATCCTCTGTTACTAGAAGGTGGTATGATAGTGCAAGAGAAAGGGTTAAAAGCGTTTTTTCTCCAGCACAGCTGATCAAATTTGTAGTCCCCCTCCTAATGCACACCTCATGGTTACACTAATGTAATTTAGAAAAAAACACTATACCACATGACATCCCAGTCAGCTTTGAAGCACACTATCCTGCATGTCTCTGTTTTAAAATTGAAACCAGCAGGTGTCTACTATATGGAAAGAACCACTATGCTCTTCTTGTTAGCACTGTAGCCTTTTTCCTGCTCCAGATGTAACCACAACAGGAGACATCCTCAGCCTGTTCCGTCAAAGAAGCGGCCTCTATTAGAGCTGTTTGCACACCGCCTACTGCCGAAGAGAATGGGCACGCTTGTATAGTTTGGAGACAGGGCTGGGCAATGGAAATCTCCCCGATGCCTACTCACCCTGTCCAACCGGAGAGTGTGTTTTCCAACTGGAAACTCTTTCTCAAGCAGAACTCTGGCATGAGGTGTGTCTTGGGCATTCAGGGTGTTATTTGTCAAGACCGAAGAAAACTGGCTTATCATCTTTTCACAGACCTGCATGGCTGGGATGGAGGTAGAGGAAGGATTGAGAATGACCCATTTATCATTCTGATAGGGGCCATCTAACAACAGATGGTTCAGTGCCACTCAGCAAATGCTTTTGATCCTACTGAATTTTGGAAAATTACTTCCTTGTGTGTTCAAAGGCTGCTGCAAACCAGGGTGGCATGAGATTGTTTTTGCTTGCTTGCTTGTACAGCCTAAAGTTCCATATTACTTTGCCCGGTGTACTTAAGGGAAACTGCTTTAACAAATTCAGAAGTGGAATATCAGGGCTGGATTTATGTTTTCATTCATTTGTGGGTGTTTAACTTGGAAGCAACTCTGCAAGACATAACAACAACGCAACGATAAAACATTTGAGTGACCCATAGACTTATTAGAATATGCTGTGGTCTGATGAAAGTCCAGAGAAGACTTCTCCGATGTTGTAGCTCACACCATACACAAATAGAAGTTATCTGCCTCGGAATACCACAAAACAAGTATCATGCCCTTCTAGCCCTGAAGGCTTTTACATAGGTTCAGTGTAATCTTCATACCCATCAGGGCATGCTATATTCAGGAATGTTCCTAAATACAACCAGGAAATAGACAATATAGATAATCAGAACTCAAGATGCACTTTTGGGGAAGAGGAACCAGTTGGCTTTTTTTTGCTTTTGCATGTTTTGTTATCCCATTGGAATCCTCATTATAAATCTTCAAGTCAAAATAGAAATGGGTTGAGCTAAAATGTAAATTGCACAACAAACTGGGTACAAGAGCTTAGGCAGGCCCTTGCTGTTTCTTGAAGTGAACCATTCCAAGCTGTTCCCTGTCTTTTGCTCCTGTTCCCTTATACACTGAGGAGATTATTGCATTTTGCAGCACAGCAGAAAGGAAAGGAATCCCTTATAGGGATGGGTAAATGCAGTTTCCTCTTGTTGACAAATAAGCCGTGATGCTAAAATGATGGTGGAGATTAAGGCAAACTTCATCTCTAGGGAACAAGGTAAGGGATACAATGGTTTGGTTAAATTCTGCAGTTTCCCAATGTGACTGACCTGGTTAACAACACAGTTCATATGAGGTGAATGCTTGGGTTTGGCCTGCACTGCACCTTTTCAAAATTACATGGCCTCTCCAGTAAAGGTTTATTGTGGCTTTTCATGTCTGTACCAGTGCACAGTAATAGAGTCCCAGTTATTTTGTGAACTGTGAGAAAGTGGTGCAATGTGACTCCAAAGAAACTGCCCCCAGGCAGATTCTCAGTTCTCTTTTCAAATCCTGTCTGTCACTCTCTAAGCCTAGATTTTGTGCATCTTACTTTGCCGCCTGCTCTGCCTCTCTAATCCTCCCAGACTTTTGCACACGCCAAGCCATTTCAATTCATTGCCTTAACCATCCATTTCTGCCCAGTGCAGTCCAAAACTGGGATCTCAAAGAGAAGCCTGCCGGCTTTCAGGGAGGAAGTGGCACATGAAGGCCCCAAAGGTGTCTCTGGCCAATGAAAAAGCTGAGATTTGGAGAGGCTGGTGCCATGCAAGGGTGCTAGAAGAGAAGAAGAAAGTCTGGAGGACTTTGGGGAACCAACTGCAGTCCTGTGAATAAACATAGTGATACTGAGTCCCAAGATATTTCTGCATACAACTTATGGGTCTATGAAGTCTATGAGGGTCACCCATAGACACAGGACTCTGTTAGGAATGGGCAGATCTGTCAGGTCCATTTCCATAGACTTTTTCCGTTTCCCGTTCTGTGCTGGGTTTGTGCAGATTTTTTAAAGGCAAAAACCATGTGTACATACAGTATCTCTGTTGTCTCATTCAAATATTCAAATGCCCATATGCTCATTGACTACAATATGTTTGTGCAAGCTTTATAAATGTACATCACCTTCTTGTGCATTTGACCGAACACATCTTTTCATTTTGCAGAATGCACTGCAAGCCTGGAAACATACAGATTTCTGACCACAAAATGTGGTCCTTTGATACATTGTGTAAATAATAACATTCCACGATATTGAGTTGATTCTAACTTCTTCTGGCAACCCTTTCCTAGGCATTCTAGGCACAGAGTATTCAAAAGTGGTTTTCCCCCTTCTTCTGGGGGTGCTCTGGGACTGTGCAGCTTGCCTGTGACTATGCAGGCTGACTCTTCTCCTAGGAGCTACAGTGGGGACCGAACGCTTGACCTACCCTGCTCACTGAGGTACTCCATCAGCTTTAATACATTGCGCAGTATTGGAGAAAACCGTTTTTTTTTCTTTTTTAAAAAACCAACAACAACCTTGAAAGAACAAATTTCTTATGCATCCCAGCTAGCGTATTACTGTAAAAGTCAGGACCACGACACTGGTCTGAAGTGTTAATATTTGAAGATTTCAAAGGGATGTTCAACAATAGTAAGCATACAATGGTGTTGGGTTGCTGCAGTCCAGCAACATGTGGACTGATAAGTTTTCTAGCCCTGATTTACAAAATCATGTTGTTTTTCAGGATATACAGTACATCACAGAAGTGAGTACACCCCCTCACATTTCATAAATATTTTAGTATATTTTTTCATGTGACAACCCTGAACAAATGACACTTGGCTACAATGTAAAGCAGTGAGTATACAGCTTGTATAACAGTGTAAATGTGCTGTCCCCTCAAAATAACGCAACACACAGCCATTAATGTCTAAACAGTATTTCTACTCCTTGAAGTCTTTTTCCAGGAGAACAGACCTTCTACTCTGTCATATCATCCTTCCTTAAAGCCTTCCTTGTTCCTTCTCTCCTTACAACAACTTGTAACCAGGAGGACTACAGGGCTTGAGCAAACCATAAACCTCCCTGATCAGTCTGGTCCCTGCTGCATGTGCACTCATTTTTATTTGTAATCTAGAATTCTCCATTCTGGGAGTTGAACCAGTCAGACAGACACCTAAGTTGTGCTTGCCATGATAGGCCAAGCTTGGGACTGGTTTCCTATATGAAAAGAAAGCTGCCTCTGGTGGTTGTTAGGATCTCACAGCTACCTCTGTGAAAACTGCAACCCTAGTTAAAACCTTGAAGAACAGCGACTGCCTTTAAAAAAGCAAAAACCACCTTACTGATTTTTAGAGACATTCTTCACTTTAAATACAATCTTTCCAATTACAGCTTCAAACATTGCAACCTGGTGACAAGAAAGAAGGTACAAATGATTTATATTTCCATATTCACGCTCACTGCAATGTGCAAAAGAGCAAGCAGCACAGCTTCCCCGGGGGGGGGGGGGGTGAAATATATGAAATGCTTAAAGTTTCTGATTTTCAATTAAACCTTTCTTGGTCACAAAAAGCCCCAACATTGTTTGATGAAAATAACATCCATAACCTTGTTATTTTCTACCCAAAGCCATTTCCATTTTCAGTTCTTTGTTAACCATATAGTTCAAAAGTTTCCATGTACCTGGCAGGGGATGTGGCTGTTCTTGTAACTGAGAGCATGACTTGTAATACTTTGGTTACATCTGCTAGCTCGATTACCCCCTGCAACTAGAAAAATTAATCATTTATGTCTCACGTTGGCCAAATCTTAGCAGCCCTTTGGAAAAAAAAAACCCAGTAAAGCATTAATCTTGCTCCACTCCTCTCCAATTTAGACAAGTTTTACTAGCCTCAAGGCCAAGTTCCCCGGTTCTGTGCTCCCATCAACCCAGTAAACTTGATTCAGACTTTCTTCCATATTGGCATAATCAAAGCCAAATGCCCATGGCCCAAAGCACCACTGTGGTTTCCCCCTGAGCTGCATAGCTGCATTTTATGTGACACAGAAAGAAGGAGCATTGTGTGTTTCCCAAATATGCTTGTTCATGTTTCCTTTTTAATGGTGTGGAAAAGGAATCTTTTTTACACTTGTGGCAGGGGAAAAGCGATGGAGGAAATAAGGAGATTGGCATGCACATTGCATACAGTCCCTGCCACCACCACCACAACTACCACCTGGACTATTTCAGGAGGACAGAAAGCTAAAAACACATTTGCAGTTAGAAGACAACTGTCAGAAACGACATCATGAAGGATACAATGGTAGAAGCCTGTAGTGGTAAAATGGTCTGTACTGCTTTTGATTGCAGGTAGTCATTTTGAATGCTCCCTCAAGTCATATTAGGAAACAAACAACCTGGACATTTTTTTTAAAAAGTCCAGCCCGTTACTTGTTTTCTGTTTTCAGACACATTTTTATCATTCCAGATAACAGAACATTCAAAATAATGACTCCCATCCTCCACTGGCAGTGTAAAGACCATATATAACTTTTCCCACCATCATAGAACTCTCTTCCTCATTCTTATGCATCATAAATGAGAACTACCATCTCTAACAATACCCCATATACGGCATTACTCTAGGGCACTGTGGGGTAATTGTGTTAATCATTCCAGGTTTGCTCTCTTAAGAATGGCTCACACATATGCTTCCTTAATTATTACCAAAGCAGGGATGAAAAAGGTTCAGCGGCCCCAGTTACAAAGGTGTTTTCATTCCAAGACATCACACTGTGTGCTTTTTTGGACTCTCTTCTTGTTTCTAATCCAGGTCTGTGTTTCCATAGCAAGTGGACAAGGCACAGCTGGACAGGAGATCAATATTTTTCCCTCCATTTTTTTTATGACTCAGAAGTCAGACCAGAATTCAAAATGAGTTCCAATTGCTGTTTGTTACTTGAACACATCTGAGAGCAAGGAGAAAGAGGAGAAAGGAATGGACAGAACCAAGAATTTGTGCCAGGACCCCCTCCAATATAATCATAATGACTTCCATATCTTTTCAATCTGTTCCCAGTGCTTTGCACTGGTCTCCTGCACACAGTGAACCTGCAAGGTTCTAGGTCTAGATTAGACCTGTCTTTATTGTACTCTAGTAAGCCTTCAGAGACTGTGATGGGCTGTGTTTATCAGAAGTTGCTTACCTCCAGTGTCTTTGATTCCAAGGAAGACAGACCCCATGCTTCAGATCTTCAAAGATAAGTGGTGGTGTGCTAAGCCAGAATGTCAGCTCAATATTTGCTTCTGCCATTTATTCACCACTGCAAATAGGACAGCACTAATGAATAATGAGAAAACCTTTTCCAAGGCTCTGGCCTCAGGTATAGTATGAAACTTGGAAGTGACTAACTGGAAATAACCAGCTATTCATAATTAGCTGCTTCTTCTTTTTTAAAATAACTACGGGATAACTGCTGGCCAGGTATTCAGTGGGTTTCATTATATGACTATGAAGAGGTCAGGAGTTCAGTTCCCCACCGTGCTTTTCAGGCTTTGGGCAAGCTTTCAGAGCGCCTCCAGAAGGCAGGACTGGCACACCACTACAACGGACTAGGAAGGGTTGCCATAAACTGGAATCAACTTGACAACACATATTTATTATAACAGAATTAACAACATTACATTATGATGGCAACACAAGGAGGCATAACGCCGAGCCTTTTGTGATGTATCTGTAACTTTTCAAGTACTTCTGTGGCTAAAGGGATGTGTCTCAATAAATGGTAAATGGTAGGCGAGGAATATCACACGGTTCAAGTGCTAGCTTGTGCTTTGCCTTCTGCTGTTGGCTCATGCTCTGTTTATGGGTACTACTGAGGCAACAATGAGATGAACAGGCTGCTGTGTTTCATGCTGCGGGCAAGCACTTCTAGCATTCAGGTTTTTTTTTTCCAAACTCAAAGTAAACATATCAGTTAATTTTAGAAAATATTGCTTTTTAGAATAGTAGCTACAATCATAGTTAGAAATGAAGTGTATTACTAACTACTTTTGAGGGCCTTTGAATTATAACTGTAACAAACTACTGTTTAAAAAGAAATCTCCAAGTTTTGAGATTGCATTTTGTTCACCATCTTTCTGGGCCACAATATGTGGAGCAATCATGAGGATTAGTATTCTTTAATTGCAGGGGATAAGTATGCATTAGGGATTTACACTGCTTTTGGACAAATGTCTAGGTATAAACCAAATCAGGACTGTTGTACATTTCTGGGGCAACCACAGGGCAGAGCAATGAGTCCATAGGCACTACTGGGGTGGGGTGGTACCCTCACTGGTCCCTCATATTAGATTTGGCATTCATGCATCATGATTAGAAGTAGGGGAAGGGGAAGAGAAAGTAAGGAAGATGCTGAGTTGGTGGCAAGGGGGACATGGAGTACGCTCTTTACCTTCCTTACCTTTTCATTGATTAATTCATCCAGGCCTGTGACTGCAGGGCTACTAATTTCAGATCTAGAGAAAAGAAGAGCAGTGTTTGCAGAGGGGGTGGGAGAGAGAAGGGATGGAAAGCATAAAAGAGCAGTCTCCCTCCATTGCCCCCTTTAAGAAGACATCAAAGATAGATCTGCCCATCCTCCTCTCTCATAACCCCTGGAAAAAAAGAATCACAATTTAAAAAGAATCATATAGCCCAACTCCACAGATTGCCGCTTGTGTCCTTCTTGTCTTGCCCACACTATTTTCAGGAAGGGAGTTTTCTTGGACAACCAGAAACCCACAAAACCGGTCATGGACCTGGGCAAGGATTGGATGAGAGTGTCACCAAAAAAAGGACACAGAGTAGGTTGTCTCAATCTGTATGCTCTTTATCAGATACACACTGGAGTGTGTGTACTGCGGGTGGGTTGTGATCATTCCCAGTACATACAGTCCAACATGGCATTAATGAAAATAGGGTGCATTTTTCAGATCCAGTCCGAATCCTCAAGGATCCTCAAACAGTTAGTGGGGCCACAACACCTTGGCATGACTTACTTCTGACTCCTACCCTGGTATGTCAGGTCAGCACCTAACCAGCAATGAATTACCATTCCCACAATTGCTACAATATAGTGTCAGCCCAGGTATTGTGGCAGATAGAAATGACGGGTCCCATGGGGGAGTCTGGAACCTGTTATTTTAATTTCACATGATGCCTGTGATGTAGCACCATTCAAGGGCTTTGTTGGACATTTAAATGGCAGTGTGCCATGTGGTACTACATTTAGAACACCTGCTGTCAGCCACTCCTACCACCAAGAAAGATCACAAGGCAAGGGGTGGGCACGAAGATCAGAGGGCAGTTTGCTAAGGACCACCTCAGATCAGATTTGAGTAACCTTCTGTTCTCAAATAAACAGTCACTTGTTCTACATTGCTGACTGTGTTGCTTTGTTTACCTTCCAATGGCCATAATCCTATTACTGGTGTATCTTTTGATGGTGATTTCCTGCAAGCTACAAAGTCACTGTAGACACTATATGTTGCTTATCAAGTCATATAACTTGGTGTGCAACAAATAGTGTCTACACTGAGGGCTCACTCACATTGTGGCATTGTCCCTGCTCATTCTGAGGTTGATCTCAATTGTTCCGGTAGTTTTGGTTGCAGATTTCAGTACATTGACCTAGTGGTGATATCCACACATGAGAAATGTATTTGTAGCTGGATATCCAGGTCATCCTGGTACTGCATGTCCACATACATCCAGAATTGCTTCCTGAGGTCTCACTCCCCAAACAGACTGCCCTCCCCTTTTGCCTATTTGCCTGCAGTTGCCCTGCCAACCTCCCTCTCTTCTCCCTTCCCTCCTTGTTTTGCTCAACTATTGTTCTCAAATGTTTGTGTTTTTGCTTTCTAATTTTCTTTTTTCTGCTCTGTGGTACAAAAGTTATAATTTTGTTTAATGCAGAACACAGGAATAGATGAGATCCAAAGAAAACTAAACACGAGTGGCAGAAAAGCATGGAGGGGTGGAAACCAACCAGCAAAAACATGGACAGAAGAAAACATACCTGCTGGATAGCTCAGCGATTTAGACCTCTGGCTGTGGAGCCAGAGGTTGGGAGTTTCATTCCCTACTGTGCTGCCTTGACAGGGACTCAGTGATCCATAGGGCCCCTTCCATCTCTGCAGTTCTAAGCTGATGATGGTGGTGATGATTATGCACTGAAGCAAATTGGAACAAAGCAGAACAAAAACCCAGAAAACAAAGGGGTTTGGTTTTGCTCTGACTCTGATGACACTAGTTTTAGCTTTGCATAGTGTGAACACTGGGATGCAGTATACTGGTATCGTGGCTGCAAGGAAAGTTAAACAAATGCTCAATGTGGCCAGGCATTGAGATATGCTGGCATCAGAATTTTGGCCATCGATTTGTGATAGCCTATATTCCTGGGCTATTCTAAAAGTGAATAAGGAGTTTGGAAATGAGGAGAAAGGTTGGGAATTTAAAAGATGGGATGGAAAAATGTAATTGTCATGTGTTTCTGTTGTCCACAGTACATAACGAACCTCTCGGGCATGTGAAAGAAGACACTCTATCCACGAAGAGACAAGATAGACCTGTGCCCCAATCAGAAATGTAACCCTCGGGAGGGAGTTGAACTCTAGGGAATGACCAATAACTCACTTAAGGAATTTTCACAAGGCAAAGGCAGAGTCAAAATAGGGACAATGGTTTAATAGGATCATGTAGCAAGAAACGGGGCGGGTAAGATTGTCCCTGCTAAGTCAGAGAGCATGCAGCAGCTGTGTGTACGCCTGGTTGCTTCTCTTCCCCCACCCCACCTTACTTCTCCAGAGTCTGCATAGCTGAAGGAGATTTGAAGGCCCCCATAACCTGTTTCACAATTTGTGGGAAATTAAAATTGTCACTGGTGTCAGTTTTTAACACTCTAGTCATTGTTTCTTTGTCCGCAGGAGCTCTTTTTCTAGAGAAGAGTCTGTGGAACACTCAGCTTCCCTTAAGACAAGAATTCACATTCCCTTCTTCAAATCTCCTGCCAGGAACACACAGATTGGCTTCCGCTCTGCCCAACAGCCTTCCCCTCCCCTCTCCAAAAATCTTCTGCTTTCCCCAACTGGAGGCCCTCATCCCTCTCTGGTTACCAGCAAGCTGCCCACTCAGTGCAATGCCTCCCTTTGATGCCCTTACAATTTCCTCTCTTGACCAGCCTCTCACAGAATCATAGAATAAAGTAGTGTGGAGGGGCCTATAAGGCTATCGAGTCCAACCCCCTGCTCAATGCAGGAATCCAAATCAAAGCAGATCTGATATATGGTTGTCCAATTTTCTCTCATAATCATACCTCAGAGGCTGCACCACTGGCAGCTGACTTTATTTTTGTCTCATCCCTGAACATCTCCGTTAACCCTTCTGGGTCCTAGGAGTAAGACTGCATGATCAGTGGCTTCCCTTTCCCTCTGATTTCACGGCCAAAACCTGAGACTGGGGGGCAAACCCTTATGATGTCACCAGAGGGGGAACCTTCTTATGTCACAGGAAATGGGACTGTGTGTAACAATTGCAAAAGTATACATGTACATAAGGGAGTGAGGTGGACAATGTGAAGTTCCTGCATTACCTCTGAAATGAAGATTATGTCTGCAGTGTACATATAAACACCTTTGCACCGAGCCAGTAAGCCTTGGAACCATTTGAGAGTAAGGAGAAGATAGCTGCCCAGACGTTTCAGCAACCACACACCATGAAATTGAACATTCTCTTTTTCCATCACTTCTTACCCTGAGATGTGTCTTCCCACCTAGAGACCCAGCAAAGCATAGACATTCTCTGAGACTTGAGCTGGCACTTTGAAACCTGACAATCCTATGTGGGGACACTGTGCTGGAGAGGAGCTGGGTGGCCTTTGCAGCGGGGAATGGATTGCAAGGTCAGGCTATTCACAATTGCAGACACATATGTCCCATCCAAGAAAAATATTTGGAGTAAAGTATAGCTTTATGCGGGAGTTATCCTCTCTGTATATTATTTGTGTAACCCATGGTGGGGAGAATTGTTAAAGTATTGTACATGTTAAAATGGGGATGTGCTTTGGATTCATAAATTATCTGGAAATTGAAATGAAATGGGTACTTGCTCATTTCTGAACCAATCAGACGTGGCACATGAATTGTGAGGGCTCTCTGAAGTGCTGAATGTTGCTTCAGGGAGTTAAAAGCCTGATTTTTTTCCTTTTAAAAACTAAAACAATGCTATAATAAAAGAACTGAGAAACCCAAAGCAAAAGGAAATAGACAGACCAGACACCAGTAAGAAGACCAAGGTCTCCTGGAAGCTCAGTCTTAGAGCCTCTGGGAGGGAATTCCCCAGTCACGGATTCAGCAGTCATTTTGTGAGGAAAGCATGTTAGAGAGAAGAGAGAGAGAGATTACTATCTGCATCACTTTCATTTTCATTTCATTTTCATGAGGGAGGGTGAATGTGCATTAAAGAACACTTTCTTCTTTGCTTTTAAACACCTGCAGATCTCAGTTCACTTGACTGAGAGCTTGTGTGTGTGAAATTTCTGCCAGTGTACAGTTGAGCAGGGCAGACCACAGTAGCCTTAAGAACAGGACCAAATTTACCTCATTTTGTACTCTACTTTTTAAAAATGCCTCCTGCAGACTTTTAATTTTGCAGCCCTTTGCCTGTTCCTTTCTTCATTGTGTACATCAGTGGTCCATATGGTGAAGGTGGCAAATATAACACACAGTGCTGTGAGCAGGTGCTTTACCCACTGGAGCAGTGAAAACTACTAACTGGAAGTATTCCTTCCCCTTTCAACAAACATTTTTGTCAAGTAAATTGAATAAATTGAAATAAATTGCATACGTTCCAGTGTGGATGCAGGAAGAAGGGAAATGAGTGGGAACTTTCCTTCAAAATTGAATGTCAGGCATTGTTGACAACATTGAATATCACCTCTCCACCATCCAAGATCAAAGGTCTTTATTTTCCCCATTTTCATGTTTTTTTCACTGTTGCACAAATACAAATACCTACAAATACTTAGAAATACTCATATACAAATTGAATCAAATTGAATTGGTTATGATTTGTAAGACAACTAATTTGGACTGCATCAAAATAGAGACTGTTCTAACACCCCTAGCATAAAAGTACAATATTATTCTAGGTAAAAGAAAAACTAACTTCAAGGCCCAGGGTGCCTTTAGGAAAGCTTTCCTTTTTTCCAGATTTCCTATCAGATGTTGGAGAGTAAGTGTGTGATGATATAGGAGGAACACTAACTTGTGGGTTCAGCTTTTTTGAAACTTGGAATGATTGCACACACAGTTCCCCCTTTGTCATGACTTGTGTCCACATGTGTTAGAGATAGAGATGGGACCCAAATTAATTTGAGTTCCTACAGACAAATATCTCTGAATGGCACCATAGGTGCCGTGCAGAACCTCTTCCCCCACCCAACCAGCTGGCCCACTCACCATTCTTCATGAGTTGCCAGGGTCCTTCTACTCTGGCGGTGTGCCAATTCAGGCAGGAGCCCAGGCTGCCCGTTCCTGCCTCCCCTGGCAGCCAACCACTCTGATGAGGAGGTAGGGATGGGCAACCTGAGCTCCTGCCTGGATTGGTGTGATGCCGGAGTGGAAGTATCCCGACGACATGCGATGAACAATGAGTGGGCCAGCCAGCTGGGGGTGGGATGACATTCCACATGGCACTTGTGGTGCCATGGAGAGATATTTATCTGCAGGGATTGGGATTCATTTGTGTCCCATCTCTAGTTAGAGAAATATACTCGCAATAGGAGAGATTATAGATCTAGCTAACTAAGGGCTCAGTCACACTGCTGATTTATATTGATTTCAGCACCAATGTATTTTAAATTGATTTACAGTCACATGGTTTTTGTATCATTGTGTGCGTTCACTCTGAAAATTATTACTCTGATATAAAGTAGGGGCTTACAACAGCTTTGGGAAATTACATGCGAGATTTTAAATTGTTTCATTAACCAGAGAGTTTGCAAACCATGATTTCAGAGTTGTGTAGTATTTCTTTAGTTTCCAGGCTCTTTTTTTAAAAAAAATAAAATTTAAGTGGTATAGCACTACAGTGATGCAGTGCTAAAGTTTAAAAAAACACAAAATATTTCAGATTGACAGCAGTGTCCCTGCCATCTGAAACCTGCACCTGCCCCAAAAGGCAGTATTTAATACAACAGGAGCATTCACATTGCCCGAAGCAATTCATAAAGAATTGATTTCAGAAGTGTGTTAAATTAAAATGCCCCTGCCAACCACTTCAAAAAACCTCACTTTGCAGCCTCAAGAAATCAGGTTTATAAATCAATTTAAATATCGTTAAAACCGATTCAACTGCAGTTCTTATTGCCAGTATAACCAAGCCCTAAGTTGGAGATGTGGCATGGCAGCTCCTTTCAATTATAGAGAATAAAGGCAAGATGCCTCCTCCTCCTTAGGGCAAGAAAAAGTGTGAAGGGAAAGGAAGTGACAGCACAAGCCCCAAACAACCCTAATCTAAGGTTAAAGGAAAGTCAGCACAGAGCAGGAAAAGGACAATCTAGGAAACCTGAGCAGGTTGCCTTTCTGTACTCTCCCCCCTGCAAAAAGATATCTTTTTGACCGTAAGCTGAGTTGTGCCCAGTCACTTCTAACATCAAAGACCTTCAAATCAATTTCAAAGAATTGTTTTCCAAGATGGATAGGACCTCTTACAACTCACTCTGCTGGACTCCTGACTAGAGATGGGCATGAATCTGAAAACCAGTGGTTCATGATGGTTTGTTGTTTGTGGGTAGCCACGAACCATGAATCACGAAATATCATGACACCCCCCCCCCAATAAACCAGTTTGCAGTTCATTTTTCAAGTTCATGCTGGGGGGGGGGGGGATTGACCACCTGCCCCTCCTCCTCACCCATCACTTCCCTGCCTTGTCTTGAAGCCGCTGTCACCATCCTGAGAAGCAGCAAGCCTGGCTCCTTGCACAGAAGCTAGGCCTGCTGCTTATGTTCCCACAGGGCCTGCTGCTTCTGCGCATGTGCCTGCCTGTCAGCTGAGTGGTAGCTGCTTGCACACAGGCAGCAGGCACAGCTTCCGTGCAAAGAGCTGAGCCTGCTGCCTCTCACAATGGTGGCGGTGGAGACGGTGGCTACAAGAGAAGGTAAGGAGATGACGAGGGCAAGGGAGGGGCAGGCAAAACCAAGTGCCAAGGGGGGGGGGAGTTTGGTTCTTTGTTTCATTTCGGCAAAATGGGATCCCCAAATCAAAGCACAGACTGAACCACGAACCAGCTCAGATTATGATTTTTTCTGATTTGTGGTTCGGTTCGTGCCCATCTCTACTCCTGACCTCTCTGCCTGTTTACATAGCGTTGCATGCACAGATAGTACTGTCTATAGTACCAAACCTAAAGAGAAACTTGTGGTCACTTTAGTGCTGCTTTAAAGTTCCTATTTTCTATATGGAGAATGTCAACTAATTACATGATCCCATAGCAAGACAATTTACTTTTAAAAAGCAATTAGCTGCTTTTAAAGTTTCAAGCTATCTCCCATAGCCAGTTACTCTTGCAGTTTATGAGAGTGCTGCTTTACTTCACTATTTCTCAGAAATAACTAAAATAATTACTACAATCCAGTGGCTGTTTAAAAAAATTCTCTTTCTCTCCCCCCTATTGTTCCTTCAGCTTCACAACAGAGCACAAGGCAGCTTCATGAAATATAGCACGAGCAAGTGCTTGAGCTATTTAATATTCATTGGCTGAAATCTTGTTGCTTAGCATAGTAAGTCACAGCTAGAGGAGGCCCATTGGATCAGTGGGTTTTGGTGACCCAACTCCTCTGTAAATTCCAACGATTCAATAAGCCTACCATAGTTGTGGCTCTTTACGCTAAGCAACATGATTTCAGCCAGTGTTTGCCATTTAATGAGGTCAAACCCCCAGAACTATAATAGTGGTTAATAATCACTGATTACACTTCAGAAGATGTGAACTTATGCCTTAATTAGAGGCAAAAGGGGATTAATCACAAGTAATTAATTTCTTCCAAGCTTTCCTTGAACCTTACTTGTGTACTTAGAAAAAATTGCAATGATTCCATGAGGTTTTTCACACAAACCTGCTTAGGATCACAAGCTGAAGGGCAAACGACATGTAGCACAATAACACATAGTAGTGCCTTTTTTAAAAAGCCATTTGGGACAATGTTGTTTATAATGATGGGGTAAAGCTTTCTATGCCCTCCATTTCCCTCTCTCCAAGTCACTGTCTTCAGTGGTTTTTCATCTAGTGGAGTCAAAATTCATGCTCACAGGGCCACAAGAACTTTTAGATGGATTGGAGCTGGGACTGGCAAATACTCTTGCTTTCAAGTATTTTAAGAGGGGGAAAAACACACTTTGTTCATTTACATTTTGGAAATTCTTTTCCTGTTAGTGTTGGAGATCATATGTACTAAGGGGAGGCAAGGTTTGGTGACAGGACGTCAAGGTTGCTTTTCCTATACCTTTAGACTGCAGGCTTATTTGGAGTAGATTTTGGACTTTCTCATTAGTACCTTTTGAAATGTGCTTTTAAACAGAATGCTCTCAGTGCCTCCAGTCAAAAGACATTGCTTCCCTGTTCCATGCTTTCCTCTTTAACAAATTTCCTCTGGAACAAAACAAAACAAAATAAGACAAACTAGGTGCAGGGAAAGCACAGGAGAATTATTAACTGAGGATGGTCATATGTCATCCCCCGCACCCCAATTCAGTACATGGGGCATTGCAGCTGTACACAAAACCCATGTCTGGAAACACAAAAAAAACCTCCTCTTCTTCTTCTTCATCTCCCACCACTAAGTGAAGTGTTATCATGCTTATTTTTACTTAGGATATAACTGATCTGAACAATGTTGTTGTGTTGCATCCAAACCAGTCCCCTAGGTTTTTCAGACAAAAAGTTCCTTCCCTTTTCCATCATTCATTTCACCTTGAATGATCAGCTCTAACACAACCAATATTTTTCATTTCTCTTTATGTGACAGAAATATTATAGTCTTACACATTTTATGAGGTTCCTTCATTCACTGTAGAACATTTACTTACTTACTTACTTACTTACTTACTTACTTACTTACTTACTTACTTACTTACTTACTTACTTACTTAATTTCTATCTTGCCTTTTGCCTAAAAAGGAACCAGAACAGTTTCTTCATTGATCACTCTCTTGATCCAAGAAATTCTTCGTATCCTGCAATGCTTTTTTCCTTCTAGTAGCAGTGATTCTGGAGCTTGAAGTCAACTACATGTACTTCATGTCAGAGAGAGAGAGAAAACGTTGAAAGAGCATAGCTCTTAAATTAATTTATCTTTATTTTAATCACATCAGACATCCAGTATAGCCAGACTTCAATGGAAGCACAGGAACCCCTGGCTTAGAATGTCTCACTGCATGTATGGAACTGACGGTAGCAAGACAGCCAGGTGATGGTGCTTCTTTAGCCCCGGAGGCCAAATCAGTTATCCCTGTTTTGGAATAATAGAGTGCCCTGTACTCTGGACAATTTCACAACCATACAGACAGTGTGAATATATAGAAGAGTTCTCATGCACCATGTTCTTTATTGGAATTAAACTTTCTGAACTTTGGAAACTGGGTGAGGTTATTATGCAATTAAACTGATGCCGTGAAAACAAAGGCCATCTTTTCAAAGTCATCATTCAGACGTGTCTACTATTTAAGACAATAAAAATGCTCTTCTTTCTCTGGCAGACTTTCCATATGGGTAAGGAAAATAATAATTAGAGCTGTATGGCTCCCCCCCCCCTTTATTTAATGCAGAAGTATCACATTGTTAATTTTAATCAGCAGAGCTCCATCAAGACTTGCTAAAATCAAAGACTGGCTAGCCTTTTCGTTAACAATCCTCGGTTAGGACACACTTTTTTCAGGATTCCCATGAAAGAGGTGGATGATGATGATGATGATTTGCTACTTCTGAGGGATGGAGACATTAATGAGAATTCGCAGGGAAAGAGATTGGCAGCTTCCTCATAGCTTCATTCCCATAGGCATTTCAGACTGGAAACATTTTCAGGAAGCAGCTGAAAAACTATTTTTAACATGTAACAGAAAGAGGGAAAAATAGTAAAGGCATGTTGTCTATCAAACTAAAGTAAACCATTATCCCTGAAATTCACAGAAATTTCTTCCACTCCCAACATAAATGCCCCCCACAAAAGTGGGATGAAAGTTTCAGCCCTGATCTTGATATCTCTGGTAGAAACAAGAAAGAAGGTGATCATGCATGCTATTTAAGTGATGTTTGGTTAAACTGTCTTTCTTTCTTTACTTCCTACAAACAGAATGCAGTGAGACTCTGTTGTTAAAACTAGAGATGGGGACAAACTGCCAAAATGGCAGTTAATCTTGGGTCATCAAGGTTGATGAACCATGAACCACAAATTTCCCCCCATGAACCAGTGAACCACAGCTCATCAATTTGTCAGAGTCTCTATTTTTTGACAGCCTGTGGCTGTCTTAAAAAAAAAAAAGCTGAGCCCTGAGCCCCCTGCCCCTATAGCCTGCCCCCCTGCCCCCTTCCCACTACCCCCATTGCCTACCCCCAGCTGCCACCGCCCGCACCACTGTGGCTTCTGCCAGACTTACTGGCCACTGGCTGCGCCCCCCCCCCCCCCAGTACAATACTTTGGATGAGGGGAGGAGAAGGGAGGGGGGAATCCTGGCCTGAGTAGTACTTCTGCATATTCCACAGAAGAACTTCCAAGGATTCCACAGTACCCCTGGCTGGGTTTGGCAGCAATGTGGGGCACCGTGGGGTACAGTTTGGGAAGCACTGCACTAAGAGGTGCTTGAACCAGTGTCACTGTGCTACATATTCACTTACAGTCATTCCATGAAGCATTTCATATAGGTGTAGACAGAAGTGAAAGACATCACAGCTGCTAGCTAAGATTTGCTTTTGGCTTTTTCCATTATCCCCTTACTCCGGAATAAAGACGCGAGACAACTGTTATGGAATAAACATGGGCCACACTTTATTGAATACCGTGTTTCCCCGAAAATAAGACAGGGTCTTATATTAATTTTTGCTCCAAAAAACGCATTAGGGCTTATTTTCAGGGGATGCTTTTTTTTCATGTACAATCTATATTATATATATTAGGCATCCTTCAGTCTCGAAAGACTATGGTAACGTGCTCTGTATGGAGGACTTGGAACAGCGTCTAGTGTGGCTGAGAAGGCCAATTCGAGAGTGACAATCCCTTCCACACTGAAGACAAATACAATCTGTCCTCTGTCCAGCTCCCTGATTTTGCTGCTTCCGTGACTGCCTCTTTGCCTCGGTCTGCTGGACAAGGGTCTCTTCAAATTGGGAGAGGCCGTGATGCAACGCCTGCCTCCAGGCTGAACGCTCAGATGTCAGGGTTTCCCATCTGTTGAGGTCCATTCCTAAGGCCTTCAGATCCCGCTTGCAGATGTCCTTGTATCGCAGCTGTGGTCTCCCTCTGGGGCGATTTCCCTCCACTAATTCTCCATACAGGAGATCTTTTGGAATCCGACCATCAGCCATTCTCACAACATGCCCAAGCCAACGTAGACGTCGCTGTTTCAGTAATGTATACATGCTAAAAATTCCAGCTCTTTCTAGGACTACTCTATTTGGAACTTTGTCCTGCCAGGTGATACCAAAAATGCGTCGGAGGCAACTCATATGGAAGGTGTTCAGCTTCCTCTCCTGCCGTGCACAAAGGGTCCAGGACTCACTGCAGTACAGGAGTGTGCTCAGGACACAGGCTCTATAGACCTGGATCTTGGTATATGTCGTCAGCTTCTTATTGAGCCATACTCTCTTTGTGAGTCTAGAGAACATGGTAGCTGCTTTGCCAATGCGTTTATCCAGCTCGACATCTAGAGAGAGAGTGTCAGAGATCATTGAGCCAAGGTACACAAAGTCATGAACAACCTCCAATTCTTGTGTGGAGATGGTAATAGAGGGAGGTGAGTCCACACCCTGGCCCATGACTTGTGTTTTCTTCAGGCTGATTGTTAGTCCAAAGTCTTGGCAGGCCTTGCTAAAACGATTCATGAGTTGTTGGAGGTCTTCAGCAGAGTGGGCAACAATGGCTGCATCATCGGCGAAGAGGAAGTCCCGCATGCATTTCAGCTGGACTTTGGTCTTCACTCTCAATCTAGAGAGATTAAAGAGCTTTCCGTCTGATCTAGTCCGGAAATAGACACCTTCTGTTGCAGTTCCAAAGGCGTGCTTCAGCATGACAGCAAAAAAGATCCCAAAAAGGGTTGGTGCGAGGACACAGCCCTGTTTCACTCCGCTTCGGATGTCAAAGGGATCTGATGTTGAACCATCAAAAACTACAGTGCCTTTCATTCCCTCATGGAAGGACCTGATGATGTTAAGGAGTCGAGGTGGACATCCAATCTTCGGAAGTATTTTAAAATGGCCATCCCTGCTAACCAAATCAAAGGCCTTTGTGAGATCTATGAAGGCGACAAAGAGTGGCTGTTGTTGTTCCCTGCATTTCTCCTGCAACTGTCTGAGGGAGAATACCATGTCTACGTGTACAATCTACGTTTATTCAAATACAGTCATGTCATCTTCTTCTGGTTGTTGCACAATGGTGGAGGGTACCTCTCAAACTTAACTAGGGCTTATTTTTGGGGTAGGGCTTATATTACGAGCATCCTGAAAAATCATACTAGGGCTTATTTTCAGGTTAGGTCTTATTTTCAGGGAAACAGGGTATTCATAATTATCCTCAATGAAAAAGGGGGGTCCTGCCATAATGCAAAATCAGGTTCTGCAGAGGGGTCTCAACGGACCCCTACCAAACTATGGGCAAGTCCCAAGCCCCAAGCTCTTGCAGTTGTGAAGATAGCGAGAACCCAGCCGGCCCAAATTTGACCACCCCCGGACCTCCAGCCCCCTCCTTGTTGACTGTTGGTCTGGGAGCAGCCCCAGCGGATCTTCTCCCCCAAGCACTGTAATCGCACGATCCGCAGCGCTGGGAGATCAGATGAGCTATACCTTACCTGTGGTTGTGAGGGGGACTCACCGAAACCTGTTTTATCTGCACTACCCGCCACAGCATAGGGACTAGCAACGCTAAGTCCCATGCCTGCCAACCAGCCTCTGAGGTTCCATAGGCAGGCCCCCCTGGACGTCCTTAATACATAACTCCAAACCTCTGTTTGAGAGGTGCACTCCATCGTGCTGCATAACTCCGGTCAAGCCATGCTCATTCCGCGGTGACGATTCACCGATGCAAGACAATTGTACAGTGCCCAATGCACTTCATCGTTAACACTCTTCCACACAGTGTTAATCCACTGGCCATGCCAGCACAGTTCAGGCCTTTCCGTGTGGATTCTGGTGACCATTCACCAATCCAAGGCCATTGCACAGTGCCCGATGCACCTCGCCGTTAACACTCCTCTATGCAGTGTTAACCCACTGGCCATGCCAGCACAGCTCAGGCCTCTCCATGAGGATTCTGGTGACCATTCACCAATCCAAGGCCATTAAGCACTGCCCGATACACTTCACTGTCAACACTTCCATGCAGTGTTAACGCGCTGGGCATTCCAAAAGAGCTCGGGCCAAACTACGCGGATCTCTTGGTGACCAATCACCGAACCATGGCCATTACATCCAGCTCTGCTGTTAACACTCCTCCGCGCAGTATTAACCCACTGAACTCGGCATTCTGTTCTCCACGCAAGCCTCGGGATGGTCGTGGACCATAAGAAGTCACGTAGTGCATCAAGATCAAGGCCGTTCAACTATACGGCCCGACCATTACCTCCCAAGTGTATTAAAACACAAATGGGAGTTGCAGCCAAATGCTGCTAATCACCATAACGTGTAGCCGCCTCGCCATCACTACTGGACCTGAAATGACAAAAAAAAAAAAAAAAAAAAAGAATCAGGCGCCTGCCCAGACATGAAGGAGTGTTCTGACATATTCACAATAAGCTATTGAATGGCTACCTTCCAAGCCTTTGAATATCTTCAGGATGGCAGACTAGGGTGGCTGCAGTTGAACGTGCACCAGACTTTCAACCCTGAAATTCCCACCTAATGCAATGCCATGTCTATGATCGCCCATGACTGATACTCTGTTAAAGAAGAACATCATAGTGCACAAGGAAGTAATCCTGTCAATGCCCCCTGACTACCAAATATGAACCTTCCACTCTTACTGGGCATAGCTCCACTATAGAACATGGTGCTAGAGTAAGATCGCCACCTCCACCTTGCTGGTCACCTTGGATTGGTGAATGTGCGACCTGACCATAGTATCCTCTCGCCTAGCATGCTGCCACTGTAGTGCTAACTTGGTCAGGTCACTCTTTCCTCTAGTTACCAGTTCACGAAACCTTAATGCATCAACTTACGTTACAGTGATGCTGCCCTAAATAACGCTGCCTCGTACCCATCCCTACCGATGGCAAGCCATCTATCGTCAATTTTACAATGCTAGGGATATGGGTACCCTGTACGAGGGTATCCTAAACCCGACTCCTTTCTTTACTCCAGCCTGCAAACGGCTTCCTAATGCCCAAGTCAGAGGTATGCTCCTACTATCCCCAAGTCGGGGCCTGAAAGTCATTGTTGACAACCTGCCTCTTATGGATCCCATCAACAGTTCCTTCCTATGTGAATAGACTATAAACTGTTGCAAGTGCTCCACCGGAGCGGCCAAATCAGATCCCATACCATTAGGTTTCTAAACTCCTGAAATCTTATGTTTGCTGACAAGTACCAGTTTAGCATCCTCGGGTCAGGGCACAAGCCTATCACGCTGTCTACATCAACATGCGGATTTGCCAAACCTCCATGGGAAGAGCCTCTGGGAATTCCTGGGCTCCTGCATCTAACTCCCTAACCCGATCGGTCTGTTGGCATGATAGTGCATCAGCTAACCTGATATCGGCGAGGAGCTGACTCCAAATTTGTAATTCTAAACGCATGCCCTTTGCAACCTGGGTTCGATGAAAAAGTAGACAATTCTGAGACCTAAGGGTCTCCAGTTTGTCCCCTGGCAACCTGGAGGCTTGTTGCCTATTGTCTAATTCTATTCCCACGAAAGTAAGTGCCGCAGCTGGCCCTTCTGTTTCTTCCCCAGCTAATATCAACCCAGAGAAAGTCCAGACTGGCTGTTATGCTGTCTTTGGGTGCAACTACATTACAATTTATCAAGCAGTTTGTGTCAGAGTTAGCATGGTTAAAATCAAAGTATTTATCAGCATCTACACTACATAAGCATGGGGAGGCCCAGTCTTTTTCCATGTGCATTTATTTCTTTTTGTTCAGACATCAGGGTGTGGTTTATTTGTATCAATTCGGCTGCTGTAACTTTTCTCTGTTTTCTGGCATATGTGGTCACTTATCTCAGCCCAAAAGCATATTTACATGGATAATGACTAAAGATGGGCTCGAATCAAAAAAATGGTAATTTGTTTTGATTTGTCATTCATCAAGGTCAACGGATCATGAATTACAAATTTATGGATTTTTTCTGAAAAATCGACAGATCAATTCATCTATTTTGGACTTTAAAGCCCTATAAAATGCCCCCCAAGCATCTAGAAACACCAAATTCACAGGGAAGCTTCCCCCAACTCTCCTCTACAAACTCTGCAAGTTTGGTGAAGTCGGGGTTTCAGATGTCTGAGTTATATACACACAGGAAGCCCCCCCCAGGAAAGTTCCCCCAAGGCACCTAGAGACATCAAAGCTTCCCCTGACTCTCCTCTACAATCCCTCCAAGTTTGGTGAAGATTGGGTTTCATACATCCAATTAAACACCCACAAAGTGGGTCTCCCCAGGAAAGTGCCCTTTAGCAGCTAGCTTGGGGAAAACCCAATCTTCCCCAAACTTGTAGGGATTGTAGAGGAGAGTCAGGGGAAGCTTCCTTGCAATTTTGGTGTCTCTAAGTGCCTGTAGGGAACTTTCCTGTGAGGCCCTCTTTGTGGGTGTATACGTTGAACGTCTGAAACCCAATCTTCACCAGACTTGAAGGGATTGTAGAGGAGAGTCAGAGCTTCTCTGTGATTTTGGTGCCCCAAGGTACCTGGGGGACCATTTTATAGCCAAATGAATCAATGAATCAAAAACTAAAAATTCACAGATTTGTATTCATTGGAGGCATGGATTCGTATGAATACGAATCAAAGAATTAGCAATTTTTGAACAAATCTGGTGATTCATTTTTTAATTCATGCCCATCTGTAATGTCAACAGTGATATCTTCAGTGAGGTGCACTATTACAGCTGGATAATCCCCTCAACTGATCATCAGTTATCTTCCCTTCACCAAACAATTTCTCTGGGTTTTTTATTATGCATGTAGTCAAGTAAGCATTATGTCGCTTTCAAAAAATAAAAAATAAAATAAAAAGAGGATGAAGGACGGGGTGGGGAAGAGGGTGGTATTAATAGGATGAGGTTAAGTTCCCAGTGGAAATTGAAACGACTGGGAAAACATGTGTAGACTCTTGCAATGGGATAATTGATTGCATTGATGTGGATGACTCCAACGATTTCACTAGTGGAAACCAGCAGGGACCTAGTTTTAAAAACTCCAAAGCTAATTGTGTGTTTCTCACTATGTAGTTGCACTCTTAGCTCAGCAGTCCACAGTGGATGCCCTTTAATCCAAGGTGCACCATTGTCTATCAAAGCTAGAAGGTAGAGACTGTGTATGCAGCAGTGTGTGCTGCAGTTCAGGACTTTTCACTTTTCTGTCTGCCTGTTTTTCACATCTACAATAAATTCTTATTGAGCAGTCTTTATGTTGGAATGCTACACTTCAGACCCACCCACTAAAGGATGTTGTTTGGTAGGACAGGGGCATTCACTTGCAGCTGGCCCAAGTGGCAATGAGAACACAGTTCAATTGGGATTTTACATAGCTTGAAGTGAGGGCAGCCAACATCTCCTGCCCCAACTGTAACATCAACTTCTCCCCCTTCCTTGATCCCTTTCACTTGGCAACCTACTCCAGACACAAAAAAGAAAGGTCTATTCATGGGCTGGCAGGTGGAAGATTAATACTGTCAGGGGAAGAATTTGGAGGCAAAATGACTTCAAAAACAACATACCTTGGATGAAGGAGAAGGAGGGAGGAGTAGCACTTGCCCGAAGGCAGAACTGAGGGGGAGGCAGGGGTAATACCAACTGGCCTGGTGCCTTTTCATTACTGAAGCAAGAAAAGCTGTCCTTCCCCACCCCCTTCTGTGTTAACATGAGTTGCCCAGCCCTGTATTTTTGCAGCTGTGCTTTTATTCCAGTGTGCCTCTTTTGGCGGCTACCTGGGGCATGGTGGCTTGTAACCAAAGACTGCACCACTGTAGAGCTTTAAAGGAAATGTTAGAGGTGTGTAAGAAACCCCTCACTGGGAATACTGAGTCCCCTCTTCCTGTTCTATATCGGCTGCAGCCAAGTTGACCTAAATCAAGATCTTATTTTGTACAGTGTGGCAGCCCTTATTTGGTTCAGTCCTGCTACCCTTCACCCCCTCCAACCTTGCCCCATGGACCTTTTCTGATTATGTGGGGCCTATTTATAGGTTTATACGCTCAGTGTTTAAGGCCCAAACAAGCAATCTGCCTCTTCTTCACCAGGGGCATGCAGGGATTATGGAAGAGTGTGTGCTTCCTTTCTGGATGTCCTTAGAGTGGAAATCTCTTTTATGAGGTGTCTTGAGGAGGCAAAAGGCTCTTTTGAAGTGCAAAAAGGAAATGAAAAATTGTACAGCAGAGGTGTCTCCCGTCTGACAAAGAGGAGTTTGCAGAAAGACTCCAGCTGTCCTGGATGAAATGGGGAAGGGAGGGAGTGAACCAAAATTAAGCAGAGGTCTCCATGTCAGAGATCAACCTAACACACATGCATGAATGCACCATATTGTGGAAGGTGTATAAAGTAGAGGAAGCAGGGAGAAGACTGTGATAAGCAGCCTTTCCATAATACAGAGCCCTAGTACATAGATACACTGTAGGTAAATTTCATCAGATGCCACAGATTCTTGCAAGTTGAATGCTTTGAGTTTATCCTTCAAGTTTTGATTGTACTTGACTCAGACCACCTTGGATGCTGCGGTACAACACAGTTACTGCTAAATTCTGATGTAATGTACCAAAAATGCGGCAGCCAGAGATCACATACAACCCACCTTAGTTACAGCAGCTCCATTGGCTGCCAATCCATTTTCTGGCACAATTCAAAGTACTGGTCCTAAGTATAGATGGGCACAAACTGCCAAAATGATGGTTTGTCTTGGTTCATGTTTCATGGAAGTCCATGAACCACGAACCATGAAGTTATGATTTTTCCTGAATGAACCATGAATCAAGTCATTGGTTTGTTGGGGAATTGGGAGTTAGGGGAAGCTTCTCTGAAATTTTGCTGTCTCAGTCTAGGTGCCTGGGGGGCCATATTATAGCCCAATGAATCAATGAATCAAATTGCTAAAAATTCATTGATTTGTATTCGTTGGAGGGGAATTGATTTATATGAATACAAACTGATGAATTAGTGATTTTTGAATGAATTTTTTAATTTGTGCCCATTTCTAATTGTCACTTATTAACATCATTAGGTAACTGGGGTGCTGTCCAAGTAACAATTTCCCAAGCCATGCATCCCTCTGCTGTGGGATTTTCATTAACCTATGTTGTTTCTCACCTGCCAGTTGTAATACTGTCAGTCCTCTGTCATTTTCTACATGCCCAGGTATCTCCCAAGTCATTTTATTTCCTGAGGCAGAGTAGCAAAAGATCTTTAAAGCCCTACCCAAGTCAAAGTGCATATTACCTAAATCTGGCTAAGTCATTTTGCCATACAATGTGGGAAAACCTACATGCAGCTCTCCCCTCTGCAGCAGAAAATAAACAATGGCCAGAATTCTCTTGGTGTTTGTGTAAGGTTTGTGGAACTTGCTGCAGTTAATCTGTGGCTAACTGACAAAGTACCAGAGTGCATCGCCATCACACGTCCACCTGCCACAGCAAGTTACAGAAACCTTACACAAACACCAAGAAAATTCTGGCCAATGAAAAAGAAGACAGTAAACTATTTTCTGCCCTTTCATTGCATGCAAAAGCTGCTGCCTGAGGCAGCTGCTTCATTCTGCCCAGTGGAAAAGCTGCCCCCTTTATACACACCCTGCTTTATGCTTTGAAAAAGAAAACTGAGCAAGATTTCCTTCCCTCATTTCCCAGCATGGGAAGAGCTATTTTGAGAGGATTATCTGTTAGCACGGGGCATACAGGCCTTTTAAATAACAACCAGAATGCTGGCCTGGGCTCCTCCAGTCATTTTGTTACATGCTATGGACATTTTTGTAAACTGGCAATTAAAACCATGAATACAGAAGTTTCAAAGAGGCTGGGTAAACTGTTTATCCTACACAGACAGACAATGCTGTTGGCTTCTCCAAACAAGATTTTTGTGTTGCTGAGTGGAAAGTGTGGGAGTAGTTATCCTGAAGTATTCAGACATAATTCCCACAAGGCATTTCTCCATGTTGTTGTCTGTCAGGCGTCTCTCACATTCAATGGTACAAGCAACATGCTCTCGTTCTGGCACTGAAAGAAGCAAAACCATCCTCTCTGATCCACAGTTCTAAAAAATTCTAATCTACAGTTTTAGGAAGTATGACTTCAGGTCCTGGCCTAGCAACCTGATTATAGAGGTGTTTTAAGGGTGGGGTGCCCAAATTCACCTAAACACACACACAAAGAAAACATCAGATGTAACAAGTGCCTACGTCAACAAGTAAAGGTATGATGTAGGAAACAAATGCCAAGTGAGAGATTAAGATAAAACTCAAACTGCATATTTGGAAAACCACATGGTAGAGTCCTCCTGGGACTGACTGTACCACATTAGTATGTAAGTAGCTCATTCTATGTAAAATTCTTCTGACATTCTTCCTTTCCATACACACCAAGGATGTTTGTTGGCTGGTTAGTTGGTTGGTTGCTTGATTTGGAGACCTAAAAAGCCTGTTTGTGGAAAACTATTTTGCTATGCAATCTTTCACCTGCATTTTCAGATGATACAGGAAATGTACTTTTTCTGAGGTGCAGATTTGCCCAAAAGTGGTGAGGTGAGGAGTGGAAAGCCAAAAGTAAAGCAGAGGAGAATGGACATATTGTCAATAGAAGTGGGGCAACTGTGTGTAGGGTGTGTGTGTAATACTTGTGACAGATATTCTCATTGGTTGACAAGTGATCGTGGGAGCTGCCCTCCAGCAACATCTGGAGGGTCATACACTGCCCCACTCCTGTTCTACATCTTCCAAGCTTGATATGATTCCAGATCCTTACTTCTAAGAGTTCTAGGCCTCTGAACACAATAGCTAGGAAGCAGAGCTTAGAAATATTATTTTTCTGGACTTCAATTCCCAGAATCCCCTCAACTAGCATATCCACCAACCATGCTGGCCGAGAGGAGGTCTGAAAGTTCTAGTTCAAAAGAGTTTCTAAGCTCAGCAGTGTAGTGTCGTCAGAGAGACTAGAATCAAAGAGGTAGTACAGCCAAGGGATTTGTTCTACCAGATTCTACAGTTTCTGTAGAACATCACTGAGCGCTCTTAACACAGAGTTGTTCCTTATGGAACATCTTAACAGTGATGACATTTCAGAGCACTTGCAGGTTGCTTATATTTCATGTTGTTCAAGGTGAGGGAATTCAATCTTCTTTTGAAACAAATGTGGGTCTTGTGAAATATGTTCTTCTGACAGGTCCAAAGAGAGGATGTAACTGACTTGAACCAATCTCCAAAAGATGCAATATATATACGAGGCTGCAAATTGTGTTCAGCCTGAGAGATGTTTGATCAAAGTTTCTAGCATACCACCTGCCCAGACTTTCTTCATCTGCCTTCATCTCCAGGTACTCCTTATCTTCTCTTTGCCCTGCACTGTATCCCAGCTCTGACCTACCTGAGCTCAACAACTAATTCAGCCCCTCAGTGTTTGTGTACAGTTCTCTCCCTGCCCC
The DNA here is from genome assembly GCA_037013535.1 of Intellagama lesueurii. Lineage (NCBI taxonomy): Eukaryota > Metazoa > Chordata > Lepidosauria > Squamata > Agamidae > Intellagama > Intellagama lesueurii. The sequence goes on from JBAJHW010000001.1 coordinate 117,007,320, forward strand.
TTCCAGGGATGTCATATAATTTTAGAGCAGCAGAAAATCAGGCATCCCTCTTCGGTCCAATCAGGTCCCTTATAATCTACAAATAGGTCAACTGATCTCTTTCAGGTCAAGCTACCCAGGAAACCCCCAAGTCAAAACTGTTCTTCACATGACTACAACAACAATTTTCCTACTGGACCTAATTTTAATGTTGTGGTTTCTTATAGAATGGTTTTCATGGATAGTAAATAAACCACCGCCTACTGCTGAAAGCACCAGAAGAACTTTGCGTACACGACTGCCCCCCCCCCCACGCCCTTGTTGGACTCTCAGCTTCGACAGATTATTTGTCCTGTTCTCTATTTCTGAGACATACAAGTATTTAATGCCCATTTGCAGCACTTTGGTGCCTGAGCAAATGATTAAGGTGGCGCCAGGCCACAAATAGAAGGAGCTGACGGGATTGGCATTTGAATCATACTTGAAAGAAATGGAATAATGCCATTTAAGGTGGTAGGCTAGTTTAGAGAGCCCAGAAGAGCTTGATGGTACAAAGTTCTCTATCCTCCATCAGAAAGGAACATCTGGAAAAACTATGAGAAAAGCTGGGAGATTGCCACGGCTGCCCCTGAGCATCTGCTAATGGAGGTGGTCTTTTTTAGCTAATGAGAGGGCTGACCTTGGAAGCATTTCACATCTGTGGAAAACAAAAGATGCATGTCAGTGCATGGGCTGGGTGTTATTTTAGTCTTCTTGGGAAAACTCTTCTCCTTTGTTTTCCCTTTGGCCCATTTTCTCAGTCTCCAAGCAGGCTCCCAGGCAGAAGGTATGAGAGCTGGACCGTGGACATTAATGCGGTGGCGATTTTTATTAAGAGGAAAGAAGTCTTTGATATAATGAGACAATATCCATTGGGTGATGCAATCAATTTATTTTGGCTGGCCCTCACTCTTGACTGGGTCTGCATATTATGAGAGGGTGGTGCCGTGCTTATCCTTCTCTCGTCACACAGGCCCCAGGGTCCATTGTTTTCTCTCCCCCCCCCCCCGCTTCTTTTTATTCCACCAAAATACCATGACTCATCCTCCTGTAATAAAATCCTTCTGAATGATACCAACGCGGCCTCAAAATTCAACAAGTTTCCAAACCACTCCAGTGCAGCAATGGTGGCTACCTCCCTGGCAGAACAATCTTTGGAGTTCTTAACCACAGAATGAAAATCAGTTGTTGGTGAAGGGAGTGGGGGTGGAGACGGGGAAGAACATTTTGGTTTTCACAGCCCATTGTGAGAGAAGAGAGATTTTCTGCAAATCCCTTGACCTAAGAATAATGCAGCTGCCTTGCCTACTTGCATACATAATGGATCAGCAAGAAAACTGAATGTTTATTATTCATTTAAAATCCAAAAAAAGCCCACGTTGTTTAGTACTAGAAGTGGGCATTTAAACTGCAATCTTGTAAGTAATGTATCCTTATTAATGTAAGTAATGTAAGAGGTTGGTATTTGTATTCTTCCATAAACCTTCGTTTGTTTATGAGGGCAAACCGTTAAGTTTCCCCTCCTAAAACAAACTTATTAAGGGGGGGGGGGAGGAATGTGGCATCCGCCCAGGTCATGAATATTCATATGCTATCTGCATAGACCAATGGTAGTGCTGGAGGGGTGGAGTCACGAGATATAAGAGACTCAGCAGGAGGAGGGGGGAGTGTAGTCAGAGAGAGTTAGGGAGATTGAAAGTTTTGGAGTTTGGGCGGGAGAGTGGTGGTTGAGAGTGGATGAAGGAGAATATTTGTTTAAGAGTTAACAACACTGCTTGTTCTGTCAACATCTGTAACAATAAACAATTTATATTTGGTTCTTTTAAAATGACATATGGCCTGGACATCTATCATTAATAATAGATAATGTTGATGTAATCAATTGGTGGCAGTTGAAAGACACGTAGCGTGAGCTCTTAGTTTGGTGAAACAAGCAGGGGCCACGTGGGATTGTGACAGTAATACTCAGTGAGTATTAAAACTGCTCGATGCACAACAGCTTAGCTATCCTTACAAAACCCTGTTAAGCTGACCCATGTTGTCTTCATCTTAGAGGTGGGGGTCTAAGGCTGAAGAATTCTGACTTCCTCAAAGTCATTTGGTACATTCGTGACAGAAGTGTACTGGAAATGGCAGCTTCCACTTTTTGGTCAGGACCCACAGCATATTTCCACACACGTTTACTCAGAAATTAATCTACTGTCTTCTCCCTGTGCAAACACAGAGCCGGCAGAGGGCGGGAAATATGTTGCTGTACTGCTGTCTATAGTATGTTGCATTTTTATTTTATTTCTTATTATGCCACCATTCAGAGAAGAGACTGTTTTTAGAATTGCTTCAGGGCCCCAACAGCCTTGATCTGGCTTGGTCCTTAGTCTTAGTAAAAGGTCTTTGCTTTCCCTTCGGATTCTTCAGATGTTTCACCTAGTGAAGAAATTCCAAATCGAAAATTATTTTTTTACTGAAGTGAAATCCAGTGATAACCAAAGGATGTGTGAAACCCTCCCTAAGAAATTTCTTCAGTGCTGTGTGATTTTTCCAATGTTTTTTTAAACAGGTACTTCTGCCCTTCCCATTAGAAATTTTACTCAGTACACAGCTCACATGTACCATATACTTAGCTGATGCTTTCATACATCTAAATTAAGATATGCCAAATTTTATGCAAATCAGTATCATCTTCCATCCTCTGTCATGCTCTTCTTCAATGATATACTCTTCCTCAACAAGCAAATGGCCACCTTTTCCTGGCTGGGTCATGAGGACCTCAGGGAATGGTCTAGTATGAGAGATGCTGGGTATGGCTGTGAATTGACCATAGCCAGCCTATTACTGGTGGTGAGAGTCCTTTTGCTCTCAGATTTTTGACATTGTTCTTTCATGTCAACTTTCACACATATAGGATGAATTCAAGGCAAATTAGTTGTATGCTCCCCAGTTTCCCAAGAAGTAAAGAATTTCTATGGTTAGGACTACTTGGCTTACGGTCAACATCTCTGTCTCTCCCATTAATTGCAAAAATGCTAGGTTTTTTTCTCACTCTGAGATATTTGGCCCCCTCACCAATCTTCCATCAGTATTGCATTCAGGCACACCAGAAAATTCTAAGCTGCCTCCTAATCAGTAGCTCTGCAATGCACGTAACAATGGAATTGGCAGTCTGCAGCATAACAATAGGCAAGGGAAAACCAGTCTCCTCTTGTGATTGCCTTCTCTTCTTTTTTGCTCATACTGTTATCTTTTTGCTTGGACCATTATTACAAAAAGCCTAATAAGTTACAGTTTTAGTTAACCGTAATTTAGTTTAGGTTAATATTTCTAGGTAAAAATTTTAATTCATTTTTTCATTTAATTCATTTTTTATTCATTCTGTTGCACAGCTCTGTATGTGCAACAGTGATGATGTCATCAGCAGTGATAAATCACCACTGATAAAAGGCTTCCTTTGGGCGTTTCTGGCTGCATGTGATGTCATCACAATGAGTACTAGTTGTGTGCATGTGGAAATTGGCTTCAATCAATGGTGATTTGCCTTTAATCAGTGGTGATTTGATGCAGATTATGATGTCATCTTCGTTGCACACATAGAGCTGCAGAACACGATTTTAGCCATTAAATATTAAGTGAAATGCTAATATATTAATTACTTTTAAAGGAACCCTTAGGAGAAAATTACAGGTGTTTCTGTGGTACCTTCCAAATGCCTTGGACTCTGAATCTCATAGTTCAATTGCCGGCAAAGGGTGGAAGAATTTATAGTCCAACCCTATTTGTGTTGTAAAGCATGGATCTAGCAATCTACTCTATTAAGCATTGTCTCTGATCTACACCTCTCTTACCTTCTCTTCACCACCATCAGAACCCATGAAGGCTTTTTATGCTTATTCGCCCTTCAAATACCATGGATGGGTGGCCTGCACTTTGAAAGGTTAATAAAGAATAGTGTCTCCATTCTAGGCAAAGGATACTGATCCAATACAATACTGAAACGCAGCAAGCTTTGGCTGTAAAGATGTGTTTGTTAAACAAGGTTGGGTAATTTTAATTAGCAATATTTTGAGTGCCTATGGTCAAATTCAGTTCATTTTAACCCACTACTGGATAGCTGCATCCTAAATCTTTCCACCTACTTAAAATCAAGAAATGTGATTAAAAGTAGGAATCCAGTGTCATCATGCAAAAAGAAAGAAAAAGAAGTATTTTTGTGCCCCTTGTTTTACATGGCAGTGCTAGTAAAAGCTGAGTGATCAGTCCTTCAAACCGCCCCCCCCCCCCATCTTAGTTTTTCCCAAAGTTCTTGGATCGCTTCTGATTCTTCTTTCCTGTCATCTTCGGAAAGGCAGCTCTGATGTTCTCCTTTCCCTCTCCCACTCTCACACAGTGCTTGCCTTCCTCCGGTATGCAAGAAAATTAAAGCAAAAGAGCCCCAGCACCTTCCTTCTGCTATCATTGTTATGGTTAAGTTCCCCTTCTTCTCCTTTTGAGCTGGGCTCAAACTCTTTCTGTTTGGTTACAGCCCTGGTGAAACAGATCAACTAAAACAATTGAAGCTATTAAAGTTGTGGGTAGATGTTATTCACACGAATTAGAACATAACTACATTAAGCCATAGGGACGTGGTGGCGCTGCGTGTTAAACTGCAGAAGCGTCTGTGCTGCAAGGTCAGAAGACCAGCCGTTGTAAGATCAAATCCACGCGACAGAGTGAGCTCCCGTTGCTTGTCCCAGCTCCTGCCAACCTAGCAGTTTGAAAGCATGTAAAAATGCAAGTAGATAAATAGGTACCACCTCGGTGGGAAGGTAACGGCGTTCCGTGTCTAGTCGTGCTGGCCACGTGAGCACGGAAACTGTCTTCGGACAAACGCTGGCTCTACGGCTTGGAAACAGGGATGAGCACCGCGCCCTACAGTCGGACACGACTGGACTAAATGTCAAGGGGAACCTTTACCTTACATTAAGCCACCATGTTATTTAATTGCAATGGATATTTTAATAGGGAAATGCTTAACCCAATAAATATATTTCCCACCCTTCCTGGTTCTCCATCCAATCACTCATCACACCTAAAGCTGCTTAGCTCTAACAACTGGCAGCACCATGTGACTCAAGAATTAGTATTTTACTATTCACTATTGAGTGACCATCCTAGATTTTATTAAATACTGCTTACTTTTCTTTACTCAATGGCATTGATTGTACATGCTTTTTTCCCCACCCCGTCTCATATTCTTCCCTTCCTATCTATCATGTGGCAGTTGCACATGTATATGAGTTGAGCCAAATCAGATTATTTAACAACACTCCTAACTATTTTATCATTGAATCTTGTATATGAATAGACAGCGCCTACGACGTGATTCCTTTGACTGGAGCAGCATCGCTTGTCTTGGCACACTTGGTCTTGAACAATAGATTGCACAGTTCAAAAGGACAACATCCACGCCTTATCTGGATACAGTTCCAGGAACAGATTATGATACACAAACCCTTCAGAGCTAGATTTTTAACATTGGGCATTTTAAATCCAATCTGAAGATTTAATACTATTATATCCACCTAATTTTACATAGTCCTTACCTGACTGAGGATGGGAGCTAGTGGGAAGAACTCCCTGAATATTATTTCCTTGTAATAGATATTTGTGGGAGTAACTGCTGTTTCACAAAAACATGCATTTAATTTGTAGCAAACATCACATGCATGTTACCAACCTGGCAGTGCTATCCCATTCATTGTTGTTGTTGTTTAGTCATTTAGTCGTGTCCGACTCTTCGTGACCCCATGGACCAGAGCACGCCAGGCCCTCCTGTCTTCCACTGCCTCCCGGAGTTGGGTCAAATTCATGTTGGTAGCTTCGATGACACTGTCCAACCATCTCGTCCTCTGTCGTCCCCTTCTCCTCTTGCCTTCACACTTTCCCAACATCAGGGTCTTTTCCAGGGAGTCTTCTCTTCTCATGAGCTGGCCAAAGTATTGGAGCCTGAGCTTTAGGATCTGTCCTTCCAGTGAGCACTCAGGGTTGATTTCCTTTAGAATGGATAGGTTTGTTCTCCTTGCAGTCCAGGGGACTCTCAAGAGTCTCCTCCAGCACCACAATTCAAAAGCATCAATTCTTCGGCGGTCAGCTTTCTTTATGGTCCAGCTCTCACTTCCATACATCACTACAGGAAAAACCATAGCTTTGACTATGCGGACTTTTGTTGGCAAGGTGATGTCTCTGCTTTTTAAGATGCTGTCTAGGTTTGTCATCGCTTTCCTCCCAAGATGCAGGCGTCTTTTAATTTCATGGCTGCTGTAACCATCTGCAGTGATCATGGAGCCCAAGAAAGTAAAATCTGTCACTGCCTCCATATCTTCCCCTTCTATTTGCCAGGAGGTGATGGGACCAGTGGCCATGATTTTAGTTTTTTTGATGTTGAACTTCAGACGGTTTTTTGCACTCTCCTCTTTCACCCTCATTAAGAGGTTCTTTAATTCCTCCTCACTTTCTGCCATCAGAGTGGTATCATCTGCATATCGGAGGTTGTTGATATTTCTTCCGGCAATCTTAATTCCAGCTTGGGATTCCTCCAGTCCGGCCTTTCGCATGATGTATTCTGCATATAAGTTAAATAAGCAGGGGGACAATATACAGCCTTGTCGTACTCCTTTCCCAATTTTGAACCAATCAGTTGTTCCATATCCAGTTCTAACTGTTGCCATTCATAGTTCCTGTAAAATCCATGCTAGAAATCCATGCTGAAGTATGAGGTTGGCCCTATATTCATTTTAACAAGAGTGATTAAAAAAAAAAAAAAAAACAAGCCAGAGGTTGTAGGTTGGCCCAATGCTTATTTGAGCAAGATGCCAAGCCAGAGTAGAAAAGGCAGGAATGCAGGAGGACATAGGAATCTCCCTTATACCAGATCAGACCCTAAGTCTAATACCAGTATTGTTGATGTTGACTGATGTCAGTTCTCCAGGGTTTCAGGCAGGACTTTTTCTTGCCCTACTGGGATATGTCACTGACTGAACTTGCCATCTTCTACATGCAAAGCATGAGGTTTGTCATGAAGTTTCATCCCTATTTAGATGTTATGAACTGGGTAACAAAGAGATGAGCATTCTACCCCTTCTTTACTCCTTCCTCGGTTTCATTGCTTTTCTGTATGTGGTGGGCAATGAGTATGAAGTGGAAATCTTCTGCTATCTATGAACATTCTACATGTGAATTGGAGCCTTCATTTTCTAGGACTCCTGAATCAGCAGGACTGTCCCCATGGAGAGCTTTCCATCTTCAGATTTGTCACTGTTCATATGAAGGAAGGCAATGGAAATGGTGAGGGTGAGGATGAAGCTTGAACACTCCTCTCTTTTCGTGAGCTTTGCCCCCTTACCCCGAAATAATGACGCGAGACAAGTATTATGGGATAAACATGGGCCACACTTTATTAAATAATAATTCTTGCCCTCTGTAAAAGGGGGGACCTGCCGTAGTGCGGAATCAGGTTTTGCACAGGGGTCTCAATGGACCCCTTACAAAACAAATGGGCGAGTCCCTAGTCCCAAGTTCTCGCGGTCATGAAGACAGCGAGAACCCAGCCGGCCCAAATTTGACCAACCCCGGACCTCAAGCCACCTTCTGCTTGTTGACTGTTGGTCCGGGTGTGGCCCCAGCGCATCTCCCCCCCCCCCCAAGCACTGTAATCGCATGATCCGCAGCGCTGGGAGGTCAGATGAGCTATAAATTACCTGTGATTGTGATGGGACTCACCGAAACCTGTTCTATCTGCACTACCTGCCTGTGTGACCAAATATTTCCACCTCTCAAAATGCCATCGCACCTGCTCCAGTGTGGGATAGGTGAAAAATCCCCGCATCCAAAAGCCAATCAGGATACGGTTCAAAAATTCCTATCCAGCCCCCGAAGGTGACCAGGTAAACTCACACTAGAAAATAGGGTGGGCGAGTGGGTTGCCAGCAAGGAAGAGGACGAAGGGGGGGGGGGGGACACCAATTAAATAGCTCACTCATTCCCCCTCCCTTCCAGGGATGCTCTTGAGTGACTCTACGTGTATCGCGTTATTCCGGGAAGGAGGCAAAGGGGACCCACGCTGCTGAAGGTAAGCTCAGCAGCAGATCCAGCAATCTATCTGATTTTTGTCACCCAAATAAGGCTTACAGAACCTCCGTGGTTATGTAGCACATGCATTTGGGTACAGACAGGCACATACATAGAACTTAGGTTGTCTTCTAAATTGGTACTATTTATAAGGGCTCAGTTGGACAGTGGGTAAATCCAAGGTTACTTCTACAATTGAAATAAATAGAGCTTAAATCAGCTCTTATTGATTAGCAAATTCCACTCATTTTAGTAGTCCTTGGATTTATCCTACTCTTTTCTCAAATAACCAGACTCCCCCCTTAGTGCTATATCAATACTAAAACTGATCCAGTATCACTGATATGATGTCCACATGTAATAGGAGGGATCAGCCAGCTTTAATGAGCAGAGAGCCAGCTCTTTTATGTTCTTTTTATTTGTACAAAGTTAATCACAGTTGTGCCCAGCACTGCTTTAAAGAGAAGTCCAGAAATGCAAGTGAGGAGATATTTTTCAAGGAAGCCCCCCACACACAAAGAAAAGAAAAGAAGGAAGGAAAGAAGGAAAGATGGTTTCATGAAACAGTGATTGAAATCTAGCAGTAAGTCGCAATCAGAGTAGGCCCACTGAATCAACGGAACTTGTGAAAGAGTTGACTTACAAAATCCCTAAGCATCGAGTAGGCCTGGTCTAGTTGTGGCCTTCTACTGGATTCTAGCCAGTGGGTCATTGCTGTAAAGGGAAGTATAACCTTCCTAGTGTATTGCATAACAATTTCTAATTTCCCCAAGAGGCTACTCAAAACAGCCCACGTTTAAGTGGGAGTGTAGGATGATGCTTAGCCATAACCATAACAAACCAAAAAGACCTGTAGTCTAGACCTGTAGCCTTTGGTTTTCCTTGAACATTTAATGTTTGGTTCGTAGGTTTGTGAGTTCCTTTGTAAGGCAATGATGTGGTAGAAAACTGAGATGTTGGAATGACATTTGATTCATACATTGAGAACACAGTTGTACATTTTTTTATTTGAAAAAGAGCTCTTGACCTGTACCTGTTTTTAAAACTGAAAACAAAATGCAAAATACAACATGTTTTGGATTATAACTCCCAGAAGCTCCAGCTAGCATAGCCAGTGGTCAGAGATTAGGGGAGTGGAATCCAAAACATTTGGAGGGTACCAGTTGCCTACTCCACCTCTAATACAATGATCGGTTAGGACTGCATCGTGAAAAGGAGGCTTGTGAAATTAAGGGTAAATACCTAAAGTTACTAGGTCCCCTTGAGGTGAGGGAAGCTTACTAGTACTGTATGTAGCACTGCAGCTGCCAAGACAAGTTTTCATTTTAATTTGGGACAATGTTTACCTACCATGACACACCATGAAGCTATATGTGCCCATAATTACCAAGTGCAGCTGCTTCTACACAGTACACTTGATTGAGACTTGCTGGTTTCTTCTGGATAAAAGAACTCTGTTTGCTTTTTTACTGATCAATCCAGCTCCAGTGCCAGACCAAACCACATACGAAAGAGCTCACAGGTTTCATAACAATAAACATGAAAGATGACTCGGTGTTGATTGGGGGAAAGTATGACAGTAGTGTAGGGTTATTCCTGGAGCCAGTTTGAGACAGGATGGCTTTTCTACCTGACAATAAAAGATCAGTTGAGTCCACAGAGAGTGAACCAACTAGGAGAGGCGAGTAAGGAAGGCAAAATGAAGAAGTCGGTCCCACTGCTGGATGATTGTGAGTTAATGGTTTCGGCAAGGGATAATTTGTGTTAGGTTTTCCTTGCAGTGATTGAGAGATTTGGACACTGCCTTAGTAAGCAGGAGTGAAGTAAGGTCACACTGTGTGGAAAAAAGAGAACAATGCCTGAAGGGGGGTGGGGGTGGAATCTAAACAAATTTAGAGGATAAAAGATTTTCTACAATGCCAACATCCTAGCAATATTCAAATCGAAAGGCAAGTTTCCAAGAATAGAGATGCCAAATGTTTTCTTCTTAAAATTTAAGAGGGCCCAGCAAGATGATTTTCATGGAGTGAAATCCATTGTCCATCAGGCAGGACAGGGCAAACTCAGAGATGAGCTGGCTGTAGTGGGTTTGGAGTGGGCAGAAGCCTCTCATGCCAGCACAACTGCCCTTGTGCTGGCACATTACCCCCTTGTGTTGGTTGTTCTCAGATTTGCCGACACAAGTGGATCTGCTGGCACAGCTGCTACGCTGGCTGAAATCAACTAGCAGAAAAGCCAAAAAGGGAGTGGGAAGAGAAGGGGAGACACTGATTTGCACCAGATCCAAACCCCAGTCAGTCCAGACCCAGAGCTACTCTGCTGGCACAAAGTTAGGTCAGAGTCAGATAATCCTGAGTAATTTCTAACATCCCTGGACTGGGCATCACTTGTACACAAATGCCTCCTTGGGTGTCCCTGTAACTCCAGAATTTTTTTAAAAAAATCTTTTTTGTTTCTTAAACTCTGGGGCTGGCATATTGCAAAGTAGTCTATATTTCTGTGCTTCGTCTTCTATGAAACAAATTTATTTATTTATGGCTACCGTTTGTGGAGGACAAATCTGTGACTTGGCATCTGAGACTCTTACCTCAACTTTGCTCCTTCTCAGGTCAAATGGCTTCCTCATCTTCTCATTTTGCCTTCTTTAAAATGGGTCTCCAAGCAGAAAATGGCAGATCTTGTTTTAAAGAGTAGCTGTATGTTTTGAGCTCAGATAACGTCCTCTGCTTTGTACTTAGATCCTTGTGCAAGTTACTTTTCTTTAAGCCTTCCCAGCTTGCCTTCTACAAAATGGGTGTTCTGTGATTTACCACTTCCACCATGACAGACATTTTAGGAATAGGCAAGCCTCTGTCACATGACACCCATTTGTGACCCTATCTGCCTCACTACCTCAAATGTGCACAGTGGCCCAAATGGGTTGGAAACCTCTGAGTAGCTCTCCAGGATCTTAGATCCCAGTTGAAGACTGAACCCAGGACCTTCCGCATGCAAAAAAAAAAAAAAGCACTCTTCAGTCAAGTGTAGAAAGTAGAGATGGGGACGAATCAAAAAAATAGTGATTCATTGTGATTTGTGATTCGTCAAGGTTAACTAATCAATGAATGCGAATTTATGAATATTCTTCAACGAATCAACAAAACAATTTGTCAATTCGTTTTCACTTTAAAATGCTATAAAACTGGGCCCCCAAGCACCTAGAGACACCAAATTTGCAGGCATGCTTCCCCAGACAGTTTTCTACAAGTCCATCACGTTTGGTGAAGATAGGGTAACGGACACCTGAGTTATATAGTCAAAAGGAGGACACCCCCAGTAAAGTTCCCCCCAGGTACTTAGAGAATCCTAAATCACCCTGAATCCTAAATCACCCTTCCTATGTCTTTCCCCAACATGCCTGCCAAGTTTGGTGAAGATTGGATATCGGACATCTGAGTTATTCACCCACAAATTGGGTATCCCCTGGATAGTTTACTACACGGCACAGAAGCAGATGGCATTCAGGGAGTTTGATTTGTTTCTGGTAGACACATAGAGGCAGCATGAGGCATTGAGGTAGAGTTTGTCTTGACCAACATCACATTTGGCAGTGAAGTAGAGTTTGCCCCCAGGAGGCAATGAGGTAGTTGGCAGCAACGTAGACTTTTTGCCCCATCGGGCATTGAGGCACAAGACAGCAACGTAGACCGTGGCCCCATTGGGCATTGAGGCACAAGGCAGCAACGTAGACATTTTGCCCCATCAGACACTGAGGCATAAGGCAGCAATGTAGACTTTTTGTCCCATTGGGCACTGAGGTAGTTGGCAGCAATGTAGACTGTGGCCCCATCAGGCACTGAGGCACAAGGCCACAACGTAGACTTTTTGCCCCATCGGGCACTGAGGCACAAGGCAGCAACATAGACTTTTTGCCTTTCCCCCTCTCTCTCTGCCCCCACCGGGCATAGGAAGAGAGGGAAAGCCCGACCCAAGGCATCACCCAACCGCTCTGCCTTTGCAAAGGCAGCCGAGCCCGGTGATCCCTTTGTTGCCTTTCCCCCTTTCTCTATGACCCCACCGGGCATAGAAAGAGGGGGAAAGCCCGACCCAAGGCGTCACCCAACCGCACTGCCTTTGCAAAGGCAGCAGAGCCTGGTGATCTCTTTGTTGCCTTTCCCCCTTTCTCTATGACCCCGCCGGGCATAGAAAGAGGGGGAGAGCCCGACCCAAGGCATCATCCACCCCCGCTGCCTTTGCAAAGGCAGCCAAGCCCGGTGATCCCTTTGTTGCCTTTCCCCCTTTCTCTATGACCCCACCGGGCATAGAAAGAGGGGGAAAGCCCGATCCAAGGCATAACCCAACTGTGCTGCCTTTGCAAAGTCAGCGGTGCCCAGTGATCCCTTTGTTGCCTTTCCCCCTTTCTCTGTGCCCCCGCTGGGCATAGAAAGAGGAGGAAAGCCCGACCCAAGGCATCACCCATCCTTTAGAAAGCTGCTGGAAGGGAAAGTCCCTCTCTGCTTATGCCTCCAAGGAACAGCTGATCCACGGGAGCATAAACAGATAGGGAACGAAGGGACGAATATAAAAGGGTTATATTCGTTGCTTCGTATTCGTGGGGGTCTCTGGACTTGAAGAATACGAAACAACGAATATCTGATGAATCAGGGATATTCATTGTATATCCTGATTCGTTTTTATATTCAACCCCATGTCTAGTAGAAAGATCTTTTATAGATAGCCTTTTATTCATGTTGAAAGCATATTAATGTTGGAGATATTGGTTTGAGGATATTTTTTATGTTTGAGAACTCAGACTTCCTTCTTGTGTTTGAGTCCTGAAAACCAGCCACAAAACATGCTAATTTGCAAATTACCAGAGGTGAGAGAAATTCATGTTTGACCATCACACACAATGAGCCTTTATGGATTTTTCCTCTTCTAATGATGAGTTGTCTATATAACATCTCCTTCTGCCTTGACTTCTGGTTCTTCCTCAGATATCATCAGGAGGGGTAGCAGCAGTTTTCCTGTTGCTCTCTGAAATGCGTGTGGAAATTCATTCAATTTTATTGAGCCATTCCACCCTGAGATATATGCCAGGTAATAGACCAAATAAACTTACATTTTCCTTTGCAGGGACCTGGTTGAGCTCTGCCTCATTTTTCAGTTTGTTCCATAAAAAGTCTTACCCTAATAAAAATTCCTGGATTTAAAAAAAAATGTTGTCCACCATAGGTACTTTTACTTTTGCTTTTTGTGTATGTATGTTAAATGGATGGTTCATCAGAATCATTCAAAGACACAAACTTTGTCTCATGCCATCTTAGTGAGGCATACAATCTCCATTGGCTGCCACTGAAATGGTTGCCCTGAAATTCAGCAGTGTCACACACACACAAGCTTATCCACCTACACACACAGAGAGAAACCAAAGAGAATGAAATGTTCTGCTCTGCCAGACTACAAGTCTTATGGTGTAGAGGCATGTTTATGGCTTTCCTGGGGTGATTGTGTTCCCTTGCCAACAAAACGTTGGCCACCTCACACTAATAATAACTATACCCCAGTCCAACTAGTTAGATGTGACTAGAGCCATTAAAAGCAAAGAGAATAATTAATAGTGTTTACCTTTTGTTTTAACTGACTTTGGCTTCAGCTATACATTACTGATTAGAAGATAGAATAGTTTAATTCTAGAAAGTTTTTCTTGTCATAGTAGGAGCTTCTTCCACTTCCCATTTCTTGCCAATCAACTTCCTATGTTTTGTAATTAATCTTTAGCTGTTAAGCATTAATATTTGGCAGTCTTTGCTTGCCAACTTTCATTTCTCAGACATGAAGATCTGCCTGAATCATGCAGCTGGAATACTATTGTGATAATCAGAAGTGCTGGATAGCTCAGTGGTTTAGGTATCCGGCCGCAGAGTCAGAGATTGAGAGTTTGATTCCTCACTGTGCATCCTTGACAGGGGCTGGATTCAATGATCCATAGGGTCCCTTCCAGCTTTGCAGTTCTAGGATGATTATGATGACGACCAGCTCTTACTGTGGGTTATCTCTAATTTATAGTTTGGCCCTTAGCCACATTTGACCAAACTCCGAGAGGCAGTGGAAGACAGGAGGGCCTGGTGTGCTCTGGTCCATGGGGTCACGAAGAGTCGGACACGACTTAACGACTAAACAACAACAACAAACTTAGCCACAACTAACTAACTAGCAGGAAGCTTCAGTAGTAGACTTTGCTTCTGCTCAGTATCTAATGGATAACTGCCATATTTGAGGCACACAGCTAGATATACAACAACAGTCGTGTGTAGGCAAACATTCTGCAAATGGCTGATCCAAGGGAGTTGCTGCCAGAGGGTCTAATGGCTTAAAAGCAAGTGAAATAGTTGTTTACTTCAGTTTTCTCAGTCAACAAATCAATCCAATCTCCATTCATCCTTTATGTTTGCACAAAAAGGTGCAGAAGCAAAGATCACTTTCAAGGGTTATCCTAACACTGGAAAAGTAACACCTGTATTGAGCTCCAGTAATGAGTACAGACTTGGCATCTACTTCCCCAACATACTTGTCTCTGATAAAGTATGCCCCTCCAGAGCACTAAAGAAACACTAATTTCCAACACAGACATTTAATTTGCAGCCTGGGAAGCATGTTTTCAGAAACAGACTTCTGGCAGCTTAAATTATGATTGGTGGAAACAGGAAGCTATAGAAGCCCACTCACCCCACTACCACTCAGTCACCTTTGACAGATATTTGATTTCATTGAGTGGGATCCAGATCTGTTCTCTTGATTTGGGGTTACCTTCTCTGCACCCTACAGCACACCACATTCAGCACGTTCCCCTGACTTGCGTAGCATTTTCAAGCATCTGAAGTTATTGCTGTGTTATGGTAAAGTTAGAGAAGTCCACCTCTTCACGGCTGGTTGACACACACAAAAATCTGGATTCAAACCAGTATCTTCTCAGTAATATTTGTCTTTAGGCCAAATAAGAAATAATCAATAGCTCAGTGGCCTCCATTTGTACATTTCCACCTAGCTCAGGACTTTGATGTACAAGACTATTCTGTCTAAACTCACCCCTAGAGAATGAAAGTTTGCTGCCATTGGCAGAGATGCTCCCACAATGCAATAGGCCATTCATACCCTACATATTACCTTTTGAGGAAAACTTTCATTGGTGACCGACCATGCTCTTTCACAATGGCTGCCACAAATGAAGGACACTAATCCATGCCTTACCTGGTTGTATTTAGTGTCACAGCCGTACATCGTTCATGTCTGGTTTTGACATGAGAAGGGCCATACTAATGCTGAGTATTTTTCTTGGCAGGGACTGAGAAACAAGAAACATGATGGTCATACAACTCTTTTCAAGGGGGGACCCTGTCAAGGGTTCCAGAGAGTCCCAGGGTGAGGTCATGCCCATGCCTTCCAACCCAACCATCCCCTGGGTGATGTCAGTAGGGCCACTCAGTCCCTGGAAAGTGGCCATGCTGCTGACAGTCAAACTGCCAACTCCGCCTGAGTTACTGATGAAGGTGAAGGAAGAAAAGATGACAGGAGGGGCTTGTCCCATGAGTCCAGACAATGGGGAACCTTCCAGAATGAGGCCCAAGGTGGAGAGCAAGGATCTAGAAAAGAGTGAGATCCTGAGGGAAATCCTGAGGATATGAAAGAAGAGGGAGAAGGCAGTAAGGGGGAGGGCTAATGGCAGCAAATAATGGAGGAGGAATACAGGGTGGAAGAAGATGACAAGGGTGGAGGTACCACAGTGGCTCCAGCCCAAACCACTCAAAGAAGTAATGAAAGCCTTGAGCTTTAGTTGGCTGTGGGGTGCCTTAGGTCAGAGTTGGTGACAAAAGATACCAGCAGAGTATGATTCTGACTCCCATAGAGCTGTGATGATGGAGGAGGCAGAGACAGTTCACTCTGAAAACTGGAAGCTGAAGTGCCATCCATCCAGTGTATAAACAAATCATTGAATTCCATTTATTGGAAAGGCCATCCTTTTAGAACCTTCTGGAAATGAAAGATGAATAAGAATGTACCAACAAGAAACTGTTTTTTATGTAATTTCACCTCCCCCGCCCAAAAAAGGACAGAAAGCTTTATTGGGCATGCTTTGTATCCCACCCTTATCCCATAGATTATATCTCTGATAATTAATAAAGGCTAGCACTGAAGTCATAGAATTCTTCTCATGAGTCACCATCTGCTGCTATCAGAAATGAAGATGATGATAAGCTCATGACAAACAAATGCCTCCAGGCAATGTGCCCAGAAGGAGCTGTTGTTGTCGCTGGGTGCTCCGATGTTATTACATCTTTAAACTCTAACACAGGGTGACCTATTTTGACGGGTTGCATGAAGAAACCAGGAGACCATCTCCCAGGAGTTATTGCATGCGTAATAATAACAAGGCATTCATTTGTCAGGAGGCTCTCTTTTAAATGTCAATAATAAGAAAATCAACAATCCATGCTATTTACATCAGATATAAGGTTTCCAAATATCTTCCCAGTATGTTTTTACAAGTAAATTACCAGCTCAATTATCTCTCTAAGGATCATTTGGTTGTACATTTTATTCTCTTCCAAAGTAAGCCCTGTAACAAAATAACACTCTCTGCCACCTAGCTTTGTCTGAGGCATTAAACATGGTCATAATGGGACAGGGGAATGCCAGACTGGGGAATAATTGCCCTTTAAATGATGGATGAGATGTGGCTAACATACTCAGAAATATCACAGTCCCCAAATAGGTGGTTAGGGAGAGAATCCTATCCAGCTGACTGCCTGTGTTGGTTTTCTCCACAGGACATTTGCTTCCAGATTTTTAAAAGCTCTGGTTCCCTTGTTGCTGGACTTCTTCATGTTTTACCTTGCTTCCCCTTCCATTCCTCAGTGAGCATCACATCCTGATGGGCTTCTCTTCCATATCTCAAACCAAGGGCAGCCTAAAGCTCAGAAAAGTTACTTTTTTGGCTTACAGCTCAAGAACGCCCTCCCCCAGCCAATATGGCCACTGGGCATGCTGCCTGGGCAATTTTTGGACTTGTCCAAAAAAAGTAACTCTACTCAGTTCTGAGCTGTTAGGCAGAGGGAGGCAACTGCCTAAGGCAGCATGTTTTGGGGAGCCTGATAGGTCAGTAGGTGGTACAGCACTAGTTCCAATATCATTAACTCCCTCCCCACCAGTCTGTCCACAGGGGGACTTAGTTCTAGTCACTAGCCCTGTGTCCTTAGGCCTTTTAGTTGCCCCCACTGGGGCCAATAGGAACAAAACTAAGCAGCTGCTAAGGGTCCTCGAAACTGCCCCCACCAGCCCATGCCTCACAAGGATGGCCTGTGGAGGTGAGCCACCACTAGACCTGGGATTTACCACCACCTCAGGCAGGCACTACTGGTATTGGTGCTTGTGTCTTCAGAACCTCTTCTGAGATGGGGTCAGGGCTGGCAGTCCTGGCAGCTGTGTGGGTCTTTGGTGGCTGCTCAAGCTTGACAGCAGCTGATGAGAGACTTGGTCCGTGTCTCAAGTCCCTTCACTCCCTTGGGGCACACAAAGCTGGACCAAGACCCCCTTTCCAGTGATCTTTCATGTAGGTGTAATCATATACCTCCTCCATAAAAAGGGCCAGCTCCAGTTCCTCCCTCACATTGCCCCACGCCTCCTCTTGCCCTGGATCCCCAGTGTTTGTCTCTCGCTCTCCCTCTTCCTCCTCAACCACACCTAGCCCTGCTTCCGCTCACCCGTACCTCTGTCTCCCCCAGCTTTATCATTCTCAGCTGCTGGCAAAGACCTGCCCCCTCCCCATTTTCTTCCCCAAGTGCCCCTCATAGTTGCTGTCCTCTTTTTCACTCCCCTGGACTGGCTGACCAGAGTCAGCACCTGTCAAAGGTCCAGTAGGCTCTGTTTTCAGGGGCCTTCTAGGGAGCACAGGGTAAGAAGAACAGATGGCAACCCCCTCACAGCCCCTCATCAACCACCCATTTATGACACAATAATTCTCTTCCTCCCTTTATTATTATTATTTTCTCAGGCATGGAAGCACTTCCACAAAGGTCTGCTGCTTATTTGCTGCCATGTGAAAATAACCTCTTTTTGCAGAGTACGTTCTTAGGCAGATAGATGAACATCAGCCCTACTCAATGGAAATCACAGGCATGAGAGACTTCCATCGTACATTAATGAACTTGAATTCAAGGCATTTTCTTTTCTTCTGCAGCCTTTCCGATGTTCTCTACACTCATTTTGAGGGTTGTATTCCCTATATTGCAGTTTCTTGGCCCACCTTCTCTTTTTTTAACGGTAACACAAAGCCCTAAAACAGCAAGCCAGCTGTTTAGAAAGTAGTTGGGAAGTAGAAAAATCAGGGGATCCCTCCCAGGAAATGGTTCTTGTCCAGAGATTGGGGCAAGCATCCATCATCCCCAACATGCCAGGCCTGTGGAGAAGCCATCTGAATAAACAGGGAAATTTACCCAGCCATGTGTACCCCTCCCTTGTCCGTGTGTGAAGGAAGTCAGCTGTGCAGCTCATGAGGTCTCTTCCAGGAATATGCAGAGGATGGAAGGGTGGAGGGAGGTTGACTGGGAATCTGAAGGCCAGCCAAAACAAAGACCACATCCACAGTTCCCGCATCAGCACCCACTCTCCTCCTGCATCCCATTAATGCTCTCTGCTTTCATCTTCAAAGATATAACATAGCTTATGTGTCATTGGTCCTTTCATCCTCCGGCGTCCTGTCCTGCCCTTCACGTCCCCTCTCCTTTAATCCATGAAGTAATGCAAGAATGAAACATTTATCCAATATGGGACATATTTGACTTCTTTCCTATTTTGATTCACATATGAATGGCCACATCTTTAATATAGTTGTATACACTGTCTATTTGTATATCTGGGCAGGCAGACAGGCAGTTTCAAAATCCATACTAGGGTGATATTGTTATTGGGCCAACCAAAATGGCATAAAAATTTTGCAAACTCTTGAAATCACTGATCTCTTCATCAGGCACATTGTCCCAAAGGAAAGCAGGAGGGGAAGCGGGAAGCAGGGGAAGGCTTGACCTTCAGTCCTTCAGGCGCTGAGATGTTATAGAGGAAGAAAGCTAAGCAGACAACAAACACGGCTTATCAGATCATGCAAGGGGGTTAAATTTCATCTGGAGTAAGCCACAGATTTTCTGGGGGCCTGAAAGTTGGAAAGATTTGCTCTTCCATCATAAACAATACAAGGTCCAACAGTACATACAGAGCTATTTTCATCCTCTGTGAACATAGTGATTCCTTAGTTGGTAAAAATCAGAGAATGATCAATGTCATATTATGGTACCCTGTTTTCCCGAAAATAAGACCTAACCTGAAAATAAGCCCTAGTATGATTTTTCAGGATGCTTGTAATATAAGTCCAACCCCAAAAATAAGCCCCAGTTGAGTGAAACCCCGCCTTCCACCATTGTGCAGCATTGTGCAACAACCAGAAGAAGATAACATGGCTGTATTGAATAAATTTAGTTTGTTGTACATGAAAAAAATAAAACATCCCCTGAAAATAAGCCCCCATGCGTTTTTTGAAGCAAAAATTAATACAAGACCCTGTCTTATTTTCTGGGAAACACGGTATAAAGGAAGTGCAGCCCTCTAGTTAGGATTTGAGCACACAAGCATAAAGAAATACACTGTCCTGCATGAAAAACATCATGATCACCATGATGATCAGGACCATCATTTTTTGTTTTACTAGAAAACGCATAATAGATTTTTACAGATTTTATCAATGTCTTAAGTAGTGTATAAGAGTTTTTTTCCTTTAAAAATTTTTTTTTTGTTTTCTGAAGGAACAACTAAAGTAAACTCTAAAAAAATTCAACAGCTAACAAGCTGCATGGCAGCTAGATCTGTTCCAAGTTTCTCAACATGAATTTCAAGTATGCACTTTTTTCAGGTAATAAAATCTTTAAGTCACATGGAAATTAAATGATGCTCCTCCCCAGCTGCCCACCATAGACCTTTATGTGAATGGGAGTCCCTGCTTGTGCTGAATCGCTGAAGAATCTCTATGCAGACTGTGTAGTTCAGCATGTCAGCCCACATGCCCTGACAATGCAGTGAACAGTGGCATGAAAAATGTTGGGGCCTGTCGTTATAGTGAAGGAGCCTGACCCACTGATAGGACATACCATGAATGGTGTGGCTGAGGCAATGGCAGTAGAGTAGTGATCATTCCTGTCCTTTGGAGAGCAGAACTGTTCTACATGACCTTCTGCACCTCCTAAGCTTGTCTAATGCTTTGTCATATGTCAAATAATGCTCTCCCATGATTGGTGTTAGAAGAAAAGTCAAATGCTATTCCAATCAGTTTCTGTGGGTGGAATGGGACAAAAAATGCAGAGACTGCAATGTGTTCATTTTTTCAGGTACACCTCTCTCAGTCCCCATAGCCAGCAGGGCCTTAGCAGAGGTGAAATGGGTTAATTGTAGGCAACACCCATTCCTCCTTATGTCTTCATTGACCTTAGGTTCTGGAGGCCATTTTCAATTAAAGCCAGTATCACCTCCCCTCTATTTGTTTCTATGACCACATTGGCACCTTTGATACAAACATTTTCTTTTTCACAATCAGAATACATTTATCTAGTTTCTGCAAGGCTATTGAAGGAACCCATTAGTACAACACTTTCTTCTTTGGATACCATCCTGATTTCTTTCTTCATTTTAAGATCAGCTTGACAATTCTGATTGAGGGGAAGGGATAGTGCATCCCAAATAGTAAATTACTTTTCATAGAATCATAGAAAAGTGAAGTTGGAAAGGGCCTACAAGGCCATCAAGTCCAACCCCCTGCTCAATGAAGGAATACCATCAAAGCGTATCTGCCAGGTGATTATCTAAGTCTTTCTTTAATGCCTCCACTGTTGGAAGACTCACCAACTCCTGGGGTAACTGGTTCCACTGTCGCACTGCTCTAACAATTAGGAAGTTTTTCCTGATATTCAACTGAAATCTGGCTTCCTTTAACTTGAGCCCATTGTTGCGTGCCCTGCACTCTGGGATGATCGAGAAAAGATCCTGCCCCTCCTCTGTATGACAGCCTTTGAAAAGTGCTATCATATCACCCCTCAGTCTTCTTTTCTCAAGGCTAAACACACCCAATTCTTTCAGCCTTTCCTCATAAGGCTTGGTTTCCAGCCCCCTGATCATCCTTGTCACCCTCCTCTGAACTTGTTCCAATTTGTTAGGATCCTTCTTGAAGTGTGGTGTCCAGAACTGGGCACAATACTTGAGGTGAGACCTAACCAGCGCTGAATAGAGGGGGATTAGCACCACGCGGGATTTGGAAAGTATACTTTTATTAATGCAGCCTAAAATAGCATTTGCCTTTTTTGTAGCCACATCACACTGTTGGCTCATATTTAGCTTGTGATCTACAACAATTCCAAGATCCTTCTCGCTTGTAGTTTTGCTGAGCCAGGTATCCCCCATCTTGTAACTGTGCTATTGGTTTCTTTTTCCGAGGTGCAGTACTTTGCACTTATCCCTGTTGAATTTCATTCTGTTGTTTTCGGCCCAGTGCTCCATCCTATCAAGGTCATTTTGAATTTTGTTTCTGTCTTCTAGGGTATTAGCTATTCCACCCAATTTTGTATCCTCTGCAAATTTGACGAGCATTCCCTGCACACCCTCATCCAAGTCATTAATAAAAATATTGAAGAGTACTGGGCCCAGGACTGAGTCTTGGGGTACCCCACTTGTTACCTCCTAGTTAGAGAAGGCCCATTAATCAACACCCTCTGAGTATGATTCTGTAGACAACTGTGTATTCCCCTGTCAGTTGTTCTATCCAGCCCACACCTAGTTAGCTTGCTAATCAGGATATCATGGGGCACTTTGTCAAAAGCTTTGCTGAAGTCAAGATATACTACGTCTACAGCATTCCCTCTGTCTATCAGGGAGGTGACCTGATCAAAAAATGAGATCAAATTAGTTTGGCAGGATTTGTTCTTGACAAATCCGTGTTGGCTTCTAGTTATTACTGCTTTGTTTTCTAGGTGCTTGCACAATGATTGCTTTATGATCTGTTCCAGAATTTTGCCTAGGATTGATGTCATGCTGACTGGCCTGTACTTCCCAGGTTCCTATTTTTTGCCCTTTTTGAAGATAGGGACAACATTAGCCCTCCTCCAATCCTCTGGCACCTCCCCCATTTCCCATGATTTCAAGAAAATAATGGATAGCGGTTCTGAGAGTTCTTCAGCCAGTTCCTTCAGTACTCTTGGATGCAGTTCATCCGGCCCTGGAGATTTGAACTCATTCAAGGTGGTAAGGTATTCCTTGACTATTTGTTTATCAATCTTCAGCTGCAATCCTGTCACTTACACTTCCAATTTTTTTGGAACTTCATAGTCTGTCTTATGGGAAAAGACTGAACTAAAATAGGAATTGAGCACCTCTGCCTGTTTCTTTGTCCTTATTCCATCTCCATTGCGGAGCTGTGCCACTATGTCTTTTGTTTGTCCTTTGCAACTCACATACCTGAAGAATGCTTTTTTTATTGCTTTTAGTGTCTCTAGCTAGCCTCAGCTCATTCTCAGCTTTTGTCCTCCTAATGCCATCCCTGCATTTCCTTGCTACTTGTCTGTACTCCTCCTTGGTGGCCTGGCCTTCTTTCCACTTCCTGTACATGTCTTTTTTGGTTTTTAGCTGCCTAGCATTAGCACCCACATCAAATTCTTCACAGGAGTCTGTCTATTCTGAGATTTCTAGCAGGTATGATTCTTAGTCCTCTCTGACATAAAGAGAAACACTACCTCAGAACATCATTCCTGGTCCTTTCTTTAAAACAGTGGTATCCATCCTTGATTCCCAGACATTCTTGGACTGAAACTCCCAGAAAGTTTTGCCACTGGCTGTGCTGGCAAGGGCTTCTGGGAGTTGCAGTCCAAGAATGTCTGGGGACCCAAGGTTGGGAACCACTGTTATAAAATTTGTATGCAGAAATAACAGAATTTTAATTTTGTAAAACATGATGTTTGAATCTATCCCATTATCTGTGGTCTATGTGTGTTCATATGTGTTGCTCCCTGATTTTTTGCTAGAGCATGTAACAGATACATTTTTGGACTACAAATCCCGGACTCCTCAGTCATGATGGCCATTAGCCATACTGGATGGAGGATTTGAGGAGTTGTCATCCCCAAAAAAGTAATTTTTGCAAGCCTTGGTTTTTTAGGGTCCAGCATTGATTCCTGTGTCTGCTATCTGCTCAAGAGGGCGCAGAAAATTAGTGGCTCCCATTAAAAGAGAACCAGGCATTTTTATGAAGTGTGATTTCAAAGATCAGGGTGAATCACTCATACTGGGTATAGCATCAACAGTGGAAAAGGTCAACAAGACAGCTAGGTTGAACCCTGACTAGACTGTGCTGCAGATCTGTCCAGCAGCTGAGATAACAAAAGCCCTCATGGGGAGAGTTAAGTGGAGGAGGAAATGGGTGTTCAGTGTGCACAATAAATTATCCACGGAGAAAAGTCAGGGTGTGCATGGGAGACTACAACCACTATTAGCAAAGGTCAGGACAAGCCACTAAAATGGAAAGGTGCACGTGGGATGCAGCATTAGCCTCTAACCTAACTGGTTTATGGGAAAACCTTGCAATAGACATGGGAAAGGAAATCTTTTTGCCAAATGTTACAGGTCAAGAGCAGAGAAAAGCCCAGGTAGAGCTGCAAATGTCCCTTGGAGGCTGAAGCTTCAGCTGCATGCTACATTGCTGGTGCTTTCACTAGCAATAAGGAAAAAAATCTGCCAGTTTCATCCCCCCCCCCCCCCCCCCGCCCAAATGTTTAAGCCTCAAGTTGTTTGCATCATGAACATGCAGACTGAACATTTTGGTCATTGTTTCAAAAATGAACTGAAAGAAATATCTCTCTCTAGCACACCAGCAAAATCCAACACATACCATTATTTTCAATAGAGAATTTCATTGTACCTGCTTGCCATAAAAATGTTAAAGCAGAGTTTCTTGAATAGGGGGGAGAGAGATGGCATTCTAACTGAGCACTACAGTATGGTTGAATGCACTGACATTCAAACCCGGACTTCTAAGAGTCAAGCAGTTTATGAACCTGGATGAACAAAACTTTATGTTTGGGCCTCCCTCCACACCATTTCATTACTTTAAATCATAAGTTCTTTTCATCTATAATAGTGTGTGGGGGGGGAGGGGGTGTCTGTCTGTCTGTCTGTCTCTAGTGTAGCTCTAAGACCATAAAACAGAGACACCTAACACGGATACTAAGGAGATGCTAGGGGAGACTGTGTGCCATGAAGTTGATTCTGACATGTGCTCATCCTTTCCAGGGTTTTCTAGGTAGAGATTACTCAGATGTGGTTTACCATTCCCTTCTTTTGGGGTCATCCTGGGACTGTGCAGCTTGCCCAAGGCTGGCTCTACTTCACAGGAGGCACAGTGGGGAATTGAACTCCCAACCTCTGGCTCCACAGCCAGATACGTAATTCACTCAGCTATCCAACCAGCAGGGGTGATTACCCCAGTGTTATTTTGTTTTTGAAAGTATTTGAATTTATTAAAACTGTTGCTGTCTTCAGTCACTAGTCACTTCCTTACCCAGCAGAAAGGAGACAGCAGTTGCATTCAGATGTTCATTTCTCCTGAACATATAAACAGATTCCTGCAGTGTTTCCTTCTTTAGGACGCCCAAATACATTGTAATTGAAAGAGAGCAACCTGGCTAGGAGTGTGAGGAAAGCAAGTAGAGAGAGAAACTAAATGAACACTGAGGTGAAGGAAGAGAAAGACCTGTGAGAAATAAAAGGAATGGTAGCGGAAGAGATGCGATAGAGCAGAGGAAAGATAAGAAAATTGGGGGAGGCGTGATTGACGGGTGTCTTGCTCTGGCAATCTGGGCACATCTGCTAGTTTTGAATGTGAGGAAATTTGCAATATTTGGTAATTTGCTATTAAAAAAATTCACTGAAAACCTTGCTTTGATGAAAATTATTTCTCCATAGTGATTTTGTCACAGCATAATCAGGACAAATACAGACCTGAGTTTACCATGCAATACCTATTAGCTGCCCAGCATGCACAAGAACAAGGAAGACAGACCTAAAATAAAAAGGAAGGCTCACAGCACATATTTTAGGCTTCATTGTTCAAATATTCAGATGTGCAGTGAAAGTAATATGGCAGTGCCAATATTAGTGCTGTGCTGAAAATTTCTCCCACAAGAATTTCAAGTATGCTTATTCAATTTGCTAGAAAACAAAACTCATTAGGAAAGAATGCGAAGGAAGAAATCTGGGAGAAATTCTCAAAGATGAGATTTAGGATTCTTATCTTACTACTTCTAATATGAACAACAACAACAAAAACAATAATAAAAGTACAGAAATACAAAACTGCAAAGTACCAAACATTAAAGCAAGAAATTAAAAGAATATAGAAGCTGGTCATCTTTCTCCCCATACTAATTTCGGCAACCAGAGCTGTTTCCTTAGCAATTTAAAACAATTGCCAATAGCTGCGAATGTGTTCCCTGAAATTCAAAAATCAGTGAATTTTGCAGATATGTCATCTCACGTGAGTATTTTGTAGGACCTCACTCAGACTTTTGAACTCCCTCCCACAGGAGACCAGACTGGCCCCATCTTTGATGACCTTCCGCAAGCAGGCAGAAACCTTTCTCTTTAGGCAAGCCTTCCCTCAGCAACTAGCTACCTGTGTGTGATTTTTAGAGGGATTGTTATTGTGTTTTTCATTTTTGGGTTTTCCATTTATCAGAGTGACTTTTTTTCTTTTTAATATTTGTTTACATATTGTTCCTAGCTTTAATATTGCCCTTTAATGATGTAAGATGCCTCTTTATACTCACTCTTCTTAGCTTTAAATAGTGTCTTTTAATTATGTTAACCATCATTATCTACTCATTGGTTTAAACTTTAAATATTGCCTTTCAATGTTGTAAGCTGACTTGGGTCCTTTTCAAGGAGAAAGGTGGGGTAATAATAAATCAATAAATAGTGTTTAGACTTGATCTTTAGGTTCACCCCAAACAGATCATGACTTATCGTGACCCTTCCCAGGGTTTTCTTGGTATCAGAGTACTCAGAAGTGATTTATCATTCCCTTCTTCTTGGGGGCACCCTGACACTCTGCAGCTTGCTCAAGGTTACATAGGCTGGCTCTTCTCCCAACAGACACAGTGGGGAATCAAACTCCCAACCTCTGGTTCCCCAACCAGATATCTACTGGACTGAGCTGTTCAGCCAGCTTACCCTTCTTCTGGATGGCCGAAAAGTGTTTGTGCAGGTCCTGTCTTGAACTGTATAATCTCTGAGGTAGACAGCAAAAACAGAAAGCCAACTGTTTCTTCACCTCCCCCCCCCCCCCCAGAGACTGCTTCCTCACCATTAGGACCACAGTACCACAGTATGACACTAAGCAGAGAGAATTTTGGAGGAATCAAAATGGAGGCCAGGCTGATAACATAATTGCCATTGCACAATAAATTACAACTAGAGTAAGCCCATTTGCCTTGATGGTATGTACAGAGGAGTTCACTCACCAAATCCCTGCTGATTCAATGGGCCTATTTTAATCTGATTTACTATGCTAAACAACAGGATTTCAGCTATTTTTTAAATGGAGGGTGTCAGCTCTGGGGGCCCTGCATCTTCTTCCCCTGACCTCATGGAGGGTCAGCCTCACCTCTGAGAAAGCTGTGGGGAATCCAAACCCATCCCAGAGCAGGGATTCTAGAAATTACTTAGGATTACTCTGAGCCTGGCTTAAATTTGGGCCAGCACAATGGCTATGACTCTGGGCTGAGAGGACTTTGGACCTGGTGTACCTCAGCTCCTTCCCTCACTTTTCTCCTTCTCTGCCCTTTCTTGGCTGTTCTGTTAGTTGATCTCAGCATGCACAGCCATTGTGCTGACATATCCAGTTGTGCTGGCAGGTCTGAGACCACCCAGCACAAGAGGTTTGCCTAGTCCAGGCCCTTACAACCAAGGTAGCTTTGAGTTTGGATTGTACTATCTGATGTGGAGAAGGAATGTGATATTGTACAAGCACAGGCTTCTGCTGCTGCCTTCCGCATTGTGATGGATGTTGAGATAGATCATGAGCTGGATGGGGAGGCCAACTCAATGTCTACCACAGGCCAATGGGCTGTAGTGCTCAGATGTGTATTTTAAGTAACTAAATGTTTAACTGTTTTTCTTCCTTTTAAGAAAAACAGAAGAAAATAAAAAACTTTTTAAAATTTTCAGTGATGGAGATATATGGGGAGAATGGATTGATTTTGTATTAACAAAGGAGAAGGGTTAAGTACCTCCACAAGAGTCACTGGTTTTTTTAGAAGGGGAATGGGGCTTTGTAAAAGGAAGGAAAACAGTGTATGTTCATTGGTCCCAATGGGAGGAGGGAACATGTGTGGTTTTATATATAATAACTAAGTTGTTTTTTAGATTTGCTTTTTATGTATGTTATTTGTTGGTTTTTGTTTTGATTAGTTTGTATTTTTCTGTTTACTTTAATAAAAATAAAAGAAATAAATATAAAATCACCAAGATCCTGTTGCTTAGTGTAGTGGGTCACACTGGAGTGAGACCATTGACTCAATGAGGATTTGGTGGGTCATCTCCTCCATTGGTTCTGTTGATTCAGATGGGCCTACTCTAACTGTGACATACTATGTTAAAAGGGGTGGGTCCATTTGAGTCACTGAGGTTTGCAGAGGGGATGGCTCATTGGATCCCCATTGATTTGATGGACTTCCCTAGTGCTATTTACTGCACTAAGCACCAGGATTTTGGTCACTGGTATTTTAAGAATAGTAATTTAGAAATACTTTAAAAACACTTTTAAATAATAATAAATAAGGATGATGATGTGCAGTGGTGGAAAAAAAATTCAGTGATGCCAGTAAAAACTTTGGGGGCTTAGAACTACAGTGGTGCCTCGACTTCTGAACTTAATTGGTTCCGGAACTCCGGTCGTAACTCAAAATGGTCATAAGTCGAAGCACCATTTCCCATAGGAATGCATTGAAATGCAATTAATCCGTTCCGGCCGAAGAAAAAAATCACACAAAAAAAAACACTGCAAGACCCATCAGAAACGCAATTAATCCATTCCGGCCGAAGGGGGAAAAGAAAAGAAAAGCAAGCAAAGCTTGCAAGACCCATCGGAAATGCAAAAAAAAAGCAAAGCAAAAAGCAAGCAAAGCGTGCAAGACCCATCGGAAATGCTAAAAAGCTAAGCAAAAAGCAAGCAAAGCATGCAAGACCCATCGGAAATGCAAAAAAAAGCAAAGCAGAAAGCAAGCAAAGCGTGCAAGACCCATCGGAAATGAAAAAAAAAAAGCAAAGCAAAAAGCAAGCAAAGCGTGCAAGACCCATCGGAAATGCAAAAAAGCTAAGCAAAAAGCAAGCAAAGCGTGCAAGACCCATCGGAAATACAAAAAAAGCAAAGCAGAAAGCAAGCAAAGCGTGCAAGACCCATCGGAAATGCAAAAAAAGCAAAGCAGAAAGCAAGCAAAGCGTGCAAGACCCATCGGAAATGCAAAAAAAGCAAAGCAGAAAGCAAGCAAAGTGTGCAAGACCCATCGGAAATGCAAAAAAAAGCAAAGCAAAAAGCAAGCAAAGCGTGTAAGACCCATCGGAAATGCAAAAAAAGCAAAGCAGAAAGCAAGCAAAGCGTGCAAGACCCATCGGAAATGCAAAAAAAAGCAAAGCAGAAAGCAAGCAAAGCGTGCAAGACCCATCGGAAATGCAAAAAAAGCAAAGCAAAAAGCAAGCAAAGCGTGCAAGACCCATCGGAAATGCAAAAAAAGCAAAGCAGAAAGCAAGCAAAGCGTCCAAGACCCATCGGAAATGCAAAAAAAGCAAAGCAGAAAGCAAGCAAAGCGTCCAAGACCCATCGGAAATGCAAAAAAAGCAAAGCAGAAAGCAAGCAAAGCGTGCAAGACCCATCGGAAATGCAAAAAAAGCAAAGCAAAAAGCAAGCAAAGCGTGCAAGACCCATCGGAAATGCAAAAAAAGCAAAGCAGAAAGCAAGCAAAGCGTCCAAGACCCATCGGAAATGCAAAAAAAAGCAAAGCAGAAAGCAAGCAAAGCGTGCAAGACCCATCGGAAATGCAAAAAAAGCAAAGCAGAAAGCAAGCAAAGTGTGCAAGACCCATTGGAAATGCAAAAAAAGCAAAGCAGAAAGCAAGCAAAGCATGCAAGACCCATCGGAAATGCAAAAAAAAAGCAAAGCAGAAAGCAAGCAAAGCGTGCAAGACTCATCGGAAATGCAAAAAAAGCAAAGCAGAAAGCAAGCAAAGTGTGCAAGATCCATTGGAAATGCAAAAAAAGCAAAGCAGAAAGCAAGCAAAGCATGCAAGACCCATCGGAAATGGGAAAAAACAACCAAAAAGCAAACAAACCCCCCAAGACCCATCACAGCATAGAAACATAATCCCACCACCCAGCCCAAAACCACACTGCAAAACCCACCCAGAACAGTTTTTAAAAAGCAGAAAGCAGCACCTTACCTTACCAGGCAGTCCCAAGCCTCCTCCAATCGCACTCACTCTAACCGTTGGGGCGAAAGAGCTACAAAGAAGCAGCCTCTTTGCCTACCAACGGTTAGCAATTTGAATTCCCCGCCTTTTTTCCCTGCCTTTTTTTTGTTGTAACTCAAAGCTCCGGCCACAAGTCGAAGCAAAATTTTGCGGCCGGAGCTGGTTGTAACTCAAAATGGTCGTAAGTTGGGACGTTCGTAAGTCGAGGCACCGCTGTATAACCATAAATGTACTTTAAAATGTAACTTTCTGATACACCCACATTCGGGATAATGTGAACTGATCTTCACTTCAACTAGCTTGGTCTAAGTCTCTCCTATTCCCTCTGAAGTAATAATTAATAGTAGCTTTGAAACAATTCTCAAATTTATGGTATGTATGATCATATATGAGCAACTCCAAGACAAAAAGGTTTCTCTCCGGTTGTTTGATGAAAATTGAGGTGGATGTTGAGATAAATTGCAATTCTTAAAATGCTGAGAATCGATGATATTCGCATCCTCACTCCTGAGTGGGAAAAATTAGGAAACTTTGAAAATGTATTTGAAACAAATAGGCTTTTTCTAAAGTAGTATTCTGGAAAACCCCTCACTTCTGCAGAATTGGGAGATTTGTTTTGGCAGAGTCAAAAAGGTGGAGTACAAAGGAAGGGATGGATAGGGCACCAAAGGGCACTTCATGCGCAGAAACGAAAGGAAGGAACTGGCGAGGTGTGGAAAGAAGAAATTTAGAAGATGTGCCGATGACAGGTGGCCATGCTTCCTGAATACCACAAGTTCTGCTTTGGTTTCTTGGCCTTTAACAGCCCTTGATTTTGTAGTCATCCAGTCTTTTCTAAGGCCCATCTAGACAAGACAGTGGTGGCCTTGTTTGTTTGTTCAAAATGATTGTCACAACGGGGCATGGCTCTAATTGCAGCACCAAATGTTACAGTATGTAAGTTAAAGGGAACTACACCTTCCACTGATCTCCTCATTTACTATTTCTCTTTGTTCACGTTAGTTATCAGAGTTGTCGGTAGGAGGGGAGGGATGGAGTGGAATAGCTGCTCACCAAATTTTTTACACATCCATGGACAGACACATGAACGAATGGCTGTCATTGTCACTTCTGGTTTGGTCCGTCAGTTCACAATGAGAGAGTATTAGGATGTTACTATACATGCCATCAGTATGGGGGCAGGGTCAGAACAGCTGCTAACCATAGAGAAAGAGAGAGGGGGGGAAGGAAAGAGAGAGAACAACCCACAGAGGTGCCTCTTTGGGTTGCCATTTTATTTTACCGTCTGAGGAATATCTGTGGTTTCATGAAATATTTGTTCCTTAACAGTTTTGTCATGGTTCAGATGCCTCTGCTCAACCACAAAAACTCAGAGTCACCTCAGGCGTGGCAGTATCTTGGCCGAACATACCTCATGAGTTGTATCATCAGACTATAAACCTCATATCAGATTCACAGATTATGATAGTTTAGACATGCCACTCCTACAGTTATTGCCTTTTAAGTCAAAACCATGCTGTATTCCATGACAAGTCAATCACATACTTTTTGGGGTATTAAAGATACAGCTAATAATGTTTCTGAGCTGGGATGTTCATGCCTCAAAGCTACCAGTACTAAAATCCATCCCCCCTTGCCATGACACCATTGACTGATGGTTTCCCACTTTTTGTAGGAGCTTTTCCATCCTAAAAAGCTGCAGTTCCTCCCCTTAAAGCTCAGCTATCGGCAGTAAGGGCTTTATTGATGGTATTTTGGATCATACTTTTTTTGCCCATCTACATCTCTGGAATGCAATCCCCAAGAATTATTCTGAAACTGAATTTGGTCCTTTGTCAGAAAAAAACATCCTCACCTTTGCTTTAGACTTAGAGGATGCTGTGGCAATCAAACTGTTGAAGTATACCACCCCTCCCTGCACCATTTCCCCCTAGTTGTCTGGGTCAGTTGTTACCTGTAATAAATGTTCCCAGTTTTTTTCCTGTTTGGCTTGAGGGTGATATTGGGAGTATCTTCTAGAAATCATAGAAATGACTCAAATCCTAAACTTCCTTTGGAGTACATAACAGAGGTCATATTCACGGAACGGGGTTTTCCTACCACCTCTTCCCTCTGTAGCCTCTATGCCTTTCCCCACATCTGTTCCTGGACATTTGAGGAAATCTTGAGAATAGAGCACTGAGATGTGAGGGACTGTTTTCTAGCTTTAATGAGCATTCATATAACCACACAGATACAGACATACACACAATACAAAACACTCCCCATTTTCAGGCATATATATGTCTGCAACCAGAAGTTAGAAAAGTTAATTATCTGATTGTTGATACCAAGAATTTCACAGCCAACAAATAAGTTTTCTAAACGCATGCAAAGTTAAACTGGGAAAGAACAAGAGAAAGAACAAGAAAGCGGGCCTTCTCGGCAGTGGCCCCTCGCCTCTGGAACAATCTCCCCCCATAAATAAATAAATAAATAAATAAATAAATAAATAAATAAATAAATAAATAAATAAATAGATGGGGGTTCATATGCAGGTCTCATCCCAATACCTCTGTGTGCCTGGCTGCTGTGAGAAACCTTCATATTCTTAACATGAAGATCTGGAAGATAGTTCAGACATCAGACGGGGGGAAAGAAGAGATCCCTGGCTGGTGTGGAAGGAGATGGAGAAGCTCTGAATCCAGAGAATCCAAAGCCTCCCCACCCCACCCCTGCAATCCTTAGCCATGTCCCCAAGTCAGAGAACATGGAGATCAGGCCTCAAACTGGTGTAAACCTTTCCCTTTCTGTTATTTGGAAGTGTTCCTATTCCTGTCTGTGTAAGGTTGGGACATTTGGTGACCTCCAAACCTGGGGGGGGGGGGGGGGCAGGGAGGAAACTAGTTGTGGTGGTTCAGTTGAGGGCTAAGCTGAGACCAGGCTGTAAGTGTTGAAGGGAATCAGCCAGGGAGTGAAACCTTTTGGATGTCTCTTGACCATTGGACTGGACCTTGACAGGAGTGATTCATGACAGGTGGTAGCAGTTGTGAAGAAACTGAGAATGTGGGGAACATGGGCTTTTCTGTCAGTGTTTGGGAAGGGCTGGCCAGGAGAGTGTGTGTGTGTGTGTGTGTGTGTGTGTGTGTGTGTGTGTGTGTGTGAGTGAGAGAGAGAGAGAGAGAGAGAGAGAGAGAGAGAGAGAGAGAGAGAGAGAGAACAGTCTGTGCCAGTAATGAAAGGGAGTAATAGAATAATAGAATCACAGAGTTGGAAGAGACCACAGGGGCCATCCCCTGCCATGCAGGAACTCCATCAAAGCACTCCTGACAGATGGCTATCCAGCCTCTGCTTAAAAACCTCCAAAGAAGGAGACTCCACCACACTCCGAGGCAGCATATTCCACTGCCAACCAGCTCTGACTGTCAGGAAGTTCTTCCTGAGATTCAGGCGGAATCTCTTTTCCTGTAGTTTGAAACCATTGCTCCTTGTCCTAGTGTTTAGAGCCGTGGAAAACAAACTTGTCCCTTCCTCGACATGACATCCCTTCAAATATTTAAACATGGCTATCATGTCCCCTCTTAACCTTCTTTTTGTAAGGCTAAACATTCCCAGCTCCCTAAGCCACTCCTCATAGGACATGGCTTCCAGACCTTTGACCATTTTGGTCACCCTCCTCTGGACATGTTCCAGGTTGTCAACATCCTCCTTGAATAGAGGTGCCCAGAACTGGACAAAATACTCCAGGTGAGGTCTGACCAAAGCAGAATAGAATGGTACTGTCACTTCCCTTGATCTAGACACTATACTCCTATTGATGCAACCAAGAATTGCATTGGCTTTCTTTGCAGCCACATCATACTGCTGACTCATGTTCAGTTTGTGGTCTATGAAGACTCCTAGATCCCTTTCACAGGTAATGTTGTCTAGCCAGGTGTCTTCCATCCTATATCTGTGCAGTTCATTTTTTCTGCCTAGGTGTAGGATCTTACATTTCTCCCTGTTGAAATTCATTTTGTTCGTTTTGGCCCAGGACTCTAATCTGCACTGTCTAGCCCACATTTTACTAGCTTCCTTGCAAGAATATCATGGGGAACTTTGTCAAAGGCCTTACTGAAATCAAGATATGCTACATCTACAGCATTCCCTTCATCTATCAAGCCTGTAACTCTATCAAAAAAAAGAGATCAGATTAGTCTGCCATGACTTGTTTTTGAGAAACCCGTGTTGATTTTTAGTACCTGCAGTTTATCTTCTGACCTAAGCCTTCAAGGTCCCTGACACTATGCTAATTGGAAAATGACTTCAGCTGGGGGGCAGAAACTGCTCTTGCCTTTGTGAGCGTTTGAGGGAATTCAGTTGCTGGCCTGTGATGCTGTGGTGAAGAGATGCCCTCTGTGCCCGCTCCAAGACCATGCTGAGGCTACAATAGTTAGTGAGTATTGCCATATTTTTCCATCTATAAGACACCCCTGTGTATAAGATGCCCCCCCAACTTTTCTAACCCAAAATTAAGAAAACTTAGCTTTCAGTATTCAGCCTCTGGGTTCAGAATGCTCTGACATTATGAGTCCCTGTTGAATCTGAGCACTGCCTACAGGCTCCACCTCCAACGAGATGTGTTCCAATTGGTTTGTACAGCATCAGCTGACATCAGTTCCATAAGGCTCGTGATTGGAGGCAGCTAAGCCTCCTGATTGAAGGAAGCCTGGTTGCAGAGGCAAGGTATGGGCCGTTTTGTTCTCTCCTCAGCTTACTTCTGTGTATAAGACGACCCTCAACTTTTAGTCTAAAGATTTTAGACAAAAGTATTGTCTTATACACGGAAAAATGTGGTAGGTAGCTTAACTAGCTGTCTTATTTTCTGGTGTGTTTCTCTGTACTGCTTCTGCCTTAGATTCTAATTGATTCTTTGCTCCAAACACTTCTGATGCCTTCTGAAACTTTTTACATATTTTGCCTGTTTGTCTTTTTCACTATCCTTAATAAAATATAACAATTCTCCATCCAAGTGCCTGGGTTCTTGGCTCAGAGGGTTTGTGATTAGAGATGGGCATGAACTGCAATCATCCTGGTTCCTTGTCAAGGTTGATGAACCACAAACCACAAATTTCCTGCTTGTTTACTGATGAATCACAAATCAGTTTGTCAGGACTTTTTATTTTTGGACAGCCCATGGCTGGTTCATAAATTGCTCCAAAATTCATTACTTCAGTAAAGTTTGGATTCTCTGGTTTGCATGAACCCGAATCGATCCGAAGCAACAAATTGGTGATTTTCCATGAATTTCCTGGTTTATTTTGGGCTTCGTGCCCATCTCGATTTGTGATACTTAAAACCAGGACTTGCCTTGACCAGCTACTGGGAGATTTTGTGTTTTTTGAATGTGGTGGTAGTTCTACCTTGCAGGGTTGGGATTGTAGTCTGAAGCGTTTAACCTTGTGGATTTTTGGAACTCCTTGAAAGCAGTGCTTAGTTGTGCTAGACTAGAGTGCTGGAGGTACCTGGACCAGGCAGGTTCCCTAGCCATTGCCACATTTAACTCTTCTGGACTCACCCACTCTCAGATTAACTCGGTAATGTGGTTAGAGCCCTTGAACCCAGTACATCATCATAGTAGTGGTGGTGGTGGTGTAAAAAGTACTAGTTCTCAAGTATAGTGAAGCACTCATCTGTGAAATGTCAGAATGTATGTTCTGTGTATAAGATTCAGGTGTAGATGTATCCTGATTGGCTTCCAGCCTCCAGATATCTTATTGTGATTCTGTGTCTCCCGTCTTTAGTCAATGACATCTTTCATATTTCAGGTCTCTGCTTCAAAAGCAGGCAGGAATATGGAATTTCATAAATTTCAGTGCAGTCTGTATTCTATTTTACTTTGATTAAAGCCAGGCAAGAAACTAAACTATTGTCAAATATGCCGCCCTCACCACCCGCAAGAGGGACAGGAAAAGAAATTATACATTTTCCTTGCTGATTCATCTCATTTTCCTGGGGAGGGGGGTGTAGGTTAGGGGGTTGAGAGGGGTGTGCTCTATTTACTCTTGTAAAGTTTTTTTTCCCCAATTAATCATTTTGTCTTTCCCAGACACTCCCAAGTTTCAAGGTCAGAGCTGTTGTGAATCCTTGGGTTGCATCCTGTTTTGTCATCTAATCACTTAATTGCCCTTCTAAGAGAGCTTACACAACTGACCTTTTGCAGGGCAGAAAGTCTCCCCTATGGTGCTTTCCCTTTGCTGACAGCAGAAGAACAAGTGAGCAACTTCCTTCGGTTAACACAAAAGGCCTTCCCCAGAGGGACAGTGTAATCGCAGGTGGGGCAAAGCGTCCAGCAGAAATTCATAACATCCACTGCACAGAAACGCAACAGTTTTCTTGGTGCAAGTGTTTGCTTGGGTTGTTTTTTTCCCCCTTCCCAAAGTTAATTGCAAGGTACAACATTAGCCATCCTGCAAT
This sequence comes from Intellagama lesueurii, assembly GCA_037013535.1. Lineage (NCBI taxonomy): Eukaryota > Metazoa > Chordata > Lepidosauria > Squamata > Agamidae > Intellagama > Intellagama lesueurii. The sequence continues at coordinate 117,043,457 of JBAJHW010000001.1, forward strand.
TTGGGCAACAGTTTCATACAGTGACTTAGAATTAGAGATTAAGTCGAATGAGCTCATCTCTTACATTTGGACAGCATAAGAACATTTTCCTCTCTCTCAGCTGAATCTTTTATCCCAAAGTTTAAAAGATCATGCTTCTTTTAAAGGATCGAAGAGACTAGTCACCTGAAAATTAGTGTTCAAGTCATTTAGCAAAATATATATATATATATCCTGGAAGATACTGGGAAACTCCAGTATAAAGTGGATTAATTTTCATTGGTGCAGAAAAACCAATCATATCCAAAGTATCCTTCCACATCCTCTGGAGTCATCGTCTGAAGAGAAATTAAAGCCTCCTTTCAGTATTTTCAGACCCAGGGGTTCAAAGAGGAAGCCACCATCAAACAAAAGGGTCCACCAGTCTTCGATCCTGGATTAAATATGCCCCACATGTCCAGGCTTGAATACTCACCATCAATGCAAGGGTGAGCATTATAACACTCAAGTTGTTATTGTTGTTGTTGTTGTTCTTGTTAATAATGCAGGCAGGAGAACAACTCCCTACCCTCCATAAGGACCAGCTTCCAACAATGCTGTGCCTTTGCTCCTACCCACTTAGTTGGCTGCTTTCTGCTGGTCAGAATAAAAATAAGTTTTGCTGCACTCTCTAGCACCCAAACTGTGGCAATAATCCCGGGTGTCCGCAGGACATGTGTCTCTTTTCCTTTATATAATGTACACTAAAAATGCAGCTTTCAGAATACATGGAAGAAAGATCCCTCTTTCGTTCTTTAAATTATCTTCCATACTCCTCCTCAGTGTCTCGTCCTCCAGTTATGTGCAAAGTCCCTTTTGCAGCATCACATGCCCAATTTAGCTGCCTTGGGTTCTTCTATGGAGAAAGGCAGGGTAAAAATATGTTAAATAATTATGGGTTGTTGGGTTTTGAGGGGTTTGTTTTGGTTTTTGTTTGTTTGTTTTGTTTTGTTTTAGTAATAATAAACAGACTCTTCTTATCATGTATGATGATACCTTTTCATTAGGCTTGGGGTTGTCTTAATTTTCAGTGTCAAATGTTGTAGTTGGTAAGAATGGATTCTGCCTGCCTTCTCACCTGTAGTCTTGCATCTCCTCTGCTACAAGCAATTAGTACAAAGAAGCTATAGAGGTACACCCCCCCCTCCGCCCCTTTCTCTTTCATTGTTGTTGCACAAGCTGAACTTTTCTCCATTTGATTATGGGCTGTGACTAGTTCCCTTATTATGGGCCACCAGGGGTTTATAGTCACTTTTCACTTCCTTTTCATAGCAACAAGAGGAAAGGCTAACAAGAGAGTGCATGACCTGTTCAAGGTGGAGAACATTGTCCCTTTTTTCTCAGTAGTTTAGACAATTTGTCACAGGAAAAAGCTCCTGTGAGAATCTTTTTTATTCCTAATGAAGTCTCCAGTGAGAGCAATCATCCTGAAATAAAATCCATATTATAAAATAAACCAAGGTTGCTCTATAAAACCATTAAATATTAGCATGGGAAGAACCCATAATCTATTTCATATGTGCAGCATCTGTGAATTTCTCCTAAATATTTCCTGACTGATGTTCAGCAGATCTATGAGACAGTCCATAGTTCAGTGGTCTGCAATATGCTTTCAAAATAGAAGGTTCCAGCTTCAAGTCATTACATCTCTACTAAATGATCGTATAGTAGATGATGGGGAAAACTCTCTGCCTGACATTCTGGAGAACTGTTGCCAGGCAAAGCAAGCAATATTGAGATAGGTATACATGTATTATGGCCAGATATGTATGAATTTACTTCTTATGTTTCCAAGCTTTGAACATCAGCCATTCTGATAAACTGTTCCCCATAAGCATTTATACTGTTACATGTCTCTGCCACAGTGGAATAAAATCACTATAATATGGGAATAGTAATCTATGGTAATATTGATGTAGAAGGAGAATATGCTCCATTCTTCTGAGGTCTTAGGATGGTCAGTTTTGCTTCCCATCTCCCCTATAAGATGCAATTTAGGGTACAATCCAGCCAAAGCAAAGCCTTATGTGTCCCAATGATATGTCCTCACTGAGGCTTCAAACATCTTAATCTGGACCAAAAAGTACCCTTAATTATTTGAGTAGAATGTGGTCTTCATTGAAGTTCATTATGAGTGCTTTGGGGTTGGAAATCAAATGAAAATGCATAGTTCAGATAGAGATACCTTGCATTTGAAATAATCCAGAAATGGCTTTCAGTCATAAGTAATTTGGTTGTTTGAGATTGATGCCAAGAGCATTAATACTTCAGCATCAAGACTTGTGAGCAATATTCAGAAGTTCGGGGTTGATATCAAAAAAGTATACATACTGCAAAGTGGAGGGTGTTTAGATATAGTTCAGATTTGATTTGGAGTTACTTCTGATTGTCATGCAGGAAAGAAATCTGTTGTTGTTGTTGTTGTCGTTTTAGGATATCATCTATGTCATCGATGAGTGTCAATCCCATCCATTTTAATGGGTCCTCAGTCTACAGAGAACCATGTAGGTCATGCCCCCATCCTCTTTTTCCCTAAAGCTTCACACAATATTCTTTTGTTTTATATTCTTTTTTTCTCATACTCTCTTAAAAAAAAACACAAGCATGTACCAGAATTATTAGATGCTCTTTTGCTGTGCATTAAGAAAATCAGATTACAGGCTGAGGCTCACTTGCACCGCTCCCTCCCCCTCCCCCTCTCCCTCTCAATTTTATCATTTTATGAATCTCTGAGAAAGCAGAACATGTGACTGCCAGTGCTCCATGATGGTTGAAAGATATGAAATGAGGAAAAACAGATGCTTCGAGAGCTTCATCTTAACTCTCCCCTCTTCCTTAAAATACAATCTGTCTCTATCATTATCTGTTATATGTCAAATAAAAATAGTGGATAGATGATATAGGCTGGAATTTCTTATCACCCTTTCAGCTGCAATTATAGCTCTTGGAGTACAATCCTGCAACAGGGCTGCCAAATTTCTGACTCTAAGCTGTCTCTTAATCTAATCAGTCTCCTACAGAGAAAAGGCATCTGGGGTTCTTTTCATACTGAGAAGCATGGCATGTATGCGGTGTGTGTGCATGCACACACAGAGATATACAGAAGGGACAAAACAAGATAGTAACCCAGGCCTGACAGAATGCATTGTTGTTTTCCAGACACTGCTACAAGACAGCCAAGGAGAAATGTCACCATCCCGCCATATTAATAATAATTTCATCTAATTGCACCTGCCTAAATTAGCATCAGACCTAATTAAAAATAACCTCCACCCTGGACCTTGCAAGGAGACAACATGGGATTGCTAACCACATGGTGGCCATCTGGAGTTGTAGCTTTGGGGCCCAGAGGAAAACATCTGTGTGACACATCAGTATTTATTAATTGCTTTCAAAGATGGGGGGGCACTCAAAAATGCCTGCAGGAAATCAGCACAGAGGCAAATTTGGCACAGCTGATACTTCACACACACCCCAACCCCAGAACACACTCATAAGAAAAGACCAATTTATTTCTGTGTTGGTTGGAATATGTGGAGATGGGGGTGGTGGTTGAAATTCCAAGAAATAAGTTGCACTTTGATAGTCAAAATGAAGTTCCTTTTAGCTCATGTTGTGTAATGCTGTTTCTTTCAATTAAAAAAAACCTTGTCCATAAATAATTTCTTTTTTTTTTTCTTTCTTCTTCAAGAAAGCTAAAGAATCTGGTTTGGAATCAGTTAAAATGATAAACCCTGTTTTGAACTACCAAGTTTCTCATGCCTCACAGCTGAAGGGAAACAGTGAAATGCAGTTAAATACCAAGTAGGATTTGCTGAATGCTCAAACCCACAGGAATATACCATGGACTTCATGAATGGAGTTTCCTGCATGAAAATGGCCTTTGGAGTGTGCATACTGGTCAGTCTCCAGGCATGCCAGCCTGAGATGAAGGAGGAGTTGATGAGATGAGATGAGGGGAAGCAATAATGGGTAACTGGACAACCAACCTCTGGCTCTGCACCCAAGGATGCAACTCACTGAACTATGCTCACCATGCCTAAAGTCATCCTTGGGCCAGCCAAGAAAAAAATCAGTATAGTCAACATATAATAAAACCAAGGAAAATGTTGTTATGTCAGAATCGACAGCACACAATTAAGATTATTATCATTAAACCCAGCTCCAAGGGTTATTAGCACTGCAGCAAAGGAAGGAAGGAAGACAAAAGTGTGCTAAGATCTGAAAGCATTGAAAGGTTTTTCTTTTTAAAAAATGCATGGGAAAATGAGAAGAACTTTACTTGACGCTGAAAACATCACCATGCAGGTACTTAGTGAACTTACTTGAGCAGGGGATTCCAGAGACAGGTGACCACCACTGAAAAGGCCCCTTCTCTAGCAGCCACCCACTTTGCCTCATTTGGTGAGCACACCCAGTGGAGGTCTTCAGATAATGACCTTAGAATCTGGTAGGTAGAGGAGGGAAAACTCCTTCATGTAACATAGCTTTGAGCCATTTAAGGCTTTGGATGTTAAAACCTACACCCTGAATTAACTCAGAAGTGGACTGAGAGCTAGTGCAGGTAGAAAGGTTGTACCAGTGGAGACCAAGAAAGAGAAGAGGGAGTATGTATAGGAATGGGGGTAGCCTCATGGGTGGAATGAATGTGGAACACCAGAAAACTCTACCAATTCCCAGAATGTCCAATCTGGGTTTCCAAAACAGTTCTTGGTGGGGGGAAAAACACTTCTCAGAAGGTGAAGCTATGGTGTTTGCCTCAAGCTACAAAGCTTGCCAGTTTCAATGGTATGTCAGGCAGGATGTGATCCCACCAGCCCCAGGGAAATATACTCCAAACTTTTATTAATCTGAGCTTTAGAGAACTGACCATTTCCCAGAAACAGTAACCTGCTTTGTCCATCCGTCGTCAGAGGAAGTTGGAATAAATTATCCCCGTGTACTCAACCTAATTCTTGGTCTAAGAGCGGTCAAGAAAAGGTCAACAATATAAATATCTATCCTTCTTGAATCACAAGTAACACCTGTGTTTAAGTCTACTACAGAAGAATATTAGAGGGAAAAGTTCAATGGAAAATGGAGGTAATCCTATGGTAGACATCTTTAGAAGAAAGAGGCAGCTTAAATAAGAACTTTCAAACATTCTGAACAATTTATCAAACAAAAGTCAAGAGAACACAATTGCCAGGGTAGGGGCATTGTGTCATACACATTGATCAATTAGAAAGAGGCCAAAAAGATTATTTAATTTCCTTCTTTTATTTTCTGGTAAGTGTTGTTGATGGTAAGGCAGGTCATTGGAGGAAAAGCATGTTAGGGAGTGAAATCAGCTTTCAAGAAAACCATGGCTCAAGTTATATGCTGTAGATTGATTAAAAGAAGGAATTCCTTAAGTGCAGAGAACATCTGATTGTTACAGCACAAGGTTTTCTCACTTCCTGTAGTCTGCAAATTAGCTGGCTTCATTTCATGATTGGCCAAGCACAGCCTTTATGTTTAAGTACAAGTGTTCAATCACAAAGGGATGTTGAATTACATCTCTGGAAGACCAATGGATTTCTGCTTCTAATGGTATATCATCTGATTGCACTGCTACGAAGCCACAGCCAGAAAGGATATGTCCAAGCTTTGATTATGCTGTTTAGATGTACATGGCATTTTGATAGGGCAGGGACCTTGTTTGTTTGTTTGTTTAAAACATTTCCCCCACCTTTCTCCTTAAAAAGGACCCAAGGCAGATTAATAGACAATATTAAAGCAAACAACTGTGAGTACACAAATACTAAAAGGGATCAATATTAAAAAAAACATAAGCAATTCCAACACACATTCAAAGTAATAAGGCACAACAATCCATTAAAAAAAAAAACCAGTCATGCAGCTAGTCAGGGAAAGCTTGCCTGAAAAGAAAGATCTTTGCCTGCTTGCAGAAGGACTGCAAAGATGGGGCCAGCCTAGCCTCCTGTGGGAGGGAGTTCCAGAGCCTGGGAGCAGCAACAGAGAAGGCCCTCTCCCATGTCCCCACCAAGTGCACCTGTGAGGGTGGTGGGACTGAGAGAAAGGCCTCTAGTAATGATCTTAACAAGCACGTTCATAAAGGGAGATGTGGTTCTTGAGATGGATTAGGCCCAAGCCGTTGGGGCTTTATAGGTTAGAACCTTGTGTGACACTCAGAGCTTAGAGAAGTTACATTTTCAGGCTATAATTCCCACAAACCTCTATTCTGACTCCAGGATTCTGGGAGTTATAGTACAAAAAAAGTAACTTCTCCAAGTTCTGGTAGTGCTGGTATAGAACCACAATCAAGGCAAAATGACAAGAAAAGACAGCTCTAGGAGGAACTACAATTAGCAAAGTCCAAAGTGGAGCCTTCCTACTCATGATTAAGCCCGTCTTCAATATGGTTGACTGTTTTTTTAAGCAAAAACAAGTCAGTGAAATCTAAGAACTTGGGGGATGTTGGGGGAGACGGAATAATGTGATCTCTGCTCAGCCATGCATCTCTTCCACCCCCTTGAAGGGAATGACTCATGAATGAGAAAAGCAGATCGTAATTGCTTTCAGTGCATCTAGGCTTACCACATGGGGCTATAACAACAAGGTCAAAACAAGAGTCCTGAATGTTAATAGGAAGCAATATGCTGGATTATATAGTCAGACCAAACCAGGCCATCTAATGCAGAATCCTGCTTTGACTGGTGGCCAAATTCCAGTACTTACAGGAAATTCTGCCATCTCCACTCCTGATATGCACATGTGGGATAACCTGCTTTCATGGAGGTCTTTCTTATAAACCCTATTCATTAGAGATTACCCTGAATTGTTTTTATTTCGTCTCCTTTCCCTCAGTCTTCAAAACTGTAGTTTTAGCCATTGTCTCCAAAAGGCCTCTCTTTCACCACCAAGATAAATCTTCCATCCCCCTTTAAGACCCTCCCTTCCCCAAGGCCAGAGTGTTTCAAAGGCAAGTTGGGTGCTGGTGACTTGCCACTATTCATGTTTGTATGTGTCTGTGCCTGCATGCATGCATGCACTCATGGATTTGTATTCAGAAGTACGTGTGACCAATACTATCCAAAAGTAGGTATTTTATAGATATACTTATTTTATATACAGGTTTGCTAAAATGAACTGAAATCTCATAAGGAACCTTCCCTGACAAGCAAATGTATGTTTTTGATGGCCCAAGGCCTTCAAAAACATACATTTGGTCCTCAGTCCTTTAATTCTAGATAGTAAACATTAAGAAAATGAAAAATGGCAATGCTTTGGAATTGAGGCCAAAACATGTCAAAGAAAATGTGTGTATACAATGTGTGCTGCTTATATACTGCCCCATAGTGCTTACCCCACTCTCTGGGCAGTTTACAATTTAATTATGCAGGCTACACATAATAAAATTAAATATGCATGTAATATGGGTCAACATATCTCTCCCATCTTATCCTGCTAAGGCTGATGGTAAATTAGAAAACATTAGACTTAGAGGCTGATTACACTTAGAGGTTGTATTGCCCACTGCAGGAACAGGTTGGTTTGCTCTTAAAGATGGCAATCAGACAACATCTCTGTTGGAGCAAACCAGCCTGCCTCCAGAGTGCTCCATACCTTTTTGAGCCCCTACTTCTACTTTTTTGTTGTGGATAGGATCACTCTAGTTTGGATCAGGTCCAATGCATGTGATTTCTGGAACTAATCTAAAACAAGCCTTCTGGTTTGGATTTGCCAATATTGTGAAATAGCTTAATAAGCAAGCCACTTCAGGATGCTGGCAAATTAATCACTTCCTCTGCTCCTAGGAAGAGTAATAAGGAAAGTAAAAAAAATTTAACTGTATAATGAGCCAATGCATTGCATTCGTTATAAAAACAAATTAAAAAAATCTTTTCTTTGCTTTCTCTTACAGGGCCAGTTGAGAAACTGCTCACAGTCAAATCCATGGCAGTGATTTCATCTGCAAGCAGCTTCTTGATTGATACTTCCAGAGAAGGCAAAGGAAAGTTTTTAAATAACTGATGCAGCACATCAGTGATAGTCTGTATATATATTTTTAAAAAATCACTTCCCCTGCCCCTCTACTGAGAAGCAGAGGAAATAATTAATTTGCCAATATCCTAAAGTAGCTCGCTTTTTAGGCCACATTATTCACAATGTTGGCAGGAGCAATTTCTGTGTGAACCATCAAGCTTGATTAGATCACTATAACAAAGACCGACCATTCTGAAGCAGCCCATGTTAGCTTACTCTCTGCCACTAAGGTAGCCACAACCTACCCTGCTAATTCAGAACAAAAAATTATCTAGTCCAGCACAGTACTATATTTTATAATGACACTGAATACAAGGGATCCTTCTTTAGCTATCTTTAGCTATCATACCTAATTTTGTTTAGTCCTTTATAAATATCATCTAAACAAAGTGGCATCCATGCATCATTTGGCAATCATCCCCATCCCCTTCATTTATTTTAAGTACTTACAGAAACACTAAAGGCTATGCACACCGGGTGGGTTTTTTTTTAAGGTTCAGCTCCACAAAACACATTTGAACAAATCAGAGTTCTGTTATTTGCATGCCACATGATATCCATTCATTACTATAATAAATTGGAGGCTTTTGTTTCCAAGCAATTAGTCAACTTTAAAGATGGGTGAATCTGTCAGTTTCAGTTGCACTCAGCTTCTGATTTTTCCAGTCTTTGTTTTACTTCTGCCTGGATCCATATTTTTCTAAAAGTCTGAACAAAAAAACATGCTTTTCGCAGTCTTTTGAAAATATGCACATTATTTTCTTACTTTCTGCACAATGTTTTTGTGCATAATTTTCAGTCATGAATTAATTTTTATGTGGACTTCCCCAATGTATTTTATTCTTGCTTTTTTAAACTGGAGAACATATTGCCAAAAAAGACAAGAGAAAAATTGCACACTTCAGCATGCAAGTGCATTGGGGTTTATTTATAGGTTGAGCAGACATAATCAGTTACGCTGATCTGAAAATTCAGATATAACAATTTCTCATCCACCTCTAGTCGAGGACTCCCTTGATTGCATTTTAGCTTTAGAGTGTTCCTTTCCAAAGATCAAGTGCAATGTGTATTCATTTTATTGTATTTATTGAACCTATATATAATATCATCATTATTATCATCTTAGAAGTGCAGAGCTGGTAGGGACCCTATGGATCACGGAGTCCAGCCACTGTCAAGGAGGCACAGTAGGGAATCAAACTCCCAGCCTCTGGCTCTGCAGCCAGAGATCCAAACCACTGAGCTATCCAGCAGTTCTCCTATTGCTACGCCAAAAGTGGCATTCTCCATGGGGCTAACAGCCACAACATTCAAACAAAAAGAAATATATTTCAGTAATAAACAGTTAAAACATGGGCAGTAGCGTCTTGCAATAGTCCAAGCAGGAAGCAACTAACGCATGTATCAACCTGGCCGTCTAGGAAAAAGTACAGTTCCATATAGCTTCACTAGCCTTAACTATGCAAACCTTTATTAGACTAATTAGAAAGGCACACTATTTTATCTGCAAACTTTCAAGATTAGAAAATAAAACCCTTCATTAAGTTTAAGCCTAAAACAAGGAGGGGGGGGCTACATCACCTCCAAATTTCAGAAGGACTCCTGCATCCCCAGGTCATAAACTGTCAATGTAATCAGTCATAATGTTACAAAAAGCAAGTCGGGAAACAGCTTAATGTTAGAGCAAAGTAGCCTGTATTCAGCCGGAAGATATAACAGGGAACAAACTGCACCCATGACAGCTGGGCTCGTCAGATGTTAGATTTCACCCTGAATGGTCCCAGGTTTTGCTGGGAAGATAGCAGCAGCAGGAGCAGCAACAGGACATAAAAATCAGTAAACTTGGAATTTTTATTATGAAGATAAAACAACTCCCTGCATAATCTTTGCCTATCACTATAAAATAAAGAAAAAGGACCTAGGATACTCACAAAACTGTAACCTGTCACATACAATAGCATCACACAGCCTGCCTGTCAGAAGAATTGCATTTCACCAATTGCAGAAAATTGCAGCTTAGAAGCTGCCTAAATTGTGGATCATTCCACCAGAAGCACTACCAGGAAGGAAAATATTTGTAATAAATTTATTGTGCCTAGAGGTCCTCAACTGCCACAGTATTCGTTGTCGTGTTGCCTGTACATTTGCTATACATTCCTAACAAAATTGAGCTGATACTCATCACAGAGACAACAAGCCGAGTTCCATTGCTAATAATAGACTCATCCTGACCCACTCATCTGAGTTAATTAGCAACCATATGAACCAACTAGATGTGAAAATCTTTATCAAAAATAATATGCAAGTGCTTTTTCTCCTGGGGTCCAATAAAGGGTCTGTCAATTCCAACAGATTATTCTGGTGGAAATCCTAGACTGCCAGATGCATAGAGGTAACAGTGTTCAACTTGTTCTTCCTGCATTACATGAATCTGCATCTTTTGAACTCGGTGGATAGAATGCAACAAGATTTGTTGAATTCCATCTACTCCCATTCACCACTACCCTGTTAGTTTGCTTCAGTCTACGTGCATGAGTATGATACTTTCCTAATTGAATAACTCCAACATACCTCTAACAAAGAGACAGACTTTTGGCTCAAGAGGTTATTGCCTGTGCAATCATTTGGTCAAAGAAGGAAAGAAAGAAAGACTGAGAAATGTTTTTTTAAAAAAGAACCCGTTGTTTCACATTAGCTAGTGCTTTGAGATTCTAAATGGCCTCAAACTATTTCACAGAATATTTGAAAATAAATATCATTCATTCTCAAGCTGCTAAAGGCTCTCAGCCCATGTGGACATAGGATTTATAATGGAAAGAGTGATGCAACCTTAGCACTATTTCAGCCATGTGGTGTTATCATTCAACAAATAGATCCCACCCTGAGTCTTGAAATTGCCTTTCTGGGTGGCTGTGGATGCTACCTAATTAACACTTTCCTAACACCATTCCTTGAAATGCTAACTGGAGGGCATCCGCAGTGGTGCAACATAATTGTCTGTCGCCGTATGAGGAATTTAAGGTGTCATTCAAAACAATTTCCCAAAAAACATACTTCTCAAAAAAAGAAAGTCAATTGAATTGCTTTGAAAGCAAGCCTTTTGTCAGATAAGATATGGTATATATAAGGAATGATACATTTTACTCTTAAAATTGAGGGTGGGAAGAAAGATAATCTATTACCTTCATTTCATATTCTTGCAGAGAAAATAATCTTGATAACATTAAAAGAAAAAGAGAGAGTAAAACTCAAAGAAAGAAAGAAAAAGAAAGAAAGAAAGAAAGGTCTCATTATAATTGAGCAACACTTTAGCTCAGATAATTCATTCCATGTTTGTGCACTTTTGACTTGCCTGTTGCTTGGCCTCATGAGAACAGAGTAACGCCAAGGTGTTGTAGAAGAGAAGAGCTGCTCCCCTCAGTAAGGGACTTGGCTAAGGGCTGAGTGATTACTTCAGAGGAGCTAGCTGCACCTGAGTACACAGCACTTCTACTGCAAATGCACTCAGCTGACCGGCTCTGATGACCTCACTGCAGATGGTATAAGCTAGTAAGTGCAAAGGATGGGGGAGAGGGAGAGAAGTACACAAAAGTGCAGACACACAGATGGAAATTGCTGAACTCATTCTTCTCTTCCAGTTAAGAAATTTGCAACTGATTTGTTGGGACTGTGGCAAAGGATTCTGGAAAGATAAAGCCAGAAGCTGTTGGTGTGTTTGGTGGCTTAGAAATCTGCAGATGGATAGGGTCTGAGTAATATTGTAAATGCATATCTTCACATTAGTGGGACGCTTCTCTCTGACCACTTAAAACGCTTTATATGGTATAGCATTGCTGATTAATTATGTTTGATTTTAAAATCAATACTACTACTACTCATAACAACAATAGCAACAACAAGCCTTTAAGCTGATTCTGACTTATGACAACCATTCCAAGAGATTCTAAGTTCAGAGAACTCAGAAGTGGTTTACCATTCTCTTCTTCTAGCATTGCTTAGTTTGCCCAAGGCTACACAAACTGGCTGTCCTCTTGGGAGGCACTATGGGGAATCAAACTCCCAACCTCTGGTGCCACAGTCAGATACCTAACTCACTGAGCTATACAGCCAGCTTAATAATTACATCACGTCAAGTCAATTCTGACTTCTGGCGACCCTTGCCAGGGTTTTCTAGGTAGAGAGTGCTCAGAAGTGGTTTACCTTTCCCTTCTTCCGGGGCCATCATGGGAGTGTGAAGCTTGCCCAGGCCGGCACAGGCTAGCCCTTTTCCCAGAAAGCACCATGTGAACTCCTGATCCAAGCCAGTTTTATAACTCTTGTATATTATATTTGTTTTAAAATCTATTGCCCATCTTTCCCATAGAAAAGTGTATAATATTGTAAAACAACAATGAAAAGAAAGTGCAACAATAAAGAGCAGAAAATATTAAAAGGCCTAATCTCTCTTTCTTTTCTCTCTCTACCAGGGACACACAAACAAGCAATGGACATTTTTCAGCAGCAGCTGAAATAATACTCAAAGAATCTAAATAACAGCCAAGGAGAACAAAAATGTGTTAACAAGCTGCTTGCCTCTATAGGATACAAGCTCATAAGCCTTCAGAGAAAGTGAACTGCATATATTCAATGCCGCTGTCGAGCTGCTGAGTATTTCCTAATCATATCTCACTTGGGCAGCATTACTAACAAGAGACAACCTTAACTGTTCATTTGCAGGGGAAATAGATGCCTCCTAAAAGCGTGTGACAACTCTTCCTGTTGTGTCAAACCATTCCCACAGGTCCCTCCCTTGGCTCCACCCACCTCATATTCCTTATACCTGAACTGAATGAGCTCCACTGATGGAAATGTCTATCAGCGAGATAGAACATCCATGTTTATTAACATTGTATCTCTGACTTTGGGGGTGGGGGGAGAAACAGTACAGAGAAAATGGGTGCCTCCTTGGATGATATGCTTGGTCATCAATGAAGCAGAATGCAGAGCCAAGTGTACACAAGTGATTCATTCAAAAGACTATCAGCTGAATATTAAGGTGAGCCCCAAATAATGGGGCAATCCCTTGAACACATTGATTTCTGCAGTCTAACAAAAGGAATTTTTTTAAAAAAATGGTCCTCTCCAATCGTTTTCCCTTTAATTGGCTTCACCCTGATTTAATTTCCTTCCTAAACCACTTCCAGTATTAATTTGCCTCTTTCACTCACATTAATTTTCTTTTCATTCAGCCCTCTCCATTCATTTTCCTCTTAAATGCACAATCCAATCAGTTCTCTTTTGATAAGCATTCTCAAAAAAATCATCATCATCATCATCTAGGTCTCTGAGTCCATGCCCACCCAAAATCACTCTAACATTCCCCATAATTCATTCCTACTTACATTTATTTCCCCTACATGTTCATTCCCCCGATCCTCCCAAAATTCATTTTTCTCCTAATGCCTCTAAATTCAATCCTAAATCAATTAATGTCCTCTCCAAAATCTACTGAGCCCCAAGATTAATTAATCTCCAAATGCCCTCCTCCAAACTTGTATGTTCTGCGGTTAATTCATTAAACCCAGCAATTAACCAATATCCCCCTATATCATTTCAAAGATCCCAAATGATGATTTAATTGTGTACCACATAACCCCTTGTTTCCCAAAACAATACATGTGGTGGTGTGTGTTTTTTTTTAATTTTTTCTCCTCAGTTTTCCCCCCTGAGAAGTAACTCTCCTATTCTTCTCTTGAAGTGACCAACAGATCTGCAATTAGCAGCTTTGGTACCTTGGGCATTGCTCTTGTACTGGCTAAGCTTGGCATATGTGGGGAGAGAACAGAGGAATGAGAAGGAATGTGTGAGTTTGTGTGTAGAGCAGCCATATTGTTTCTGTGCTGAATCTGCCTGTTTTGTGTTTCTGACTGCCCAGAAAGGAGCAAGTGGATGCCTTAGAACATGGATGCAGTCTATACCCTTCCAGCAGCAAATACCACGAAGTATGTGTTTGTGCTCTTTCAGTAGCAAATTTTGCCACCTTGAATCCAAGCCCTAATCACATAGTCACCATCCTTGTCTTTATAAGCTCACCCAAAATGCCTGTGGAGTGGAAGGGCCACAATATTCTATGTTTTGGGGAAACCTTCCTGGAGACCATAAGATTCCATGCTAAATCTCTAAGCAACCCAGTTATTCACTGAGGAATCTTCCTTTGAAATTTGAACATGAAGTACTAGAGAAATGGCAACTATTCTATCATGTGTATATTTGAACTGTGACATTAATGGTCATAGAATAGGTTGATGGCCAGCAACACAGACAGCATAAAAGGCAAATTAGGCAAATTTATGGAGGACAAGACTACAAAGGACTACTAATCCTTATGGCTATCCAGAGTCAGAGGCAATAATGATTTGATATGATTTATTTTAATTTGTCTTATTTGTCGGCTGCCTTTCTCCCAATGAAGGGACTCAGGGCAGCTCACAGTGTTAAAACAAGTAGAATTAAAAATGCAATTAATTAAAAACACATTAAATGATTAAAAACATTTAAAAGCAAACTTACATAGTTAAAAATCAGCATCCAGGGACTCAGTTATGGTTATTAAAAGCCTGCCTGAAGAAGTGAGTCTTCAATTGTCAGCCAAAGGATAAAAGAGAGGGCCAACTTAACCTCATATGCCTCTGAATACCAGCTGCTTGGAAAACATGAGCATGAGTACTACTGCACTTAGGTCCTAATTGTACACTTCTCATAAGCATCTGGTAGAAAAGATGATGAAGAAGTAGACGGGCCTTCAGCTAGATCCAGTAGGGATCTTCTTATGTTCCTCTGCTTGTACTTTATTATGTAATTGTGTATTAATATATATACACTATTGAGATAATAACAATCACGCGTGCTTTCCAACACTGTGTATCAGAGGAAGGGGAAGGCTTTTAAGACCTAAAGGCGTGCTCCTTTTCCATTAACCTATTGATAATGCTCTTTTCCCCTCCTCTGGCTTGTCTCTTCCCTCTTCCTGTTTGTTTGCTTCACATCCTTTGTTTGTTAGTCTCTCCTCTCTTGACCCAGCTCCATGCGACACGCATGGAAGGAGGTATCTCCCACAAAGCAGAGGTTCCAACTCCATTTTTTCTTTTTTTATTCTTCTGATTGTAACTATAAACAGCAGCTGTAAGTAAAGATACTTTCCCCCCACTTAAAATGCTTCCAGAGTTATCTTTAAGATATAAAGTGCTAGCTACTGTGAACAGGTGTGGGCTGCTGAGACTAAAGCTATTATGTCATGCTTTCTCTGCTGTTTGTAGCTGATACTCCGCCAACTATAAAATGAATTAACAACATTCTCCAATATACTATACTGCTAAATAACACTATTTTTAATTGTAAAATGTTCTCCTCCTGCTTCCTGCCTCTCTAAGGCTGCAATTACATTAGCCATTTGGCTTTGCTACAATTTGATTCGTAACATAATTTATGGTTGCATTCACAGTCAGTGATCACACAGGGTTTGTGGATTGACCTCGTTAAGATTTTATGGTTCATTGTTATAAGGTCAGGGATACTGATGCCAGAGCATCTCCCCAAGAACCTTACAGAACTTTATAGACCTCTAGGAAAAAATCAGAAGCCTGTGTTCATCACAGCTAGCTTTTGTTGTTTAGTCGTTAAGTCGTGTCCAACTCTTCGTGACCCCATGGACCAGAGCATGCCAGGCCCTCCTTTCTTCCACTGCCCCCGGAGTTTGGTCACATTCATGTTGGTAGCTTCGATGACACTGTCCAACCATCTTGTCCTCTGCCGTCCCCTTCTCCTCTTGCCTTCACACTTTCCCAACATCAGGGGCTTTTCCAGGGAGTTTTCTCTTCTCATGAGATGGCCAAAGTATTGGAGCCTCAGCTTCAGGATCTGTCCTTCCAGTGAGCACTCATGGTTGATTTCCTTTAGAATGGATAGGCTTGTTCTCCTTGCAGTCCAGGGAACTCTCAAGAGTCTCCTCCAGCACCACAATTCAAATCACAGCTAGCATTTATCTCAAATAAGTTAATTCAGGTGTGACCCAGACAATAATTTCCAATCACATCAAAATCCATCTGAGTATCAAAGTATAAGTCTTTTCATTGTTTCAATAATTCCAGTCAACATCAGGTTGTCTAATTCTACAAGCTTTAATTATCTGCATTGCTTCTGCGTTCCATAAGCACAAAAGTAAAATCCTAAATATGGAAAACATCTAAAAGTCTGTGAAAAACTGAAGGCACAAATGCTTAAAAATACATGAAAACTAAACTTAAGTGGCAGGCAAATACTTAATTCAAAATTCAATCCAAAATATAGGAGTACTAAAGGAATAATAAAAATACCAAAAAGAATGCTTTAGTTACACTCTAAAAATGCAGGGGCTTATAGCCTAAACAAGCGCATTCAAAAAGCATAGAATGCATCTCTAAAACACATCATTAAAAAGGAAAAAAACATTATAACTTTAAGTAATATTTAGCTTTTAAGTGTATTACTGGACACACATGAAAAATTATTAAATAATGTTTTTTACTCAGCCAAGCCAGCCTTGTGTCGGTTTGCATCTATAGAGGAAAGTCCATGATGAGTGTGTTCATTCTGGAAATGAAGTCTACTGCCCCGCTGCTACATGATTGTTCTTGGGAGTACCAAGAAAAAAAAAATTAACAAGAAATTCTATTGTCCCTGCAATTTGTGTAACTTCAAGAGCCTGTAACTCAAAATCTGGTAGGATGCCATTATGACAATGCCATTGTTTTGTCTAAAATTTTGCAAAGCCTGAAAGAATAAAAGCCTGTAGTATAGTGACTCCCAGTGTAGTGAATCCCAGTGTGAGTAGTGGATAGAGTGATGGACTAGGACTCTGGAGAATAGGGTCTGAATCATCACTCAACTGTGGAAACCAACTGGGGAAGTAGAACTGGTTAAACCAGTCCTTAAATATCTCAGTTACCTGGAAAACCCTGTTAGAGTCACTATGAGTTATTCCAATTTGACAACGTGTAACAACACAGCAACACTGTAAAGCATCTGATGCACCAGACTCTTGGACAACCAGAGTCCTGGTAAACCAGAATGTTGTAATTACAGAGAATGCAAGCTATAGAAACGGCAAACACCACCTCCATATTTACATATTGCAACATAAATATGTTCAACTGTCAGGAATATTAATATAGAATGACTTTTCTTAACTGAAGCTAGCTTATTGTTTTGCAATGCCTTTAGCAAACTATTATTCAAGCCTCATTTTAAAATCACTTTCATTTTCAGGGCAATTTTTTGTCTAACCAAGTCTGGAAGCAAGGTCAATGTACAATAAAATTGCCTTGCAAAAGAATCTCATTCAAGGTTGATAGCTGAATGCATAAACCAATGATTAGAATTAGAAAAAAAAACCTGAGGGGAAAAAATTCCTAAAGAGTGGATGAAGCAAATTGGTACCTGACCAACTTCGTCTACCAGCACTTTATGCCCATAGCATTTTGCCACCCAAGCAATTTCCTATTCCTGCAAGTGCAAAATAATAACTGTTATCTGCTATAGGGGCAACTTGCCAGCCTTATAAATTACAAGAGTCATCTGTGAAGATTCTCAGTCATCCAGGTGTGGTTATCTGGAAGTTGAGTCATGGCAACTGGACTTCTTTCTTGTTAGTCTGAAACGTTTCTAGATCTGACCAAGGGGAAGTGAAACTAAGGTGGAGGGTATATCAGGGGTCTCCTACCAACTCTCCTCAGACTGAAGAAGCTACTTGGATGAGTAGCGAAATGTTTCAACCTAACAAGAAAGAGTCCAGTTGAGTCCAGTTGCCATGACTCAACTTCCAGATTACAAGAGTCATGTTTTGCCACCCAGGTAAAAGTAATAGAGATTTCTACTGAAAAAATTCTGACTATTTATAGAGATCAGTAACTTACTGCACCAGCAAAACTGAACTGTTTACAGTTGAAGGGTAACAACATAAACAACCGAGTAAAACATAAATATAGGGAGGAAAAGAGATACACAAGAAACACCATGCCACACACACCAGATACCAACAACACTGATACTGGGCACCAGACGTCAAAGAGCAGCAACATGTGGCTCCTTGCTCCACTCAGTACCATCCAAGGATTGGGCAAATGCCCCGTTCAGTCTGTTTAGGCATCTTTGTCTGAAGACAGTGGACATGCCTGACAGGGCATAGGAGCAGTGTCTGCTAATTACAAAGGCCTTAGCTGATATCTATGGGGGCTACCCATAACTAATCATCTTTCCCAGTTGGATGCTCAGATCAACTTACTAACATATGACACCTTTTAAAAGACCTTTCATCAAAACATCTATGAGGCAATAAATAAACCCTGGATTCTCTGCCTATGTCTACCTCAGTCCCTCCAAGTAATGACAACTTGTAAAAATCTTTTAAGCCAGGATGAATCAGTGAAACAAAAGTGCTCAGTACTGGAGTGGGGAGATTGCATCCTCGCCCCAGAGCAGGTGGCCTTCACCACTGCCAAACGAATATCATCACTGCCAAATCAATATCACCACTGCCAAGTGGGATTTTACCAAGCTGGTGGGGGAGGAACACAATCATGCATAATTGGAACCAGTTGAACCTGAGATTGTGCCCTTGAAATCTTAATGCTGTCCAAACACTTTCCCTTGAAGAGATGCATACTGACTTTGGACATAGGCTTAGTTAAGTAAAATTTTGCAGCTAGAATCTCTTTCGGCAAATTTAAAATTAGAATTAAATGGGTCACATTCTCCCTCTGTGCTGTTTGATCAGGAACTCTTAATGAATTCTAAAAATCAATAATTACCAACAGTTGAGTCAGAGCAGAGGCCTTCTGATTGTAGCAATGGGGAAAAGGTCATTGGCTTTAATTCCAAAAAGGTAACTTTGAATTCTAAAACCCCTCACTTTGCCGGCCAAGGATTAAACTGCAGGGGGTTAAGCAGAAAAGAGCCGCACCAAAAGCTCTTGATGTTGCCTGTTGCAGGGAGAAAATTACCTGACATATTTATTAATTGTACTGTGATGTTTCTGACTCAAACAAAGAAAAGAATCTCCTTCACAATTCAAGGCAACGTATAAATAATAGAAACAAATATGCCTGGTGTTCCTATGATTGCTATTTTGATCAGCTCTAACTTTGACAGCCTTCAGTCCAGACCTGCCGATGAAGAAAAATTCCTGGTGGCCAAAACCAGCCCATTTACCAGCCCTGCTCCTCACTCGTGCCATCCATTGTATCTTCTCCAAGATCCAGCTTGTAGCCAAATGGTATCGTCTGCTCTGACCCCACAATGGATCAGATCGCTTTGCATGATTCCAAGTGACAAAATGGGGAGCTTTCCAAGGACTTATCCAGGAATATGTCCAGCTGGCACAAAAAAAAAAAAAAAAAAGAGGTCATATGTTTTATTCCAGAAACATCTTAAGGAATTGTATATTTCGTACTTTCAGGAAATGTGGCCCCTGAAGAACATTATACAACCCACTCAGTCACGGCCGATCCTTCCAGAGATAAGTGACAGCCCTGGGGTGCATTGACCTTCTATATAGCTACTACCCTGAAAGTTGAAACCCATCTAATAGGCCAGTTGGGCCCTGGGGTCATTGCAGCTCTTCTCAAGATTGAGGCCTGTCATGTTTTAATGAGTGATGTTAATGCCAAAATAGGCTGCTAATTCTATGATGAGACAGCTGGACTTGTATCAACACTGGCAGACCTTACAAGATGATACAAGTCCAGTATCTTACTCCAGTCACCTGCAACCAAATCACATTATTAAAAAAGAAGCTGAAAAGGAGAAAAGCCCCTGAGATGAATGGGATCCTCCCTCATTTTTTGATAGGTTGTGTTGATTGCTGAGTCCTAACATTGGCTGCCCTGTTTGCATTCATTGACAGAACTGGGGAATTCCCTGTTGACTGATCATAAGATTTATCAGTATATATGCCTTCTGGCCGTGTTCAGCAAACTTTCCACAAAACATGTCTGGATAAGTTGGAAAATTGGGTGGGCTCTGGAAGCCTTCTTTCTGAAAAACAAGTGCACTTTCACTATGGCAGTTCAACAGCTGACCATTGCTTTCTCATGAAACACTTAGCAAAGAAATAAGTGCTCCCACCATGCAATTCCATTTCCACTATTTTTTGTAGATTTTCAGGCAACCCTTGATTGCATTTTCCAGCCCCAACTTTGGCATACACTGACTCTGATAAATACAGATTTTAGGTTGTTAAGAAGAATGCAAGGACTGTATGATATCTCTAACACACTTGCCAGGGTCATTCAGGAAGCTGTCTCTCAGATGTCATTCCTGTTAATAAGGGAGTATGCTTATTAACACCTCTCCTATTCATGACACAGTATTTCAATGATACTGTTCCCCCCCTTATCACATGTAGAGATTTTCCCTTCTTTATCTAAAAAACAGGAACCTTTCCATCATTGTACACCAATGACGCCATTAATCTTTAGGTTAGGATACAGAGCCTCCTGAGAGTGCGAGGCTCACATTATTATGCCAAATAAGTTAATTATCCCAAAAGTAGAATAATGGAATTTGGAAAGGGAAGGCAGAAATATTAGCAGCTGAATAATCAGCAATTGGAACACTCCTAAAATCATTTAGGTGTGACATTTAAAAACTCCAGAGCCTGGCTTTCTCATTTGAAAACCAGTGTATTAATAACCAATGCAATGGCTCATGCCACTTTTTCACTTTGCAGCTGGACCAGGCACAAGGCTAGCAGTGCCTCATCTTGAGCTTTATAGAACTAAACTGTTAGTCCAGCTACTTCATAGAACTCCTAGATGAGCACATTCAGGTACCGCAGTTCTGGATTTGGAACAAGATAAGCTCCTGACAAGAGCTCTGGGGTTTTCAAGAAATTATTGAGATAGAGACAGCCCATGGCTCAGTGGAAATCTTAGCTCAGAAGGCAGCCATCCACTACCGGATTTAAGATAATTTTCCAACAGGTTTCCTTGCTCTCATCCTAATGTCATTTGATGATATGGATCCAGAATCATAGGAAACTAAAACATCTGGGCTTTCCAGTGGCCTGTTTAATTATATGGGGCTATAATAATGCCCGTTTGGAAGTTACAAGGTGGCTAATCAATGTTGATTTTCAGTTTACTACCGCAGTTGTGGTGAACTGCCATGCTAATAAACTGTACAAAAATTATATCACTTCTCCTGGGAAATTCCCCACACACTCATATTGGTTTCCTCTTTGCCCATTTGTCCTTTTAATTAAATGGAGACAAAACACTCTGCACTTAAGGGGAGTCAAGGGACAGTACGAGGGTCAGAGTGTGATCAGAAGGTGATAAAGAATTGCCTTGGATTGCACTGGAAAGGTTCACTTTGCTGGGACCGAGCTCCCTTAAAGTGACCATCCTGTGCTTACAGGAATTGCTCCAACCCAGGTCCAAGGAAGAGTAGCTCTGCTGGTGGACCAGCTTGAGCACAGAGGAGGATTGGGCTGGTTCACAATCTCCTGTACATCATCTAATAATCAGAAAACAGTTTGCACCAGACCAGGACACAAGTGGTCCACAAGGCAAGCTATTTCTCCATCTGATTACATCCAAAGTCTTAAGATGAGTAGGCATTGTTCTGCTGGTGGACAAAAGGTAATGTATTTAGCTAGTTAGTTTTTTCTAGAAGTCTTTTTCTATATTTCAGAACTCTGTATCTTGACCTCTCGTTGGCTAATATTGGAGATTCTGGCAGGAACAAACTTCAGCAGATCCAAAATACAGCATCCAGATTGCTACTGGGGCTGGTTACAGGGATCACATAATCCCCCTGTTATAGCAGCTGCACTGGCTTCCGATCCGTTTCCGGGCAGAATTGAAAGTGTTGGTTCCATAAGACTTAAATGACTTTGGTCCAAGCTTTCTCAAGGAGTACCTTTATGAGTCTGCTTGAGTGTCAAGATCATCAGGAGAGGCCTTTCTCCCAGTCCTGCCACCTTCACAGGTACATTGGGTGGGGACATAGGAGAAGGCCTTATTTATTACTGGCCCCAGATATTGGAACTCCCTCCCACAGGAGCGTAGGCTGGCCACATCTTTACGGTACTTCCACAAGCAGTCAAAGACCTTTCTCTTTAGGCAACCTTTGTCTAAGTGACTGGCTGCCTGAGTGGGATTTTTAAATGGGTTGTTGTGCCTTATTGCTTTGAATGTGTTTTGATGTTGCTTATGGTTTTTAGCATAATAGTTGTTTGCTCCTTTTTAGTATTTGTATAACTGTTGTTAGCCTTAATATTGTCTTTTAATAATGTGAGCTGCCTTTAAGGGAAAAGGTGAGGTAAAAATATTTTAAATAAAATAAATAGTAAACAATAAATTATGTGACATTCAGTGTTGCTAAATATGTTAAGGTAGCCTTAGAGAGGACAAACGTTTTTATTCCTCTCAAAGTCCGTGTATGCTCCTAGAACCTTTTTGGTTAATAATTATTTAATCGCGTAACCACTTACTGTAACATTGCATGTTTTTCTCATTTGATTTTATCCTATGTACAGTTTATTTGTTTTTTAAACCTCTCTCTTTGTTAGGTTCTTTTAGTGTCTGTAAAATGTCTGGCCCATTATTGCATGACAGATTGAACCAGAAACTCTTTATACTAGGGCTGTGCATGGGTCCCCTGAGTTGGTCTGTTTCTCAGTAAGGGGTAGGACCCCATTCACCCTGCGCCCTTTGGAAGATACTCCTGCCTGGCCCGTGTCTGTGTCTGTGCTGGTATTTGTGCATTACCAAATCCTTGGGAAAAACTTTGTTCAGAACATTATGTGTGATCACGAGCAGAGCGTTGGACTGAGCCCCATACTCTTCACAAGTGATTGATAGGTATACCCTGCAGAGTTTCCCGAGTTGCCAAATCATACACCCGGCTTCTTGCTAAGAAGGAGAACCTGGAAAGTGGATATCTTCCCAAGGCCACCTGAGTAAATAATGGAAATGTATAAACCAAATGGAGATGGAGGAGGGAATCCTGTTCTTGTTCTTTTGAATTGAATGGGCCCAAGGTGTTTAATTGGTCTTTTGTAGTTATTATCATTGTTGCTGTTGTTTTAGTTTGATAGCGATTCTCTTCGGAGAAGTAACTTCAGAAAGAGGTTAGTGAGCCTGAGATCAAATCAATACATTTCTGATCTTTTCCTTGGCACATTGTTTTGGACCTTTAAACACACATTGGCTGCCTTGTAGCTCAAATTAGTCATGGTGAACAAGGCTGACTATGGAAGTCTCTGTATCCAATTCTGGTCTTACAGTACCAATGGATTGCCTAACTGTCACCTCTGCCTTCCTTGATCACCAAAGGGGCACAGGGAGACCCCGGATGGCTCTCTAGTAGGACCTGTTAAGCCACCTTTTCCTAATCTATGATCCTCTAGAGGTGTTGGTTTACAATTTCCATCATCCACGGCCAGCTGCTGTTGTCTAACCCATCTAAAGATTATGCTGAGGTCTTCCCAAATTCACATGTCCGCATGGCTAAGATCCAATGAGATATAAAGACTGAAGCTATTCTTACCCTGTTTCCCCTAAAATAAGACCTAGCCTGAAAATAAGCCCTAGTATGATTTTTCAGTATGCTCGTAATATAAGTCCTAATCCAAAAATAAGCCCTAGTTAACTGAAACCCCGCCCTCCACCATTGTGCAGCAACCAAAAGATGACATGACTGCATATGAATAAATGTAGATGGTTGTACATGACAAAAATAAAACATCCCCTGAAAATAAGCCCTAATGCGTTTTTTGGAGCAAAAATTAATATAAGACCCTGTCTTATTTTCCGGGAAACAGGGTAATACAATCAAAGGGATAGTAACCACTGACTTGTCACATTTCACTGATGGTAACTGCACTAGCAATGAAAGATGCATGGAAATGTGAGCAAATATTTCTATACGCATGCACAAATCCTTTCCCTAGAAGGAAAAGATTGACTGACATGGAAGGAAGCTATAGACACTTCAAACGGGGCTACTTCCTTTCCTTCACCTGTAACATCCCCTTATTTCACAGTCTGTAATACATTTCATCATATTTGTGCAATGTTTTTGCATCAAGCAGCATACCAGATGTATTTGTCAAGTTCACGTTTGGTTCCTCTGTTCTTATAAGGGCTACTTTATCAGGCCAATTTGTTGTTTTATATTAGATTTGTTTGTAAGTATCTTGGTATGGTATTCATGTGTACTACGCTGGGCTTATGAGAACAGCAGAAGCCAGACCAAAACCAGTCATACCTAGTCCAGCATTCTGATCCTGCAGAGGCCACCCAGATGCCTCAGGGAAACCCAGCAGCAGAATAAGAGGGCAACTGCAGCCTTCCTTCCATGTTCTGCAGCAACTGGTAATCAGAGAGAAACTGCCTCTGATACTGAATATATTGTACAGCCATCAAAATCAACAGCCATTGAGAAGACTTATCGTCCATTAATTTGGTAACTTAAAGCTGATCTGGTTGAATGCCATTACTGCAACTCTGGGCAGCAAATTCTATAGTTTGATTTGGTTCTGATTTGGGGAGGATGTATGCACTGAACTGATCTTCCTTCCTTCCTTCCTTCCTTCCTTCCTTCCTTCCTTCCTTCCTTCCTTCCTTCCTTCCTTCCTTCCTTCCTTCCTTCCTTCCTTCCTTGCATGAGCACATCTTTCTCTTCTAACTCCTTGCCTGACTTTCAACTACATTAACCAGTCTGTTATTTTCATTCCATTTTCTTTTGTTAGCTGTGTTGGACACAGTGTGGTGAAAAGACAGGACCTAAGCCGCTTATATAAGGGGAGTGAGTCTATCCATTTGGGTATGAAGAGAAGAGCTCTCTCCCCCAAATTCATCCCACACTATTTACAATCATGCAGTTCTAAAATCTCGCTTGGCACCCTGACTCTGCTGCAGTGCTGGCTGCTAAGCATTCTGAGTCTGTTCCATTCCTCCTGATTTGTTCCCAAATTGTGCATGCACCTGTTTAGCCCTCTGCATGGTTGTGGACAGTGGTTTGTGTTATACCCAATGGTCAGAGGCCTCTGACTATGTGTACACTCTGCACATGCTCCAAAATATCAGTTGAAAAAGTAATGGGCAGCACAGGACTGACAGAGCATCTTTCAGGTTTACCATGCAGAGGGTTTATGTCTCCTTAGAGCCAGTGGGAGAACCTGGATTAATATGTAAAAATGGAAAGGGTTGCATTGCAGCCACAGCCAATGATGCCCTCACTTTTATAACAATCTGTGCCTTTGCATAGAGTAGTCCCAACATCCATTTTGTTCTTCTTTACCACAGTGTGGGAGGAGAACTCCAGGAGAGAAGCACAGTGTGTGTATGTGGGACGAGGACTGACTGTGAACATTGAGCCTTAATCTCTTTCACAATTCAGTTACTGAGTCAAGGCTGAGTGCGATAGGAGGCACAGAGAAGGCACACGTATGAGAGGAAATCCAGACATCTTTGTGGGAGGAAAACATGGTACCCAGCAGGTGGGTATCACGAAGCATCTGCAGTGCCAGTGTGGTGCAGTGGTTAAAACATAGGACTAAGACGTATCATCGAAGCTACCAACATGAATTTGACCCAACTTTGGGAGGCAGTGGAAGACAGGAGGGCCTGGCGTGCTTTGGTCCATGGGGTCACGAAGAGTCGGACATGACTTAACGACTAAACAACAACAACAAAGACTTATCACCACTTGGTCATGAAGCTCCCTGGGTGATTTTGTCCCAGTCACACACTCTCACCCTTACTTAGCTCACAGGGTTCATTATGAGAGTGAAATTGGGGTGAGTGGGGGAAGACAGCCATGTATGCCACACTGAACTCGCCAGAGGAAAGGCAGGATATAAATCTGATGAATAAGTAATAAGTACATTATTTTCTATAATGGGTCCACACACATGCACACAGATGCAAAATACAAGAGGTGAGGCAAGGGATTCTCAGAGCCTTTGGTTGGATTCCTATCAGTTAGTTATGCAGAGTTAAGTGCAGTAGCATACACTGTAGCAGTGGACTGCTGCCAGTTAATGAGTTGCTGTTTGTATCCCTAATCACACACTAATTCATGCAATGGACAGATACCAAGGGCATAAGCAGTGATTTATCACTGCAGTTTATGCCACTGCATTTATACCAAGATAACCAACCAAAAGGATTCTAGTTAGTATGTTTTAAATGTGTCATCAGTAATTACAGGAGCAATGAGAGGGGATGACCTGGGATCCCCCGCAACCCTGCCACACTGTTCCAGCTTTCTTTCTTTGTTAATCTATTCCCCCTGGTCACCCCCCCTTTAAAAAAAACATTGTAAACTAGCAGCCTGGGTGGGTGGAAGTGACTGTGGCTTGTGTATTGGGTATTCTGGAAGGTCCAAGTTCTTACTAATTATTAAGAAATTCCAATGATTTCTTGGGTGCCCACCAATTCCTTTTTGCTTCTATTCTGGTTCCTGGATTCTATTGGTTCCTGGATGAGACAAATTATATAGACCTATTTCCATCTGGCTTCAGACCTGGCTATGGTACATAAACTGTTTTGGTCACCTTGGTGGATGACCTATGCTGGGAACTGGATAGGGGGTCTGTGTCCCTGTTGATTTTGCTAGACCTCTCAATGGCTTTCAATGTTATTCACCACAGTATCCTCCTGACCAGTCTCTCTGGAATGGGACTTGGGGGCACTGTCTTATTGTGGCTCCAATCCTTCCTGGAGGAGAGAACTCAGAAGGTGGTGCTGGGGGATTCCTGTTCGACACCCTTGCTGCTGACATGTGGGGTCCCTTAGAATTCTGTTTTGTCTCCATCCACTCAAATTGAGTGTTGGGAGAGTGAGAACAGAAAAAAATAAAATATTTCTTTACCTTTAGTCTGTGAAACTCCTTGCCATAGGATGTGGTGATGGCATCTGGCCTAGATGCTTTTAAAAGAGGATTGGACAAATTCCTGGAGGAAAAGTCAATCGCAGGTTACAAGCCATGATGGGGATGTGTAATCTCCAGGCTTAAAAGGAAGGTACCTCAGAATGCCAGATGCAGGGGAAGGGATATCAGGAGACAGGTATCTAGTTGTCTCCTGTGCTCCCAGAGGCATCTGGTGGGGCCACTGTGAGATACAGGAAGCTGGACTAGACGGGCCCTTGGCCTGATCCAGCAGGGCTCTGCTTATGTTCTTATGAAAGCAGGCAAAGACCTTTCTCTTCAGGCAAGCTTTCTCTCAGTGACTGCCTGCAAGAGTGACTGACTACATGGCTGGCTACATGAGTGACTTTTGGATGGATTATTATGCATTACTGCTCTGACTGGGTCTTTAGTACTATTTGTGTTTACTATCTTTCAAAGTGGTATTTGTTTGTTCCTTTTTAATATTTGCATACTTATTGTTTTAGCTTTAATATTGTCTTTTAATGCTGTAAACCACTGTTGCATACTCGTTGTTTTCAGCTTTAAATATATTCTTTCAAAGATGTAAGCTGCTTTAGGTCTTTTTTAAGGAGAAAGGTGGGGTAAAATATTTTAAATAAATAAATGAATAAATATTCTGTCTGTGCAATGGGCTGTGGGGAAAATGTGGGTTCAAAATATGGTTTCCTTGTGTTTCTCTGGTGAGATCACCCTGTGTGTTGCAGGCATGATCTCTGAGTTACGTTGTCTACTATAAATCCTTGGTTTTGTCCTATTGCATCCTGAGCTGCTGCCTGCCCTACTAGGATGGATGCACACAAGCTGGCACTGTCAACAAACAAACAAATAGTTCGCATCATTTAGAATGATTATTCTAATCCACAGTATTTGTCCAAAATGTCAAGCTATTTTCTGCTGTCTGGCCTCATCCCATGGATCTCATCCCATGGAGTGGCAGTACTAATTCCTATTGGCACCCATTTCTTTCAAAGGCTTCTTGCTCCTTACAATCTAGCTGCTTTTGGGAAGGATCCAGTGCTAACAGGAGTCAGACAATTTCCCCTTCTCACTCAACCCACAATCCTGATGTAGAGGTCTGGAAAATCCTCTGGACTCCATTTTTAGGTAGCTTCAAGGGTTGCAGGGCAATGAAAGAAACTTTGATTGCACTAGAGCTACAGTGCATGGCCACACTGAAAGTAGATCTTAGACTGCATTTCATCATGTGCAGAAACTGCATTCCCTCCCTGCCCTCTGCCATCTACATCCTGCCCAAGTAATAGATGTGGTAAAGCTGTTTCTGGACTGAACCATATATATTTCCTAAGCATTAAAATGCTGGTAAGAATTGTGCTCCTTGCAATCTGGTTTTCTAGGCTCAGATAGTGTATGATGTGTGTTTACCCATGTTTGGGAGGGGGAGAGATAATAATTATGCAACATCATGCTTAATGTTGTTTACATGATCTACTTGCCATTAGGTAAACCTAGCTTAACACCTTCAGGTAGATTTATCCCGCTCCTGCGAATAATTCTGCTATATCCTTTCACTTGTCCATATTTGTTCCTACTAAAATTAAGGAAGATATTAAATCAAGCCAAAACGTCAGTTTGGGAGTGACTGTGGTTTTTCTTTTTCCATTTTGCTTTCGGGTTGACATTTCTAATTTCCATTGTGACTATGTGTGTTTGTGTTTTAATAAATACAGTATCAACACAGTGTTTGAAAAGTGGCTTATGATTATTAATCCTGGCTCCATGACCGCTTCATTAGAGGACAAGGGAACACCATGCAACTCTCTGATGATCGTCCAAAATGAGAGAAGGCCCATCACTCTGGGAGTTGCTGGAGAGGGAGGAATGAAAGAAACAGGATGAAGTGGAGCAAAGGAAAATATTTCTAGCAGTGAGGTCCAGGAGGCCTGTGGAACAACATCCCCAGGGGAAGTGATGGAAACCCCACAGGTTGAGTCACTTAAGGCTGGACTGGCCAAACCTCTGGGAGAGAACAACAATCCCACACTGGCATCTTGGATGGGCTACATGATCTTGTGAACCTTTTCAATCTCTAGTTTCTCTGACTCAGCTGAAAGGGTGGAGTGGAGGAAAATGTGAAGTCAGAGGTCTATGTGCCAGGTGGGCACCTGCCAAATCATTTTTGATTCTTGCCATAATTAGATCTCTTCCTCAGATGATAAATAAAGATTAAAATCTGAGTAGCCGTGTATGTTCCACAGAACAGAAGATTAAAGTAGCTGAGCAGGCCACCAGAAAATTCAAAAGGCTAGAAGTGAGCTTCAGAGCGATAAAGGACTCTTCTGCATCTCCCTTGCCCCGTCCTCCTCCTGCTCTTTCTTCTTCTGTCATTGGTGTTCAAGGCAAAATGATTTTAAAATAATAAGACAATATTAACGAGTAATATGTAGACAAAGGACTGATGAGGTGTCCAGAATGGGCAATGGATCAAGTGCCCTGTACGGCATATTTTACAGCAAAGTGTTTGCCACATCTGCCAACCAGACCAAATTTTATAGGCACAAACAGAACTTTGCTGTCTTGGCTAGCTGACAGAGTTGGAGGATAAAAAAACAGAGGAAGGGTGTGTGACTGTTGCTGAGCTGTCTTCTCTTAGTGAAAAGGCCAGAACTGCCAGAGCACACAAAGGTCAAACAATGCAGTACCTTCAACATGCAGCAAGCAGCATAAGAAAAAAGAAAAAACTTTTCTTTTTTACTCTAGAGCAGCCATTCTGAACCTTTTTTTTTTTTTTTTTTGCTTTACCATAAACACAATATGAAAGAAATATAGGCCGAATCAGAATTGTATAAGTTGCATAATGAATCTTATAAGGTGGTGTGTGAAGAATTGTTTCCAGTCTGTGGCCCCCTTCAAATGTGCCAGGGGCCCCCAGGGGGCTATATGGCCCCCATTGAGAATGGCTGCTCTAGAGCAAACATGCTTGGCCCCAGTCTGTATTACAGCCAGTGCACACACAGGTGGAGAGGGAAGGTATGAGAAGTCTCACACGGAAGTCACTGCTTTGGTAAGGTATATATGGTGAATGCAAACATGTTCTCATTGTGTTGTCATGTGATGCTATGCCCCTTAATAAAAGGTGGATAGCACCCTTCAGCAGGAAGCATTGGGAGCATTGAATGCTTGTTTCTTGTTGTCTCTGCAGACAACAAGACATTCATCCAAACTGTTCCCTGTGCCTCTGTTCCTCAGTTTTTAATTGAAGCATCTCTTTGACAGCACAGTTACTGTTCAGAACAGGGCCATAAATCTAGACAGGCAATTGAACCAGAATGCTAAAAGTTACTTTTTAAAGCAATTGATTATAATTGTAGTTCCAATGCCCCAATGGCAGTTAGTTGCTATTGCAGTTACAGTTAAATGTTATTGCTTTCCTTGCTGGTTTTCAAAAAGTAATTGAAATAAATATTTCTTCTTTTTTAAAATCTTAATATCAGAAGCTGCTCAATAAAGCACATTCTGCTCTTGTCCAGTTCATTATCCACTTCAGCCTCTACAACATCAGGCAGCTCCACAAGCCAGCATTTGGTCAATGGGATATTCTCCTTCCACCAGTTCGTGGGGCCACACTCCATAAGTATAGAAGAAGCAAAAAAAAGTTACAGATACACACTACAAAAGTAATGACATTGTCTGTAGTTGTGTCACAGGCTGTAACGTAACTTAGGGCTCTTCCAGACGGGGCAAAACTGATGCTACAGTTTTTCACAGTTGGTCACAGTTCATCTTGAAGGACAGCAGGGTTTACCAGGATTTGCATCCATACTGAAGTCTAAAAATCCGCGTCTCTAAAACTCCTTCTCTTGGGAGATCTTTGAAATTCTTTTTTGTTAATATCCTCACCCCTGCTACAGCTTGTTTTCTTCCTGTTGTTGCTGTTTAATGTAATGGCATGCTAATTAAAAGCTTCTAATTGAGAGTCTTTTGACATGGAAATGAATACCACTAGAAGCTTAGAAAATATAATGGCACTAAACACCAACACTCCAGAGCAAACCCTAGAATGAATGAATGAATGAATGAATGAATGAATGAATGAATGAATAAATAATCTATGTTTTCAGGAGGAAAAATAAATATGCTCAGGAAGCCCAGAATTTGTTACTCTTGGTACCACGACAACCATTATGTCATATGGTTTGGTGGAGAAAATATCAAAATAACAAGTGATAAAACAGGTACTTTTACAAACGTTCCCTCTGGATAAGCTCTTAGCTATATATTATTGGAAAACGCAACTAGTTTCTTTCAAGCAATGAGTTTTGGAGTGTGAGAGTAGAGTTGTAGGCGGCTGAGACAGAAGGAATCAGAACAAGGGAAGGCCCAAGCATAGGGCAAACAATTAGAAGTTAGGCTAGAGATCAGGACAATTCGCAGTCAGGAGAAACTATCAGGGAGAAATCCCAGCATAAGCAGGAAGGCTTTATAGCCCTTCCTGTTGAGGTGGACCAGTGGAGAGCATGGGTAGGCAGGCTCACTCCAATACCAGGGATCTTCTGCTGATTTAGGAGACACTCTATTCTATAGCAATGGTGGTTTGTTATGCAAGGTCATTTTACACAGAACTGTAGAACTCTGTTTATAGTCCTAATATCTCTAAACAGAGGAGGAGAAGGATGTCATAGCATGTCCAGCCAGGCACAGCAAGGTTCCTCTAATAACACAAAAGTACTCTCCATATTCATTGGTTCATTGTAAAAAACAAAAAGTCCCCTTCAGAGAAAAACTCTGCATCTATTCAAAAGCGTGCAGCTGAAGTGCGAAGATGTCAGAAGTTGGCAAACCTGTTATGAACGTTTGTGAACAAAACATCATTGTATGAATAGAGGTGAACGTTGGCATAAGATTATATATCTGGACAGAGAACACCACCTAGTTGCCAATTTCATCCTGTCCTTCATGGGTAGCATCTAGAATAAATGACTTTTCAATATGAGAGGGGACAAATGGCTCTTACAATCCAAAAAGCCAGGTGTTCAGTGTACCATGATTTATTAGAAGGTTCTGGAAAAATTCTTTTTTTTTTTTAAGGTTTAGAAAATTTGACACAACTAGAGAAAAGTGATTTAATTTTGGTAACTTTTCAGCCACATTTCATAGGAAACATGTTTTTATTGGGCAAAATCTCAAAAGCCCTTCTTAGGGGAGAATACATCTGTGTAATGAGAGAAGGACAAAGTAATCAACAGGATGTTTGATGTGAAAGAGAGCACCAGAAAATTTAGCAAATACAGATAATTATAAAAAGGGTATTTTTGTTGTTGTTGTTTTTAAGATGATCTATTTCTGCTCAACTGCCATAGAGGGCAAACCAGAAATATCTGATGGTCGTTTAGAGTATTAAAATATTTGGCTTTAATTTTATTGCTGATAAACTGAAAGCCCAGAAATTGGACATATCAAAACAATACTACACCAGAAGGATCAGGAGTGTGACTACAGTCTGCTGCAGTCTAAATAGGGTCACTTGAAGTCAGGGAAGGAGCGGTAAGCCATTTGGTGCAATCCTTGAAGTGGTATATTGAGCTTATACAGCCCTCCAGCTCCTCCTGCTTCCATTGAACACTTTCCCTGGCCCTCTGCAGGGGAAATTACTACTTTTGCCTGTGCTAGATCATCACTGATGCACTGAATCACTTTGTTTTGTGTGTAGTGCTGATGGAGAAGCTGCCCACAGCCACAGTTTTAATCAGCACCTCCACACAAAGGCAAAGAATTTTAAAAAAATGTAAATGATTCAGAGCAATAGAAATGGTCTAGCAGATTCAAAAAATAACTTTACTTCCCATGCTTCTCTGCAGAGAAGCAAGGGAAGTGTTCAGTTTGCTGGTATTCTGAACCGGCTTGCTTATCAAACCACTTTGCAATAACAGAAAGTGAAACCAGAAGGAGCCTTGACAGCTTGGGCAACTGCAAGGCTTGATTTTAGTCCATTCCCAGCATTTGCATTGTTGGGGATGGACTAAACTAGAGCAGACCAACCCATATCAGAACAGTAGAACCCCCTGACAGGGGCTCAAAAAGGTGCAGGTTGGAGTGCTCTGGGGGCAAAATGGTCTGCTTTAGCGATTGCATCATGTGGTGGCTGTAAAAAAGAATGAACCAATCCACTTCCAACATGCACCAAACAGCAAGACAAATGCTTATCTGAATAATCCCCCAGTTTTCCTTAACTGCTAGAGCATCGTGATCTCCAAGCTTAAACCTGACTTGAAGAGAAGTTTTAGAAGAAAAAAGTGCCTAATTTTGTCAAGGAGAAAGGGTTGCTCTTAAAGTTGGGTCTTTCTCAGTCTCTTTCTCCCCCTACCTCCATCTCAGAGTTCAGGGATGAAGAAGTTGTAGCCCTCCAGATCTTGTTGGATTACAGCTTTTACTAACCCTGTCTATTAGGGTTAGTAAAAGTTGTAACGCTGGCTGGGCCTAAAGGAGTCCAGTAACCTCTAGAGAGCCATTCTTATTCACCTTGAGAATGTCAGCATTACTAATCTTACTTGTTACTCTTACTTCTTACACACAGACTGGTCTTACGAAAAACCACAGATCTTATTTTCAGTTCCCTAACAATCAGTTTGAATTTTTATCTGAAAAAGAGCTTCCAACAGCTGCTTGATCGGAATCAAATGACAAATTAGAAATATGGGAATCCCTGCCCCCCCTCCTTCCATAACAATTATTCTTAATGTGACTGGATCTCTTTTGCCTTCTCTCAAATATTCTGACACCTAAAGATCTTTCACATTTAAGTTGAATAGACCTTTAATGGAATGGACCAGTCATAGGCTGTGTCTGAAGGAGTCTGATGAGAGGCTGGGTGGCCTTTGGCCAGGGGTGCTACGGTTGTATCTTGCACTGTAGATTCAGCCTTCTGTTAGATGGAACAGGTCTCAGAAATCCAGTCCAAATCTATTAAACTATAGAAGGTTTGGGGCTGATTTACCTGGAAACTATGGAAAGTTACACACAAAATCTGCTAAAGATCTACGAATGTTGCACTTAACTCTCTCTTTTCTTTTCTGGTCATATGGGCCGTCTAGGTTTTTAAAGGTTCTTTTCCTATAACCTGTCAGGCAAACAAGGCCATGTATCAGGAGTAACACAACTGTTACTGAATTTTAGCAGCCTTCATCAATGGTTGCACAACCACTGAGTCTGCTATCGAATGCAGCAGCAACCACAGAAATAAATATTCCTGTAGTATATTTATTTATCTAAAAAATATTTATACCCCACCTTTCTCTGAAAAGGACCCAAGGTGGCTTACAGTATTGAAAAACAAACAATATTGAAAACTAAGAAGAATAAATTATTGCAGTATTTAAAAAGAATTAAATATAATATTAAAACTGGTAGATAAAAAACAAATCTAAAAAGACATTAAAAACAACAAAAACACAACAGCCTCATTTTAAGAACCCCCTCTCAGGGGCCCAGTCACTTAGAGAAAGGCTTCCAGAAGAGAAAGTTCTTTGCCTGCCTGCAGAAAGATAACAAAGAGAGGGCCAGACTGGCCTCATGGAGGAAAGAATTCCAGAGTTTGGTAGCAACAACCGAAAAGGCCCTTTGGGATATAAATATCAGTGGCTAATAGTCGAATAAAAGGCATCTCATTCTACTGCTGTGTCCTCTCACACACAAGAATCAAAAACTACATTTTTTTTCTTCTTGCCTGCAAGACATCAACATATTTTCTCCTTTTATCCAAGTGGAGCTGTCACAAAACCTTTTTTTTTTCTTTTTGGTAAATGGATTTTTCAATAGATGTAACCTTGTTGCACGGACTTTTTAAAAAAACATAAGCACTGGATAGGTTGTTTGCGAATTCTCAAGCAATCATCCATTGCTTCTGGGCTGTCTGTGTGTATATTGTAGGCATCTGCATTGTCTGCAGATCAATGTGCAAAAGTTGACAGAAACAGGGTATGTATTTGATTTTCAGGCAACTACAGGGTGAAGCAAAGAGTTTCTGTTCAATCCCTCTGTGGAACAACACCACAATGCATCCTTTGCATTCCATTCAGCATTCATCCGGCGAAAACTGGATAGCAATTCGAATTGAGGAAAATTCAAAGTAATACAGTAGACTGAACTCCTAGCACCAAAGCAAAATATGAGTGACAGCTGAACCTCCAAGACAGTCTAAGATATCCCATGGACTTTCCAACCACTGAAGCACTAGTGACTGCTCAGGTTGAGGTCACTGGATGGTAGATATATCCTCTTGTAGCTGTTTCATCAGCTATTTCATGGAACTGTAAGTTGAAGACAAATGACTTATGTCACTCTCTAAATAGCTTTTCAGCATTCAGAAATATTTTCTTCTTCTTTGTTCTCTCACTCAGTTTAGTTTACTCAGCTTTCCTGAAATACTATTACACTGCCAGGTTTGAGTGTGTCTGATTGTAGAAGGGTGATTGTTGTATAAACTTTGAGCAGATAGGTCACACAATGAAGGTGTGTGTTTCCCCTCCCCACCATGCTTTTTCTTATTATTATTATTTTCTTTTGGGACAAGTCATGGAAATACCCAACCACTTCCTGCTGGCCTTGGTGCCAAAGGGTGCCAAGAGAAGCCAGACTTCCTCACTGTATTGGGATTTCCTCCCCTCCTTTTGTTGGTTCTTTTGTTGTTGTTGTTGTTGCAGTGGTGCAAATAGTAGACAGGGAAGGACCACCTGGACATAAGGGACTTTAAGTGACCTTAGAAGCTAGATTTTTGTCTATGCAGGATCCAGGAATCAGAAGAAGGTGGATAGTAAAGACACGGCTCATTCTTCCTTTCCTTACACATGTCTTGTATAAGAACATTCCTTTTCTTCTTTTTACAAAAAGTTACAAATGTAACTTTTTTACCATTTCCCTGAAATTGATGGTATCCCATAGCTGCCTTCAGGTCACAGCTGCTTGCATTTCTCTTGATAGGTAGGAATGTTTTTTTAAAAAGGGATCTGGAAACACGCAGAAAGTATTGTAGACCCTGGGGCAGAAGAGGTTGGATTACAAAGACCTGATCTATATGCCCTATGTTTGGATTCAGCCCTACCTAGTGTATACTTTGCTTCATAAAAGGAATAGGTTCTAGTTGTGCACAGAGATATGTTGTGCAAATTACACAACTCTCCAAGAAAAAGTGCTCCTTGTGTTTGTTATTCTGGCATTGGAGGTGTGTCGCTGATTTCTCAGCAGGAGGTCCTAACACATTGAGACAGCTGGTCTTGAAAATGACTAGTTTTTCAGGATTTGTCACATACGTACCTCGGTGAAGCACCTCATCCTGCTTAGACCAAGGGCCACCCCTGGGTGCCAAATCACTTTTCCATGCCTTATAGTGAGTGCTGAAGACTGGCAAGGTAGAAGGTGAAGGGAGAAGATAAGGTATCCCCCCCCCCCCCAGTTCCACTAAATGTCAAGGTCATGCTTCTATCAGGAGCATCACTGATTTTGGTAAGTGGGAATGGGGAGGAGAAAACAGCCAAAGCACCCCCCATTTTGCCCACCCTTGCTGTAGGGGGTATTTAAGTATAACATATACTTTCCTGCCTGTGTAAACCATTAGCAAGATATAAACAGAAGATATAAAGAGGTAGCCATGTTAGTCTGTTTCAGCATATTTAAAAAAAAGAAAAAAGAAAAGTCTTGTAGCACCTTCAGTTGAGCATTAACTTTCTTGGATTACAACAATCCATATTGGGTTAGATGGTTAGTTTTTCTTTGCTTAAAGATCTGGCATGGCTCCAGTTAGTGTTTTTACTAGCCCAACCCAGCTGGATTTCGAAGGGGCAGAGGAACTAGAGACCAAATTGCTAACATGCGCTGGATTATGGAGAAAGCCAGAGAGTTCCAGAAAAACATCTACTTCTGCTTCATTGACTACGCAAAAGCCTTTGACTGTGTGGACCACAGCAAACTATGGCAAGTTCTTAAAGAAATGGGAGTGCCTGACCACCTTATCTATCTCCTGAGAAATCTATATGTGGGACAGGAAGCAACAGTTAGAACTGGATATGGAACAACTGATTGGTTCAAAATTGGGAAAAGAGTACGACAAGGCTGTATATTGTCTCCCTGCTTATTTAACTTATATGCAGAATACATCATGCGAAAGGCTGGACTGGAGGAATCCCAAGCCGGAATTAAGATTGCCGGAAGAAATATCAACAACCTCAGATATGCAGATGATACCACTCTGATGGCAGAAAGTGAGGAGGAATTAAAGAACCTCGTAATGAGGGTGAAAGAGGAGAGCACAAAAAATGGTCTGAAGCTCAACATAAAAAAAAACTAAGATCATGGCCACTGGTCCCATCACCTCCTGGCAAATAGAAGGGGAAGATATGGAGGCAGTGACAGATTTTACTTTCCTGGGCTCCATGATCACTGCAGATGGGGACAGCAGCCACGAAATTAAAAGACACCTGCTTCTTGGGAGGAAAGCGATGACAAACCTAGACAGCATCTTAAAAAGCAGAGACATCGCCTTGCCGACAAAGGTCCGCATAGTGAAAGCTATGTTTTTTCCAGTAGCTATGTATGGAAGTGAGAGCTGGACCATAAAGAAGGCTGACCGCCGAAGAATTGATGCTTTTGAATTGTGGTGCTGGAGGAGACTCTTGAGAGTCCCCTGGACTGCAAGAAAAACATACCTATCCATTCTAAAGGAAATCAACCCTGAGTGCTCACTGGAAGGACAGATCCAGACAACAACAACAAATGTGTGCCTAATCAGTAGTAAGAGCCATTGGGTACCATCAAACTTAATCTTAGATATGTGTGTACAGGGTTGCAGGTTTAGACAATTAATTCAAGACTGTTTGGCAGGTTCATGGCTGCATTTGTTTTAGTCATTATGGCTAGAGCTAATCTGTGTTGGATTTATGTTCTTAGTCTGATCTGTCCTGTTCACATAACAAAAAACATGAGTCCATGTCTCTTATAAAGTCAGATCTTGCAAATAATTTTACCTTCTCCATTATAGCGCCCCCCCAGTCCCTTCCAAGAACAGTGTGGTGACATACTACAAGAAACTGATGGTAGAACTGTATCTCTCCCAACAGCCTAGCTAGAAGCAGGAGAAATCCCAGACTCTTGTGATTTGTAACCTGTGTTTTCCAGGAGATTCACTAAGCACATCCTGTACCTTCGGAAACTCCAGTTAAATCAAAAGAGACAAGATCTTTTAAACAGTGCAGCAAAGAAAGTTATGCCTATAGCTTAATGTGAGATTTGGCTTCTTCTCATTCCACAGATGATTCCAAAAGTGGAAGAAGGGGTCTCTTCCGTGGCTGTTTAATTCAGGCCAAGAGTTAAATACACCTCTAATGATGACACTAAGCGGTATAGGACATAATCAAGAGTTCCAGAGGAGGAACCACTAAATATCTGGCAACTCCTCTAGAAACATCCCTTTGTATACTTCTTCTGGTGGACTTCTCTTTCTTCTGTACTTTGAGGGCTGTAAACAAGTGAATAGGTTTATTGCCTGCTAATGTTTTGGACCAATTTTCACTGCATAGATGTTTCAAAATCTTGGCTCAGAGATCTAAATCTGGGTTCAGGCATTGACTGCAGCATCTCCATTTGGTGACCTTTCAAATTCTCATTTTGCACTTCTTTCTCAATGTGATTATATTTGTCCACAGTTCTCTCGATATGACTATCCCAGCTGGTTTTTGCGGCTCGGCCAACCATCTGATGATCAGCTTAGCTTTCCCCTCACTTGGACAGCTTTGATCCAGAAGCTTTTGAGTAGGAGTATTTTAAGACCTTTGTTTGGTCGGTGGAAGGGAAGATTAAAACCGTGCTTTTAATTTAATAATTTTTTTTGCCTTGCACTTTAAGTGGCTTAGTTGTTTTTCATCTTATAACAAAATGTATAGCTGCCAGGATTAGAGAGAAGAAGGAAAGGTTTGCAGATCGTATCACCGTAGAGATGAGATCTGTGAACACAACCTCCGCGGCAGGATATCTTTGTGTAGGAACATGGCCAAATGTATAAATATTGTGAGGCCTGATTCTCCGTGTCCTGCCTGCAGTCTTACAAAGAATCTACCATATATCACACTGACTGTAGCATGCTCTGAAATGCTGTAGTGGGAGACAGAGCCTTCTATATTATCTCTACTAGGTAAATCTTGGATATTGGGTGACTTTATCCCTTTTCAGTTGGCATTCCATAGGGTTGCTGTAGAATTCTACACTTGGGAAAGGCATGAAAAATATCATAGATCATCGCCCAATCATGGCTGCAAAATGTACATAATGGTAGAGTCCTTGCCTTGCTCCTTGCAGTAATGATTCTACAGCACTACCTCCCTGCTATGAAAAGTTATTCTTGCACACAGCCTGCAGCACTTGTACGACACAGCTATTATTTTTTAACTGAACTGAAACACAGCAGAATGGGAGAGGACTTAGAACTATTAAAGTATGATCTCTTGGTCTTGCTTTTTCATTGTTGATGTTGTCATTGTTATGTGCCATCAAGTCACCCACAACATATGGTAACCCTATGAATGAACGATCTCCAGAAGGTCCTGATCTCAACATTTTCATTTTGAATAATGAGCAATTACATAATGCTTTGCAGTATGGTTCTAGCAGCACAATCCTATATATGTCGATGGGTCCTTTTAGCTGCTTTAGGTCCTTTTTAGGAGAAAGGCAGGGTAAAACTATTTTAAATAAATAAATGTTCAAAAGTCCCATTAAGCTTATTAGGACTATTCCCCAGGCATGATGTTATAGAATTGTCTCATACCTTTGCATGGGTGAGGTGTGTTTACTCAGAAATAATCCCTCTTGTGTTTAGTGAGGCTTCTACCTAGGAAATGTCAGTAGGATTCCAGTCTTACAGTGCAATCTTATACAAGTCTATTCAGAAGAAAGCCTGGCTGAGTTTGATGGAGAAAGTAGGTACAGAGCTGCAGGCTTCGTGGCTTTTACAGCAACCAAGGAGCATATAGGGCATGATTATTTTCTCCACAGAAATTTATTTAAGGAAGGGTTGTCTTCCTGAGAACACACCTGTCCCTTTAATTTGGGGGGGGGGGACCTCCTTCTCGGTTCCCTTCACATGAGATGCAAGACCCAAATCCTTAATATTTGACTAGGGAGCATGCAGGTGGCTCTTTTGCCCTGCTGAGAAGTAAACATACAGGAGTCAATCCAGACCAGCCTCATAGCACAGGAAGAAAGGGAGATTTAACATTTTCTTTCCCCACTGTGTTCTCAACCTAAACCTGGGCCCTGGCCCTCTCCAACATGCAGGAAAAGGGGCTCATTTTAATTCATTTGAAGCTCCCAGACACAACAGGTGACAATGTTATAGCTGTTATAGCTTCTGCCACCACACCATGTCAGGAGTACAACACAGGCAGTGCAGCACACATAGCTGTTTCCTCCAAGACAGATGAATGGGCAGCGGACACAGGAGAAATAGCCAAGTTTATTAGCCAACACTCCCAGTTCTGCTGCCTGGTGGGGTTGCATCGTTTTACCTAATCACAGAGCTGATCCTGCCATCACCTGACCCCTATGGCTGTGGTGGTTTTGTTTTTGTTTTTTGCTTGGTTGGTTTTCTTGTGGCCAATGAATCTGTTATTGCTTTTTTCACTAAGTGTGTTTTCAGTGCCTGCTTTGGTACCTCATGCTGATACTGTTCCTAATTATTTCAAAAGGGTGTTTTCTTTTAATGCAAGCCACAGAAAATATTGCAGACAGGCAAGATGAAAGAATGAAATAGAAAAATAAACATTGTTCCCATTTTACAGTTGTGGAACAGGAGCTGACAGTTAGTCCAAGACCACACAAGTAAGTCCAGGGCTAAGGTTGGATTTCAGTCTATGTTTCCTAGTATTCCCAGTCCAGTAGGGAACACTCTGCCTGTATACTGAGTTGCTTTAGTCAAGTCAGCAGACTTTTGCATTTTGTAAACGCAGCTTTCCTCCACAAATCCCAACTGGAAAAGTATCCAGGTTCTCACTGGTTTTGCTTCTCTGTGTGTGAATCATTGGGCAAGATCCATATATTCATCTATATATATTATCATTCATACATACATATACATATATATGAGAGATTTTTCAGACTGGGTGGCATTGGACAAAAATTATTTGGAGTTAGGCTGGAAAGCAAAGGCAAAAGCAACAGTGAGAAGAAAAAATAGCTTTTCCAGATGTTGTCCTCTGGATAGCAAGCTCACCTGGATGTCACAGAAGGAAAGAGCTTTAGAAAAGGCCCAACAGTAATGAGAAGAGCACACGGTCCATTGGCTGGGCCAGAGACTGTTCCCATGGATGCAGCAAGTTTATGGGACAAAGTAAGAGGGATACATACTGTATTTGTAACAAATACGTGCACCTCCTGCTTTGCTCCATAAACTCCTCACATGGATGGGAATGGGCCCTAACTGTAGCTGCAAAGGTCTGAGAACAGGAAACAAGCTCTAAGGGGGAAAGTTGGAAAAGGAAGGAAGCATGGCTACTCTTGCAAATTCCCTCTCTAAGAGTCAGACCAAGAAGGTCCTAAAGAGGCATTCCACAACTGTTTCATAAGCTGTTGCTGGTCATGGGTGGTGCAAGAAAATCCCTTCATTAGAATCCATTTCATGAAAGGGAAGAGTTGGTGTGTTCCTATGCTGTTGCTGTCATTATTTCACAGATTTTTGGATGACGTAATCTTAGTTAATGCTTCAATTGCTGTCATTGTTCTTCCTTGTTTGCTTCAGCTTTCTAAATGGGAAAATAATTAGCTTTCCACACTCTCACACACAAACACACTTCACTCCATATGGTGAATCTCCATAGTCCTATTCAGTTGTTAAACCCTGTGTTCTATACTCTAGCCCTGTGCTGGAACACTCTTCCCTTGTCATCCCTGCTTTTCGTGCTCCCCTACAAATGGAATGTGACAAGTCTAAAGAGAGATCCTGATTTTCCAGGGTCTCAAATCATATGGAGAACATTCCTCAATAAAGGAGACTTTCCCTCTTCAGATTCATCACCTTTCACATGTAGAAAGAGACCACAAGGAGACTTAGCAGGCAGTTAGAATGTTCCCCTCTGTGCATGAGTATCCCAAATTTTACAACTACATATAATGTTTCAAGCAGCAGACTCTGGTATTGCATTGTTTCATGCCAGTCCTTATTCACAAAGCTGGAGGTCTGTACTGTCTGTTGGTCAAGCTATTAGTTCAGTCAAAATAAACCAGTCACCTTTACAACATGGAGCAGACAGAGCCAAAATATTTTGGTAGTCTGTTCATTAAAGGTGCCAGGAATATGGACAGGAAGCACAGAATAGCAGGTGAGACTTTCCATGTTGTCGTTGTCATCCACAAAGTCTCTGCTGGCAGCATACACAGAATTTATAGCTCACAGCCAATCACTTCCTGGTGTCTAGCTGTTTCCAGTTAGCACCCAGACAGCTTTGAAATGCTGGCTATGCTTTTGCTGTAATCTTCTCAATCTGCATCTCTACCTGGGACAAACAAGCATCATGTCTACGGCACTCTCTTTATCTTCTGATACTTCCCCGTCAACTGTGCAGCTTCTGGAATAACACTGACCACTGTAAATGTGAATTTCCCTTCTACGCCAGCCTCACCTGGTTGCATGAGGTCTTCCTCCTTTTCTGAAGCTGACTCAACAAAGTGAGACATGACACTGTGTAGGATTCTCCTCTCCCTAGCTTGGAGTTCACTAAAACACCCCATCCAACTATCTACTCACATCTGAAACATTAATCAACAATCATTAAAAGATCCAAAGTAGTCTTTTCTCATTCCTTCAGCAGTTGGAGTTCATAGACAAGCATGCTCCAAACCCATATCTGCAGAACGTTTTTCTAAATTCCAGCATCCTGCCTGCATATTGCCTGAAAAAACCAAACTACAAACATTTAGTTCAAAATGCTCTTGTCCCCTAAATGGTTTTACAAGGCAAATTAAAGTGGGTTTGGAGGGAGAATCAAGAGATTGTTGCTAGCATGAGAATTCTTCACCATCCTTTTTTGGATTTTTCATATCAAATCTTTCTGTTATGTTTTTTGTCAGAGAACAAACTAGTATTTCTTACAGTAGGAATGGGGAATCTTTCCACCCTGTCATATTTTTGACTGCAGTTCCCATAATCCCATTGGGTTTGTTGACTGGGGCTTCTGGGATCTGAAATACAAAACATGCAGTAGGCCAGATGTTCCTTACCTTATTGTTATGGTATTAACAGTGTGTGTGTTCTTCTTAAGGAAACAAGCAAAAACAAGATAAAAATAAAACAGATACTGCAAATCTATTCCTGGAACAAATTTCCAGAGAGGCAGCAGGGTTAATCTATTGCAGAAGAATCAGCCAAGAGTCTTGTGGTAACTTAAAGATTTAGTGGCTGAAATCCTGATGTACAGCTCCATGTGTGCAACAGGGATGATGTCATCACGGGTGGCAAATCACAACTAATTAAAGGCAATCTTGGGTGCACATGACTTGTATACAGGGGCTGAAATTCTGTTGGGTAGTATAATAAGTTGCACTAGAATAGGTCTATTGAATCAGTGGGGATTTAGTGAGTCAACTCTTCTGTAATTTTCATTTATTCAAATGGTTTTACTCTAGTTGCCACTTACTTTAGCATAGTAAGTTGCAACTAGAGTAGGACCATTTGAATCAATGGAATTTAGGAAGGACTCACCAAATTCCC
The DNA here is from genome assembly GCA_037013535.1 of Intellagama lesueurii. NCBI lineage: Eukaryota > Metazoa > Chordata > Lepidosauria > Squamata > Agamidae > Intellagama > Intellagama lesueurii. The sequence continues at coordinate 117,087,165 of JBAJHW010000001.1, forward strand.
ACCGATTCAATGGGCCTAGTTTAGTACAACGTACTGTGATAAGCAACAGGATTTCAGCCAGTCTTACAGTTGCATGCACCCCAAAATTGCCTTTAATCTATATTGATTTGCACTGCTGCTAACATCATCATCTTTGTGCATGCAGAGCTGTGAAACAGGATTTATTGAAGGAGGCCTTTAGTTAGCAGTTATTTGCCACTGCTGATGATATCATCATCATCTTTGCACACGCAGAACTGTGCAATTGGATTTCAGCCAACATGTTTTATGTGGCACAAGGCTGCACCTGGTGAAGAAAGCTACATCTTGGTTGTAATATACATGAAACATCACTGGCTGGTTATTACCCAGGGCTCAGTTTGTGTCATAGCTCACCAAATCTGAGCCTCAGCATCCATTTCTAATTGCAGGGCTTAATATTTGAAATAAAAAAAAACATGGCAGTGCAAGCGGAAGATGCCTGGAGTACATTTCCTTCACTACTGCAATGTATAAAGACAGTCCCAACCAGTGCTGGCCTTAGTCGAAATAGTTTGCATAACCTACTGTCTAACAAAAGAGAAGGAATTATTTCCATAGCCCTGGATAGCCATATTACCCAACTAGTTTCTAGATATTCTAACTAGCCACCCAATTTTCATGGATTCCCATCAAGCCATCTTGAGAGTCAGCTGATGCAGATGCAACACATCCACATCCACCGTTTTGTGGCTTGCATCTATGAAATCAAAGGATTTCCGCTCGTAACATCCTAAGGATAAGAAACCCACACACAGTTTTCATCTTTGAAATCTCAGGAGTGGGATCCTGCTGAACTGGCAACTCTATTGTTGATAATGCTTTGAGAAATCAGTGTCTTTATTGCATTTAAAACGCATCTGTCAAAGGAAAAAAAATCTTTTGACTACCATTTTTTAAGAAAAATATGGAGGTATAAATCCAACAAAAGGTCAAAAAAGGAAGCAGAAGAAAAGTTTAAAAGAAATCAGTGGGACCTGTGGAAGCTTATACTACTGGGAACCTGATCTTCCTAAGAGTTCTCTATCGCCTTCTGTCCAGGTTGCAGACACAGGGTCAAATTAAGTGTTGTGGGGGGTGGAGTTTCCCTATGATTATATCCATTTCTATCTCATTATGGAACCTCTTCCTGTACTTCAGCAATTAGACCTGTGTTTACTTTCCAACAGCTGATCACAAAATGAAGCCTCTTAAATGCAAGACACAAAAATGAAGAATATCATCATCAGTTATGACAGATTTATTTCACCACTGTAGAAAGTATGTCATGTAAACCCATGCTAGGCATACTGTCTTGTTTGACTCATAAACACATTACCACCTGGCATTTGCATCACCTCCTGTGAAGAAAGCAGGATACAATGTCAGGGTTTATCATCATCACTCACTCCTTTTGCCTTAGCCCGTTCACTTATCCACAAGAACTCTCCCTTTGCCTTCTTCCAAGTTGTGCTGCAAGACGTAACCTGTTGTGAATTGGTTTCGGTTTGGTTTTGGCTTTTTTCTGTCAGATGTTAATTGTTCTGAAGCATCCTTTTTTCCATGTTGGTTACCCCTGAACTAGTTTGTGACGACAGTTTCCTTAGTAAAATTAAGGAGGAAAAAAAATGAAGCCACAATTCCTGTCACTAAGCATTGGTGAGCCAAGAATACTTGGTGCATACCCTCTTTCTACACCAAAGCAAAGATAGGTAGGTAGGTGGGCAGGCAGGCAAAAAGGTAGACAGATGTTGATTTATGTAGATAGATCTTCCATTTCAGATAAACACTTCTGGGTGACATATTTAGCCGCAGCTGAAATGTGGCTTGGGAACATCCGTTCATGAAAGTTTCTCCATAAAACTAACCTTGTTTTCTAAACTTTTCATTACTCATGAAAATGTCGTTGCTATTCTCCTAGTGGTTAAATAGCATGAGTCATGGCTGCAAATATATATATATATATATATATGATGTAAGACAGCACTCTGAAAAGCAGAGCGCTCTTCATTAAAAAAATTTAAAGGGCAGAAAAATATTTTTTAACATTTTTTAACTCTGTAGTGTCATAATGCTATGTATAAGAAACCCAAGCAAAAAACTCTACAGGAAAAAAAGGAAAGTTTAACTAGTCTACAAAAGGTGCTTACTGTATAATCCATTGTATTTGTTAGCCTTGAAGGACACAAATACATTAACTCAAGTGGGTATACAAAAATAAGTAAAATAAAACACATCTCAGATATTACAAGATCAGATATCATCAGATATCACAATCCGTGACTGAATTTCCCAATACATCTATTTGTTTGATAATTCAGCTGGTAGAGGTGCAACAACTGAAGTGGAGCCATACCCCTAAAGAAAACATACAAATGAAGGTCGGGGTAAGGTGGGGGTGGAGTACAGAGGAACATAAGAAAAGCCAGACTGAGCCCCTACTTAAAAGTCTACCTAGTTCAGCATTCCGTGTTCATAATGCCCAACCATGTGTCTATATGAATTCTGCAAGGTGAACATGAATACGTACAATAGCAAACTCCCCAGCAATGAGGGGATATACTTGAATCATAGAATTGTAGAATAATGAAGTTGGAAGGGGCCTATAAGGCCATCAAGTCCCAAACCCTGTTCAATGCAGGAATACAAATCAAAGGATATCTGCCAGGTGATTATCTAAGTCTTTCTTGAATGCCTCCAGTGTTGGAGCACTCACCAACTCCCGGGGTAACTGGTTCCACTGTCGTACTGCTCTAACAGTTAGGAAGTTTTTCCTGATATTCAACTGAAATCTGGCTTCCTTTAACTTGAGCCCATTGTTGCGTGTCCTGCACTCTGGGATGATCGAGAAAAGATCCTGCCTCTCCTCTGTATGACAGCCTTTGAAAAGTGCTATCATATCACCCCTCAGTCTTCTTTTCTCATGGCTAAATATGCCTAATTCTTTCAGTCTTTCCTCATAAGGCTTGGTTTCCAGCCACTTGATAATTATTGTTGCCCTTCTCTGAACTTGTTCCAATTTGTCATCATCCTTCTTGAAGTGTGGTGTCCAGAACTGGACATAGAACTCAAGATGAGGCCTAACCAGTGCCAAATAGAGGGGAACTAGTACCTCACAGGATCTGGAGTACTGCCTCCAAAACTAGTAGTAATATCAGGAAAGAGGGGGAAGACACTGTAGCCCTAGCCCAACTTTCTGGTTGCTTTTCAAAAAAAGTAAATCATGGAAGACCTATAAATATGCTGGAATATGTTCAGAGAAAGATGTAATCTGGAAACCAAGCAAAATCTATGAGGGACAGTTGAACTAGATGTATTTAGCTTAAAAGAGTGACAATTATTGGGGTGATATGATAGCAACTGTCAAAGAGCTGTCAGATGGAAGATGAAGCCAGCTTGTTTCTTGCAGCTCCAAACCAGAGGATTCAAAAGACAAGAAAGGACATTTAAACTAAATATTGGCAAGTACTTCCTGAAAATAACAGCTCTTTGACAGTGGAAAGGATTGCCATGTAGAGTGGTGGATGAATAATTTTAAACAAAGGTTGGATGTCCATCTGTCAGGGATGCATAAATTATGGATTCCTACAATAACCAGTGGTTAGACTAAATGACCCTTGGATTCTCTTCCAACTCTACCACTCTGAGACTCCATGATTATATCTCATGATGGCTCTTCTGAGTTACATCTGGGTCTTGGGTCTCATCCCACATCAGTGCTCTTCTTGTGGCCTTATCCATTCTAACACTGAAAAAAACCCCAATAAAACTTGTAATAAAATAAATCAATAAATAATCCTTTTTTAAAAATGCAACTTGGTTTATCTTCTTTTTGGCCACTAAGAATCACGTCTAGAATTTGGAGACAATCTGAGATTAAAATGGAATTTGTAGCCAGGAGGCAGACAAAACAAGTGTGCAATTGTAGTAGAAATTGTAAACATTGTAAAGGAAAGTAGTAGAAATTGTAAAGGAAGCGCCTCCTCTTACACAAAAAGCACATGCTATAAAACACTAACATAGGCATAGGGTCTTATTACATGTTTGCCGAATGTGTCAAATGTGTAATACTTTCAGGTGTCCTTTCAATTTATGGGGACGGGGGTGAATCTGCCTAAGGGTAATTTATCAATTACCCCTTTAGAAGTAAGGATTTTATAAACCTTTGTTTTCATATTCTCTCTCCTCTGTTGCATATCTGACTTACACTGTCACAAGCCAGCTTCCATCAGACACCACCAGCTTTCCTAAATTATATTTAAAATGAGGATCTTGACCTTCCCAAGCAATTTGGGAAGATTTGCACAGCTATTGAGAATAACCAAAATGGGAGGTCTCAGATTTTCAGTTGCCACTGAAGTGCTTTCCACAATCAAGACGGCCATTCCTTTGTTACCTAGCAACCTACATAATTTAGGCAGCAAGGCAATACCTTGAACTCAGCACTGTCACTCAGAAGAGAAGGGACTAACTGGTACTAGACTGGGGTGCACAGGTGGGAGGTTCTCTTTCAGTTATCTACCTGGAACACGTTTCCTTTCTAAAAACACAGGATTTTTCTGAGCAGGCCTGTCCAGCAGTAGTCCTTTCTCCATGACTTGCTTTTCCTCATCCACATAGATCCATGATGACTGTTTTCTTCTTTTTCACAGCAAATCTGAAGTACACAGCTAGCTGCTTGGATTTTGGTCCTTGAGAGGTCACCACAACCTCTTGCTTCCAGAGATGAATAATGTAGTTTGTGTTATACAGAACACAGTTGAAATGGCAGCTGAATCTTTCTTCAGTGCTTTATCCATCAAACGAGAGAGTAGTAACAAGCCTAGCTGTGGCCTCTCTTCCAGCAACTTGCCACTGCTTGCTAAGAGCTGGCTGGATAGCTCATTGGGTTGGACCACCTATAGCCAGGAGTTCGGTTCCTCACTGTGCCTCACAGGAGAACAGTCAGCTTGTATAGCCATGGGCAAGACTCACAGTCTCAGAGCATCGCCGGAAGGAGGGACTGGTAAACTAACAATGAGCATTTTTTACCCAGAAAGCCCTGGAAGGATTACTGTAAGTTGGAATCAACTTGATGACATATCATTACTTTTATTATCTTTCAAAGACTTTGTTAGATGCCAAAAGAGTGGCTAAATAATGCATGGTTATGTGAGGAAATCGGGTGCTACGACAAACAGATGCCTTCCACAATGTTAGTGAGCACGTATTCTGAAAATATCCTAAGTGTATAGTCTAGTTTGACCCTGAAGCAGCAGTTTCATTCAGTCCAATGGCAAGTCTGGCCCTGACTGCATAATACCTGAGGAAGCAGTAAAGCAGATGAACGTTTCTGCTAGTTTAGTAATGCTAATATTGCTGAACTATCTGAGCCGGGATTGAGAAAGCCTGTGTGGTTCTCCAGAAGTTGCACAACTGCAATACCCAACATTCTTTACAACTGGTTGAGACTGGTGCGGTTCAGAGTAAAACAGCATCGGACGGGCCATGGATTCTCTAGCCCCGATCTCAGCCATGATGCTTCATCCCCAGCTCTGTTGCCTTTGCTCCTCACTGTATCCCACATTCCAGAATGTCAGTGACCTGGTTCTGGTGTGACAGCCCAAGTTATTTTTACCTAGAAGCTTTCAAAGACCCTGAGTACCAATTGTAAATTAAACAGGATGTGATTATGCTAATTTACTTCTGGTGTTTAATAAGCCTGGTGTTTAATAAGCCAGGAGCTGAGTCCTGAAACCTGGCAGTTGAGTGCTCTTACGTTTTCAGTTTCAGAGTCCTTTTCTCCTGCTGTTCTTGTTCTCTTTCCCCCTCCTGCTCCTACCTTTCCCGCAGCAGCTGTTTGTGACTGCCAGCTCCCTAACTAGCCTCCTGGCAGAGCCATGTGCTTACAACTATGTATTTTAAAACAACTCCATGTCCCGCATCCTTGAGATTATGAGGAGGTTTGCTTGTACGTTACCAGAGTAACCAGGGAAGCAACTTCCTCAGATTGCCGTGTGAGTCCTCAATGACTTTAATAGCCTTACTGGCAAAGCCCATAGCCCACAATGATATAACCAGAGCCTTTGAGAAGAATGGCCCCCTTTTAATGAGGAAAACGCCTGCTTGCTTGCAACTGTTAATATCGTAAAGGGCCTTTTATGGCTAAGTCAGAAATAAATAATTAAATGCTAAAAGCTTCCATTCTAATGTGAGGCCAGCTAGAAGTGCAAGCGTCCAGGGCTGCCAATTATTTTAACGGTTTCAACCTGTTTCACTAGCACACACCCTCCTCTCTTTCCCCCCACAGGGAGATGGGAGCATTTCTGATTAGCTCTTCAGAAAGGGAAGGAAACACATTAGGAGGTTTTATATTGAGCTGCACCATTCAATTGTCTGGAGAACTCAACAAATCATTGCCTGCAGATGAAAGATTGAACAGGTGCTGCTTGACTTTACACAGCAGCAGGAGCAACACACAACAGCCTCCGCTTGCAACTACTGTTCATGGAAGGACATTTTGTCTGCTTTTTGCTGTAGTGGAGGAGGGGGTGTCGGGATGCTGTCATGAACCTGTCCCAGCATAATTCTCTTTTTCCATTAGAGGAAGCAGTCTGAGAATTGTAGTTTGTTCCAAATCCCAAACATCTCACAGACTACTTGTGATATGGAACAGGACACGTTTGGTTCCACGTGCTTGTCAACTTTCTCACCTGACATGATGTGTTTTGCCAAACCATGACACGCCATGTGAATGTTCTCGAAGGAATTTCAGCCACTGTGTTGCCTCTCCCTTTGAGGCACCTGACAATCCTCAAACGAGCATTCAGAAGCGAAGAGGACAGTGTTGTGCCAAATATTCTGTTTCTGGATGCAGATATCAGCAAAGGAAAATATGGGGCAGCCCCCAGCTCTTCCGAGAAATCAACTGCTGTCTGGCTCCTGTTCCTTCTCAGCAATCAGCAGCCATTCCACCTGGCAGAAAGAGAAAGAGAGCAAGACAGGGCGTAAGGGCCTTCTCCATGAGCTCAGCTCATAGTCTAGCTGCCAGTAGACTCCTTGTCTTCTTCTGCTATCTCAGTTCGAGCTGATGGTCATAAGGACTACAACATAGTCCTTTTGGGGAGAAAGGCAGAATAGAAAGATTTAAAATAAATAAATAATAATAATATTAAGAATTGATACCAGAGATTGTTTTCCTCTTCCCTCCCTCCCCTCTTATCTATGCATGTTGTGTCTTTTAGGTCTATAGGCAGTGACTTGCAGGCTTATGACAATTTAGGTAACAACAAGTAATCCAAAAAACCCATTTTGCAGCATGAATATGTCACAAAATGGCAGCATCCAGTCTAAGAAATGGATTACTTATCTGGGACCCTTATTTGCTGAAGTAGGGAAGTCTCAGATTTGGACACAAATCCAGTAATACGTCACAACTAGAGTAGGCCCATTGAACCAGTGGAATTTATGAAGGAGCTGACTCATCAAATCCCCATTGATTCAATCAACCAACTCTAGTTGTGGCTCACTACCAAAATTCAGCCAAAAGGAGCTCTCATGGTGTAGTTCCTGCTGCTCAGACAGCATTGTCACTGCATGTCAGGTGTACTGATTTTCATGTCCTCCAAGCAATCTTGGCTGCTAAGTGAATTAATGAATAACCTTTGAGTCACTGATTCATTGAAATCACCCTTTCAGTGAAGGTTGTAGCTTATTTTATTATGGTACCTTTTGCCACCCTGCTCTGAACGAGTAGCACACACAGGTTGTGCCTGTTTTCTGATTTGGCCAACAGTGTCCTCAAGAGCATCTGTGATCAGGCCCCTCCCCTGGATATCTGTCTGTGAGCCTGACTACATCATCAAATACTTTGGGACTTGCACCGCTTATTAAATGGGTGAATTAGAAGTAATTTGTGCTGCCTCATGATGCAAAGGCTGAATCAAATACATCTGGGTCTTTTTGCTCACAAACACCCTTTTTTTCTCTCCTGCCTGGGAGCTTCTACTTTTTTGTTGCTGCAAGGGCTTGAAAGGTCTTTTTTTTTTCCTGTGAGGAGTTGGGGAGGATGTCTGTAGAGGAGGAGGGGGAAGAGCGGGAAAAAGAGAGGGATCTCGAGAGAGGGGGACAGTGAAAGAGAGTGGAGAAAGTGGCATGTGTGTGAGAGAGTGGGGGAAATGGGGAAGAGAGAAGAGGCTACCACAGCGCTCAGTGCCTTTGCTGCCTTTGTTGGATGGAGACAGGTTGTGGGAAGGCACCTGACCGAGCCCTTGCTTGCCTGCACATGCATTAGTATATGTGGGTAGCATGTATGTGTGCATTTCTGTTGGGGAGTGCATGTAAAAGGGAGCCAAATGGGGTTCATAAAGAGAGGAGTGGATTGACAGGAGGAAGAGGAAGAAGGGAAGACAGAGGTATGAAACACTAAATTGAAAAGAGTTTTTTCAGGGACGTCTTCCTTTTATCAGAGAAAAAGTGCTGCTGTTGGAGAAAGAAATCTAAGGCCAGAGGTGAGGGAGATAATCCCAATAGTGTGTGTCTGTGCATTTCAAAATCATGACTGTTTTCTCTCTGCCAGAGCCCAGAGAGCCCAGAAGGGAGGAGGGGGAAACAGGGCTGAACTTTCCACTGAAGTTCAGATGGAGAGAAAGAGAGAGAGAAGAAAGGGGATCCCATAGTATGTTGTGTGTGTGTGCACATTTCAGTAAGCTTGGGAAGGGGGTCCTTTTTGTATTTTTGATTGGCAGGAAAGAAGGAGGGCTGTGGGCTGGAATGCAACTTTCATGGCATCCAATACAAATGGTGAAATCCTAAAACATTCTGCAGCCCCTGTGCAAGCAAGCACTGACTGTGATTGAAAACATAATATAGGCTTCAAATCAACTTGAACCCAAAAGCTTTTGTTTCAATTACAGCTAAAAGTTTTATTTAGGAAGCAGAGTCTGATTGATTCTGTAGTATTTAATCCCACAAAGCTGAAAGAAGGCTAGGTCGTGCAGTCCACAATCCCACCCTGGCAGCATTAGCACCTAGGAGAGATTACATGCATCTCCCACAATGATAAGGTAGGACAGCTGTGGCAGGACACCATTCTGGAGAAGAGATGCCATCAGCCACACTCGTGGTGCAACCTGTGTCCTCTTACCAGAGAAAGCTTCCAGCACATTATCAGATGCATTTCAAAGTTGCTGCTTTTTCATGGGTGTTATGATTCGTAAGTACATACATGCACATCAGGATGAAATACTATAAGCCTTGCAATTCACATTCTTCCCATTAATCAATGAAACCAGTCAAAGTATATTATTTGAATATGCTTTAGTGTGATTTTCTTTCTTCAGAGATGCAAAATGTTCTTGCACTTAGCTGTGAACGTTCATTCTGATCTTTTTTTAAAAAAAAATGTAATGTATTTTTCGGTTGCAATTACCTGCAACACACGTACCTGGAAAAGCCCCATTGAACTCAATATGACTTAATTGAGAATGCATATACCTCTGAGTTGATATGGATTGCCCTATCAGCCAATTTTGATAGTGTACAGTAGATATTTTGACTTTGTACTGAAAATCAGTGACTGAGTGAAAATGCTCTGCTAAAGGCCGTCATGAAAACATTTTGAAGGAGCAAAGATGCAATTTCCTGAGTCTTCTCTTCAATTCTGATGCCATAAAATTGTCTCACGTTAGCCTCCCACCCCCACACTTAGCACAACACAATATAATGACTACTCCACCGTGTTGGGGGGTGGGTATAACATTTCAACATTTATAGGAACTATTGCCTCAGATATTAGAATGTAGATTAGCACACGTGGAGATTAAGATTTCTGGAGCATCTGTTAGGCTGTGGTCACACCAATGAAATGTTTTCCAGTTCTCCCCCTTTTATTTCTCAATTTAAATTTGTGGTCACATGACGCATGGCCACTAGTGAATCATTTACCCAGCAAGTGTGCTAACTATGGAGCATTTCTCGCTCGGCCAAAGGCTTCTACTTTTTTTGTTGCGGATCTTTTTTAAAAAAAAAATATGTGTTGCATGTTTGAACAAACATATTGCAACTTTTTTGAACTACTGTCACCATTCATGTGCTTGTAAAATGTTTTTATTTTATTTTTCTGCAGTGTTTGTCTCAATGCGTCAGTTAACTTCTGTCAAACGGTCTCCTTTCCAATCTCTTTGTTCTTCTGTTGCAAGACCTCACTCTCCAGAGGTAGAGAAGAAGGTCTCCAACAGAAATTTTCATACTGTTGTGTAAAAGTCCACCATCATTTCTCCACTAGCAGTTTTGCAGTGGCAGAGGCTGAAGCACTGCATGTGAAGCAAGTAACAGGTGAAGAAGAAGATTGTTCGGATCCTAATGCTTCTTGGTCCCTTTCATAGGTCTTGAGGCAGTTCAGAAATTACACCAGCCCTGAAGAATGTTACTGATAATTCCTTGCCACCATCAGTAATTGGGGTGGGATGTAAGGGGGGGGGAGTGTTACCGTATCAAGAAAAAGCCTCTTCCTCTCCTGAATGCAAAAGCCACCAGCACACTCAAAAACAGTGATAGGTCCACCACAGATTATCCTCTCTGACCACCACAGGATTGTTTGTTTGTTTGTTTGTTTGTTCGTTCGTTCATTTGTTTGTTTAAAATAAATATGACACGTTTCTCCTAAAGGATCCAGGGCGGCTTACAGTATTAAAAGAAACAAAGTGAAAAACCAATCAATAAATTATTGCAATATTTTAAAAAGTATTAAACAAATACAGTATCATATTAAAACTCATAACAAGAGCAAAATTAAAAACACAAGTAAAACACGGAATAAAATGATACCTTTAAAAAGTCTCCTTGGTCAACCAGCCTGCCTGAAGAGAAAGCTCTTTTTCTGCTTGTGGAAGGACAACCAAGATGGAGCCAGCCTGGCTTCCCGTGGGAAGGAGTTTCAGAGTCTGGGAGCAGCCTGCAAGAGCGGTGGGACCGAGAGAAAGGTGTCCCCTGATGATCTTAATACCCAGAGAGGCTCATAAAGGGATATATGGTCATTTAGATTGTTCTGTTATTGCAGAATAAACTTTCATGGATTATCAGAGGCCACTTCATTTCATGCTGTTAATGAAGTGTAATCTGGTAACACAGTATTGAGATCCTCTTTGTTTGAGAGGAAGGATTTTGGGGTCCCGTTGAATGAAATAAAAGGTTATGGCTGGAATACTGGAGCATGTGCCAGCTACACAATTCAGCATGTGACCAGATCTTTGACTGACAAGGGCCTGGCATCTTGTCAACTATCTGTGAACAGCAGTAGGATTTCAGCCAACACTGATTTAGTACGTTTATAGCCCATCTTCCTTCTACCATTGACCTCTAACCAGTGTACCTAGGTTTAAAAGTGACTTCCCATCCAGGCACTGATCAGGCCTAGGCCTGCTTGGCTTCAGCAAGGCACCTGTATCACATGCTTGTGTGCCACTGAAAAATGGCAATAATGTTCTACATCATTTCCTTCTTCATCCTCCATTAATAGGATAAACATCATGTCACTATTCATATCCATATTGGTTTGAGGAGTTAATTTCAGCCACATCACAGAAGCTACTCAGAGTTAAGCCTGACTTGTGTACGTGTCTCAAGGTTGGTTGTATCTTATATCTTCTAGTCAACTTTCACTTTCTGTATTTCTGCAGCATTCTCTGCTACCAAAAATACATAGGGAGTTTATTCAATATGCATGGCAAGGGATCAGATATGACACAACAAGGCTAAAAAGGTCACTTAAGAACAATTTCAGAGGGTCACACTCAAACATAAAGCCTAAAACCACATTTAGGGTTAGTGTTTCATTGTCTTGTAGCTCTTGCTGTAAAATAACCTCAAAATCATCTCCAGCTGTTGGTATATTTCATCGCTTTGGTCTGTTTTGTATCTGGGAGAAAGCAAGGAAATAACCACTTTTAAAGACTATTCCCTTTCCTCATTCTCTGTCTCCCACACACAGTCTGCCCGTGTTCTCTTCCTTACCATTTACTGCAGGGATATCATGAAACCAAGGTCGCTGTCTTCCCACTAGGGTACTGTAATTTTTTAATACTTCCTGCTGGGTTATCCATCCAAAAAAGTTACATGGTGCTGGAAACAAGAGACATTCCTAACATCAAGGTTATGGGAAGGAGAAATCAGGTGATGCTATCATGCTACTATGTCATGACTTCATAACAGTAACTATTGAGGATTCTAGAAGCCTACAAAGGGTTAATTGTGCCCAAATATTAACTGTCTGGCTTAACTGCACAGTGTTGAAGAATTGATTTTCCAGAATCATTCCTTGAAAAAAGAAAGGTAAGGAGGAAGAGCTGAAGGAGAAGAGGAAGATTATCACCTCTGTAGCTGTTAATATGTATAGGTAATAAGTTACTGAGATGTATAGTTTGCCTTGTGCCAAAGATTTAGATCGTATAGCTATAGATTTGTCCATTAAAAGCACAGAGGTTACACAGAAAACCTAGAACTTGCAGTGAGTGAAATATGCCACCACAAAATCCCCGAGAAGTAACGGCAAATTTTGCTTTCCAAAAGTGCCTAAACTTGTACACTTGGGATACTTTAAAAGGAAGGAGACCTGCAGTTTGAAGCAGCCTTCAACAAGCCATTTTCTTGTCTACATTGCCTAGTATTGGTTCAAACAAGAGAATCTTCTTGCTCAGTCTTGATAGGACATGACAGTTGGAGGCAGCCTCCGTAACTGTAATACTCAACCCTTGAAGATTTGTTCTTGGCAACTTTTTGCATTGTGTCCAAAAGACAAAACAGCACTGCTAAACATTCACAACCAGGAGCGGTGTCAGAATGGGAATGAGCGATAAGTTCATTCATTTGTTTTTCAATGAGAACTTTTAAAAATCTGGACATTTCTTGAAGGGAAGAAGCCAGCAAAATGGACAAATTCATGAATTCAGGCTGCAGGCTTTGATGCTTACCTCCAAAAACTCTGGACCAGATTCCTTTTATTTTCATCCATGCTAATGGTGATGAAATAGAATGGGCACCCATTTTTCTTCTGAGCTGACAGGCTCATTTTTAACAGCTACATAGAAGAGGTAGACTAGGGTCTTTTCTATACTGGCAACAAGTGTGCTTATTGAATTTGGCCACAGAAAATGGTTAGGAATTTTATTCCATTCATTGTTGATAAGAACCTATTGGTCAAAATCATGTTGCTTAGGGCTGTCCATTGCACCATAGTAGGTCTATTGAATCAATGGGGATTATATGAGTCATCTCCCCCATAACTTCCATTGATCTAAATGAGCCTACTCTAACTAAAGTTTACTTTAGTATAACAAGATATACTAAGGAACAGGATTTTGGCCACCACATTTGCCAGTTTCTTCATAATCAGAGGGCAAATTGCGTAAACGGTCAGGTGGGGAGAGGAAGAATATTTTATTATAACTAGAAAATATCCTTGCTTAACTTCTTTGCCATATTTGACTATTCATACACACAAAGACACTCCAGCCCACATATTTTATTTTATGTGCCTTCAAGTTGCATCTTACTTACAGCAGCCCTAATAGGGCTTTCTGGCATTAAGGCAAGCTGCTGCCCCTTCTTCCTTTTTGTTTACTTGCTTCAATTACCTTTGCTGTTGATCATCTTCTTCCTCTGACCTCCAACCAAGCAACAAGCATGGAGACTCCATTTTTCCTTTTTTTAATCCTTCTGACTGTAACTACGAATGATAACTGTAAGCAAAGATACATTTTTTCTACTTAAATGCTTCTAGAGTAATTTTATCATGCAGAGTGTTAGTTTGTGTGGAAAAAAAATTGGTAAGACTGGGCTGATCTCTCCTTTCTATGCTGTTGATTTTTCCACCTCATACTCTGCTAACTAAGAGGAATAACCAGAATCCCACAATCCTTTCAAGATTATTTAAGGTTTTATGAGTGCCACCCCTCTCTATTTCCATAGTGAAGCAGGGATTTGAATTTATTAGTACTTTTGACTAATAAAGATAAAGGTTGCAGTCAGTGAAATGAGCTAGTCAGTAGTGACTTGCAACTATGTGTTTTCTCATCAGCAATTTTTCATCTGGTTGGCCAAAATGTTTGCTATACTTCACAGCTGCAAAATATGACAATTCTGTTACCAAATGGGCAATAGGAGAACTTTCTTACTGATGGACAACACGGAGGAAAGCACAAGCACAGACTGTGAGAAAATGCAAAATATTGTATTGCATTGCATTACATTGCATTACATTACACCTTTTCCCCACAGGGGACACAAGAGTACAGTTCAGGATTCCAAATAGAGGATTTAGAGCAGAGACAGTAATGTGTTGCTCTAGATCAGTGCTTCCCAACTTTGGGTCCCCAGATGTTATTGGACTGCAGCTCCCAGAAATCCTGGCCAGCACAGTTAGTGGTGAAGGCTTCTGGGAGCTTTAGTCCAAGAACACCTGTGGACCTAAGGTTGAGAACCACTGCTCTAGGTGTAGTTGAACAGCAACATCCCTACACTTAAAAGTTCTAGAATTTGAGTTCAAATCCAGTGTCATGTGTAATTGTGCCAGAGAAAATGAAGTATTCAAAAAAAAATATTTTTTTTTTACTTCTTTGACCTTTTGTTTAAAATTGCTAAGATATTTTGGATTAATTTCTCCATCTCATAAAATATTTTGGGTTAACTTTTCCTTCTCATGTTGGCATCTGCCGAATCATGCCCTCCTGATGTAGCCTAGGTTCACCAGTTTATCCAAATAATTCCTCTGAATTATTTCATTTAGTAAATTGCTGTGATGGCAAATAATTTGGCGGTTATCACTTTGGTTGAGGATACAAATATCCATAGTCCTTATGTTTAATGCATTTTTCATTTGATAAACAAATGTCTAAAAGTGAGACTGTGACGTTCATTCTTTATCAATATCTTCCTATATTTGTACTGCATATTTGAGAAAGATATCTTGGAGCATGAAGAGCTGAGCAAGAGGAACAGCATCTGAATCACCCACATCTGATTTCACCCATTTTATGATGTAGCCCAAATGTTGTCCAAATTTGTCTACTTGTTGTGATTCTTTCCATTTTATGATGTAGCCTAAATGCTATCCAAATTTTCCTGTTCATTCAATCACTTCAGGCACTGAAGTATCAACATGTTCCATAATGATGAGAGCATCATTTGGCACAGAATAAAATTTCGTGACCAGGTCAAAGAAAATTGGAGATGGTGTGTGTGTGTATGTCTGTGTGTTCCTCTTTAGTATCTTAAGTGGGAATGGCTCCGAACACAGACAATTTATAAATACTCTCAATAACTAAGTTTTTTGATGCACTTAACTTATTGCTTCATCTAGATGGATTCTAGGGTGGTGTACGAAGGAATGAACAAAATTAATCACATCAGCATAAATACAATACAAGAAAACATTGCTGGTCATTCTCTTGATGCTTCCTGCCACTGCCAGGCTTTTTTTCAAACTGCATAACAGTGCCACTTGTATTTCTTTCCCCACAGTGGTCACATTCTTCCCTATCTCTCCTTCCTGATGTTATGATGCATGGTGGGTTAAGGGAATCATCATCCATGGCGGTCAGATCCTTGTGTGGTTTGTGTGCCAAATGGCACCCTTATTTCATGCCAACATTGGTTGGGCGAGGGAAAACACAAGGAATACATGAACAAACATAAGTGGCCCCCTAAAATCATGAGCAAACCAAACACCCAGTCACTCATAAGAACAAGGGAAAGCAGCAAAGATTACAGCAGATCACCCTGCTTGTCGTGGTGTCAAGGAAGGTGCAAAGTGAACCAAACACATAATGAGGACAGAACATGAGCTGTTTGCTGAAGATCAGCAGCAGTGGTCATTTTAATTACATTTTGTCGAGACAGGCGAGGGCATCCTTAGAGATTTCTCACTCTCTCGTTTGTTCATTCACTTGCCACCCCTCAAATGTTGCAGCAGCCATCGCGGCACTGATGCACTACCCCTCCTTCCCCCCCTCCTCTCCTCTTTTTTGCTTCTGATCATGTTGACATGACATGTTAGCTACATAGTTGTGCAGGGCTGAAGGCAAGGCCTCCACAGCCCCATGGGTTTCTTTTGTGGCTGTTGCTTAGTGCCATGCAGAGAAATGGGAAAAGCTAGGCAGACCAGAGGTACGAATGAGGATGGGGTCAGGTGAGCATCCCCTCTCAGATGTATGGTCATACCCACAAGGGGCATGCCACCATCGCCCAAAAAAGAACACCAATCACAATCTTGCATAATTAATTGAGAGATGGGAAATTATCTCCAATGCAGTATTACATATTTCATTCATTGCCTTCAATTCAGTTTCCATAGACTGGATGTCCTGAGGGGTGACTTTGCTCCTAGAAAAATTAATTGGAACTATATAGTATATGGAATCCATGGATAAGTCTAATTTCTTATTCTAGTCTCTAGCAACTGCTAACAGTTTGGAGGGCAAATCTGCATGCCTTGAGTTCCAGTGGCAAAGTCATTTCAGGCAGGTCACTTCAGATAGCGAACCATGGGGAAGGGGCAGCAGCAGAGCTGCCAACCACATCCTTTGCCCATGGCCAGGAGTTGCCCATCACTGGAACTGGAAGGCTGCTTCTTTACGAAAAGGAAGAAGAGGTACACAGAAGCAGGTATGAAGAAAAAGGATCTCCCCTCAGAGTCAGGCTTTTCAAAACAAGCAAGCCACAAAGCAGGCTAAGTAGAGAAGTGTTGCAGAACATTAAAGACCCTCCTGGGGCAATTGATGCTCCATCTCATCATCAGCATGCAGGACTAGTTGCTGTTTAGATCTGGTGATTGGTTTTTCCTCGTCATATACCATTGCTTGCTTTTGGAGTAGATTGGTTCTCTGTTGCCTTACCTTTCTGCTTTTTTTGGAGTTATTTTTAAGAATTTGGTAGGGCTTTTGTACACAAAATGGAAACCTGAAACAAAAGAATCTGAAACAGACTTTCCCTATAATGTTAAAAAAAACAACACAAAAGATGAAGGAGGCTCTGATGAAAGAACTCAAAATGAAAGAAATATGAACATTTTCACCATCTCTCTCTCTCTCTCTCTCTCTCTCTCTCTCTCTCTCTCTCTCTCTCTCTCTCTCCAAGTTCAGGTGTATCTGAGTGAGAGAATTTATTGGGCTGGACTGGGGAGCTTCTTGAGCTGGATCAACCTATCAGACCGGAGGTTCCATATCCCTGGTGCAAATGATGTCACAGCATTATGAATAAATACATGTGGAATGCTCTGTAATATTTTTGAGTCCATAAATGTGCATTACCAAATAAAGACTTGCAAGAGTGACTTCATAGATAGTACCACAGTCTTAAGGCTTCCTCTGCTGTAATAGTCTGTTGCAAAATTTCCTCGTATCTTCCTTTTCTGAGTAGTGTAACATGCAAAAGAAGGTCTTTAAATTATAAACCATCACTACAAATGCAAGGCACAGTACAAAGTCACATGAATTGGCTGTGAATTTGATATGTAAACGACCCCTGGTGTTCAGCTTGTTCTCAGAGAAATGAATAGATGACCCTCTCTTGCTGTTCACAAATACTATGACTAAGGCTAAATGAATCCTTCAGTGTTGCTTTCCCCATATTTTCAAAGAAATCTCAGAACTTTCTAATAAATTCATGTAGAATTCTGATAAGTTTGTAAATTCTTGTTTTTAAAAGCAGAACTTAATCTACCTGGAGCAAATTCAGTATGAAGAGGGTTATGTTGTTCAGCCCTGCCATGCAGTTATTAACAAGGAGCCTCTCAGAAAATGACATATGGCAACACGAACTCAGGATCTCAAACACATGTTAAATGTGCAGGGATTCAAAGCCAGATATGGAAGAGCCAAGTACTTCAGCCTGAGTGAAGCCAGAAACATTAGAAATAGCACATAAATAAAAGAGGAAAATCCTTAAGTAATGAAAGTGTCTGAATGTCACAGCAGTCTTGTCTGCCATCTCTAGGAGTATGCAAATTAGCTTGCTTTGTCTGGTGATTGGTCTTCAGAATGTAAGAATGGGATTGTTTTGTATGCAGATTTCACAAACCAGAAAGGCTGCACAGTCACTTCTCTGCAACATTATAACTGCTTACAGCTGTAATCACAGGCTATCTCTGATATGTCTCTGGCCTCAGTTTTTGTTCTGCATCACACATAATTTTGAATTGTTTACATCTCAAGTTTTTCTGACTGAATTTATGAAAAAAAATATACATTTGTAAAGTTCTTTTTTTTTTAAAGGAGCCAAACAAAATGCTGACCTTGGTTGTACCGAATGGACCTGCTAGTTGAAAGCAAGGGTGGAGAATGTAGTCCATTTCACACATGTTATCCAGAAAGACCTTAACGCTGGGGATTTTGCACCTGTTTCTCCCCTCAGTATGAATGTAGCCATATTCCAGCTTTTGCTTCTCATGCCTGAATGGGTTACTTATATGGGTTGGGGAATGAGATGGAGTTATTTTATTTTACTTTGAAATGCACTCAAGGGCAAAACATCATAAATAAAAAAAATACTCCCAGAAAATCTGACAACCAAGCCAACAGGTTGCTTCAATGGGATTGTGTCACACACTGTGTTACTTGCCCCTTTTCAAAAAGTGTACCAGTGGTAACCAAGGGCACACTGCCTTTATGCAGGACCAGGCCCGCAGCTGGTAAAGCCAGAAGCTGAGGGCGTGTGTGCCTTTGTGTTCAGGCGCCTCCATAAATCTCAGTGCATTAAGATCTTCCATATGCTGGGGGGGTTGGGTGGTTTAATAAATTATTTTGTTCTTGGCTGCAGGCCCACTAAGAAGAACCGCTTGAGGAATCTGCTGTGCTGTGTTCAAAACCGCACCCTTATTGGGAGAGGCCAGGGTAGCTGGGAGAAAGAAGGGGAAATCAAAACACCTCCCAATGTGTTTCGGGTGCGGATGTTTTCCAGGCTCAAGCCTGCTTGACCCATTTTAGCACAGCTTGCAACCTTGCCTTCGTCATCTCCGCAGCACATGTATCAACAAAGGAGGAAAACAAAAATTTAAAAGCTTGTTTTGTGTTCTTAAAGCAAGCAGACAAACAAACTACCTTCCCTGAAGCCTTCCTGTGACAACTTGTAATGACCTCACCAGGAGTGTAAAGAAAAATCTGGTCAGAGGCTATGGGAAGAGAATACTGTTCAAGTTCTTAGTACTGGGTTTTTTTAAAAAAAAAAAAAAATCTACAAATAGGCACAAAGTGTGCAGTTCCAGGAAACATGTGCAGTCTCAAAGGAACCTTTGTGCATTCAGAATGCGAGTAATGCAAATGTTGTATTAAATCATCATTGGATATGAAACCGGACTTGATGATAACACGAGAGTGGATTGAGCAATCCAGACTTCTCTGGACTCCCAAGTCCTGATCAAGCATACCCATTTCGTCTCTGCCAAAGACACTCCCACCAGATTCTACTGCTATTCTACATGGAGTGTTCTCCAAAGTTTCCGCAATGAAACATTATTATTGAACATAGAGACCACTTTCCTGGTAAATCACGAGAAGCTGTTGATATTGTGGTAGCAGGTGACGCTCAAAGCTATCCAATATGACATTCCACACACGGACTGATTCATTTTGTTTCTCAATTTAAGTTTTTCCCCTTGTTCTTGGAATTTTTCTCTCTTAAATACCAACTACTCCACCTAAAGTTTCATGGTGCTTCACATGAAAACCATGTATATGATACTCGACTGCATTAGTGCTGTCAAATTTCCAGTTCTGAAAATTTTCTGGCACTCTGCATAGGCTTTTAAATGTCGGAGAATGTGAATCAATGTTGTAATATGGAAAAGTTAAGTTTTAGATTGAATTTGATGGTCCATGCTAGATGGGGGATTCTGGGAATTGTGGTCTACTGAATTGAATTGTAGTCCACAGAGTAATTTTTCCAATTTCAGTGAAAAATTATAGCTGCTATTTGGAGAGAGAAAGCTCTTTAGTATCACCATGATTGCTGAATTTCTTCAGAAACTACAGGATACAGAAGCAATCAACATCAGTTAGATAATGCTGGTATTAGAAATATACCTAACTTGAAGTCTTCATGTACATTATACCATTTACCAGAGATTATCTAACATTTTGTGATCATTGGTATGTAGTAGTACACAAAGGTGACATGCCACTCTTCAGTCTGTGATTTTTTTAGACTGACAAAGTAAACTGAATTCCTGACAAAATTCCATTCTCTTCCAGTATGTTCCAGCAAATTTGGAGACTCCTGGCTCTCCTAACCCCAATTTATGGAAGTTCCATTGTGACTATATCGGCAATGTTTCTTCCATTGCAAACTCCAGTTCCATCTCAGAAATCTAATTAGGTTATCTCTTTTTTTTCCCCTAATCTAAGCAAGTCAGTTTGCCATCACACCAGGAAAATGTTCCCCTGTTCTTTTTTTTTTTAATTTATTTTTTATTTTTAACAACTAGGGATAAGGTAAGGAGTACAAAAGGTAGAGGGGGGTATGGGGGGAAAAGAGGGGGAAGGAGAACACAAAATGTACTATCATCCAATCTGTTCATGTTGCGATATCAAGTCAACTTTTCGCCTTTCTACAATTTTGATTGCCGTCCAGGTTTCAACTTACAGTTACATCTTAGTTTAACTCTATGTTATTCAAGCACTATCTGGTGACTCAAGCCATTTATATAATAAATCCCATTGTTCAGTTGCCTTTTGTATTGGACAGTCTTTCAACACTTCTGATAGAATATCCATTTCTGCCGCTTCCCATATCTTCTCAATGAGTTCCTCTTGTTTCGGTATCTCCGATTTCTTCCAATTCTTAGCATAAATAATTCTGGCTGCAGTGACTATATATATAACTAAGTAGTACTTTGTTTTATCTATATTATCTGGTATAATGCTGAGTAAAAACAATTCTGGGGTTAGTGGAACATTACAAAGCAGTATTTTTTGTAACAGAGTATGTACTGCTATCCAATACTGTTTTGCTACTCTACAAGTCCACCACATATGGTAAAAGCTTCCCTCTTGTGCTTCACACTTCCAACAAACATTTGACACCTCTGTATAAATCTTTGACAATTTTTTCGGAGTCATATGCCACCTATAAAACGTCTTATATATGTTCTCCTTGAAATTTACCGATTTTGTGAGCTTTATGTTATTTTTCCATATTTGCAACCATTGATCAATATCAATATTATGTCCTATATTTTGTGCCCACCTAATCATACATTCTTTTACCATCTCATCTTGCATTTTAATTTCAAGCAAATAATCATACATTTTCTTAATTCCTTTATCATCTGGGCTTGGGCCCAGAAACAAACATGAGTAGAGAATATAATATATGTTATGGATTTTAGTATTGTAACACAGTCATGGAGTCAAGATTATATCAGATATTGTATTATTATAAACACTTCCCTGTGTTTATGTTTTGTCTTGTCTTGTTCTTCCTTCCTTTCCCCCCCCCCCGTATTTGTATTCCTTTGATTGTTGTTTGTTTGTTTGTTTGTTATATAATAAAAAAAGATTAGAAGGAAAAGAAGGAAAAAACAAAGAAAAAAATCAGAACAAAATAACAGAAGCCTCCCAGTGAGTGGGAAATAAACTACAGTTACGCTGCTTGCCCAATAAATGAATCAATAATGGCAGTGTGTCATGTGACCATAAATTTATGCAACAGTCTAACGGGTTGCTTTACGTGGGGGATTATACATTTGAAAGCAAAGGTATGCAGTTTGGGCATACATCTGATTTGTCCCTGAACCTGGACTCAAAGGTGTCCACTTTCAGCTTTTCCACATCCCAAATAATCTACTATATGCACTGGTACTATGCACAGTGTACTGTGTACTGTGGTGTAGTATTCACTTGGGGGTGAAAGCTGAGATACCAACAGGTTGCAACAATATGTCCATCTTTTAACTGAGGGAAGAATGCTCATACCACTCCCAAGCTCTGAAACCTCAGGGAGAGTCCATTCTCACTCCAAAATAGGTTTCATTCTTACTGCCAGACTAGCAGTTTTTCTAACTAGGAGTGTTTCTGTCCTGCTTGGATTATGGATTATTTGTTAACTTTCAAGAAGCACGTGAATGACTCCAGGCAGAAATGATGAATTTCTGTAACTTCTGTGGATTGAGATACAAAGGAAAGAGAGGTGGATCTTGTCAGCAGGGAATGAACTCCAAAACCTCAAAATAGAACAGAACTAATTTTAAGCACAAGGAAATAGATAAGATAGGGAAACAATATACAATACACAGAAAATACTTACAGGAACTGTAAAGAGGGAGCTGAATGGGAACTGGTTTTGCATAAAAACAAAACATCAGAAGAAATGC
Source organism: Intellagama lesueurii (assembly GCA_037013535.1). Lineage (NCBI taxonomy): Eukaryota > Metazoa > Chordata > Lepidosauria > Squamata > Agamidae > Intellagama > Intellagama lesueurii. The sequence continues at coordinate 117,109,501 of JBAJHW010000001.1, forward strand.
TCTGATTCCAGGGTGCAAGAACTCACACAGAAAAAGAACAAACCTTCATCTCCCTTTTATATTCCTTCCCACCTCCTTGATCAAGGGGTACAATGTCGGCTCCGCTGGTGCTTGTCGCCGAGTGGAGCTCCTTTGCCCTCCCCTCGGGATAGCGTGAGACACGCTATTCCTGTAGTTACCCGGGGGGGATGCTCCCCCACGTGCTCTTTCGAGGCTTGCGTTCCCTGGCAGCAGCTGTGTTCAGCACTGCAGGGATTTTTTGCTGTGTAGCAGCCAACGGCGTTGAGGGAGCTGTGGGGGGTGCATCGGCAGTGCAGTGGAGTGGAGTGTCGGGGATCAGCCTTGATACCCAGTGGAGCCTGCTTACAGCCATTTTGTTTCCAAAAAAAAAGGGGTTCCATAAGCTTCAGGACTAAGGGGCTGCCTCAACCCCATTGGGCTCGGCCCTTGGGTTGAGGCAGTTGGGGACAGGGCAAACACCCCTCCCACAAACACACACTAAAGGCAGTTGGAGTTATGCCCCCCCATACACACGGTTAATTACGTGGTTGTGTGTTTGTTGGGGTTTCTTTAAATTTAATTGGAAGCGGTGCGCTTACAGACACACAAGCATGCACATTCATCATCATCATCATCATCATAATAATAATAATAATAATAATAATAATAATAATAATAATAATAATAATAATAATAATAATAATAATAATAATAATAATAGAAGTTCAAATTAAAATTAAATAAGATTATAATAACAACAGGAATAGTTGCATTGGAGCAACTACCAGTTGTTGGTTAGCTAGTCCTGAGGGCTTTCATTTTTTTTTAAAAAAAAGAATTATTATTATAAATTAATAGCTAAATAAATAGGCAAACAATAAGGGTACAATGTAGGGTGTTTTTTTTTTTTACAATTGGAGCATGTTAGTAAGGGTTGGCTGCCTGGCTAGTGGGTAGATTATTTAGTAAGAGCTTTTGTTAGCAGCCATGGCCCCAAAAAGGGTCAGGGCAATAGCAAAGGCAAACAGCCTACAAAGCGCAGGGCTCCCAGGGCGTCCCCTCCAGTTGTATCATCATCATCAGATGAGGAGGGGTGGCCTGTGTGGGAGGAAATACAGGCTAAAATAGCAGCATTGGAGCAGCGGAAGGCTAATTGGTTGCCGGGATTTTTGATTTATGCAGGTATAATTGTGAAGGCACAACCTTGGCGTGCACTGTCTTTATTTCAGTATTTGGACCTGATATACAGGGCCTATGTGGACTTCCCGGGTCATTCATGGCTGACCTATAATCAAAATTTCCGCATGAGAGCATCAATACATACAAACATGCGTTGGGATGAACCTCCCCTGGGCTTATGGCTTCAAACCATGATGCCTGCCCAGCCACTGCAGGGTGCGAGGTTCGACAGTGGCCACCTTATCAGGAAGACAGGGCAGGTTAACAGTTCCCGTGCTGGAGCGGGGCAGGTGGTTCAACCCCGCCTGCTCTGCTGGGACTTCAATTCATGGGGTTCCTGTTCCAGGAAACCATGCCGATACAGGCATGAGTGTGCCACCTGTGGTGGAGCCCACTCCAGTTTGAAATGTTTTAAAGGGAGGTCACCAAAAGCGGTCGGCAAGGAACAAGGCAGTAAGAGGAAGCCTGATGGAGTGGCTGGTGCGACAAAAGGGGCCCAGCCCTATTAAATTGGAGGTGTTTACAGTTTTGTTGGCTAACTACCCTTTAAAGGAAGTGGCAGCATATTTACTTGATGCGTTTCAGTTAGGTTTTTGTATCCCAGTTTTGGGGAGACGCAAGGCAACGTTTGCCAAAAAATTGAAGTAGTCTCTTCAAGGTGTGGAGGAAATAGTTAGACAAAAAATTGAGAAGGAGGTCTGAGAGGGCAGAGTGTTAGGTCCGTTCATTCAGCCACTGGTCCCGCATCTCTGGGTGTCTCCTTTGGGGATTGTACCTAAAAAGGCCCCAGGTGAATTCAGGCTCATACATCACCTCTCTTACCCAAAAGGTGACTCTGTCAATGACGGCATTCCACAGGAGCTTTGCACTGTGCGTTATATGTCGTTTGACGAGGCAGTGCGCATGATTAGGGCATGTGGCATAGGGGCAGAGATGGCCAAGGCTGATGTAAAATCGGCTTTTCGTCTGCTGCCAGTTCACATAGAGGATTTTGAGTTGTTAGGTTTTTCCTTTGAAGGTGCCTTTTACATGGATAGAGCATGGGTTGCTCAGTATCCTGTGCAGCGTTTGAGCGCTTTAGCTCCTTTTTGGAATGAGAACTTAGACGTAGGGCAGGGCTGCGTAGCACGGCCCATTATTTAGATGATTTTCTTTTTTGTGGTGCAAAGGATTCTGGGAATTGTAGGCACTTGATGGAGACTTTTGAGAAATGGGCTCAGGAGATTGGGCTTCCTTTGGCTGAGGAGAAAATGGAAGGGCCAACGCCTAACATCACATTATTGGGTATAGAGTTGGATACCTGCCACCAATACTGCAAGCTTCCTGACAAAAAGCTGGTTGACTTGCGGGCCAGATTGAGGCATCTATTGAGGCAGAAGAAGGCCACCCTAAGAGAGTTACAGGAGACAGTGGGCCATTTGAGTTTTGCTTGTAGGGTAGTTGCCTCAGGTAGGGCCTTTTTGCGCAGACTCTGTGCAGCCATGAAGGGTCTCCGCAAACTGTTCCATAGAACTAGGATTACAGCAGGCATGAGACAAGATCTGAAAATGTGGCAACAATTTTTGGACAATTTTAACAGAGTTTCATTCTGGAGAGTGGAATTACGCCTCCAGAATGAATTCCAAGTTCAAACAGACGCTGCAGGGTCATTAGGTTTGGCATCTATTTCCGGGGTCGTTCATGTGCAGGGACTTGGCCTGAGGAGTGGCAAAGGTCAGGCCTGACCAGGGACATGACATTCCTGGAGTTTTTTCCCATTCTCAGCGCCACTTGGTTATGGGCTGAGGAATGGGCCAATTCAATAGTCAGATTCTGGTGCAATAATATGGCAATGGTGCATGTCATTAATAACATGTCATCCAAATCTGAATGGGTCATGAGGCTTGTGAGGGCGCTTGTATTACGCACCTTACAATTTAATATAGTATTTCATGCAAGGCACATCCCCGGCATAGACAACAATATAGCTGACTCCTTGTCCCGTCAACAGATTGAGCGGTTCAGGGCGTTGGCTCCAGGAGCTTGCAGGTGGCCAGAAGTCCTCCCACAAGAGGTATGGCAGATTGGAGGTGGGAGGCACTATGAGGCACTAGGGCTGGCTCTTGCCCTGAGTACTCGGCGGGCTTACTTTGCAGTTTGTGAAGAGTTTAGACAATTTAGAGTTCACAAGCAGTTGGAACAGGTGTGGCCCATACCAGTTGATCACCTACAACAATTTGGCATTTTTCTTTTTCAAAAGGGCATGGCACCTAGCTCTATTCAGGGCAAGATGTCGGCACTGGCATTCCAGGCTAAGGCCCTTGGAGTAGCTGATTCCACAGGGGACTTTAGAATTCGTAAGATGATTGAAGGATGGAATAAGGGAAGAATTAGAACGCCCGATGATAGGTCCCCTTTTTCTCCAGCCATACTGATGAGGTTTGGTGAATCATGGGGCAGCATTTGTAGTGATAGGTACGAGGCTTCCCTCTTTCAGGCAGCAACACTTTTGACATTTTTTGGAGCATTTCGTATTAGTGAGGTTGTGGCAGCTGGCAAGCATGACATGTTACGAATGGCGTTACAGCTTGCAGATGTCACAATGGGCAAAGACAGGTTACAATTGCATATCCGGAGATCTAAAACAGATCAATTAGGGAAAGAAGCCTTTATCTCACTAGGGACTTGCTCCATTTTAGAAATATGCCCAGTTAGGGCACTAGAGGATTACCTTAAGAAAAGGGGGGAAGATCAGGGCTACTTATTTTGTCATACTGACGGCACCCCACTGACAAAACACCAGTTTTGGAAGGTAACTGGAGCTGCTTTGGAACGAGTGGGTTTGGCTGGATGGCACTTTGGAACCCACTCATTTCGCATTGGGGCAGCATCTACTGCCGCCATGCTAGGGTATGGCTCAGAGGAGATCAGGAAGGTGGGGATACGGTCCTCCCATAGATACAAACTTTATGTGCGGGACTTGCCACAGCTGTAGGCTGCTGCCAGGCTCTTTGTCTTTTTCTTTCAGATGCAGAGCAACCCAAACGGCAATTGAGGATCCTGTTGCTGGGTCACAGTTTCATTCACCGGGCGGCAGATTATACTGCCAGGATGGCATGGGGCCGAGATTTGGGACTGCAACCAGCAGCAAGCTTGAAATGGCTTGGCCAGAGGGGCATGCGTTGGGCCAATTTTTCTGGCATGGCAGACGCAGTGGCAGCTGGTGTACCCCCAAATGTGTTGTTGGTTCATCTGGGCGGTAATGACTTGGCCAGGAGAAGTGGCAAGTCCCTTGTGCTGGACATTCTGGCTGATTTGAGGAGCTGGAAGGCAAAGTTCCCGTTTTCAATAATAGTTTGGTCCACGATTATTCCTCGGCATAGTTGGAGAGCCGACTGCAATGCTAGTTGCATAAATAGAGCACGCAGGAAAGTTAATAAGGAAGTTTGCAGAGCAATGGTTAATGGCTTAGGATCAGTAATAGGACACCCGGAGATCCGATTGGACCGACCGGAGCTTTATAGAGGTGATGGGGTTCATTTATCTGAGGCTGGTTTAGAGACTTTCTTGAGGGATCTTTGTAGGGGCTTGTGTGCTGAAATTTTCGGCTGGATGGGGGGGAATGGAGCATAGCAAGCTTGCCCATTCCGTGGCGGGTAGTGCAGAAGGAAACTGAATCGATGAGTGCCTATGGAGTTCAAGCAGTGCATAGCGGGTCTGAACTTTCAGCGCTACGGATAGTGAGGTTACAGTGCTGGGAGGAAAGATCTGCTGGGGCCCTCCCCGGGCTGAGGGTCGTCAAAGGCTGGGGGCTTGCATGCCTGGGAGGAGGTGATATTTCGCCAGCCGGGGTCATGCTGTCTTAGGGACAGCACAACAACGGGGCGTGGGACTCACCCGTATAGGTTGGTGAGGGGCTTCTGTGAGACCTTCGGCACCAAACCTGATACCGCACTACCATAGGCCCCTGGTTTCTAAGCCATCAGTTATGGCATATTGATTTAATAAAGTGTGGCCCTATTTATGTCCATCACCTGCATCTCATCTCATTATTCCGGAGTGGGAGGGCAATGGCTAAAGAAGTGCTATCAGGATACTGAATGCCAACTTCTGGTGAAAGTGAAAGAAGAAAGTGCCAAAGCAGGATTGCAGTTGAACATGAAGAAAACAAAAACCATGACTACAGAAGAATTACACAACTTTAACATTGACAATGAAGAAATTGAAATAGCTAGAGATCTTCTATACCCTGGCTCAATCATCAATCCAAATGGAGACTGCAGCCAAAAAATCATAAGAAGAATGAGACCCAAAGGGAATTAGAAAAGATCATCATGTGTAAGGATGAGACCAAGACCAAGATCACCCACACTATTGTATTCCTGATTACTATGTATGGGTGTGAAAGCCAGACAGTGAAAGAAACTGGAAGGAAAAAAATTGATTCATTTGAAATATGGTGCTGGACAAGAGCTTTGCAGATACCCTGGACAGACAGAAAGATCAGTATTGCTTTTCTGGGTTACAGCTCCAAACATCTCAACATTTCAAAGCCAAAGAAAGAAAGAAAGAAAGAAAAAGAAAGAAAGAAAGAAAGAAAGAAAGAAAGAAAGAAAGAAAGAAAGAAAGAAAGAAAAAGAAAGTCCAACATTTCCTATTTCAGCTCTTTTGTTAACACATCAAGGCCATAGAATAAAAGTGGATATAATGTGTGAATGTGTGATGGCAATATCTCATTTTATCATGGCAAATGGCTATGGGAGACCTTCTATGACATTTTGAGTTCCCTTAGAGAAAAGGAAATGACACCACCAGCAGCAGCAATTTTTTCCGATGTAATTAAGCCAGCCTTCTATCCTTTTATGATAAAGGTTAGCTGTTTTATTATTTGCCTGCATCCCTGAATCACTCAAGATACTTTCACATTTATTGCCTTCTGGCTGACCCAAACCAAACTTGGATCAAGAACCACCACTGAGAAGATAATGCCAGCATCCTGTGGGAATTCTTTGCACATGAATCCCCATCATTCAGTCCTGTGGTGATACCACCCAAGTCAGCCTGACCCAAATGAATTTGTTGTACAAAACATTGTGCTCTTCCTTTTGCAGGTCAGTTGAGCTGATTTAAAAATAAATAACCCATGATCCCCCCCCCCTTCCAGCACTCACCATGGGTTGAAGGTCACAATTTTAAAAAACCAATGAAATAAGCTCCTGGTCCCATCATATACTAACTAAAGTAACCATATAAAACCAACATAATAAAAGAAGAATTATCGTGTTGCACAGGAACAAAAAATAAATAAATTACAAGTTTCTTGTTTCTCTGCAACATCATATCAGGAATAAAGCTCTGAGCTTGTAGTACACTTCAAGTTTCTCGAGCCTAAATTAACTAAATTATTTCAGTTCACCCACCTAGTCTTCCCAAATCTCACCATAGTGCTGATCCACTTCATGATGATGGGCTACATCTCCCAACATTCAGAAGTGGAGGAATTCACTGTGCTTCCTGGGAGTACAGCCAGCCTCTGTGGCCTTGGGCAAGCTATTTGACTGGAAGGAGTTTTCTGGGCTCGGGTGATTGTCCCGCTATCCAGCACTAATTGTTCTCTTCTGCCTCTGAATTCAAAGACAGCCCCACCTCTCTGCTGAGTGTTCCTTTCCCTCTCTTTAGTCTGTTGGAAGCAGAGTTGTTAGTTTGTTGTTCATCTGTTCACAACTGCAAGTAAGGAAACATTTTAATTCTTTCTCCTACAAATGTCTCAGAGTGGGTTATTGAGACCTGAAGTGCTAGTGAGTGAGAAAGGGAAGTGGACTATCTGGGGAACTTGTGGCTATTCTCTTCTGTGACATTCCATACTTCTAGTGTGTAGCAAAAGAATTTATTCATTTTTTACCAGAAATTAAAAACTCTGCAACACCCAACCGATCCACCACTCTTACCCTCCTGCCACTGCCGCCATGCACCTTGTCCACTTGCCAAACAATAGCAAGTACAGAAAAGCTATAGGAAAGCTTTTGTACCTGACTGCTACTAGATCAGACATAGCTACCACAGTAGGAATACTGAGCAGATTAGTTAGTTCAACAACACAGGGCAACTAGACAGCAGTCAAAAGAGTAGCTAGAAACTTAAAAGCAACTATGGACTTTAAGCTAAGACTGCCAGTCAGCAGAAACCGAATGCTTGTACTATACACAGATGCAGGCTGGGCAGAGGATATACTGGCTATAAGTCCACCGGTGCAGTCCTGTTTTTGTATGGTGATGGGCCTATTTCATGGTTATAGTTATGAACAAGGTGTTGTAGCTTTTTGTTCCACAGAATCAGAATTCATTGCTGCAGCAGAAGCATTCAGAAAATTGCTATGGCTAGAGAAGCTGCTAAAAAACTTTGGAATAGAGATGCCAATCCAGATGATGGAAGACAACCACGGCTGCATCAAATTGTTGCAGAGTATGCAGATGTATGCACACACCAAACACATTGGCATGTGATACCACCTGGTACATGATATGACCGAGAAAGGAACTATCTAGATTACCTACTGTTCAACCATAGAGATGACAGCAGACATCCTGACCAAACCTCTACCAAAAGACCATTTCAAGAACCTACAAATCAATATGGACTCATTGAGAAGTGGTTCTACACACAAGCTTGAGAAGGGGTGTTGGGAAATTTAACAAACTTGCATGTTATTTAACACTGGGTGTCAGTAGGAGGGGGCTTCAGAGACTAATGTGTCTGTCTTTTGCCACTAACCAATAAACAGAATTCTTTTTCATCCCTCTGACAACTGAGACAAGCTCTGTGCTTCCACCCCTCCTCTCCCTGCATGCTTGTTTCCACTGTCTTGTTTCTTAGTCCCTGCTGACCTTCTGACCATCCTGCATTCAGTCAGGACGGATTTCTTCCAGCCATGTGGTTGAGATATCATCTCCTTTCCTTTTTTTCCCCTTTTAATTCTTCTGTTTGTAACTGAACATTGTAAATGTAAGTAGATATGTCTTTTTCTCCTTAAGATGTTTGTAGAGATTTTCTTTCATCATTTTAAGTGCTAGCTAGTGAAGGGACGTGGTGGCGCTGCGGGTTAAACCGCAGAAGCCTCTGTGCTGTAAGATCTATAGATCTGCAGCTGTAAGATCGAATCCACGCGACGGAGTGAGCACCCGTCGCTTGTCCCAGCTCCCGCCAACCTAGTGGTTCGAAAGCATGCAAATGCAAGTAGATAAATAGGGACCACCTCGGTGGGAAGGTAACAGCATTCCGTGTCTAAGTCGCACTGGCCATGTGACCACGGAAGATTGTCTTCGGACAAACGCTGGCTCTATGGCTTGGAAACGGGGATGAGCACCGCCCCCTAGAGTCGAACACGACTGGACAAATTGTCAAGGGGAACCTTTACCTTTACCTAGTGAAGGGAGCATATTCTAAGAACTTGTTCTGCTCACTTATGCTTTCTCCATTGGTTTGTTGCTGCTTTGTAATTTATGCTCTGCTAATTAGAGAAGGAATTAACCAATGTTCCAGTATATATATATATATAAATCATTATTTCCAATAATTGTAGCATTTTGTTGATGCTGCACATTGAAGGAAGTTATGCGTTTGTCAAGCCTATTTGATCTAGGATTCATTTTAACTCTTTCAGATGGAATTCCCAGTTCTTATCATCACACAAAATTATTTTAAAAGACATTGAATATGCACCCTCATCTTTGAGATATTAAAGATCCATAAAGAGAGTATGCCCATCTCCAACATATATCGCCCTGAACATATCTGACATTATTTTGGAAACCAGGCAGGATCTGAATAGTCGTATTTAGATAGGAGAACCCAAGAGAAAGCTAGGGCTCTCCAGACAAGAAGCTTGCCAGAACTCATCAAGAAAGCCTGCTAACTTATGTTGGACTAGATGGAACAATGTTTTGACTCTGCTTCCTACACTTCTATCTCCTTATGTTTCTTTCTTCTAAGTGGGACGAATGTGCAAGCATTTTATTGAGGATGAGACATGAGATATGTGTGTATCAATTAACCTACAAAGCTGTGCTATTCTTATCTGCTGGCCACCAACATCTTCAAGTCAAGACTATGTGAAGTTCTTCTCCATGGGGTGTGAACTTAATTTGCTCCAGAGCAAAAACATCTGGCTGAAGTCAGGAAGTAGATGCTGGCTGGATTTGGTGCCAGGGGATCCTGTAGTTAATACATTCTTACCTCATCAGTAGGTGTCACTGTAGCAGAGGACAAAATCTAATGGAAGGAACATTTCAGGGGGGAATAGGGAGAAAGAATCCCAGCCAGCCAACCAGAAGCAGGAGCTGGCTCAATTCTGCCCAGCTCCAGCCAGGAGAGCAGTGATGGAGCTCAGTTTATGAGTTGCTTGTAAGGAGGCTATAGGAAATGAGAGATTAAGGAAATGAGTCATTATGTGATTACAAAGACATGTGGAGTGCACACATTTGTGGCCTATAATGCTGCTTTGAACAACCATAAATTTCTTCTACAGGGGCTTTGGGAAGCGTTCCTGCTGAACTCAGACATGGTAGCGAGTTATTGTCCAGCACATGGAGCTGGAAGGAATGTTTTCAGCATGAAATGAGAGAAATGCTTTAAACCTAGTTCAGTTCAACATTCCTCTTCTAAATCAGCAGGAGCTGCAGCAACCAGAAGGGATGTTTCATGGAGGGGTGGGCGTGGGATGGAGAGAAACAACCTTCTTTCTCTCTCAACTTTGAACAAGATTTTAACCCTCCTGGGGACTTTTGCTTGCTACCTTCTGCAGCTCTCATGAGGCAGCTTGCTTCTATGAAAGTGCTGATCAGCCAGCACTAGCTGCACACTTCCTAGATTTTAGTGAATTCCAGCCTGAATACTACAGAAAAATATGTGTCCAGAGAAAGTGAAACCTGTTCTTTTCTCTAGATCCCAACTTTGCAGGCATGACTAACCTTTCCCTGGGTCTAATCGTCACATCCCACTCTGAAAACACAAAAGACCCTTCTAAAGCTATATTTGTAAAACCTACGCATCCTGTGAGATCCATAGGTCAAACTCTTCTACAAAAATGCATTTCCCAGCATTCTGTGAAGTATGGTTCTAAGTATCCTGGAGAGATGGTTAGTGTTTTCCTACAGGCTCATGATAGAAGCGGCTTGTTTGAACAGAAGGTACCACATGGTTTTCCTTTCCTTAAGAAGATGCATCACAAGTGAGACCCAAGTGTCCATTTGGGCCTGCAGCTAATGGAAGCAATCCAACATGTCTCAGTTCTATTGTTTTCAGTGGGACATTTAAGGGTATATACATGCCATGGACTAACAACAAATGCAGTCATAGAGCAGAACAGATTTCCTCCTCCCAGTATGCATCCCTTCATGGAGAAAGAGTTGACAGGGATTGCCTAATCTACAATGGTAAGGGGCTCATATTTCCCTTTGATCTCCTGAGTGCCGCATGGATCATCCATTCAAGGCACCTGTTCTTATTAGAAATTACAGTCATACGTGGGCATCTATTTCTATGACTGGCTGCCTGAGTGGGGTTTTTAAACAGATTGCTTTGCCTTACTGCTTTGAATGTGTTTTTGGCAGTGCTTTTGTTTACCATATTTTAGTGTAGTATTTCTTTGATCCTTTAAAGTATTTCTGTACTTACTATTTCGGCTTTAATATTGTCTTTTAATGATGTAAGCTGCCTTGGGTCCTTTTTAAGGAGAAAGGTGAGGTAAAAATATTTTTTTTAATAAATATTTTTATTGTATTTTTTCTACTTTTCTATCCATTGCAACCAGAGTGATTTATTACAATATGTTCCATTCATTTCATCTTGTCTTATACTCCCTAACATAATATTAATCTAATCTATTCTACTTAAATTGGTGTAGATTTCATCCAGGTATAAAGAAGTTCCCATTTATTATTATCCAGTCTATCATTTAGTGTATCTGTCAAAATATCCATTTCTGCTAGTTCCAAAATCTTCTCAATAAATTCCTTCTTTGTTGGCACCTTTGTAGTCTTCCACTTACTGGCATGTACAATTCTAGCTGCAGTTATCAGGTGTAAGGTCAAGTAAGTCTTGTTTTTTTCGAGTGTAGCTGGTAATATATTCAATAAGAAAATTTCTGGTGTCAAAGCAATTTTAACCCCTAAAATTTTCTCTATCATTTCATGAATCATTTTCCAGAAGTCCTTGGCCCTACTGCACATCCACCACATATGATAGAAGCTCCCTACTTTCTTTTCACATTTCCAACACTTATTAGAAACATTTTTATACATTTGTGTTAATTTCTCTGGTGTTACATACCATCTGTAAAACATTTTGTACATATTTTCTTTTAGATTTATAGATTTAGTCGTTTTAGTATTTCGTTCCCAAATTTGTGACCAGGCACTTAGTTCTATATTATGACCTATATTTTGAGCCCATTTTACCATGCAATCCTTCACAATTTCATCTTCCATTTTTTTGCTCCATTAAAGTATTATATAAACCTTTAATCAATTTTTCCTCTGAGTCCAGCAACCCCTTATCCAAAGGTATTTTGTCTTTCTGAAACCCTGTAGCTTTATCTTTTACATATCTTGATTTCAACAAGTTTATCGACCACCAATCTAAGATAATACCTTGTTCTGCCAGTTCATCTTTGTTCTTTAGATTTAAATCACTATTTAATATCTCGGCATATCTCCCATTTGTCCCTTGAGATGTTCTTGCCGGATCAGAGAACGCTTCTAATGGAGCTACCCATAATGGTATCTTTCTATAATGTTGTGCCTTAACTGTCTTCCAAACCCATAACAGAGCTCTCTTGATCAAATGTAAATTAAATGTTTTGCATTGCTTATCATCTTGGTACCATAGTTAGGCATGCCAGCCTAGCCTTAAATCATGCCCCTCAATCTTTAAAAGTCTCCCATTTTGTAGAATAACCCATTCCCTCACTCAGGACAGAGCTGCTGCTCTGTAATAATTCATCCAGTCTGGTAGGCCAAACCCTCCTCTTTGTTTATTGTCCTGAAGAGCCTTAAGTTTTATTCTTGATTTTTCCCATCTCAAACATACTTGGTCATTATCTTATTCAGTTCTTTAAAAAAATCTTGTTTTAATAATATTGGAATTGTCTGAAAGAGGAAAACTAGCTTTGGTAATATATTCATTTTTATTGTGGCTATTCTATCCATTAAGGAAAATTGGAGTTTAGACCATTTCTGCAAATCTACTTTGATTTCTTTCATTACTTCCATATAATTGTCCTTTATTAATGTACTTGTGTGTTTTTTTGTCATATAATTCCTAAGTACCTAACCTTACACGTTTCTTGACATCCGGAGTGTTTTCATAATTCTTCTTTTTCTTCTTTTGTCATATTTTCCATCAGAATTTTTGTTTTTTGTTTATTTTAAGACCTGACATCCATCCATATTCAGTTATTGTCTCTACTAATGTTTCTATTGACATCATAGGTTCTTCTAAGATTATTACTAAATCATCAGCATAGGCTTGAATTTTGAAATCTTCTCCTTTAACCTTTAAACCTTTGATTCTCTTATCCTCTCTGATTTGTTGGTTCAGGACTTCCAACATGAGAATAAACAGTAGGGGGGACAGCAGGCATCCTTGCCTTGTGCCTTTTTCAATTTGAATTGTTTCTGTCAGCTCTCCATTCACTTTGCTTTTTGCTACTTGTTTAGAATATATTGTTTTAATTTCTGCTATAAACTTCTCTCCAGCTTCCATTAATTGCAACTGTGTCAGCAAAAAATTCCAGTTCATATTGTCAAAGGCCTTCTCTGCATCCAAAAATATTAATGCCATCTGTTTTTCAGGGTGGGCTTCATAGTATTCCAATACATTCAATACTATCCTGATATTGTTTTTCATTTGTCTTTTTGGTAAGAATCTTGATTGGTCCTGATGAATGATCTGCACCAAAACTTTTTTCAATCTGTTTGCTAATATTGATGCAAAAAAATTATAACCTACATTCAATAATGAAATTGGTCTATAGTTTTGGATTTCTGATTGATCTGTACCTTCTTTATGTATCACTGAAATTATTGCTTCTTTCCATGAAGTGAGAATTTCTTTTTTGATTTCTATTTCTTCTATTAATTCCTTGGTAAACCTAGAACTTCTTCAAAATTCTTGTAATATTCAGCCAGTATTCCATCACTTCCTGGAGATTTATTATTCTTTTGTTTTCTAATAGCTTCCACCACTTCACACATCGTTATTGAGGAATTCAAGATCTCTTTATTTTCTTTAGATAATTTCTTTAACTGAAACTTCTGTAGATATTCTCTTTGCTCTATTATTGATTTCCCTGGTTCTTTGTATAGTACTTGATAGAAATCCTTGACAATTTTTTTTATTTCCTTCTGCTCCCATTTAGTCTCTCCTTCCTGGTCTTTAAGGTTTATAATTTGGTTTCTTGTTTGTTCTTTTCTCAGTCTATAGGCAAGCCATCTGCCTGGTTTGTTTGCTTTTTCAAAGAAATTTTGTTTCGCTTGTTTTATCTTCATTGCCATTTCTGACATCCACCATAGATTTATTTGATGTTGTACTGATTTCATATTATCTACTAGTTTTTCAATTGAGCTATTTTGTTTTGACTGTTGTTCTAACTGGAAGACTTTTTTCTCTAATTCTTTGTATTTTTTGTTTTTTGTTTTTGTATCTTGTATTTTTTCCTTTTTTGTCTTGCTGCATGCTTTATAACTATCCCTCTTAGCTTTGCTTTTCCTGCATCCCAGACTACTCTCATTGGTACATCTGGAGTTTTATTTTCCTTAAAGAACCAAGACATTTCTTGCATCGCTTCTTTCTTAAAATCTTCATTTTGCAAAAGACTAGTGTTCATTCTCCAGAACGATGTTTTATTTTGTATATTCAGTTGTAAAATAACTGGACTGTGATCAGCAAAAGTTCTTGGTAGTATGTCTATAGTCTTCATCACTTTTATCCAGCTTTTTGGAATCCAGCATACAGTGGTGCCTCGCTAGACGATGTTAATCCGTTCCACGAGGATCGCTGTCTAGCGAAAACATCATCTAGCGAAGCACGTTTTCCCATTGGAATGCATTGAAATCGCTTCAATACGTTCCAAGGGAAAACGCAATCGTCTAGCGAAAATTTCCCATAGGGAAACCTCGTCTAGCAAGTGCGGGTCCCGATAGGAATGCACTGACAGCTGCACTGACAGGTTTTGACCACTAGTCGGCGCACTCCTATGGGGAAACCTCATCGTCTAGCGAAAATCGCCATAGAGAGACATCGTTTTGCGAAGCGCAGTATCGCTCGCAAAAAGGCATCGTCTAGCGATTTCCTCGTCCTGCGAGGCAATCGTCTAGCGAGGCACCACTGTACATCTATTCTAGACCATGTCTTATGCGAATTTGAGTAGAATGTATAATCTTTCTCTTTTATATGTGTTGCTCTCCATGCATCTACCAAATGAAACTCTTCTGCTATAGACCGGAAGGTTTTTGATAATATAGTCCTTCTTTCTTTTTTCCCTTTTCTTAATGTTTGAATGTTTGTGTCCAGTTTTCTATCCAGAACTGCATTGAAGTCCCCTACACAGCAAATATCTTTGTATTCTTCATCTGCTAATTCTTTTTGTAGTTCTTTGTATTCGTTTGTAATTCAATACTTACCTGGCAGGGGAGATACCTTGATCATGAACTACAAAAAGGTAAAAATATTTTAAATAAATAAAATAAAAACACATATTTAGCTTGAAACAAAGGCCTTTTTTAAAAAAAAATCAGTTGTTCTTCAGTTTTATCCATTCACTCTCACTGGTATGCACTGGAACTGAATCAATGTGAGTCCTCATTGTTCAGCTTTACTACATTGTGGCCTGTGTTGCACACTTAACTTTGTTACACACACCATTTACTGAAAAGCTAACACTGGGGCTAATTGCACCACAGAGATTTCTTGGCAAGGTGTCCCCCATTCATAACCATGCTGCGTGTCTTAAATTTAGACTCAGGTACTCATTACTAACAGGCATTGTCTCAGAATGATACATTTAACATAGGATAAGAAGGCAAGGCCTTTATTGTCCCTATGGAGTCCTCTCTACATCTTGGATTTTTCCATCCTGGTGTTTTCACCTAATTGCTTCCAGGGTTGTTTGAAAAGAGCTGGAGTTTCCAAGTCTGCACTGACGTGCAGAGGTTACGTTGTGACTGTGTCTAGAGATCTCTAGTGCTTAGGTGTATGAAGTCATGTTGTCCTGAGAATGATAACACAATGAAGAGATAAATCAGCATGATAACACAATAAAGAGGTAAATCACTCCCCCACACTTTGGAGAATATTCTTCAGAGCTTTTTAAGAAAAAACACATGTAATACTGAAGGAAGTATTTCCCAAGGAGATTTAAAGAATGGGCCAAAGAAAACCACACACACACACACACACACAAACCACCAACCCCAAACTGAACATTAGAATCAAATGGGAGCAACTAAATATATTTTTGAAACTACTCAACAGAGAGTGGAAGATTCGGGGGGGGGGGGGGACAAAACAACGGAAGGATGTTGCCCATATGAGTATGACTTACTCAAAAGCAGGCAAGGTAGACCGGAATTCAGCATCATCTGGAAGTGGTTTTGAAGCCTGTGTAATGAGACCAGGTTTGCACTGATTCTGATTCCTGTGTGCTGTATAAGCAACCATCTTAGCTGACCTTTTAAAGATCAAACAAAAGTACATTAGAATTCTAGAAGCACTTCTGTGTAGTGCAGGCAGACATCAAATCACATCACCAGCTCCACATGGGATTTCCAAGTTACATATAAATCCTCTCTCTCCATATTCCAGGCCCAGAGCTTTGAAGATGGCAGCAATAAATCAGACATGGTCAAACTACAGTTGGGAAAATAGTTGCTTAGCTTTGGAGATGTGATGAGTATGCAAAAAATTCTCATTTTTGGCCGTTTTTTTTTTTAAGTCTCGCCATGCCAAGATTCTCCAGCAAGACCTCCCTTTGCCTAAGTGAGATTTCCTGTCTCCCCATGAAAATCAGACCCTGATCTCCTGGTCTCATCCCCTCTTTATTCATTTCATTTCATTTTTTGTGTGTTGCTCCATACAGGAAGCTGCCAACTCCTGCACAGCTTGAAGTGTTTTCCAGTGAATCCATTTTGCACAAGAATTAAAATTGCTGCTATGCATCATGCCATTCCTCCTGCCCTTTCTGGGTGAATCCTATATGGGAGAGGTGCTGATTTATGTGGAAATAATAATAGTCCTGCACAACATGACATTTTTTTCCACAAACAAAAAATGACCACAAAATGTCTGAGAAATCCTGAGAAATTTCTGTGTGATTTCTCAGGGAAAAACAAATCTAGCACAGAGAAACCTTGCTGGAATGAGAAAAGAGACAGTTCCCCTGCCCCACTTTCTTTCCAAGAGAAAGGGTCTGAAAGACTCACACCCTTGTTTAGAATAACTAAATGCAATATTGGAGATGCAGCATTTAGTTGAGTCATTTGATTATTTCAACATGGAAAATCTGGATTGGGAAAATGTGTCCTCAGACTTTTCTTGCCATCTTCTGTGTGAATTCAGAAGTATTCACATGATTATGTTTTAGGAATTAAGACGTGGTATGTGTTTTCTTGCACAGGAAGGAAATAAATGAGCCTCCAAATACTGGGGAAGTACAACCTTTACAATTCCTGACCTTGGATTGGCTGGGAGTGATGGGTGATGCAGTCCTACAAACTCTGAAAGGCCACACATTCTCCAGCTCTGCTCTACAGGGCTCATTACACCCTGCATTGCACCCTTCCATAATTCCAGAACGACCTGGGGTATTCATAAAGTTAATTCTTAAAGTAGAGCACATGGAAGTTTCCCATAGCTTTATGTTCCATCTGTTCACTTGCATCTTTTGACCCTCTGTCCTATGTGTGTTTGGATAACTGATAAAACACTGCAAAAGAATGTCTCCATTTGATTTTATGTATGATAGCATTGTAGTGGGATCATGCATAAACACAATCTTTTTGAATTTTACACAATCTTCTATTGGTGTACAAATATTTTCTTGCGCATTGCTGAAATATGCACCCATTTTGTCCCATAGATCTTGAAACAATGGTTTGTAAAATCACACTTATTTTGCTTTTTACATGGGTTTCCATGTACAGAGATGCACATTCATATTGGTAAAACACCATACAAAACCAACCATGATGGAACTGTACATACAGTCACATCAAGACTGATGTTTTCAATGTGCATGTGGACCACTGTAAGGAGCTGAAGGCACAGGATACGGTCTTGTAGAAGGAAAGAATTCTAAGGACACTAGAGAGTAGAACAAGGAGAAGCACAAAGTAACAGAGGTCCTTGGACAACTGATGTTGGAAGAGTTGCAAGCATTCATGGCTGAGCAAGGAGTTTCTCGGCAGTAAGCGCCTGCACACTTGAGGGATAAAGCATTGCAAAGGACCTGGAAAATGAAGGCAAGATGTTGTAATGAATAAAACTGGCAAGATCTATGTGCTATCTTTTGAGCATTCCAGAGGAAGAGAAATGGTTGTGAGGGAGCTTGGCTGTGCAAAGCCAACTGCTCTGGTTTCTGTATTATTTTGACTCTGAAGCCACAGGAATTAGCAGACAGAAATTAATGCTTTATCACACAGTAGTGCTCTATCCACACAATAAAAAGCAACACATATGAATAGTATAATACTGGAAACAGGAAATGAAATTGCTTCCTTGTGAACGGCACATTGTTTTATTCTGATGGGCTGGAATGTTCTTTGGCTCAGTGTGAGATATTCAAAGGAAACAGTGAGAAGGAAAGTATGAGTGGCTGGTGCCTCTTTCCTTTCCTTATAATATCTCATCTGGACATTCTGAGAATCTGCGCCTCCCAGAGGGAATTATTGATTTGGTTTTAGGGCTGCAGGACCTGAGGCCCTCCAGATATTGATGAATCACTACTCCCACCCAGAGCCTTAAAAAATGACATGTTAATTATAGTTTCCAGTATCCCCAGCTCAGATGCTGGATGGCCATCCCCTGTCACCATGAGTCAGGTTGACTGGGGCTGATGGGGACCGGAGTGTGGCCACATGCAGAAGATCTCCATTCCCCTTCTTTATACTCTGACTGAAATCATCAAGATGAAGAGCCAAAATACAGTTTGTCTTTTGTTCCAAGACTTTTTGAAGTAATGTAATGAGGAAGCCTGCAGTTTTTCTTAAAGATGGAAAAAGGCCAGAGAACAGATGTGGTATTGGCTTTCCTTACAGATCTCGTGATCTTCTGCAACCCCCTGACCCACATCCCCTCTCAAATGTATTGAACTTAATAGCAGGTGCAGCTTATAATGAAGTTTCAGTGCATTTGCAAGGGAAATGTGAAACTTGTATGGAGCAGCCCTAAACAGCATATTAAGGAGTCAATCACACCCCAGCTGCAGTTCCTACCAGGTGTTCCATGAAAGGTCAACTCTAACAACTATCACCAGTTTACCATCTATCCTGGTGTCAACCTGTGACAATCAATCTCAGCTTTGCATTGGCAGAATGAAAGGGGATTGCAGGAGGGGGGAAGTAAAACTGACCATTTTCTAACCATAGGGGCTGAATAATGGTGACAAATGAGCTGCTTCTAGGC
Source organism: Intellagama lesueurii (assembly GCA_037013535.1). Lineage (NCBI taxonomy): Eukaryota > Metazoa > Chordata > Lepidosauria > Squamata > Agamidae > Intellagama > Intellagama lesueurii. The sequence goes on from JBAJHW010000001.1 coordinate 117,128,335, forward strand.
ATAGCTGTCCTTTAATCCTGCACGTCCTGTCTAGTCACTAGTAACTCAGTAAGTGTTGATAATTCAAAACTCCTGTGTGACACAATGCCAATCCACACCATTGATATTAGAGTGTCTCACTGAAAAATACACTGTGACTCTCTTTTAACAGTTGTAAAGAAGAGAAAATGCAGGTGTTGTACACCTGACTCCCACAACTACTGTGACAAAATGTATCACCTGAAATTCTGTTTTCTATGTAACTGTTAAAGAACCAGGAACCCAATTGCCTTTTTTAGCTGGTCATCCAGTTTTCATTTCATACTTATTGTTAGGAATGAAAAAAAATAATTTTATTTCTGATCTGTATTGCTTTTTATAGTAATAGCAATAGTAATATGCTGTCAAGTCAGTTCTGATTTATGACAACCCTTTCCATGGTTTTCAAGGTATAGAGTACTCAGAAGTGGTTTACCATCCCCTACTTCTGGGGGCACTCTGGGGTTGTCCAGGTTGCCTAAGGCTACATATACTTGTTTTTCCTTCTGGGAATCATTCTTTGACCACTGGCCAGAGAATTCTCACCAAACTGCCATTCTGAAGAACCTGTAGGATATGCAGCCTTAGTGAAACTGGTGTAAAACCAATATCTGTTTCAAATTCCACAGCTTGGAAATGTGTTACAATTAACAGTTCAATGTCAGAGCTGTTCCTTTTTTTTAACCAACACCAGAAAAAGGCTCTCAAAATTTCACATTCTAAGTGAGAGTTTCCTTCATTAAAAATACCAACTGGGCACATCATTTTCAGACAGCACATGCCCCTCTACACCCCCTTTGCTGAAAAGGGGGCCATGCCCTTCTATCAAAGCTACATTGATATTGGATACTGCAGCTTTAGCCCTGTAAATACACTTAAATAGAGATGGGCATGCCAAAACATGAACCAGCAAAACTGACAGATTTGTGGCTGATTTGTGGTTCAGTCTGTGACCGGGTTTGGGGATCCCATTTTGCCGAAGCAAAATGAAGCACCAAACTTTTTTCCACTTGGCATTTCATTTCCCTTTAGCGAAATGGGATGCCTGCTTACCACCTTCCCACTGCCCTGTCATCTCCCTACTTGCTTCTGCTGGCGCCATCCTCAAAGGAAACGGGCCTGGCTTTCCTGCCAGGAGACAGGTCCACTCCCTCTGCACAGGTGTCCGCTGCCCAGCTGATAGGAAGGTGCATGCACAGAGGTAGCAGCCAGCTCCTGGCAGGGAATCTGGGCCCACTGCCTCTGTACATGTGCCTGCTGCCCAGTGGATAGGCAGTGGCAGTGAGATAACACTGGCAGCAATGGCAGCAGAACAGCAATAGTGTGACAGAAGCAGGTAGGTTCCGCCCCCCACTGCCCATGAATTGCAAACCAAACCACAAACTGATTTGGTTTTCCAGTTAGTTCATGGTGGGTCATGGGCCGTGGCTAGCCACTAACCACGAACCATCATAAGCCACCATTTTTCAGGTTCATGCCCATCTCTATACTTAAACTACAGCACCTACAAATTCATGGACCACTATCACTGCCAAAAGCTTATACATTTCCCATAATGTCCAAAAACTACATCAAATGATTTCCAAAATTAATAACCATCACTCCACGAAAAATGGTGTCTTCCAATCATGGCTTTTTTAAAAATAAAAGTATAAAAACTCCTGACTGAAAACCTTGCTAGTCCATACAAGACAATTACTAGCCAGTTCAGTTCAGCATTACTGTCCATGAGCAGAGATGGAGGTATTCGTATACGGATACAAATACCCTCGCACAGCTGGAGCTAATGAGGGTCTGGCCCCTGGGGCTGGACCATCCACTCACACAGCCACTGCCACCGCCAGCCCCACTCTTCCTTCCAATTGCTCCAAAGTGCTCAGTTGGCTAGCCACTCGTCAGCCTTGCACGGAGACTCGTCTTCCCTCCTTCTGCCAGGAGTGGCTAGCTGCCCGGGTGCTCCGGAGCGATTGGAAGGAAGAGCAGGGTCAGCAGTGGTGGTGGACATGTGAGTGAACGGTCCAGTACCAGGGGGCCAGACCCTCATTAACTACAGCTGTGGGGGGTATTCGTATCCATATACGAATACCCCCATCTCTATATGAGTGAAAAGAAATACTGGCCTCAGTCTCTTATGTCTGTGTAAGGAGGATTTCTTTTTCTCATTGCAGACCCTGTGTGGGTCTCCTACTGAACTAGTGAACTTCAGGTGGCTAAGCTGCTACATTTTGAATCCAGTTCTTTTTGGCCATCCCATGGGTGGCTAGAAATTTGCCTGTTTGAATGAAACAGAAATTGAAATCAGAAAGGAAGAAAAAGCCTTTTATTAGTATCAGGGTGGGGGGACGGGATATTATTTTTGGGACTACAAAAGTAAAACACTTATCTGGATCAGGGTGCCTCATGCTTACCCCTATCTCTCCCCTCTCCATCACTTCCTCAGCCTTTGGAAGCTGGCTGAAGTAAGGGGGGAGTTTCCACCTACCTGGAAGTAAGTGATTTAAAAAAAATGATAATGTCCTGGGCCACAACTCCCAGAATACTCCAACCAGCATAGTTGCATGGTTACAAATACTAACTTCTGGATAGTTATATTGACTACAGTTAGGCATAAAGACTACACGGATCCACCAGACCACAGGCAATGTGCAGTTATAGCATAACACCACCTGCCAGGAAGCAAGAGTAGAAGAGGGTTTTCATTGTCAAGGCCTTGTGATCAGTTTCCTGGGTACATGTGGTGAGGCCACTGGGACAAAGAATATTGGAACAGATGGATTTTTGGTCTGGTTCTTAAAAGCTTTCTTTTTAAAATGATTTTGAGTTGGAGGTAATCTAAATGCAGTGAAGTTTCAGACTAGGTAGGATGCCAGTTTTGCAATCAGAAACTGACAGCATGGCTTACATCCAGGCAAGCAAGTCATTCAAAGCTCCATGCAAACTTAAGCAATCAGATGTACAAATGAAGCCTGTGTTTACCTCCCAATGACCAATCACGAAAAAACAAGCTAACATGCTGAGGTGAGGCAAGTTCATACTAAGATGCTTCAGAGTACTAGTATATTTTATTTCTTAAGGGATCTCTGCTTCTAATTATGTACCAAATGTATTGTCTAGTTTGACCTGCTGTGACCCCATTCCATATCCAGAAGCTTATTGTAATGGCAGATGATTCATCCAGAAGTTAATTCTTACTTACTTACTCCAGTGAAAAGATACCAGGCTAGCAACAGCTTTGTTGTCCAACACCATTGTTCTATCTTTAGTAGAGATGGGCATGAACCTTGGTTCAGAGGTTTGCGCTGGTTCACCGATGTGGCACCACAGGTGGTTTGCATTCCCTTCCCCCACCCCCCACTTACCGACACACCTTTCTTTTCTCCTGCTATTCATGCAATCATCCAGGAGCACAGCAGGAGCACAGACCTGTGGTGCCACACCAACAAACCAGTACAAACCTCTGAACCGAGGCTCATGCCCATCTCTAATCTTTAGTCCTCCAGAAGTTTTGGACTTCAGCTCCCCGATGCCCTGGGCAGCATGGCAAATGGTAATGGATTCTGGGAGCCCAGATCTAAACTTTGAGAACCTCTGCAATAGAAGGTTCTGAATATGATCTGCACAAAGACAGATCATATGAGCATTGTGCTGATGAAGGAAGAAGGATTCTAGATAGCCTACTCTAATCACTGCTGTGCTTATTATTTGCCTGCAGACGTTTTCTTTCTACTTAAGGAGCTAATAAAAAAGGTGATTCCTACTTGCAGTACTTTTCATACTGCCATCTCAGGAGTTTGCTATCTCATTTCCACCTCACTCTGATGGATGTATTGACCTACCTCACTGTGTGCCTACCAAGGAATTAGTTATCTGCTTGCCAAGCCAGAGACAGGAACTTCATTTCCCCACTGTACTTCCTAGGAGAACAGCCGGCCTGTGTGAAAGATGCACAGTCCCAGGGCTTCCCCAGAAGAAGGAAATGGTAAAGTACTTCTGAGTACTCTCTGCCAATAAAACCTCAAAAAGAGTCACCTTTTCAACTTGACACCATGTAATTATCATTTACTATTACACAACCAATCCCTCTTTTAGCTCAGATATTGCTGCTTAACTGTCAGACTTTATAAATTTTGTTTCTGAAACAGTCATAGTTTTTATGCAGCTAACCAAGGGCATCTGAGATTGTTGAATATTAGAGATGGGCACAAATCAGAAAAATAGTGATTCATTTTGATTCATGCTTCATCAAGGTCAATGAATTCCAAAATACAAATTTATAGTTTTTTCTAACGAATCAACAAATCAGTTTGTCAATTCATTTTTTACTTTAAAACACTATAAACTGCTCCTCCCAAGCATCTGGGGACACCAAATTTGCAGGAAAGTTTCCCCTGACTCACCTCTATAATCCTTGTGAGTTTAGTGAATTTTGGAGTTCAGACGTCTGAGTTATACACCCACAAAGTGGGTCCCCGCAGGAAAGTGCCCTTTAGCAGCTAGCTTAGGAAATCCCAATCTTCACCAAACTTGGAGGGATTGTAGAAGAGAGGCAGGGAAAAATACCCTGAAATGTTGTTGTCTTTAGGTGTCTTGGTGGGCAGTTTTATAGCCAAACAATGAGTCAAAAAGTGCTAAAAATTCATTGATTCTTATTCGTCAGGGGCATTGATTCATACAAATACAAATCAACGATCTAGCAATTTTTTTGAACGATTTTGTTCATTTGGTTTTTTAATTTGTCCCCATCTCTAGTGAATGTGTGTGTGTGTGTGTGTGTGTGTGTATTACACACACACACTTTTCCAGGGATTGGAATTAGAGTGCATAGGATAGATACATTCCGGTTATGAATCTTTGTTACCACTGTATTAGGGGCTTCCAGGATAGATCCCCTGGAGACCCATATCTCATTTTGGCCTCTCTAAAAAACATGAGAAAGGAGAACTTTAAAACATACCTTTTAGTCTTTATCATTCCAGAGTAATTAGGCATGATGCCTTCGCATCTCTGTGTGAAACAAGAAAGAACTGGACTTCCAATATTGCTGAGATAAAACAATGAATGATCTTTTCCACCTCATCTTTCTATTTATGGCTACAACACAGGATCATTTTTTTAAAAAAAAAACAAGAAGCAACCTACAATCTAAAATCCGAATGCTATGCCGTTTAAATGTACATAGGAACACAGGTTGAAGCCCTCATTAAAGCAGAACTAAATCCAAAATACCTCAACCAGAAAACAAAACTTTGCTGGATCTTTTACAACATTCCCTTTAGCAGCATCACTTGGATTAAGCCAGTAACTTCCTTGGAAGCAACTGTTGCTTTCTTAGAATTTGAGTTTCCAAGAGATAAGATGACCCCGGGTGAAAAGGCAGCTTAATAAACTGCATTGCCTCCTGCTGTGCAAAGTCCACTCCTTATGTACAACTGAGTGGTAATTTGAACACTGCCCAACAGTAATTAGAGAGATGAGCCAAGGTCCCATTTAAGGACACAAGTATCTTTTCTGTGGTTTGTAATATCTGAACTAATTATTTGCAGCAAGTTAGAAATAAATTTCTTATCACAAGGTAGCTGGGGTGGGGCTATATGACTTGAATGTATTATTAAGTGGAAATGTGTTATTGTTTAAATAAATAAATAAATAAATACTCCATCAAGTCTCTTCTGTTGCCCCTGATCAGATTCTCCAGGCATGTGAGATGTTCAGGGAGCATAAGGGAGCACCATTGCCAGCCCCCAGTAAGTTTCCACGTCAAAGTGGGGATTTGAACTCAGTTCTCCTGAATGCCACTCTCATGCTTTACTACACACACCATTTCAAGTGGAAATTAGCTGCAGATTAATGGGTCAAGTGTGGGTTTAGATCACAGTTCCTTGGTACAAATGACCTAGATTAGGAAATAAGCAATGTGTAGACCTTAGATGTCACTGGACTCTAGATCCTACCAGCCCTGATCAGCTCATCCAAAGGTGAGAGATTATGGGAGCTGCAGGCCAACAACAACTGAAAAGCTATATCCCCCTGCTCTGACTTTGATTTAGAGCCACCATGTTTTTGCATCCAAATTGCTGATGCCTGAGTGGCAGTGGAGTCCTTTGAGACTTGGCTTCTGAGTCAGAAGCAGGTCTGGGATAAAACCTGGAGTGGAACACAGCAGTTTTGGAAGAGAGAACTGGGGAGAGCTTCAAAACAAAACAGAAATGCCTGGGGGGTGGAAACTGATTTTGCTACCTGCTTCTGGCAACTGGCCTGAAAGCATAATGTAAGGCAAACAAACAAAAATAGCCACATGGGATTGTTGTTGTTCTGTCTTGGTCAGTTGGCAGTACCACAGAGACTGAACATTAATGTCAGTCTCCAATGCCCACCCATCCCACACATAAGGACACATATCTGCAAGTGTATGCATGCACAGATATAAACACACACGTTCACACTTTACCTCTGCTGACTTTAAGTAAAATTTCAGTCGCAAATTTGATAACAGGTACCTGTTTGAATCAATCTTTGGTAAGTAATTCTGTGCATTCATGGGAAAATAAGCTCTCTTTTCTCTGGAAAAAGAGAGGTGCATTTAAATTAACCTGTTCTACAAATAAAAGAGTGTTTAATATATTGACACTGCAACATATGCCTTTAACATTCCACCTCAGTCTCATGTTCTCAGAGAAACACTTAGGAAGAAACATGATTTGAACATTTGCTTGCACAAGTGGTATTTGAACACCATGCACAGAGAAAACTGGATTCCAAAGTGTTAAAGACATATTTTCTTAATGCTCCTGCTTTCTGCGTGCTATATTAACAGAGCGAAAGAGTTGAATGTATGCTCCTTGGCTGAGGAGTGACTTGTGAGTCAGCACTCTGCATGAATTCCATTCCTGTACAGCTGGCCTCCTCTCCATCTGGCAAGCTGAAATGCTGAAAGAGAGGGGGGGGGAGGGAGGGAGGGAGAGAAGAGGGGGAGAAAATGAAGGATTGGGTGGATAGCAAGAAAGGCAACGTGAAATGAGGGAGGGGGTGGAATTGCTGCCAGATTTGGGTATGCTGTGGATCAAAGCCCACCCAAGTTTTTTACACAAACCCGCATACCCTTAATTCTTTTCCCACAAAGGGATCAGGATGGACATAAGGCATTTTGCTGCTTGAGACAAAAGTCAGTATGGTGTCCCATCTCCTCCATTCCACCTACAAAAGTTGACGGGATGGACGAATCTGAGACAAGAAAAGTAACTTAAGGGGTGTTGGGGAAGCAGCATGGAACACCATGGCTGGGTCGTGCAACAGAGGAGAAAGGCCAGGAGGTAGTTGCTGCTGCCCCATGTATATCATGGAGCATTTTCTGCCTATCTCCAACGAAGGCCAAGCCTGACAAGAATCTCTATTTGTCTTAGAGACACACATTCCAGAGGTCTTGGAATGCTACTATGAAGCGGAATTAATCTGATGACATGTGGAAGCCATCCATGACTGAACAGCAAATAGGATAATGCTCTGGGACCCATAGCAGCATCATGTCACTGATCAGTTGTGGATGACTTCAGCACATCATTAGATTCATTCTTCCTCAAAGCAACTTTCTGTGCTCTGCAACTATCTCAAACTGGCCCTTTCTTTCTTGCCACCTCATGCTCCAGGGTTCCTGGAAAAGGGTCTGCCACAGGTGCACATATTTAATCTTTTTCACACCATCTAAAATCAGTACAGAAAAGAAGGCTTTAAAAAAAATCCCAGTGTGGAAAATAATTTATACCTTGCCCAGAGACCGTGACTTGGCAGGAAAAATGGACCAAAAAAGATTGAGCCTGAATGTTCCATCATCTCTTCCTTTCTGATCCCTAATGGGTTGCACGTGGAGATCAGTTTGAGTTCCTTTGCTGTGTTCCCTTTCCTTTCTGATTCTGAGCCTTCTATTTGTTTGTGTGCACAAGCTCAGGACCTTGCTTGGAACAGGCTCCATCTTGGCAAGCTCTCTCTTGGCAGTCCTAGTAGGCTGCATATCTACCTTATGAGCTATGGACGGGTTCGCCTTTGAAAGGCATTCCCTTTTGAGCTGTGGAACGGATCTATCTCATTCCACCTTCTTCTGTGGCCGTGTTATATATACACACATAGAGAGTTCTCCCTCCCAGTCGCAGCTTTTAACAGCACCTGGTGGAAATGGATCCGCCAACAGCATCAGGCTCTAGAAGAAGAAGAGGTTTCTGGTTGAATTTCTGCAAGTTTAGAAAGTTTGTTTCAAGACACATTAATATGAGGAAGCTGACCACAATTAAACAGTAACAGAATGATGCACTCACTGCTTCCTTGGAAAAGTTACTCACCATGCTGGCTGGGGGATTCTGAGAGATGTAGTCTGAAAAAGTAATTTTTCCAAGCTGCACATGTTATTCTATTCATTCTTTCAAAAGCAAACTTCTGCAAATCTGCTGCTTGTTCATTTATTTATTCATTCTTCATGAATTCCCTTATATGCCATCTTTGGGTTTGACCATTTAGAAGCAAATGTCTTGGGAATCATAACATCCAGCAAAGTTCACAGTTTCGTTCTCACTGAGGCAGATGTTCACCAGGAAGAACACCCAACACAAAACTTAGAGAGCGGGAGAAAACAGTGCTCAAAACACACCCTGCACTGTCACTGCACTTTGTGTGTGCACGTGCACATGTGCACGCATGTGTGTGCATGACCACTCATGCATGTAGTTTGCAGGAGATATGACATTTATATAAACATAGCATCTATTTCAGGGGCAGCAATCTTTTTGAGTGGACATGAGCCTAGTGTGGGTAATTCTCAATTCTACTTGTTTTCAAACACAGATGGAGAGTGGGTCTCTTCCACTCCCACACCCATAATTGTAATTTTGTTTCATTATTTGGGGTTTTGTTCTCCATTTGGGTATCTAAGCCTGAAGAACAAAGTTGCATACAATTGGGAACTGTCTGAGATGCAGGGCAGTTGGCAAAAAAGTGTGTTTTGTTCACTGCCTCTTCATCAAATATATATCTCTGCTCTTCAGGAATGGAGAACCAGATCAGTATGTTTGCACCATAAGTTGTGTATACATCTGGAAGGAACATAAGGATGCACAAAACACACACAGGGGATCCCATCTGGATTAGGCTGTGGGCTGGAAGGTCCCCGCTCCTGCCAAAAATGCCCTGCTAATCCTGTTGCTTTTTTTTTTTTACATGAAAGTTTTTGGGCCAATTCAGGATGATTTAGATAAGATATTTTATTTCTGAGTAAAACCCTTTGACCATAAATTACTTGTTGGCCTGTTGCTGAGCAGGCCCCCAGGCTGTCTGAACTATACACAGATAACACAACACACAATTCCTTTTGTAAGGAAGGCCACAGTTTAATTGGTTACAGCAGCAATCCCTGACCAACACTGGGCATTGCCCCTCAAGTGCCCCTCCTTGATGCCCACCACCATTCACTTCAGAAGCCTCTAAAGTTTTCGCTGGAAGTGGCCATCTTCTGGAGACCAAATGACAACACAAACCCATAGGATCAATAACATGTGTCCCCTAACCCTGACAACTGATGAAGCAACTGGAATTGAAATCACAACCCATCATCATAAAAGGGGGAGAAAAGCCAGTGAGCAGCAGACTGACCAGGTGCAGCTGCTTCACCCAGTTTTATGCAAGACAGGCAGACCAGAGTAGAATTTTTTCTCTGGTCTGCCTACCCCACAGTCCTAAGTTTGAATTCCCCCACCGGCCAACGTGAGGCAGTCAGGAAAACTCCATTTCCCACTGGCCAATCAGGAGTCAGTGGGGTTGGGAAACCCCACCCCCATAGTTGTTCTCCCAGAGTCTTTGGGCCCATGGGATTGCATGGGTCCACGATGCTGGCCCCAGCTTCTACTCCTCACCGCTAGGCCCAAGATTCACCACCCTGGCAGCAATGAGGGATGCCCAGGTAGACATTGTCTAGTGTATCCTTTCCAAGATTTCATGAAGATGCTGAAGGCAGTCTAGAAGGCAATGCGCAGACATATAGTGTTTACCCATATCATAGAGTTTCCTTGTCATCTCTTGCATCTGTGAAAACCTGAACTGTGTTCCAACTTCCAACAGTTCCCAAGGAAATTTTGAAATAAGGCTAATGCCTTATAAGGTTGTGTTTAAAATGAATACAGGAAAATGGTGTGCATATTCAGGCCACCATTTCTGAAAAATGTATGTGTTCACGTATCCAACTAAATCATGACCAGAGGATCAAAGAGAGATGATAGTTAGGGATGGGACCTTCAGATCTTTTGAATTCCCACTCCCAGAATGAGCCAGGCAGAATTCAGGGAAATGCAGCCCCAAAACAGAAGATGACAGAACAGATTTCCATACCTCCATTGCTCCCATCTGCCTGCTTCTCCTTTAAAAACAGGAAAACCTTGTTGACTCCTTAGTAGACATGGGGATGAATATTAAAAAAAATTGGGATATTCAACAAATATCCCTGATTCGTCAGATATTCGTTGCTTCGTATTCATGGGGTCCAGAGCCCCCGGTTAATACGAAACAACAAACATAACCCTTTTATATTCGTCCCTTCATCTATCCCTATCTATTTATGCCCCCAGGGATTAGCTGTTCCTTGGGGGCATAAGCAGAGATGGGTTTTCTCTTCGGGTGGCTTACTAAAGCCTACCCGAAGGGAATCCCAGCTCCTGTTTAAAAAAATGGGGGAATCACTTTGCTCAGGCTTCCCCTGTCTTTCTATGCCCCTGCAGCATGCACAGGGGAAGCCTGACCAAAGGAATTCTCCACCGCTGGAGGATTGCTTCAATCCTGCTTCGATCCTTTCCCTCCTCTTCCTATGCAAAGACAGCAGGGATGGGGGGATCGCTTTGGACAGGCTTCCCTCCTCTTCCTATCCCTGCCGGGGCATAGGAAGAGGAGGGAAAGGATCAAAGTGGGATCATAGTGATCCCCCAGACCCACTGTCTTTGCAAAGGCAACGGGGCTGGGGGATTGCTTGGGTCCTCCCTCCCTCCCCTTCACATGCCCATGCAGTATAGGAAGGCTGTGGGGGCCAAAGCCTTTTTTTAAGATAGTCCCATGGGCTGTCTTAAAAAAAATGCCCCGACGAACCGACGAATTGATTCATGGTTCATCGGGCCACTGGGGGGGGCAATTCACGAACCAAGACGAAGCCCCAAAATGGCGCTTCATCCCCATCTCTACTCCTTAGCAGTCACAAGGCTTCATGGATAGAGTAGTTCTATGGGAGGTGTTTTTTAGAGAGCATAAGGAGCATTGAGACTACACCACCCAGGAAGCCCTGCAACTCCAATGTAGCTTTGCAACTCCTAGGGACTACTCAGTTAGTTTCCTTGTTTGTCAAAGGAGAAGCACACAGACAGGAGCAACGGAGGTATGGAAATCTCCTTTGTCACCATCTCTTTTGAGGCTTTGTCTCACAGAATTCTGCTTGGGAGACTGTGGGCAGATTCTGGGGATGAGAGTCCAAAAAATCTTAAATTCTTATCCCTAATGGTAGTTTTCCTACAATGTCTGTGTCACCATAGTCGAGCCACATCATGCTTTGATTTTTGAGGGGTTTTAAAAAAATATTCTACAAGTGGTAATAAGTACATTAATGTAATGCTCTTCAGGTTTTTCACTGGCAAGTTAGTGCTTTTTCAGGTGTTTCTTTTTCGACTAGGACACCACACAGCTGTAATCGTTAGCCAGTCTTTCAAGTATAATCCAAACATCAGAAATGTCCATAGTTTCAAATAGTTTGGAAATAGTTTGAAAATATCCTACTGACAATGGAAATGTCACTGACTTGAGTTGAAAATTTGTTTTTTCAACTTGAATAAGGCACATAGAGTTGCTTACATAGCATTTCTGAAAACAATAGGCTGGAAACTCATTTGTATTTACAGTGGATAGTCCATCCACCTAAAAAAGGTGACTTGCTTCCTTGAATTGGCTTTTTTCTTTTATTAATATAATGAATTGCTGTTGTTTCCATAACAATGAACCGAACAGAGTTCTTGACAGGCAGACTAAACTTGAAGAAAAGGAACATGATTAGCTTGAGGAAATAATTTCTTGCTTGCTTGCTTGCTTGATTGCTTACACTTATACATCATTTTGTGTCAGAGAAACAGCACTCTAATATAGGCAAATAATAAATAAGATGTTGAAAGTATAGAGACACCTAATTTAAAACGTACAAAGAGAGAGAGAGAGAGAGAAACATGGGCAGAATTTAACTCTACTTTCACTGGATTTTACTGCTTCTTCTACTGGTGTGGGGAGGTTAATCCCTTCCCCTCTTGATCCTTCAGTGCAAGTATAATTGGATCCTGGCCCCAGTTAGCTAAAAACTGGACATGAATGACAATATAAAGCCAGTTACATAAGACAGGGAGCCATAAACAGAATATTGCAGTAAGAAGCATTTCTTCAAAGCAACATTGTTGAATTTTCCCAATTCCATTTTTGTTTCCTTTTCTGACACCAGAACTGCTGTCTTCCTACTTATTACAATCAGTAGGTTTTACATCTCCCCACCCCATGTGCGAATGAGTAGGAGAACTGAACCCTAGAGATGTAGAATTAGGTCCTAAATAGACATGCCAAGTTTCACTGGGATACCTCAATATTCAGGAGAAAAACTGCCTGACAGATAAAGAAACAAACCTGTAGAAATGGTCAAAATGGAAATGAGTTAAGTTGAAGTATCCCTTCATTATGAAATAAACTACATTGGAGGAAAATAAAGAAAAAGAACTTATACTTTTGCATTTTATTCAGGAACAGCTTCAGCTTTGTTTGTTCGGGGGAATGGATGCTGCCCATCAATTCTGACTAAATATAAACTTCCCTAGTTCAAATTTAAAAGAGTAGAAAATCAAATTTGTGCTGAGAATGGTAGCAGCAGTGGAAGAATTTATGCTACAATTTCTAATCACCGGATTTATTACATTAATTTGACCAGTTAGTGTCTTAATAAGAGTGTCATTTCCTCACCACCTTCACTGCCAGTCAAAGCCATATATTAAGATTAGAGATGAGGATGTTCGTATTTGTATACAAATACAAATATCCCCAATGCCGCTGGACCTAATGAGGGTCCGGCCCCTGGGACTGGACCCTCCATTCATGCATCCTCCCGCAGTGCCAGTCTCACTCGTCCTGCCAACAGTGCCTGGAGCTCCGCTCTCTTCCTGCTCGTCTGGCCACTCCAGGCAGGATGAGGGGAAGCTTTCCGATGATTTTGGTGTCTCTAGGTGCTTGGGGTGTGTGTGTGTCATTTTATAGGGTTTTAAAGGCAAACATGAATCAAAAAATTGATTCATCAATTCATCAGTAAAAAAAATCGTAAAATTGTTATTTGTGATTCATCCACCTTGACAAATCACGAATCAAAACGAATCACCATTTTTCTGATTCGTGCCCATCTGTACTCCTTAAATATCTTACATGCCTCAGAAACCATACCAGGGTTAACTTAAGTCAGCTTGACATTACAAAATGCACCAAATTTTATCTACTGTTGCAATATTTTCTATACTATATTTGTCCTTATATATTATATCACTTTGCAGTTTTGTACTTTTAGTACTTCCCTTTGTTTCTCTTTGCATTTATAATGTTGCTGATGTCTGGTTTTATGGTGGAAACTCTTTGCTTTCCTTTTCCTCCCTTGTCCATTCTTGTGCTGCTCACCAAAGAGCAGCAAACACTTGTTCTAGCCAGTAACAATCACTCAAGGACAGGGTCTATGAATCTTGCAAGTCCAATCCTGTGCTGTAACAGTCAGCTATAATACTGCAAGTTCCTGGAGACATTTATAGAATATAAAAACAATGGGTGGCTGCAGCTCAGTGTTTCAGTTTAAACATGTATCCAGCCAGCCACTGAAAAACCCGAAAAGACTAAAGCAAGCTGGGGAGCACTCTGAAGGGTGGGAGGGAACAGCAGGAAGAAAACAAGTTTTTGCCATGTGCGTGCAGCCTGTTCATTTTTTGTCTTTGAAAAAGAAAAAGTGATATAGTGTGTGCTTTGCCAGTCATACAGGCTGATGCAGTTCATGTATACGCACCACATGAAGAGGAAAGCACCCTAGCCCCAAGCTCTTCATCCCCAGCTTTGCCACCTCCCTACCTCTGAGAAGATGGAGTAGTTTCCTCTAGTAGATGCCTCCAGATTTACGTTGAAATGCTCTGGTCCCAGATCTCTAATAAATACTTAATGGAAATGAGATTAAGTCCTTTGTAGGCTTTGAGCAAAATATTTTGAGATCTAATTTCAGTGCCTACCAATCAAGAGCATATTTTCAATGAATAAATTGCTGCCTGTTCCATAATTCTAAGGAATTCTAGAATTCTGCATTCTAGTGAAAGTACATATGAAGATATTTTGTGGCTTTTTGTGGCAAATTTACATTGTAAAAATGTTTTATGTCTTAGTATGCATGGCAAGTATCTTGGGGTTTGACTGACAGTTATATATGGGATGTGTACCAGGAGTGACAGTTAAGACAGTTGAGAATTGTGGAAGAATGTTTGTGAGTGGAACTGGGATTGGTCTGTATGATTCATAGCTGGAGTGGTTCTATTTTATATGCAATGCTGCATGAGAGGGTTAGTAAAAGCTGTGTGATGGTTATTGCTGCCAGTTAAAGCTATGAGCATAAGTAGCATTTCAAAAGAAGAACAATTCTGGTGTGTTTGTGAAGAGACTGTGAATAAAACTGTGCTTTTACTAGAATTTGTATCAAAGCATGTTTCTATTTATCTCTTTCTCTCTAAGGGACAGTGGAAGTGTTTAAATGTTATAAAGAACAGTAAAGACTCATGACTGCCGAAGAATGGATGCTTTTGAATTGTGGTGCTGGAGGAGACTCTTGAGAGTCCCCTGGACTGCAAGGAGAACAAACCTATCCATTTTGAAGGAAATCAACCCTGAGTGCTCACTGGAAGGACAGATCCTGAAGCTGAGGCTCCAATACTTTGGCCATCTCATGAGAAGAGAAGACTCCCTGGAAAAGACCCTGATGTTGGGAAAGAGCGAAGGCAAGAGGAGAAGGGGACGACAGAGGACAAGATGGTTGGACAGTGTCATCGAAGCGACCAACATGAATTTGACCAAACTCTGGGAGGCAGTGGAAGACAGGAGGGCCTGGCGTGCTCTGGTCCATGGGGTCACGAAGAGTCGGGCACGACTTAATGACTAAACAACAACAACAAAAGACTCATGATTATATACTGAAGAAACTTACAGTCGAAACATTGTTCTTATAGTTTGCTTTTACCTGTTCATTAAAACTTTTTATTCTTTTTTGGGCTATTTCAAAAAATAAAACTCCTTTGGATTTACAAATCTTGCTTATTATATTAATAGATGGCAATCACAAGATACCATATCCACATAATACTACTGGTCAGGGCTATGACACATGGCTTATATTGTATCGCCAGCTGTCACTCATTTGAGAGTTGCCACACATGGATAGAAAAGGTGTGGTGAGCACCTTACCTATCTAAACCAGCCTTCTGTGGCCATCAAATCCACAGAAAGCACAGAAGCAGGATATAATAGCAGTAGCACCCTCTCTTTCATAAGTCTATCAGATGAACCAAATTTGTCGGCTAGAGGCCTGGTGAGGAAATGTGTAGTGCAGAGGCACTGAAACCAGGGGCTCCTCCCTTCTGGTGGGCTGTCCTTTGTGAACCTGATTATGCACTGGAAGCAAAGTCATGTGACTGATCGGGCAACAACCATCTGCCAAAGTGGGAAATTAGGTACTCAGTTGTTCTTGCCTGCACAGTTTTTCACATTAGGATTTTGGTCTTCAAATTTTTTTTTTCTTATTGTGATGAGTAAGAGAAACAGTAGTTCCAAAAAATAAAGGACAGACATGGAACTTTGAAATTAGAACCATATATTAGAGTACTGAATCCATAGTATGTTTAGTCATGAATACAAATATTCGTGCATCTGCCCCATGAATGCCCCAGCACAACATGTCAACACGTTGAAGGTTCAGTGATGTTTAGCACACTAGAGAAGCTGTCTGAATCATATACACACTACTCATTACAGTGTCTGTCAACTCTACACACATCGGCCACAAAGCTGTAATGACCAACATTCCTTGGTCTGTATGAATTTGACACAAGTTTCAATTTTTGCTAGTGTCATTAAACCAATTCAATGCAGTTACATGTCATCAGAAGCTGAGATTCTTGAAATGGTAAAATCTGTCTGATTGAACTAGCCCAAGCATGTCTCACTTACCATTTGGCAAATTAGGTTTGTTTATTTATTTATTTATTTATTTATTTATTTATTTATTATTATTATTATTATTATTATTATTATTATTATTATTATTATTATTATTATTATTATTATTATTATTATTATTTGGTGTGATTTGTCATCACGAAGTAAATAAAAGCTTCATTTGCAAGTCTGGCTGTGCTTGGAAGAAACTGCATACTTGGAGGGGAATGGCTATAACAGTGGGAAATGCACATCTGCCTTATAATGTGATTTGACCCCCTCAGGAATCACCCAGTGTTGACCTAACCAACAGTTTCACAGCATTGCTGAACTTGTTTTTTGTAGTGATCCTTTTGAGATTCACTGGTGAGTGCCCGCTGTGTCTTTAGTATCAGCTGGGGAAGGCTCTGATGTCATTTGCACATAAATATGCCACTTCACTCCAGATGTTCACAAAAAAAAGTCCCATGCAACAAAGAGGGAGGAAAAAAATTAAACAGATCTAACCTTTCACTTTTGAAACATATGGCTTTCTTTTGGAGAGATTTCCCCTTGAAACGTGGCTGTTTATTTAACATTGTCTCCAGCTAAGGCTGGAAACTTGCTATTTCAATGCAGAAATTTCTCTCCATGAAATACATTAAATAAACACAACCAAAGTGTCTGTTTATGTCGGCGCTATTAACTGCTGATGTTGAAGTACAGCCATTCCACCAGCTTTCCTCTCAACAGCCGTTTGTCACTTCTTTTTTTTTGTTAGAAATATACTTCCCTATGATTGAACGATGGAAAGTTTTGAGCTGTTAACTGTTGCCCCTTTGGTTAATTGCTCCTGTTTTTGCAAATTCCTTCTATTAATTACTGCATGTTTCAGCTGCTGGTGCTCTCATGTAAGAAAATATAACCCAGCAAAATAATCACAGCTCCAGAAGATTTTATTTCCCCTCCAGTAAGTTATCCTATTGTTATGAAGTCATTATATAATCATGTTGGTTAGGACTACAGACTGCAAAAGAGAAATGTGGGACTCGTGTGTGCAACCTGTTGAACATCTTTTAGTTGGGACTCTTTTCAGTGCATCCAGTAAGAAAAAATAGCCTTGTTAAGTTTCTTTCTAAGCAAGGTCACCTCCCTGAAATGTTGAGCTCCACATTTTCAAATCAGAATAAAATTTCGAAATGGATGTCATCTGATTCTAGCCTGAGGAATGTCTTAGAAACATGTTGCAATGATATGTAGATACCAGGACTGCTGTTAGCTGTTCAAGTGTGCCCCTGAAGAAGAACAACTGTGTTTCAAAAGCACAATGCTTGATTTAAAAAACATACACACAGAGAAACAACTCTTCTTGTGCACCTCCTTTCATTTCTTCCTGCTTGCTGTCTTTTCACTCTTTTCTATCCATGGATGACTTAGTCACAGATGTTTGTGGTGTTGGGCAATTACAGTGTCAGATTCAGAACCATAGATGGTGCATGAGCCAAGGAAGGTGGTCACCTCACTTCACCCTTTTGGGTTGAGCCTTGCCTCTTGAGCCATGACTTTGAACTAGAGAAGTCTACACGGACAAGATCAAAAATAACCTGAAAGTAACGTGTGATTGATTAGGAGTTGCATGCAGGCTATCAAACAGCTTCCATCATTTGATGCCAAGCGGGAGTTATCACACATATCCTGTGGTGGTAGCGAGGGCCACTCTTAAGAGTTGTGCTGGAAAAATATTAGGGCTGCCCCTCTCCTTCTCCTATTTCTTCCTCCTGTCAACTGCAGCTTTCCAAGTCAATATTCCCTATCTCACAAGGATCCCGGCAAGAGTAGAGGAAGAAAAAACACAGTTGTACACATAGTTTCCTGGAGAAGGACAGACAAAAATTCTAAAGAACTTACACCATTCTTTCTAGACTCCCAAGTCTTTCGGAACATAAGAATAACCAGCTGTAACTATGACCCAGGGTGCTCATGTCATGACATGGCATGCCCAAGCAGGGACAGTCTGCCAGAGTTATTCACGGCATGTCAGTACAAGAGTTAAGGTCCCTGGAGAGAAAGAGAACAGAATGAGAGGGGGCAGAAATAGGAAAGGACAGCAGCAGCACTTGGCTTACCCATTGTCCCCAGTATGCCCATGGGAGCAGATTCTACCACATTGAAACAGCTTTTATTTTGTGTGCCAGAGAAGATGTCTTTGGGGCAGGCACCTGACTTTTTAGTCAGCTTTTCAGCATATTAGGTCACTTCTACTGGCAAGTACCCTGAGATCTCAAAAGGTATGACAGAACAACCCTCCTCACTCCCCATGCATATCCTGAAATCACAGAATTGCTTTTCTTGATTGCATTGCATTGTGTTGCAAGCTCTTGGGAAGTAGAATCAGAGGGTGGATCATTACAGTTAAAGAATAATCAATTACAGTATAATACCAAGTTCCTCAGTAGTTAGTTACAGTTAAAATTACAATTTTCTTTCAAGTATCTTTGTGTGTTTTTTATTATTAAAGGTACTAAACATTCTGAATGTTACAAGTTGTCGGCACATGGCACAAAACATGCTCTCCTTCTGTTCTCATTGTTGCCTCAATATTCACAACACAGCGTAAGTCAGAAGTATGAGCCACATCCACTCTATGTGGTATATCTCCTCAATAGTTTAGTAAGGTCACACCTGTTTAATAGTAAAGGTAACTAAAGAATTACACTTACACTGAAAGAGGGGTGAAGATGGTCCTAGTTAAATTGGAATTGTACCGTGTTTCCCCGAAAATAAGACAGGGTCTTATATTAATTTTTGCTCCAAAAAACACATTAGGGCTTATTTTCAGGGGATGTTTTATTTTACAGCCATGTCATCTTCTTCTGGTTGCTGCACAATGGTGGAGGGTGGGGTTTCACTTAACTGGGGCTTATTTTTGGGGTAGGGCTTATATTACAAGCATCCTGAAAAATCATAATAGGGCTTATTTTTCAGGTTAGGTCTTATTTTCAGGGAAACAGGGTATTATGATCTAGTTATATCATAGTTACCAGGAAAAGAAAAACTGATTCCAAGTAATCAATTCTTTGTAACTTATCACATTCAAATACTGATGAGAATCCAACAGGACAGCAAGGAAGTCACAGAAAGCATGAAATGCCTCCATTAGTTAATGAGGAAAGGGGGGAAAGTTTGGATAAGAAGCAGTACTATCCTGGGAGAGTGTGTACTACAAGACAACTTGAGCTTTTTTGTTATAGCAGGTTTGCTAAATGGGTAAGTAACAGCTGTACTTTTTATTCTAGGAAGAAAGGCCCCTAAAATATGTGCTTTGAATCATTTGCTTGCCCTTTCTTAGAATTATAGGAGATGGAGTAGGCTTCCAGGAAACACAGCAAACACCAGCTTCTGTTGCCAGCACAGACAAGAAACATTGATGCTTCCAAACAACAAAAGAGCCAAGACATTGAAAAGTTGGCTCATGGAAGACGGGAACCTGTCGCATTGCTTTCTAGAGTTAGCAATGCTAACTAGAACCTACTTGCTGACAGCTACCAAAGTAGGAGTAATCGAAGAATGTGCTGCCTGAGTGGCAGTGAGTAAGCTGCCTGTCTTCACAAAGGTCTTCAAAAGAATGAGTTGCTACAGCTAGGCTATACACAGGGAGGCTCTCTTGCTTGCACTTAATGTCTATGTATTTATTTAAAGTATTTCAGGTCACATTTTAGTTTACAGGGAAATTGTACCCTGTGATATTAATATATACTTCAAAACATTTTTAAAAAGCAATATAGTGTGTGTGCACGTGTGCATGTATGCGCATGTGCACGCATGCATGCCCACACCATCAAGTCAGTACTGACTTATGGTGACCCTTCCCAGGGTTTTCCAGGTAGAGGATATACCCTACAGTAAATGAGATGCACAAGTGCCAGCAGCACAAAAACAATGTTAAGGAAAGACAGCCTGAAACAGGTATTTTAATGACGAAAACACGCACCACAGGCAGGATTGCAAGGTCGGCAGCATCCCTGCATCAAATACGAAGACCAAGAGGTAGGTCTTTGTGATGTAACAGAGCAGGGTATAGAAGGAAGGGGATGGCAAATTCCCCTCATCTTTGTTCCACACATGTCAGGGCTAGTGTAAAAAGAAGACTCATGAGTCTTGATGCCGGTGCTCCACTCCCATCCTTGCTCCAAACTGCATGATAAGCCCATGGCTACACTACAGTGATGGTAGGGGACTTGGGAGATCACTGGGGAATGCATAAATGTAGCATGCTATTATGATATTTGGAAAAAAGAAACACAATAACTTTCACACTGAGCCAATAAACTCTAGTGTCAGCTGGAAATGGGATGGGTACCCACTGTGCATTTTGCATAAAAAGCCTTGTATTTTTGTGCGAATACACTGGTATTCTATGATTAAAAAATCATGGCATTTTGCATTTTTCTCATCCGATTCATATTTTTCTTCTAGCTGTGAACACCTTGGTTAAGAAGTCATCTCCCTCCCTTCCAAGAACTCTTCTCACAAATTTCCTTTTCTGTCTTTGTCACATTACAATCAGATTTAAGCATTTGTCATTGTTGTTGTTTAGTCGTTTAGTCGTGTCCGACTCTTCGTGACCCCATGGACCAGAGCACGCCAGGCCCTCCTGTCTTCCACTGCCTCCCGAAGTTGGGTCAAATTCATGTTGGTTGCTTCGATGACACTGTCCAACCATCTCATCCTCTGTCGTCCCCTTCTCCTCTTGCCTTCACACTTTCCCAACATCAGGGTCTTTTCCAGGGAGTCTTCTCTTCTCATGAGATGGCCAAAGTATTGGAGCCTCAGCTTCAGGATCTGTCCTTCCAGTAAGCACTCAGGGTTGATTTCCTTCAAAATGGATAGGTTTGTTCTCCTTGCTCTCCTCCTCAAGAGTCTCCTCCAGCACCACAATTCAAAAGCATCAATTCTTCGGCGCTCAGACTTCTTTATGGTCCAGCTCTCACTTCCATACATCACTACTGGAAAAACCATGGCTTTGACTATGCGGACCTTTGTCGGCAAGGTGATGTCTCTGCTTTTTAAGATGCTGTCTAGGTTTGTCATCGCTTTCCTCCCAAGAAGCAGGTGTCTTTTAATTTCGTGGCTGCTGTCACCATCTGCAGTGATCGTGGAGCCCAGGAAGGTAAACTCTGTCACTGCCTCCATATCTTCCCCTTCTATTTGCCAGGAGGTGATGGGGCCCGTGGCCATGATCTTAGTTTTTTTGATGTTGAGCTTCAGACCATTTTTTGCGCTCTCCTCTTTCACTCTCATCATTACCGGTGAAATAAATTTGGCATAACACTGAATACTTCCAGGGAAAGAGTTTATTGCACCTAATTTCTAAGAACAGCAATTTGGATGGTGTGGGAATGCTGCAGAGATTCTGAGAAGTGCAAGAAAACTGAAATGAACATTCTCACATTCCTACTGAAAATCCAACCTGAGGCTGTGACTACCTTGGCAAGCCTAAATCAGAGCGATCTGGCTTCGCTATGGCTTGCTTTGCAGCCTATTTTACGCTTCTGTTTGGATTAGGTGATCACATGAAGAATGTGGATTGTTTCTGTGCCAGTGTCCACATTGATCCCTCAAACTGATATGGTTTGATCCATGCCATGGCCCACAGCCCTCCTTCCTTTGATCGTACCTTCTACCAATCCCGGCTCTCCTTATATGGTTCATTGTAAAGCCAGTGGGCTGTTTAAAGAGTTTCACTCTGCTACGAAAAAGAGACAATTTTCCAGAGTTCTCCATAAACTTGAAAACATACATACATACCACAGAAACAGGGTAGTCTTCTGCAGGTCATCAGAGCTGTTTCCATTTCATATCCATTTTTATTTCTCTCTCTCTCTCTCTCTCTCTCTCTCTGTTCATATGTGATCTAGTGCTAAACTTTGTAGTTTGTTAAAAAAAAATACTTCAGGGCAACTAGAGAGAAACATGTTCCCACTGTCCAAAACATCATGCCCAGCTTAGTACACCACCAGAATATCACTCACATTCATGCCCCTCATCCTTTTGGAGAATGACACAATTGATCACAAGAGGAAAAGTCCATTCAAATCACTCCAACTTGAAAAAAAATAGAAGCCCCAGTGTCAGAGGAAAAAAATCGATGTCAGGAGCAAAAAGTGCTGGGTTGATTTGAACTGGCCTTTTCAATGCGATCAGTTTTTAAAAAGAGAATTCATCCATTTTACACCCACAGCAAAACCCTCAGTATTTGACCACGTAGTCATAACCTGAGGTGGTTTCACAGAGCAATATTTTCCCAAGGTGGTTGCAAACACACCGTTTTTCTGATTCTGGAAAACCATTTTTATGCCTGGCTATCCAAAATGGGCCCAGTTACAACCCTGAAATCTTCTAGCCCTAAATTTGATATCACTGCCCCACACAACATCCAAGAGACATTAGATCCTATCATAGCCTGTTTTCTTTTATGCCTAGAATCATCCTTAATGGCTATGAGCAAAACACCACTGGTCCCTTTAAGACCCTTCATGAAAATTCCATCCAAACAAATGAATTTACAACCATTGTTAAGCTCTTTGGTGCTAAAAAGATGTATTAATAATGATTATGGGAAACATTTGGATCTTCCAATGCAAAGTCCAATCTTTCTAGTCTTTATGAATAGCTTGAATGTGAATAAATGTTTCTAAGGCAGGCAGGAATTCGTTGCTCTTAACTGTGGTGAGTTCCACCTTATTCCTGTGTCATATAAGAGCCAGGTATAGCTTTCTTTCTGAATTGATTACCCCAATTATTTCAAGTTATTTTATGAAACCTGAAGAAAAGACGAAGTGTTCCAAATTCTTGGAGGGCTGCCAGTTCTAGTGCCAGCTCCACCATTAACAATTACAAATTGATGTTGGCTGTCATCACTAGGAGATTGTGTGGCACAATGGAGAAGATTTATATCCCTTTGAAGCCGGTACTGATGGAATGGATTTAAATGAGCCTGAAAATGAATAAAGATTTACTCCTCATTTGAACCACTTATGGTTATAGATCCAGGGAGGCCTTCCAAAAATAATGTGAAAAATGTTGCAGCAAGATAGAATTATTGATATATGTGCCCCATAACATTTCCTTAATAACAAGGAAAAAGGGGGAATTTTGCTGAATTGTCTTCATCAACCAAGCTTCTGAATTATGGCCACCTCACAATGTATCAAAGGAGTTAGCACCACAGGGTAGGGTCTTGACAGACTGTGAATGGTTAGAATGATGTGGGTTTATGATCATTGGCAATCATGTCAAAAACTGGCCATGAAAAATTTATACCTCCCAAGCTCTCCAGGCATCTGAAACCTAAATTCAATTTTAGTGTGATGTAAGGAGTTGGAGTGTTAGAATAGGACTCAGCAGCAGAGATGGGCACAAATTTAAAAAAATGTATCACCAAATTTGTTCAAAAATCACCGATTCGTATTTGTATGAATCAATGAATTTTTAGTGATTTTTTTTAATTTGTTGGGCTATAAAATGCCCCCCCCCCGGCACCTAGAGACACTAAAATTGCAGGGAAGCTTCCCCTGACTCTCCTCTACAACCCCTCCAGGTCTGGTGAACACTGGGTTTCAGATAGCTGAGTTATACACCCACAAAAAGGGGCCCCTAGACACCAAAACCACTGAAAAGCTTCTATTGACTCTCCTCTACAATCTCTCCAAGTTTGAACTCAGGAGCTGTCAGGACTCAAATTCCTGCTCAGCCATGAAAGTTATAGGGTCAGTCACACACTCTCAACCTGACTTCCCTCACAGGATTGTTGTAAGAGTAAGCAGGGAGGAGGACATCCACATATTCTTTCTTGAACTCATTAGAGGAATGATGGCATATAAATGTAACAGGCAAGCAAATAAACAAATAGCAAAGAGAATAAAGCAGACACAAATATTTAAGTGGAGTTATACCACCAAAGCTATCTTCTTTGAGATTGGTAACAACCACCGAAGAGGTCTAGTCAGGAAGGTGGGGGGGGGGGAGAACGCCCCCTGCCCACCCACTCTTCATTTTGAAATCTAAATTCATATTTTTCCCCTCTTTTTTTAAAATTTACCCTAATTAATCTGAGAAGCAAAAGTATAATGCCTTGTGCTTCATTTAAGCAGATCAACATCACAACAACAATATACCGTATTGGTCTCAAAAAACAAACAAACAAAAACAAAACAAAAGTGAAGCTTCGTGATTTTCTTACAGAGAAGTAAAAAAAAATCAATCTCTTAAGCTAACTGAATTCCAATAGAGCTTGCATAGAGAACAGCTGTAGAAAAAAGTGAGAGAGAGAGGAAAGAGAGAAAGATAGCAAGGATGCAAGAAAGCATTTTGCTTGAAAACACTAGTTGGTAATTACTGAGCTACGCAGATGGAATTCCGTGAAAGTTTTAGCATTGCTGTTGAAACCACAAGAGCAAATTCACTCCCTCATGCAACCCAGTTTAAGCCAGAGAGGCCTTACACCACGTTCACATCTGGCTCATCACCTTAGGCTCTTGCTAACACTTCACCCCCTTTAAAGAATTTGCCTCATGCAGGCCCTTCAGAAAGTGAGCCCATGTTACAGGCTTTGCCACCGAATAACCAAAATGTTTAGAGACTTGCCGACTAGGAAGGAAGCCACATGATGTCAGTGTTTGGGGGTTTCAAGGAAGACTGCTCCTCTGGCTTTGGTGGCCTCAAGTGGCCTGAAGTCGGACTTATAATTGTGGTCTCAATAAACAAAAACAGAAAGAAAGAGCAGAAAGGAGACCTACTACAGCTAGCAAGAGTTAAAGTAAACGTTGATCTGAACTGCTGGCGCCAAAACCCAGCACTTTTGGAATTTATTTATTTTTGTAGTCCTTTCCACTTTTTAAGCCTTCATTTGTCCATAAACATCTGACCTTAGAACAGCAGCTCAGCAAGATGGAAAGAAAAGGCATCCAAGCCTTCTTTTTTCTTTCTTTCTTTTTTCTTTTTCTTCTTAGAACTGGATGTTCTGAAGGAATGCCACAGGACATTGGGTCTGATATTCCAGAAAAGAAACCAAATTAACTTTGGAAAAGAAGAAGCGGGTTCCACCAAGTACAACCAATGGATTTTAATAGTGACTTTCAACAAGCCGTGTAAAAGCCTTTCTATGCCTGGCTGAAACCCCAACAGCTGAGCAACATTCTGAACTGGAAAGATGGTACCGGAAGAGGAGAACGGGTGACTGTATGGAGAGGGTCCAGCTGGCTTCCTTGTTCACCAAGTGGAGAAAAACTTCAGGCCATTATTATGGAACAGCCTCCCACATTTTTCAGAAGTCTGCAGAGAAAAATAAATGAGTGTTCTTGGGTGCTTGTTTCACATCTGCAGAAAACATGTATATTCTGCTGGATGCTCTGGAGGTAATGTAGAAGAACAGCCTGAAATTAGTAATAGTATCTCTTGTCTCCCCACCATCTGAATACTCCAAAGCAAGCCTGCACATCCCAGAGATCGGAAGATTATAGTTACTCATGATGAATTCCCTTTTTTCCAATTCCCTTCTTAGCTACATTTCAGTAGGATTGTGTCTTAACAGAGGATAACATCATTTCTTTTACAGCATGTGTACCTAACTTTGCATTTAGTTTTTTATAGGTGTGTGGGTATCGCTTGACCAAATGGTGGAAGAGGACAATCACATGATTCAAAGGCTGGCTTGTGTTCTCACCTTGGGCTCTGTGGTGGATGTTCAGATGGACAATAATGCTGAGGGCAGAAAGGTATCTTTTGTACAACAGGCAAGCAGCTTCTAGTATTGTGTTTTTTTTAAGTAACAAAGAAAAAGCTCTCTTAATTAATTCTGACAATTGGGAAAGTAAAATATATTGTTTTTGGTGTTTTTTTAAAAAGGTGTAGCCATCACAGAAACTGGCTGCCTTGAGAACGGGGTGGAAATACAAGTGTAACTACTTACTTTTAAAAAGTAATTTTCCTAGCTCTGGCACAACCTGTGACCCAGCAACTAGAAGTATAGTAATGGTGATGTGGAAAATATATGCCAGTACCAGAGATTTTTAGAAACGTGTTTCTTCTTGTTTTACAGAAGAAATCAGTGGAAATTTCTTGGCATATAAAGTTGCGCAAAAAAATCAGTCTATGTTTCTGGTCTGCAGACTAAATGCCTGTAGACTGAAAGTCAGCCTGTGTCTCATTGTAGCACAAAACATACTGTCTAAAATAAGAGTTTTCAACCTTTGTCATGGTTGTGGGGAATCAGTAATTATCTCCTAACATCCCTCCTTCTACAGAGATGACATTCTTTCTGTCAAGTGTGTAGCAAAGCCAGCAGGACAACATGACACAAGTTTTCCTGCCTACAAGAAAGCACTGTTTCAAATCTTCCTGACAAAATTACCAGCACATTAAAATCCAGAATGACCGGATTTCAAGAAAGGCTTCTCTTTGATAGTCACCCTTTTTATGTGAATGGAAGATTCTCTCCTCTGCCCACCCCCTCTGCCTGGGAAAGCATTTGAATCTGAGATTCCCCCACTTGCAAACTGACAAAGCACAGTCCAAACAAGGAAAACCAAGTTTTTCTTAATCGCCATTAGAAATGCAACTAAATCATGAAGAGGAGATTGCCTGGGGCTTACCTCTAAAAGGTGTTCAGCAGGTGTGGCATGATGCTACTCTGCCATTGTCATTAGGATAATTGGACTGTACCTTTCAATAACGGGTCAGAATACATACAAAGGTTCGGCACAAATGAGACTGAAAGGGTTACGTCAAGTACGGCTCACTAATTATTTGCTTCCCAAATTTGTTTTCCACTTAAGTGTTTTCTCTCCCATCATCTGGCACAACCCTTCTGCATCTCCAGCTTGATCTCAGCTGCCCCATTTCTGTCCCCTTGTTCCCCCTGTGGAGTCATCCTCTCACGCCATCACCCTGACAGAGAGAGCAGACAAATTAGTCCTCAGGGAGCCAATGCTAACGAGATGCCATGAATCCACCCATCCCCAAAAGTTGCCCAACCATCTTCCCTCCTTCTGGGGATTGAATGCAGCTTCTTGGTGACACACTTAGCCTCTGCCAGTCCAGGTCCTGGGAATTTTAGTTTGTTCCCAAGCTCAGATGTTCCAGTTGACAGCATGGACTTGAGGCTGCCAAGTCAAAAACCCAGGGAATGAACAGGCTTTATTTTTTAAAAAAAATTAAGTTAAAAAAACACACCCATATTTTAAAACAGGACACAGAAACAGAAACATCACCTATGAATTAAGAACACTAAATAGCTCGTGAACTGCTTTTTAAAAAACTCTATGTGGCCTGGCCTAAACATGCTAAGCTAGCCTGCCTGTTGCATTCAGGCATCATGGAAGAAAATGTTCCTTCAACATGGATAGCTCAGTGGTTTAGGTCTCTGGCTGAGGAGCCAGAGGTTAGGAGTTTGATTCCCCACTGTGCCCCCTTAGCAGGGGCTGGACCCGATTATCCATAGGGTCTCTTCCAGCTCTGCAGTTCTAAAATTGTTGTTGTTGTTGATTTAAAACTGCCAGTCCAGCTGGGTTTCATGGATGGAATATGACTTTGAGTTCTCTAGTCTGGTGCCCTAAGCAGCAAAATTTCTTGGTCCAGCCCTGCATTCATTTTTTAAAATAGATTTTGAATAAGTTTTGGTGGGATTTTTTTTATATAAAATTGAGGGACTCAGAGGGCCACAAAAACAGTTTTGGAGCTGTGTGTGGCCCTTAAGCCACATGATTTTCAGCCCAGGCCTAGAAATATTTCCCCTTCTTTTAATGTAGGTTTGGACCACCCTCAATGACTTTTACTGGCAAGATATTAAGAACAGGAAAAGGAAATTATGCATCAACACAATGTATAATTAATAGGAATTTACAGATACAGGATATAGAAGCAGCCCCTCCTTTAGAAACCTTTGAAAGGAGATGACGCCAATTCACAAAGCCTTGATCCATCATTGCCTTTTGTCCACAGTAGGGATGTGAATCTCACCAACTCTCGGTCTCAGTGAGAAACAGGGCATGGCATCTTTCTTCTTTCCTCCTCACAGCATGATTTCTCTGCAGCAGATTTTCTTTTTCTTAAAAAAATCTCATGGGAAATTTCATGAGAATTCTCTGAAATGTCATGGTCATTTTCCTCTGGAAGAAATGCAAAGCTGCATAGGATTATTATGATTCCCGTGCAAAATAGCGTATTTCCTGCTCAGGATTCACTGGAAAGGGGAAAAATTGGCAGTTTCTTGCACAAACGAACAGGCAAAAAATGGGATTGGATTAGGGGAAATAATGAAAGTGAGGTCCTATTTTCACGAGAAGCTAGAAAATCTCAGTGGTGTCTTGGAACTTCTCAGCAAGGAGATGACATGGCAAGAATGGGAAAACCACTGAAAATGATTTTTTATTATTGTTATTATTGTCCACAGCTCTTAAACAGTCCAAGGCACATAGAGGTCCAGAGGCAGTACACTTTATTTAAAAAAAAACTCCAAGTTAAAACAATTAGAGGGGAAAAGATCTAGTCTGTTTTTGGGTTTGGCCAAGGTGGAGACAGGATATTGGACTCTTGGTTTCTGGGTTCAAGATCTGTTTCATCTACAATGACTTATCAGTGGCTTCTAAGATGGCCTGTATGATGTACCACCAAGAACCCGTGAAAGGCATAGGATGATGATATTTCTGCACAAATAATGAGCCCTATCTATTGTATGAGATGGGGTTGTTTTCATCCACAGACATGTAATGGGTTTTGTCAGAAACAGTTTTGGCTGTTTGACTCTACTGACTGTTCCAGAAATGTTGCTGAGTTTTAAAAGGGGAGTTCTGCAGCTATATCTTTTCACATATTCCACTTAATGGCCTTTTCACAACCATCTGGAAACTAAAAGTTGAGGGGAACTAGGGCTGAAGTGTTTCTAAAGGACAAAAGGACAAGAGATTTCAAGGAAACTTGCCAGCACTTAGTAACCAATATAACCTAATATACGCTGTTAGAATCCAGGTGCAAACTACACTGCACTGGTTTTAAGCTGAAAAGTCCCAAAGGGTTTTGGATTCAGCTACTTCTAGGAGGATCTCAGGCCATCCAGTGCAAGAGAAGTTGAGTGCAGGACTAGCAAGACACTGTATTAAGAAAAGAAAAGAAACAGAACTAAACAAGCATTCAGACCTGAGCAATTTTATAACATTTGGGTCTGCCAAGGTGGTTCTTCTCTCATGTGAATTTGAAATCTGAAAACAGAAAGAACCACCTGTTTTCCTGTCTCCAAATTTATTTTGGCTCTACTTAGTGTATAAGAAAATATGTTTTAAAAATTACTAGCATAGAACACCAAGTATTGGCCATATATAGAACCTGGGATTATTAGGCATTTAAAAGCAAAAAGTATATATGATATACTGGAATTTCAGATTTATTTTTTTTAAAGCAATCAGTGGGTTAAATCCACTCCAGCTAAGTAAACTATTAAGTAAACCTATTGAATCAATGGGACTTACATAAAGCTTGCCTTATCAAAGTCTTACAGATTCAACTGGCCATGCCAGCCATGGTGTTCTGGAAGCTCTCATTCAAAGGTGTAACTTTACCCGTCTCTGTCTGACAGACCAGCTCAAAGCTGATTTCTAGTAGAACGTGGCAAACTTATTTATTTATTTAATCATTCATTCATTCATTCATTCATTCATTCATTCATTCAATTTGTATCCCACTCCCATTAGTGTTGTAGCACTACTCTGGGCGGATTATTTATTTTTTTGATCTACAGCTCCCAGAATCCTCCAGCCAGTACAGCTACTGGCCATGCTGGTTTGGGATTGTGAGAGTAGTTATGCAAAACAACAACAACCCACAAACAAAAAAATAATTTTCCCCCAATCAATAGAACTGGCTGATATGGAAAGAATTCAGAATTCTATAAATTATATTCAGGTGGTATGTCTACAGGGTCTATAAAGGGTAAAGATCTGAAAGAAAAGGTAAAGAACTGACCCCTTCTGTAAGCACATATTTAAGATGGATCAGCTAATCCAAGGAATGGTTAGCTAAACATCTGCTTTTGCAGTGCTTCATCCTAATTCGTTTGCTCATCCATACTTGAAACTATATAATTATGTGCCTTCAAGTCAATTTTGACTTATAATTCTGACTTTTGCAGGGTACAGAGTACTCAGAAGCGGTTTACTTTCCTTCTGGAGATGCTCTGGGGTTGTGCAGTATGCCCAAGGCTACAATAGAATGGCTCTTCTCCCTGGAGTGGGAAACTGAACCCCCAACCTCTGCTTCCACAGTCAGATGCTCAACTCAACGAGTTACCCAGTCAGCTATATGTCCAGTTCAAAAGCAACTGAAGTCCAACAAAAATTACTAGACAATAAGTTTTACCAGTGAGAATGGGCCTTTCATGTTTTTAAAAAGATCCAAAAAGATAGAAATTGAATAAATAAATAAAATAAAATAAAATAAAAAGATCCAACAACACAGAAAAGGCTCTTTCCTGTAATTTGTGTTCTTTTTTATTATTATTATTATTGTCAAAAGAGTGCCTCTGAAACATGAACAATTTGTGTTTAAGAAAGAGGGGTGCATTAAAATTTCATGTTTCTTTTGTGTTCCTTCTTTCATGTAGCCTTTTGGTGCCCTTTTGTCTGTCAAACCACCCAACAAATTTTTCATCCAATAGTATCACAAGGACTACCTGCCTGCCAACCTCCATCTAAGTTCTTTCATTTTGCCCCCCCCCCTGATTTTTAGTTTCTCCCCCCTCCAATTTCTTTAGATTATTTTTGCTGTTACTAGGCAGTCTGTCTGTGTCAGCATGCCTCCCTGGGATTATTCTTTCTTTCTTTTTTTCTGCCTTCTTTGGGGATATTTTACCTCTTAGTTTGAGTCTTAGTTTTAAATTTCCCTTTTGTTTTTTGTTGTTTACTTTCTTGGCTGATGATGATGATGCCTAGCCTGGACTAAAATAAGCGAATAAAGGTCATAAAATGGTGGGAAGGGAGCTATCTCCCTATATTGTAGTAATTTCAGGTATGGAAATTACAATCAATTTAGGGTTGATTGTAATTTTTGCCTATATTTGTTTGCTAATTTTTCTTGGTTTTGAGGACAGGAGGCTGTGTGTTTGTGGGGGGGTGCATGCGTGTGCACGCTTTGCTATTTTTCATGGACTATGTGTGTTCTGTCTCTGACAATTTTTTAAAAAATTGTTATTTGGTTGATATTCTATGCACATATCTTTTTCTGTCCAAGGTGTCTATTTTGGTGAAGTTTAGGGGAATGTTTTGTTTGCTTCTGCTGGGGTTAGAGGCAGTACAAAGTTTACTGAATTGATTTACTGATCTCCTCAGTCCTGTGAAACTATGGAGATTCTATAAAATTTAGTCATATTGTAATAGGCTGTATATTTTTAATTGATTTTTTGTATTATACTAATATATATAATAATAATATTTGAATATATCTGCTGGTCAGTGACCGTAATATAGATCAATCAATCAATCTGTTGGGGTTGGTAAGCAGGGGAGGTGGACTTTGTGACTGTGCCATTTGGCTGTATTGCTGCCTGCTTTTGCAGTACATTGATTATCCTTTGCTTTTCTTCTTCTTCTTCTTTTGGAGTCAGTTTTAAGGGTTGCTTAGGACTTTTGAAATGCTAGAAAACGTGAATGGGAAGCTGAGAAGAGACAATCCCTTTTGCATAAATGGATCAGTGCATGGAAAATATGAACACAAAAGAAAA
This sequence comes from Intellagama lesueurii, assembly GCA_037013535.1. Classification (NCBI taxonomy): domain Eukaryota; kingdom Metazoa; phylum Chordata; class Lepidosauria; order Squamata; family Agamidae; genus Intellagama; species Intellagama lesueurii. The sequence goes on from JBAJHW010000001.1 coordinate 117,160,367, forward strand.
TGAAAGAGGAACCCTCAAAAGAACCTGAAATGACGGGGTTTTTTTTTTTAAAAAAATATCGCATGACATGGACAGTGGGGCCTAATCCCAGCAAGCATGTTTATGGTTATCCTGAACCTTTTTGATTCTCAACTGCATCCCTAGACTGGCTGCTTCCAGGTGGAATGCAAGGATTATGACATATCTGTGTGCCCCTCCCTCTAGAGTACCATTCTCTGCTTGAAGGTCTCTCCAGTTGGAAGACCAGTTTAAAGACCAAGATCCATAATGGGGAGATAATGACAAATAAAGTGGTATCAAAATAAACCCAACTGTGCAGTGTAGGTATAGTTATTTTCAGTTCACCCAGACTGATGCTCAGCACCAAACGAAATAAATAAATAAAAGGCGCCCAGTCAGCACTCTCCAACTCTTCCTCCAATGCCCATTTCTGAAGTTGGTAATGGGGAGCAAGGCGTTTTTCAAGATGTTTCTTCCATGTTGTTATGGCTGCTGCTGCTATGTTCCACTATGTTACCTCCAACTTGTGAAGGCCTTATGAATGAGTGATCCCCAAGTGTCCTGTCTTCAACAGCCCTGCTCAGCTCTTGTAAACACAAGAAATTTAGGGAATCATTCCATCTTGTATTTTGCCTTCATCTTTGCCTCCTGCCTTCAGCCTTTCCCAGCATTATTGTTTTTTCCACAGAATTCTGTGGAAAAATGTGCCCAAAGTAGGACAACTTCAGTTTCAATATTTTTGCCTCCAGAGAGAGTTCAAGTTTGATTTTATCTAGGACCTACCTGTTTGTCTTTTTGGTTGTCATGGGTATCTACAAAGCTCTCTTCGAGCATCATATTTTGAATGAATTGCATTTTTTCCCCTGTCAGTTTTCTCCAGGAAAATAAGAATAAGTAATTATATTGGAAGACCATAATAAAGCTTCCATTGAGCACCAGGGCTTCTCAGAACATGTTTTGAAAGCAACCTGCACTTCAGACACAGAGTCATAGAAGACATGAAAGTTAACAGTGGCTAAGCATATAAACCAGCAAGGATAGAAATGCCCTCCTACCAGGCTGGTGTCCTCCCTTATGTCACTAACCACAGTGGGGAAAGTTTTGCAAAGTCAGCCATCCATCGCAGCTCACAGCTTGGCTATAAATGATCCAAAAGGTCTGTTTTCTCAGAACGGAGAAACAGTTAAGCCAGCCCAAGACGTATGGGTTATGTTTAGTCTATGTGTACCTTTAAAAAATGGCAAGAAGGAATAATATATAGGCTAAAGGTGTTATTGAAATTAACTACCTTCGTCCAGAAATTTAAATATCTGTAACCTAACAGGATCAAAACAACCTCCCCTTAACATTGATTTGTCAAAGCTGACAGCACGTTCCTTAGCCAACACGGGCCCCTCTACAAAGCCATAATCTCTTTCCTGTACTCCAGCTTCAGAGCACTCAGTACACAGAGTGTAGAAAGATTATTGATGTTGATTGCTAGCCAAACAGCCAATATTGCCTCTAGAGAGGCTGGTTTCTCTAAAGCAAATGTGCCCTTTCACATGTGTGAAAAGATAAATGCAGCCCTGTCATTATCGGTCTGAAATCCGGCAGTATATTCAAATGCTCACCTTCTCTTTCAGGTAGGGAGAAGATATGCATGTCAGATTATACTCCTTCCACAGATCTACCTTCCAGAGCACTGGTCCCCAAATATTCTTGGACTACAACTCCCAGAAATCCTGGCCAGCGGAGCTAGTGGTAAAGATTTCAGGGAGTTTTAGTCCAGGAACATCTGGGGACTCAAGGTTAAGAACTACTGTTCTAGAGCCAAGAAACACCAGATTGAAGGTAATTAGTTCAGGCACATCTCAATGGCAGGTCATTGTTTTTGTCCCCACCCCACCCCATTTTGCTGTCTGGGTCATTCTAATTATTGGTCCCAATTCTCAGAGAAAAGAAAAAGAAATAACAGCCTAGAGACATACAGCAGTATTCAGTTTACAGGCTTCACTATTTTGCTGGAAATTAATACGAAGGTGAAAAACCAGCCTATCAAGACAAGTATCATCAGCCCCACCATTTACAGCTGTGGAAAAGTATCCAGCTGTTTGGATGCCTTTGGGGGACTTATTTTAATAACAGCCATAAACAATCACCATTCTGCTCTACTAGCACCACTCTTGGTTGCAAAGGGACTGGAGCTTTAAAAGAAAGAAATGGCAAGAAACTGCCCAGAGTGGTGCAAAGAATTTTTATTTATATCAGTTTTGTGTTTTCTTTGTACAGGGAAATTCCTCATGAAAGCTCTCGGCTTTATAAATCCAGATGATCAGATCAGGGCTTGGGGTGTCTTACACTAAATGGTGGGACCTAAAGAAGAATGGAACTATTGAAATAGTGTAGTCATTATGGGGACACATGTGATTTATGGTGTGTTTTATTTTGTTAATTAAATTAATTACCCTGAGCAGCTACATTCACTCTAAATCAAATTTTAATTTTCCAAGCCATAGAAGTCTGACATGATTTCAGGTGGCTGCTGCTGGTACTGCAAAGGTGATAAACTTTTCAGCCTAGAGTGTTTGTCAACCATAATCCTATGCATGATCTCTAATTAATACTTCAGTAAGCTGGCCAGAGAGTTCGGTGTTTTAGGAATCAGGCTGCAGAGCCAGAGCTTGGGAGTTTGATTCTCCACTGTGCCTCCTGTGAGTAGAGCAAGCCTGTGTGACCTGGAGCAACCTGCACACAATCCCAGGGTGCCCCCAGAAGAAGGTCAACCACTTGTGAATACTCAATACCTGGAAACCCCTGAAAAGGGGTCACCATAAGTCAGATCTGACTTGATGCCATATGATTATTTATAACTGTGCAGTAGAGAAGCCAACGATCTCATGCCTTCTAAAGATTTTAGGCTACAATTCCCATGCTGTCTGGGAGTTACAGAAGCTGTTGTCCAAAAACTTCTGGAGGGCACTAGGTTGCCTATTCTTGTTGAAACTAATGTCAGCTGAAGTCTGCTCATCATATTGCTCTAATGCATACAGCTTTGCCACACAATATCATATGGAACACAGCATATCTATGTAGTCTGGGTGAAGGGAATGCATTGATAGGACTGAAGCATGATTTGAATAGGAATTTCAGAATAGTCTGAATCACACATTCAGAGGCTAGCTTCATGAGATCTTGGCCCCATCCATAATGTAAAATTTGTATAGGAGAGAGTTGCAAATCCAAGATTCCCCATTAAGAATCCAACACACACACAAACACTTTAAACTAGTTCTTTGCAAACTGTTCCTTCTGGTGCTGTGCTGAGAATATACTCTTTCTGGAGAAAGAAAGAAAAAAGAATATTAATGCTCCCAGCTACTGGCATGCAACCCCCACCCCCTTTCTCCCAGTTTTAGCAGCCAAAACTAGTTTCTCTGTCCTGAGAAAGTCTGCCTCCTGGCTCCATACCATATTCTTGTTGCTGAGGCACTGAAAGCTGACCTATCTCTGGTGAGGGTGCCTACTCCTACTGATATCTGAGCAGGACAATTCATAGCCACAACTCCCAGCTCCTATCTCAGCAAGCAAGGTAAACAAATAGTCTCATTTGTTATGGATTCTCACAGCCAGCCATACAACAGAAGAGCTGGCTAGATTCATATAGCTCATCCTGCACAGTCTCCACATCCCTCAAAAACCTTCACGTATATTCAGGGAGCAGACATTAAGGCCGGCGGCTGAGGAGGAATACTCTGCATTCCAAAACACTAGGGGAAGGAACACAACACACAAACACACACATGGAGAGAGGGAGAGGGAGATGTTATTTGCATCCATAAAACAAGCCAACTATGTAGAAATATAATTGAAAAAGAAGGGGATCATAAAAGTATTTGATGAACTTTGATTTCTCCCCTCATTTTAGTACCTTTGATCATGACTATTAATTAATATAATAATCATGTGCCGTCAAGTCAATTCTGACTTATGGCGACCCTTTTCCGGGTTTTCTAGGTAGCGAGTACTCAGAAGTAGTTTACCATTCCCTTCTTCTCAGGGCACCCTGGGACTATGCAGCTTGTCCAGATCTGCACAGACAGGCTTTTCTCCCAGAAAGCTCTACTGTCGGGAGACACAGTGGGGAATCGAACTCCCAACCTCTGGCTCCACATCTAGATACCTAAATCACTGAGCTATCCAGTCAGCTGATTATTAATTACATCTTCTTATTATTGCTACTTGCTACTCAACCCCATGAATTTTTACATCTGAAGGAAATTTCACTCAATTCAGTAGAATATAATACCAAGTAATTGTGCGCCAGATTGCAACTTAAGCATGTCTTTGATTAAGACAATTGTTTGGAAACATGCCTATGATTAACATATTATTTGGGAAAATATTAAAGAGGAAATAACATTTCCTCCTAATTTGACAACAGTGATTGCAGATGCTAGCTTTATGTAGGAGAGTGATATTTTAACCACATCTCTTAACTCACATTCCATAGAACAGTAGTGTGGCCATTTCTTTTTCACATAGATATGGTAACCTAATCTTAGGTTGAAGTTGCCGTTTTATGTTTATTCATGCCAGATACTCAGGCAATGTAAGAGCCACAACAGACAAAGTTATGCAATGTCTTGGGGAGGAAAGTAGGAAAACACACTTTTACACGCCATACATATGGGAATATATAACATTGACTTTGACAATAAGAATATGTATTTAGGAAATGAAGAAGATTTAGTACTGCGTTCTTTTAAGGAGATTCTGACTTTTAAAGACATTCTGCCCTCTTTTAAGCATTGTTGTTGTTGTTGTTTAGTCATTAAGTTGTGTCCGGCTCTTCGTGACCCCATGGACCAGAGCACGCCAGGCCCTCCTGTCTTCCACTGCCTCCCGGAGTTGGGTCAAATTCATGTTGGTAGCTTCGGTGACACTGTCCATCCATCTCGTCCTCTGTCATCCCCTTCTCCTCTTGCCTTTATACTTTCCCAACATCAGGGTCTTTTCCAGGGAGTCTTCTCTTCTCATGAGATGGCCAAAATATTGGAGCCTCAGCTTCAGGATCTGTCCTTCCAGTGAGCACTCAGGGTTGATTTCCTTCAGAATGGATAGGTTTGTTCTCCTTGCAGTCCAGGGGACTCTCAAGAGTCTCCTCCAGCACCACAATTCAAAAGCATCCATTCTTCGGCGGTCAGCATACATTTAATTTTATATTTTTATATTTTATAATTTTATATTTTTTTATACTTTTTTTCCAACAGAAGATTTAAAAACATAGATATATAGCACAATGCACATTTAAATAGTAAACATAAAGTGTAAGAATCTCTAATCGTCGAACAATAAACAAAGAAAATCTAAATGCAAAAAAGAAAAAAAGCCTAAGGCTCAACATAGAAGCAATCTTGTATATTTGAACAATTCTTCTGATGAGATCCTATTCATGACATCCCATTTTTTATTCATTTTCTGTTCCTTTACTGCGGGATTTTTACTTTCCACCAATTATAAAATAAATTCCAGCTTAAATAAAAAGATGATTCTTCTTGTCCCTTTAGCCTCTTAGTTAATCTATCCATTTCTGCACTTTCTAATATTTTTTTAATGATCATATCATCATTCAGTGGATTTTCATCTTTCCAAACCTGTGCCCATAATAACCGAGCTGCTGTCAAAACATGTAGTATTAAATAATAGCTTTGTATATCTACAGTATTTGGTAGTAATCCTAACAAAAATATTTCCGGTTTAAATTCTATTTCCTGTTTTGACATTTACTTAATCCACATGTGGATTTTAGCCCAATAATTTTTTGCTTTATCACAAGTCCACCATACATGGTAATAACTTCCTTCATGATTTTTACATTTCCAACACTTGTTTGACATATTTGGGAACATTTTTGCAAGTATAGCTGGTGACAAAAGTATACATTTAATGAATTTTAAAAAATATTTTTTATTATTTTATTATCTTAAATAGTCCCCCCACCTTCCCTCTTAAATCTCCATACAGATATTGTCTTCCTTGCACACTGATTTGCCCATATTTTGCTAGTTTCATGTCATGGAATCCAGTCTTAATTTGCAACCTCAGGGCCACACTACTTGTTAAAATGGATATATAGCATTCTGGCCAAAAAATAATAATAATAACTTGAAAACCCTTTGCCCAAACCTCAAATTTGGCACACAGCGAGAGCAGAAAGTCTGATATATTTATGCCAAATTTGGTGCTTATCAGAAGTCCACTTTCAAAGTTATGGGTTTTTGTTTAAGCTGCCCCCATTTTTATAATTGCCTTGTAGAATGTTAACTTGCTCTGCTTTACAATAACATAGCTTCACTACCATGCAGCTATAATAAGTGCTGGCTGGCTGCATAGCCCAATGAGATATGTATCTGGCTGTGGAGCCAGAGGTTGAGAGTTCAGTTTCCCACTGTGCATCCCAGAAGAGCTAGCCTATGTGGCCTTGGGCAAGTTGCACAGTCCCAGGATGCTCCAGAAGAACAAAAAGGATAAACCACTTCTGAGTACTCTCTACTAGAGATGGGCACAAATCAGAAAAATGGTGATTCATTTTGATTTGTGAATGAATTTATGAACTTTTTTTGATGAATCAATGAATCAATTAGTCAATTTATTTTTGCATTTTAAACCCTATAAAATGCCCCTCCAAGCACCTAGAGACACCAAAATCACAGGGAAGCTTCCTTTGACTCTTCTCTACAAACTCTCCAAGTTTGGCTTCAGACATCTGAGTTCCCCCCAGGAATGTGCCCTTTAGCCACTGGCTTGTGGAAACCCAATCTCCACCAAACTTCCCCTGAAATAATGGATATCCTCTTGCACTCACTGCTATAATACTTGCTGAAAAACAGCCCTGACAATAGCTTTCTGTTTCGGTGACAAGTGGTTTGGGTCAGGTCGGTTTCTTTTTTAGACAACACATAAGGCTATCTTTAAAAAGAGCTGACCTCCACCCACTCCCACAGCCTGCCACCCCACCACCTTCCCACTACCCATCACTTCCCAATCTTGTCCTGATGCCTCTCCTTCTCATCTGCCGCTGCCGCCACCACTGCCATCTCCACTGTCTCCGCCGGAACAGAAGCTAGGCTGCCGGAAGGGCAGTTTCCATTCCAGCAGCCTAGCTTCCATTCCATTGCAAACAACAGTGAGGGGACTTCCCTTTGGGAAGCCAGGCTTGCCCTTTCTGTCTATGCATCCGCTGAACAGCTGATCAGCGGGCGCATAGACTGACAGGGCAAGCCTGCCCACCATTATTTGCAAAGACAGAAAGGGGAAAAGCCTCCAGGAAGGGAGGCTTGCTTAGACAGACATAGCAAGCCACCTGGCTGCCCAAAGGGAATCCCCCCCTGCTGTTTGCAAAGACAGTGGGGGGGGGGATTCCCTTTGGCCATGCTTGCCCTGTCTGTTTATGCACCTGAGGAACAGCTAATCCACGGGGGTGTAGGCAGAGAGAGGGAAGCTGACGAATGGAAAAATATAAAAGGGGTATATTCGTCCCTTCATATTTGTTGGGGTCTCCGGAACTCACAAATACGAAGGGACGAATATCCAACGAATCAGCAATATTCAACGAATATCATAATTCATTTTTATATTTGTCCCCATGTCCACTTAGTATCTCTTTGTGAATGGTAGTGAGCACAAAAGGGTATCCTGTAGAGATATGGCCAATGCTGCCATTGGTGTTCAGGCTGCCTTTTGCTATGTAAAGTTTGGCATCCTTTTTCCTACTGGCAATGCAGGCATGATGTTGTGCAGTAAAATCAGGCCATTTCCTGGCATTTTAAGTCATGGATATAGCACATTCATAAACCAGAGGGGTATTTTTTTTCTTTTTACGAATTGGATTACACTGTAATTGTAAAGATCTTTGAGAAGGTGTGTACTTATTAGTAGTAAAAGTGTCACAGACCTGCCAATTTTAGCAACAATCTCCCAAGGCCATAGAATCTTCAGAAAAGCTCTTTCACCAAATTCACTATGAGATCTTCCCCTCTGATAACATGGAGATATTTTTATTTCCAGTTCACAACAGTGTCAGGAGTGGAAAGAAACTGAAGAGGAAAACATTTTGAAAAGATACCGTGCAAGGGTGTTATGTACGAGAGTCTATCAAAACCACATGGATTCAAATGGTTACAAATGGCAGTAGAGCGCTCCAGACTTGTCTCTGTGGTCATGTGCAAGCTGTATTCACATGAGGGGCAGGTGTGCTCAGAATCCTTGCAATATCAAACAGTGAGGTAAAGCTGCAGAGTAGATAAAGGCCAAACTTCATGCCTGCCTTAGAGTTTTTCTGTAGAATAAAGCTCTGTGCTCTCAGACTCCTACCACAGGCGAAAGAGATTACACAACCCACTAAAAACAGATCTTGTGATCAGTTTGCTCACTCACCACAGTCTAGGTGTCTTGCAATATATGATCAATAGAGAAAGAAAGTATAATGAAGAATGATGAAATTAAATAAACAACAAAAACATAGTATTAGTATTAGGCATCCTTCAGTCTCGAAAGACTATGGTAACGTGCTCTGTATGGAGGACTTGGAACAGCGTCTAGTGTGGCTGAGAAGGCCAATTCGAGAGTGACAATCCCTTCCACACTGAAGACAAATACAATCTGTCCCCTGTCCAGCTCCCTGATTTTGCTGCTTCCGTGACTGCCTCTTTGCCTCGGTCTGCTGGACAAGGGTCTCTTCAAAATGGGAGAGGCCATGATGCAACGCCTGCCTCCAGGCTGAACGCTCAGATGTCAGGGTTTCCCATCTGTTGAGGTCCATTCCTAAGGCCTTCAGATCCCGCTTGCAGATGTCCTTGTATCGCAGCTGTGGTCTCCCTCTGGGGCGATTTCCCTGCACTAATTCTCCATACAGGAGATCTTTTGGAATCCAACCATCAGCCATTCTCACGACATGCCCAAACCAACGTAGACGTCGCTGTTTCAGTAATGTATACATGCTAAAGATTCCAGCTCGTTCTAGGACTACTCTCTTTGGAACTTTGTCCTGCCAGGTGATACCAAAAATGCGTCGGAGGCAACGCATATGGAAGGTGTTCAGCTTCCTCTCCTGCCGTGCACAAAGGGTCCAGGACTCACTGCAGTACAGGAGTGTGCTCAGGACGCAGGCTCTATATACCTGGATCTTGGTATATGTCGTCAGCTTCTTATTGAGCCATACTCTCTTCGTGAGTCTAGAGAACATGGTAGCTGCTTTGCCAATGCGTTTATCCAGCTCGACATCTAGAGAGAGAGTGTCAGAGATCGTTGAGCCAAGGTACACAAAGTCATGAACAACCTCCAATTCTTGTGTGGAGATGGTAATAGAGGGAGGTGAGTCCACGCCCTGGCCCATGACTTGTGTTTTCTTCAGGCTGATTGTTAGTCCAAAGTCTTGGCAGGCCTTGCTAAAACAATTCATGAGTTGTTGGAGGTCTTGAGCAGAGTGGGCAACAATGGCTGCATCATCGGCGAAGAGCAAATCCCGCATGCATTTCAGCTGGACTTTGGTCTTCGCTCTCAATCTAGAGAGATTAAAGAGCTTTCCGTCTGATCTAGTCCGGAGATAGACACCTTCTGTTGCAGTTCCAAAGGCGTGCTTCATGCTGAAACAAAAACATAAAAGCAGCAGGAAATAAGCAACAAGAAGCAACTAACAGAAGCAAGTAAGAGCCTCGTGGTGCCGTGGTTAATCTGAAGTACTACAGTCAAAAACTCTGCTCACAGCCTGAGTTTGATCCTGATGGGCTCAGCCTTCCATTCTTCCAAGGTCAGTAAACTGAGCGTGCAACTTGCTGGGGGATGGGCGACAATGTGTGGCGTCTATAATTTTTAAAAAATTGTAAACCGCCCAAAAAATGCTTTAAGTACTATGGGGCGGTATGTAAGCAGCAAAACACTTTGCTTTTGCTTTGCTTTGCAATTAATGAACAGCTAGTGAAAACAAGTAATAATGTGGAGTCAGAAACAAAAATTGTTAAAGACATGAAATAACCATGTAGCATTTAAAATGTAATAAAAATTGCACCAAGTGTGCTTGCCCAGAGTGTGGGAGGTCCATAGTTGGGATTCAGTTGCTTACACTAACGAGGAACCCTGACCTAAAGCTTTTATAGGGGTCATGGAATAGGAGATCACTGTCATGATCTGTTTCACTTAGTTCTTTAAGGAGGCGTTTTTGGCTGGCCACTTTATTCGGGATGGCAGATTAGCTGCATTGCATTCCCTGAAATTCAGGGGCAAAACTTTAGTCCAAGGGATAGGATCTTGTGATGCCACAAGGGTGGAGACTTGTGATGTGAAAAATGCTGGACATGAAAGGATGGAGGGCTGGACTGTAGAAAGAAGCAGAAGGTGAAGCCAGGTAGTTGTGCTGAGAATGTGGATAAAACAAGGTTCACCAGACAACTGAGAGCAGGGTTGGGGGGGGGGGGACCATCTGCTGAGCAGGCCGTAAAAATACATCCAGCAGCTGCAGCTGTTACCACCATTCTTGGTAAGGCTCACACTATATCTGGCCTTATGTACAGCACATATCACACATAGGTTGTTATTTCCAGGCAGTTGCTGGGGTTTGTAGAAGGCTCACTGAGAGCCCGTTGCAAGTTGTGTCCCTGAACCCCTGCTGCTTGGACTTGTGCAACATGAAGGCTCTTTAGTCACAACAGCGACAGGTGGCTCCCTGCCTTGGTCTAAATGACACATGGACCCAAGTTCATATATTCACCGGCTTTATCTACAGTCTCTCCACTGCTGTTGGCTTTCTGATACCATGATGTTACACAGGGACAATACATACGCTAAGCCCATGAGACACAACAGCAGTTGAGTATTGATGCAGATGGATGCTACATTTAAATCCAATTCACACATAAGAACCCAGCTTTCTCCTCCTACAGTGCTGAAGTCTAGCATCCTGGTAAGACCTGGCAGCTCTACATTCTGCAGTCCTGGAAGATGGCATCCTTTCCAAGTTCTTTAGTCACCAGTTTCCAGCTTTGCATTTGAGTCTTGACACCTGTGTGCAGGTAGAGGCTTCCTACTTTGTTCTAAAACAGGCATTCTATATGTGGAGATCTGCTGGCTCCACTACAGTCCCATCTCAGAAAGGAGTAAAAGAGAAATGTAGATCACCTTAGAAACAAATTTATGTTCTTCTTGTTTTTTGAAAACTTTCATTAGCATGGCCACGGGTTACAGCCTATGGAAGCTTTTTAAGCCAAAACATTTGAAGGGACATGGGTTATGGAAGCATGTGCCAGAATATTTATTTTGGAAACAACATTCTTCGGTCATTTACTGTTTAATAGAGCAACTGCATGATTATGTTGCCAGATCAGTATTCTATGCTCACACCATGGTTTTTCTGTCTCTTGTGAAAACTCACCAGACCACCCTAAGCACACAAAACTCATCTGGTTTTGGAAGATAAGCAACATCGTAGCTGCTTAAGGACTTGGATGTGAGATCATCAGGGATCTCTGGGTTTATTTAAGGAAGAATCCTGCCGGAATCCCTTGACATATTCTGCCAAGTGAGTCAGATCATTCATCCATCTCCTTTGGGGGATGCACCACACTAGATGAATGAATGGTCTGTCTCATTGTAAGTCAGCTTCCTATGTTGCAGTGTCCAAAAATCTAGTTTGGGAAAGAAGGGAGTTGTACCACGTAATCTCTACTGGTGTAGATTGCTGCAATCTAAAAGAAAGTTTTAAACAGGCATGGTTTTGACATGCACAGTGACATTTTGGGTGATTGAGGGTGCAATCAGATGGCCATTTCTCCTGCTGTTTGGTCCATTGCCGAGTACTGGCCACTCCACGGAGCAGAGGGAGAAGGATTTAAAAAAAAAAAAAACTGGTGATGCACCACTTAGAAAACATTTTAAAAAGTGAAAACTTCCTCCTGGAAGCAGGAGGAAACAGGAGATGGCAAGGACAGCTTTGTTCTTGTTGTTCCACAGGCAAGTGGAACAAAGAGGGTTGCTTGAAGTGAGTATGCCATTTGGATGCAAGGATTGCACCAAATGGCATACCAGACCTCTACCCTATTTAGCCTGCACCAGCTCGCTCAAAATAAGCCTGTGAAGACAAGCCCTCTGACTCAAGATTTTGTTACACAGTGAATGCCATTTTATCAAGTTAAAAAAACCCAACTAGAACACTTCCTCGCCTACGTTAAAACATATCAAAAAGGTCACACAATAATACTTAAATGAAAAAATAGCATGCATTTTAAAAACAGGTTAAAGTAAGAAGTCATCTCATGAGAAGAGAAATCTCCCTGGAAAGGACACTGATGTTGGGAAAGTGTGAAGGCAAGAGGAGAAGGGGACGACAGAGGACGAGATGGTTGGACAGTGTCATCGAAGCTACCAACATGAATTTGACCAAACTCCGGGAGGCAGTGGAAGACAGGAGGGCCTGGTGTGCTCTGGTCCATGGGGTCACAAAGAGTCGGACACGACTTAACGACTAAACAACAACAACAAGAAGTCAGAATATACTGATGAAATTGCATGCTTAAATGCACTGTCATTCACCCACCTACACACCTGCGGCCTGCCTACTGGTATGGCCTGAACAAGACAGAGACACATACGATCCTGATTCCCTTCTCCCAAGGTCTGAAAAGTCAGCTGCAAAACTAAATTTAGCTTTACAGTAGAGGAGCACTGACTGGGCAATGGGAACATACCCTGGTCTTAGAGCTTAGAAATGTAACCTTTTGGGGCTAGAGCTGCTACAATCTCCAACCCAGTACTGCCAAATTTATACACATGATGAGCACCCATATAAATTGACTAAATATCAGTCAAGGTTTCTTAAGCCTTTCTCTATATTATTATACATTGTTCCCGTTGTTTCCTTTAACCATGTTACTGCATATTGGCCTTTACAGTTCTCTCTCTCCCTCTCTTCCTCCCCCCCCCCCTTTTGCCTGGTTTTGTGTCTCTTGCTGGAATGTTTACATAATTAGATTTCAAAAGAACTGAATATCAAACAGTAGTCATAAATTATTGCATATATGAAATGCAACCATATACCAGTGTCTCTTAGACCCTGTTTTACTATATGATCACTCTATTCCACCTCATATGTCTGAGGAAGTGGATGAAGAAGGTCCATGAAAGCTTATATTAAAATATAACCGTTAGTCTTTAAGATGTTACAATGTTTTTGTCTTTTTCATTTTTTATTTTTATTTTGGTTTTGCCTGATATACACCAATAAAGTTAATTTCCAGAGCTATAGTAAAAAAAAAAAATTACATTTCCATGCTCTGGCCTGTCTAGAAGTGCTCTCAAAATAGAACAAAGTTACAGGAGACAAAATCCTCTCAAAGAAAAATGTGCCCATAAGGGCAATGCCACAAGCAATTGGCCCTTCTCTCTTACCATCCATCTTATTGATGCTTCCCCTGCTGGAGGATTCAGGGGAGTGTAACAAATGACGAGCTCCAAAGGAAGAATGACTTGTACAAATGCCCTTCTCTGCTGCACAATCCTTACAGATTCTGGCCTTGGATTTAACATTTTAGTTGAAATATGGGATTTTGTAGCAGAGGCCATTTTGGTGGCATTCTTATCCAATTTTCTGAAATTGCAGAGCCTTCGGGAGAAAAGTGGCTTTTATACAATAGCCTCAAACTGGTTCTGTATTTGGACAAGATGTGAAGGAAATGTTAGAATAAAGACATAAGATACAAGAAGAGAAAAAGTAACAATGAGACAAGAATTATCACACAAATCGATTCCAGATAATATTCAAAATCTCTTTTTTGTCTCTTTTTTTGCCACCAGCATCTGGCTCTAGGGCCAACAGCACATCAATAAAAGCCATTTATCAAGCTGGTAGCAGATGTTGGTAGGAACTACTTTACACAACCCTGACTTTAATTATCACAGGTTCTCCTGAGAAAGTGAGGAATATCCCAGTGTCAAAGGAAAGGACGGGTACTCTCAATGAATCCAGCAGACTATACCACAAGTATCCGAAGGAAGGAAGGAAGGAAGGAAGGAAGGAAGGAAGGAAGGAAGGAAGGAAGGAAGGAAGGAAGGAAGGAAGGAAGGAAGGAAGGAAGGAATACGGATACAGCATACGGAATTGTGTAGACTCTGGCAGCAAAATATTTAGCATATAAACCCCTGAACACAGAACAAGAATTTGGCAGGAATGGAAGACAAACTTATCATTAACTCTGGCATCCCAGCTACTGAAAATTGGTCAAAAAGTATATCTCTATTCTAAATGTACCTCCTTTCCTTACATATACATACAGAAGGGAAGAGAACATCCTCTGTCACCCTACAGTCCTTCCCATTCTGGGTGCCCCCTTGGCCACTGTTGCCACTGCCTTCAAGGTCCAGGAAACCCGCCCAGCTATTTTTGAGGACAAAGCAAGAAGAGGCTTTCATCTGCCAGGACACACACTGTGTGTTCCCAAGGAGCAAGTGTATCTGTCGATTCTAAGGCAATGTGGTTTTGGAGCAGCTCTAATTTAATCTGAAGTTCAGAAATACAACCCTCCTAACTTGGCTGTTCCCTGCTCCATGCCCTAAACAATTCTGACAGGAAAACAACTATAATTCATCTATAAATGGCTCTGGAATCTCAACCCACAGCACCCCTCCACTTCTATTAATTTTACTGCTGAATCCAGTTCACTTTCTTTTCTTCCCCGGTTCACTTCTAAGCTTGCTTACATGGATCTGTATGGAAAATTAATCAATGCAAAGTATTTCCATCTCACTCACATTACAACCATGACATAACCTTTTAAGGCTATCTCAGTCTATCTCAGTCATAATGATTAGTATTAAATTTAAGTCCACATAAGGTATTTCTGTGAGGAGATGGAGGTGAGGGATTAGAGATTGGTCTTGAAGAACCTGGATCAATTGCTTGGATCTGTTCACAACTAAGTTCTAATTCCACTATCTGTCTTCTTTGTTAATTAGGATGCTGCCTAAATGCTGTGGACACACAGTGTGAACTATGAGATTTAGCACATGTATGTGAACATGCACAGACATATTAAAAACAGCCCCATGTAGGCCTAATCAGCTGTGCCGTGGATGCTTAGATGTGGTTCATTCTTCCACAAATATCTGTATGCCTTATTCTTGCTTTTTCATAGGTGAAAAACTCCATGGGGATGGAGGTTGGCCAACATGCCCCTGAATCTCACTGCTGGCATAGCCAGTAGTTAGTTTGGGGCAGACTATGTTCTTAGTATCACTGCCTTCTCAGTACATATATACCCATCCAGCTCAAAGGGCTTTCTGTTCCTACTGAGTCACTATACCTAATCCACATGCATTCAATAATTAGAAGCTGGGCTTCTGGGTCCAAGTTTAATCCGTTACATCCATAAGCATCAGATGAAACTGAATTGAAATTTCCCATCAAATGCCAATGGTGGAGTACATGACATTTGTTCTTTGGTTCTTGACCTAGCAGTGTGCAGCCCACGAGTCTGAAGGGCTCAGCCCCCGTTATGGTATGGCTTGGCTGTTAAATCTCAGGATGGGGCATTTTCTTCCTTTACACTTCTGGAACTCAGATGCTGAGCAGGCTGGCCAGCCTGTTCTCATTTGTAAACTGCTATATAACATTATATATGAATGAAATCTCCTTTGTTGTAACGGTACCACTCCTAAGTGTTCAGGAAATGGTGCTTCTCTTTGTTATGACTGAGGCAGGAGTTTGTATATAACCTTTCACTTGCATGGAGAAAAAGGAAAAAAGAAAATAAACTGGATTCTTGTTAAAAGAACATTTCACTCAGACAAGGAATTCTGCCAACTTTTTAAAAAAAAGTCAGAAAGTCCCTTTGTCATAATTACTGGGGACTTACACTTCTCTTTGTATCCATGCAAAACACTTTATATAGCACCATCTGCCTCTACATACCAGAGATGAAAAGAGGAACACTTGACTACAAGGTTCATAGCCTTATTACCCCATGGACCACGGCCTCATCCCCCCTCCCCAAACAGGCCTTCCTTCCTCCCCGCATTACACATTTCACTTTATGCCTGCACTTTTTTATTCTTGGATTCGCTTTTTGGAAACAGCCTGCTTTGTGCTGTTTGAAAAGCAAAGATGTGTCTGTTTCTTCAGTTAGAAATGTCCTAGGAAGACATAATATGCAATTGCAAAACAGTTGACCAGACACAGGGTGTGAAATGGCAGGCTGCATACCCCACAAGTTCTTTGGTGGTCATGCAGGTAGGCATGCGCACAAGACATTTATTCACCACCTTCCACTCAAGAGGTATAGGGTTACCACACAGGAGATTGTTAAACTAGATAGAATGGAGGATGCCAAATTGAGTGCTTTTTAAAGGGGCTTTAGAAAAATTTGAGAAGCATAAAGCTATGCAGTGCTACAAGTTAGATGACTACATGTTACTTCCAGCATGAGAGGTGGCTTGCTGGTGGAAAACAAGCAGGATAATGCAATTGCTGTTATGTACTGCTTGTAGGCAGTCTGTGCGCAATGGATTGACCTGGCCATTATGCACTAGGTAGGCCTTTGATCTGATTCAACAAGAGTAATTTCTTGCATTTCTCAAGATCCAGGACTTGGGTTGAAAGCTGAACAATGAGAACAAGTTTATTCTAACAGCTTTGTGTGTGTGGTGTGTGTGTTGTCAAGTCAATTCCAACTTTTGGCAACCTTTTTGGCCAGGGTTTTCCAGGGAGCAAATACACAGAAGTGGTTTACCATGTGCCTTATTCTGACTGTATCCTGGAACTTTACAGTTCACCCATGATACACAGACTGGCTCTTATAACAGGAGGCACAGTAGGGAACTGAACTCCCAACCTCTGTCTCCACAGCCAGATACCTAAACCACGGAGCTATCCAGCCATCTCTAACTGCTTAGACTAGCAGCATTTTAAAATGGCATCAAAGCAAAGCAAAGCGTGCTGCTTATATACCGCCCCATAGAGCTTCAAGCACTCTCTGGGCGGTTTACAAGTTAATTATGCAGGCTACACATTGCCCCCCCCCCCCCAGCAAGCTGGATACTCATTTTACCAACCTCGGAAGGATAGAAGGCTGAGTCAACCTTGAGCCGGCTACCTGGGATTGAACCCCAGGTCGTGAGCACAGTTTTGGCTGCAGTACAGCAGTTTAACCACTGCGCCACGAGGTGCAACCAATTCTTTTTCCTGAACCTATACAAAGATCCCTGTTTTCCATAATCAAGCCAAATGGTTGCTCATGGTTAATAAGGGTTAAGCCATGGAGATAGATAAAAGAGGTCAGTATTATTTCTGCTTAGTCGATGGATCACTGCAGCCACCAAGGGAATCCAGAGTTATGTTTTCTCAGAGGAAGCTTTTATTTTTCAGAGCCCTCATGCATCTGACAACTATAGCCTCTCTCATATCGAGAGTGGAGAAGCCCTTTCCACATAGAAAGAGTTACAGCCTTGATTTTCATGTTCAGTAACCAACAACATGTATTGCAACTCTGTTCTATGCTCACAACTGTTTGAGCAGATTAGAATGCCCACTTCACAACAAACATTGTTGGAAACATACAGGTGTGCCACAACCATTGGTTGGTTGGTTGGTTTGTCTGATTTTTACTCTGCTTTTGCACCCTATGAGAGCATTTGTTTATAGGATGCTTATAGTGTGCTAAAAGATGATACATTAAAAATGCAGTAAAATCACAGCAACTAAATGATAAAACTGAAGTACAGCAGAGTGCAGGAGTATAACCAAGATTGGAAAATCTACCAATAGAAGGCAAGCCAAAGCTATTGGTTGTTGTTGATTTTAAAGGAGGGAGGAATCCTCTACTTGGTGGTGATGGTGACAAGACACAGGGCATAGTAAATGTCTTATGGCACTTTATCTCAACTGAAGTGTCCTCTGAACAGTCTTGCCACTTGAGACTTATGAAGATTGTACAAAAGGTTCACCCCCAAATGGCTGAGATTGGTCACAGTTCACCCCACAGAAAAATGGGGCTGGCTAGGATTTGTTACCCATCAGGACAGCAAAAAGACATATTCTTGAAAACTAATTGTCCTCAGGAAATCTTTCATATGGTGGAGGGGGATCTATAAATCTATTTTCCCACAGGATCTTGCTTATGATGACGATGATGATTAAAACTAATGAATGGACCTAATTAAGGGCTTCTAACTGAGAGTCTCTGATACAGAAATAAATTTCCTAATGTAACCACATCCATCCCCTCCCGAAACAAATCATGGAACCAAATGAACCATCCCTACAGCAGAGAAAAAAAGCATGGAAAAGCAAGGGAAATGGCACTGCTGATTTCGGCTCAAGCCTTGCTGGATGCCAGGGAAAAATACCAAAACCACATTTTAAAACCTGGTGTTTTAACATTCGCCTTGTCTGTTAGAGGTCTTAGATGCTCCCACAGTAGGATGTTTACTAGTATAACCCGTTCTTCTGAAACTTGTGCATGTACTCCTACGTTTCGTCCTACCAGGCTGGCAGGATTAACTCAAGGCAGGCAGTGTTGGTGAGTCTACTGCCTTGGAATGGTTCCACTCCTGCTTTGATGGTCATCTTGCCAAGCTTGTGCTCACAGGATATGGCTCGCTGCCTCACAGACTCTCCAGTATGGAAGTCCACATGGGGTCAAAGTTACTCTTCCCCACCTCATGGTAGGGGCCCTATCCCACTGACAATAAAATCCCTGTTCTGCTGGGGGAAAAGAGACAGAAACTTAAGCATACATACGAGGCACATGCACAAGCAGACTAATCTGCCAGGGAAGCGGGTTTTTCTGCTCCGTGCCAGAGGTCCATTTATTTTGAGGCGGATTCCAATGAATCAATTCTGCATATGTGAACACCCCTCCTCTGTATTTCTTTGTTTTTTTTACAGCCGCCAGTCAGCCAAGCCAACCCAACCCTTCCTTCCCTCCCCTTTCAGCCCCCACCACTTTCCTCCCCTTCTGCCCCATCCCTCAACCAATCTCTTCTCCTCACCCCCACCAAATCTTCCTGTTTTCTATTCCCCTCCACCACCTGCCACCACCCTCATCCCTTGCCCTCTTCCCGTTTCCACCCTTTCGTGATTTCATATAATTTTTTTATGTGACCCTCACCAAACCACCATCAAATTATAGATACCATCTGTGCCCACAGACTACCAGTCCAAGACATACCATGCCTGGGGCCCATGTTTTTGTGCTTTGTGGATAATCCTATAGATAAAATGTATTGAGATCTATGGGAACCAAGCCTGGCACACATGTTTTTGTGCTTTGGGGTAATCCTATATATATAATTAATGGGGCTCTATGGGGATCCATGCCAGGAACCCATGTTTCTCTGGTTTGGGGTGATCCTACATATAAAAACCATGGGGATCCATGGGGAGAGTTTCTCCAGGAAATGGAGCCCAAAGGGAAGGTTGGTTCCTCCTCCTCTTCCTCCTCCTCCTCCACTGGCTCGCTCTCTAGGTGGAAGGTTTGGGTTTCTTGCATCTAGGGGGGAGAAAATACCCTCGTGCCTCCCTCATTGTAACTCTCTGTCTCCTCTCTATGTGCGCATGTTTGCTGGGAAAAAAGACCTTGCCCCTTTACTATTTGCCCTCCTCCCCCTCCCTTTCCGTTCTCCTCCCCACCCTTGCATCAGACCCACCGGACAGGAGATGAAGGCGATAGCACTGGCAGTGGCAGGGTGAGGATGCACACACCACCACAAAAGTTTGGGATTTCGGCTAAAGTCCATGTGACTTAAGCACAAATCCAAACAATACGCTTGCTCTGCCAGTTTATTCCAGCAGTGGAAACAGGCCCCTAGAGTTTGAATTGGATTGTCATGAATACCCCAGTGACACATAGCTCAAGTTACTACTGTCCTCTGTCGTCCCCTTCTCCTCTTGCCTTCACACTTTCCCAACATCAGGGTCTTTTCCAGGGAGTCTTCTCTTCTCATGAGATGGCCAAAGTATTGGAGCCTCAGCTTCAGGATCTGTCCTTCCAGTGAGCGCTCAGGGTTGATTTCCTTCAGAATGGATAGGTTTGTTCTCTTTGCAGTCCAGGGGACTCTCAAGAGTCTCCTCCAGCACCACAATTCAAAAGCATCAATTCTTCGGCGGTCAGCCTTCTTTATGGTCCAGCTCTCACTCCCATACATTGCTACTGGAAAAACCATAGCTTTGACTATGCAGACCTTTGTCGGCAAGGTGATGTCTCTGCTTTTTAAGATGCTGTCTAGGTTTGTCATCGCTTTCCTCCCAAGAAGCAGGTGTCTTTTAATTTCATGGCTGCTGACTGTTAGTGTAGCTTATTATAAAATGATTGAAACATGATAAGATAAAACAACATATCTGGAAGTTCTGTAACAAATTTGCTTGGTCTCAGGGTAACTATTTCCCACTTCCACCACCCTCAAATTTTGCTACATCTGCAGTTCACCAACTCATACCAACTCTTTTTTCCTAGGACCTTCCCAGATTGCATCTTTATTTCTGTTGCTTCTCACGGGACATTTTTATTGTGCAGTTGGACACAAAATATGCAGATGAGGGGAGAATGTGCAGTTGGAAATAGATGTGCCATTGGAGAAACAGAGAAGAAATCAGATTACATGTATCTGAACTAGAGATAAGGATGAATTGCTGGTTTGGTGGTTCGTGCTTGTTTGCTTATCAGCCAAACAGGTTTTGGCACTTCAGAGCCCTGCCTCCTCTGGCGGGTGCCCTCTCAGATGCAGCACCCAGAGGAGGTGGGCAAGGAAGCTGGGCCACTGTCTCAGAGTGGGGGCCCACTGGAGGAGGCAGGGCTTTGAAGCACCAAACACCTGTTCGGCCAATAAAAGAACCAGTACAAACCGCCAGACGAGTTTGGTGGTCCATGCCCCTCTCTAATCTGAACTTAAAACAACAGGCAGTGTCATGTAACCGAATTTATATCAAGGTGAGGGAACTGCCCAAACCATATTAAATGACTTCCTTTTGTCCAGAACCTCCTGTTCTTCTTCTTCAACAGTACTGAAAAGTCTATAGACTCTGTCAAAAGCAGTGCAACAGACACTAAAGCTCAACCACTCAACCTGAAGATTTGTGTTTGGCTTTTTGGGGGGTGGGGGGAGTTAAGGTCCGGCTGTAAAATATGCTTTTGAAAACCCTTTGGTTTCTTACCTTTTGCTGTATGAAAGTTGTGTAGCTGTAAAATATCTCAGACCCTGCAGCAGAATTAAAAATAAGTCAGACAGTGGAAGGCGCCAGGTGCTATCTTCCTGGGTTTATCTCTTCCCCTTACATTTCCCCAGTTATCTACTTGGGCTGAATATTTTTTCAAAAAAAATGCTGAAGAATGATAATTACTGTGAGACAGTATGAAATGTATCCATTTTCCCTTCAGGTTTGGGCACAGGAAATGCACAGTTCTTATGCTGAGCCCAGTGCTTGCTTGCTTCTTTGCTTGCTTAAACCTGGGATAAGCAAAGTGCAGCCCTTCATATTCTGTTGGATAGCAACTCCCAACATTCACGCTTAGAATAATCTTAGAACTGCAGAGCTGGAAGGGACCCTATGCATCCTTGAGTCCAGCCCTTGTCAAGGAAGCACAGCGGGAATCGAACTCCCAACCTCTGGCTGCACCACCAGATACCTAAAACATTCCTCACCATCAGCTATGCCAGTGAGGACAGATGGGAGATGCCCACCAACATCAGAAGGCTGCCCTTTGCCCATCCCTCTTTTAACAGAAGGCCTGCTCCAGTATTCGATGCAGTGTTCAAAAGTTCTGAACGCAGATCACTGTAAAGTGAATAGGATCAAGGCATTTAAAACCATTATTTAGGAACATTTGGAGCAACATGATAAAACAATCTCCAGTAAGTCTTGTTAAAAGCCACATTGCACTTTAAAAGCCCCAATTATCTTGTCAATGAAAAGCAAAATAAAATAACAAGGCCTTCCAAAGCTTCTTCAGAACAGAGTTCCATAGATATGCTTGCTTTATTTTATAATATTTTTAATCCTTTTACTGTGAGCTGGCAACTTGATTGACATGCAGTATACTAGTGTTCACAATAAATACACATACAAATACATGCATAAATAAATAAAACAAGCAATAGGGCTTTTTTTAGTGTGCAGTACTAAGCACACTTACCTAGAGGGCGCTCTCTTGAATACTTCCTTCTGAGCAACTATGCAAGAGAGTCATGCTGTACATGACTGCATAGCAGGGAGAATTTTGGCATGTGCCGCTTTTCACACCAGCAGCACAGACACCGTGAGGAGCTGTACCTACTTGCCAGAAGCATGACAGGATAAATTTAAGAGAATGTCTTCAAACAAAAGTGTGTATGATCTGGGCAAATAAAATGTTGCCATGCTCTCTTTGTTTGGCTTGGTTTGATTTTTATAATGTGGGGCGCTAGATTCAAAGATGTCAAGGACAGGCAGAGAAGCTTAACCTTCCCCCACTCCCTTTTTTAAGAGTTTTAAAATCTGGCATATATGGAGCACACATCTATGAGCGTGCTAAATTACTGTAGAGCTGGCACGGCAGTCAAAGTGCTACAGATACACCCAAAACTAAAGAAGTGTTGGCCTTGAAAATGCCTTGGAAGACAGAGCAAGGAGGAGACAAACATTCAACTAATGCAGCTTACCCAGTCCTAATCTTCTTGGCCTCTTTGCCAGAAAAGGCTCTGTGAGAAATTGCTAACCATTTTTTTCACTGATAACTTTATGGGAATGCAATGCCCAGTGGTCACCCAGGGGAACATCTAATTAAGGACCGCCTAGTCTATATTTACATTGAAACTATATATAAGAGTTTGTTTTAATGACCAATGAATAGCAATATGTTTATCTAGGCATCTTCCAGAAATGGCACACACTATGCTTTGCTTTGTTTCTTTTCTTCGCCCTGCATCACGTTTGCTGGCACATCTTGTTATTTCCATATCCAAACACAACTCCCATCATTCTTCTGGTCTGCATTTCCCCCAGCTTTCTCCAGAACTACCTTTGTGCTGAATGGCCTGTGCCTGACACTGTGCCTGAATAATCTCTTCCTAAATGGGCAACAACAGCAGGGTCACTGTGTAAATTCTGTGTTTAAAGCAGAGAGATTGCCACTCCCCCAGCTGGCACTTCTTCTTAACTTTGGGGCACCTTCACTTTCTTTTTCGCTACCTTCAATCAACCATTCTTCCCCCCCCCCTTTCTGTACATGATACTGCTGTAGTGCTAGTCTCTGACAAGCTTTGTACCACAGGCATCACTGTATTGTGCCATGACACTAAACTCCACTACTCAATATAAAGGTGTTTAAAAAACCCACCTTGGTTTGAGGAGGGACAACCAGGTATAAGAACTCATGAATCACAGAATCATAAAATAATTGAGTTGGAAGGAGCCTATAAGGCCACTGAGTCCAACCCCCTGCTCAATGCAGAAATCCAAATCAAAACGGATCGGACAGATGGTTGTCCAATTTTCTCTTGAATGCATCCAGTGTTGGAGTGCTCACCACCTCCCAAGGTAATTGGTTCCCGTTGATGTACTGCTTTAACAGTTAAGAAGTTTTTCTTGGTATTCAGCCTAAATCTGGCTTCCTGTAACTTGAGCCCATTATTACATGCCCTGTACTCTGGGATAATTGAGAACAGATCCTCAATTTGGAGGATTCCAAAGACAGGGAAGCAGGGATTGACTTCAAAGAAACAGTGGGTTCTTGAGTTGCAGCTTCTATGGGGGACATGTGAAGAGGGGGAGATTTTCCTGGTGAAGGTGGAGGTATGGTTTGGAGCTCCTCCTGGACAGTGCTGCTCATGTGGGTCATTGAGAAAGCCTTTAGTTGGCTGGCCAATCAGGAGTGTGGCAGGCTGGACTTCTCTAAGACGGGACAGGTGGAATTCCCTCTGGTCCATTTCTGGTGCTTAAAAGCACTGCCTTCTTGCTACTAGCCCAACTATCTTGGATATCCTCCTCATTCCCCACTCACTTTGTGATCTACATGTCACCAAATGGGGGTTAAATCTAAAGATTGGTATTAACATATTTGTTAATGAAGCTGGGAATTTGCTAATGTAAGTGAGCAAATTAATTAGGGTTTGAAGTTTTATATAACTGTTTCTCCAGTGATATGTCACTATTAGCATGAGTTAGGGACAGGAGGGTAAGGGGATGAAAGCTGTTGAAAGGCGATAGGATCAGCAATGAACAACATAATAAAAGCCCCCTCACACACTCTTCTGGAATGTTGCCAAACTGGTCCCTGCAATTTCTTCAGAATTTTCAGGTCAACTATCTCAGGGTGAGACTAGATGGCCAAATTGGATCAGGTTGCATCGGACTGAATAGGGTTGCTTAAGGTCACAATAAAAGTGTGGTGTGCCATTTGGTGTGAGCCTTGCATTCACTTCCAAGGACTGGGTGGTTTTAGGTCAAGAAAGCACACTGTGCTCCAAGCAATCTTATTTGGTCCTCCCTCCTTTTAAAGGGAAAGAAAAAAGATGGGGGGGGGGGCGGATAACAAAAATTGCCGCCGCCTCCTCCTTCTGGAAGGAAATCTAAAAAGCAAAGCACATTAGCACTGCTTTACAAAGCTTTGTTTCCTTTCTCTGTCCCTTTATGGGTGAATGGGTGGAAGCTTTTTGTTTCCCAAGATTATGTGGCTTAAACTGACAGTTTAAGCTCTCCACTTTGGTTTAGTCCCAGGGATCACACCTGCTGGAATTGAACCAAAATGGAGCAATCCAAGCCCTAATCCCCCCACCCCCCAAAAAAAAAACCTCTAGCCCCTGATGGGAAGCCGAAAAGGTGTGGATAGGCATGGGTCAGGAGCAGGCTGGTTTCCAATGGCCTATACCATGGGGTCGCTGGGAAAAAAAGCAAACAGGTCAGTTCTCAGACCAGACCAAACATGAGGACAAATCCGTATCTAGCCACATCTTCATTTAAAGATTCTTCACCCCCTTTGTGAAAATCCTAAAGTCACTAAAACCAGACATTTCTTTCTATTTGGAAAAATGGCGGACTTCAGAATCTTGCAGAAACATGTCAGATTCATATGATGTAAAGACTATTTAACTTCATGTATGTAACCATTGAGTACATCAGGGTTGAGCCCTGTGTTCCAGTGTGAGCAGCTGAGATGAGCCACACAGTTGGGGATTCTATTCTTCCATAACCCCCAATTAACTAGAGATCAAGAGCAAAGCAGTCTTCTCAGTGGACAGGTGTTGCTACACTTGCCCCTCTCCCATGTTGCCACCTCTCCCTACCACCGTAGTTGCTGAAATAGTTTCATTTATACTTTACCCAGTGACATTCTGACCCAAGCAGCTTTGAAACCAGATCCTTTTACAGTGCTACCAAGCCACAAGGCAAGTTGGGCTGACAAAGGCTATGGCTTCCTAACACTTGACTTTGCTCCGGCTGGTCCTCCTGCAGGGAGAAGTGCATGGGGCTTGGGGATCGAGTTTGGAGAGGAAGACTTCAAACCAGGACATTATGCCTTTCTAATATATTTTGTTCTTGCACTTTGCTCATGCTGGTGAGTTCCAATTAGGAAGGGCTAAATTCTGGCCTTGAACTTTTGCCAAGAGATCAGCATAGGAACCTGAATCAGTTTTGCTACTTCCAGTACTCTTCTGAACAGGCAAAAAGAATCATAGATGGGAAAAATAACCCATATCAAGTTCAGCATTGGACAGCTGTTCCCCACCAGTTCAACCACAAGAATATTCAGTACATTCTGTTTTGGTTGTTGCTTTTTGGTCCATTAAAGCTGGATAGCTCAGTACTTTAGATATCTGGCTGAGGAGCCAGAGGTTGAGAGTTAGGTTCCTCACTGGGCCTTCTTGACAGGGACTGAACTTGATGATTCTAGGGTCCCTTCCAGCTCTGCAGTTCTAAGATGATGATGACAACAATGACTGCACCAGAGATAGGGCATCATGGAAAAAGAGGACAGCCATCACCCCAAATTAGGGCATTTTGCATTACATTTTCATAGAGTAAGATATGGAAATATATAATTACACATAATTACTGCTATTTCAATACAAATGAATGTAGGGGCAAGCACTTTGGGACCGCACTGGGAACAAAGCGTTAAAGCCTCATGCTTTCATAACTTATATAATCAAATACTTTCATCTCACCTTTCCATTCATAAAAGGCTAACAAT
The DNA here is from genome assembly GCA_037013535.1 of Intellagama lesueurii. Lineage (NCBI taxonomy): Eukaryota > Metazoa > Chordata > Lepidosauria > Squamata > Agamidae > Intellagama > Intellagama lesueurii. The sequence continues at coordinate 117,186,556 of JBAJHW010000001.1, forward strand.
GATCAGTTCCAAACAAACTTTAATTTGACTGAAATTTAAATTTAACTTGACAATTACAAGTATTTGTTCATTTTACAGTCAAATCTTATGTATCTTTATCAAAAGCAGATTCCACTGAGATCAGTGGGAGTACTACAAATATTTTCATGATCACAGCTTTGCGGCTGAAAAAGGGGAAGTAGCTTCCAACATCATCGGAGATTAGAGCTCCTGTGCCAGCAGCACAGAAAGCATTTGAATGTCTCGCCATATACCTGCCTGTCTCCTCTTTCTACTACCGTGACATGCCATGAACAGAGGCCCCACCCCACTATTGGTATTGAAATGGACCCATATTGTCATGATTGCTGCTCACCACACTGCAGCTTTGCATCTACCCTACACAGAAGCAGCCATTTCACCCCACACAACAATATGAAACCACATCTTTGGATTCAAACTTACCACTCTGGTGGCAACTCCTTGAACAGGAAAAGCAACTTGAGCAAACCCACAGAACAAAGCTGAAGCTCCACTAACACAGGGTGCGACTAGAGAGCAGGAAAAATGTGAAGTGATCCCCTATGAAATCATACCTAGGAAGCTGGGTTTCCCCAGGTGAACTTGCTTTAGCAGATCACACAGGAGTGAGCAGAAAAAGCACAGAAAATTGTCAATCTGAACTTGTTAGGGCCTTGTTAGTCACCCATTGCATTGGCTCAAGTGATCACGCTGTCTGAACTGATGCACATGCATTTGATTCTTTAAAAAAGAGAAGCCCCAGCAGTGGAGGAAGTATGATGGAAAGGAAAAAATCCAAGCTGACTCACATGGACTTGTACATCATGTAGTCAGTGGAAAACAATGTGAATCAGACTGTCCCAATCCTGGAGCATTTCATGCATTGTGTATTAATGTAATCACACCCACAGTCTTGCCATCTCATTCTCCAGTATATATATATATGTATATGCACACATGCATACTTTCTCTCACACTTCTTCCCAACTCTCTCACACACTCTCCTCACTGCTGTTTCATGCACATTCCTAGCAGTCTCATTTGTTCTCTCCCCACACTCTTCATCACACACTACACATATAAATCACTTATATAAACATTTTATTATAGCTTTTTTAAAACATTCTCAAGAACTGTCTGTTGAATCCCAAGGGAATGGGAACTCGAGAAGGGGAAAAAAGAAGCATGACAAAGCAGCTACCATGGTCCAGGTACAGGTCTTCAATTTGTCCAGTATTGTCTCTGTCCACATTTCATCCTTTAGAGAGAGGGAAGAGACATTGACACTCATCAGGGAGCTGTTGTGTGACATGGAGAAGAGGTGAGCAACACAGAGGGACCATAAAACTCTTGATGCTTTGCCCCTCTCCATTCAGAATCCATTCAAGGGCAAGGAGTGGGGAAGACTCATCCCTAGCTTAGAAATGTTACATTCTTGGCCTGCAACTACCAGAAATCCCCCAGCCAGACAGGCAGGAAGTGGGGAAATGGCATGGATTAAACTAGCTTTGCCTTGTCCTTAGAGAAATGAATCATATGGATTGGTGCCTGCAGATAGTTTTCAGTTAAAATGGGAGGGGAGAAGGGAGGGTATATCAGAAAAATTTTCTGTGTTTTAAAGTCCAGAGAGAGAGCGCGCCTGGGCAGAAGATCCATTAAGAGCTGGCATTTTTTTAAGGTTTTCACATATTGTTTATATAAGTACCCTTCCATGCCCAATTCTTTGCAGTAAAAAATAAATGAATAAAAATCAACAAGGTCAGAAATCAATCAAGAAAGATGGGATGTGAATACGAAAGGTTGTCTTGTTTTATTTGCTTACCTGGGGTTAAGTCTACTGAACTCAGGAAAGCTGACTTCTGAGTAGACATGCCCTTAGATAAGGGAAAATAATGAAACAGAGCAGAAGAGGGGCCAGGAGATCATCAGTGCAGTTCCCCTACACTCTGGAGGCCCTCCAGATTGCAAGTCTTTAGAGATATTACAACAACAGCAACAACAACAGCAACAACATAGTGTGAGCCACATCAGCAGCTTATGGTGTGAGCAGAAGGGAGTCTCACTCCATCTTGCTTACCAAAGCAAGGAACATATGCTCACCTTTGGCAAGTAAATTTTGGGGGCCTTGAATATTTGTCCCCAAATATCATTCCAGCACATGACTTGGCCCCGAGTCAGTCTGAAAACTATGCTGGGGAAAGTGCACCATTATAATTGAGTGCAACATAGTGTACCATCACTGTACTCTTTGAAATAAAAGGGAGCTGTATGGTGATTACAAAATACAACTGAAGAGTAGGTGATACCTTTATAGACCGCCAAGAAAGAAAGAAAGAAAGAAAGAAAGAAATTCATACAATCTGCTAGCTTTTGTGGATCAGGACGGTCCACTTCAACAGGCTTGCACTAGTGTGAAGAACCACTGCAAGTGCTTTACACCAGTACAAAGTTGACAAAATGGACGGTCATGATCCATGCAAGATGGTAGAATGTATGAAGTTTTTTTAGTGGTCTATAAAGGTATCATCCTCCATACGCTGTTCCCTTCAAGGTGTCGGTGTTCTTAGCACTGAGATGTCACTTGCAAAAAAAATTGAGACTGAGGCCTTGGTATACAAGATGAGGGGCAACAGTCTAAAGTAAAATAAGGATCAAGAAGTTAGGCTGGCTGGGGACCAAGGAGGCTGACTAAGGCTTTATCAGACTCTGAGCATACACCAGTTGGATAAGGAGGATGCATCGTTGTAAACTGCCCTGGAGACCGAGAGTCAGGTCAAGCTGACTCAGTCGTTCAACTGCTGTGTCATTTGTAAGTGTGGATAGCTGTGGCAGAGGGGAATTAAGGATGCCAAACCACCAGTGAATAAAATGGATTTATTCAGTATACAAAATTCATACCTGCTTCATGTATGGAACACTGTGTGTGTGTGTGTGTGTGTGTGTGTGTGTGTGTGTGTGTGTGTGTGTGTGTGTGTGTGTGTGTGTGTGTGAAAAAGAGACAGAGAGAGAAAGATACACAGAGAGAAAGACAGACAGAGAAATGAAGTATGAGCCAATCTACTAAACCAGTTTGCAGAATAGCTGTTGTTGAAAACAAACATAATTGGTGGTGTTTCTTCTGTGTTCCATGCAGAAATTGGTATTCTGGCCATGTTTGTGCGCTGGTTGAAACATGGCCGAATTGAAGGGGTGCCCTTTATGTTTCACTACATAGGTACATACTGAGCTTTTTGTGCGAAACCATGAACCCATATTGCAGTGTGGGCTAGCTTGCAAGTCAGGGTAGCTCTGCATAATATCTCTGAGCACCTCAGCCCATACCTTTCCACAATACAGTACAGTATTTTAGCAGGTGCAGCTTAATTCCTATCCAGAGTTTGGGAAAAATTATTCTTTTGAATGCCAATCCCAAAATCCTACAGCCAGTGTTGCCAGCCACTTCTGAGAACTGTAGTTCAAAAATAACTTTTATGAAACTCTAGTCCTATCTTACTGCTACTCCACAGAAGGGCAAAACCCAGCTAAATGTGGATTGAAATCAATGTTGCTTAACCCCAGCACTTTGCCACAATGCCCCCCCCCACCCTGCAAGGCTAAATTGGACAATGGTCAGTGCCGTTCCATTCTCTGAGATTTCAAGACCAAAACCCAAGATTGGGGTGTGGGGGACAGCCCCTTGTGAGAGCCCAAGCTCATGTTTTTTTCAAAATCACAGTGGTGGGCCACGCTGGAGCTGGGAGAGGAGCCAGAACTGGCTGTGGACCAACTGCTTCTGGAAACAGGCCACAAGGTGTCCCACTCCCTGCCTTGCTTCAAACAGTTTCATGGCATGCACCCTCCAGCTGCCTCTCACTTTCCTTCTGGCTTGTGAATGTACTGACACTGCCCAGATGCCTGCATAGGCAAATACCTCCTCACTGAGCCAGCCTTGGCATCGATTGGAAATGGATGGATGGGGAAAACCAAAACTTCTTCTTCCCCCGACAGCAGATTTTTTCACCCCACCTGGAGACCTAAAGAAGCACAGCAATTCCTTGAGAGTCCAGCTGGTGTCCTGAGTGGCAACCCTAAAGACAACCCTCTTTGTTTGTCTGTGTCCTATTTACAACTCAAACATGGGGCAAATGGTTGTCAAATGTATGGCCTCATAGTCCTTGGCTGTGTCACACCAAGCACTCTTTTGCTCTGCCCAGTTCATGTCTGACTTTGGATGTGGATCAGGAGAAGAAAAGCGTTCACAGAAATGTAGTGCCATGAAGTCAGACGGGAGAGGAGTCAGCTGTTTTCAGCCATGGGCACTGGGCTTGCCTGCACCCACCCAAATCCTCTATTAGAGGTGAAAAGAGCAGACACACGAAGAGAAAGCCTGGCTGCCCCATCATTATCTCGTAGGGCCTCAAGGCAAGTCCATGCCTTTCCCAACTCTTCCTGGAACAGCAGCATGAAGTCGAGGCTCAAACTGAAATTACGGTGTACAATTAGAGAAGGGCTTGGGGCCTGTTTTTCTTCCCCACAATTTTGCTCTTTATTAATCATCCCAGTCGTAAAGCATGGGTAGTGGTACTGTAATGGTCTTACAAGCTTCAATCAAGAGAACTGGCTTTGTTATTTCAAGTCTCGCTGAAAAGAGAATTTGCAAAGCCTGCAGCTATTCGAGCCTCAAAATTACAGGAAACAAGAAAAAGAGAAAAGTTTGGATAACTGCACACCACAAGTCTTGCTGCCCTTTTGACTCCAATCAAGCCAGGTTATGCAAGCCCACGACTATCCCTCTTCCTTTCTCTTTTTCCACCAACCTTATTCTGCCCAAAGCCTTAATCCGTGCCAACCTTTTGTTATTATTTTTGTTTTTAAGTCACACTGGATGCTCTGAAGCTTCAGATTGGACGCATTCTTCCCTTGAGAAAATGTACAGCAGAGGCGCCATTCAGATAATTCACGCTCCTCTTTCTTAACTGGGAACCTGTGGTTTATCTTTTAATTGCTGAAAGACAGACTAATAAAGTGCTGCTCATTAAATGTCCCAACACTGTGAGATAGTACAACTAAGTTCTCCTGTTAAGTCTTTTCAGGGCGGTTAAAAAAGAAGAAAGAAAGAAAGCCACAGTATTTAAAAGTTTATAAGATACATGATGCTTTCTGGTTTTGCATAAGAACTTTCTGGATGCCCAATAAACAGTGTAATTAAAGGAGCCTGCAGAGAATGGCATTGTCCTGTGACTTAAGTTACCAGCAGCCATTAGCTGATTCTCCAAAACTCAGTTTTGGAAGTAAAAAACAACAACTCCAGTTTGATATGGTTGAAGGTTTACATGTGACTATGGCTAAGACTGTGATCCAATACATGTTTTTCCAAGAGGAAGTCTCACTGAACTCAGTTGAGCTTACTTCTGAGTCATCTTGCATAAGATCACACAGCAAACTTAAATTTCCCATCTTAGCTTGTACTTATATGATGTAAAGTGACACCATTTTGTTTCATCTCTTCAAAGACTAGGCAAAGAGAGGGAACATTTGACCCTCAGATGTCATTGGGTTGCAGCTCCCATCAGCTGTGGCCAGCATAATGGTGAGGTATAATGGGCGTTGTATGCCAACAACATCTGGAGGGCCACACAATCCCCATCCTTGCTCTGTAGATGTACTGCAATGAGGGACTTTTAAAATGTAAAAGATATGGCAAAGGATGTTCTTATCAGCCCTACATGAAGTAAAACAGTGTTCACTATCACCCGCTGCAAGGGGCTTCTTTTTCCTGACTAGATACATACGTAGCTCCTGCAGAACCTTCTGTTTAGCAGAATTGCAATTCTACACTCTCAGGCCATCCCATTATGGCTTGAATTCAGGCATTGTCTTAAGAAAAAAAATCATAATAGTATTGACCAAACTGGCTAAGTACAGGCAGCTTTGAGAACTCTGTAAGAAAACTCCCATATCACGATCTTTTCTTCTGAGGGAACCACTATTTACAGCACATTATGTGTGCAAGTGTGCTTCACCCTCATTGCCGGTGCGTTGGAAGTTTTAAAGCAACCATCCATGCCACAAGAACATCAGAAGAGCCCTTCTGGATCAGGCCAAAGACCTTGTAGTCCAGCATTCTGTTCCCAGTGAGAAGTCCACAAGCTGAATGTAAACCCAATAGCACTCTTTTGTTCATGTTCCTCAGTAACTAGAATTCAGAGGCATGCTACTTCTGATAATGTAGGTGACAGAGCTATCATGCCTAGTAACCATTGGTTGCCTTATCCCCCTATTTCACAGTTAGTCAAGAGTAGGTACTCCACACAAGGGGAGGGGAATGGACTAGCCCTGCTTCCTTCCATTGCTTCTTTCCTCACATGAAAGTAACATGTGTGAAAAGAAGAGACTTGTCTACCCATGAAGGCTGTCCGTGTGAGCCAGAACACAGAAAAAGTGAAGTTCTTATATGGGCAATGTCAATAGATTAAACAAGCTGTCCTTTTTCACAGAAGGAGAGTGACAACAGATGGAGCAGAGCTAGTGCACATGCTTCCTCATGTACAGAGTACACAAACTTTAATGAAGAGGACTTTCATCTGCTACCATACACCAACAGTATTTTGGCTCAAGTCAACATTGCAACTTTTTCACCTTCTCTAAGTGTCCTTTTAATGCTGTGCCAGGTTGGAATTGCCCTGTGATGAGCAGTGCTTCTTTTTGTCTGCCCTGAATCTCCCATCTGTTTCATTGGTTGCCCCTAGATGCTAGAGTTCTAAGAACAATTTTCACCATACTTGGGGGGGGGGGGGGTTGTGTGTGACCTCATTGATACAAAATATGAGAAGCCCTGGTATTGGGATGGATTGATTTGCATTTGTTTCCTTTGACCACATGACACAAAAGGAAATTCCACCTCACATAGTTTTTGCCTCCACTGCTGGGGCTACTACTTTTTAAAAAAACAGATCCATTTGTAACAGTTCAAGCATGTGGACATTTGAACCAATGCAGAAAAGCCCCTCTGCCGCTGCCAGCACACACTTACAGCTTCTTTTCTTTCCATGGGCAAGGCTTCTCCTTTTTTAAAGAACAGAGAGCAAAGTTTCTTTCCATTAGCCAGGGCTGTGCTTTTACTTTTTAAAAGATAACGAGATGAGGATATAAGTCTCCATCCTAGTGGATTATGGGATTTGTAGCTAGGAGAGATTATTCTCTATTACTATTACCTGTACCCTTTACTAGCTCTGGTAAACTTACAGATCCCAGGATTCCACAGGATGGGAGTTGAAGTCCCATTGGGTGACATAATTATGTAGGGCTGATAAATCCTTGGGTTTGAACAACAAGCTACGCTTGTACTTTTTGTTTATAATCAAGCTCTCAAGCCACTTAAGGGTGCCAATACTTGTTTTTACTGCCATTCAAAGTTGGGTTCCACTTAGATAACATAACTAGCTGGAACAGAGGTTTCCTGCAGCCATATGAACTGATTTAGTTGTAGCTAAAGAATTACTGTGAGAGTTACCTCCCTTTAGAGTGAAAGGAGGTGGGGGAAGATTAAACAGCTCAGTTGTTGCTATATTTGCCAGTTCTAAATTGATAGAGTTAAGGAATCTTTGGCTCATATCATGGGTTAAAATGAAGCTGGGACTGGGTGGATCAAGAATTCCCCAAATCATCTCCTCCCCTCTCCACTGGCAGAGGCCTCCTCTACGGCATCACTGGATACAACCCCTTCTCCTTCAGTTTATTTCAGCTTATTTCCATTTTGGACAAGGCAATACTTACGAAGGACCAAGTTTCCTCTGTCAAAAATCCAACGCATTTAATGGTGACCTCTTTACATATGCAAAAACACACACAACCATGCACACATCCGGTACAATTTAGCTATGCTAAATAGTGACTCCTTCCTTTTTCTTTTTCCTTTCTTTTTCTTTTTCCATTTTGAATGTTTCTAGAGTGATTTGGAGTATGTAAGGTGGAATCAGATTTAGAAGCTTTAAAATGCTTTGAGAAAAGAAACTAATCTTTTCTTCACACAACATTTGCCCAAGGGACTCGCTTCATGAGTAATAGAAATGGCTTTTGTTATATTGTATTGTCCTGTACTGCAAGGAGGGTAAGGAGGAAATAGCACCATTTTTGATATTGACAAAATATTTCTGCAATATGGTTTTCATTTTTTGCTAATTTCACTTCTTGGAATTCTGTCCCTGACATGCAACAGCTTTCCCAGCAACACCCAACAGTACCTTTGACTTACGTATATCTTAGCCTCTCTTTTTTGGCTATGCTTGCTTTTTTTTTTTTTTTTTTGGCTGTGCTTTCTTTTTTCATAGATATGGTGCTTTCTGATTTTTTTTTTATTAACGTATGTCTAAAATAGATTAACACGTGGCATTTGAAAGGGTGTTTGCCATAATATATTTCAGAAAATTGAGGAAATCTGTACATTTCTTAACTTGAAATCTTAGTTTTTTCACATGATAATTCATTTCTTGATGGCAGGTCAGTGTTTTGAAACATACATCTGCTCTTTTCACTAGATAAAGGGCTCTGAAGTCGAGGGAAATAATTTGACTCAGAGGCTACATTGTACAAAATCCTGGCCACCACTGGAACATGGAAATCATAGTTTTAAAGACTACCGCTCTTAGAATCCCTCAGCTAGTTTGTCCCATGACCATCCTAGCTTGAGGTATTCTGGGACGTGTAATCCCCACCCCACCCTGGTAACTTGCCCAAACTACACACCAGGGTACAGGAGCAATATGCTTGGCAAATTCTTAGTTTAGACTGCATAGTTGAAAATATTCTTTGTTTTGTAACTCTTGGCTGCACACCCATACCCCATCTCCAAGTCCTAAATAGTGTCGCTTGTTAAGCACATTCCCCAATTATTCATTTTTTTTGTTCCAGTTCACTGTCTCCATTTTTGCCTTTAGGGAATAACTTGTGTTTTGTTAAGAGTTGTCTTCGGGAATTGGCTTCCTTTCCCTGATATTCAGTTATTAAATCCCTGAGTGGGATAATCCTAGTGGCACCTTGTCTCTGTGTGTGATGTGCCGTCAAGTCAGAACCAACTCACAGTGACCCTGAGAGGAATTTCAAGGTCGGTGAGGTATTTAAGTAGTGATTTTACCAGTTCCACCAGACCCAATGCATTTCCATGGCCAAATGGGGGTTTGAATCCAGACCCCCTGTGTCCTAGATGTCCACCACACTACAGCACTTATCCCACCTTGCCTCTAGTGCATATGCATATAAATTTGTGTACTCAGGACCAAAAATAAGAGCCCAGCTTTCTTCAGCAGTTCATCTGGGGGTGAGAGGAAAATATCGCACTGCTCCCAATGCTGGAAGCAAATGAAGTTTCCCAAAATTGGGGGGGCAAATTTTTATTTGCTTACATTTCTTGGACAATCCACGTGCATGAGGCTACATCTTGGCACAGCGCTGAACTTGTCAGGGCCAGGAGACTACTGAAAGAGGACCATGGCTACAACAAGCAACACTGAGGATTTTGTTAAACTAAAGGAAAAGGAAAACGGATAAGAATCATATGTTATAAAAGCTTTGTGCTGCTGCTGCTGCTACTGATGATGATGACGATAACAACAACAACAACACCTTAGCCGTTAGCCATGGTGGGTAAGATTTTTGAGTTTCTAAGTCAAAATGTACTTTTTCCAAGTTCTGAATTGCTCCCTTGCTCCAAGGGAGCAATTCAAAATTCAAAATGACGCCAAACCAGCCTCTCTCATTAAGGAAGACTTGTCCTTCTCCCAAGAAAACAGAAAGCAATTCCGTCTTCTTAATTTTTCACTGAGATAATGTGAATCGTCCCACCAAATTCAATGATAATTTTGCTTCCACAAAATTTTAAAATAAGGCCTTATAGTGTGTGTACCCTGCCTTTTCCCTTGTTGTCAAGGCTCACAACCTGCAGAAAACTTGTGGAGGAACAATTCTGTGTCTTGAGTATATTGTTACTATCACAGGAGGGAGAAGAGGGCCTTCACCAATCCGCAAAAGTCAGCTGAAACCATATGGCTACTAAGAGCAAGCTACAAATGGATGTATAAAAATTTTTGTATAAAATTTTGTATAAAATTCTCATTTTAAGAAGCCCATGTTTGCCCCCTTTCATTTCTGCATCAATTTGCGTTTTTTAAACATTCCCATGAAAACCTTTACATTTCTACAAGCATTTCCCCTTAGGTATGTTTTTTTTAACATGCTATTTCCCCCTCCCCCAAGTCTGCTCCTTTTAAATCAGAAAATGCACTGGAAAATTTGGAGAAAAAAATAATGCCAAAAATGTGGCGGAACTAGCTTCCATTTCATACATAATGTGGACACTGTGAACAAGATGCAAAAGTTTACTACAATGCAAACCAAATTAATTTCTGCCCCAATCCTAACAGAGACTTTTAAAAATCATTCTGTGGATGGCAACAATTTATGGCCAAGCAGTTGAGCCCATGGATGGAGTGATTTTCTGTGTCCTTCAGCAAAAAGCAGAACATTATCAAATAGAATGTGCCACACCATTTCCCAGCCTGTGTGAGCCACCAAACTGAATGTAGCCCACTAGATATGTATGGCAGTCCTGTGGGGACTTGATCAACCTCTGCCTGTGTCTGCCTCTTTGCAATTATCAGACTGAATTACGTGGCAAAAGGCTTGTCTGGATCAGTAGCTCAACAAGAAGCATAGACCTACTTCAAGCCAAAATTCAAGTCTCTGTGTAAAGATGTCAGGAACATAGCTAGGCTGAGGTAAACTGCAAATAAATAAAGGTGTTTTGTGAAAAGTCGTGAATCTATCCAGTTTAAATCTCTGGAAATACCAGCCTTGGCCTAAGAACAACAACTGAAATGGCTAAGATGGTGTTTTTAAGTCAGGCTAAAGTACATTGCCTGTGCTGAAAAAATAGAGACATGGATTTACTGAGGTAAAAGGAGAAGGGATAATGACAGCTGAAAGGAGATACAAAACGCAGGGTAAGCAACTAGTATAAATGAGTTCCTGAAGAGCATAAGGAGGGAAGAAAGACGCCTGTAAGGGAGACTGACTGCCAAGTTGGTTGTGTGTCTAGAATATCAATGCCTGTGTCTCAGTTCAACATCTTGCTAAGATGACAAAACTTTGTTTTAGACCCGATGGCACTCCACCGCATGGGAATGTGCAAAGGAAAGTTCACCCTGATAAAGAAATAGGCAGAAGTTTGAACTGCCTTCCCAAGCCAGCCTGCCAACGCAGGCTGCAAACCCTTGTATAACCGCTCTCTCCTCTGAGAAGTTCTGAGGGTGTTAATAAAGAGCCTTCTGCATAGGTCAAGGACAGGGGAGAGGATAATATCTAATGGGAACCATTCCCAAGGGATTCAGTTACAAAGTTGCACCATCAGTTTCCTGGAATCATCTTGGCAATCCTTCTGGGAAAGACAACACCCCGCCCATCTCCCTCTGCCCCCAATAATGAAACACCAGGCATCAACTGGGGTGGGGGGAGGAAACTGTGAGTGGGAAAAGATGTTGGTTCCTGTGTTTGGCACAAAGCACAACATCCACAACTAACAGGGGCTCTTGGAAACAAACAAACAAAAAAAGAAGCCAGCTCTTCCCCCTTCTCAAGTTCCCCCCTTGCTCCCCAGGACCAGCCAAGGGATGGATGCAGGAGCTCAAATTTGATCTGTTCTAGTAAACCAGCTGCTCCCATGACTTCGGGAGTAGGCAAAGCCCCTTGCAAAAGGGAATATTCCAATGGGAGGGAAAATGCTGTTGGCAGAACAAGGGACCCCAGTGGGCTGCAAAACTTTGATGATGAACAACAACGTTTCCAGTCAGAAGGCCAGAATGGGGGTGGAGGGACAGATTTGTTGACCCTGCTCCTGCTCCTGCAGTCAAACCATTCAGGACTTCTCAAAACAGAATTGTTTCCCAGTGCTTCTCTTTTTGGTTTTCTCCCCTGAAGCTGGACCTGGTTTCTTTCTTTTTTCTTTTTTTATTTTTGCGGAACCCCAGGGTCTGTGCCTTCTTCGGCTAGCTCAAGCCTGCTTTAATGCTTCATTCCAGCATCTCACAGTGAACCTATTGATTATAATGACATTGCTGCTCACACACAGACTTTTCTTCCATATCCATTTCCCAGCCTATGAGCTCCCCCACTTTAAAGGAAATCACTCCCAGTGAGGCGAGGCGATCTATTCCAGCACTAAGAAATGTGATCATATATTGCCATCTGATCGTATCCTAAAAGAGAATCTCCTAAATTCCCCTCTCTTATTTAAAATCCACATCAGCTCCTTACTTCTTGCCTCAGCAGAGACAATACTGGACATTGACACAATACTGGACCTAGCAGTGGCACTACTACCACCCGACATCCATACACTAACCAAAAAAGTGAGGTTGTGTTTCATAGATTGTGGTGTGCAGCTGGAAGGGATTTGCAAGGGCTATCCAGTCCAATCCCTAACAAAGCAGGAATCCAAAGGAGAAGCAGCACATGATCAGCAAGGTGTTTCCTCAAGTCCTAGATGAAGTGTGAAATTAGGGATGGTCAGATCTATCACTTTTGCTTATTTTACATCTCAATATCTTTTTATTACATTTATGAAACATTTTACAAATTTTGCTAAGTTCTCGTAAAAACAAACCAAATAAAGTTGGCCAAATTTAATAGGCAGAACTAAACCCTGTGTAAAGAAGATCATATTGCACCTGTTGCAAATGACTGGGTGCAACTCAGCGAACGCCCAAGAAAGCACGTATCTTTGCATGGGCAAGAGTTGAGAGAAAGGACCTCCTCAAGTTTCTTAGAGTTTCCTTTAGCTGCTCTGATCTGTGCTGTTCTTGGGGTTGCTGTTCACTTCCTTCCCTTCCTGCCACTCTCTTTTCCCTCCATTCTCTAGAGATGACAGGGGTAACCAGGGCTCTTGATATCTTCAACATAGGGTGCAGTCAGATGGCACTTTATCTCATATTTTGGGTGACTTTGGGGATGGGCTGGTTCACTTCATTTTTTGGTGACCACATGACATACAGCCAGTCATGAACCAGACAGACCTTTATCCATGCCTACCCACACCCTTTTGGGTCCCTTTCAGGGGCTGCTGTTTTTGCAGGATTGTTCCATTTTAATGAAAATGATAAGCCCTGTTTGGCATTCTGCCTGAATAGGGTAGAGAAGCACAGGGAAACAGCCCCATCACTCCATGCCTGCCTCAGTTCAGTATGAGATCTTGTTCTGCCGAGCAACAAGGTCTGACAGAGAGTTCTGTTCACATTGGCCTGATCATGAGTGGATCTCGCCCTGTCCATGAGTGAGAACTCTGATAAAGCAGAATCACCACTTCTGCAAAAAGATCTAGTAGAGCTTCCTTCCAGCCCTTGTTGCTCATTGTGGCGGGACCTGAACTGAAGGGTTGTAGCATAGAGGGCCAGGCCCCCATTTCCCTAGTCACTGAGTGAGGACACCTTGTGACCTTGAACCTGAGCAGAACTTGCTGAAACCTGAACATGACAGTCGGAAGAAGGATCTCCATGGATTATGCTGGTTTGATCTTCCACCACATATATGTAAATCCAAGCTAGAGGAAAGAGAAAGCCCACCCTTGCTTGTGCTCTAGACCATTTCAGCTCAAAACAGTGAAAGTGCTGCGGCCAGAGAGGGCTACATGAGCTCGAAAAGTTACATCCTGAAAAAGGAAGAAACACAACCAATGTCTACAAACAGCAGCACACCCAACAGCAGGGAAAACGTGGTACTCATCATCCACATCAAGTCCAGGTAGTGGGTTTTTTTTAAAGTTCTGGTGGTTACCTGACACCTGAAGTTTTACATTGCTGGCTGCAACAGTCTAGTCATCTCTGTCTCAGGCTTTCTTTCAGTTCCTTCATTTTAGAATATTCTTTCTTTCTTTCTTTCTTTCTTTCTTTCTTTCTTTCTTTCTTTCTTTCTTTCTTTCTTTCTTTCTTTCTTTCTTTCTTTCTTTCTTTCTTTCTTTCTGTCTGTCTGTCTGTCTGTCTTTCTTTCTTTCTTTCTTTCTCCCACTCCCACATCTGTCTTTCCTCCATATTTTGAACATATCCAGCCATTATGGCCTCTACACCCACAATTTGTAAACTGGGCTTAGATTTAACACTGTTTCTGATGTCTTTCTAATTCTACATGTTGCCTTTGGAAGAGTTCCAGATTGGTAAACATCAGCTCTTAGTGGGAGCTTCCTATATTTATGCAACAAGTTAGCACCCCTAAGACACCTTTACTGCCCTCAATTATCATCCTGCCCCGAAGATCTATTTCTCCCCTCCCCCATTCTGTTTATCAAGACTCAGGCAGCTGATCAAATGGCTTCTGTTTGCTGAAGCCAGCATGTAAAGCTAGAAATTCTGATTTAGTGCTGTTTGTCCATATTTATTTGGTAATTCTGTGAGGTCTTGCCTCCTGTAGATTACATCTGCTGTGATAAGGCTAGCTTCCTGTGTGCTGTTGGCTCTGTCCTTCTTGGTCACCCACAGAGAGCTAAAACACAGAAGGAAAGATCTTCAGACCCTAGTTAGTGGTCAAAAGGTAACATAAAACTCAGTATAAAGAGAACTTGAGCATAAATTTCATTCAGTCGGAAGGAAAGGTTATCCTGCAATCTGAAGAAATAGTTATATAACCCTCTCCATGATGGAAATTCCGGCACTGCTCTTCACAATGACTTCTAACGTTAAACAACATGCTGATTCACCTAACCAAGGTATTCCTCTTTCCCCCAAGGTCATAGATTCCTATTATCTTATCATTGTTTGGGGCAAATTCCAAGAATTTAAGGGCCCCCTATCTTGGATACTGTCTACTATTGATATTGTACATCAGAGTGAAAAGTAAAGAAAAAACACTGCTCCTCCTGAGGTGAAATATCTGAAGGATTTTGGAAGAAGCCAAGGAAGACTCATTTAAAAGTATCAACATTTGGCGGGGGGGGGGGGGGATGCATCCAGCTTTATCTACGATAAGTTACAAGAGGAGAAGGAGAATCTAGCCTGCATCAGCTGAAAGCAAATGCTTTGTTTAATTTCAAAAAGATTTTTACTTTGCCATTAGATTCTATTACAGATGTAATTCTATTCTCTTATATTGGGGGGTGGGGGAGACAAGGTCCATGGTAGGTAAAGCCTGCTTTAAATCTTTGGAGTAACCTTTGCTACAGTTTCTACCTTTTCCAAGAAAACTCCTGTGTCCTCTTAAGCCATGCTAAAGCTATAGAGAAGCTTCTAGAAGACAGAGTGAAGGTCTGGAACCTATATGCAATTCTACACACTACATTGCCCCTTCAATGTCATACAGCACAGAGATCTTGAAGAGTCTTACCTGCAACTACTGTAATGTTCATAGAGAGCTATCTGTTTGATTCCACAATTAGTGTGGCCTCTTACACATTGTTCGGAGAGAGGAAATGCATTACTCAAAAAGAGAAGAAAAGGAGACTCCAGTTTGTATGAAGTGGGGGAAACTATGACCAGGAAATTCATGCACCTGCTCAGTCTGTAGTCCTGATACAGCAACAGGGCCCCTGCTCTCCCTTCTTATGGTGGTTTATCTTCAAGCCATGATTGGAATGGATAGCTCTTTAAACAAAGAGTACTTTCCCATACCGCTTTCAAATAGAGGACTGTATTCCATGAAGCAGAACACATAGCCAGGGTTGTGCAACAGCAGCAACCCTGCGACTGTGGCAATAGCCATAATGTGACTTAGGCCTTCTCTATTGTCTTCACTACTTCTTTTTCAGATGTGCCAGGAAGTGCGTGACCCATATATTGCAGGTTGTGTACTTTACCTTTGGTGTGTGATATGAATATACACTGTTAACAGTGTGCAGTGATTCTAGAGGCTTTAGGAGACAACAGGCTGAATAACAGGGATACTTCCAGAAACGAGTAAGAGTTTCAGTTTTCCCACATATGCCCATCTGCAGTTTAAGGCAAAACCTTCCAGGAAAAAATCCACTCTACAGATTTAACAGCAAATTGGTTTCTAGAATGTATCTGTTGTCTTGTGATAAGCTGGACTCTGGACAGAAAAAAAAACTGATTGAAAAGCAGGGGTAGCTCTGTTAACTACAAGAAAAAAACTCCAAATTCAGAATTTGGGCAGTATCTTTATCGGGCTAACCAAAAAGGCATACAAATGTGTGCCAGCCCACAAGATCCTCATTTCTCTTTATCAAACAAGTTGGTGTAGAAAAAAAAGCAGAGAGGAAGAGGAAACCTGATCCTAAATGTTATATCATCTCCAATGCTGGAGAAGAAGCAGTGGATCGGAAATGTCCATTACTGAGGTGTAATGGAAAAGGATTGTCAGCGGAATCTCCGATGGAGCTCCTCAGATGGTCTAGTGTTATTACTTTTTACCCAGAGTTGGCTGTAGGAGGGTTGGAAGGAGGAAGAACAACAAAGCTCGCTTCTCCATTTTGAAACAAAAATAGGCACACAAGCCGTTCCAGAAACTCTCTCTCAAAGTTCATAGGGTTGTTCCTGGAAGACAGTGACTGGCCTATTCAAGAGGCCAAAGGTAACAAAAACAACAAAAAACGATGAGTGGGAGGAGATTTCAAACACATTATATTTGTAGTAAACACTAGCTGATGTGTCATGACACACCACGCAATACTCTTCATACCTTACAGTTTTTCCCTCACAGTAGCTCTGCCAATGCTGCTTTTCCTTTTGCGTACAAAACTCCCATTTGTTTCAAACACTTCCTTACAGCGTCCACTATCACCCAGGCAATTTCAAACAAGATTGTGCCAAGTCATAATAATTCAAAATGAGGCAAAATCATTTTCATTACTCACACAGTAGATTTAGACATCCATTTTGGATCCCAGTAAGTGCACAGAGGATTGCATAGACACGGGAGCAGAATTTATGGCCTTTGGAATAATCTGGTCAATGATTCAGAAATCCCTTAACTATATTTTTCCAGTGCTTTAAAAAGTACGATATATTTTTATATCATCTGCAAATAGATTTTGACTTTTTTGCAGCTGAATTTCATAGTTTTGTAAGAAATCTGTAAAATTAATTGTGTGCTGTCAAGTGAATTTTGACTTGCGCTGACTCTTTCCAAGATTTTCTAGGTAGACAGCACTCAGAAGTAGTTACCCATTCTCTTCTTCTGGGTGCCTCCTGGGACAGTGCAGCTTGCCCAAGGCCACACAGGCTGGCTGTTCTCCCAGGAGGCACAGTGTGCAATGGAACTCCCAACCTCTAGATCCACAGTCAGATACCTAAACCACTGAACTATCTAGCCAGCTAAGAAATTTGTAGCTTACTATTAACTAGTAAAGGTGTGGATCTTGGTATATATAATACAGCTGCTTTGATCCATGTTACTGAAGTAAAAACTAAAGCTGCTTAAATAAGAACAGAATAATTGTTCATTCAAATATAAATTTACATCTGAAATATTCTTAAATTTGGAATACAGGAAAAAAAAATCCCATCCATCAGAATCTTGCATGTCTCAGGATAGAAAGGCAGGGAAGCACATTCCATTAATTTCATGGGAGAAGGTTTAGAAAGAAAATCAAATGCAGATATTAGAAATTATCTGGTTAAGTTCATGATGAGGGCCTTGACTGACTTTTTGTTACTTTTCATTCTTCTAAAGAGCAGGATCTATGTAAGTCTCTTTTTGTTCTGGGGGTAGAATTCGCAACTATGGTAATTTCCAACTAAAGTTTGTATACAGGGCAGAGGACCCAACTTGAAGATTTCACTCAAAAAACAAAAGGAAGCCAGATTTAGGCTGAATATCAGCAAAACCTTCTTAACTGTTAAAGCAGTAAAACAATGGAACCAATTACCTCAGGAGGTGGTGAGCACTCCACTACTGGAGGCATTCAAGAGAAAATTGAACAACTATCTGTCAGATCTGCTTTGGACTGAATTCCTGCATTAAGAAGAGGGTTGGACCCGATGGCCTTATAGGACTCTTCCAACTCAATTATTCTATGATTCCATGAAAGACCAGCCAGTACAGAAGGGTACAGAATGGGAAACCTTGACATCTGAGCGTTCAGCCTTGAGGCAGGTGGTGCAGCATGGCCTCTCCCATTTTGAAGAGACACTTGTCCAGTAGGTCGAGGCAAAGAGGCAGTCCCGAAACCAGCAAAATCAGGGAGCTGGACAGGGGACAGATTGTATTTGTCTTCAGTGTGGAAGGGATGGTCACTCTTGAATTGGCCTCCTCAGCCACACTAGACGCTGTTCCAAGTCCTCCATACAGAGCACGTTACCATAGTCTCTCGAGACTGAAGGATGCCTACATACACTAAAGGGTAATGGAAATCTTTTCTTAAAAGATTTTTAGTGATTTCTTAAAGGGAAGGGTCTTTTTTAAAAAGAAGGAAAATGAATTTGTTTGGACATGAATCATGGTTAGCAATGGGGGTATTCGTATTCATATACGAATACGAATATCCCCACACAGGTGGCGTTAACGAGGGTCCAGCCCCATGGGGCCGGACGGTCCACTCACCAATCCGACGCGGATGGCACAATTCTACGAATGGCTCCGCAGCACGCGATCCGCTCGCCACTCCTGACAGGAGGCAGGAGGACAAGCCTCGCTGCAAGGTCTCTAATCGTGGTATATAGTTTGTTCCTCAGGCACCAACTGGCATAAAAGGTGTGGAGAGAGAAATGTTTTATCTGGAACTGCCCTGTATCTGTATCTCTGTATCTGTATCTACATCTATGTTTGAGATAGAAATACCATCAGATCTGAATACATTAGTGTCGCGATCCCACATGGCCCCTGATTGTTTCACCAAACTAAGAGCTCACGCTACGTGTCTTTCAGCTGCCACCAGTTGATTACATCAACATTGTTTATTATTAATAATAGAGGTCCAGGCAATGTGTCATTTTTAAAAGAACCAAATAGAAATTGTTTATTGTTACAGATGATGATAGTTCAAGCAATGTTGTTAACTCTTAAACAAACATCCTCCTTTAGCCACTCTCAACCACCACTCTCCCGCCCAATCTCCAAAACCACATCAAACTCCTAAACTTCTCCAACTCTCAATCTCCTCCACTAACTCCCCCTCCTCCTGCTGAGTCTCTTATATCTTGTGACTCCGCCCCTCCAGCACTCCCATTGGTCCATGCAGATATCACATTAATATTCATGACCTGGGCAGATGCCACAAAGGGAGAACTTCTAGATGTACAGGCTTGGTATTCTAGCATCTCATGGTCTGAATCTAGAGGACAACATCTGACATCATTCTGACCACTGTGAAATAAGTCTGTCCTCTGGGTTCTAGAACTGGCACTTTGGAATCAGCACACTTTTTATTCAGCTGAGGAAAGCAGAAGCTGAAACATGTTCCGATAATATTTCCGTCTTCTTGTCTTCTTAGTCACTCTACTTAATATGTGTCTAAAACCATAGGATAGGTAAGAATGACTAGCCCAGCAGGAATATCAAAGCATTAAAACAAAACATTAGGGCTTCTGATCCCTCCAATGATTCTAAAATAAATCAAGTTCTATAGCTATGTGCAGAAGTCTGAAAATTGACTCAATCATGTCCCTGATTTGTGAAAAGAATTGATACTGATTGTAGAATGTGTATTTTGTTGAGACAAAAATGTGAGAGTTTTTCTAGTTCCTAACTGTAGGTATGATAGGAAAAGACCATGATGGATATCATAAAGATGAAAATTGATTAATCAGGGCTTAAATACTAGAGGATCTCCTAAATAAGCTTTCACTTTAGTATCATAGTGCCATCTTGCCTTTCTGCTAGGAAAAAAATTCCTGAAAGTGAAAAGCTGTGATTTATCATCATTGTTAAGAGAATCACCAGCACATAAGGGGGAAATCCACATGTTTATAATCCTACATAGTCCCATAGCAGTAAAGTTGAAAAATGATGCCAGAACTGGGCAATGTTTGTCTATCCTCAATGGTTCAAATGGCATCCAGGTGCTGAAAGCAAAACTTAGGCAAACAGATGACCTAATCAGTGGCCCGCTTGGCTTTGCCAGACCCGAGCCACCTAGTGCATTTGCAAGCCGAAGTGTCCAGCTCTGAAGCAACAGCTTTCACACCAGTGCTTTTCTGCTTGTTGGATTTCATTGTTACCCTTCTTCCCCCATTTAAAGTCACCATAGCAATGATTTGGGCCCTCTTTCAAAGGGACTGTGGGTTGGACATGGATGGGTCTTTCAGGAGCCTAAGGTTATCAAGGAGGCAGCACGGTAGCCCCCATGGAGGTTAAGATACCAACATCTTTTTATTCAACCCCACCAAGACAAGCATCTAAGTGAACATACAAAGCAGATAACCAGTGTGGTACTGTGAATAGAGTGTCAGACTAAGACTCAGGGGACCCGGGTTCAAATCCTTGCTCGTCCATGGAAGCTCAAGGGGGATGTGTGTTGATGGTAGAATTGGTAAAAAAAAAACTACTCCTTAAATATCTCACTTATCTTGAAAGCTCTGCTTGGTTACTATAAGTCAGTTCTGAACTGATGGCACATCACGTGCACACACACACTCAATATAGTCAGTATGATGTACTGTCCATTTTCCTGAATTTTCTTTAGCTTCTTCCCAAGCCTCTGGTTTATTTTGAGATATTAGAAAGCAAAAGAAGCAGGAGAGACAATGAGATACTTTTGCTTTTCCCTCCTTTTTCTTCCTTGAGGAGAATGGTTGGCTACAAAGGCAGAATGATGGAGCAGCAGGATGTTCGGAAAGCATCAAGTCTCCCTCTTCCCTCTCCGTCTTACCATATACAATCAGTGGCAGATTCTTCCTATCCCAAAGTAAATGATTTTTCTCTGGTGACACAGGGAGAGGGGGTGGCAATGCCTTCAGTAGACATCCTTCAGTCTTGAGAGACTATGGTAAGTGCAATAAGTATGTTCACATGAATCCCAATAAACCCAGACCAATACCACACTTTTGAAGGACATATTGCACCACCAGGAGTGATAGAATAAGATTGATGGTAGTATAGTCCCACAGTCCTTTGTTCAGATTGGCACTTAAGTCCATGTAGAGTGGATCAAGACATTTCAGTTTGCACTAGAATATATATATATATATAATATATATAAAACACTCGAATACTCAAACAGCTGTAGCAGTGTTGTCTTGGGGCACAAGACCCCCATAATATGAGGAGCCTATATACACACTTGTGCATAGGCAGAGGCTCACACCCACACTTTATTAATTTATTTAAGAATGCTATTGGCCTTTTTAACTTGGATGGTTTAGGACCTTGATGTGTTTTAAATCAGCTCTAGGCTACCGAGACACTAAACCTGATGCAAAACCAGGAGTATTATGGCATTTAACCAAGCTCTGAGAACATCTCTCCATGTCTCTCATTACACAGTGCTGCTCAATTTGAACGGTAAAATGCTCATTTATATCAGATCAGCCCACTGGTTCATATCATCAGTATTATTTAAAAGTGGTTCCCAGAGGGTGGTAGTCCACAGTTCCCGTTAAGACAATACAACAAGCCCAACTCCTGGATTGATGAGAATAGACATTCAACAGCTGAGACCCATGATTGGAAATAACTGGCCCACAGTGGTAGGCAGCAGGTCTCTAGGCCGTAAGAAAGGGGTCTTTCTTTAGCCAGATGCCAGAAGCTGACCCTGGAACCTTCTGCAACACAAGCATGTGCTGAATACTCAGTTGCACAGCCCTTCTCCTGAAAAGAATTTTCAATAGCTTGAATTAGGCTTCAAGGACAGTAGACAATATGTGGAAGTCAGGCTTGATTAACATAGTACTTCTGCACTGTCTATGAGATATCTCAGTTGCAAGTTTCATACCATATCATTCAGGATGTCATTGGTGGTTGTCTATATATGTTTCTTGAATACGAAGTATATCACAATCCTGTGTCTGACAAAATGGATGCAGTAAATCTTCTTTAGGTGTTGACAAGCCCTCTATGTTAATTGACAGGCTTTCCTCATTCAAACATTTCAGCAAATGAGATCGCTCATTGACTCCTCATTAATGGCAGATTTGTACATCGCTACAAGAAATTAGAACTTAAACTTGAAAGAAACAAGCAACTGGAGACCCATTCAGCTGAAGCAAATTGGAAAAACCTATTTTTAGCTGTGAAAACAGCAAGACAGTAGGCCTGGATGGCATCTGCATATAATAAATAGAATATTTTGGCACAGTAACCAAAAAGTGGTTCTTAATTTAACAATTGTCTTGCATCTCTCACAAATCCAAAAATTTGAAGAAAAATATGTGTGATTGCTGATTTGAAACCTGGTAAAGAACCCGTAGTTCCAGAAAACTCCTGGTTGATCTCACTACTTTGTTGTTTTTATAAAGTCCTGGAAATAATGATTCTTAACCATCTAGATGGAAGTAATGGATCCACTTCTCATCCCACAACAGGATGACTTTAAACCTGAGCAGAACTGTACAACACAAAACCTACATTTAATACAGCATATTGAGGACAGCTTTGAAATGAGGATTATCATGGGGGTAGCCTTTGTTGACCTCTTGGCCATCTATGGCACTGTTCATCATCAAGTACTACTGCAAAAGCTCTATAATCAAGGATTGTAATATAACTAAAGTAATAAGTAAACTCTTTGCAAAATCACAATTTTTTTTAATTGACTAAAAGACAATGCAGTCAATGGAGGACTGAAAATAATTGTCTACCACAGAGCAGCATACTGGTTCCTGTTTTGTTTAACATTCACACTTACAATCAACCACTTCCTCAAAGTATCAAAAGTTTTGATTGTTGTAGGTTTTTCGGCTTGTTTGGCCGTGTTATGGAGGTTTTTCTTCCTAACGTTTCGCCAGTCTCTGTGGCCGGCATCTTCAGAGGACAGGAGCTAGAACTCTGTCTGTGTTCTAACCTACAACAACCATCAGATCCTGGCCATGAAAGCATTCGAGAATATATCAAAAGTTTTATTTATTTTGTCAATTTTCATGTACTGCTCAATCAGACAGCTTTCAGATGATAGAACATCTTCCAATAGAAATACTAGAAGAACTTGGCATGCATTATGATACAAATCAACTAAAACCCAATCCTATCAAGTGACTGACTACACAGGCATTTGTCCTACTGTTCTTTAATTTTGGGTAGGATTGTTCCATTTTGGTTGGGATTGAACCAAAGCGTCTGGCTGGCCATCCATTTGGAGAAGCCAGTTAATTAAGTCATTAAAGCTGCTTAATGACCTTGAGAAATGGGAAACTTTCCCTTTAAATCTTCCTCGGAGACAAAGCTTTCCATTTCTTTTTACTGGTTGCTAACTGATATAACGAATCAGTGATGCTATGACAACACTTGAAAAAACCTTTCAAAACATTGCTGATAAGTTAGCAACCATTAAAAAGAAATGAAAAATGTCACCTCTGCCCTGTCCTCCAAAGGAACTTTCTAATTAAGTGGCTTCTCCAAAAGGACAGCCTTAACAATTTTGAGAAAACTTTTCTTTTAAAAGGAAACAATAAAGTGATTGTGCAAAACAGGGCCCCTTGAGGTGTGGTGTGGTTTCCTGAGCTGAGACCACCTGATCCTTGTATGTGGATGCAAGGATCACACTATGCACTGACCTTAAGCAACCTTATTTAGCCTGATCTTGCCCACTCCAATTTGGCCATTTAACCAAGCCCAAAGAATCAAACATGTGCCTTTCATCTGAAACCAAGTTTCCAACTCAGAAGCATCAGGTTACCTGGAAGTCATCCAACTAAATCATTGTTTTCCCCCAAATACCCAAGTCTTACTTTCAACTATATATTGACCAACAAGAAACAAATACAAAGCAAAAAAATCCCTGCAAGGAACAATATTCTTTGAAAGCTACCAGGAACTAACACTAAGAATTACAGTAATGGTCCTATGCTACTGTGCAGGCAAATATACCACCACAGTGAGTTATAGTTGTGCCCATGCAAAAAAGTTAGATGTACTGTATGTAGCACTGTAGAATCATTAATGGATGCTTGAATCCAAATTCTATTGATAAAAACAATTTTCTCACAGGCATTGTACCCAGTGACATATGGAGAAAGGTAGCTGTTAATACTGAAAGATTCAAAGCATCTACATCAAGAGCATACCCATTTTTCAGCTACCACCTCACCCCTCACAGATTAAAATCACAGAAATATTTTCAGAACATCTGTGAGTCCTGAAGAAACAGCAGAAAATGCAAGGACTGTAATGTGAACAGAAAGAAGTACCCACCTCTTTAAATGGATGGAACCTCAGTAATGTCAAGCCTCTGGTTACTTGTAAGTCACTTAACAGGTTACAGAGTGGAGTTGGCAGAACCAAAATGAACCTAAGAAAATGGGGCTTTGGTGCTGACAAAATCCTTTGCAAATGCAAATAAGAACAGGCAACTTCACATCTGTGTCAGAGTACTCTGTGCCTTTCAACATGTTCTATGGAAGACTTAATATTAGCTACCCCAAATGCTTTTGATGTAGCCCATCACTGGGCAAAAATTATCTGATATATTTATCAGTTGTACTGTGGTGCTTCTGACATGCACAAAGAAAGAAAGTTAGCCTGCAGCAGACAGTAGACCAAAAGAAATGACATGACAGTTTAGCCTTCCCGCTCCACAGACACACTTTAGGGAAGGTTTTGGACATGGAAACATAAAGCTTCTGATATTTGTGGATGCTATTCTAAGGAATTCTTCTGGTGGTTTAAAATTCTACATCCCTGAGCTATTAGTGAGTGAGGATGAAATTATTCTTATCCCTTAGACATTGCAGAACCTCATAGTCACCCACTTCTTAGAACTGCTCTGAATTTTAAAGCTGAAGCATGACTCTGGTGTTGGCTGATGATTCAAATCCTATAATTGAGTCCCCTCTTCAGGAGAAAGGCAGCCTACAGATGACACTGAATAAATAAATGCAGTGGAAATAAAAGATAAAAATGTAAGATATAAAGCTTCTAATCCCTTCAAGGCTACAGATGAAATTTTCCAAACACTTTGACAGGATGTGAATGAGTGGATCTCCCAATAAATTAGAAGACTGGTTTCTTCTGCTCCTATAAAACTCTGTCATATCTTTGCTTCACATTGGCTACACACACCCTGATCTCTTGCCAAAACATTCTGCCAAAACTCAACTAGTGCAAGACTTTGTTATTAAAATTCATACTGTGTAATGTGGTATAAGTAGTTCCGAGGACAGATTTCTGAACGATGGGCACATGGTCTCTCCTCTGTATTGGGGTGTATTCCTTGGCAATTTATATCTTCAGGATGAAATGAAGGAAAAGGCATTTCTTCATTTTAAAAGACTGACGTGGGGAGGTTTTATCAGCAAATAAGAATCTTCACCTTCAATCCAACAGGGCATGGAAATGTGTTCTTCTGAGTCAGAGCTTGAGTACAATGAAGGAAATCAAAAACCAACGGAGCAGCAGGAAATGAGTCTGTTTGGAAATTAGAACAGCAAATAAATTTAGCTCTGTCCTTTCTCTTTTTGGCATGGTGCATCCCAAAGTAAATCATTGTGTGCTGGACATGTTTGTGATCCAAATAAAAAAGGCAGAAGGCAGGAAGAGGATTGGAGTTTTATGGAAGAAATCCGAAAAGGGAGATGCTCATTTTGTTAGCGGTGTTTTAGGATGCTTGAGGTTCCTGGATGCAAACAGATCCCTTGTGATTTGACTGCTGTTTTCATGAATTGGCAAGTCAGAGTGACCCAGTGATTTCACTGGAGTGAAATTCGGGGTCTGGAATTACATACAGCTGTACTTCTACCTGCTGGGTAACCCTAGTCAACCTAGTTGCCTTTGTTTCTTTTCCAGATGCAGTATTTACCATTTACTATTTCTTGATTTTAGCCTGGATTCTAGAAGAATCTGATTGCAGGCAAGCCCATACTGGGTCTTCAAGTACTTTTTGTTATTAGACTCTACAAATTGCAACATTACCAGACAGTGTTCCTGCCTTCAATTGTATTTCGGCTTCTTATAGAGCAGTTTCCAATGTCACCCAACAGGCTATTTTGACACATGGTAGGAAGTGCTTGTAGGAGGCCTAACAAACCCAAAGGCTACCTTTATGCTGCAGCCAGAAGCAGCTGGAAATCTGGTCCAACTGCTTTGGCTTTTGCAACAGAACCCTGAGAAATGCTGCTTTGGAACATAGCAGAAGATTCTCAGCCTCTGTGCAACATTGCATTTCTCAGGGTTCCTGAACTCTAGAGAAAAGCTCACAAAGGTCTATGATATATCTTGGAAAAATTATTTTTCATCTACATCTTCCATATTCCCCCAGTCAGCATGACTAGGGAAACTGTGGTAATTGTAGACCATAAGAGTATATTTTCTTATTTTTTCCAATATTTTGTTCTTGCTGCCTCTCTTTCTTACTGCTTCTCTCTCAGCTACCATTATCATTGTTATGCATGGGAAAATCATTAGAGGAAGGCCAGATAAAGCATTCACCCAGCTGTTAAATTACAGCCATCATGCATGTGTCATACATTTCCTTTGTAGGCCATAACTTTGGCAGGAAACACACATATTGTTGCAGCAGTAGCAGCTGTAGCAAAGTAATGAATTAGTCATATCACTGGCAATGCCATGGCAGAGAACTGGTTACAAGTCAACAATGGGAACATAAAGATGTGGTAGAAATTTTATGAAGTCTGGAGTTAGCCATAACAAGCACAGTGACAACAGCATTGGTAGTGGTAGCAGCCATGATGGCAAGCAAACAGATGAGAGCAATGTATATGCTTGGACTGGAGTACCTATGGTTGTCCAAGTGTTATAAACCTCCAATTCGCATCAACTCTAGCCAACCTGGATGATAGTGAGCTATGATGGGACCAGTAGCTCCTCACTCCTGCTATAAGTCAGTCTCCCATATTGTCCCAAAGCATGATCTGAAGACTCATGATACAACCACCTTATTGAGGGGAAGGAGCTTTGAATAGTCTGGTGTCTGGATAGAAAACCTGGATAGAAGTCCTATGTACATGTCCTTGAGTTCCATCATGGAAGAAAAATAGGATACAACTGTAATGAAGAAATAGATTATTTATCGTCTGAACTCCATAATTCCTGATGACCCATCTCTTACAGTAACATAAGATTGCTGGCTAAAAAATAAAAAAAGACTGCCACATTTCTTTGGAAACAGCATGGGCACAACTGTTTGAAGACAGAACAGACCAATTTGCACATATAGTTTGACAATACTATAGAATGCCAGTGCAGAGGCAACAGTGGTAGGTCTTTATATAACACTCACCTCTTGGCTATGTTGGCTATATCCTCAAAGCTGTTACTGGGATCAGCCTATAAAACCTTTCCAAGAAAGAGAAATTATCTGCATATCTTGGTTTGCCAGTTAAGATTTGCATCCCCTGCTTCAGATTGTGGAAAGACTCACCCCTCCCCTACCACCATAGCTGTAAATAGTTAATCAGTTCCCTAGTCTTTCTCACTCTGCCTTTTCACACTCACTTAGGGAATAGTAACTTTACTACCCAGTCTGAAGTGGGAAGATTTGTGGGATCCTTTTCATTAAAACACAGTGCTACCTTCCAGGGCCATTAAGGAGGGTTTCTTATTACTGGCCAGAAATTTACATCTGGTTGATGAACATTATGGGCTTCTGCGATTTTGCTTATTCTAGTAAAACCAAGTGTTAGCCCCACGTAGCTATTTTTTTTTCTTTTGAAGTATTGGCAGTGACTATATGTATTCTGCACTGGATTTGGAAAGAGATGGTATAGCCTATGTTGCTACTCTCTTTGCCTTGGAAGATGTTTGAAACGTCTACATGTAGGTCGTTGCAAATGTCCTAGTTGTCCAGGTCTCTAGGAAAGCTTTTGTGGTCCAATGCCCACTTCTACGTCCCCTGCTTATACAGAATCAGACCATGGATTTATGTACCCCAGTGTGTTACTCTTAACAACAGCTTTCTGTACTAAGAAGCAGAAGTCTTTCCCCTTGCCCACCGTATGAGCTTTCAAGAATTGTATCCTGGGACGTTCTGCCACTTAGCTTTAGTCCCTGTTCCGAAGTCATGATTTTCTTTCCTTCTTTTCATGGGTTTGTCTTGGAACACAGTCTTGATCATTCTTCCTTCACAGTACAGTCTGTGGCTTTCAACATCAACAGGTTGTGTTCTTGAAACTCTATAAAGCCAGGGCCAAAGGGTTCTAGCAGAAAGTCCCCAGTTCAACTCTTGTCTCTGTTATGAAGGTCATTGGATAGTCCTGAGTTGGGAATTTCTATTGGGTGCCGTACAATGATGAGCTGAGATTCGGCTTAACGAGTTACCTGGGACTGTATGTGCCAAACTGCAGAGACCTATTCAAGAGCAGAAGGGACTGACAGATGCTACAGTGGTCAGGCTTGGTTGAAATTCCAAGGGTATGGCCTTCTGCCAGAGTCTGTTGTACTGCAGGCTTCAACTTTCTACTGCTTCATCCTCTCTGTGCTTACAGAAGGGCATGTTTGCCCCCAACTTGAGATTGGATCTTAACACTGAGCAGAGACTGTCTCTTTATATACTAGAGGGCCAAAGGAGAGAATATTTCAAATATTTGCACACATTCAAATATAGTTAGCTGATACATCTTTTTTCCATTCTCACTTCCAAGTAAGTAGTGGGAATCCAGAACAGGTTAGGACCCCAGCATGGGAGGCATAGAATTTTAGCCCATTGACCCCTGTTGTCATCCTGATTTAGGTTGGAGTTCTGTGCCAGCAGCTTACATTGCCCAAAAGGGATTAGTTTCTTTAAACAGATCAGTATTTGGCAATGAAAAATTGCAGGCATAGGAGGTCTGATTCTGATTGGGACCACAGAAAGTTCAAAGGGTTAAAATCTCTTAATTGCCCCCTCCCATACTAGGATCTTGATCCAGATCGGGTCCCATGTGCTTTCTGTTCTCGAGTCATAATGAAGGCAAAAGACATAGCTACTAATTATATCTTTAATTCATGGCATAGTTTGATCCCTAGGGTACCTTGGTGTTGTGATGGAATGTATGCCATTCTGTCAGATACAAATAGCCAGGATAGGCACAAGGCAATGTTTCAGTCAACTTCTATCAAGTGGAAAAACGTTCAAGCAACGTTCCCAGATTGGCACAAAACTTCTTTCCATGCATGTTCTACAATGCTATTTTATGTTTCATCAGTCTAGGATGGCTTTAACACCAGTGCAGCACATATATTCTCTGTTATGTGCATAGAGCATTGATAAAGTGTACATTACATTTATATTAAATCTTTGTAAGTGGGAACCAATGTAGGCAATTCCCTGGACAAAGTAAATGATTGCATTATTATTATTATTATTTATGAACCTATCAACATTGCTAAAAATATCACTGGTTTGTTCATATCTAGAAGTATGTAACATAGCATGGAACTATTTCCTCCAGCTGATCAAGCAAATTCTTTGGGGGGATTTAATGACTTTTTTTTTAAAGCAGAAATCAGTATGAGATCAACACAAGCTTCAGCTGCGTTAAGGAAATGCTGCTGCAGTTGAAGAGATATTTCCTGGTGTTTTGGTTCACACACCCCTGCCCCGTTTAAAAACAGTTTGGTGGTTTGAGGCAAAGGAATCAAGCTCTCTTGTACAAAATCACTTCTTGAACCTCATGACAGGAAGGTAAAGGAAACCTTTCAGAAAACTGACCCACTGGGGCTCATCTAAGAGAGGAACTTGTGAGAGGAAACATTTTTGTAAACCCTGATTCCGGAAATCTGACAAACAGGAAGACCTGGAAAAATATTCAAGGGGGTGATGAACTGAAGAGGAAAAGTCAGACCAAGAAGGGCCTTTGCGCACGGTGTCAGGGTGCAGGGAAAGGGGAAGAATAACACAGAAAATAATTAATTGTGTGTTTCATTCATCTGGGGAAGCTACAAAAATTCTATGAAGGCAGTCGCACAGGCCAAATTCATCTGTTGGGAATTGCTCTGTTTCCGAAACAGCCGGCAAGGCAGGGCTGTCTCTAACCATAAGACAGACCCACTGAACTGAATGGGCTTGCGCCCTGAATAAGTGTGCACAGCAGGGATAGCTTATGGTTCAGGCAGGAGTGAGTACCGCCCCCCCCTTCCTATCATATGGAGTTTAGAATGACTCCTGTGCTGAAAAGCAGTAGCCTTTTCTGATGTTTAAATAAAGAGACTTAATCAGAACGGAAGAAAGAGGGGTTTGCTAAATGAGCTCACTTCCACTGCTGCAGAAAACCACTGCTTGAAGAGAAAGGTGGCTGCTGCATGTGGAGGTTTGTTGTTGTTTTTTTTATGCCACCGCAGACTCTAAAAAACATCAGTCAGAATTTTCATCAGACTCTTATTTTCCATGGCAACAGACAGAAAAAGGGGCTGGCACTCTTTCCGACTTCACAAAAGCAAGTTCATCCATTTCTGGAACCTCTATATAGGGCAACTTCTGTATAGATGTGGAGGTCATGAATTTAGAAGCAACGTGGGAAAGTGTCGTGGGGAACAAACCTTTTTTAAAAAATCAACACTACAGTCAGATTTACAGTGAAATGAAAGTTGGGAAGCACCTTCAGGATGTTACAGATTTCCCTGCTGGAAAGTATTTCAGTGTAAGAAAAAGCATGCTTCTAGATCAGAGGTGGGGAAGGTGTGACCTTCCAAATGTTGTTTGAATACAACGCACATGTACAGTTTCAAGGTCTCCGACAACTAGCTGGTGACTCAGGAGATTGCTGTGCTTCTCTAGGTCTCTAGGTAAGAAGACAAATCTTATGTAACCATCACTGGGAGAGTAGAAATTTTTTTTAATGTTGTTTTATTTTATTTTATTTACATTTGAGGCAGCTTTCAATTCTGAGCACCCATCTCCATCCATTTCCGGATGGCACTAGGGCTAACTGGCTCAGCATGAATGAATCTGTGTGTATATTGTGTAAAAGGGCACAATGGAACCGTACATATCTTTATTTAT
Source organism: Intellagama lesueurii (assembly GCA_037013535.1). NCBI lineage: Eukaryota > Metazoa > Chordata > Lepidosauria > Squamata > Agamidae > Intellagama > Intellagama lesueurii. The sequence continues at coordinate 117,217,553 of JBAJHW010000001.1, forward strand.
TAGCTCTCAACCCAGTGTCCTTCCCTCGTTCTTAGCTTTTCAGTAGAGCAACATTGGGCCCCTCATTTTTGAGCCAACATAGGGAGAGGAGCATCAGTGTCACAATCTATTCTTGTTGTTGCACAAGCCTCAGCAACAACAATACAAAGTCTAGGATAAAACTACCCCTTTCCAAGCTTCAGTTGTCCCATCTCTGTGATAACCAACTCCATTATATCTCAAGGGTCTACCCCTGGGTTTTTGGCACTGAAACCCCACAGGATGAGATGCTGCTCACCTAACAACCCTATTCATATCATCTCTCACCATTAGCTATACTGGTTAAAGCTTAAGGGAGCTGCAGATTAACAGCATCTGGAGTCTACATGGTCCCCTCTCCTGGTCTAGATTGCCATGGGCACCTGTTACCATATACAACTGCTTGAAGCCTTGGAGTAGGAGTATTATACAACATGCCATCCACTTTTTCAGCAATTAGTACCAAGATCTCTAAGCAGAAACTGTAGGTACTGATTCTAGACTGTATGATGCAAGCACATGGGATGACAGAAATAAAGTTAATTTACAGATGTTTAAAGACAGAGCATTTCACCTACTTTGAGGTCTACTGTGATCTACCAAGCTCATAATCCCTCACCAATTTAAGCGTCTAGAACATGGTGTGGAATTTGTAGTCTTCCCAATGTTGTTGGGCCACAATTCCCATCACTCTGACCATTGGCCATGCTAGTTGGGGCTGATGGGAGCTAGGAGTCTAACAACCTTTGGAAGCACACATGTTCCCTACTCTGTTTTTTCCAGGACCCCTCTTGCTGCTGATTCTCCTACTAACTTCCCCCATGTCTCGCTTCAAAAGATGAAACTGGTTTGCTTGTCTTGAAAATCAAACATGCTTTCAAGGAATCTCTGCAAGAGGCTTATTATCAGGAACTGAACACAAAACAAGAACTGAGGTCAACTTTTGGCTGGGTTTAGCTTGCACAAAGGGATTTATTGAGTCATGGGCATGTGCACGGAGGACTGTCATCAGCTCAACAGTGTTTATAATGTGCAACCTCCAGCACTGAGTCTATGACAAGACTTTGACCATATCATCCATCATTGGGTGGATTTGGCTGAGTTGGTAGATAATTAATGAAGTGATATTGATAGCACAGTCATGGAAATTACTTTGACATTTGAATGGGCCCACACATACCCAGAGAAAGAGGAACCAGACCACTGAAAGATTCAGTCAGCTGTGTGGCTGAACAACATGGGATGGAGCTGAAACCATCGTCTTCTCTGATGCCACCTGATCTTTTGTGACCCCTGCCCTTGCAGCATAAATGACTCAATGACTATGGTTTTATAAGTCCCATAGGGTATAATAAATAATGATTCAGGACTTGTCCTTCACTGCTTATGCAATGAATGGGCAAAGATTATTATGTGTATTAATATGAGCTCTGAAAGCCAGCTGTTGGACACCATGTTTGAACAGTTTACACCAAGACCTAGTATTTTCTTAAAGGTATCCTGAAGGAAGTCTTATTAATGTCTTTGGGCATATTCCAGAGAATGTGGCTTGAGAAATGCAGTCTCCTGTATCTGCTTAAAACACAGACTGATGATCTTCATCCCACTTTATGTCAGCTCCTCCACAGCCTGGGCTCCTTGATCTTAACCCATCAGCTCTTTTCTACGCCTTAACACTCATGTACATCTTTCTGATGGACTGGGAAGAATGTGTTTGCCCACAGCATGAAGAACTTCATCAGGAGGGCTTTAAACTGAATTGGAAGGGGGAGGGAGACGCAAGCACAGAGTTAAGGGTAGATGAAGCCTTACACACAATAAGAGGAATGGACCAAACTGATCAAAAGGGCAACAATAATAACATGAACAATAATAATCACAGTAATAAACATAACAATAAACATAATAATCATAATATTCATAAAAATGTACAAAGACAAACAGGCCAGAAATCACACACCCTCCGGTGTCTGTATACGAATGTCAGGAGCATGGGAAACAAACAAGAAGAACTGGAAATTTTAATTCAGGAGAGTAACTATGACTTGATAGGAATAACTGAAACTTAGTAGGATGACTCCCATAACTGGAATACAGCAATTGAGGGATATAAACTGATCAAAAAGAACAGAGAGAATAAAAAGGAAGGTGGAGTTGCAGTATATGTCAAAAATACACATTCCTGCACAGAAATACAGGAGGAGGAGAGTGGCTGTCCCATCGAGAGCATCTGGATCAATCTAGTTGGGGCAAAAAACAAAAGGAACTTGGTAGTTGGAGTCTACTACCGACCGCCCAGTCAAAGAGAGGAAGCGGACGAAACTTTTGAAAAACAAATTGTAGGGTTTTCAAAGAGACACGGCGTAGTAGTGATGGGAGATTTCAATATACGTTGGGAGGCAAATTCTGCCAAGTATGGTCCTTCCAAGAAATTCCTGACTTGTGTGGCTGATAATTTCCTCCTACAAAAATTGGAGAAAGAAACTAGAGGATTTGCTATCCTTGACTTGATTCTGACCAACAGAAATGACTTGGTGGGGGAAGTGGCAGTAAGGGGAACTCTAGGCGAGAGTGACCATGTCCTTCTAGAATTCTTGATTTCAAAGGAAATGAAAGCAGAGTGTAGCCACACAGGTCTGCTGGATTTTTAAAAAGCCAGTTTTAATAATCTCAGAACAAGGATAAGTAGGGTCCCATGGCAGGAGAGCCTAACAAGAAAAGGAGTCCAAGAAGGGTGGGAGCTTCTTAAAAAAGCAATTCTAAAGGCACAGCTACAAACAATTCCAACAAGAAAAAAAGGGGAGAGGCGGCAAAAAAGGCCATTGCGGCTTCACAAAAAGCTCAGGGGGGACCTAAAAACCAAAAAAAGAGATGTACAGGAAATGGAAAGAAGGCCAGACCACCAAGGAACAGTACAGACAAGTAGCAAGGAAATGCAGGGCAAAAGGTGAAAATGAGCTGAGGTTAGCTAGAGACACTAAAAGCAATAAAAAAGCATTCTTCAGGTATGTGAGTAGCAAAAGACAAACAAAAGACATAGTGGCACAGCTCTGCAATGGAGATGGAAAAATGATAACAGAGGACAAAGAAAATGCAGAGGTGCTCAATTCCTATTTTAGTTCCGCCTTTTCCCATAAGACAGACTATGAACTTCCAAACAAATTGGAAGTGCAAGTGGGTGGGGGAACAAGATTGCAGCAGGAGATAGATAAATAGTCAAGGAATATCTTACCACCTTGAACGAGTTCAAATCTCCAGGGCTGGATGAACTGCATCCGAGAGTACTGAAGGAACTGGCTGAAGAACTCTCAGAACCGCTATCCATTATTTTCTGGAAATCATGGGAAACGGGGGAGGTGCCAGAGGATTGGAGGAGGGCCAGTGTTGTCCCTATCTTCAAAAAGGGCAAAAAAGAGGAACTTGGGAACTACAGGCCTGTCAGCCTGACATCAATCCCAGGCAAAATTCTGGAACAGATCGTAAAGCAGTCATTGTGCAAGCACCTAGAAAACAATGCAGTAATAACTAGAAGCCAACACGGATTTGTCAATAATAAATCCTGCCAAACTAATTTGATCTCGTTTTTTTTATCAGGTCACCTCCCTGATAGACAGAGGGAATGCTGTAGACGTAGTATATCTTGACTTCATCAAAGTTTTTGATGAAGTGCCCCATGATATCCTGATTAGCAAGCTAACTAGGTGTGGGCTAGATAGATCATGTGTCAGGTGGATACACAATTGGCTACAGAATCATACTCAGAGGGTGATGATTAATGGGTCCTTCTCTAACTGGGAGGAAGTAACTAGTGGGGTACCCCAAGGCTCAGTCCTGGGCCCAGTGCTCTTCAATATTTTTATTAATGACATGGATGAGGGAGTGCAGGGAATGCTTGTCAAATTTGCAGATGATACCAAATTGGATGGAATAGCTAATACCCTAGAAGACAGAAACAAAATTCAAAATGACCTTGATAGGATGGAGCACTGGGCCGAAAACAACAGAATGAAATTCAACAGGGATAAGTGCAAAGTACTGCACCTTGGAAAAAGAAAACAATTGCACAGTTACAAGATGGGGGATACCTGGCTCAGCAAAACTATGAGCGAGAAGGATCTTGGAATTGTCGTAGATCACAAGCTAAATATGAGCCAACAGTGTGATGTGGCTACAAAAAAGGCAAATGCTGTTTTAGGCTGCATTAATAGAAGTATAGTTTCCAAATCCCGCGTGGTGCTAATCCCCCTCTATTCAGCGCTGGTTAGGTCCCACCTCAAGTATTGTGTCCAGTTCTGGACACCACAATTCAAGAAGGATGCTGACAAATTGGAACAAGTTCAGAGGAGGGCAACAAGGATGATCAGGGAGCTGGAAACCAATCATGATGAGGAAAGGCTGAAAGAACTGGGCATGTTTAGCCTTGAGAAAAGAAGGCTGAGGGGTGATATGATAGCACTTTTCAAATATTTAAAAGGCTGTCATACAGAGGAGGGGCAAGATCTGTTCTCGATCATCCCAGAGTGCAGGACACGCAACAATGGGCTCAAGTTAAAGGAAGCCAGATTTTGGTTGAATATCAGGAAAAACATCCTAACTGTTAGAGCAGTACGACAGTGGAACCAGTTACCTCGGGAGTCGGTGAGTGCTCCAACACTGGAGGCATTCAAGAAAAACTTGGATAATCACCTGGCAGACATGCTTTGATTGTATTCCTGCATTGAGCAGGGGGTTGGACTTGATGGCCTTGTAGGTCCCTTCCAACTTCACTTTTCTATGATTCTATGATTCTTATATCATAAGTATTCATTTATATACTGGATTTGTATACTGTTTTTTACTTTCTTTTGTTTCTGTTGGCAGCCGATATAAAATGTCTGCTAGGACATAAACATCTAAAGACAACTATGAGATGTCTAGAGATGGAACTACTTCCAACAGCAAACTCCAGGGTGGGGAGAAATCACACCCTAAAAAGCTGCGGGTGAGGGGAGAGCTATACTGATCTCGTGCTGAAGCTGCAGCATGATTTTTAGACCACATATAACATTTTTTTCATTATATAAGCATCATAAATGAAAGGTTAAAAGCCAAGTTTAAAATCAAAGACATTTTGAGTTCAATTTACATTTTTCTTGCCTTTTAAGAGAGCAGGATTTAGTCAAAAAGGTAAGCTTGCAGAACATAAACGGTCACAACCATTTTGCACTTCATTTTTACTTTCTAATGGTTTGTTCCTTGTTGTTCCCAAGCAACATGCTTTCAGAAGCTGTAACGTTGGGACTGTATGAGTTTCAAGTTCTAGATTCCCATTTTTAGTTCACATGTTGAAGATCAAATTGGTTTTATTCCAAGGCCAAGAGCTCCCTATTTGAATTCAACAGTTTTGCCAATAATTGGCAATCTGGAAAGCACAGAGGGAAAGCAAATAGAGAATTCTATGGCAATAGAATTCAGTGCTCAAAGTTATTCTTTTTTCAGCTGAAACTAGGTCTGTTTTGTGAAGATCCATAAACAGGTGGGTGTTTCCAGAGTGAGACTGACAAAGAAAACAAGCAAAAAGATTAAAAGCCCTGATAAAGATAAGATGAGGCTATGGCTCAGATGAAAGTAATTGTGAAATATTTGTACAAATAAACTGTCCATCGGGACTTTATGGTAAGCTTACTACTTCCGACTTCTGATTTAATGACATTATTAATGACTTCCGACACCAAAAATCTGGACTGAAGTTCAAATCAGGGCAGAGTACTATGGAACCAATCCATCAAAAGTTCATTGTGACTGGCTTAATTGAAAGCACTAGAAGTACTGGTTGCACCAATTGTAATATCAGCTGCATCACTGGATTAATGTCAGCCACAGCTTTATTTAACCTTAGCCTAATAAGATCTAACTAGCTGGACAGCTCAATGAGATGGAGCATCTGGCTGCAGAGCCCAAGAGTGTGAGTTCAGTTCCCCACTGTGCCTCGTAGAAGACCCAGCCTGCATGATCTTGGGCAAGCTGCCCAGTCCCAGAGCATCCCCAGAAGAAGGAAAGAGTAAACCACCTCTCAATACTCTATATCTAAGATCACCAGAACTCAGTATTGACTCAACAGCATGTTGTTATTTTTAGTCTAGAACTGCTGGATACCTCAGTAGTTTAGCTATCTGGCTGCAGAGCCAGAGGCTGGGGGTCTGATTCTCCACTGTGCCTCCTTGACAGGGGCTGGACTCAATCATCTATAGGGTCCCTTCCAGCTCTGCAGTCCTAAGATCTGCAACCATCTTAATTCTCATGTGGAATACTGTTACTAATGAAGGAGCCACCTGGCAATTTTTCCTGACTTCGCTCTGGGTGATCTTAACTCAGGCATGAATTGGAGGTAATGGGAAGACTATCCACTCTCCATCTAGCTGCACCTCTTCAGCTGTAAATAGAAGATTTTTCGAGTTGCTGACCCTCCAAGGGGTCTATTACCACACCCCACTCAGGTCCCACAGTCCTGAATAGCAAGTTTTGGGAATCCACCCTCACCTTAACAATGCCTTCAAGTGTTCACCTATGTTTGCATTATACTGTTTATGTCACTGGACAACCTCCCACTGTGTGCTCAGATAACCTTCCTTATTTACCTAGACTTCCACCAGGCACTTGTTGCCAATTGTTGCCACATCTCGCTGAGCAGTGTAGAGTTAGAGGAAACAGTTGACAGGTAAACAGTCCTTCCCAGCTAATCCTATACTGCAATACGAGAGTGGATGGGTCAGCATGACAGCTGTAACAGGCCACCCTAGACCCACTCCCAGGAAGCATCAGGTGCATGCTGATGGCCCACACTGAGGACCTACAAATAATTTTGTTGACTCATTAAGCACCCACTATGGAGCCAGCCACAATGCATGCTACCTCCAACCCATCCTGTCCAGGTCAAGTCAAAGGCACAGATTTGCAACCAGTTTAGATACCATCCCTTTCAGTAGGAGGAAGTCATTAATAATCTTAGCCTGATGAGAGCCTATATTGGGTTCAGACGGCATATATTGTTAATGGTCATTTATCTGCTAACACATCTTTATCTGCTAACACATCACATACAGGACCTCCACACTACCCTGAACATACTGATCTGACACTAAAGATGCCCACAGGAGCTCAGTCTAATACTATAATACCAGATAATAAGATGTTCTTTCTCTTCCTTCAGGAATACACTGTTGATCCCTGAATGAAAATGACCCAGGTAGCCCCATGGGCATCCTCTGGATGGAGCTAGATTTGCAGAAAATGTCCTTGAGCCACTTTAAATAACTGGCCTCCTGATCAGACGTCTTAGTAGTCTTCAAGATGCTACGAGACTCTTTGTTTCTTTTTGTTAGTTTTTGCTGTAACAGGATTACCATGGCTACCCCACCTCTTAACGTTAAGCAAACAGAAATTTCCTCTAGTGCGATTAATTTGGATGTTGTGGTTTTAATTATTGCATTATTATATAGATAAGTAGGGAGCAAAGGGCAGAGGGAGGGAGGGAGGGAGGGAGAGATGATCTGTTCAGTCATAGGAACAGAGGAGACTGTCTCATCCTGATTCACTGGTCCATCTGGTTTGATATTAGGTGAAATTTTGTTTAACTTTGCACTCAGTGCAGCTGGGATTGGACAGTGAAAACATATATTCCACACTAATTAAAAGCTTTCTATCCCCCCATTTTAGGTTCTCAGGCACCTGTGGGCTCTTGTGCCCAATCTTAGTTGCACCAGACATAAAGTCACACAGCAGGATTTGGCCCATTGTCAGTTTTGATGGTCATCAGCTCTCCAAGGTTTCTTTCCCAGCCTTAGCTGGAGACCCTGGTATTCCCTGGTGATTTCCCATCCACACACTAATCAGGCATGACCCTGCTTAGCTTCTAAAATCAAATGAGACTGGGTATGTCCCAAGTTGCATTACTATTCAAAGAGGGAGATCATGTTACCCCTACCTCCTCTGTTTCTATATGTGGAGTGCAACATTCTCAACCCTCCTCTAGATGTGGAAACTCTTTACAGGAGTTGCAATTTTAATTTTCCAGCGTTCCAGTTCACATGAAGAGTATCCGGAAACAGTGGAGTTTCTCCTATTCAGAAATATCAGTCTCTACAGACAGAAGGGTATTGGAACTAAGAATGAGGGGGAGTTGGGCTAACACGTTCCCCCTTGCACTGTGTTGGTATAACACATTTTTAATCCAGATAGATGGATGGATCTCTAAATTAAGTCAGGGAGCAGTAAGCCTTGAGCCAAACAGTTTCAGAGGTGAGGGTCCACTTGGAAAGAAAAAACAGAAATACCACAAACATTTCAACTGAGCAAGTTTTAATTGGAAATGATCTGTACCATCTCCTGCTCCATGTGTTGATGCTTTGTTTGAAGAAAGATGTCGGTTCAGTTCAGGCAACAGCTGCTCATCATCAGGCATCATCTGTTCTACCTAGGTGAGCTTAATATAGGACGCACCTCCTGTAGTGGTAACGGCCTTGAAGGAAGGGGGAGAACATTTTTAAAAAAAAAAATCAGGTCACTTGTGATCTTTTTTAAAATATATATATATTGCAAATTGAACATACAAACTTGAGTTAACAAAGAAAAAACACAAAACAAAAACAGAACAAAAAGTGGTAAATACAATAATGTTAGTACTGCTATAAATCATCATTAGAAATTTACAACATAGTTTCACTGCGTACATCTCATATTACACATATAGATCAGCATAGGCCTCCCAGATGTCCAAGTAAATGTCCTCATGGAATTGACATCTATATGATGCTTGTTCGGGTGTAACATGTCCTCCAACCATTGTGTAGCAGAGGGTGGATGTTTATCCCTCTGGGCTTGGAGTATAAGTCTCTTAGCCAACATAAGGGCTCCTAAAGTCCAGTTTTGTTTTCCCTTTGACATCATAGGAGAAGAATATAATTTAAGAGAACATGAATATCCAGAAATACCAAAGATTTCCCAAATCCTGCATTAACATAAATGACAATATCAAACTAGAGATGGGGACATTCATATATAAATACGAATATCCCCATCCCAACTGGACCTAACGACGGTACAGCCAGTGGGACTGGACCGTCCACTCCCATGTCCCAGCACCATGAAAGTCTCACTCTTCCCGCCAATGGCGCCAGGAGTGTCACTGTCTTCCTGCTCAGCTGGCCACTCAGCAGCCATGCAGGGAGACTCGTCCTCCTGCCCCCTACCTGGAGTGGCCAGCGAGCACGGAGAGAGCGGAGCTCCAGGCGCCATTGGTGGGAAGAGTGGGACCTTTGCACTGCTGGGATGTGTGAGTGGATGGTCCGGTCCCAGGAGGTGGACTCTCACTAGGTCTAGCAGGGACAGGGATATTGACATTCGTTTATCCTCATCTCTATTTCAAACCAAAATAAATGTTTTACTGGACAAGCCTGGATCATATGCGTCAAGGATTCATTTCCAATATTACATCTCCAACATCTGTCAGAGTTTGACAATCCCTTCCTAATTGACAGCGTGGAGGATAGTATTCTCTCTTTTTTGGATCAACCTCAATTTCAAATATAAAAAAAACATCTTGTATAGATTCTAATATACTTTCCTATAGTTTAGATTGTGTTCAACCTTATAATTCTCCATTGTTGAGCCACTGTGAGCCAGAGGGTTTTTGTTGTTGTTGTTACTGTGTGTGTTTTTTGCCATATCAGTTAGATTCGTGGTAAGGAATACAGAAGCATGGTCTAATATTTCTCTTGTGTTTACCTGACATGTTAACACATATTGAAGTAAAGGAAACAATACAAAATACTAATACTAATACTAATACTAATACTAATACTAATACTAATACTAACAACAACAACAACAACAACAACAACAACAACAACAACAACAACAACTGAAAGCAGCTGCGGCTACTTAATACTATTTTTATATATAGAAGTACCTATAAAAATCTGATTCAGTTACAATGGAGTGAAAAAAAGGATGCCTTTGTTGCTCCTTCCCTATATCACCATTTTGATTTTTCTCCCAGCACTGATCATTTGTGATCTTGACAATCTTGTACCCTAACCTACCTCGCTGTTAGGCAATTAGAGGGGGGAAATGAAGGTTTTTTTAAACTTCTACATCCTTCACTGTAATACCTAAACAGCCCCATCAGTGCTATTCCTTCCTTCTTTCCTTCGTTATACCACAAGTAATGACCATTTTACCAAAAATGTAAATTTCTGTTCCTCCAAGAGTTTACAGTTGACCTACAAGCAAGGAGTTAAATAAGCTTGGGTATAAGAAAGCTATAGAATCACAATTTTGATGTTAAAATGCCATTTGTAATCATGTATTCTTTTGGTTTGGAGGAGTGGCCGAGATCTTGATTTGCCCACTGGAACTAGATTTACCGTATCTATACATAAAAATAATGAAGCTTTCCTCACGCAACTGCATCAGCCCAAGCCCAGCTCAGCCACATTGATGCATAATGAAATTTGAAATATTTATATATTTATTTATTTATTTATTTATACCTCCCATCTGGCAGCCAAGGCCACTCTGGGCGGTTTACAACAAATAGACAAGCAACACAATAACAAAATAATACAACATCAATACATTTGGGGGCACAAATCAAATATCATAAAGTGCTATGAGAACAAAAATACAATACAATAAATTTCGGTTAAAAGCATAAAAATAAAAAAGACAAGAGGCATGGCGGTGTGATGGATGTTATATTATTGGGCACCTGTTTTTTCATGTTGTTGTTTGTTCAGGGAAGTCCTGCTTAAATAGCCAGGTTTTTAATAGCTTTTTGAACATGCCCAGTGAAGGGGCAGAAGGATGTGGTACAGTTGGAGCTAGGAATAATGAAATTGAAATTAATGTCAGTGAAATTAATTTGCCACCCACCATTTGTTACATGATTTTTAAAAATGAGTTAAAATTTTATTTTAATTGTTTTAACAGCAACAGTGTTCATGTTCTGACAAATTATTAGGAGTTTACTCATTTTAATTCTTTACTTTGGGGATAATTTGGAGAGTTGTGGCCATTTTAAGTAATTTTCATTCGTTTTAAGAATTAATGCATTAACTAACATGTTACTATGGACATCACTAATTAATTTTAAAATATTCCGTAAAATAATTAGGGCTGTTGTAGTGGTATCAGTGGATAAAATTCCATGGTGGACTACCCACCTGATTGCTAGCAGGATAGAAGGTAAAAGGGACAGCCTGTTCTGTATATTTTTGTCCTTCCGTCTCTTTTCCTCTTTATCTCATTCATCACAATCGTTTAACCACACCAGCTCAGGGCCTATTTTGAATTAGGGAATGCAGGAACAGGGATCATCTGGATGTTGACCCTCCAACATCCTACAAGGTCCTAAGTGTGTCCTGTTTCATTTGTATTGTATCTGTATTTTATAAGTTTCCATAAAGGCTCCTCACAAGTTCATTCTTTGGTCCACCAGCTTTTAAAGAACTTGCTGCAAAATGAGGTTGCTATCATTTTTCTTAGATGACCAGGGATTTAAACCTAAGTCTCACTTTCTTTCTCTCTAGTTCTCCTCTGGGGCCAGAATCCTTCCCATTCTAGGTGGGATGTAAAACTCCTCCTGCAGAGCTCTGTGAATGCTTGGCTTGTTATTGCACTGGCCAGCAATCACCTTCATTGCATTACAGGGGGCTTATGGGGCTGATACCTCCCAGTGGAACTTCCAAGAAAGCACCACAGCTTGCATCACAAAGCACTGAGTGACTGAAGCGGATGTAGAGAATCCAGGGCCTGGATTTCAAGGGAAGAGCAGCAGCCCTTTGAAAATTCATCAGAACAGAAGGATGCCACTGTGGCACCCTGTGACAAAGCAGTATGAACATCTGGAAAGCACGAGGAGGCTGCACAGAAGAAAGCTGAGGGCATAAACAATAGGTTGCTCACTTCTGGTCTAGTTGTTAGCCAAAGGTATTTGTGAGTTGTCACTTCTCTTACTAAAAGAGAATTTCCTGTTTTTAATTAACAACAATAGTCTCTCCCGTGTATTTGTCAACATGTTTTTGTACTCCAGAAGGAGATGCTGAGGAGCCCATCAATTGAATGTAAACTCATAGCTAGAGTATCACCTTGCTTTCTTGTGCCCCGGCCTCCTCCATGTCCTTTTCTCTTGCTTTTCCTCTTTTGCCTTTTGCCTCCATGGCCACTACAGCGACCGCCTTTTCTGCTGCGGTGTCTGTGGTATCGTCGGAATCTTGACATTTTCTTTTTATCTTACATCTGTGTGCTGACTTTTTGCCCCAGATAGAGACAGATGCCTGATTTGGTGGATAGTGTTGATCTGCCTCAGATGAGGTACTGAAGGCTAACATTTCCTTGTGGTCCAGAGGCCACCAATTGTGACATAGAAGTGACTCTACACTACATCACAATGGTCCACCCATGGAGTGCTGTGCTACCCCTTGATTTCTACAGTCTTAGAAACATTTAAAATAATTATAACTACTGTTATCTTTTGTTATCAACATTCAGCATTCCTATTCTATTCATCCTGGATAATTTGGTACAAGGGATATCCAGAAATAGTGCATTTTAGGATGTCATCTGGAGACACTTACATGGCTGATTCCTCTTTTACAAGCATCCAAACAAAGAGGCAGAGCCATGCAATTGCAGCCAGGTAAGAGAAAACCTAGCTCATGTCCATTACGCCCAGAGCTTTGGAACAATGGCTGAAATCCTGTTGCACAGTTACGCAAAGAAGGTAACTTTGGGATGAAAATTGCCATAAGTTAAGAAATTGCTGGAGACATTATGAGTTGTGAGACTCAGGAAAAATATGTGAAAGCCACTATAATCCTGTGCAACTGTATCAGACATCACAGGTCAACAACTTGCAATACAAGAAGTAATGCACTGTTACATTTTAACATATTACCCCAGCCTAAGGGAAATTAGATTGCTGCTAATTAAAGAATCCTTTGCTTTAGTTCCTCACTGTTTAAAAATAATTTCATTGTGCATGTAACTTCACAGACACATATATTGTGACCTGGAATTGAAGTGGGGATACTTTAATCAATTCAATCTAATTCAATCAAGGAGGATTTTAACAGTGAGGAACTGAAGTGGGGGACTCTTAAATTATTGGCAATCTGCCAGTACTGATGATGTCATTTCCTTACACAGGTGTAATGTATACAAGAGGATTTTGACCATTATATTAATAATACCATCATGTAGTTTAGTCTCTAGGTAACACTGGATTTCCTTTCTGTATTCCAGGAGTTTCAAGCAAGAACACTTACAAATGTATGCACCTAGCTTTTGAATGCCCTATCATCATGAAGAAAATATGAGTATCAGATTATTTTCCCCCTTTTGAATTATACTCAAATGAACGAATATATGCATCTAAAGTTCCATAACTTTATAAAACATGCACAAGCACCTCTGAGTCCAGTGGTTCCCAAACTTAGCATCCCTAATGTGCTTGGACTACAAATTCCATTGTCAGGCTTCTGGGAATTGTAGCCAAAGAACATCTGGGGTTCCAAGTTTGGGAGTCAGTGTTTTAGCCAAGGGGGGCGGGGGGAAATATGTAAAAGCCACTATAATTCTGGGCAAATGTATCCGACATCACAGGTTAACAGTCTTCAACTAGAAAAGCAATGGTGAGTAATCAGATAAAATTATGCAAACAAATTGGCTTAATTCCCTTCCTCTAGCCCTCAGAAGGAAATTATGGAGAACAGACATTTTTGTCAAGAATCAGGATATCTGAGGAAAAGAGACACACATGACCTATAATCTTAATATTATGGCTTGGTGCCACTTCTTCGTCCTACTCCAAAGAAAAGGGGGCTGTGCAGAGGAGTTACATCTGTGTTATTTCAGTCATTTTAAATAAGCATCTCAGCTGCTGTGCTGGGTGGGCAGAGATTGATCTGATTCCTCATGCTGGGAGCTGTAAGCCAAAACATCTGGAAGGCCAAAAGTTTCCCTTCTCTTGATTTAAGCTATACCTCCACCTGTATCTCTAAGCCTCCAGTGACCTTCCAAAAAAAGGTCCAAGCCCCGGTAAGCCTTGCACTCCTTGAACACCTCACCATTCCAATAAATGGGAACAAGGGAAACATAGAACAGGGTGAACATTAAGTAAACCTGGTCTGTGGCAATGTGTTCTGTTGAGTTTCTCCTGGCTTCCCATAGATACACAAAAGCTTGTTTTCTGCCAAGAATCCTGAGATGTTTTCATTCCTCGCTTCTTGTAATGCAACAGAAGACGTGCTCTGTTGGTGCTATGATACACAGCAGACCAAGAAACTGTTATTCACAACTGCTGCTCCATTAAATGAAAGCTGTGTTAGCAAAAGCATTTTTTTTCCTCTTAGGAAGGTAGATTTTGGAGGCTGTTTGACCACTTCAGACAAATACTGAACTCTGAACTAAGCTGAGCTGATTCAGATCAATTCAGTTCAGCCCTGAAGCAAATTGGATCAGCTTGGTTCATATCTGGAGTCACCAATTGCACCATCTCAAGTTATTCTCACCAATTCAGAAGAATCCAGGGGCCAGGGATTTGTCTGCAACAGCATAGCATAAGGCAAGTACCATGATGGGGTGATATTATTGGATTACAATAATATCACCTCATCATGGTATAGTGTAGACCTTAGCTATGGTTTCTAGTTCCTGATGAGTAGCACTACAGTGAGCAAAAGGCACAAGATATCTGTTCTAGTGCCACACAGGCTCTGGAAGCAAAGCATAAATACTTCAGCAGGTTTGTGTCTGCTAAATAATGGTAAGATTAGGGCTGTATTTCTACACACATTCACCTGGGAAGTGTCTCATCTTAGTAGATTGTCCAAGGGAGTCCTCTTTTAGGTTTCATACCCAGTAAGGACTTTGCAATTGGAGTGTGCTGGATGATCATACCCTACTGAATAATATTCATTCTGATAATGCTGGAAATGATGGGAGTTGTAGCCCAAAATATGTCAGGAGAGTGCAAAGTCAGAGAAGATTGTGATAAGGTATGAATGTTGCTGAAACACCCAAACAAACTAGAGAGGTGGGGATCCACTTGTGTGCAGTTTGGATCACTCAGATGCTTTTCTTACAGTTACAGGGAAAGGCCAAACCACAGCTGAGATGGGAAATGTTTATTTTTGGACAACATCTCCCAGAATCCCACAGTGGCCTTTCTGTTTGTGGCATTATGGGAGCTGTAGTCCATAAAACAAGTGTTTATCATCTCTGAGCTACAGGATGGTCATAGTTTTATTAAGACCAGCCAAGTTTACAAAGCCATGCACAAACATTCAGGTCCTCTAGAGCAGTGGTTCCCAACCTTGGGTATTCCAGGTGTTCTTGGACTGTAATTTTCAGAAGCCTTCAGCACTAACTGTGCTGGTCAGTGTTTCTGGGAGATGCAATCCAAGAACACCTGGGTTACCCAAGGTTGGGAACCACCTTTCTGGAAGTATCAAGCTCAATGTTAAATGAATGAGGTGGGCAGAGAGTGGGCCATTAAGTTGTTGTCCCACTGCAAATCAGCTATGTAAGTAATTATAGATAACTCCTCAGCAACATCAGCTTTCCACACTTTCTACAATAAAACCACACCAGGTCCTCATTGCATAAAGAATGATTGCCCATGAATCTCAAAACTAGGCACATCAACTGACACCATCTTCCATTGCTGAGTTCTTTTCAACTTTATGATTCTATTGAATGCATATGGAGCAACTCTACTGTCAACATGAGTGTCTGGCAGACGTTTATTTAACAGGTTGCTATGGGACCATGAGGATCTCACATTTGATTTTGAGATAAACAGGGACTTTATTTTTAGCTTTTCATGCAATGTTGACTTGATTACATCAGAGGAAAAGGAAAGACATCAGCAATAACTGAGGATAAGGAGTTCAATGCTATTTTTATCTGGGAGTGCTAACTGTGCGACTTCCTCATGTTGGCCAAGTTATCAAGATGACCTATACAAGCCATCGGAGGCAGCAGTTAATTCTTATCATAAAGAAAACCATCCTGCTGATGACTGTGGAATACAAGAGAAGATTTAAAGGAGGTCCTGGATAACTCAAATAATATGTCATGGAATCTCTTAATCTTGCTTCATTTTAATTAATTGCTCATTTTCTTTACAGTCTGGGATTTTATTGCATTTATGACTGTGAACACGTGCGGACCTGCATAGTATTCATTTGTTGATGTATGTGTGTGTCTATGTCCACATGCACACGCTTACAGACTTGTGCAATTTCAGGCCTGCTAACAATGGATGTAAGCTTTGGGACTGAAAATGTTCTATATCCCTAACTTATATAAATTGGTACCACCATATTGACAGGCAGACATCTCAGTGGTCCTGAGTTTGTGCAAATCACATGGTGTCCATTCCTTCCTTCTACAACTGCAGCATAGCTGCAACATAGTATTAAGGGAGCTGAGTAGTTTGTTTTGAAAGTCACTGTTTGTTCTGGACATGGCCACAATCTTCCTATATTACTTTGTTGAATTCTTGCAGACTCTTTGGAAAATGAGCCAGATGAAAGCTACGATTAGAATGTACAAACTGGGGGCAGTTTATGAGGGTTGAGCCCAAAAAGGAATTAGAATGGGTTTGCTCTATGATCATATTCAGCTTTAAGACCTGTGTGACAGGCAGGTACAAAATGGTCCCTTGCATGCTGGGAAAATATATGTCTGCTGCAGTTGGCTGGCAAAACAGGAAGAATTTCAGTTCAGTTCATCTTTGAAGAACTTGTCAAAATTTACTAATTCCTGCATATTCAGGACAAAATGAATTTGAAGTATATGTAACTTGAATGTGGGCAAAAACAGTAGTGGCCTTGTTGTGGGAGACCCCACCTGTTCGTTTGCTCGTGAATAATTCTAATCACCTTCACGGGCAGCTATTGTCACAGCATTATGAACAAAAATGGAGAAAGTTACTTGGGGGTAATCCTACAGCCAGTATGGCAGTAGTGGTGGGATTCTGGCAGCTACAGTCCCAAAAAGCAACTTCTCATTTCTGATCATGAAGACACTGTAGTGAAACAGGCCTCTTTGATATATGAAAATGAAGTTTTCTTCTCCTTTCTTTCCCAACATTGACCTGAACAGCAGTGTTTCTCATGCTTTGGTCGTCCAGATATTTTGGACTTCTAACTCCCAGGAGCTTTTGTCAACATGCTCAATGCTCAGGGATTCTGGGAGCTAATATTCAGAACTTCTGGAGCGCCAAAGGTTGAGAACCATTGCTCAGGAGGGATGTTAATGTCAGCATTCCCTCAGCTATCCCTGGACATGATCTTGTCAGGAGGGGGGAGCTTCTCTGGAGAGTTTCTGATTTCATGGAATAAACCCAGTGCCCTCTCAGTAAGACACAAACATCCCGCTAGACCTTTGGGCTGTGTTCAAAGTCTTGGGCTGCAGAAAAGCGAGCCTTCCTCCTTCTTTGTGGACTGTGACCAAGAGTAACACTGCAACAGAGAAGAGTGTCTCAGTGTGCTTAATCTTCCGTGAGAGATCAATAGAACAATAGGTGAAACAGAATCCTCCATTGGGCTCACTGTTTGTTTGCTTGCTTGAAAAATGGCAACCTTCTGAACTCACATAATTCTGACTCAGAGAATGTCCATTTTGTGAAACATAACAAGTAGAAATCAAATGATAATGTACACCCTTGCTAGACTGCCGGGCTAAATCCGCTGCTTTCAGCCTGGCAGTCGAAAAGGAGAAAAAGCTTGTTATCCTTCTGGTGTCCCTATGCATGTAATCAGACTCCAAAAGGTGACACTACACCAAAAACATCTTCTTCGTGTTTTTCTTTCCGTTCTCATCCAATTTCATGAAAAAAAGAAAATGCTACAGAATACAGTCTGCAAGAAAATATGGGTGAAAATCTTGTGACTGCTGTATAGGCTTCTTGCTCTTATCTTAGTTACAAGGGAACAGGACATTTGTGTATGACAGTCTCTGTGGCAGCCTGCAGCTCCCCTGATTTCCCACCCTTCAGTTAAAGGATAGAGGAAGGCATCATGAGGGATGTCCCCCCACAGAAGCATTTCGAGTCCGGAAATGTGTGCAAATGGGGTGGCTGCAGAACTATGGAGAGGCCTTCTTGAAAATACTGGCAGCTGCAGACGCCTGCTGGACAGGCAAGGTAGGAAGAGGGGTTTCACCTGCATAGCTCCCAGAGTGCGGCATATCTCTAATTGATTAATTTCCACTCCTGTGACTTGTAAGATGGGTATGAAGGTAGATCTTTTTAAATTATGTTGTTTAATTTATTGTGATGATTTTAACTCTTTGTAAATGTAATTGACTTTAAGGGTTTTTGTGATCGCACTTGGCTTTGATTTTAAAGATTCTATAGCTAAATGTGTGCACTGTTTTATTATTACTGTAAACTGCATTAAGCACTACCTAGAAGTGGAAAGGAGAGGTCTACATGGAAAGAGGAGGAGAGGAAAAAGACAGCACCATGGCATCTCTCGATACACAATTGGTGCAAAATAAAATAAAATAAAATCTAAACAAATTCTGGAGTGAAGTGTTTTGTTGTTATTTTGATAGAGAAGGAAACTTTCACGCAATTCAGCTCTTCAGAACTAAATACATGAAAGGTGCGCTAAACATATGAAAAAAGGAGAACTAGCTACTCCATCCCCTATGCCATCCCCTTGGTCATGTGAGGCAACAGATCAGAAAAGGAAAACATTCACCAGTCCAGATGCACAGGTGTAAAATGGGCTTGACAGTAGTACATGTCCTGGGCACCTGAGATTAAGAAGGATATCGACCTATTGAATGTGTCCAGAGAAGGGCAGTGAGGATGGTAAAGGGCCTGGATATTAAGCAGTTGACGAACAGTTGAAGAACAGTTGGAGATGGTTATATTTAGCACGGAGAAAAGAAGACTGACAGGCAATATGAAAGCGATCTTCAAATATTTGAAGGGTTGTCACAGGCACAATGGATCACGCTTATTTTCTATAGCTCCAGATGGAAACAATAAAGGCTGGCATAGAGAAAGCTTTGCTGAGCAGATATTACATCAACGATGGAGAAACATTGCTCCAGAAATAACTCCCTCCCCCTCCACCCAATCTGGCGAACCAGAACCAGGAAAAATTCTCAACCACCGTTTCACTTGACAGGGGAGACAGGACTTTACATGCAAGGTCAAAAGAAAGTACACTGGCAACAATGAGCATTTTGTTTCTCTTCTCTGAAGCTGAAATGCTTGGCACACATGGAAGGCCACACCAGCACAGATGCTTTTCAGTCTCTTAAGTGTTGGGAAGCCTGGGAGGAGGGAGTTATCTGACATAAAATATATATATTTTAGAACTCCAGTTGATATTTTTGCAAACCTCAGTGGCAGGAAGCTTATTTCACACTCTTAAAGACTTAACTTCAGCCACAGCAAATTTTGAACGGATCATCCACAGAAAATTTGACATGACTGCTGGCAACAAGTGCTGATACAGCACTTTGGGTGCAAAATGTGTTACTATTTTTGATACAGAACTGAGCCATTTAACTAAAAGCATGAGAGTTTCACACAGCAACAATTTTGTAGACCCCAGAATTTAAGGGTAGAAACAGATATACAGTCATGTGACAAAGAAAGTACACCCTCTTTGACTTCTATAGTTTTCTGTATCAGGACAGAATAAAAATCATCTGGTCCTTAGCAGGTCTGAAAATTAGGTAAATACAACCTCAGATGAACAACAATACATGACATATTACACCATGTCATTATTTATTTAACAAAAATAAAGCCAAAATGGAGAAGCCGTGTGTGAAAAACTAAGTACACTTTATGATTCAATAGCTTGTAGAACCACCTTTAGCAGCAATAACTTGAACTAATCATACTGTGTATGACTTTATCAGCCTCTCACATCATTGTGGAGGAATTTGGGCCCACTCTTCCTTACAATGTTGCTTCAGTTCATTGAGGCTTGTGAGTATTTGTTTACGCACAGCTTTCTTAAGGTCCCGCCACAGCATTTCAATCGGGTTGAGGTCTGGACTTTGATTGGGCCATTGCAATCTTGATTCTTTTCTTTTTCAGCCATTCTGTTGTAGATTTGCTGGTGTGCTTGAGATCATTGTTCTGTTGCATGACCCAAGTTTGGCCAAGCTTTAGCTGTCAGACAGATGGTCTCACATTTGACTCTAGAATACTTTGGTATACAGAGGAGTTCATGGTCGACTCAATGACTGCAAGGTGCCCAGGTCCTGGGGCTGCAAAACAAGCCCAAATCATCACTGTGCTTGACAGTTGGTATGAGGCGTTTGTGTTGATATGCGGTGTTTGGTTTTTGTCAAACGTGATAAGTCTGTGAGACCTAAAATATATGTGTTGGAAAAGCATTATTCAGGCAGACCTTCGTGTTTGATAAATCAGATTTCAAAGGAATACGTTGTATACATCCAAAAAAAAAAAAAAAAAACAATCAATAAGCAAAGCAAGCTCATCTGCAAATCCCTGGTGAGAGAAGCTCCTGCATACAATCAACCCTTAAGAATTTTCCTCCAGTAATGATGGGTTGTTTCAACCTCTGTTTCTCTTTGCATATCCAGCCATCACTTCCATTTGGGTCGTGGTCAGCTGCGTGGGGAAGTTGGGCTGGCCTGGCGGGGCTCCTGCCCAGATTCGTGCACCGCCACCGAAGAAGGACCCCCCCCCCCAAGCAACACTTGGAGCCTGGTTCGTGGCCCAACCAACCTGGGGTGCAGGTGGAGGAAGGGAATCTATACCACTGTGACATCGTGCTTCATCGGTAAAATGAATACGAAGTGCCCATGTCTAATTACGTTTTAAAAGTAACTTTAAAGCTGTGCTTTTCACACAAGTGTTTTCTCTCAAACTGATTCGTATAGAGTTAATGTGAATCAGTTTGGGAGGAAAAAGCATTTGTCCAAAAAGCACAGCTTTAAAGTTCCCTTTCAAAATATGAAAGGGAACACAAACGAAAGGGAACACAAATGAAAGGGAACACAAACGCCTCATACCAACTGTCAATTCAAAAATGCCTCATCATGGCATTGAGGGCAATGGAGTCATTGTAGCAGTTTTATTAAAAGCAAGCACATCAGTAAGGGAAGGTCATCTTTAGCCTTTTTATGATTCACCAGTGAAAACCCTGCTAGTTACTGCTGTCAGCTTAATGCCATTGGCATACATTTTATTGGCAAATAGCTCCAAGTGAAGAAATGACTATAGGCATTTGCTGTTGTGGGCCCAGTCATGCTAACTTCTTAACTTGTGACAATTTGCTAGCAAGATTTACACCAGTTTCATTACTTTGGCATAAACTCTCAGTAGGATTTTAGGCTGATACTTTGTTCTGTTATTGCTAGATTGCTCTCCTTTTGCTTTCTCTTTCCCTCTCCTTTCTTCCCTTGTAGGCTATTATAAACTGGAATAGAGTTCTTTCTGTGTGGAGGGGGGTAGCTGGCGAGTTTGCTGCAGCTGCTTTTTTATTCCTTCTGATAGCTGACTAATATTTCTCTTTGTTCTGATAGTCCTTCTTGGCGCAGGGGTCTAGCCGCATTCAACAAGACCCACTCACTCAGTGGGTTTACCTTAACTGAGACTAACAATTGGATTCAGCCTTGTGTTTTTAAATTATATTATATTTATGTAAACTGCTTGGAGATTTCATTATACCATTTGGTACATGAATGCTACATGCAAATAAATAAATAAATAAATAAATAGTTCTTTAGAGAAGTGATTTTCTTCAGGACTGCAACATGGGGAAAAAAGAGATGAATTTCTCTCTCCATATCAATTCTGATCCAGTTAATTGCTAACCATTACTCCTTGTCAGACTAGGACTCTGGAGACCCAGGTTTGAATCCCTGCTCAGTCATGGGAATTCACTGGAGGAATGGAACTATGGTAAAGTCACTCCTTATATATTACACTTACCTTGAAAGCCCTATTAAGGTCACTGTAAGTCAGTTTTTACTTGACAGCACATAACTAGCTAACTATTACCTCTTGCATTTTTGAAAAACCTGCAAGTGAAATGCAGATATGTATTTAATAACATATATGTTTTGCCCCTTTGACTGTTGGGCACAACCCTGTTATGTAAGTACAGGAGAGAAAACTCCTACACACACACACACACACACACACACACACACACACACACGTGTTTTTTCTCTCTTTCTTTACATTTTTTTTAATCATAGAAATAAAAATTAAATAGTTTTCTCCACTCTGTTTAAAGTAAGCAATGTTATAGCTTCTCCTTTCCTCACATACATAAGGCTCCATTAACAATCCAACCATTTGTTCATCAGAATTTCATGTCCCTGACTGAACAAATACTGCATTGGCTCGTTCATCTAAAGTGGTACCCATAAAAGTCTTGGCAGAGGTTTCATATTTTTGTTCCTTCATAAACTCTTTAAATTACAGTTTGTGCAGTGGAGTCTCCCTAATCAGACTTCAACAGAACTTTCTTTTATTGTGAAGGAAAAGCAGAAGGAGAAGGGAATTTATGATCAATCGCTGGTACCTTTTTTTATTTTTAACAAAGAGATATCAGCTGGAATCAATAGGATCAGATAGATCTGGGCATATTTATAGCAGTTAAGCAGAACTGAGGGATGCCTTCCTACATAAGAGTATGCAGATTGTTGTAATCAGGGGCTATAACATGAGCTTTTTAAATATTCTGCTGTTCGTGATTTTCCATGCATCAGTTTAGTCTGTGTCAGACTTCTTAAACGTGTGGATTGCCTAGATTAACAAATCTGTGGATCATATATATAAGCAGGGGGGGGGAAGCAAAGTGTGGTGCTTATATATTGCCCCACAGTGCTTAAAGCTCTCTCTGGATGGTTTACAATTTAGTTATGCAGGCTATACACTGCCCCACCAACCCACCAGCAAGCTGGGTACTCAGTTTATTGGTCTCAGAAGGATGGAAGTTCGAGCCCAGGATCAAACTTAGGTTATGTGAGCAGTCTTGACTGCAATGCTGCAGTTTAACCACTGTGCCATGAGGCTCCATAAAACAAACCTCAGTGGAAGAAGAAAAGGTTCAAAATAGGTACATACCATGGTTTAACTGTCATGTGTGGATCAAGCTACTCTTATGTTTTCTCTTCACCAACAGAGAGAAATGTGTGATGAGGGACTGGTTGCTAAAGGTTCAAATAACAGTTTTATTTACTGTAAAAATAGTAATTTTTACTGACCTTTTGGAAAAATGTTTGATAATAGCTATTAGGCAGAGTGAGGCAGATATCTCAAAAGCCAAATGCTGAGGAGTACAGTATTGGCAGCTTCCCATCTGTCTTTGCTGAAATGCGGCCCATTCCCCTGTTTGAGGAGGCAAAGCTGTGTGTACTCCACCGGGTCAAGGCAGATACAAAGTTTAGCATGTTATTAGCACATGAAAGTAGGTTGGTTCTTCGGGGACCAAAATATCCTCAAAGCTTCATATCTAAGTGTCGCGGCTCCGTCTTTGAGGCTTTTATTTTATTCTTGGCCCTCACAAAGACCCAAGCTGCTTCTTCCTCCTCACGCTGCCACCAGATGTTTTTAATTAAACATCAATCAATTCCGGGACACACAAGTTATCAAACGCATTCAGTTTATTGATAAGGGTGGGGTTAATGATTGGTTGGAAATAACAGTGTCAATCACAGGAAGTAACTCATGTATATTAACTTGGGTTTATTTAATTCCTTCTATTAATTCAATCTATTTCCCAATCTCTGATCTCTCATCTATCTCAATCAATCCCCTTCTCAAACCTCTGATCTCAATCACTCCTTTTCTCAAACCTCTCTCTTGATCTCCCTTCAGACTCCTCCTTTTGTACCCCTCCTTCTTTCCTGACTCCGCCTTCCGTCTTCCTCATTGGCTCTCCTGCCAAGGTTCCACTGTGACGGATAGGTGACGACTGGGGTAACCGCTACACTAAGCAATCAACATGGAACTGAAATCTATGTTTAATTCCTGATCTTTTCTTTGTTCATCTAAGAAGCACCACAGTGCTATTAATAAATATGTGAGATTTTTTTTTTTTTTTTGCCCACTAACAGGCAACATTGAGAGCATTAGAGGCAGCTAACACTGAGTCTTCCGTAATGCGTATTGAGGAGCACAGAATACCTTGAGCTGAGAGAGTGCGGCTGCACGGTCAAATACCATAGAATTTGTTCAACTTATAAAACAGGTGAATTTAAAGTCTATTTTACTGACTGCACAATTTGAATTGGTATAGCTCCTTTTGACCCCAATGTCATTTTTCTCTCTGTTGCTGGTTGGGGGGGGGGGGCTTCTGCTTTTTCAAGCCAGGATGATTTGAACAAGGTTTTTCCCATGGAGTAGTTGTGATATGTTCTTGTAAAGAGGGAGGCATGTCTGTAAGTGGTGTTTTGGTGATTTAGACAGTTGGGCTGTGATGTTTGGGGGAAGGCTGCAAAAGCAAAGGACTGTGAATTTAATGTGGGGAATCGGGTGCTAGTCCTGAATCCTGTCAGCTCATATGGGAAGGCCCTTTGGTTGTGAAGCAAAAGCCTAGTGCAGTTAATTACTTAACTGACAAGTCTGAAAGTGTGATTAAAATCACATTCACATTCCCCTCCATTACTCTTTCCCCTTACTTTCAAGTAACGCATGCAGGAATCACCTCATCTCTGTTGCATGTGGTTTTAAACTACTGGCATCATAAACTGTGACCAGAGATGAGGTAGTTCCTGTACGCATTACTTGAAAGTAAGTGAAAAAATAACAGATGGGAAGGGGAAGGTGGTGATCCCTGTTATGGAATCATTCTGATGTATGAATTATAATGTATTTTGCAAAGTTACTATTCAAACTTTTGATGTTCTGTACTCTTAGACTGTGAAACATCTTTCTGTGTTATTTTTCTGTTGAAAAGCTTTTGAGAAGTGTAGTAGTCTGACGTTTTAAATGAGAAAATGGCTTCACACCAAACCATAAAAGAATCAGCAGAGGTGGGATCAGAGGAAGGAAAGAATGAAGGGGGGACTGTAGCCTGGAACATCAGAAAGACAAGCCATTCCCTCCACCTCCTGGTTCTTTTGGATACACGTTTTCCTATTCTTTTGGGAGGCCCCTGCTGTATCCCAATGAAGATTGGTCATAAAACAAAACAAACTGTTTTACAAGCCCGATAGACCCAGCCAGGATAGTCAGTGGTAAGAGCTGATGGGAGCTGAGTGAACAACATCAGGAAAACCACTTATTCTCCACCCACCCACCCCTGTACTTTTGGGGGTGTAAAATAAGAGCATTTAAAAAAAAAAAAGACAATCCCAATCAGGCCAGTTTGGGAGCAGGTGATTTGGGAAATCTTTTTTGCTCATTCCATCATGTAAAAGTCCAGACTAGGAGAAATCCTCAGCCCTTTTTGCCAACAGGAAACAGCCAACTGTTCTGTTTATGAAACAAAGCAAAGTTTTCCTCAATGCCATTCCATACTAGACCATTCCACAGGTTGGTAGTGCATTCCATAGGCCATATACCTGTAGATATGTCCAGTCCACATGTCCATATGCCTGGTGTACCCTTATATCTAAAAGCTGGACCTAATTAACAGTGTTCATATAACTTCATGTTGGTGCTTATGGAATGGAAGGACCAGCCACAGGTGCTTTCATGCTCCAAAAGTTTTATATTCTTTGGGGAGGCTCCTTCTGTATCCCCCTGAAGACTGATCACAAAACAAACTGTTTTCCAAGCTACAGGAGATTAGAAAAGCTTGCGTGGTGACAATCAGATTTCTTTGAACACCTAAAGTACTGCTATTTCTGACAACAAACTCTGTAGCACCTAGTTCAACCAACATTTTGTTCGAGGCTCCTTAAAACTGGCCTGCTGCCTTCAGGTGTGGTGGGATATCTTTTCTCACTGTGAGTTTTCAAGAAAAGTTCAACTGTTGGATTAGTCAACCCCTGCACATGGGATGGAAAGGGGTGTTGATTTGTTCTTTGCCAATGGCACCAGAATGACTTCAGGTTGTGTTGGCATTTAGACCCAAGGTGAGTCAGTACGTATATAACCAAGTACAGGAGGTACAACCTGACAGAAGGCTGATCCAGGCTTTGTTTCTTTATTTCTACAGAGTTCAGAGTTCATTCGTAGGGTGCCTGAGATGAGAGGAGGCCCTTTTACCAGGCCTTCTCCTGTCCTATCCACCTTCCATTGAGCCCTGGGAGGGACATTGTGTCTGAAATGTTTTGAGCCATGGAGGACCTTCGCCACCACCCTGAAAGCAACCCCGCTCCTCTAGAAGGTCCTTTGGGACCTGAGCACCTATGTAAAGAAATAAACCATAAAAAGGGAAAATTCCAGTTCATCTATTTAAAAGCTCTCAACCTGCTTGTTAACAAAACTGTGCAGCACAAGAAATGATGAGTGATTGGAAAGGGCAATATTCTGTGAACTTTTTTAATTGTATACTTGGATAAGCCCTAATTGACTTTGGGAACTCAGCTGGCTCACTGCAAGAGCAGCTAGAGCTGGAATGGGGCACAACTGGGGAAGAATTCCTCCATCAGCCCCACATAGGTGAAGGCTGATCATACAACACCTTGGCTTAGCCGTTCTCCTGTGTTTCTCTCAGCAGTTACTATTAATAGCCATGTTTGAAAACACTGCAAGCATTGATAATGATATTCTGAGCATTAACACCACCCACCTGAGGAGAAGGGTGGCAGCTTCTTGCTAGAAGCCAGTGAGAAGAGGTTTACTAAAAGGAATACTGAACACCCAACTTGCCAACGTGTGTTAGCCTGAGGAAAATATGGAAATGAACCCACCCCCCCAAAAAAATGGGCTTCAAGCTGTCTGAAGGCTCCAGACACTTGAGGAATGCTATATTTCTGAAGTCTAATCTGAACTGTCCTGATCCACATCTCCTGGTCTAATCCAAATGTCTTCCTTCTGATTCCACAGTGAGGGAAAGAATCAATGTTAACTGAAATATCCATATTTTGAGATAACACATATTTATTAACATGCATTTTGAATGGCCCTGAAATGTCACATTGGAACCATTATTAAGCAGCGTATTGATTAGACTGAGAAGCAAAGACTTCGGCAATCAAGACTTAAATACCCACTGAGTCCTTAAGTTCACTGGATGGCTTGGGTCAGTTACCCTTCCTCAGCTTAACCTACTTCACAGGGCTATTGTGAAGATAAAATGAGGATGAGGCAAGAGGGACTGATTTGGGAGAAATTACACAGCCAGAACTTTAAGCGTTCCCCCCACTTGGATGTGAAATACAACATTTAGGTTGTTCTCACAGATTAGAAAAGTTAATTTGGGGCGGGGGTGGGTCTAAAAGTTCCAGAATCACATACCACTAACTGTGGGATTCTAGGAATTTAAGTCTGAAAAAGTCACTCTTCCAACCTCTCTTGTACTGTTGAGTGTGTCTTAAAACTTAGTTTTTCCTGGTCATGTTTTTCAGACTCACTGGCTTTGGAGGAAATACTTGAAAGATAAATAGTTGTATGCTCTCTCTCTCTCTCTCTCTCTCTCTCTCTCTCTCTCTCTCTCTCTCTCTCTCTCACACACACACACACACACACACACACACACACACACACACACACACACACACACACACACACACACACACACACACACACATCCCTGAAGTTGCAGTCACGACTCTTGCAGAGATTCCCCCAAGAGATAAGCAATTGTTGATGCAGACCAAGTACCGGTCTAATGTATCTCGGTCACAGAGTCCATGTACGAGATGAAGAGCCTGATAAGGCAGAAGTTATTCTGTAGACAAAGGCAAGAGCCAGTATCCTAGAATACTGCAACAGAAACATGAAAATTTATGAAAGAGAGAGGGAAAGAGAGGGAGAGGCGCAGAGGAAAAGTTATTTTAGTCCTGCCAGTGGCACTTTTTTATCAGATAGAGAAGAATATAAAACAACTGTTAAGTCAAAGATGTTCTCAGTCATCTGTATTGTTCTTCTGAGCTGTGATTTCACTTGGGAACAAGTTAGTGTCATAAATGAAAATGCTCCTTGCTACACCTTATATTTATTGCACGCAAACAAGCCACATCCACACACTTGCCAGCTAACGGCACATTTCAGGGTTGTGCAATGAACACTTGAATGTTCATTTGAACATTCAAGTTCAAGTGAACTTGAATGGAACTCAGGAGAGTGCAGTTGTGACATGGACACATTTTCCTCTCATCATTCTGGCAGTACCTTGTGCCTTTGACACTGGAATGTCCAGGTTCAGCAGATGGAAGATTCCTCATCACTGAGTCTCCATGCTTTACAAAGCTTTACCTGCCAAGTGACATGCTGTTCTGAAAGGACAGCAGTCCTACCAGGAAGCAAGGAAGCAAGGAAGCAAGGAAGATTAATTCTAGCTTTACACAATCACAGCACTTCAGTCTGATTCTCCCATCCTATAAAGACGGCCCAAGCAGTGATCTATTTCACAGTATTGTTGTAAAGATCAGATATATGGTTGTTCTTTCCAGATTAGTCAAAAATTGGGCTTTCCAAAGTCTGGAAGATTATGGAGTGGCTGGGGGGATTCAATCCCAGATAATGTTGCTACATTTCAGACAGCTCCATAAATTTGAAAGTCAGTGAAGGTTTTTCCCGAAGGGCATCACAAAATGTGGAATATCAGAACTTGTGAAACACCACTGAATAAATGTATTCTTGTCATCAAGAATCAAAAGATGTATTTCTTTAAAAGAGTGAAAATCAAAAGGAAGGCAAGTGGGTCATATAGACAAAAAGAAAGACCCCCATCTCTTAGAATTTCCCAGTCAGGAGAGCCACCATGGTCATCCAAAAATGTAATGCCTCAAAGCTCCTGAAATGGGCACAGCAGCAGACAGAAGCCAGGCCTATCTTGGTATGCTTTGTAGACCAGACTGGGGGCCCTCCTGGGCCAGATTAGGCCTGCAGGCTGGCAGCTGTCTATCCCTGATAAAGACTGTCCAAAAATTCATAAAACTAGAAAAGCCATTGATTAGTCATTTGCATATCATCACTAGGACTGGCTGAGCTACGCCTTATCATCCACAGCCATCCCTTACATAAAAGGAGTTTTTATGGAATGTTTGCTCTCAGAAAACAGATGGGAATTGGTTGCTCATACAAAGGGGCAGCTTTGCAGTAAAGCATTTTCAGAAGAGGGAAATACTTCCATATTATTGCTTAACAGCAAATTGATTTCTCCCTCCATCTCTTTACTGAAAGTAAATCTGGAACCTAGCTATTGATAATGCACCAACTGGAAAAGGGTAGGAATGGGGTGGGATGAGAGGTGGAGAAAGGTGCTTAAGACTTTAAAGACACCTCAGAATTTTTTTTTTAAATCGAACATTTTCTTCTCTAGTACCACATGCCCTGAGATTTGTCTCTCTGCCTGGAGTCCTAGAGAAGTGTAACAATCCCCTGAGACTTCAGCTGATGACCTGAGACCTGATAACTGTATTTTGTGCCACAGATCTTTAATGCAATACAGGGGTGCTCTGGCCGGTTTCATGTGGCCCACAATTTAACTTCAAAAGCAAGTGATCAGTTCAGGTCTCTGCAATGGTGATTTGGCCTTGTTTTGCAGCTTAGTAAGTGGGAAGAATGGTGAACAAAAAGTGATGGAGAAAAGGTGGCAAAGAGAATT
The DNA here is from genome assembly GCA_037013535.1 of Intellagama lesueurii. Classification (NCBI taxonomy): domain Eukaryota; kingdom Metazoa; phylum Chordata; class Lepidosauria; order Squamata; family Agamidae; genus Intellagama; species Intellagama lesueurii. The sequence goes on from JBAJHW010000001.1 coordinate 117,247,291, forward strand.
GTAGGAAAAATAGAAAAGGGGATGGGTTGCTCATTTTTGGCTCTGGCTCCCATCTATCACTACTTTCAGCTCCACCCAATGTGGGATCCTGATTATGTGGAGAACATGCATGAGGAGGAACTTCTCTATAAACATGTTTCTCACCATGCAGAGAAAGGAATAACAGAGGAAAAGACTGGGTGCTCCCCTTCAAACCCTATTGGAGAGAACCAAGGAAGTAACAATTGAATGGGGCTGATATTTTATAACCATCTGTAGCGAACACCCTGTCTTCCTATATATATAATGGTATTGGCCTGCACCAATGGGAGCTGTTGGGAGGCAGAGCCAGAGAAACTAGAAGGGAGGGGTGAGTCAGAGTCTAGTTAGTTCAGTGAGAGACAGAGAAGAGAGAGAGATAGTTTGGGTTGAGGCAGAGAGAGAGTGTTTAAAGAGTGATTAGTCAGAGTGTGACCTGTATTAATTAAGATAGAAGAGGTTAAAGTAAAATACTGAAGCTTTGCGTAACTTTAAGAATGTGCTTAAGAACTATTCCTAAAACAACTTGTAATCAATAAACCTGTTTCTGTTTAAAAGTTAAGTACTGAATGGACCTCAGTCTTTCATAGGAAATATAGGTTGATAAAGAGATCAACTGGTGGCAGCGTGTTAAAGGGCGTGTTGGGATACTCGTGTGAGCTCTGTGTTTGGTGAAACAAACAGGGGCCATGGGGTAAACGCCACAGCATCCTTTGCAACTGAATCTCTGCTTATGTCAAATGCTTCCTTACTGAACCAGTTCTGTAGAGTCACTTAAATTGTTGTACAAGAAGTAGAAACAGAGAATGAGTTCATGAACTCAACAGCATCCAACCGAAGTTGTCGTCAGTCATGGCTAGCTCACAATGCAGAGATGAATGCAATTGTCCTCCCTGATTGTTTGTCTCCTAGCAACCGGTGTGGAGGTTCAGTTTAGTTCTACTGGGACATCCTATTGATTTCAAAAGGGCACAGGTATGACTAACTGGCTCTGGACTGATGCCCATGTGAGAGCAGGAACCATGAAGAAGCATTTGCATTTTCCAGCAGTTTTTGTTAAAAGTCTACACTTTATCCTTGGTTTAAACTTGGTACAGATCCATTTCTTGTGGCTTATAAATTTTAAGTGGGCGTGGATGGAAAGATGCCCTTGTGGGGATGTAGATTCTGGGTGCCTCAATTCCCATGGAAACTAACATGGAAAGGACTGGTGATGAGGCCACGGTATGAGGAACCAAATCCTAGATTTCGTCTACAGTATTTTCTTGCATTTCTTCTTTACCTCTACCAATTGCTGTCAAGCTAGGCTACAGAAATTAAGAAACAGATCGTGGCAGATCACCAAACAACCTGTGGTCTTTTTCTTATGATTAAGGCATATTTTATATATCATCTTCTTGCAACACTCTGGATTGGAAGGATTAGCACGCAATACTTTGCCACCAGGGCAGGGGGGGAAATTAAACCTGTATACACTCCTGCTGGAGGCACCTTCCATGTTCCTCACATATTCATTAACAATGTGTGTATGTGAAGAAAAGAAAACAACAACATTTCAATCAGTGTTTATCATGCCCTGCAGCATATATATGTGTGTATGTATGTATATATATATGTATATATATGTGTGTGTGTGTGTGTGTATCTATATGTATATAAATCATATATACTGTTGTAGTTTATATGCATCCTTTCTTTCAATGTTTTAAAGTTTTTAATAGAGATGGGGGTATTCATATACGAATACGAATATCGCCACACAGGTGGCGATAACAAGGGTCCAGCCCCATGGGGCCGGACAGTCCACTCACTGATCCGCCACTGCCGCGGACGCTGCGATTCTTCCAATGGCTCTGCAGATCGCGATCTGCGATCCACTCTTCAACCTTGCAGCGACGCTTGTCCTCCCGCCTCCTGCCAGGATTGGCTAGCCGATCGTGATTTGCGAAGCCATTGGAAGAATCGTGGCGTCCTCAGCAGCGGTGGATCAGTGAGTGGACCGTCCAGCCCCATGGGGCTGGACCCTCGTTATTGCCACCTGTGTGGGGATATTCGTATTTGTATAAGAATACGAATACCCCCATCTCTAGTGACCATTAATCTTCTGTATTTTGCAGTGCCCTGATACCAACAAATAAATAAATAATACGTCCTATCTTATACAGGGATGGAGAAAGTAACTTTTGGAGATAATTCCCTCCAGGCCACGTGGTCACTGGTTCTGTTTCCAAGCTCTGTTTTTTCCAATGGCTCAGTCCCGCATCCAGAGGCCTTGCCCATCTGAGAAGTAGAGGGTGGCAAGCAAACACAGGGTGAGGCAGGCAAGGGAGACTTGTATGACCAATAGCTTGTGTTTGATATGGATCCACAGTAGCAAGCCCTACAGAAGTAACTGTTTTAGGACTAATAGAGAGTTAAGTCAGGCACTACATCATTAGAAGAAGAAGAAAGCTCTTTAGTATTTCAGCAACATGGTCTCTTTTGAGCTCTTTGTCTGCAATGCAAACAAAGCCCTTGTTTAACCCCAATGACCAATCACAAAACACAAAGCAAATTAATTTGCAAGCTACGGGAGATCAGAAAAGCTTTGTCAATGACCATCAGACATCTTTTAACGCTTAAGGAGCAGTTGGTTCTAATTAGGAACTCTCTGTAGTGCCTTGTTTAATCAATAACGCTGCCTGAAAGGACAATGGGAGTTACTTTTGCATGACGGGACAGCATGTTTTAGCAGCAACAGGATTTACGGACAAACAGAATTGGATAGTGGACAGGACTGTGTTATGTTGTTCTGAGTAGCCAGTTTAACCCTTTGGTTTTGGCTAGAGTTTTCTACAGACTATTTCAAATATATATATATATATGATTAACACTTTGGCCCCACTGACTTTGACTCTAATCCTACCCGTAGCTGGAGAATGCAGTGCCAAGACTGTTCCTAGACTGGAATTTCTACATTAGGCTGAAAAAACTTTCCCGCCCATGGACTTAAAAAAGGGAAAGGGGTGGGGGCTAAAAAAAAAAAAGGAACCCCTCCTTATACTCTGTAATGACCAATTGTTGGTTGTTTTCTTTCCAAATTGGGGGCATGAGGGCTCCAGGAATGCTGTGGGGCCCTCAAAACATTGCAATATTGCCCCCATGCCCGCTAGAGGACACGAGTGGAATTCCTAAGAAAAATAAAATAAAAACAGAGGGTCCTGGCAGACCAAGGTATTTGAGACAACCACAGAAATGACTCTGGTGCCATAGGTAGCCCAAAGATTGCATGTTGCCTGCCCCAGCGTATAGCCAGAAGGCAATGAACATTGATGAACCATCTTCTGCACACCTTACACTACAGATCAGTGGGAACAATCACCTGCATCTCCAAAAGAATATTTGGAAACAAGGCCTTTAACAGCACCAGGGGGAGGGGGAACATGGCTGCCTTTATATAGTGTGGTGTCATGGCATAACAATAATTGTTGCATGATCTAGAAACTGGAAAAGAGCTGCACCTCTGCCATTGCCTCCAGAGTGGCTGTACATACAAACAAGCAGGCAGGAAGGAATGGCAGCAAGGGCAACAGGAAGGTGAAGCATGGAGGCAGGCGGCCAGTGGTCTTTTGGGAAGGATAAGTGGCTCCATTTGCTGTTTCTAGTGTCCTCACTGTACCTAATGGCAAGACTAGATCTACACTGAGAGCTTCCGTGCCTGCTGGTATAGACTGTGTTGCTGGACCAATGGCCTGGCTAGCTGCAATATAGCTTCCTGCGTATACTTGGTGGCACATTCAGACTTGTACCTCTAATTAGAACATTGCATACCTAAGTCATGACTGAGCTATGGTAAATTAACGTGCAAGTTCACTCTCAAATCCTGGCTGTATGAATCTCAAGGACAGAGGGGAATATCTTGCAGCCCACAGGCTCCATGCAACCCCCCCCCCCAAGCCATTTTTGTGCCCTAAAGACCCTCCAAATATGTATTTTTCAATCCCTGAAATCTGTAGACACTGCTTTGTAGAAGCTTTCTGGGCTTGGAGTGACTTAGCAATGTTTATTTCATTTATTTCATTTCTTTTTTAGTTGAGTGAAGAAAAATGCTTCATCTGAAAAAGCTCCCCCACCCCCTTAATTGTCTCAAATAGATGAGGTGGCTTCAACTGGCACATTCACTTCTAATTTGCAACTGTTTGTTATTGCCTATTGCCTGTCTCAATTGTTAGCAACTGCTTGGGCATCAGAGGGAAGATGCACGGATGAATTTCGTTGGTGGTTTACACTGCTGATTTGGGGTGCGTCAGAGGAATACAGCCTCCAGGATGCCAACCAAATGGAAAATCACCCACTGCTGCTTGAAGGAAAAAAACATTCCACAACTGAAGTGAACCACCAAGAAGAATGTAAGAATGCCGCTCACATGTTTTTGTCAGCAAACTCAAGAGGGTATTCACAGTTGAGCATGACTTCCACCATGTTCTTGTGAAGTACAGGCAAATGAAGCCCATTATGTGATACAAATATTGGGAGAATTGTAAAGCTAGGCCACCCTCCTCACTTCCCAGGTCATAGCAACACATTTTTGCAGGGTTCCTAGAAAGGAGAAGGAGGAGGAAATTGCCTGTTTATGCTCTCCACCACTTTGTAGAACCAAATTTTCTGAAGAAGACACACAAGCCAGAGCTGCATCTCAGTCGTAGCTATTCCTTATTCCGAGCTGGACTTCAAAGGCCTAGGTTAATCATCACCAATATGAAAGAACAATTGATTTATCAGAAAATGTTGGATTCAGTGCAAATGTCAGTACTAGTTATTAAGTCAACAGGTCCTAGAAACACATGACTGAACTGGCAATAGAGAGGGGGAGCAAATAATGAGTCAATATCACAGTGAAGCCAAGCAAGTAGGTAACCATACCCAAAGATTCTCCAGTTCTATGACCCGGACATCAGATGTGTGGACTGCTATGACACTGTGCAAAGAAGGGAACAGAGGCATGGAAGCCCTTGTCAGTGTGTCATCTTGTAACTCCCCAGGGTTGCTAAACTTCCATGCGAGTACTTCTCCAGTAGATAGGTGAGAGAAGAGAAGAAAAAGAAGTGTGGGAAAAGAAGCATCGGGGATGGAAAGTATAAAAGAGGGACTGGAAATAATAGAGTGGGGAATAAGAGGATCAAAAGAGGAGAGAGAGGAGGTCATTTGGGGGGAAGAAGAGATATGGGAGGTTGCTATAGAAGATCCAGGAACAGAAGTATATCATTTAGATGCTGAGAACCCCAAAACCCAGGGGGAGTGGGGAATTGTTTTACAAAGAAGACCCATAAACTGGTGTATTAATACAGCTGAGGGTCCCTAAAGATGAGACCAAGACACACCTCAGTCCTCAACCACTCTGTAAGCCTTACTATTGGGAAGAAAGGGAGAGATGCCATTTGAATCAAGAAGAACAATCTGAATGATATTCTTCACTTAGAGACAAACCCTGGCTACAACACCCAGGGAAAATGCAGAGAACCCAATAAGCCAATTTATCAGAGAGAACAAGAGATGAGAGATATCGAGTTTGGAGTCAAGGTGGACTTTTGAACCATCCCTGCTGTGGCACTCCATGCTTGGAGTAGTCTGAGCAAAAGCAACTACAATCCAAGAGACACACCCATTATTGTTAAAAGAGGTTGACCAAAATAAAGCTAATGTTAATGTGTCTACTGAACCTAGTATTTGTTACTGCAGTTGTTAAGTTCAATAAAGTCTGTTCTGTTATTTCATATTCCATCATATTTTATGGAGCAAAGAATGTAAGAAGGGGCCCATATTGACCCTGTAGGGGTCAGAGGGGTTCACACTCCATCAAGAGAAAAAAAAATTAAAGAATTAAACGCATACATAGACATTTCTATGCTAACCTCCAAGTTCAGTCTGTAGAGTGCTGATATTTAGTCTGTATATCCAGATATTCTCTCTGGCATCTAGCATCTCAAGATAAGATATTTTCTCTATTTGAAAGGCTATGCTCATCAAAATTAAAATAGAAATCTCAGAAAATGTTTTGTATCATTGACCCATCCAGCCCTATTTTTGTTAACTCTAAATGGCCATAGCTCCCCATAGCTTCAGATAGGATTTCCCCGCCCCCAATTCCTGATTGAAGATTTGTGTTATTTACTTTGTGGTCTCCCATCCAAGTCTAACCAAATCTGACACTTCTTGACTTCCCAAATCAGGTGAGACTGGTTTGTTCAGGATGCTGTGAAATTCTGGTGCTGCCAGATGAACTTATAAAGGACAGAAGGTCCGCTTCTGATGTTCTCCTCTGGGTCTCTGTATCTTTGGATGTAGTGTGGGTGGCCTTTTCAGTAGTAGTAGAATCCCATATTTGGAATGGCTTCCCTAAAGGCTTATCTGTTGCTGTGTCTCATCTTCCTTTGGCGCCTGGTGAAGCTTTTGTGCTCCCAAGCTTTTCAGCTCTCTTTGTAGTTCAACCAAGGTAGATAGATGAAAACCTCCCACAAATATGAAGAGAATATATTTTATTAGCATTCTGCTTATATTTACAGATGAGGGATTCTCTGAAGAGAATAGATTTGTAGTAGATACTTCATTTAATGACTTGAAATATATCCTGAGTAGAGAAATGCACTTCACTTTCTTGTGGACAGCTGGGTCTGAGGTAATTTTAGTGATTGTCACACTGACGTTTATGTGATCAACCAAACTGAATGACAGCCATTTTTGTAACTGTCATTTCAGAACTGTTCCCTTTATAGTATACAGTACATATTTTTTAGACTTCGAATGTGCTTAATACTATAGAGGTACAAATGAAATAAAATTAGTTTTGGCAGATTGCTGAATTTCATGTAAAGCTTCATGTGAAGCTTAGTTTCAAACAAAACCATATTTTGCCTAGACTGTTAGTATTGTTAGTTGTTACTCACAGGAACTTCAGTTCCCACAATAAATGCTACATGTTAGTGGCTATACTGCAACAAGCTAATGTGTTTAGAGCCATTTCTACTCCTGAATAACCTTGTTTGATCTATAGCTGGGAGACATATAATATTAATAACTTCCCACTCCTCCCTTTTCAAAGAGTTCTGTGGAAACTGAACACACACTCACTCTTGTTCACAAAAGCTGGCCCAAGGAAAGTACTTTTCCAGTATTTGGTATCTCACATTCTCAGTAAGGTGACTGCTCTGTAGTTAAGCATCAGGGTAAGAAATGTAATTTTTAAATAAAAGCCACAACTCTCTATTTGATAATTTCACAAGGTTTTGTGCTTTAGATCTGCAACTCATTAAAACAAACTGTTGTTAAACAAGTAGACAGTGCTCTTCTCCCAAGGTGTGGTTGACTGACCAGCAGCACAGCAGATGTTAGAGTTCAGTAGTGCAAAGACACATTTAAAGCTGTCTAGATAATTTTATGATCACTAACAAGGTTTGCAGAGTAGCTGCTCTGCAGTTATAAGATAGGGGTAATCAGGTTTCATGCCTTGAGCTCTTAACTCATGATAATAATTAGCACTCACATGAGACATTGAGAGGCTAAAGCACTCTTCATGAACATGTGTGCATCAATTAATTAGCTGATTGCTCAAAGGAAAAATCCCCTCCACCTTGTCTCACAGAAATACTGCAACAATAGCCAAGTATAATCAAAGAAAGAAAGAAAGAAAGAAAGAAAGAAAGAAAGAAAGAAAGAAAGAAAGAGAGAAAGAAAGAAAGAAGCATCATATAGTATTAGGATATAAAAATAGTTAAAATGGCAGATGCAGCATATAACATATTGAAATCCTGGCTGCTGGAAAGATTATGAGAATGTGCTGATCTTGATAGATTTATCCGTCTGAGATAATAGCAGTTTTAAAAGGGGAGGAGATTCTTTGGCGTAGGGCTAGTGTGAAGAAAGAGTGATTTAATCAAAAAAAAGTGTAAATTGAGCAACTTGTGGAGAAAGAGGAGCATAAATGGTCTTTCCCTCATTTTGTCTTACTGATCCATTCAGATAAGAATTCCATTCAACTGGGGGTGGGTGGGATGGGTGGTATTCCTAAATGTACATAGAATTTCACTCCTCCACCAGAGCCATTTTTTTCAGACTTTGGGTTGGCTTTCAAATAATTCATTGTTAGATTCCTTATAAGTGATCCTTATTTCATTTGCTATTTCCCGCAGAAATCAATGAATCAAAACAACCCATTTAAATGTAAGTGAAATGGCTTTGGAATTATCACTATCATTTGAAACCAGCCCTACACTGTAGTTCAGTTAGTTATGTGTTGTCAAGTTGGAACCAACTTAGATAGACCCAATATGGACTTTACCCTAATAGGGCTTTCAAGGTAAGTGAGATGTTGAAGGAGTGGTTTCACCAGTTCCACTCCTCCAGTTGTCTTGTCTGCTTGGGTCCTTTTGGAGAGGGCTTTTGTGGATGAAATAGGGTCACTTGGGGTTGGTTAGGGGTATAATATGCCATTTGGTGTGATCCTTGCATCCAAATGGCATATCAGAGCTCAAGCAATCTATTTGGTCTTGCCACTTCCAGTTTGAATTTCCAATATCCTGAAGTAGTTTAGTAAATGAGCCACTTCAAGATATTGGCAAATTGAACACTTCATCTTCTTCTCAGCAGAGGGTCAAGGGAAGTGGGGAAAAATGTTTAGACTGTAGCAGACCATCGCTGATGCACTGCATCGCTTATTTAAAAATAAATATATTTTTTCTTTGCCTTGTCTGAAGGGCCAGTCAAGAAACTGCCTGCAACTGAATTTGCGGACAGCCAGAAGCTTCACTTTTGATCTATTCCCAGTAACCATACATGCTGGAAACAGACCCATGTGCACCAAAAAAGTAGAAACCCTTGACAAGAGTTCAGAACCAGAGTGATCCTATCCGGATCAAAAACCAAAGCAATTCTATCAACACCAAAAAAGTAGAAACCCCTGACAGAGACTCAGAAAGGTGTGGTAAGAACATTCTAGGGATGATTTGGTTTGCTTCAGCGATCACATTGTGTAATCTCTGAAAAAGGAGCAAACCAACCTGTCCCTGCAGCAGACCAAACAGGGGGCTAAATGCCCATCTGATCATACCCTGAGTTTCCATGGCCGCATGGAGATTCAAACCCTGATCTCCAGAATCCTAGTCTGTCATTCCGTCCACTACACCACACTGAGTACTTACACTGTAGTTGTTCCATGGCTAAATCTGAAATGGGTCTTAGAAGAAATCAAGCATGATCCGTCTAGAACCAAAAGAAACAAAATTGAAGCTGTTTTACTTTGGTCACATCAAGAGCAAACAAAATTTGCTGGAATACATAGTGCTAGAAGTTGAAGGCAAGTGGAAAAACGGGAAATCCAAAAAATAAGGTAGATATTGACTCCATAAAGGAAGCCCACTGCCTTGAGTTTGGGCATTCTGGAGGTCGCTCATTCATACAGTTGCCATAGGTTGGAGCCAAATAGTTACTTTTAGTTACTTTAAAAAAATCATCTGATCAGTAAAACCATGGATCTATAACACAAAATGTATTCTGCTTCTATGTATCTCATAGTTATGTCAAGGCTGACAAGGGAGCACAAGAGCGGGCACTTGGGTCATATGATATTCCTCCTATACCATATAGCATTTAGAGGCTGTACACCACAACTGTCTAAGCAACTGTAAAATGTATATTTACATTCTAAAAATGTACTTTATTCCATTCTTTCATGGAATAACATTGGTAATGTAGTGGAGTTACACCTTTGGTGGTCAGAAAGAAACAAAGGACAAATAGGTAGTCATTTGTAACTAATTATTTCCAAGCTTTGAAAAAGTCTGTGATTGATGGTTTTGCCATGTGGTTGTTATGTGTCATTAAGTAACCTCTGACTTACAGTACCTCTATGAATGAGAGATCTCCAAAATGTCCTGTCCTCAACAGCCCTGCTCTGCTTTTGAAAAATCAAGCCTGTGGCTCTCTTTAAGGAGTCATTCCACCTCGTATTTGGTCTTCATCTTTCCCTGCTGCCTTCAGTGTTTCCCAGCATTATTGTCTTTTCCAAAGAATCTTGCCTTCTCATGATGTACCATGACATACAGCCTTAGTTTCAACATTTTTGCCTCCAGAGGTCATTCAGGCTTGATTTGCTCTAGGACCCATTACAGTGGTGCCTCGCTAGACAATTGCCTCGCAGGACGAGGAAATCGCTAGACGATGCCTTTTTGCGAGCGCTACTGCGCTTCGCAAAACGATGTTTCCCTATGGCGATTTTCGCTAGACGATGAGGTTTCCCCATAGGAGTGCGCCGACTAGTGGTGAAAAGCTGTCAGTGCAGCTGTCAGTGCATTCCTATGGGGACCCTCACTCGCTAGACGATGTTTCCCTATGGGAAATTTCGCAAGACGACTGCATTTTCCCTCGGAACGCATTGAAGCGATTTCAATGCATTCCAATGGGAAAACGTGCTTCGCTAGACGATGTTTTCGCTAGACAGCGATCCTCGTGGAACGGATTAACATCGTCTAGCGAGGCACCACTGTATTTGTCTTTCAAGGTCTCCACAAAGCTCTCATCCAGCATCAAATTTCAAATGAAACCATTTTTTTGCTGTTAGTTTTCTTTACTGTCCAGCTTTCATACCTGTACATAGTGATCGGGAATACAAGAGTGTGGATGATCCTGGCCTTGGTCTCCAGTGACACATCCTTACACTTGATGATCTTTTCCAGTTCTTTCATGTCTGCTCTTCTGAGTCTCAGCATTATTCTGATTTCTTGGCTACAGTCCTCATTTGGATTGGTGATTGAACTAAGGTATACAAAATCTCTTAACTATTTCAATTTCTTCAATGCTAAAGTTGTGTAGTTCTCATGTAGTTATGATTTTGGTCTTCTGAATGTTCAACTGTCCTTCTTTGGCACTTTCTTCTTTCATTTTCATAAACACTCATTTTAAGTCATTGCTGCTTTCTCCTGGTAAGATGGTGCTATCTGCATATCTTAAATTATCAGTTTTCTTCCACCAGTTTTCACTCCTCGTTCATTGGAATCTAGTCCAGCTTTCCATATGATATGTTCTGCATACAGATTGAACAAATAAAGAAATAAAATGCACCCTTGTCTGACCTTTGTCTATAGGAAACCATTCAATTTCTCTATATTCTGTCCTAACATTTGCATGGGAAATTAGAGTAATGGTTCTATAGTTACTGCAGTCCTTGGCATTTCCGTTTTTGGGGATATTGAACATTTTTAGTTTGTTTGCCGTTGTTTTGTTTTCCATATTTGTTGGCATATTCTTGTTAGGATTTTGACAGATTCATTCTCTGTAGCTTGAAATAGTTCTGGTTAGATAGTGTGATTTTCTGTTGATCATTCAGCATTCCTAATTTAGGCTTGAATTTCCATCTGATCTTCTGGAAGAGATCTTTTTTTTTCCACTTTTGCTGTCCTTCTCTTTTTCTTTGCATTGATTATTTTAATAGTTCTCCTCGTCTCTATATGACAATCACTGAAAAACTGCATTCAGGATTCTGACCCTATTTCTGACACCTTTCAGTTTTGCTTTTCACCTGTCCTTTACAATTTTAAGTGTTTCTCCATCACCCATTTGAGTTTGTTTTTCTTTCTGCTACAGGAATTTAAAAAAAAAAATTTTATTTATTTATATAATTTATATGCCACCTCCCCCCCCCCCCCCAAATTGGGACCTATGTTTGCATTCTTCCTTAATGATATCTCTGGTTTCAATCCACAGTTCTTTTGGTTCAACTGAGTTTAATAATGCAAATCTGTTCCTTGCGTGGATTTTAATTTCATCAGAAATGTTGTTTAAATTATATTTAGTCACTATGATTCATTTAGCATTCCTTTTAAGTTTTACTCTAATGTTGGATATTAACAGTTAATGATCAATACCACAATTTATGCCTGATCATGTTTTGGCGGACAGAATACAGCTTCTCAATCTCCTGCTTACAATTATGTAGTCTGTTTGATTTCTATATTGACAATCTGGTTATGTCCATGTGTACAGTCATCTTAGTCTTTTGTCTCAGCTGTGACCAATCTGCCATGTACACTTGGCCTATTTTCCCCTCTAATTCCCAGGTATTGCAAGTTTTTATTTTTGTTTATTTATTTTTCTGCTCCCTGCAAAAGCCTGTTTGACCAGTGACAACATGGACTACACAAGAAAATAACCAGAACTCTATTGCTTACATACATCAGCATAAGTGCCATGGTGTAAATCACATAGATGAATTGTCGTTAGTTAAGGGTTTGGCACTTCTATTCCTCATGGTGCACCAAGTCATGCAACCAGCATGATGAATACCAGTGGTGACTCTGTAACTAGCAGAAATTTACCATGGTGATTGATGCTGTTGCACTTAATGCCAGTATATGTAACAGTGGGGCTCTGGCCAATGTGTGTATATGTCATGGAAGAGTAATGCTGGCACAACCACTTTCAACTGTTTCTGTTTCCGGACAGGCACTTGTCCTCCTCTGTACTTTCTGTTACTTCTTTGTCAAACCCTGTATCCTCCTTTCACCTTTGTCCATCAGATCAGTTCAGGATCAGAGCATATCTAGACAGCTCTAAAGATCCATCCAGACCCCAGAGGTCCTTCCAGATCCTTTGGCATTCAATATAATATTGTCCCTCACTATTCTAGCAGTAATCTTTGCATATTTATGGTTTTCATGCCCTTATCCTAGCATTATGGGTCCACATATTTTGTGGAGTCACTTTCCAGGGGTGGTTCTAAGCATCTTCTACGAAACAGTCTTAGGAAGTGGGACAACCAGTTAGACTCTACTTTTAATCAAAAATGATCTGTGAGAAGTCTGTTATTCTTTCTGAACAATAAAGCAAGAATGATCAGGGAAGCTACGTAAAGCTTCAGATAGTCTGTAGAAGTTTAACAAGCCTAATTCCTGGAAAGCAGGGTTACTAGGTCCAAAGTTCCCTATGGGCTTTTGTGACACATTATTCTTTTTCCCTAGTGTTATTCATAGTTTCTTTATAGTATTGTGTAATTGAGCCATAAGGCATTGATGTTTAATTCTGTGTAAATACCAGACATAAGTATTTCTAAGATTTTTATCAGGGTTATTCAGTGAGGAAAAATACTAGACCCAACAAGATAAATAAATGCTATAATTCACATTGACAAAGTTATCTCTCTCTCTCTCTCTCACACACACACACACACACACACAGAGAGAGAGAGAGAGAGCAATAACAGCACCACCAGCAGCAACAAAAAGGACAAATCCACAAAACAGTTTTTCCATTGTTACTTTCATTATATATTCTTTTGAAATAGGAAAATCCAAAACATTGCTTACATACAGCATCATAAGTGCAATGGTGCAAATCACATAGATGAATTGCCATTAGTTAAGGATTCTGCACTTCTATTCCTCACTGTGCACCAAGTTCACAAGTCATACAGATGTATATTCAAAATTGCCCCCTTAGGGTCAGATTCAATTCACATTCCCTTCTCTTAGGACATCTTCCCTCCAAACTCACACATCTTTCAAAGCTAATGCATCAATCACAACATAGAGCGGTTAAAAAAGAAAAGCCAACTAATTTGAGGTTTGAGGCAAGCTTCAGCTGGAATAGACAGTGGCTGAAATCCTGTTACACAACTCCATATGTGCAACAGTCTTGATGTTATTAGCAGTGGCAAATTAAAAGCTGCCTTTGTCAATTTCAGGGTGTATGCAACTCCACTGCATTGTGTAAGAATTGTGTGCACCCTGAAATCTCCTTTAAACATTGATGATTTGCCTTTAAACAGTGGCAATTTGCCACTGATGATGACAACATTAGCATTGTACATGCAGAGCTGTGCAACAGGATTTTAGCCAGAGTGCCTTTTCTTCTTAAAGAAGCATTTTTTCAAATGATTTATTAACTGTAGCATCTGGCTCTGCTATTAATTTGATGGCAATTACTGTGTATTGGTAAAACTGCATAGGATTGGTGTAACTGGCTGTTCATTTAAGTGGATGGAATATTTCTTATTTTCAAATAAGAAATGTCTTGTCACATAATTTATGAATAAAAATACAAATATAGTAGTATATATATCGGGTAATACAAATAGTATAAAAACTTTTCCCCAACCTCTCTACCGAAACAGGCATCTTTAACAAAGTAAATTAGCTAAATGACATTTTTTTAAAAAAATCAGTCAAAGAGGGAAAGCATCCCCACCCACCCACATCGGGGGGGGGGGGGGGAATCATCAGGAAAAGCAAGCAAGCAAATAAAGTTAAAAATACAGTTAAAGCCTGCTCCCTGCAACCAAAGATGATAAGAGTTCTCTTACCCCTACCACTTGATAGGGTGGCAGCAAAAATAATCCAAGAAAGGGAAAAACCAAAGAAAAGGGAAATCCCCAAGAAATTTTTTAAAAAATCCCAAAGAGTGATACTGGCACAGGCAAGTTGCCTGGCAGAGGTAGCAGCTTTAACACAAAAAAATGAGGAAAAAAATCCCCCCCCCCCCAAAAAAAGGCAAAAAATTAAAGGATTCAAGATGGAGGCAAAGAGACAGGCAGCATAATTCAAAGATGGAGAGCACCAGGAGCTCACACATCCCCAAGGAATGACTGGAACAAATAAAGTGTACTGGGTTCAACCATCCAGATCTTTTGCAAAATTCCCACTCCCCTTGGACATTCTGATTGACTACTGGCAGCAACTCTTGCAGTACCATTGGATGAAAAAATTCCTGGGGAATTTGACAGACAAAGGATGAAAGAAAGGTTGTACCAAAGGGGGAACATGAGAAAACACAAAACCTTTACCCTTCTTTCAATATGAATATGATTATGAATCATTTGTGCTTTAAAGCCGCCCAGAGTGGTCAACTGACCAGATGGGCGGGATATAAGTAAAATAAATAAATTAAATAAATAAATAAAGGTTCTCTTTCAGCAATCAACAAAAGAACACAAGAACAAAGAATGTCTTGTGTTTTTTTTCCTTTTGTTTAAACATGAAATGCCCATCCCTAATTATTGCATCACGTACATAACATTTTAAATTTAAAATTATGTTTCCTGTCAGCTCTGCCCACTGGACTTCAAAACAGAAGCATTTTTGCTCTTTTCACAGACTTCCCACACAACATTAACAGCCTGTCGACACTGGCATATAGATTGTCATATGGATCATTGTTGGCACTGTTTGGATTGAGCTTAATGATGGTTGTGGCGAAATGCCTACAGGTGACGTCATTCCTGCCTGTCAGTCACAGGAGCTCTAGAGGGAGGAGCCAAGGATAAAGCAGGAGGGGCGGAACCAAGGGAGACAGTTAGACAGTTGGAACCTGAGAGAGACAGTTGAGAAGTTTGAGCTTAGAGAAGAGAAGAATTAGAGTGATCTGAATAGAGAGTTAGGAAAGGGAATTAAGAACAAGGTTATTAGAATGAACAAGCAGGAATGAGAACACCTAGAATAATATAGATATTAAGTGATTGAAAATATATAACAAAAGCCTGAATATATGTCCCGTCCTATCCAAACCTAATCAAACCCCTGTTACAGTGA
Source organism: Intellagama lesueurii (assembly GCA_037013535.1). NCBI lineage: Eukaryota > Metazoa > Chordata > Lepidosauria > Squamata > Agamidae > Intellagama > Intellagama lesueurii. The sequence continues at coordinate 117,262,860 of JBAJHW010000001.1, forward strand.
CTACGTGATTTACTTTGTGAAATGATTAATAATAAAAGGTTATCTGTTATTCAAACCAACTGATTCTGTAGTTCAATAAGCCTTGCATGTGGCAGCATATGTGTCTAACACTCAGAGGTTGTATTAAGAAAATAATACCTGGTGACAGCGAGAGAAACGAAGAGGGAGAGAACCTTTGTGAGGGCCACAACAAACACAGACACAAGGGCGATCTCCACAATGGTATCCACCTGTGTTTCTAGTTAAGACAATCAATCATTCCCCTTTAAGAACTGCTGCGCACCTTTCTGGCATAGCACTAGGGCATGCATTCTTGTTGGCATGATTCAGCGCTGTCAGCAATAGAAACTGTCCCAAACGTTCTGCCCTTCCATTTCCATGCTTAAAAACAGGCACCATGCAATGACCAATGCGCTGCGTTTGGATTTTGGTTTGTTTGGGGTTTTTTTTTTAACTAAGTTCCACTATTGTAAAACAATCCCTCCTATCATTCCCACCCACCCCCATTGCAACCCATCTCTGGGCTTATGCATAGGGATCAAGTCAGAAGCTTTGACCGAGGACAGTCACATACCAACTGCACAAGCAAAAAGGTGGCAGTATGAGGGAGAGCAAACAAGCAAACTTCTCAGGACAGGAGAAGAGGGCCCACAGCACAATCTCAAGTATGGACAGAAAGTTCCCTTCAGCAAAATTTAAAATAGATTGCACTGAAGATATGGACCTTTTAAACTTGGACTAGACCATACCAGTGTGAACAAACCATAAGTTTATCAGGCCTGCCCTGCTTGTGCCTGACGTTCTATTCTCCAGAGGATTTTATTTCTCTGTTACTCTTGTCAATTTCAGTGTCTTAACTGGCCAGTTTCAAATGGCATCCTATACTGATTAATAAAAACAATCTGAAATTGACAAGGATAATAACTTGAAATTCCTAAGACCAAAAAGAGGTAGAAAAATAGTGTAGAAGCACATGCAGCAGAGAACAGGATCAAATTTAATCTGGTGCAAAAAAATCAACAAGAAAGGCACAAAGCAAAACAAAACAAAACCCAGTGCTTGGCATTTTGCCCTCCTCCTGCCCTAAGATATCTCCTTGTATCTGAGGAGGTCCCAAAAGGACTCCTCACCAGGGCAAAATATGGAAAAAGCACTGAGATTTAAAAGAAAGAATTGTAAAGTGCTTGTTATAGCCCTAGGTGCAACCCTACCTGTGAGGAGAGTTCAAAAATGCAAGGAGCTGGATAGATCTGTAGCAATAATGGAATCATGTATTTTGTAAAGTTAACCATTCTTAATTGCCCATACCCCAAATACAACCCTCAAATACTTGGCATTGAAACAGAATAGCTTGCGTCAACACACTATTTCTGGGAAACTTGATTTCACTCCCAGCTGTTGTGCATCCTGCAGTTCAGCACAGAAGAAGCAGGGAAGCCCATTTGGGATGGCAGATGATAGCATCTTCACTGCTGCTCAGAAGATCCTGGAGCTCTAACTGTGCAAGCCCTGGTTCCCCCACATGGGCTTGGAGCCTTGCAGAACTTTCAGAAAGAAATAGGTTGGCAGGGAAGGAGTTAAGAACTTTATTCCACCCTTTCCCTTGGCAATTTTTCAGCTCCTCGCCTCCACCCCCTACTCTGCAGTAGAGAAGCAATATCTGGTTAACATTGCAAGTGGCTTCATAACCTTCACGCCATTCAGCTTGGTCCTGTTTATAGATTGTTAAAGACTGTATTTTTATTTGGCACCCCTTCAGTCTGCTTTTGAATAATTTCCTATGTTATCCTGCACTTCGTTTTCACGCTCACCACTCCCTCCTCCCATTTGCTCCAACTTAATATTAAATACCAAACATAATCTGTTGGACCCTGGCCAAATTGCAGACACACTTCAAAGCATCCCGCATCCTTTGGGGAAAGGCAATCACTCCCCTCCCTCCCTGTATTAAACATCCTGTTGTACCGCCACATGATAAGCCCCCATGTGGATAACCATCTGCACCCGCACTCGCTCCTCAGACCACTAACTACCCTGTTTTCCTCCTGGGAAATTGGTTCCTGGGCCTTGATGTGAATGAAACTACCCATCCTCACAGCACAGATGGACTCCTGGAATTCAAAATGGGCATTGGGAAAATGAGAATCTGAATGAACTGTCTTGTCCTTCTTATAACTGCCCTTACTTTAACAGCAGCTTGATGCACAGGCATTTATCAGCATGTACTAATCCCAAGATCTATTCATAGTGTCATTTGTTGCAAGAATCAGATGGTGAGTGCCAGAGCAGGTAAGATGTGATCAGAAGGATAACTTGGGAAATGCAATTTTAGCACTCAAGTTCCCAGAATCCCCTGGCCAGCATCCTTGTCCAAAACTAACTGCCTTCAAATCTCTTGCTCAGGAGATAGATCTTGGGGGGGGGGGGGGGGATTTGTAGCAGGCAGGCAATAATTTCTAACTCCCCTTAGGGGCAGGTTTCTTTAATACTAAGGAAAATCATTTTCCCCAGAACTCTGGCTAGTAGATCATGCAAGGCTGACTAAATCAAAAGCAAAATGTTTATGGACCTGAAGATCAGGTTGTATTGGTACACGTCTTCCCTTCCAGGGCTCATCCACTGGCAAAAAAGGGCAAAAGAGAAAGAGAAGATTTAAGAATGACAAAGCCTACTGCTTTGCATTGAAATCAGTGAAAATGCTGAAGCTGACCCCCCAGACAAAAATCTCTGGGAGGCTTCAGCACTGGCTGACTAGTGCTGTTCTTGCCTGGGAGAGGCAGCCAACAGCTCCATTTTTCCATTAAACAGGCATGTGATTTGAGAGCTTTCACTCTGGTCTGTAGTAAAAAGCTTACTGTGGGTTATCTGAAATGTGTACTTCCAGCCACAGAGACTGATCAGTCTGAAGAGGGAGAGCTCAAGATTTATCTATGTCAGTGGTTCCCAACCTTGGGTTCACAGATGTTCCTAGACTAAAACTCCCAGAAGCCTTCACCACTAGCTGTGCTAATCAGGATTTCTGGGAGTTGTAGTCCAAGAACATCTGGGGACCCAAGGTTGGGAACCACTGATCTAAGGTCCTGAGACTCCTGACTCATGTGGATAGCAGAGACTCTCCCTCTGAAGCCCCCTTACCTTCCATGTAGAGAACGGCGATGGACATGATGGTGAGGGGAGCAGAGACAAAATGCTCTGCTGTGTGCTTGAGTATCCTTCATGTGTTATCTAGTACAAATCCATTAGGTAAGGAGAGGCAGCCACCTCAGGTAGCAGGCTGTGGCTGTCAGAGAAAGAGCAGAAAAAATGTTAATTCTGTAATTTGGTGTTTAGTGTGTGTATGTTGTTGTTCTTGTTCTTGTTGTTGTTCTTGTTGTTGTTGTTGTTGTTGTTACTGCCAGAATTGAAAACAAGAGGGGAGAGGTGCTTGTGAGATTTTCTGCTTAATCTAGCTAAATAACATGGCTGGCTTTGGCTACAACTTAACTTGCAGAAAAATGTCTTGAGTTAGTCCAGATTCCAAGCTTTGGAGCTTCCACACAAGGCCTTCTCTGCCCTATTTCTCTCTGTACACTTCATCTTTATAGCCAGAACTCCATTGATCATAGCAGGACCAATGGGACCACTCAAGACGTCTATCTGTGGCACAAAGGTGGAAGGTAGTCATTATGTCCTCACTTCAGGAAGAGGCCTGGTGGCCTGTAAGCAGCAGCATTGCTATCCAAGGACTTGTATGGAATCTGTTGCCAACTCCAGAGGGGCTGGCATCTGCTCTGAAATGAAACTCCTTTGAGAGAGAGTTCCCAAAATTCAACCGAAGCTTTGGCAGCCCCTATAAATGTCTCCAATAGGTGGGAAAGAACTCTTGAATCATTCACTTGGGACAAGCGGCAGTAGCTGGGTTTTGTTTTGTTTTCCCAGAACAGATCTCCTCTGAGGGCTCTGAGCGCGACGGATAAGGCCAAGCGGTTGGCTCCTCCAGAGGCAGCATTCCTTGTTACCAAAAGGGCTGCAGGACTGGCATAAAAACAGAGCGCCAGGGTATATGACAGCAAAGTCAGCACTGACTCAAGCAGAAGATGAAAAGGTTGTTTTTATAGAAGACATGTTCCCAACCCAACATTCAGGTCACAGTAACACTGTAACCACAATGTCCTTTCTCTCTGCTATAGGAAAAACATCCAGTGCAGTTAAGCTGTAACTTAATAATGCAAGTCAATGGCTAGGAATCCAAAAGCCTCAAGTGGAAATCAAATTATGTTTTCTTGGATGGGTTAGCTACAATTTTGCAAACTGTGCTTCTCAAGAGGCTCAGTATTGCCACTGGGAATAATTAACATTAATTGTAATTAGTGTGTATTAATTCAATTAGCTAGGATGCCTTTGATAAAAGCTTTCCTCACGAACTGTGTCCCCTTTCAGCTTTCAATTTTCCATTCACGGTTCTCAATGGGATAAATGTAAGTGTGAAGAGGGGACAAGTCCAGTCACCAAGACAACCAGATCTTCACTCCAAGTCAATGATTCTCCTGTCTCTATTGCTAAGTTGAAAGTTTCTGCTGTGGTTTGTTGAAATCTAATGTACGAACCTCCCTCTCCTAATAAGTCATGTTAACCAGCCACAAACCACCATGTGAACCCAAGGCTTTTGTTGGCTTATGAACTCTGGCTTGTTTAAATTCTGGCTTCTCGTGACAGCTGAACCCACAAACATACTGCCCTGATGTGTAAAGGTGCCCACTCAAGAGCTTTGTTTGGTTTCACCTTTGTTATCATATTGCTCTAGTCACATGGTATTTGGGGACGCCACTGTATTAGCTGAGATCAAAAAATGAAATATCTCTTTCAACCACAATAAAAGCAATGCCAAAGAGCTAGATGGTGGTTCCCAACTTTGGGTAAGCCAGGTGTTCTTGGACTGCAACTCCCAGAAACCACAGCCAGCACAGGTGGTGGTGAAGGCTTCTGGGAATTGCAGTCCAAGAACACCTGGCTTACCCAAGGTTGGGAACTACTGAGCTAGTAGATAAAGGAAGCCATGGCTGCAAACAGGTAGTAACAATGCACAAAAGAGAGGTAAGTGCAACAGGTAGTTTGATTTTGTGTGTGTTTCAGATAATTTCACCCATCAGAATTCGCAACATTCCTGTTTAATACCAAACCTCACAAAAAGTAAGAATAGCTGTAGCTATAACACTGCATGCTCAAAAATAATAGCCAGAATGGGAAAGCTGTGCTGTTGTCACTGATGATGATGAGCCACATGCCCAAGAAATTGCTGAAGAGCTTTTCCTCCCTCTAGTAAAGCTGGATGGACTTGTCTCTTCCCCCACCCAAATTACTTTGCCCAGAAATAGGATGGCATATTTTGAGAGACCATTTGTTCATAGCTCTGTGTTTACTTTTACAGTTGCTGACTAGAGTGCAGTAGTTAAAAGCACAGGAGGAGCACTGCCAGGAGAGAAAAAAAGAATAGCTTGTTTGGAAAAACAAGACACAAATATTTGCGATAAGCAAATTGAATACAAAATTGAAAAACAAACACTTCGACAATCAGCTGCTGCAGGCAATCAACAACAAAGTTTGTAGAATCGGATTTGATATGTGTATTTTGATAAAATATTCAAATAAATCAAGAATTAAAATCTATTATCTATGCTAATAGCAACAGAAATGGAAAAGAGACTGTTCTAGTGCAAACTATGGTAAAATCCCAAATCCATCCCTTGACCCCCATGACACATTGGAGGGCCTCCAGGCCTGGAACCACAAGGGCAGAAAATTGCTGCCACTGATCCACTCTAATTAATAGTAGCAACTGAGAAACTGTTTTGCTGCCTTGCAATGCTTACCATGTTGTAACTGTTCCAATACCAGGTATGAGTGGAAATTTCATGTTGATTTGCTCTTCATATGAATTCATTAAAATTCACAGTTTTGTGGGTTTTTTCATATTAGGGATGGAAAGAACTTTAGATCTGAACATTCTTGTGGGAGGAACTAAAAGCTTCGGCCCTCTAGGCCCAGCACTTAGAAAGAAAGCTCAGCTCTTTCAAGTCTGGGTTGGAATCCCTATAGATTGAACTATGTTCAGGCCACATAAAGGTTACCACCCCTATCTTCTGAGAGGATCCTCATCTTTAACAGCTACATGGCAGACAGATCAAGCAAGGCCCTCTCCATGCTGGGAACAACTGTACCTACTGACATTTAGCCAGAGCAACTAGAGAATAAATTTAATTTCTGCTTGTTTTAGAAACATTGATCAAAACAAATGTCTTCATGTTTGGGAGACAAAGAGCATAAGGATTAATAAATTCTAATGCAGGAGTTTGGAAATGACAACAGTCCGTGGGAGAAATGATTTCCGTTAATCCTGTTGAAAAGGATGAGCTTCCCAGAAGACCTTCATACTTCCAGGCGGTCTTTGTTATTAATAAGATGCTTGTGTTTATGCAGCTTTCAAATGAAGTTTAAAACTTAAGTCAGGCTATGATTCAACAGGCTTGGATTTCGCGTAGTTCCCGTTGCTTCAAGTCCATCAGCCTTGCACTTGTTTGCATTGGCAGAGGCCAGCCTTATTCGTTACAGTTCCAGCTTCCATTTATAGGCATATGTGCCCCATGTTATTCCTTTAAATCACAACACTTCGAAGAGCTGACAAAGAAAACCCAGCACTATGCACAGCAGCTCAGCTTGAACTGAGTCCTTGAATGTTTGATGAGAGCCAATTATTGTCAAGCCCACCTCCTTCATCCCCCAGTTCCAAACAGAAAGGCATTCATTTCCCATGTTGAGATGTACAACAGCCAAGGGATGATGAAGAAGAAACACATTTTGATTTGGGGTTTTTTATATATATAAGTATTCATTTGAATGTATATTAATGAATCCTATCCACAAGAATTTGCTTGCAATAAGAACCATTAATGTATTCTCGAAGGCTTTCACGGACGGGATCCAATAGTTGTTGTAGGTTTTTCGGGCTGTTTGGTTGTGTTCTGGAGGTTTTTCTTCCTAACGTTTTGCCTGTGTCTGTGGCCGACATCTTCAGAGGACAGGAGTTAGAACGCTGTCTGTGTTCTGGTGTAGTGTGTGGGATAGTTGAGTATTTGTAGCTGTGGGGTCAGCTTTTTGTCCTTTTCAGGAGATTGGGTGATTATGGTGATCAGGGTGTTTTTTGTTATGGGTGTATTGTTGTGATAAGGGGGGAGATGATCTGTCACTGTTCTTGATGGGTGTTGTTAGCTAGCCTTTTGTGTGCAGTTCGTTGACTTTTTTGCAGGCTGTATTTTTCAGTGCTGGGAGCCAGGCTTTGTTGAGTTTTAGACTTCCTTTGTTTTTGTTGAAGCTTTGCTGATGTTTGTGGATTTCAATGGCTTCCCTGTGTAGTCTAACATAATGATTGCTGGTGTTGTCCAGTACTTCTGTGTTTTGAAATAGGATGTCATGTCCAGCTTGTTTCAGGGCATGTTCAGCTACTGCCGATTTTCCCAGTCTGCAGTGTCTTTTGTGTTCTTTGATTCTGGTGTGGATGTTGCATTTTGTGGTCCCAATATATACCTGGCCACAACTGCAAGGTATCTGGTATACTCCTGCAGTGGTGAGGGGGTCCCTTTTGTCCTTTGCTGACCGTAACATATGTTGTATTTTAGTGGTGGGCCTGAATACTGTTTGTAGGTTGCAGCCTGTTTCTTCATAGATGGTGCTGCAGCAAGAGGGTTGGGAAGAGGTATTCAACAACTATCCCTCCAAGGTCCTCAAGACAGGACTTCTGCAATGAACAATGCCTATAAAAATAACTTGGAAAATGATCCTCATTCACCACTCTGAGTAGTTCTCATCTATTTTTATTTTGGAAGCTAAGCAGGGTTAGATTTAGCTAATATTTAGGTGGAAGACCAACAAGAAATAGGAGGGATCTCCCGATAGGTCCAGGAAAGAATCCTTCCTGAAACCTTAGAGAACCATTGCCATTCAGGACTGAGAATACCAAGAGAGATGGATCAAAGGTCTCTATATAAGCTCAATGGAGCTTCTTATTTTCCTGTCTTTGGGGGGATTCTGGAGAAGATTTGTATGCCTTGTACCTTCCTTCCCTTTGATTCATCCTTTCTTAAGGAGAAGGGGCTATGACAATTGGGCACCATCCCAGGTGCATTTGAATCCATCATCCACTCCAGATATGTCAAGGCCAGATGGCTCAAAGGGTTATTGCTCATACTTCAAGAAGGCTCTGAGACCAGCAAAGCAACAATACTAAGAAAGGGATGTTCTCTGGAGTTTATTAGACACACACATGGTGGGACTCATCATAGTGGGAGTGATCTCACCTTCCTTTAAACCTGATTGGCGTGACTGTGACCCATTCTGAGAACCTTCATAGTGGAAAAGTGAGATATAAATGTTGTAATTCCATCTATAAATGTGTGCACCTGCATGCACACCTCTACCTGTCCAGGTATGTTGCTAGGTATTTCAAATTCAGGTGTATTGCTAAGAAACTCTTATGCAGGCGTGTTGCTAGCCATATGGGAGCCTATGCCCATAGGATATATATCTGCATAAAATTAGTATATCCCAATGTTTATCAACATTTTACATGTAGGAGCTGAGGCATATAGGAATATTTCTTTCTTTCTTTCTTTCTTTCTTTCTTTTGAACCTAGTTATTATAACATACTTTCCCCATTAGGTCTGAGCATCACATATGAATCCCTGGATTACCATATCGGTTTTGAGTGGCTAGGTCAGAATCTCACCATAGAGCATTTCCAAATCCCCCTTGGTTTCTCTTTTCTTCTGGGTGCAGTGGGGTCACTGCCAAGTGTGTAATCGCTATCTCCTGCTTCTGTTTTAATTGTGTCCTCTTGAATGGAGGTAGACAAACAATTCTGGCCCAAATAATCCTGGTGGCACGGATTGAATTGGAGAAGCCACGCACAACCCTAATAAAAGTAGCCATCTTTGTTTGACTCTTCTGGACTGAACAAGTGTTAATTTGGGAGTCTGAACACAAAAGGAAATTGTGGGAGTGTATATCAGGAGAAGTAAACAGTGGAGACAATTGGCTGTATAGCTAGTTGAGCCTCTACATCTGTCAAATTTGTTTGCTCACTTTGCAGGAAGTGACTTAACAACTGAGATGTTTGAGCCAATGCTAAACCCAAGAGGCCTATATAGGAATATCTTGCTGAAAGTATGATGTAATCCTCACTGGTTTTGTATTGCCATTTATAAAAAAAATTAAAAAGATAAAAACTAGAGGGCATGGATTTATAATTCAAAGATGCATAAACTCAGAGCCAACTAAATAGAGAAACCACCTTTATTCTGTGCATGGAATACCTTTCCATTGCCACCAGCACAAGTATGTACCAACAAGATTTGTACATCTGAGGGGTTCAGAGAAGTTGGCTGGGCAAGCTGACTTAAGGACAGTATCAGGAGAAAGAAGGACATAAATCATTGTTGTTGTTTTGTTAACATTAATGTATTTTTCAAAAATGTTAGGGTGAACCAGAGTATCTACATTCTAGATTGCAGGTATTTTTCCCATGTTGTATGGGATAATGATGGGCATTTATTCACACACTCAGACTATACTGAAGCTTTGGAAAGGTCCAGATGGTGATCATTCCTCCCACTTTGCGGTAATTTCTCCTTTCACTTACCTGGAAGTTATCCAAGGCTCCCTTACTGCCTTAGTCACTACTGAGCCAAAAGTGAGCTACAGTCATAAATCAGTCTTCTTCCATTCATAAACACGAATCCTTAGTCACTTTTCTCTGAATTCCCTCCAGTTTGTCTGCAACCATTGTAGAAATGAGTTGGTTTACCCAGAGGCCCCATCTCTCAGCTAAGATTGCCTGACTAATATTTCAGTATTGAGAGACATTTTGGGTGATGGTGATCTTTGAAATAAGAGACATTGGTTAAATTTGGATTCTTGAAGTAAGAGATCTGATCATCCCAATTCATGGACAAAACTGCTAAGTGAGGTCTTAAGGAACCAGGGAGGAACATGAATAGGTGGTAATGCTTCAGTCTATAATGCAATACAAAACTAACATGACTTTTCTGAGTGCATCAGTATAGTCAGATCAACACACTTTTTTTTTTATCAAGGACACTTTTGAAATAGCTTCCACAAAGTTCCATCTTCATGTCCTTGCCATAATGTGTAATGCGTAATGAAGCTATTTTGTGGTTCTGCTAAGTGTTGTGATAATCTATAGAGCATTATAAACTGGAATTCTCAGGAAATAGTTGGGTAGACTTTTGGAAAAGGACTTATTTCAAATTGTTCAGAAAGACCTTTGGACTCACTGTTGGTCAACCTCATAAGGCTCTCACATTATACCCTCTGATTCCAAGAATTAGTAGATGTGGAGTTTTAAGAAGGCTGCAGAAATATCTAAGGCCTTTCAGACCTTTACATTTGCATTTATGACAGGATCATGAAAAATGACACCATACCTGGCCTTTATGTAGTTTCCTCTGGAAAAGTGCCTTTATTTGGCAAGGGCACTTGGGGGGGGGGGGGACATGGAAGTGTACACAGAACAAAAGAGGAAATACAACTCCATTGCAGTGTTGTCAAAATTGTCAAAACTCCTTGCTTTGATATTCTTTCCAGCAGCAAAGAAGCTCCCCAATGCAGCACACGGAGAGCATTTTCTGGGATATGTATGTGGATGTGCACCAGATTGTACATCAATGCTTCCTCCCAGGTTCACATCAGAGGGGAGGTTATAAAAAATAGCTGGCTCTAGCATAATGCAGAGTGAAATGGTTGTCTCAGGAAACAGATGCCATATGGTGTACTATGTATTCATTCATTCCATTCCATTCCATTTCTAAACTACCCCATTAGTGCAATACACTATTCTGGGCGATGAACAATCTAAAAGCCAAACAAAAACAGACAGATAGTAAATCAAACAATAAAAGTAAACAAGGGTAAGATAAACATATTGAATTTGAAAGCAAAGTGGTGCAGTGCTTCATAAAAGAATGGCAGGTCAGTGGCAAAGGATAATCATATGAAGTTGCCATTGAATGCATCTCCAAAGAGCACTGTTTTCAGGAGGCAGGCATGGGGCCAGGCATAGTTCAACCAGGAATCAGTTGCAAACAATAGGCACCACAATTGAAAAGGCCTGGCTTCTGGTTGATTGGGGGGGGGGGGGGCTTCTTTGGTGTGGCCACACAGAGAAGCATTGTCTGAGCAGATCTGGTGGTGCAGGTAGATCATCTTGGGGAAAAGTGCTCCGCCAGGTAATGGGATCCCAAACCATGGAGAGCTTTATATGTGAGTACCAAGACCTTGATACTCAAACATGAGCACAAGGGGCTATGGTGGAAGCTCTGGGACCATTCTGTTCTGCTGGGGGATAGGACTATATGTCCCCAAGAGCCTGCTGTGTGTCCCCTAAGCTAACTTGCTATCTGTAAGTGAAATGGGAGATAATGTTCTATGACAACCAACCCAGCTTTTGTCTGTGGTGAGAGTGTCATCCTTTCCTCCACTTCAGGCAGTGACACATATTGGGATACCCCTGAAAATGATTACATCAAAGCCAAGCTGCTAAATACTTTTCACAAATGGATTGGGGGTGGGGAAGAGAGAATGGTACTCACCAGCTTAGCTTTGATACACATTTGCAGTGATGTATGAGTTCTGCCCTGGCTGTTATGTCAAAGTCAGATTCAGGTCCAGACACTCCTAGATAGAAGAGTCAGGCCATAGACAGAACAACTTCCAATGTATCTTCAGGTATTCATATTGTATTTGTCAGCTGTCTTGGGTCCCTACACTGGGAGAAAGGTGAGATGGATAGATAGATAGATAGATAGATAGATAGATAGATAGATAGATAGATAGATAGATAGATAGATAGATAGATAGATAGATAGATAGATAGATAGATAGATAGATAGATAGATAGATAGATCTTTGTAAGGTTTTGACTACTTAAGTATTCACTTACGAAAAAATTCAATGTGGTAGCCCTATATTCATGCATGTGTTAGAACAGGGCACATAAGTGGTTGAGTAGTCCAAAGCATAACAATCTACACAGTCCAGAGCCTTTGTTTAAAATGTTATAGATTTACTAGTCATTTGTAGTGAAAACAGTCTTTTTAGGCCTTAGGCATCACATATATTCTTTGGTTTGCTATAGGCCAGGGGGTCACATCCAAAACAGCAACTGATCTGTTTTCAGCCTTCTTCTTTTTTTTCATGCTAGTCTGCCTAGTACAAGAGACCCACTACACTCACCAGGCACAATTTAAAGTGTTGGTTTTAACCTATAAAGCCCGAGAGGCTTTTCTCTTGGTTCTGGCACCTTCACAGCTGTGTCTGATGGGTACCCAGGAGAGGGCCTCCTCTGTCGTTGCTCCCAGACTCTGGAATTCCCTCCCACTGGAGGCCAGGCTGACCCCATCTTTGCTATCTTTCTGCAAGCAGGCAAAGATCTTTCTCTTCAGGCAAGCCTTTCCTCCACACAGGGAGTGTGATTTTTACATGGATTGTTATACATTGCTTTGACTTAGATTTTTAGTACTACTTGTGTTTTCCATTTTTGTGTTTTCCATTTCTCAGAGTGACTTTTTTCTATATTTATTGATCTTTGCCTTAATATTGCCTGTTAATGTTGTAAGATGCCTCCTTATTCATTGTTCATAGTTTTAAATATCGTCTTTTAATGATGTTAACCACTGTTGTTTACTCGTTGTTTTCATCTTTAAATATTGTCTTTCACTGTTTGCTAGCTGCCTTGGGTCCTTTTCAAGGAGAAGGGTGAGGTAAAAATATTTTAAATAAGATAAAATAATAAATAAATGCTAAAAATCAACCTGTGTTAAAGAGTTCCCTCTGCATAGAAGTGGAGAATATGGAGTTCTCCAAACATTGATGATCTGCAACTCCCATTGGCCCTAGCCAACAGAGACAGGGATAAGGGATCATGGGAACTGCAGTCCAGCAACCTCTGGAAGGCCACACCTGCCTCATTCCTGGCTCAGCAGAAAAGACAGAATGAAATGTGGATATCTTTTTTTTTACCATGGCGTTCCTTCTTGAACTCCATGGTAATTGTTAGCTAATTATTATTACCCTTAAAGGTTTCCATTGACCTTGGTAACAAGCACTGACCACATTCAAATAAGCCAAAGAAGGCCTGGCCACTGTGTTCTCTAATTGACACCAAGGGAGCTAAAATACACTGTGAAGATGAAGGAGAACAGAAGGAAACATTTTTTAAAATATTATTGTAAACAGAGTCATTGCAAAGTGAAAGTTTAGAGACTCCATCTCCAGTGTTCCAGTGCATAATATGATCTTCAAGATGATAGGATGGGTAGCCAATTCATGGCTTAACAAGCGCTTGGAAAGGCGATCAGCTTTGACGGCACAAAGTTCTTGTTTATTTATGCCTAAGAGAACTGGATAGCTTATAATTTTGGGAAGAGAGTATTGCACGCTTCTGCAGAACACTCTTCCGTTGGTTATAGTTTGTGGGTAGTGATTGCTGTGTGTGATTCACAAGCTGCAAGCCAGTAGGCTGACTTGTGTACACATGAATGTCACAGAGACCAAGCACAAGAGATGGAATCATACACAGCCAAGTGGCTGAGGCACACATCATTGATTCCAAAGTTCAGAGGTGAGCATGACTCTTCATCTAGCCAAAGCAGAACCATTTATCCAGAAGGGAGTTCTCAGCAGGCTGGGGAAATCACATCATTTTAAGAAGTAACAAATAAAACTTTCTGAAATAAAAACCATAGAAGCAGGGAGCAAATAAGGACTGAATGTGCCCAGTTGTTATCAGATGCTTAATGGCTATGCTTGGTGTCAGGGAATTGGCAAGACCAGAAGAGAGAGGAGGAGTGAACAGAATATAAGGGTGTACTCATCATGTAGAAGACTATAAGAGGACAAGTCTCTGTTTGAATGGCTGTCCAGCCCAAATCTGGTTTAAAGATGAAAGATAAGAAAAGTTACTCTTACAAACAGCAACTGCCAGAACTCCAGGCCAGTATGTACACTGCGACTTATTGTCTAAAAAGTAACTTCCCCCATCTCTATTAAAAGAATATGTGGCCCATAAAATGAGCTCAAAGGCCTCTTATCCTGCAATGGCAGAATGGCCTGCCTAGTCCACAGGTCATCAGTGTTGAAAAACAAAGAAACCTAAGGAAGAAGAGAAGGACCCTTAAATTTGCCCATCAAACAGTAGCACTTGGAAAGAATGCTGGGGGCCTTTCTTAAGAATGACCATCATAAAAATATAACAGAAAGAGTTAATTGTTATAATGGTCACAGTAGCAAAATTAACATTTGCAAAAAATTGGAAAAGTGACAAACAAATTAATCTTGAAGACTGGTATAAAGAAATGTGGAGCTTAGCAATCATTGATAAGTTAACATGTGAAATGAAAATAAGAAGGGGAATGACCAAGTTTAACAATTTCAAAGATGTATGGAATTTATATTTGGAGTATGTCTTTTCGAAAGGGAAGAATCAATGTATTTTTGGAGAGGTATGGGGTGAAAATAGATATAAATGGATACTTCTGGTCACCTAGTCCCAAGTGTGAAGGTGGCACAGGTGGGGATAGTCCAATGTGTATTGTATGTAGTTATTATTGTATTTGTATTTTAGTTTTAATATTAAATAAATTTTTAAAAAAATTAAAAAAGAAGGCTGGGGGTCTATCCAAACACATTTAAAAATTTTTTTTTTTGTTAAAATACTGCTTTCTTCATTATTGGCCTTGTTGTTTTTCCTACTATTCATATGATGCATGGCTTGATCCAATATGTTCAGTACTTTTTTTTCCTTTCTGAATCATGGTTTATTTTGTTCTTGGGTTTTTTCCAGGGGCAGAGTTTAGCACTAGAGTTCTTACAATGAAGTTCTTTTATGTGCCAGAGACTCCTGCTGAGAACCTTCTAATTAGCACACTTTTCATATTCTTTTTCAAAGTTTCAAAAGAGAAGCAGAAAAGTTGATTTCAAACATATTTGCTTTTCCGTGACCAGCCATGAGAAACCAGGACCAAGGGAGAGTGGAAATTCTTTTCTGTCTAGAAGACTCTAAGCATGCCGTTTCCCTCAATATGGAAAGAGTTAATATATTGCTTTTTTTAAAATTGCAGTAATTATTTTTAAATTAGTGTGTATATATATTAATAATAATAATTGTGTGCCATCAAGTCAATTCTGAATTATGACAACCCTTTTCAGGGTTTTTTAGGTAGAGAATACTCAAAAGTGGCTCACTATTCCCTTCTTCTGGGGGCATTCTGGGACTGTGAAGTTTGCTCAAGGCTACACAGGCTGACCCTTCTGGGACACACAGTGGGAATTAAACTCCCAACCTCTGGCTTTGCAGCCAAATACCTAACTCACTGAACTATCCATCCAAACTAGCAATAGCTTGGTATTGCCTTATATGCTGCATCCAAAGACATCTTGTGAGAGTCATTATTACTATCAGGAGCAGCTATGCTCACTGTAACTGGAAACTGAGCAGCTATCTAAGGAAAAAAATAATACTACATTTTTATAGCTAATAAAATATACAAGGGAAATGTGAAGCAACCATAAAGTACTTGCTTGGTATGAAATCAGGCAAGTCAGATCCAGCAGTTATAAAGAAAAAATAATCAGTGCTTCCAGGTGTATATGGGATTTTAAAAAAATAATAAAAGACCCTGACAGGGCATTGGTTTTAAAATTGCTTGTGAAATATCAGCCCCTAGCCACGTGTTCGCTGCCATTTGTTTCACCTGCCCTGACAAATAAAAAAGACCGTCTATTGCAGAATGACAAATAGTAACTGTTTGCCATGCTTCCATGCCGTGCTTGTATGGATTAGGCTTCCTTGCCACCAAACATGGATGTTACAGAAAGACTTCCCAGATAAAGGCAAACTTCAGGCAAAGCAGATGTTCAAGGACAATTGTTGTTCAAGCAGTTTTTGTATGTCTTACATATTCATGACCACGTTGCAGAGCACCTCCTTCACATTCAAATATTAACGCCCCACACCAGCTAAGGATATTGGCATGAGGGGTTCTGGGAGCTGGGAGCTCTGGACTTCAGCCTGAATATTATTTGCTAAACTACACACTATGGGGTGGTGTTCCTAATGAACATCCAAACATACACCAAACGGCGTGGCTAAAAGTTGATCTGCACTTCGTTGCTTTGAATAGGATGCACAGATAAGTAAGCATTCCCATCTGGCCATGACTCATCATGATGAGTCATCTTTAAAGCACAAACAGAGTTAGTACCTTCTTCTACCCTCCCCTCGAACCTGCATCGGATATTCGCCAACCCCTTGCTCCTTTCTGAGGCTCGGTACAGGATCTAGGGAAGTCCTCCTATCTCTTTCCAGGAGAAACATTCAGGACAATAACAACAACACGGCAAAGAGAAAACATGATATAAGTGAAATTGGGGGGGGGGGGGGGAATGAGCTGGCCACTTTTAGGAACAGGATGCTGAACCAGCCAAGCCTTTCATTGGGCTTTTAATGCTGTTTACTGTTGTTTTGTCTCACTCTCTAATTAAAATTTTAATTGTAGCTCTCAGATGTAATCTCTTTTTGGTTGTGCTTCTGTGCTTATTGTTTCATGATGTGAAGTTTTTAATGGCATTTTTATTGTCTGTCTCCCCTGGAGCACCTCATAGATGGAGGATGCAATTCGTAAACGTATTCAAGAAATAAATGAAGGCTTTTGAAAGCAATTTTGCCTTTATTAGTCATGATAGGAGTGGAACAGTGATCAGAATTGGTATCCCTTTGAATACCAGCTGCAAATATTTGAGGCTGGGTGAGGTTGCAAAAATAAATTGTGCTTTCTCAATCTATATTGATAATGTTTGTTGTTATTTTCCCCATATGGTACAACGTGGGTGCATTTCCAAGGCATGCTTAATTGGTTCATCAATTGATTCAAACCATTGAGTGATCATTTTTCATTGAATGACATTTTAATTAATTGGACGACACTTCAGTGGATTGAATATCATTGATACCATCCTGAACAGACATGTGCTCCTCTTGTTTCAGAAGCCAAGGAGTGTGAGGCCTGGTTTAGCTCTTGGATAGAAGACTATCAAAGATCTCCAGGTAGAGCATGGGAATGATCCCATCTGAAGCTCTGAAGGGCTACTACCAGCTGGGGCTGGCAATGCCAGCTAGCTGAATAAACAGTCTGACCCAATATAAATCAGCTTCCTATGTTTTAATGATATCCCAAATCTATAAAAATGGAAGTGTCCATGTGTCTGTCTGAGTATGGCCATAGGCCACCCTCTCTTTTGTCGTCTTATTGGTTTGGAGGCTTCAGAGGCTGGACTCGATTAGAGATATTGCTAGAAGAAGACCTTGGAAACAAGGCATGATGGTAGTTCTGAGGTCACCTGTGTTCTGAAACAGGTAAACATGGAGACTACCCTTTACTTCAGGCATTGGTTCTGGGGATCTCCCATTGGTTCTGGGATGCAAGAAAAGGAACCAGGGCTGGAGAAGGGGGCGGGGAGAGAGAGAGCTCCTTGATTCAGAGAGCATGGCTACATTCTCTCACTTCTTTTGTGGCAGGATGTACTGCAGGGATAGGGGATTTGAACTTTTTAAAATCCATCCAATGGATGGGAATGCAATGGGACAATGGCTCAGCAGTGGAGGAGCAATGTTCTGCATTAGGCTGTTGTAATCAGTAGTTTGGGCTGCTAAATTTAATTATAATTTTTAAAACACTAGATAGTTCAATAATTGATTTGAATTGATGGATTAGATTTGTCCAATTTATTTCATGAGACATTTAACTTAAGGAATAATGAATTTAAAAATATATATTGCTTGTAAATAATAATCAGTTCTGTAGGGGAAAAATAGGAGGTTATTAAACACTATCTTGATTTAACATATCCCACTGTGAGCCACCCCTGCTTCCCCTTCCATCACGACACAGTAGTTTGCTCGGACACAACTGGTTTATTAAACACCACTGAACAGCAACAGTTTTAGCCAACGTGGCCTAGCATCAACAGGATGCCAACTCCCAACTTAGAGTCTCTGTTCTTCTCGGGTTCAAGGAGTGTCCAGAATTGGAGGATAGAAGCCTCTCCTCTCCTCAGGCAGCTTGAGCATGCCATGGAGGTGAGTGAGGCAAGGGATATACAGACATTTTGTCTTACAGACACAAGGTCTGGACCTTCACTCCTGCATAGCGGTTGAAGTCAGGGAGGCTGGGGAAATACCCATATGCGACTGCCACAGTGGCATCAGTCATGTTCATGACTCGAGGGAGGGGCAGGGCCAGAGGAAGGTGATGGGGGTGCACCAGCTCAGCAGCTTGACGGTGTCAGCTGCCAGAGTGCTTGCTGGTGGAACCAAGCAGCTGGGGCTCATTGTGTCCTCTCCTCCACCATCTCCTTGCTCAGCAGTGGTGTTCTTCCTGGTAGGTTCTTCCTCCACACTCCCATTGCTGGTCACATCACACCCATGCTGCCTCCTCAGGGAAACAAGGAGACTGATCCGCTGGCTAATCCATGGGTCACATCTCCAAATCATTTCCCAACCTGTCTTGTCAGGGTCTCCTGAGTCCCCCACTTTCTCTGCCTGGCACATCTCCCAGTCCACGGTGTCCACTCAGAGGTCTCCTCCTCTGATCCCAAGGTTCTTATATGGTCCCTTCAGGGTTGCCATACCCCTTTCCTCCTCTTTGGAACCCCCTACTGACCCAACAACATCCTTGTTGGCTCCCCAGTCTATTGGGAAGCTGCAGGTGGTAAACTCCGTCACTGGGGCACCCATGGTTGCAAGTCCACCCGTGGCTGGACCAGCCTGAGCAGCTGGGTCCTGATGGTTCCCACACCCACTTTCTCCCAGTACTGGCACTTAACATGGTTACCTGGTCTGTCTTCTGCTCTATGATGATTTATGTACTGTAATTCTACTTGTTGTTATGTGATGGAGTTAATCCATCTCAAAATTGATCTTCCTCTTTCCTGCTGCCTTCAAACTTTCCTAGCATTATTGTCTTTTCCAGAGAATCTTGCCTTCTCATTATGTACCTAAAGTAGGACAGCCTTGGTTTTGTTCTGCTTACAATATGGCAAATATATCTTATTATGGCAGTGGTGGTGGAAGCCAGGGGGGTGGGGGAGGAAGAGGAAGAGAAAAACAGCACACAGAAAAGCACCAGGGAAGGGAGCTGCGGGGATTCAAACCTAAGGGAAGCTGGTACAGGCTAAATAATTATCATTTGAGGAAGTAGGAAAAAAGAGAAGAGACAACCAAAAAAGCGCACTGGGACATGGAGAAGACTAACACGTTTTTAATGCAGGCAGAGCTGTTACTTCATCTAATATGCATGTGTTTTATAGACATGCACATACACACTCACACTTCTTTGAGACAGAAGTTATTTGCTGCATATTCAGGCTAGGCCCAAAAATAAGGTGATAAAAACAGGCCGCCAATTATATTTTTGTGATGGTTAACCAGCACATATAGACTTTTTCTGGAATTCATCCAAAGGTTGTGGAATTAAATGGTTCCTGAATAGGTACAACCTAGACTGCAACAAACTGTTTTACCATTCTGAGAAATTAAAGAATAATTCAGTCTCCTTGTGTTTACTTGCAATGACCTATGTGGCTTCAAATAAAACACATGGAAGACTGAAATCATTCTCTAAGGCACTGTTCCATGTTTTTCCTTCACCGGAAATTAGGTGATTGGTGACTGAAGAAAAGCCCTCCCCTGAAAAGTCTGCCTGGCACCAATGTTTATGTTATTGCTGCACCAGACAAAGGCCTCTTTGTTTGCCTTAGAATTCCAGTGTGTAATATTAAGCTGTGTTGATTGCGGTTTTCTTTGACCAAATGTTCTGGCTTTCTAGTGGTGTTTTATACAACTGATTTTTGGTAGTGAGTATAAAGTTATTGTGTATTACTTTGTGAGATTTTGTTAATGGTAACAAAAATCTGCAAAAAGAAGTAAGGTGCATTTATTTATGGAGGAGAAGCATTCCTGATTTTTAGGCATACAACAATAGGACTTTCTTGCAAAGGGAAAATATGCTTCACAAAAGTACGTTTTGAAAATGTTGGCTTTAGATCGTGAATGCTGCAACTCAGGTGTTTTTGCACATGCATATTTATATTATCCAGGGGAAAATGCCAAACCTACTTGCATTTTAATTGGATTGAATATTGACTGTGTAAAGTATCTGAAACAAATCCAGAGGATGAAAGACTCCATTAAGTTCAGTATACTAATTTGTCGGCTTGTTTGGAATCTGGCCAGCAGCTCCAGGATTATTTAACCTGACTAATTTATTCTATTTCATTCTATCCAAATGTAGCATTTCCCTATTAAAGACTAGGTACAGATGTGCCATTCTACGGAGTGAAGCATCCACCTCAGACAGGAGATATCAGGAGGGGGACAGCAGTGGCACATCCATGCTGACTTCCTTCTAAGTGCCCTGGCCATTCCCTTCTTTCTGTGTGTTCTGCCTCTGCCTGTCTTGATTTCCCTAAGCAAGCCTGCTACCTGTGACAGAGGACGCCACCCCATTGCCAGTTTTCTAATACTGTACAGTTCAGCTATTGGTCCTATCTGGGTGCCATCTTGCCTTTTCCCTCAAGCATAAAAATATCTTGGACCAGTCCCGTTAAACAGTTGTATTTCTAGAGGCTATTATCTAAATTAAAAATAGTTAGCTTTTCTCGTACATGCCATATAAACTATCTACAAACAGAAGTGGGACAAACAAAATCCATCACTTTTGAAAATGCCTCAAGAAATTCCAGTTTTGCAGGCTGTTGTGCAGTGTCCGTGAGTCTGAATAGTGAGGCAGAATCAGCTTTAACGCCGCGATTGTACACAAACGGCTTGCCCTGTCTTGTATCAATGCAAACCTCAGTAACAAGCAGGACAGCCCCGCTTGCCCGGGACAGGCTCAGCTTTGTGTAAGAACTGACAACACCTCCAAGAAAAGAACATTTTCTGGCATTCAAAATTTGGGGGATTTTAATGGGACTTCCTGAGTCCATAAAAGATAATGGCCCTATTACTTCTGTGAGTTCCCAGTGAGTTAATAGCACAAATGAATATGTAAAACAAGAGTAATTTGAGTTTTTTTTCCTGCTCTCTCTTTTTAATACTCTCTCTGCCTCTTTCTTCTCCCTCTGTCTCTCCAGAATCAATATCTGAGAAATGTGAGGATTTCTCCCCTACAGATGGTATTGATATACGCACAAGGTCAGAGTTTTCAAAATGGGAACACACTGTGTACTAGGGATGTAGACAACTGTGTAAAACCAGACCAAATCAGGGCAGTTTGTGCAATAACAGAACTAGAAAACAGAGCAAAGAGCCACTAGTCACCTACTGGGCACAGCAACAGTACCATGGATCATTTGTGTTCCATCCTGTATAGGTTTTTAGCCAAGGATGCCCACTGATAAGTACTGAAGAAATGGAAATCTATTTTTAAAAAAAAACTGTGCTACTAGTACTGATGAAGGTTAGTGACAACTGAATCCCCCCTACTTCCCCCCCCCCCAGTAAAGTGAAATATCTCCCCTGGAGATTCCAACAAGTGAGGTGTTAGGGAGGACTTAGACTGAGGGGGAGACTATATCAGCCAGTAAGGGTGCAACTCCACTAAAAGGATTTGATTCACAGCCTGCATTATGTTTGAAACTGCAGAGTTCACTGTTCATACTGGATGCAATGCAATTCACATGCTAGCCCATAGCGCCCCTTTTTTCCTTCCTCTGGTCCCGCCTATGCCAATCTGATAGGGAACTGATGGGGGTGTAAATACAATAAATAATCATAACAATGACCCAGATATATGGTGGTAGAGTAATTTAGCACTAATTTTTGTGAAGTAACTGAAGACTTGGGGAATAAGGAATATGGAATTCAGTTGCTGGGCACTTCTACACTTCTGTGACTGCCTGGGAAGCTGGCTGAACAGGTAGAGGTCAGTATGTAAACAGACAGTTTACACCTTCGAACTTATCTCCTGTTACTGAACACTTCAAAGAAAAGACTAAGATAGCATGCTTCTATGCTTATCTTTTATTGAAGGGCATATCAGAGCAGCCCCACAAGGACTATAATGCCTTATCTTTAATTCCTGACTTGAAAGGAACCATTCTGCTGCCTTCCCTGAGAGTTATGCAGATTTGGCAGTGGGAAAAGGAGCAGAACAGGAAGCTGCCTTTTGTTCTGATGGAACATGAAAGGGGATCTAGATGTTGTTGGCAACAGGTGTGTAATGGCCTATTTACTTGTATAAAAGGGATTAGAAAAATTAGTTAGTGAGTCTAGCATGTCTCTGGAGATAAAACTGCTTTGTTCCCCTGCTGTTCCTTAATGCCTAAATGGGGCTTAGTTTGACTCTAAGGAAGGCCTTGGTACCTTTGCCATCATACCTGGGGTGGGAGGATGCACTCTGTGCATGTCCCAGAGCTATGCTATCTCTCTGCTAAGGTGTGAGTATTAGATAGGGTAGATTAGTTTTTATTATTTTCTGCTGTGTTTCCCTTTAATGTCTGTAAGTCATTTGCTCCTGCAGTTTGAAAAACCATTTTTGTAACCATTTGGAATTCTAGTCCTTTTGCCCTTTTTAATTGTGGTTTTTTTCCCCTTTCTCTTTAATAAATTATAGAGGTGGGCACGAACCAAACTGTGAACTAGAAAAACCAACAAACTAGACTAATTTGCAGTTCGGTTCATGACCTGGTTCAGGTATCCTGTTTTGCTGAAGCAAAGTGAAATGCCAAATGATTGTTTTGTTTGGCAAACTGGGATGGCCCTCCCTCCCCCTTCCCACATCACGTGGCCTACCTACACCTGCCACCGCCGTTGCCTCCTCCCTGGGTGCCTGGGTGTCATTCTCCAAGGCTCTTGCTGAGAAACCAGTCGCTGCCTCTGAGCATGTGCCTGCCTCCCAGCTGATTGCCCTGATCAGCTGAGAGGCAAGTGCACGCTCAGAGGCAGCAACTAATTTTTCTGAGCCAAATCTAGGCCTTATGTTTCTCACAGGTTTCTGCCACCACATTGACCCTCCATAGGGTATCCTGCACCCAGCATTGCTCTCTGCTGTGCCCTCAGTGATTGCTCCAGCTGGCACAGCCTTTTAGCTGTCATCTGCATCACCAGTATAGGGATTGGGTGGGTGTTGGGTATTCAGGGGCCGATCCGACGTGAGACTCTTCTTCCTTGAAGACTAGGAATGCTTCTTATACATGTGCACCCCTGATCCTCCAGGTGCCCAGGTACATTCTCACATAATCCACCTCTGGCTGGTAGATCAAGCTCCCCAGATACCAGGGGTTCAGGAGGCACTCAAGGGCCTTTCCTCAGTCCTCTTTTTCTCCCTCACCTCCCCTATCAGGCCTGCTTCCTCACCCTGTATCTCCTTCCTCTGGGCTTCCAGAACCTTTGCATAAATGTACACAAAGAAAAGCAAGCACCATATCACACAATCTCTGGTGTCTATACACCAATGCCAGAAGTATGGGAAACAAGCAAGAAGAACTGGAAATCTTAGTTCAGGAGGGTAAATACAATTCGATAGGGATAACTAAAACTTGGTGGGACAACTCTCATGATTGGAATACAGCAATTGAAGGATATAATGTGTTTAAAAAGAACAGAAAGAATAGAAAAGGAGGTGGAGTTGCAGTATATGTGAAAAATATACATTCCTGCACAGAAATACAGGAGGAGGAGTTTGGCTGTCCCATTGAGAGCATCTGGATCAAAGTAGTTGGGGCAAAAAACAAAAGGAGTATGGTAGTTGGAGTCTATTACCGATCAACTGATCAAGGAAAGGATGCAGATAAAACTTTTGAAAAATAAATTGCAAGCATTTCAGAAAGACATGATGTAGTAGTGATGGGAGATTTCAGTTATTCTGATATCTGTTGGGAAGCAAATTCTGCAAAGTACACCCCTTCCCAGAAATTTGTGGCTTGTGTGGCTAATAATTTTCTCCTACATAAAGTGGAGAAAGAAACTAGAGGACTAGTTATCCTTGACTTGATTCTAACCAATAGAAATGGCTTGGTGGAGGAAGTGGCAATAAGGGGAATTCTGAGTTAGAATGACCATGTTCTACTAGAATTCTTGATTTCAAAGGAAACCAAAACAGAGTGTAGCCACATATATATGCTGGATTTTTTTAAAACAACAACAACATCCAACTCAGGACAATGATAAGTAAGGTCCCATGGCAGGAGATCCTAACAAGAAAAGGAGTCCAAGAAGACTGGGAATTTCTAAAATGTGACATTCTAAATGCACAACTACAAACAATTCCAGCAAGAAAAAAAAAAAGGTGGGAGACAGCTGAAAAGGCCGGCGTGGCTTCACAAAAAGCTCAGAGAGGACCTGAAAACAAACAAATAAAAAAGATATATAGGAAGTGGAAGGAAGGCCAAGCCATGAAGGAAGAGTATAGATAAGTAGTAAGGAATTGCAGGGACCACATTAGAAGGGCAAAAGCTGAGAATGAGCTGAGGCTAGCCAGAGACACTAAAAGCAATAAAAAAGCATTCTTCAGGTACGTGTGTAGCAAAAGAGAAAGAAAAGAAACAGTGGCTCAGTTACTCAATGATAACAGATGGAGATGGAAAAATGATAATAGAAGACAAAGAAAAGGCAGAAGTGCTCAATTCCCATTTTAGCTCAGTATTTTCCCAAAGGACAGATTATGACCCTCCAGACAATTGTAAAGTGCAGGTGGAGGGGACAAGACTGCAGCTGGAGATTGATAAACAAATAGTCAAGGAATACCTCACTACCTTGAACGAATTCAAATCTCCAGGGCTGGATGAACTGCATCCAAGAGTATTGAAGGAACTGGCTGAAGAGCTCTCAGAACCACTATCCATTATTTTCTTGAAATCATGGGAAATGAGTGAAGT
Source organism: Intellagama lesueurii (assembly GCA_037013535.1). Lineage (NCBI taxonomy): Eukaryota > Metazoa > Chordata > Lepidosauria > Squamata > Agamidae > Intellagama > Intellagama lesueurii. The sequence goes on from JBAJHW010000001.1 coordinate 117,287,842, forward strand.
GCCAGATGATTGGAGGAGAGCTAATGTTGTCCTTATCTTCAAAAAGGGCAAAAAGGAGGAACCTGGGAACTACAGACCAGTCAGCCTGACATCAATCCCAGGTAAAAGTCTGGAATAGATTATTAAGTGACCACTATGCAAGCACTTATAAAACAATGCAGTAATAACCAGAAGCCAACACGGATTTGTCAAGATCAAATCCTGTCAAACTAATCTGATCTGATATTTTGATCGTGTGACCTCCCTGATAGACGGAGGGAATGCTGTAGACATAGTATATCTAGACTTTAGCAAAGCTTTTGACAAAGTGCCCATGATATTCTGATTAGCAAGATAGGTGTAGGCTGGATAGAACAACTGTCAGGTGGATACACAATTGGCTACAGAATCATACTTGGAGGGCGATTATTAATGGCTCCTTCTTCAACTAGGAGAAGGTAATAAGTGGGGTACCCCAGGACTCAGTCCTGGGCTCTGGGCTCTTCAACATTTTTATTAATGACCTGGATCAGGGGGTTCAGGAAATGCTAATCAATTTTGCAGATGTGGATGCCTGCATAGGTCTGGTGGTGGTTCCTTCTTTCTCATCTGAATTGTTGCTTGGATTTGAAGTAGACTGATTCTTTGCTGCCCTGCTCTTGCTTTTCTGGAATAGTTTTTATATGTTCTTTAGGGCTTTTTGAGTACTTTTCAAGCATTCTTTAGGGATGTTGGAGGACTAGTGCTAGGAAACACAAACAGGGGAGGGGGGGATGAAATATCCCTGGAAGAGGCAGTCCTTTGAAAGAAAGGATCAATAAATAAAAAACATGAAAATAAAATAATTAAAATAAAAGGAACATCCCCTGAAAGAATCCAAAATGAAACAAAAATGAAGATTTTCACCATGAACATCTCTACTGGTTTCCTCCATCTCATTCCACACCTCCATTGTTTAACTTCCATTTTTCACCACTCTGTATTCTCTGTAGGTAGATGCCTTAACCCAGCATCAGTTGCCATGGGAGGGCCCACCTTTGTCCACTAAGATGGAACTGTGATGTCACAAAGGCTCAGTAGTATGAGCTAGCTTGAACCTCAAGGATTGGTTGCACTCTAATGATGTCAACAAATCTTCATGCATCAGGGCTTTACCTTCCGAGTCTAGCCTGGGGAGGTTGGTTTGGCTAGTCATGGAGTAAATAAAAATAAATAAATGTGCACCATGATTGCACAATGTTATTCTTTGTTTCAATGAAAGCATTTTAGATGGCCTCTGCTGGTAGACTTTTTTTTCTCACAACATCTTATGACTTTATGTTGTTGTGAAGCCTTCATGGGGATACACCTTGAAACAGTACAGTAACTGCTAGAAAATTCTTCAGCTAGTTAGATATGAAATAGTGCAGCTATATTATTTGTCATTACCTGTCTAATACTGGGCCAAATTCAGTGTCATTCAATGCCTTTCAAGGCACTGGCCAGGTAGTCCTTCAGGACAATCTGCACTAATGTGCTAACAAGAGGGAAAGGGGAAGTTCCAAATCAGGAATCAATGCAGTTCTGGAGAAGAGGACAATAAAGGAAGAAGAAGAATGAAGAAGAATAATGCTTCTCATCCTTCCCTTCAAAACTGATGAACCACTTTCACAATTTCTCTACTTTTATATTTTACCATAATCATTTCCATGACTATTACTACTTCAATTCCATTATCTTTTGTAATCTGTAGGTCACCTACTGTCCACAGTTATTATAACCTTTCTCCCTTTTTCCTCTTATACCAGGAACTCCTTCACAGAATGTCTCTGTTTAACCAGCTTCCTTATTTTCTTCCCATACATCCTGAAAACTCATATTGTCTGGTTGCCTTTGGGTCATTCCTTCATTCCCATGCCCTGATATACCTCACAACACAGTCCTGTGCATGTCTATGTCACACTGAGTTCAACAGAGCTTGAGTGTGTACAGGATTGTACGACTAAGCATTAGCTGTGACATCTTGTGCTGAATCAAACATATATGGCTTCCCTTTTCTGTAGATTTGGACCAAAGAGGGAGTTGGTATTCTTGAGATGGGGGAAAGTACATAATATTTTTGAGCCCTATACATGATTTTTGACATGGTTCCATGGCCTCTCCAGAACAGTAGAAGCAATGAGGTGATGGTGCAGAACAAATTTCACCCACATTCAAGAAACATTGAGTTTGTATGTGAAAGTCTGTACATCAAGTTGAGCTATTACCAATTGTAATCCTTTGGTAAATTCTTAATTTGTGCAAAACTGTACAATATTTCAAAAAAAAAAGTATCCTGCCTGCATTTGCTGAATGACCACTCTGATTATAAAACATTCCAACACGGAGGCTGTCAGCAAAATAAGAGGCTCACGAGCTTCCACGAGAGCCTTGTGGCTAGCAACATTTTCTGTTGTACTTTGCAAGGTACAAAAGCAGGCGGGATGCAGGGATCGGAGACTGCAGGGACAAAACAAAACCAAACCTTGTGGCCTTGTAAGCATAACAGTTTAGTCTGCTTTCAGGGACATAAGCTGGCAGTTGCCTTTGTAGTAACCCACATGACAACAGCGAAAACATCAGGAGTAATTAGACAAAATGATGGTATAAATTCTGCCCCCTACCTCTAAACCACCCAGCTCCTCCCCCCAATCAACTCATTTGGAAACAATGCATCTTTTGTGGCCTCCACCGTTGCTTTTTTAAAAAAAAAAAAAAGGAAAGGAAAGACAATCAATTCCTTTCTTTGCCAGTTACAAAAACGAATGTACTGCTTAGATAACCAGTGTTGACATGTCTCTTTGGTGGGTACAGGACGGGAGAATTTCTCTGTGACTGTTTCTTATGTGTCTCTTGCCAGACAACCACCACCACCCCTCTTCAGCCCTAGGAGGAAATAGCTTCATCTTGTTAGTGCAACTTTTAAAGGCTGGTCTCCGTGCCAGCCCCCGCTGCCTTCTTCACAGTATCCCTGATTGTTCGGCTGTTGGAGATGTACGTGATTTCGACCCAATGATCTTTGTTCCAGGACCGTGGCTGGTTATGGATAATTGGTCATGCACCATGCAACAGATCAAAGAGGCACATGGCATGTTCCTTGCTAAATCTCTCTCTCTCTCTCTCCCTCCCTCTCCCTCCCTCTCTCCCTCTCTCCCTCCCTCTCCCTCTCTCTCTCTCTGTCGCACAAATGGTGGGTGGTGCTTGTGGCAGTGACGGGGATGTGGCTTGGGCTTGGAGACCATGCTGGATTTATATGGAAATTATCTAAGTGTGTGGCTTTCCCCCTCACTCTTTTTTTGCGAAGAAGTCTGAAATTTAATCGTATTCACTTTAATGAAGGGGAACACTGCTAAAATGTGACTGACAGGGAAGAAAACCCATGGTGGGTGATCCTGTTCCCTTACTGTAAACAAAATTCTGTATTGGAAATTCTCGTGGTAGGGTGTGGATTGCCTCCTCCTATGCTAACACTTGCATGTATTTTGGCATCAAGTACACTCTCATGCGGTATTGTGAAAAGAATTAACGTGGCTTGATTGAAAAGACACAACTTAGAAATTTTATGGAATGGCATAAATAGTATAAGCTTCCTATACAGGGCTTGACCTCTTTCAATCTCCACCTTCTGCACTTCTGTCTCTTCCTCTCAATCTCATTCTTTGGGCTGAAGAGTATATGCTGAAGAATGTGTGATTAGAAGGGGGAAGTACTCTTGTGCCAAGAATGTCTGATTTTCACAGCAGCTTTTCACACCTCATGTAATTTGCAAATTAGCTTGCTTTGTTTTGTGATTGGTCTACAGGAGAGAAGCACAAGCTCCCTTCACTAGTGTAATTGCATAGTTATGAAAGTCTGCTTAAATTACATATCCAGAACACTGACAGATTTCCAGCTTCTCACAACAAGCTATGTGTGGTAGGGCTTTGTCGGGGGAGGAGATGGCAAAGGAGATATGGGGTGTTCAAGAAGACACACACTCACACCCATTGCACTCAGATTGATTAGGGAAGCCCTACAAATCAAAACACTGCAAATAGGGAACCAGTGTGGTGTCATGGATAGAGTAGTGGACTAGGACTCTGGAGAACAGGGTTCAATTCCTCCTTCTTCCATGGAAGCTCACTGGGGGAGTGCAACTGGTAAAACCACTCCTTAAATACCATACTTACCTTAAAAGCGCTGTCGGGGTTGCTATAAGTCGCTTTTGATTTGATGGTATATAACAACAACAATGCAAATCATTGATATGCACTTTGGTGTGAAATGCTGAAAAATGGGGGAAGGGAAAAGGTTGGTGACTTGTTCACACAGTGGTATTGTCCCTGGTTTTTCTGGGTCGCTGTTGTTGTTCTTGTTGTTGCATATCTGAATAGATTATCTCATTATTTGTGTCCACACATGGGCAGCAAGTGGGTACACACAGGGGTAGAAAGACTGACCAGGGATATTTATCTTATTGATGCATGTTTTATCTCCTGTCCCCATGTTATGTGGCAGCCTCTCCCACCAAGAGTGTCTCCCCCCTTCCCTCCCATGGGTAACTCTGTATGTACCAGAACAGATAAATGAAATCCCTGTGTTACTAAAAAGCTGGCAATTAATTCTCGAAATGGACAATATGCATATACATGAGAGACAACTGCATGCAGTGTCCTCTCTGTGTCTGGAGAAGGTGGCCACGCTTTTCAGCTGAAGGTTTGTTTCTTCATCCCATCAAGTGAAGAACAAGGCTTCGGTCACGTGTCCCTCTATCACAGAATCCTTTCCACCATTTTGTACAATTCTGTAGAGTTGGAATGTGCAATTCTGTGTGCAATGCATTTATACCCCATCCTTTTTCCAGTGAATTATGGGCAATGTACATGATTATCTGTCCTGCTCCTTTATTTTCATAACCCTCTTGTGAGTCAGACAAGAGAGACTGATGCCTAGTCCAATGCCTCTTGCATGCTGAAATGGTGGTATCCATGTTTTGTTGAGGAAGGCACTTGAGATAAACAGAAAATAGCAACAATCCTGACCTGTATTGCCAACAGACACATCATTGTAGTTGATGGTGTTAGGAGGGAAGGGAATGGATAGAGGCCGAGGGATCTTAACTGAGTCCCTTTGTCAGCCTTTTTGTGGCCTGTTTGCCTGTTTATACTTCTATCCAGAGGTGATGCTTGGGAAATTGTTATATGATCTCTCCCTTTCACCTTTGTTTACCAATGCAATCCTGTTTAATTAATCCCTTCTTAGTTTCTTTCTCTCCACTCTGGTCAGCCCCTCATCAGCTGAGTGAAGTAAGTGGCAACCAATCTCTCCCAGGCACACGGAGTTAGTCTGTTTTCTTGTTTCATTATTCATTGTAGCAGACACCATAGAAAGGCTGGAAAATGTCATAAAATGGTCAAAAGACCTGATCTGCAGAACACGGAAAAATCATCACAGCCTTCCTGTCTGTTGCATGGGACCCTGCTGGGTGGTGCAATGGACTGACAGGAGACTCTGCTATATATTTTCAATCTGATCATGCCATGTTGGTTAACTTGTTGGTGGGAGAATTGACCTCCTAGAATGCTTTCTTCAGGATCAAAACTAGGTTGCATGACATTAGAATCTAAAACCATGTTAACATTTTTAACTCTTGATAACCAATCACAAAACAAAGCAAGCTAATTTTCAAATGACAGAGGGTTAGATCAGTAACCCCCAGTTTCATGCTATCTGTAACATCTAGTCTGCCAATGACCCCTGGCTTTTCTGACGATGGCTTTTCTGACGACCTGCAGGAAATAGACGACGTGCGCAAGACAGCTGTCATCAACATGGAACTGAGTAGACTGCAGATGGACATTGTTGCCCTGCAAGAGACGAGATTGCCAGACTCGGGATCTGTCAAAGAAAAAAACTTCTCATTCTTCTGGCAGGGAAAACCATTGAATGAGACCAGGGAATATGGTGTTGGCTTTGCAGTCAGAAATACTCTGCTGAGATCCATTGTTCCACCTACTGTGGGGAGTGAAAGAATCCTGTCTCTGCAGCTCCACTCATCAGCGGGACTGGTCACCCTCATTAGTGCATATGCACCAACACTGTTGTCCACAACAGAAGTGAAAGACAAATTCTACGACGATCTGGCAGCTACTATCAAAAAAGTCCCTGAGAGAGAGCCACTGTTCATTCTCGGAGACTTTAACGCTAGAGTTGGTGCTGATCACAATTCTTGGCCCACTTGTCTAGGCCGTTTTGGCATTGGGAAGATGAACGAAAATGGCCAACGCTTGCTGGAGTTTTGCTGTTATTATGGTCTTTGTGTCAGCAACACCTTCTTTAATATGAAGCTTCAACACAGAGTTTCCTGGAGACATCCAAGATCCAAGCATTGGCATCAGCTTGATTTGATCCTCACTAGACGTTCTAGCCTTCCTAGTATTACGATCACACACAGTTACCAGAGTACTGATTGCGATACTGATCACTCCCTGGTGTGTAGTAGAGTAAAACTGCGAACAAAGAGATTGTATCACACGAAAAAGGAAGGAAGACCACGTATTGACATCAGCAAGACACGCGATCAAAGAAAAGTGGAGGAATTTGCCCAAGCGCTTGAAGAAACCCTTCCAGGACCGGCTGATGCAAATGCACCTGAACGATGGGAACATTTCAAGAACGCTGTGTATAACACCGCCTTGTCGACATTTGGCAAGAAGACCAAAAAGATGGCCGACTGGTTTGAAGCCCATTCGGAGGAGTTGATGCCAGCCATCGAGGATAAGAGGAGAGCTCTAGCAGCATACAAAGCCTGTCCTAGTGAGTACAACTTGCAGGCTCTTTGAGCTGCTCGTAGCCAAGTCCAACAGGCTGCCAAGAGATGTTCCAACAATTATTGGCTTCAGCTCTGCTCTCAGATACAGATAGCAGCGGACACGGGTAACATCAAAGGAATGTATGACGGTATCAAGCAGGCTTTAGGTCCAATACAGAAGAAATCTGCTCCCTTGAAGTCTGCTACAGGCGTGATCATCCAGGACCGAGCACAGCAGATGGACCGCTGGGTGCAGCACTACTCTGAGCTATATTCCAGAGATAATGTAGTAACTGAAGAAGCATTAAATAACATTGAGTGCCTGCCTGTCTTGGAAGAGTTGGACAGCGAACCAACTTTAGCAGAAATAAAAGCGGCCTTGGATTCCCTCGCCTCCGGCAAGGCACCTGAAAAGGATAACATCCCTGTTGAACTGCTGAAGTGCTGTAAAGAGATCATCACCACCAAACTGTATGAAGTCTTACCTGACGGCATATACCTGCCAAGTACCACAGGACATGAAGGATGCAAACATCGTAACATTGTATAAGAACAAAGGAGACAGGGGCGACTGCAATAACTACCGTGGCATCTCTCTTCTCAGCGTTGTAGGGAAGCTGCTTGCCCATGTTGTACTGAAGAGACTCCAGGTGCTTGCAGACAGAGTTTATCCAGAATCACAGTGTAGATTTCGAGCTAATAGATCCACCACTGACATGGTATTCTCCCTCAGACAGTTGCAGGAGAAATGTAGGGAACAACAACAGCCACTCTGTGTGGCCTTCATAGATCTCACAAAGGCCTTTGATTTGGTTAGCAGGGATGGCCTTTTTAAAATACTTCCCAAGATTGGATGTCCACCTTGACTCCTTAACATCATCAGGTCCTTCCATGAGGGAATGAAGGGCACTGTAGTTTTTGATGGCTCAACATCAGATCCCTTTGACATCCGAAGCGGAGTGAAACAGGGCTGTGTCCTCGCGCCAACCCTTTTTGGGATCTTTTTTGCTGTCATGCTGAAGCATGCCTTTGGAAGTGCAACAGAAGGTGTCTATCTCCAGACTAGATCAGATGGAAAGCTCTTTAATCTCTCTAGATTGAGAGCAAAGACCAAAGTCCAACTGAAATGCATGCAGGACTTCCTCTTCGCCGATGATGCAGCCATTGTTGCCCACTCTGCTGAAGACCTCCAACAACTCATGAATCGTTTTAGCAAGGCCTGCCAAGACTTTGGACTAACAATCAGCCTGAAGAAAACACAAGTCATGGGCCAGAGTGTGGACTCACCTCCCTCTAGTACCATCTCCACGCAAGAATTGAAGGTTGTCCATGACTGTGTGTACCTTGGCTCAACGATCTCTGACACTCTCTCCCTAGATATTGAGCTGGATAAACGCATTGGCAAAGCAGCTACCATGTTCTCAAGACTCACAAAGAGAGTATGGCTCAATAAGAAGCTGACGGCATATACCAAGATCCAGGTCTATAGAGCCTGTGTCCTGATCACACTCCTGTACTGCAGTGAGTCCTGGACCCTTTGTGCACGGCAGGAGAGGAAGCTGAACACGTTCCATATGCGTTGTCTCCGACGCATTTTTGGTATCACCTGGCAGGACAAAGTTCCAAATAGAGTAGTCCTAGATCAAGCTGGAATTTTTAGCATGTATACATTACTGAAACAGCGATGTCTACGTTGGCTTGGGCATGTTGTGAGAATGGCTGATGGTCGGATTCCAAAAGATCTCCTGTATGGAGAATTAGTGCAGGAAAAGCGCCCCAGAGGGAGACCACAGCTGCGATACAAGGATATCTACAAGTGGGATCTGAAGGCCTTAGGAATGGACCTCAACAGATGGGAAACCCTGACATCTGAGCGTTCAGCCTGGAGGCAGGCGGTGCATCATGGCCTCTCACAATTTGAAGAGACCCTTGTCCAGCAGGCCGAGACAAAGAGGCAGTCCCGAAAGCAGCAAAATCAGGGAGTTGGACAGGGGACAGATTGTATTTGTCTTCAGTGTGGAAGGGATTGTCACTCTCGAATTGGCCTTCTCAGCCACACTAGATGCTGTTCCAAGTCCTCCATACAGAGCACGTTACCATAGTCTCTCGAGACTGAAGGATGCCTATGAGTCTGACCCTCAGTCATTTGGTCTTCTGAGCAGACTATCTTCTACCTTCTTCTTCCATCACAACAACTGCTGGTGCCCATTCATATGCTGGATGATGTGCAAACCATTCACAGCTTAACAATTAACAGAAGACAAATGCAAAACACACCTCATGGGTGGTAATTTATGATCTCATTTAGGTGGTTGAGATGTGCCGAAACAGAACATTCCCCAACGACTAAAACTCTGCTTTTTGATGGAGTACAACCCATGCATGCTCATGACTTCAGTAAATCCATCTAAGTTCACTGAGCCTTACTCCCAATGTGTCCATTGAATTGCTTTTGCTGAAGTGAAGTAAGAGTCAAACTATGCATTACAGGAAGCATGTTATCAGAAGGAAGAATTCCTTAAGTGCTAAATGTGTCTAGCGCTCACAGCAGGGACCTTTGCACACACCCTACATTTAGCTAATTAACTTGCTTTGTTTTGTGATTGGCCTTTGAATGTAAATATAGGCTTCATGGGCAAGTCCAGTTTCTCAGACATGAAAGTCTGCTGGAATCACATCTTTGGAACACTAACATGATGGTGCTTGCGCTGGCGTGTGCAGCGTCACAAATCTTCTTTGCCCCCTCCCCTGGGATGAGGTGAGATGAGAATCTCATGTCGCATCATCCTGGGGGTTGGATTGGGAGCACAGTATATAGCTCCGCTTCACCTCCTTTCCAGCCTCTGTTCGAGGTCTTCTTTTGCTGGCATGGTGCTGTGCTGCGCTCGGCTGGAAGAGTGTGGCGCAGTACTTTCGATTTGGAGAGACTTGGATTGAGGGTGTCAGGATCTGGCCCACACTGACCTGGCAGCTGCAGGATCGGGGTCAGCCTGACCCAGGAATGGCCTGGTGTTTGCAGTCTCAGGCCCTGGCCTGTGTAGCAGCTGCTGGGCCACTTATGAGGCTCACCTTAAACCTGGAGGGAAGGCCTATTTAAGGAGTGGTTCTCCCTCCCAAAACTTGTCTCAGCAACAAAGGTCTTTGGCTGTGCTGTTACTAGAGCTCTGGAGTCCCTGCATTCCAGTATTCTTACATCTCTGCATCTTGACTCTGGTGTTCCTGTCCCTCCCTTGGCCCCTGCTCTTGCCTCTGCTTGCCTCCTGCCTCTCGGTGCTCCTAGCTCTGTGCTCCTGCCTCCACTTGGTCATGACCAACTGTGCAGTGAGTGCCTTTGGACTTGATACTCTGTGTGGTGGACTGGGTCCTGGTGCCTTTGCCCCTGATAAGAGGCTGCCTGGGATATCTTGGACTGTGATAGAGGGGGTGCATCAGCACTCTCTCAAGGTTTGGGGGCTGGGGTCCTGCATCTGAGCCCTAGTTTGCCTTCCTTCAAGGCAGCATAATTTTTTTTAAAAAAAGAAAGGATTGGAAAAAGGCAAAGGAGCCATGGGAGAAGAGTTGTGCCCCTGGGGGTGCTCTGATGCACTGAGGGGGCACTAAGGTTCAGTAGCCCCACACACTTTTAATAACTCATAAGGAGCTTTATGCTTATATAGATATTTTAAAAATTAAACATACATACATACAGTGGATATTAAAAGTTTACACACCCTGTTAAAATGTCAAGTGTCTGTGATGTAAAAAATGAGACAAAGATAAATCATTTCAGAACTTTTCCTGCCTTTAATGAGACCTATGAACTGTACAACTCAGTTGAACAACAAACTGAAATCTAAATAAATAACCAGATTTTTAAAAAAAGGTTGGGGGGCAATTCCTGTGCAAGTATAAATAGAATATTGCGGGCCCCTGAGTGTGGCAGGTGAGCTCCAGGGCCTAGTCGCCCAGGGCACTGTGTGCAAGTGCAGGAGGGGCCTAGCTCTGCATTACTCCCTGCCCCTCCACATCCATCAGGGTGGGTGCTTTTAAGGGTACAAAGGGTGTTGTATTGCTAATTAGATAGCAAATTGGGTGGTAGTTTATCTGAAGGCAAGCAGCTATGGCACCCAAGAAAGGCCAGGGCAAGAGTAAGGGCAAGCAGCCAGCAAAGCCTGTGGCACCCCTGCCGGAGAGCTGGCCAGTGTAGGAAGTACTACATGCTATGATTACTGCTCTGGAAGAGCAGAGGGCTGGACAAGCCCTGGCAGTAGGTAGAGAACCCCAACCTAGGTGGTCAGCTATGGATTTTAAAGCTCATAAGCGGACTAAGCTGAAAGCGTTGGCTAACTATTTATTGCCTCACTTTGCAGCTTTAGAAGGCAATGTTCCAAGCACTTCAAGAGTGGTGACAGCCAGTCGCAGGCCATTGTCCAATATGACGGTCACAGTTGTAGAAGACAAGGGTGTGTCAGAGGAGCAGCGGCCTAGAGTGACAGCCCCAGAGATGGAGGTCCAGAGGTTTGACACAACAACCAATGCCAGGCCAGAGGGCAACAGTGGTCCGGCGAACCATGATGGCAACACTATTTATTTATTTAATTAATTAGATTTCTACCCCGCCCATCTAGACCAAAGGTCTACTCTGGGCAGCATTACAAATTTAAAAACAGTTAAACCAATAAACATATACATGAATCCAAGATGGCAAAAATATAGAGTTTAAGATACGGCAGGAGGGAAAGCCTGCCCAAATAACCAGGTCTTAACTTTACTCCTGAAGACACCCAGAGAGGGAGCCAGGCGGATCTCCACGGGCAAGCTGTTCCAGAGGTGAGGGGTCACTGCCGAGAAGGACTGGTTCCTCGTTCTTTCCTTCTGGACCTCCCTCGGCGTTAGGCCCCTCAGCCGCCCGGCCTGGCTAGAACGAGTGACTCTTGGCAAAACTGGGTGGGAGGAGGCGCTCTGCTAGATATCGAGGTCCTAAACTGTTTAGGGCTTTATATGTCATTGTTAGGACTTTGAAATCAACATGGAAATGAATGGGCAGCCAATGCAAGGTGACCAGCGTGGGGGAAATATGGTGGTACCTTTTCACCCCAGTAAGAAGTCTGGCCGCCGTATTCTGCACCATCTGAAGTTTCTGCATCAGTCTCAAAGGCAGCCCCATGTAGAGTGCATTGCAGTAGTCTAATCTCGAGACTACGAGCGCATGGACCAAAGTGGTGAGTGCCCCCACATCAAGATAGGGATGCAGCTGGGCAATCCGCTGAAGATGGAAGTGTGCAGAACAGACCACTGACGCCACCTGAGTTTCCATGGTGAGCGCCGGGTCCAGATGTACACCCAAGCTGCAAACCTCACTCTTGGTGGTAAGTGTCACCCCCCCCCCCAAAAGAGAGGGAGTTTCCCAAACCACTGATGTCTGGACCACCCACCCGAAGGACCTCCGTCTTGCCCGGGTTCAGCCTCAGTCCATTCTCCTGCATCCATTGCTGAACGGCCCCCAGGCAGCACTCAAGGGACGAAACAGCATCTACTGTTGTTGGAAAAAAGGAGATGTAGAGCTGAGTATCATCTGCATACTGATGACACAAAGCCCCACATCCCCTGATGACCCCTCCCAGCGGCCTCATATAGATGTTAAACAGCATTGGAGAGATGATCGAGCCCTGCGGAACCCCACAATTGAGGCTCCACGGGGCCGAAAAGCTCTCTCCAATCTTCACTCTCTGGGGACGGTCCTCCAAGAAGGAATGGAGCCAGGCAAAAGCCAGCCCACCAATTCCCAACTCGGAGAGCCTCCCCAGGAGGATACAGTGGTCGACAGTATCACAGGCGGCTGAGATATCGAGGAGGACCAGCAGAGACATTTTGCCCCTATCGGCCTCCCTCAATAGGTCATCAAACAGGGCGACCAATGCTGTTGCCGTGCCGTGGCACGGCCTAAAGCCCGACTGGAATGGATCTAGGGCATTGGTTTCATCCAGAAGAGCCTGCAACTGGTCAGCCACCACCCTCTCAACTACCTTGCTGAGGAAAGAAACATTGGCAACGGGCCTATAATTACCAATATCGTCCGCCACCAAGCTCAGTTTCTTCCTAATGGGCCTAATGAGTGTCTCGAGGGCAAGGGAACCTTGCCCTCCTGGTGAGACCCATTAATTATTGCCGTAGCCCATTCAGATGTTATAGGCCTGGCTGTTTTGATTAGCCAGGCCGGGCAAGGGTCAAGGGAGGAGGTGGTGGCGCGACAGCAATCAAGCACTCTGTCCACCATGTCTGATGTCACAGGCTGAAAGTAGTTAAGTCTCATCGGGGAAGATGGAGCACTGGACGTCTCTGCTCAATCCACTGTTTTCAAATAGGAAGTAAGATCCCTCATATTGGATCCCAATTGTGGCAGCAGGTGAGCTAGCCGTTGCACTGGGCACAAACAGGGCAATGGTAGTATGGCCCTGGTGTAGGGACCCTGTGCCAGAGCAGCCAGGGTTTGCACAGCCTCCTATACAGGGACCGAGTGAACTAGTAAGCCAGGTAGCAATCGCAGGGTCAACACCCAACATCTGGAAGGCACCTTACCCGCAGGCGTCCTTTTCTGCCCCCTAGCTCTGACAATGGAAATTGGGGTGTGGCCGTACCCATCTGTGCCTGACACTGGACACAACTCAGTTCCTCTGCAGGCTCTCCCATTTGGAGATTATTCTCTTTCATTAGGTGATCATCTGACCCCTGCCACAAAGGAGCGCATCTGTAAAGGAGATTACATAGATCTTTTTGAACTGCTGAAACATGGGGTAGATGCCAAGACTGCAGAGAAAGAGGATGAGATAGAGAAGGAAAGGCGATGTCTGAAGAAGCCTGAGTGAACCTGGGCTAATTGGCTGCCAGATTTTCTCATCTATTTTGGAATGATTGTTAAGGCTTAGCCCTGGAGAGCACAAGCATTGGTCCAATACCTCCACCTCATTTACAGGGCCTGTGTAGATTTTCTGGGACACACATGGCTTCTCTACGATGAAAATTTTTGTATGAGAACCACGATTCACCCTAACATGAGATGGGACGAGCGACATCCGGGGCTTTGGCTGCAAATCATGATGCCAGGCCAACCGGCAGGTTTGATAGTGGTCATCTCATCCAAAAAGCAGGTCCGGTTAATCCTCCCTGTCTTGTAACGGGGCAGGTGGTTCAACCCCTCCTTCTTTGTTGAGAGTTTAACTCAAAGGGCTCATGCTCCAAGAAGGTGTGTCATTACCGGCACGAATGCTCCATATGTGGAGGGTACCATGCAAGTACGAGATGCTTTAAAGAATGGCCACAGAAAGGAAGCAACAAGAAGGCAGGCGGAGGCAGGAAGCCAGATGGCCCTCCTCCCACTGCTAAAGGGAACCAGCCCCATTAAAGTTCAAGTGCTCGGTCAATGGTTGGTGAGGTATCCGAAGAGGGAAGATGCCATCTACTTGCTTAATGTGTTTCAGTTCAGCTTCCAGATCCCAGTGACAGGGAAGCAGAGGGCTGCATTCATTAACAATTTGAAGAAAATGATAGGAATGGAAGACATGGTTAGAGCTAAAATAAACAAGGAAGTGCATGAGGGCAGGGTCCTCAAACCCTTCCTTCACCCACCAGTATCTAACCTCAGGGTGTTGCCTTTGGGGCTTGTTCCCAAAAAGGTTTCTGGTGAGTTTAGACTCATTCATCACCTGTCTTATCCAGAGGGTGAATCTGTAAATGATGGCATTCCGCAGGAGCTATGCACAGTGCAGTATACTTCCTTTGATACTGCTGTGCATGTAGTGCAGTCCTGCAAGGTGGGAGCCGAATTGGAGAAAAGTCATGTCAAATCAGCTTTTCACCTCCTCCTTGTTGTTTAGTCGTTAAGTCATGTCCGACTCTTCGTGACCCCATGGACCAGAGCACACCAGGCCCTCCTGTCTTCCACTGCCTCCAGGAGTTTGGTCAAATTTATGTTGGTAGCTTTGATGACACTGTCCAACCATCTCGTCCTCTGTCATCCCCTTCTCCTCTTGCCTTCACTCTTTCCCAACATCAGGGTCTTCAGGGTCACCTCCTCCAAGCTCATCCCAATGATTTTGAATTGTTGGGATTTGACTTTGAAGGCACATTCTTTATGGACAGGGCCCTACCCATGGACTGCTCAGTTTCCTGTGCAGCTTTTGAGCATTTCAGCTCCTTTTTGGATTGGTAACTGTGATGCAGGATGGGATTAAATGAGTCAGCCCATTATTTAGATGACTTTCTTTTTGTGGGAAGAGGGATTCAGGCTGCTGCAAGTTTTTGCTGGAGGCCTTCCAGGCAATGGCCCGTGAGATTGGGCTTCCATTGGCCAATGAGAAAACAGAAAGGCCTAGAACTAGACACCCAGCAACAGGCCTGCAGGCTGCCGGCAGTGAAGATCATTGAGCTTAGGGCGAGGCTGAATCGTTTAATTGGCCAAAGAAAAGTTACCCTCAAAGAACTTCAGGAAGTGGTAAATCACCTCAATTTTGTTTGCTGGGTAATAGCACCTGGTACAGCCTTCCTTAGGAGGTTATGAGAGGCCATGAGTGGCTTACACAAACATTTTCACAGACTTAGGATGAACCAGGGAATGAGGCAGGATCTGGAGGTATGGCTGCAATTTTTGGAAGGTTTTAATGGCGTATCTTTTTGGAGAATCAAAATTAGTTTAGGGTTGGAGTTTCAGGTGCAGACCAATGCGGTGGGCTCCCTCGGGTTTTGTATTTACTTCAATGGGTGCTGGTGTGTGGAAGTCTGGCCTGACAAGTGGCACGGAGTGGGGTTGACGAGAGATCTGACATTCTTAGAATTCTTCCCTATAGTGAGCCCCTATATATTTGTGGGGCCGGGAATGGGCCAACTCCATGTTGGGTTTTTGGTGTGACGACTTAGCAGTGGTTCCCATCATTAACATTCTAATGTGCAAATCTGAGCGGGTTATGAGGCTAATTAGGGCATTTGTGTTGCATACACTACAATTTAACATTGTTGTACAGGCGTGGCATATTCTGGTCTAGATAACAGTATTGCTGACGTCCTGTCCCATCAACAGATTGAGCGGTTCAGGGCATTGGCTCTGGGAGCTTGCAGGTTGCCCGAGGTTTTTCCATCAGAGGTATGGTGGATTGGAGAAGGGAAGCTGCAAGAGCAATAGGGTTGGCACTTGCCCGGAGTACCTACCGTGGGTATGCTGCAGCATGTGAAGTGTTTAGATTATTCAGGGAGGTTGAAGGATTAGAACTAGTGTGGCCGGCCCCAGTGGAGCATTTGCAGCAATTTGCAGTTTATCTGCATAGGAAGGGTTTAGCCCCTAACCCGATTCAGGGCAAAATGTCTGCATTGGCTTTTCAAGCTAAGGCCCTAGGGGTTCTGGATTCCACGGTGGATTTTAGGGTTAGGAAGACGATTGAGGGGTGGAAAAAGGAACGGGTAAGAGTACCCAATGACAGGTCTCCTATGACACCGGACATACTGGCTAGATTTAGCAGATTGTGGAGTACCATGTGTCGGGACGATTATGAGGTTGCACTTTTTCAGGCAGCCACACTGATACCATATTTGGGGGCTTTGAGGGTTAGCGAGGTGGTGGCAGCCTCTAAAACTGATATCTCACAAACAGCCTTACAGTTGGTGGATGTGACTGTACTGAAGGGGAGAATAACACATACAGTGGTCAAAGTTGCATCAGGTCAGTAGAGGAATGTATTTTACCTTGGGTCCCTGCTCCATTCCAGAAATGTGCCCAGTTCAGGCGTTGGGGACATTTTTGAGGTACAGGGGGCAATCACAAGGATACTTGTTTTGCCATAGTGATGGTTCCCCATTAATCAGATACCAGTTTCGGAAGCTTACCAACCATGCTTTGATGCAGATGGGTTTGCAGGGCTGGCATTTTAGGACACATTCCTTTCACATTGGGGTGGCATCAATGGCAGCTGCATTGGGATATAACCCGGAAGACATCAAAAGGCTGGGGGGGGGGGTATCAAAGCAGTACAGTCTTTATGTTCATGACATGCCGTGGTTTTCGGTAGGCGCCTGGCTGTCTTTTACTTTATTTTCAGGACTCAGCTGGCCTATGCAGCGTTGGAGGATCCAGTTGGTGGGGCACAGTTTTATCTTTTGGACAGCTAAATACACTGCCAGGATGACATGGGGCCGAGATTTAGACCTGGGAGACTCCACCTGGCTGGAATAGAAAGGACAGAGGGGCATGATGTGAGAGGAGCTTCGGGAAGCAGCCTCCCCTGGAGTTCTGGGTTTGCCCCCAGACATTTTGTTGGTCCATTTGGGTGGCAATGATTTGGCCAAGCAATGTGGTAAAGCTATTATCATGGATGGGTTAAGAGACTTGCAAGCCTGGAAGTGCAGGTTCCCTGCAACGAGAATTGTTTGGTCCACCATTATCGTGTGTTAGATTTGGACAGCAGATTGCGATCCGCAATGTTTAAATCAGGCCAGGAGGGAAGTTTGTAGGGCAATGAGCCAGGGCTTGGGTTCAGTTATAGGTCATCCAGATATCTGTTTAGACAGGCTGGAGTTGTACAGAGGCAATGGGATTCATTTATCGGAACAGGGTATGGAGATATTTTTGAGTGATGTCCAGAGGGGCCTGTGTGCCAAAATTCTCGGTCTGATGAGGGAAATGGAGCATAGCTGAGCTAGCCCCATTCCTGTGGTGGGTAGTGCAGTAAGAATCGGTGAGTGCCCAGGGAGTTCAAGGGAAGTGATCGCCCGTCTGACCTCATGGAACTGTAGATCATGAGCTTACAGTGCCAAGGGGAAGGACATGCTGGGGCCATCCCCAGGCCGAGGGTCACCAACGAGAGGGGGCTTACAGGCCTGGGGGTGGTCACATCAGGTGCCGGGACTCACTCAAATGTGGTTGGGGAGGGGGTCTGGTGAGACTGTTGGCCTCAAACCTGATCCTGCACTACCACAGGCACCCCTACTTGGAGACAGCAAGATTTAAAGTTACCTGTTCAATAAAGTGTGGCCCTAGTTAATCCAGCACTTGTGTCTCGCCTCTTTATTTTGGGGTGGGGTAGCAATGTCAGCTAGAATAAAGTCTTACCTGCAGCATATCGTTTGGCCCAGGTTCTGCTGCTTTGTAGTCAGCATCTTTAGAACAATGGCCTTAGTATGATGATTCAAGGCAACTGAAAGAAGAGATTCCACTAGCCTTATTCTGGCATTCCCCCTTATACTGCTATAAGCTCAAGAGGAGGTAAGCAAAGCAACAATGGCTGGTTCTGTCCTCTTAGTTGTGTCACCACTGCCATTTCTGCTGATTTCCATTCACTGGACTAACTCAAGCAAGGATGCTAGCCATCTGAGCATGTAATTTAGAGCCCTGTTCACACAGACTTCTAAACTGAACAGAGAGCCTGTGTGGAACAGGTTGTCTGGATTTTTAAACTTTGATGGACTCACTTGGATGGTTCCACACTGAGACCTAAACTTTCACTAGAGAACAGCCTGTTTACTGCAAATCATGTACCTGCGTGTGAGCATGCAAGCATGCACGTGCAAGCACACACACTCACATATTATTTCCTTTGCGAGTAAATCGCACATCAAGGGAAATGCCTATTTCCTGCTATTACATGCAAGCACTTCACTAGCAAAGGTATCCTGTGTTGACTTTCTGTGGATAATCACAAATACAAAAGCAATGCAATTAGCCATGTGCAGGTTAAGACAAGCTTCTGCTAGGATAAACAGACATCTTTCACCTCTTAAGACAGCTCTGCTTCTTAAAATGAGCTAACTGTATTATCTACTGTGACCTACATCCTCTCTCCCACCCAGACACCTATCAGGCCCTTCCTTACCTTTTATCCTGCTAAGTGTGAATGCTAGAAAGAATATCCTGACAGAGGTGTATGACAGTGGGCCCGTGGTCAGCCCTGTTGCAAAAAGCAACATGCATAAGGGCAGTCAGTCAAGTGGCTTTTGCAGTTTGCAAGCAGTGCTTCCTGCGCCCAGTTGCACAATCATTTCTCTAATCGGGGAATGGCAATAGACAGCGGGCAAATACCTCCCACTTTTTCAGTGATTACCCTTGCACAAGCACGTACACAGCAGGATTCCAGCCAAACAGCCCTTCGAACTCCCCCAAAGACTAACAAGTTTCATCTGCATGAGCTTTTTGTGGACAACAGCCCACTTCCACCAATGACACAGTGCCAGAGTTCATGAATGCTTCTGCCAAATAAAAGTTGCTAGACCAGTATTTTATTGAGTGTTTACTGAGCATAAAGTCCCATCACCATCGTATCTCTGGTCTGTGCCACCTACACAAATGTTACCCTTGTGCAAACAGCAATATCCAGGAATAAAATACACCCTGCCCTCTGTGCAAGAGCAATTAAACAAGTCACATGATATTGCACTGATATGCTGGTGAGATGTTCAACACAGTGGAAGCTTAAGGAGGCACCTTAAGTCTCTATGGTGCCACAAGACCCTTTTTGTTTCACTGCAATAGGAAAGCCAAGCTCACGCCCACCCTCAAGCTTTGGAGAGTGACTTTGAGGACTGCAACTCCCAGAATTCCTCAAGCAGCAAAGCCACTGGCTGTGCTAGCAAAAAGGGTTCCCAGGAACTGAAATCCAAAACATTTCCAAGTTTTAGGAATGTGGGGACAGCCAAAATATCCAGCGTAGCCACTGTGTTGGTTGACAGAGCTGACTCAGCACTCCTCTACAATATGTCTAACGGATGAGAGGCCCAACAGGTGTAGGGGATAATTATAATACCAGCTTTATAAATCCCAACTCAGTTTTCTATATGATTTATCTCCTTTACCTGCTGAACTCCTGAGCTTTTTTTTGTCTCTCTGATATGGCCATTTTAGTATATTTAATAGACTTTTCCTTTTAAAAAAATAGTGTATCTTTTAAAATCTTTTGTTAGGCATCTTGAGTTCCATAAAGGAGAAGTGAAATATAATATTTTAAGTAAAAACATATTTCCAGCAGTTTCGTCATCTGTTTTCTGTGGGACTGCAGGTCAAATTGTACGTTACAGCTAGCATGTCATTAGGAACTGGAAGTCTCTGAGTGTTTGAGAGATGATTCTTTTGGCAGGCCTTTTGGTCTCGACAGTCATGTTGCAAACAAAACCAGTGTTTACTTCCTGATGAGAAATTACAAAACAAAGCAATCTAACTAGCAAATTGTGACCATCAGGTGTGTTTCAGCAGTTAAAGAGTTCCTTCTTCTAACAAATTGCTACCTGTAATGTATGATTTGACCCTTTGATCCTAAGCAGTGCCGTTTCATGTAGGCACAAACGGGCATGGGAAATGAGATGTGAGTGATGGGGTTATTTGGGGAATGGAGGTACCAAAGCAATAACAATGGGTGAAAAGGGAAGTTCTCATTAATCTCTCCACTAAGTGAGAGACCCTAATGGCTACCACTGAAGTGGGTGCAGGGCATATGATAGATGGAGGAAGACATAAACATGCATTGTGAAGCATCTGCACTGCACAAGCTCAGAAACATTGGAATGTTATCTCTGAACACAAATAGGTGAAGATCTCCAAAATGGAATGAAATGAAGTATTAAGAGAATCACTTCCCAGCCTTCCATCTTCCATTCTCAAACTCAAAACTGCCTCCAGATGCCGTTGAGTATTTTAAATTTTAAAAAAAAAAGATTCTGCCTTGCTTCTTTTCTGTTGTTTGCCATCTACCAAAAAAAATTGGATAGATCAGATGGTGTTTACTGGAAATCTGAAACTGTGGATCAAAATGCAAGTGAATAATTGTATCTCTCTGCTACTCACAGGCACAAAAGCTTGCATTCCTCTCCTGTGCCAAGCCAGGGACAGTTACAGAGAGAGATGCAATGGTTATTTGAAGCATGCCCAGTAGCCGCCATTACTAGGGAAGGCAGTGCCAGTCTCTTCTTTCAGGCTGCTGATTCATGAGGGGTCCTAAAAGTGGCTTCAGGGCAGCAATGGATAGAATATTTCACCAAAAGCTATCATAAAACTGTGAACATAGGAAGTTGTCCCATACTAAGTCCAACTATTTCTCCATGTAGCTCAGTATTTCCAAAACTATATGCACTGCCAAGACCTTCCTTTGGAGGTTTTCAATTTAGCAGTAATCTACCAGAAAAACAACAAAAATCCAGCAGATAAGATCATTTTAAAGTAGTTCTCCAAGATTTTTTTAAAGATATTTTTGAACTATTTCTTGAAGAGGGGCTGATTTCTTTCTTTCTTTCTTTCTTTCTTTTTTTAAAGAGACAGTTATGAGAAAGCATGTAGGGAAGCTCCAGTAAAATCTATGCTCATTGGCCTCCGATGGGAGAGGAACAAGCACTCCATCTGGATCAGACCTTAGGCACCTCACAAATTATACAAATGGAAGATATGAACATCCTTAGAATCAGAGGATCTCAATCCTATTCCACAACAGTCAAATTGTGGAAGCTTTGGTTGGATCTTATAGCTACCGTATTTGTTACTGATTCTCATTGATTGTGTGGCAAATTGTAACTAGCTTAGGGAACTCTTGACCTGAGCCCCATGCACTGTGAATTTCTCTTCCCATTGATTTACATCCAGTCTACCAGCAGGCAATCCACAACTCACCACCCATGCAGACCTTGATGACTTTCAATATAGCCTGCCATGGATCCCAAGGTCACCTTCTCTAGCAAGTTGAGGGACTGCCTTTAATAATATTAATTGTGTGCCATCAAGTCCATTCTGACTTATGGCGAATCTTCCCAGGATTTTCTATGTAGAGAGTACTCAGAAGAGGTTTACCATTCCCTTCTTTGTGGTGAGCACTGGGACTGTGCAGCTTGCTCAAGGCGTACAAAGGCTGACTCTTCTCTCTGGAGGCACATTGGGGAACTGAGCTCTCAACCTCTGGCTCTGCAGCCAGATATCTAACTCACTGAGCTATCCAGCCAGCTCCAGCCGTGGTGAATATATCAGAAATGCAGTACCTTTGGGGCTTCATGGAGCTGCACATAGAATATGTTATTTTTCCTGGCACGAGTCAACTTAAGGACAGTGAGAAACTGCTCCAGGGTAGCATGATTCTCCATTCTGGGTGCCAGGAAATACTTATTCTGTATCATAGCTATTGTGCCTAGGTTGAGTTTGTGTTTTTTTCAAAAATCATTTCTTCAATTTTTCTGCTACATCTTTCGCATACATTATCTTATGCAAACAAGGTAAGATTAAAAAGTTACCTTTTTTGGACTGCAGGTCCAATCTCTTAGGTGCTCTTGTACATTAGCTCTGTGCTTCTGTCTCCGTATTGCAGAGAGGTAGGCTGCAGGCCCTCTGAGAAAATAGACTTTTTATATCTAAAAAAAAACCTTGAAGAACTCCTTTTAAAATGTGGCCTGTGCCATTTCACATTGTGAGGCCCCCTCATTGTTTGGGAAGAGAGATTTAAAAAAACAGTTTACTGGAAACAACAGCATGTCTTTTTAAAAAAATATTCACAATGCATGACAGTCAAGCACCCTTGGTTGAAGCGAGGCTACCCCATGAGGAAAAGCCCAGGCCACGTGGCTCTGCTGATCCCCAATCCCAAAGGGCCTGATGGGTTCAAAGACTGAAGCCTAAAGAAAAACAGGCAGCCCAATGCTAAATCATGTGTCAAAGAAATTTTGAATGCCAATTGTCTCCAGTCATAGGTGGTCAAATTTAAATTAACGCATCCTTGGATCACAATTCACACTTGTAGAGTTCCCCCTGGCTGCCTTTTTGAAGAGAGCAGAGTCTTCTGGACCCACCTTCCCTCCTTCTTTTCCATTCCTCTAAAATATCGGACAGTTACCTTTTGAGGGGGTCCCCCCCCCATATCATTCAGGCACATTTTTTGCCTTCTCTAGGAGGCATAACCATTTGTGGAGGAAACCTAAACAATTGCTTTAAACCTATGCTACCTCAGTGCATGCTTCCCCTTTAGGAACTGTGTAATGTCTGAAGCAGCCCTTATCATGTGTTAAGGATTGGCCTGTTGGTCCATTAAGGAGATACGTTTCAGTTATTATGACTGGCTCACGCTAAATACCCATTACTGAGCTGCACTGAAAAGCTGAATATCCTGTTACAGATTCCCAGAAACATTTGGTTGCCCTGCGTCACTGCAATTTCTTAATATCCACCATTTGCTAAAAACTTCAGTCTGCATCTCAATGAACCAGCTGCTAAATTGTTAGCACCACTTGTTGTGTGGCATTCCCAGTGTGGGTCAACTGCCTTAAAACTTCACAAACTGGACAGTGTCACTGATAGACCCACAGGGAGCATGCAAACACAGCAGGACAATGTATAACATTCCTGGAAGGGAAGACAGCTATCAAATTCTCCTTCCCTCCCCCCCCCCCCATGATATCTCTGCATGCTCCCCCTCCCCTTACCCCATCAATGTTACCCCACCCTGAGGAGCCTGGCGACAACCCCAGACCACAGCAGGGTTGGCAGCTGCTTGGCAGCTTGAGGGGTGAATCCAATCTGGCATGACTTTGATACACTTTTGTTTACGTCTACATTATCTCCCAAACATGTAGCTGAGTCCAGAATCCCAAGCTGTGCTAGGCAATGAAAATGCTTTACTGTCTGGGAATCGCTGCTAGAGAGGGCAATGTAATGGAAAGCAGAATCCCAAGTTTTAAATGTCATCCAAAAAAGAGATAAAACTTTGCCTAATATAAACGCCTTTCCCCAACTTGGTGTGCACCAGATGTTTGGTACTATAAGTCCCATCACCCTCAGCCTATGTATGTAGTAATCTAACACATCTGGAAGACACCAGGTTCTGGGAAGCTGGCATACTGTCTTCCACAGTGTTGAAAAATTACAGTAGACCAGTGGTTCTCAACCTTGGTTCTACAGGTGTTCTTGGACTAAAACTCCCAGAAGCCTTCACTATTAGCTGTGCTAGCTAGGATTTCTGATAGTTGTAGTCCAAGAACACCTGTGTTACCCAAGGTTGAGAAACACTGATGTAGACTTTGACTTGGGATCCAAAAGAGACAGACCAGTAAGACCAATGGTTCCCAAACTTGGTGCCTCGGATATCATTGGACTGCATTTCCTAGAGGTCCTAGCCAATGCACATCCAGGGATCAGAGCTTCAGAGAAGAGGAGGAGCTGAAAACATCTGGGATACCAGGTTGGGATGGAAAAGGCTTTCTCTGTAACAAGTCTGATGGCAAAGTTCTCTCTCTTTACTGAATGCCCATGGGAAGATCAAAATTGCACCATTCCATAAGATATTTGATTTATAAGTGTGCCTTTCACATTTGCTTTTGATCTGATTTTTATAGATTTTTTAAAGGGATATCTTATTTATCACTGTAGGACTCCTGGAAAACAGGCCAATGATAAATAAATATTTCTAATGAATAAATCAGTATCAAGTTGAACTTTCAAGCACAGCATAGGAAATACATGGGAGCCAAGTCACCAGTGCCACTGACTGATCCAGGAAGCCAGGTTTCTAGCTGTGTGGTTTCAGGACCACTATATAAGATCATCAGCATCAAATGGGAGATAAGAGTTTTTCCTGGAGCTTATGGTTATTGTGGGAATGAGTGTTCCATTAGAGGAAATAAAGTGCACTGCTCATAGAACACCAGCACACTAGAGAGATGTGCACTCTTATCTTTGATGCACTGTCCAGCAATGCTCAGTGTGCCTCTATTCATTACCGTTCCATGCTAGATGTCAGATTTAGGCAGGCAGGGAGCTGTTCCAAGACTCTGCCTGCTTTCCCGAGCACCTAATGCTGGTACCAAATAAACTACAGCAGCAAAAAGCAATAGAGTACCATGCTGTGGAGTATGTCATTGAAATGTGTAGCCCAAAGGTGAAAGGGAAGAGGGGTTTTTGCATGTGCCTACAACCTCTGCAGAAGATACCAATACTCCCGAGATACTTGTAAAGAAAGATTGGTGCATCACATAAATATTATGCCTGAGGAACAGACTTCAATTGTGTAAAAATGCCATACACACTGAAGCTGTTATATAAATAATATGTAGTGACCACAGTGAAATACAATACAGTGTAGCTTTTACTGAGCCCCCATGTCTTGCAAAACACTTGACTTCAATTTCAGGGTTTACCTGTCTGACTCCACTGAATCCACAATGGTTTTTCCTTTCTCTTTATAGCATGCATGCTCAAATTCAAAATATTACTATACTCTGGCTGAAATCCTGTTGCATAGCTCTGCATGTGCAATGGGGCTGATGTCAGCAGCAGCAGTAAAGCACCACTGATCTAAAGCAAATGGCCACTATTTAAAAGCCATTTCAGTCTGTGCGCAGCTTGTACACAGTGCAGCAAAGTGGCATGCAGCCCAAAGTCATCAAATGAAGTCTTCAATCAGCAGCAATTTGCTGCTAATGATGACATCAGCACCATTACACATGCAAAGCTACACCACAGGATTTCAGCCATTATGAAGTAAAAGCAACTGCAATGTAGAGTTTTCTCTTCCTGCCATCCTGAGTACTCAATGGACTGTTTTATCACTTTCTTTTCCAACTCCACTAACTTTGCACAAGCACTGCCAATAGCAGCAAAGGGCATTAAAAATGTGTTTGAGATGTGCAAATGTGCTTTCCACAGCCGAGCAGCAAGAAATGGTCAGGAAAAACATCCTGCAGGTCATCTACAGTCTAAGTAATGCTGCACAGGATGCAGAGGAACTCCTGGCAGGAATGGGGGCAATCCCTGCAGCCAGTGGATATATTTTGATGCCTGCCTAGATGCAGAAAATGGGACCCTCCCCAGCCCTGTGTCACCATATCACTTGGTTATTTGAGTTTTTACCTGAATTCTGGGCCCCTTTTCCCTGAATTCTTCTGCCTTATCCCAGCTCTTCTACAATCAGCAGCCCCAGAAACTGTTCTAGTCCCCTCCCTAACCTTTGCCTGTCCCACTTCTGTGACATCACAAGGATCTGCTCGCTGGTCTGTTGTTTTTGCCCTGAAGCCTCAGGGAATGGGACCCTGACGATCCTGACCCCAGCATTTACATCTGTTAGCCATTTCCCAGTCAGCTTTTTCTGACAGTCAACCAGCCAGTTAGTTTTGCTCAGCCTGTCCTTTACTTTCCCATCCATTCTGTTTCTTTCCTTTCCCCCCTGCTCTTAACAATAATGTCAGGTCACTCCATCCATAATACCACATAATTGCAGCAGTTTGGCAAGCCTTTTAGCAGCCAACTCTTGACCAGGCAAAATTTCTGTCTCTTTCTCTTATTCTCTCCCCTATTTCCCCTTTCTCAGGGGAAAGATGATCCAACTAGTTTTTCCCTAGAACCCCACAATCTTTAGGTGAAGTCCAAACAAGGCCATCACAGACGTCAATGGAGCACAAGGCTTTTACATTCAGTCAAGTGCAGGATTTGGCCTGGGTAGCAATTCATTAGGGCAATTTAGGCAGACTGCCACTTGCTGCAGGGGTGTTTTTCTATGGGGGCAGTTTAAGATGGGAATTCAAAATGGCCTTGGCTCCACCTCTGACTTCAAACATTGTCAAGAATTACATAAATAATTATAACTATTATGTAGGGGCACTTGTCCTTACATAACTTGTTATGATTCCCATTTGTGGTAGTGGATAGAGGATAGAGACTGTGAAATTAACTTGTTTTCAAAATTGCCAACTGCATTTAATTGAATTTACAATGTGTGCATCAATAGTTGTTGTTGTTTAGTCGTTAAGTCGTGTCCGACTCTTCGTGACCCCATGGACCAGAGCACGCCAGGCCCTCCTGTCTTCCACTGCCTCCCAGAGTTTGGTCAAATTCATGTAGGTAGCTTCAATGACACTGTCCAACCATCTCGTCCTCTGTTGTCCCCTTCTCCTCTTGCCCTCACACTTTCCCAACATCAGGGTCTCTTCCAGGAAGTCTTCTCTTCTCATGAGATGGCCAAAGTACTGGAGCACTCAGGGTTGATTTCCTTCAGAATGGATAGGTTTGTTCTCTTTGCAGTCCAGGGGACCCTCAAGAGTCTCCTCCAGCACCACAATTCAAAAGCATCAATTCTTCGATGGTCAGCCTTCTTTATGGTCCAGCTCTCACTTCCATACATCGCTACTGGAAAAACCATAGCTTTGACTATGCGGACCTTTGTCGGCAAGGTGATGTCTCTGCTTTTTAAGATGCTGTCTAGGTTTGTCATCGCTTTCCTCCCAAGAAGCAGGCGTCTTTTAATTTCGTGGCTGCCTTGCCTTGTCGTGGCGAAGGGGCTCGAGTAATTCAGAGAAGCTATGGGCTATGCCGTGCAGGGACACCCAAGACGGACAGGTCATAGTGGAGAGTTCTGACTAAACGCGATCCACCTGGAGCAGGAACTGGCAAGCCACTCCAGTATCTTTGCCAAGAAAACTCCATGAACAGAAACAAAAGGCATCAATAGTTACTCAAGGATTTTTTCCTGCCCATTACAGATGAGCTTTCTCCAATCTAGATACCACACAGCACATTATCTCTTTGGACACGCCACTGCGCCAGCTGTTAAAGAAATGTGAGACAAATCTACAGTCTTGATCCCATAAAGTCCACAATCTGAAATAACATTAAAAATTTTGAACAGGTAGATTAGAAGATAAGAAAGAGAACCTCCACCACTACCCATTCTCTCCCTTGACACTTTCTTTTATGCACTTAGCTAGATTTTTATTTTTACGTTGTTGCTGATTCCCAAAGGTCTTGTTAAACTGCTCTAATAAAATATGATAGAGGCTGTACAAAATGCACAAACAGGAACAAGAGAAAGCCAGAAACATGTTTCCTGCTATTATGTCTGAGAGGAACAGCCATGCACTCCAGTGAATGTTTTAAGCAGATTCCAACCATGGGTAGAAATGAGACTGTAGGCAAGTAGGCTGGTAACTGCTTTGCCATTTTGGAAAGCACTAAATCCTTTCTTCACAGTATCTGCCCTTTACAGGAAGCTTAACATTAGAGGCTTCTCCAGAGGTAGCAATCCCCTGGTTTACAGAGTCAGCTGGACCCCATAGACTGAAGGAATCCTACCAGTTCGTTTGCCTTAGTCCAGTGTTCTGTCCCTAATGGCAGCTTGTTCTGGATGAATCACAGCAATATAAGATCTTGCCAAAGTTATTTTCTCTGACTACAATTCCCAGAATTCCTTAGCCAGGAATGGCCATTTGTGATCTAAGTAAAAAAAAAAAAAAAAAAACTTGCTAAGCTCTTTAAAAAAAGAAAACCCTTAAAACGTTCTGTCCATTTGGGCTAGTCACCAGCTCCCGGTCTAACCTGCTTCCCAGGGTAATTGTCAAGCTAAAATAGGGAGAGGGTAAAGATGATTTTCAGCTGCCTCGAGAAAAGGTAGGATTAAAATGCAAATTGCTATAAAATTATTTTTAAATGCATAGATCCAAAGAAATACTTGGTCGGGGACCATGTTCTGGTAGCAGCTCTGTAAAATTCCTTCTCGCAATATACTAAATTGTGAGCTTGTCTGGGCTGCCCAACATGGTATTTCTTTCTTCCTCAAGTTTTTATTTAAGTGCCAACAAACTGCAGCCATCAGAAAGTTCCCAGACATTTAATATATGTGCATTCATGGAAGTATATCATATTCCCTTCTAGATATAGCGTCAAAAAAGTAAGCAAACTCTTATCCAGTATTCTCATGATTTGTTTGACCTTTAAAAGGCTTGCTTCTGTGTGGTTTGCCAGCCTCTTAAATGGCAGCTCTGATACCACTGTGAGAAAGGTTGAAACGACTGTCGAAAACACCCAGAGAGTCCGCCCAGAAATGATGACGGGAAGTGGCAAGGCTGCAGGTATAAGCATTCAATAGTCAAAGTGGTCTAACACATTTCTGAGGAATTCAGCAGCAAGAGGCTTTTAAACTGAGGTGGGGACATTGGTTTGTGCAGCTATAATTTCCCAGAATCCCACAGCCAACTGTGGCCATGCTGATGCTGGGATTCTAGCAGATGTAGTCTTTAAAAAAACAGAAGCATTTCCCATCTGTGCTTTCAAAAATCTAGATATTTACAATAATCAACTATCAGATTTTTATTTTTATTTTTACTTCAGGGAAAAGAGGGGCCATGAGTTTAGTTCCGTGGCCCTCTAAAGTTCCCACGACATCTGGTAATTTTAAACAAATATTTTTCTGCTGTAATGGCATAAAATGATTTACAGGCATCCTGACTTCAGACCTGTTATTACCTCACTTTACTACTGTTGCAATGATCTTGTGCATGCAGAGCAAATCAACATTCTATTCTAAAAATGGGGCAACACAACCAAAAAATTATAACTTTGAAACAGGGTTGCAGAGCAGCACCAATTTGGCACAGTTGTATCAAACCATCTACTCTTGCTCTGTGCCAAAATTGGGGGTGTTTAGGCAAAGAATTTTCAAGTTATGAATTTTTAAAACTGTTTCATCTCTCTGTTCAGGAACAAGTGATCCTAAACATCCCCAGACTTAAAATAGATCATCTAAATTTAAAAGACCAGTCTTGCTTATCTTGAAAGAGAAAGTTTGGCTCTGCCTGCTTTTTTTCCAATGGCTACACAACATCACGTTCCATATGCGTTGTCTCCGATGCATTTTTGGTATCACCTGGCAGGACAAAGTTCCAAATAGAGTAGTCCTAGAACGAGCTGGAATTTTTAGCATGTATACATTACTGAAACAGCGACGTCTACGTTGGCTTGGGCATGTCGTGAGAATGGCTGATGGTCAGATTCCAAAAGATCTCCTGTATGGAGAATTAGTGCACGGAAAGCGCCCCAGAGGGAGACCACAGCTGCGATACAAGGATATCTGCAAGCGGGATCTGAAGGCCTTAGGAATAGACCTCAACAGATGGGAAACCCTGACATCTGAGCGTTCAGCCTCCCAATTTGAAGCGACCCTTGTCCAGCAGGCTGAGGCAAAGAGGCAGTCCCGAAAGCAGCAAAGTCAGGGAGCTGGACAGGGGACAGACTGTATTTGTCTTCAGTGTGGAAGGGATTGTCACTCTCGAATTGGCCTTCTCAGCCACACTAGATGCTGTTCGAAGACCTCTATTCAGAGCACGTTACCATAGTCTCTCGAGGCTGAAGGATGCCTATGCCTACTACAACATCATGCCCACGTTACTAGGAGGAAAAAGGATGCCAAGCTTTACATAGCAAAGGGCAACCTGAATGTTGACAACACCAATGACAGCAGTCAAAATGGTCTACAGGATGCCTTCTTCTGCTCACTACCATTCACACTTGTTGAGAAACAGCCCTGACAATTGCTTTGTGTTTGGGTGAGAAATGGTGGACTGATGAAAAAAGGTGTCAGCTTCTGCGATTTTCTTTTGCTTGGTGTCTCTTGTAAATGGCTATGAGCACAAGAGGGTAACCTGTAGACCATCTTGACTGCTGCCATTGGTGTTGTCAACATTCAGACTGCCCTTTGCTATGTAAAGCTTGGCATCCTTTCCCCACTGACAACGTGGGTACAATATTGTGCAGCAATATTGGGCCATTTCCTGGCATTTTGAATCATCGATACAGAAGCACGATATCCCACATTAATAAAACAGAGTTTTTTAAAAATAATTATTCTGGTTTTATAAAATGGGCATCTACCATTTTTCAGAGATAACTACATTATTCTTGCTTTCCCCCTTTTCCTTTTTCCTCTTTGTATTCAAAAACACAAACAATGAACCCCATATAAAACCAAGTGGTTCAAAATAGCAAGAATCAAAAGGGAACATTCTGGTTCCTGTTGACAAAGCATCTGATGACCAATTCCAAATATTCCAAAATTGGGGAGTAAGGGTTAACCTAAATTGTGAGCTCACTCATCTGCTGTCCCAAACTATGGGATCTTGAACTCTGCATAGATGCGATCAGTATAGACTCCAGCTGTCTGTTGAAAAAAAAAAGTGGGGATTACTTAAGTGGAAACAGAAGGCATTGCCTTTACATTGCTTGTTTTGTAAATCTTCGTGGTTGCAAGGAGAAACTTTGCAATCCAAAGGCAATCCCCTCAAAGCAGTAATTTCTTATGGGCTTGGAAACATAAGACATATGGATGGACTTTTCCCCTCTGGCAGGAGTTGCCACATTTATTTTAATGGAAGAAGCAGGACCATATATACATTCCTTTGTACATACTGGTTGGCTCCCACTGTGGAAGACAATCAGGCAGACTGCACATGGAGGATCTCTGTCCATTCTTCAAAGTACCCATGGGGCTTTAGGCTGGGATGCATATTTTTTAAACTGCTCAAAACTATGAAGGAATGGAGCCGCGTGGGGCTTCTTTGGCCATCACTCCAGATGTATGGAATCAGAAACATACTAAGGATAGCCACGTGTCTTGTTTTATAGAGGACAATCTTCTATTTCAAGCTGTCCTTTAAGCCATGTTTAAAGATGAAGGGTCGTAATAAGGGAGAGCAGGGAAAGGGCCTTAAAGTTGCCTATCCACAGTTATCACCAGGACACCAGACTGAGCAGACATCCAGTCACAGTAATTATGATAAGATGTGTAGCATTTCTCTTTCTGTTACAGTATTTTGATTGATTGATTGATTGATTGATTGATTGATTGATTGCAGTTTTAAACTCTCCACTAACCAGAGCCTGTATATATCTGGCCTGTGTGTAGTAAATTAGAAGTCTAACATATTCCAAAAATCCGGTAAATCAAGTACTAAAAATAGCAGAATGTAAAGTCAAGATCAAACCAGCAGCAGAGTTTAAAACTGAAACTACACTTTAAGGAAGTAGAAGGATTGGTGTGCATAAGTGTGGAAGCACTTCAGCAATTCCAATGCTTTGGATAATAAAAAGCTGTTCATCTGGCATGGCAAAGACAGCAATGTGGGTGCCAGGTGAGCCTCTCTGCAAAGAGCATTCCACAGTCAGGGTGCTGCCACTGAAAAGGCCCTCCCCCTTGTAGCTAACCACCTTACTGCATTTGACAGAAGTACCTGGAGGAGGTTCTTGGATGATTACCTTGTTGGTGTTTTTGCAGCTTTGCATGCTGCTTTTAGTAGGTTTGGGGGAGGGACCTTCTGTGCTGAGGTGACTGTCATTCTATCTAGTACTAACCAATTGTTCCTCCCTTGCCTCTGAATTCAAAGAGAGACCCACCTTTTTACTCAGTGCCTTTTTCTTCTTTTAGAGTCTGTTGGTGATTGTTGTTGAAAGCAGTCACGTTTGTCATTTTGCTTTTTAATCTGTTCAGTTATAGGTAATGAAACCTTTCATTCTTTCTCCTGCTAATGTTTCAGAGTGAGTTATTGAGACTATAGGTGCCAGTTGATAAAAAAGGGGGTGGACTAATCTGGGGGACTTGAAGCTATAGGATCTGGGTAGATACATATGGAAGAGGGACTTGTTCAGAGAACCTGGCTTCAATTGTTTAGGGAAGTTGAATTATACTGAGTCAGACCACCAGTCCATCTAGTACAGATTCTGACAATTCTGAGTGGCGGTGGCTGTCTAGGGTTTCACACGAGATTACTCAGCCCTAGGTGTCCTCGGGTTGCACCCCCGCTTTGGTGCTAGTTTTGTGGTATTGATCTGTAGCTGGGTTTAGAGAAAGAGATCAAGCTCATATGGGCACTACAGATGGGCTATGACTATGTTCAAACAAGTACAGTTGCACTGGAGATTGTAAACTTAAAATATCAGTGGTCTTTGTTTTCACTCTCCTTCCTGTTCTGTCAGGTACTACGTGCAATGATGCCACTGTCAGTCAATCAGTCAATCAGCCAGTAACTTATTGCATACATAACCAATGTATGAAAGCCTTCCAACTGAGGCCTCTTCTCCCAGGTGAGCTGCATTTGTGTATCTGTCCAGGGATGGGGAATTATGGGTTTTTTAGTCCAGGAAATATAGAAATTCCATCCCTACTCAGTGCATTGTAAGGTTCCAATCCTACACACATTTTTATTTGAGAATAAAATCCATTTGATTTAGCAGGACTCACTTTTGAGTAAGCCTGCCTAAGATAGAACTACAAAACAGAACTCGGTTCATCATGAGATTGGCAAGGAGCCTGTAATATCCTAGCATGTGAGTTCAACAGATTGGCACTCGTGGGGCTGTCCATTGTTCAGAAAAGAGAAATTAGGAAAGATCAACTCATGGAAATGGTGAGGGATGGGGCAGGGAGTGGGGGGAGCTGATTTATATGCAGTCAAAACCAAGCTGCAGTGCTCCTGCCAAGCCATCTAGATGTGGTGGCAAGATAAACAGAGAGCTTGCAGAGCAGCCTGTGTAAATATAAACATCAGCACACGTGATGAGGTTCACAGAGTTCATGCAAACACTCCAGAACAACGGGAAGCAAGTGTAAAGTTTAAGCCACCCTGATGACGGATCCAGTACAAAAGAGAGAGAGAGAGACAGAAAGGTTGCAAGGGAGGAGAGTGGAATCTCTTCATACTCTCAGCCATTTTGTCACGGTGAGGAATATTTTAATGAGCCCTACGTTCCTCACAATTGCATAATTAATGGAAGGAGCCGAAGTCTGACGTTTTCAGCAAAAAAGAAAACAACTCACAAACTTACTATTCTTTTTTTCCTGCCGAGCATGTGAGACTGATCTAAGAGCTTTCTTTTTTCAACTCAGTCAGAGCTGCTAACGTGCCTCTTTGCTTCTCTAACACAACCCTCTTAAGTGAAACTTTTTTTTTCCAAAACAGAAACCAAAGTGCAGTTTTTCATTCCACAGTAGATATAAAATGAGCCCTTTTCTCTCTCAATTACAACAACAATTTAAGATCCTCATTCTGTTAATTGACAGTATACAAATGGCGTGCGTCCATCCACACAGATCCCGCAGTGGGGGGAAAAAGGAGGGGGGCAGGTGGGAGAGAGAAAGGCAAAGTTGCAGTTATTTTGAAATGGGTCTCCTCCCCATCCCCATACCTGTCGCCTGGCTCATTGGGGCAGAATGCTTCTTCATTTATTTACTTGTTTATTTAAATGGCACACCAAAAAATGATCCATGGCATCTAAAGGACTTCAAGTTGCCTTGAAAACTTTAGGTCAAAGACCATGGAAAACTGCTGATAGGGAGAGGAGACAAACACTCAAATCAGTGGCCTGGCACTTTCAAATATTCACCTCTACCTTTTGGTTCTTCTCAACCAAGTCTAATTTCATGGTCTTCACCTCAAAAGCAGGGCAGGCATCATGCTCACAGAGGTATTTCAGGGGAAGGGCTAGTGCAAGCTCTCCTGCTATCAGAGGTGAGGAGAAAACTGAACAACCCACCTAGAAACACTCAAGCTGAGAAACAGAGGAGGAGGAGGAGGACGGTGGGCGGGCAGGTAGGGTGGTATTAAGGTTGTCGTGAAGTGGGAAAACCTCCGCACACCACCAAAAAAAAAACAAAAAAAAAAAACAAGCAGGAGGTGGATCTGCTACTGCCCCTGCTGGAGCCCCTTCTTGTTCCATGCCACCTCCATAGCTCAGCTGCTCCTTGATCAGCTATTTCTCCAACCTCTGGCTCCAAAGGAGTCCTCAGGACCAAGACATCATAAGAAAGGTGACAAAACATTGCTTTTGCCACCACATTATCAAAATACTCAGCCGAGAAACGGCTCAGTTAAGAAAGTGTCTCTGAGAAATGCTGGTAACAGGTAGTGGTGGAGATGGAGCAGTGGGTCTGTGGCCAACCTCAACTCTCCACCCAAAGTGACCATTGCTCGTGGTCTTGTGGCAGAATAAACCCAGATTCAGAGGCATTCCCATCATATATTCCAATGATGACCAAGACCAAGACCTAACCAGCAAATGCCATTTTGTAAAGTGATCCTTTGAAACAAAGGCATTAGAAAGGTGCTTCCACTTTCAGGAGTACCCCTCCCACTTAGGGCCTCAGTAGATGAGATGCTAGTTTTGCCTCTAGAAGCAGTGCATCCTTAAGGGAGAAAGGCTGCCTGTTTAGTCTACGACAAGCTTGTCTCAATTCATGTTTCGCAAACATGCTTGCTTTTGTTTCATAATTTGTCAACTGGGAGAAAGCATGCCTTTGTTTTCATGTCTGATGTCTCAAGCCTATAGAACATTTTGAAAAAATAGAGGGATAACATTGTGGGGGAGAAAATAAACATTTGCCTTAACCTATGATCTGACTCATACTAAACATATTTTTCATATTGACCCTGTAATGTCAGAGTTAATGTGAGAGCTAATCTCCCCCTTAAAGAGTGTATCTGTGTGTCTGTGTGTGCGCACATGTGTTAACAGACATTTAAAATGCAAATGGTGAAACAAAACAAAACAAAAAACCAGGCTGAGAGTCATGGATCAGTTTCCACCATAAAACCTAATAGATTTTAATGAGTGCCTGTTTTGTGAGCATAGCTGTTGTCCAAAGGGCATGTCATCATACAACAGCCTTCCAGCTCCTTCTCCTGGGATTCATCAAAGGCGGCTGAACATTTAATTTATTGGGAAGACAGGTGCCACAGACAGCCACGCAAAGTAGAAAATAAAAGCTCCCAAGCCAAGAGCAGAAAGGAAGAGAGAGGAGGGGCAACCACCATAGGATATGCCATTTGGCTGAGTTGTGCATCAGCTACTCACAAGCACAGATTGCCTTGCGTTGAAAACTTTCTGGTCGAAGGGATTTATTAGCCAAAAGTGGCCTGAAAACTCATCACAAAAAAAGAGAAAAGGACATTTTGTCTCCTTCTCTCTCCTGTAAAAATCTGGCGGCTGCAGCCATACCCTGCTTAGGCTTTCCCTTGTGTGCAACATTTAAAGCCCTTCTCTATCATTTGGCCAAAACCTATTAGAAGGCAGTATTTCTCTCTCTCTCTCAATCTCTCCTTCTCACACACACATATTATTTCAATAATAAGATTTAATAAGACACAGGAAATAAAATACTTGAAATCATTTCAATAAATTTATCAGTTTTGGAACACAGGGATTCCTTGACGTCTGTTATGTGATATTCAGTCAACTACATTTACATTCCATCTTCTTGTTTTTTGCATTGTTTTCCGTTGAATGAACATTATTCTTTCTTTTCCTCCACACCCTTGTTGCTTCCTAGCT
Organism: Intellagama lesueurii; assembly: GCA_037013535.1. Classification (NCBI taxonomy): domain Eukaryota; kingdom Metazoa; phylum Chordata; class Lepidosauria; order Squamata; family Agamidae; genus Intellagama; species Intellagama lesueurii. Next base: position 117,323,691 of record JBAJHW010000001.1, read on the forward strand.
GCCTTATGCTTGCTTATCTTGAAAGAAAATGGGTTGATCCTATCTGCTTTTTTATAATTTGGAAAGAATCCAGGCTTAGGGGCTGAAATATTGGTCCTCAAAAAAGGACTTTCAAAAGAGAAACAGTGATATATATTTTTTAATCACACTGAGCATGCATGGAACAGGCTCACCAGCAAGAACTTTGCAAAGCAGATATATTGTTGCAGTGTTGTGGGTGTAGAATTGAGATATTTTGAGAGTTTAAGACAATTACAAAAACATGTCAAAAGACATGTTTTCCTTGAAGAGTTAAAAAAACAGACTTGCTTTAAGGAAAATAATGAATTCCTCCAGAAAGGGAAACATTTTACCATGTGTACCCAGATAATTAGCATACAATTTGGTAAGGCATATTAAAAGTATTTCTGCATTACAAAAGCACAAATCAGTTGTGTTTGCCCCAGCCCTGGGTGCTTTCAGTCAACATTCTTGCAGGATTTTGGGCACTTGGCCCCTGAAACAAGTTTACAAACTTTTGAACCTGTCAATCAGGATCTAATAGAATTTTAACTCCTTCCTGGCCAAACAGGGATTCATGCTTGCAAACGATTCTGTGTCTGGTTGTAAAAATATTTAAAAGATATTTTAAAAAGAGCAGAGAACAAATGTTCAGAAGCTAACTCATTTAAGCAGTGAAATTACTTGTGTGTTGTTGTTTTTTAATTTGTGGCTTTGGATGGTCTTCAAACTTATTGAAAAACAGGCATGACAATTGATTTGTGTTAGATGAGAAGTGGTTAACTGATGGAAAAAGGAGTCAACCTCTTGGATTTTGCTTGGTGTCACTTTGTGAATGGTAGTGAGTACAAGAGGGTATTGTGTAGACCAGTGTTTCTCCCAGAAATCCTGGCCAGTATAGCTAGTAGCAAAGGCTTCTGGGAGTTTTAGTTCAAGAACATCTGGAGGCTCAAGGTTGGGAACCACTGGTAGATCATCCTGACTGCTGCCACTGGTACTATCAACATTCAGACTGCCATTTGCTTGGCATCCCTTTTCCTCCTGGCAACATGGGCATGATATTGTGCAGCAACCTCAGACTATTTCTTCACATTTTGAATTGTGAATACGGAAGGACAATATCTCATATTCATAAAGTGGAGTTTTATGAAGAATTTAATTTAATTTAATTAGGCCACAATGCATAAAGAATGCTACCTTGCATTGGCCTTGAACCTACATTCAATCAATGTTACTGAAGGATGCTGGTACATTATCAAACCATGTGCTACAAATGGCATATTGGTAGAAGTGGAAAGTATGTAGTGTTCCAGCAACATGATTCCCTTCGAAGTTCTGAAGGATCAAGTTTGTAAATAAACCTCCTGTTCCTCTCCTGATAACCAATCATAAAACATAGTCAGCTAATTTGGAACATGTGAGGTGAAAAAAGTTGATGCCAGGATAAATAGATTTCTTTCATGTCTTAAAAACTAAATGATGCTATCTGCATCATTTAGTTTGACCTACAATATTCCAAGAAAGAGGATATCTCCATAAACTCTCCCAATATCATTGATAATTTCATACAGTGTTCTCCTATCCACTTTCATTGAACTTTTCTTCTACCTCTAAGCTAAAAAGATTCGAAATGTTTTAGCTTTTTGTCTGTGGGAAAGCGACGGGTGGTGGAGAGACATTTCAGCCTGCTGATCTTTTCAGTTAACATTTCTTAGAGACTTGTAAAAATGTGGTACACCCTCCATTTCCCATAAGATTCTCCTGTTGAAAAGCCAGCATTCCACCTAATCATCATAATAGGTTTCCAGACTGACGCAGTCTTAATGACCCATGTAAAAACCGAGAAGTCTATACAAAAAGGTGGAGTGAGGCCTTTCTTTGGGTCATACTGTGAATGGGTATCTAGGGAGTTTGCCAATTGGATTAGTGTGTGTGCATGTCTGCATGCATGTTTGTATGTATGTGTGTGTGCATATATATGTATATGTCTCTGTGTGTGTTTGTGTGTATACTATATATATAGTATATATAGGCATGCTGATCCTTGGCAATCCTTACTTGGAAGTCAAAGGCATTGATTTCATTGGAGCTTACTTCCAAGGACGTGTGTACACAGCCTGAGACAGAAAGATTGATTGTATTATTTTAAAACTGGTCTGCGTCAATACCTTTTCTCCCTGACGCAATGCCTCATCTCATCCCCTCAGAGGCTCTATAACCTAATCTGGCTGAGTCAGAGTACAGAGTTCCTGAAAGAGATCCTATAAAAACTGAGTGATGGAAGAAAGAAAAGAAACTGCTCCTCCCTCCCTTACAGACCTCGTTCTCACCCCAGTTTTGCAACAGGGAGATCTAAAGAGGGAGGAAGCTCCAGCTAATTACTATATTTTGCCTTCCAGCTTCTCCAGTAAAAGCAACTTCCAAACAATATCCATTTTTCTTTAGTAGTGTGTACATTTGGACAAACAAACTTTATCCTATTGTCATAGTTAGAGCAAACCACCCCAGCTTACCTGGGAGAGCTGTGTCAAGAAATTGTCAGTGATTCAATTTATTAATACATATTTCTCTGTTGGGACACAATTTTGAACTTTAGGTCCAAGCACCGTAACACATTGTGATATTTCTGTGTGGTGGCTAAGACAGTGCCATCTTGAACAAGAAGGCAGTAGCTGATTCAATAGTGTGTGACAACGCCATCTAAGGGTGCAACTAGATGGCCTAATTATCCCAGCCTGGATTGATCTTGATTGTGCTAAACAGGGTCGCTTTGAGGTGTGGTATGTCATTTTGGATGATCCTTGCATCCACATGCAGTGTGGCCAATCCACATGCAAGGACTGACCACACTGCACCTCAAATAACCCTGTTTAGCATGATCTAAACTGGTCTTTCCCTTTAAAGAAAACAAAAGCAGAAAAGAAAACAAAAGCAGAAAAAAGGTCACCCTACTGTCTCCTCCTCGGTGCTTTGCTTAAGCCACTTAATAATCTTGAGAAATAGAAAGCTTCCTTTCCACTCCTCCACAGAGGGGAATTGTTGCTATCTGACATATCACATCAGCAAAATTGTTGTGTTAGCAACAATTAAAAAAATGCAAAACTTCCTCTCACTTCCCCTCCACAGGGGAGCAAGAAGGAAGCTTCCATTTCTCAGAATCACTAAGTGGCTTAAGCAAAGGGACAGGTTAAGCCATCCACTTTGGGGTTTTTTCCCCCAGAGAATATTGATATGTTTTGACTGGAATTTGCAAGTTTTATGTCACTTCCTTATAAAACATAAGGGGTTTTTTTCCCCCTCCAAGTATAAAAGATAACAGAAAGGGCATGAAAAAGTAGCAAGCAGTCCAGCAAGTGACAGAACTAATGTTTTTTTTTTCAACCCTGTAATAAGTAGCAATGGGTCTCTTTTCAGATATTGTAACAAGTAGGGGTGTGCATTGCCCCCCCCCCCAATTTCCTTCATACCTGGGTAAGGGCACACAGATTGGTGCCCAACCTACCCTGTGCCCTTTTGCAGACATTCTGGCCTGACTTTTCACAGGTCCATGCTAGTGTTTGTGCGATTCTGGTTCTCCAAGGAAGCCCTATTCCTATCAATGGGGAAATACAAATGGCAAAAACAAGTGATAGAGTGAGCAGCATAAGCACCATAATAGGATTACTGGCTAGGCAGTGGCAATCTGCACATTTGAGGGCTCCGTTTTAATTTTAGTTTTCACCCCCCTTTTACAGACACCAAAAAAAATACCCCATCAGCTTCCTAAGGCAGCCACTGGGATGAAACTGAGGCTGCAGTCAAACCAGCAAAATGTTTCCAAGTTACTCCTCATGAATTTCAACCCTTTTTCGGGGTTCAGACTACACACTGCCATTACCAATTATTTTGTTCGTCCTCCATGCTATCTCCGCATCAAATCCAGCCTGCTGGGAGGCTGGTACTATATTTGTTCCACATTTCATCGGTCAGTACAACCAACATTCCATAGAGTGTGTACTACAAAACCGGCTCATTTCCTTTATATTTGGTGTGCGGTCCCACCACCACCACTGACTGTCCTTTGACTCCCTTAATTTAAAAAAAAATAATTTTCAATTGGGAATGTCAGTGTATTGGTATGTTTCTGTCAAAAAGGTTGTGGGTTCTCCACCATTGAGGGTAAAACAGCGTGGAAACAGAAAAAAATGTCCCAGACCAGTATGTGGCCAGCAAAGGTATTTTGTTGACACCCCAATGTACCCTCGAAAATTTTTTTGAAATAGAGGGGGAAGAGGCGCATAGAAATGCACAAAAAGAGGAAAGGATATGCCCTGCTGCAGGGGTGTAGACAAATGTACCACATCTAATTTAACTAATAAATGTGGAACAGTTAAAAACATATGAACCACTATCACGGAATATATGTCACGGAAGCAGAAGATACAAGAAAACAGGGGGGCATTTCTCTAGTGTGACCACAACCTGAGTGAGGATCCATGGTCCTCTTTGACACACACACACACACCCGTCTTGGAAGGGCAATACAGGGAGCCTGTGCTTCTACACACTTGCTGTCCTTCCCACCCCATCTTCCCCCTTTCCTGGATTTGAAATTAGATTTGCTATGGCGACAGCACAGATTGTGATATTTAACCAATAACTTTGTACCAAAGAAGGCAAAAATTCATTTCTAAGATAAAAAGCATACTCTCCTTCTCCTTTGCTGCCAACTCAGCATCTTCCTGGATGTTTCCTTCCTCTTTTTTCCTATTTCTAATGCAATGCTTTAACAGGAAGATCTAACATGAGGGATCTGTGGGTATGCCACTCCACCCTATTAATGCCTCTATGTTAATTTCTGTGCCCAATGGTTGCTCCCTAAATTCGCAAATACCCTGAATCTATTCATTTTGTTACATGTGTCTGAAGATAATGCATATCCCTAGTAACACATAATGGGAATGAATGACTTTTCAAAGCTCTGATTTGCACCAGCCCAAGCATTTAGAGCACCTTCTGATATCACCTGAAGTACCACCAGCCAAAGACACAAATGACCATTACAATCAGCTGATCACCTCTTGATCTGTCAGAAGGGGAACTCTGGGGGGAGGGCAGGGGGATTTCTAGCATGCCTATTGGAATTGTGACCTCTTCAAAGTCATTCTTGGTTGCTAAAGATGTAACACAAGGAAGGGGGAGAAGTAGACAAAAAGATACTTCAGTGCTGCAGCAATGCCTCGGATACAAATCTCAGAGGTCTAATAGAGAATAATGTTAGGCAAAGAACAACAACAAAAAACTACCACCCTTAGCCTTTGATCAGTTTGGCTGACAAATAAAATACCTACCCAGTGCATTAACTCATGAAACTATAGTTTCTCTGCTTACTTTATGTTGGGTATACTTTACACAATAAAATCTCCACCCTGATAGAGTTATTCAGCACTGCTATAATTATTCAGTTTCCCATTCTCAGCATAGTAATTTAGGGCATGGGTGTCTTCTATTATTTCAATCGTATTTGAAACTAGACACAGAGTTTTCAGCTAAACCATGGTACAACAGCCAAGCACTTCCTCCCAGCCAACCACTTCTTATATTATTCTGCCTTGACTTTTTGCCCATTCTTTCCCCACTTTTTTTGGGCGGGGGAAGGTTGATTTTGGTTTGGGTTACTTTTATAGTTGAAACTGCAAGGGTAGGTTTAGTGGCTCTCTTGCCTGTATCAAGACTGGCTTGTTCTAGCTGCTGGCAAGAGAATTTGTTAGCAATTTTTCACATCTGAAAGGCTCATATTACATATTAAAGGAAATGCATATTTTCTCCTATTACTTTTTCCCTCTAGACATGCAGTTCCTTCAAAACACCGTATTCATGTGATCAAGACTTACAAATGAAGCTTTATTTGTATCCCTGTAACCAATCACAAAACAAGTTTGCAGCATGCAAAATAAGGCAAGCTTATGCTAGGATAAACAAATGTCTTCTACCTCTTAAGGAAGCTCTGCTTCTAATAATGTCCTAATCGTATCATCTCATTTGATCTAAAGCCACCTTTAGGAATGTATATATAGGACATTTTCATATACCGTCGGGTGAGTTAGGATAATAGGTAGTGATTTGCTTGAAGTTGGCTTCATGGTATATGTTGTCTAATATGAAAGAGCACGATCCACATTCCACACCTCCAGGTCTAATATGCCAGTCAGAATGTAGATGATAGCCATTAGATTTTGCAATTCTTTAGGAATGCATGTTTTCCAGGAAAATTCAAGCAAATATAATTATTTAAATGTTTGTTTTTAATTACATACTTTTGAATAGGATCTTTTTAAACTGCAGACCAGTGTGCAACCAGAATGGAAAAGTTTTTTTATTATAAGTGATTATGCATTAAATTAACAGAGACCTGAAACAGATTGATATATGTCCATCCTGACTCATGGCTGAGTAGTGGTTCAAAATCCTGTCTCCCTGGTCCAAGGCCAAATAAGACTGACTCTCCATATTATATATCATACAGAGCTGAGATTCCTAGATATGTATTCCCCCCACCCACCCCAAACTGTACTACTAAACACAACAGAATCATTCCTGCATCTAAAAACAAAATGCAGTTACGAAACTGTAGTTCCAAATGAGGGCAAAAAATTAATCTTCCTAACTGGCTATTATTTCTGTGCTGAGTTTGTCTTCATGGCATCCACTCAAATGTGCAATCCTTCCACCTCCCCCTCTGTCATTTGAAGAGAAATATGGTTTACTATAAGAAAAGCATTACTTCTCGATTCCCCTAAATCAGATGTAGGCAGCGCTCAGTGTTACTGGACTGCAACCCCCATCATTCTTCATCACGAGCTATGCTGGCTAGGCCTGATGGGAATTGCAGTCCAACAACATCTGGAGATTTACAAGTTGCCTATCACTGCAAGAAATAGATCAACTGGTCCTTTTAAGGCGAGAGACAATCTTCCTCCCATCCAACTCCTGATGTATGGGAGCATATGGTTCGTTGTGACTTTCACATCTGTTAACACTCCATTACAGTTCTTTCAACAGTCACAGTACTGCACTTGGTTTTAATACTGTTTCTCAAGACACTTCTGGTTTAACTGGCATTTGTCTGTCTCAGATCCCACTCGTTTATGGAGAAGGCTTGTGATACTTGAGCAGCTAGGAAGAAATAGAGGTTTTGAGAAGGCACATTTTAGACAATCACCTTGTCATTTGCCAACCTATTCTAAAATAATAAATAATCATGTGCCATCAAGTCAATTCTGACTTATGGCAACCCTTTTCAGGAATTTCCAGGTTCAGAGTACTCAGAAGTGATTTACCATTCCCTTCTTCTGGGGGCACCCCAGGAGTGTGCAGCTTCAAAGCCACACAGGCTGACTCTACTTGTAGGAGACGCATTGCAGAATTGAATTCCCAACCTTTGGTTCTGCAGCCAGACACCTAAACCACTGAGCTATCCTCTTGTGTGTTAAATTTATAATGGCCCAAATCTTGTTGCTTAGTGTAGTAAATTGCACTGCGGTCATACTATTGAATCAATGGATTCAATAGGATAGTGAGTTGACTCATCCATAAATTCCATTGTTTCAAATGGGCCTATTCTAACTGTGATTTACTTTAGCATAGCAAATTGCACTTAGAGTAGACCCATTTGAATCAGTGGAACATATGGAAAAGCTGACTCACTAAATCTCCCAATGATTCAGTGGGTCTCCTCTAGTGTGATTCATTATGATAAGCAATAGAATTTTGCCCTATACATGTAAATTGAATCACCACAGTAATGTCAGTGCTCCCACTTGAGAAATTTCCAAAGGCAGCTTGGCAGTTTCCAGCAAAAGCAAGAAGTTTTAGAGAGCAGCAGAAGACTACCTTAAAGACTAATAAGCTTCTTTTGGCCTAAGCATTCATGAACCTTATGCCACATAAGCATAAGGTGTCATAAGCCTCCTTGTTCATCTTTTCAGTTTCCTAGTCATCTGTCCCCTGGACTGCAAAGAGAACAAACCTATCCATTTTGAAAGAAATCAACCCTGAGTGCTCACTGGAAGGACAGATCCTGAAGCTGAGGCTCCAATACTTTGGCCATCTCATGAGAAGAGAAGACTCCCTGGAAAAGACCCTGGTGTTGGGAAAGTGTGAAGGCAAGAGGAGAAGGGGACGACAGAGCACGAGATGGTTGGACAGTGTCATCAAAGCTACCAACATGAATTTGACCCAACTCGGGGAGGCAGTGGAAGACAGGAGGGCCTGGCATGCTCTGGTCCATGGGGTCACGAAGAGTCGGACACGACTTAACGACTAAACAACAAAGTCATCTGTCACTTTCATCCAACATGTTACAGACATGTAACCACTATCAATATTTCCTCTGTAGTTTCAGTTCAGTGCCAGCCCTGTCCATAGGGAGTATGAGATAATGGACGGTGGCAACAAAGCACTGGAGGAGAAAATTGTGACCCGGGTAGTCTGCCCTGCTCTTCTCAAGCTTACTTGCTGCTTTCAGATGCAATGAAATTGATCTCTCATTTGCCAGTGTTGATGAAATATCCATTGCCAGTCCACTTAGCTTTTGCAGAAAGGAAAAAGGAAGGTTGTACTTGAATCCTTCCCCTCAAGTGGCCAAATGTCTTGGGCCAGGCCTGGTTCACTCAGATTCCTTTCATCTCCCTAATGATAGAACAGCTTAGCTGCAAGCTAGCTAGGCAATGAAAGGGCTATTTATAGAGGCTTCTGATGAGTTAGGGCAGAAGACTGATTCTCTGTATTATAGCCAAATTGATTTAGGCTAAATATGGTTAAGACATACTGGAGATATACTGGAGTTAGGCTCCTTTAAATGTATGAATTAAACATCTAGGGAGTTAATTGCTAAAATATAGAAGATAATGGGTTCGATCTATTAATCATATTTAGAGCAGGCCTATTGAAATCATTGGCCAGAATTCTATTACTGGTATTTGTTTTTTAATTCGTGCCCATCTCTAATTCACATCTATCTTTTGGTGCCCTAGTTGCCCCAGCCTTGGGAACAACACACATGAAAACTTGGAGTCCATTCTTGTGGGTAGAACTGACATACAAGTAGAAATGAGTTCTCTCCAGATGTGTTGCTTTCCGTATGAGAAGTGTGGTGAGTTTGTGCATGTGAATAATAGCTGGATAGCCCTCAGATGCACGTTGGGAAAATGGAGACATTCAATCATAGCAACAAAAGTGAAATGGAAGTGAACAGATTTCAGTCAGGTAGCTGTGGCAGCCTTAATTAACAGATCTGTGTTAGCACAAGCTTTTGCCTATTACAATTCACTTCCTCATATTCATGAATATTTGGGTCTTATGAGCAGTCAAGAAACCTAATGCTTGGGTATTAAACTCCGTACTTCTGAGGAAGTGGACTATAACCCACTTACAGTGCCAGTTTCTCCTCAGGGTTTCTAACACTATAACTTCAATATACATGCTGAGGCACCTTTGTCAGGAGTGTCTCAGGGCATGTCCTCTTTGATGAACTTAGGTCTGCCTCAAATTATATCTGTCCCCACTCATGATGTGGGGCACACTTTAGACCTGGTTTTCTGTACTGAAATAGATGTTGGTGATCTCTGTGTGGAGGAACGCTGCAGTTCCATTGTCATGGACAGGTCATTATCTGATGGGGTTTAGACTCACTGGAACTTGGAGCCTTGGCAGGGGTGAGGGACCAATTAAGATGGTCCACCCCAGGAGGTTGATGGATCTGAATGGTTTCCTGACAACTCTTTGATAGTTTCCTGTTGCCTTGATTCTTTTGAAGCCATAGTTGATCTCTGAAATGGGGAAATGGCAAGGGTCATTGACACAATTGCTCCTATGCATCTCCTCTCACAAAGTAGCATCAGATTGGCCTCCTGGTTTACGAGGGAGCTAGTGGTGATGAAGCAAGCAGAATGGAGACTAGAGAGATTATAGTGGAAAACTCAGAGTGAATCTGACCGAACACAGGCTAGGGCCCCTTGGAAGGCCTATTCCATGGGAGTAGTGGCAGCAAATAAGTCATTATTCTCTGTTACCATTGTTTCTGCACAGAAATGTTAAGCAGAGCTCTTTCAAATGGTCAAGGGCCTGCAAAAAGAGAATGCAGATCACACTGGAGCACGCAATGAAGAATTTTTAAAACAGTTTGCAGGCAAAATTGTCTGAATCTACTTTGACTTGGATGCTGCACCTAGCTACATCTGTAAATGTAACTGTGGCCCTGCTTGCCCTGTGTTAATGGATACGTTTCAGTTTTTGCAGCCTGATGATGTGGACAGGACTTTTGGAGAGGTGAAGACTATATGTCTGTTGGACACTTGCCCTTCCTGGCTTGTAAAAGCTGCCAAAGAGAGACTGGCCAAGTGGGTATGAGGAGTGATGAATTGCAGCAGGGTAGGATCCCAGCATGCTTTAAAGAGGCAATAGGAAGATCGCTGGTGAAAAAGCCTTCCTTAGATCCCTCAATACTGGATAATTACTGACCAGTCCCTAAAATTCCATTATTGGGCAAGGTGCTAGAGCAGGTTGTGACTTCTCAGCTCCAGAGGTTCCTGGATGAGATGGATTATCTAGATTCATTTCAGTCTGACTTTAGACCTGGTTATGAGATGAAAACTGCTTTGGTTGCATTGGTGGATGACCTATGCCAGAAACTGGACAGTGGGAGTATGTCCTGGTTGGTTCTGCTGTACCTCTCAGAAGCTTTCGATACAATCAACCAGGGCATCCTTCTGGGCCATCTCTCTGGGACTTGGAGGCACTGTTTTATGTGTGCTCCAGTCCTTCCTGGAAAGGAGAACTCAGAAGATGGTGCTAGGGGACTTCTTTTCAACACCCTGGCCATTGGCCTCATGTTTCTGTTTTGTTCCCTATGCTATTTAACATCTACATGAAACTGTTGGAAGAGGTTGTCCTGAGTTTTGGAGTTCAGTGTCACCAGCACACAGACGACACCCAATTCTATCTCTCCTTTCCATCTAAATCCAAGGAAGCTGCTTCGGCTCTAGATCAGTGTCTGGTGTCAGTGATGGACTGGATGAGGGTGAATAGACTGAAACTTAATCCAGACAAGATAGAGGTGCTCCTGGTCAGTCGAAAGATCAAGGAATAGGGAAGCAGCCTGTGCTAAAGAGCACTTTCCTGGGGACACCTGACTAGGGGGCTATAACTCAGATATCCCAAATCCAATCTTCTCCAAACTTGGAGGGAGTGGGAAGGAGAGTCATCCCAAGAGTCAGTTCAGGTTTGGTGAAGTTTGAGTTTGGGTTGTCCGAGTTATAGCCTATGTACTAATCACTAATGTCAATAATAGTTCGGCATTTCATTTCATTCTGGGCAGGTGTCTTTCCCCGAACCACAGTATGGCCTGGGTTGGGTATTTTTGGGTTTGTTTGTTTTTTCTTCATAGTTCATTTTGTGCCCATTTCTAGTTCATTTTATTTTCTACCAAATGATTTGTATAGCGTATTCTTGTACACATACAATTTAATTTCAGTGAAATATCTATTTAAAATTTCAAGATCCAATAGTTACTCCCAGTTAGAGTAGACCCACTGAAGGAGTGAAACTAGTTAAATCAATAGTTGCATAATTCTATTCGTTCAATGAGTCTAGTCTGGGTAGGATTTGCAACTGGATTTATCCCTTCATATACATCTACAAAACTACCTCATTTAAAAAAAATCATTTTCATAATAGATACCGGCTTGTTCTCAAACAGATGGCAAATTACCTTGATGGAGAATCTGGGAAGTTTTTTTTTAATCTCACACCATGTAAACTAAATGTGGTAGAAATCAGAACCAACTGTCTTCCCACTCTGTTCCTAATTTAGCATCTACTGTGAGGAATTCATTTCCTCTTGCCACGTTCCAGTATAATAAATTGGAAGTGATTTAATTGGTAGTAATAAATGAGTGGAGACTCTAATCCAGTCCCTTGTATTTAGCAAATCAGAAAGATGCTCATAAAAGATATCTTCTTCTAAAGAGCGTTTTGAGGACTTTGAATGGGAAACATGCAAGGAAAACTGTTTAATTCGTCCTACTCAGACAGTTTTAATTGCTTGACATTGTGAGGCACCTTCAAGGTAGAAAGAGAGTGAAAACTGCTCTATAAGGTTTCTACAGTATTAAATACAGATTCTTATCATACCATCTAGTATCAGAATATTTATGTTAAAGTAATTCTCACGGCCAGTATTTCTGCATTTCAGTTTGCCCTCACTCCTCTGTCAACATCCCACCCTGAGCCATCCATAATTATATATAACTGGAGTGCCAGGTCGTCATTCCATGCATCTGAAGAGGTAAGTTATGTCACCTTGAAAGCTCATACTAGAATACACTTCTCCTTTCAACTATGCTGGGGTTAGGGGCCAGACTCCCCATGTAGTTCAAAATCTATGGATAACTCTTATGCCCCCCAAAATATAACTATAAAGCATAAACGATTCACACAAAGAGAAAGAAACAGTTCTCTCTATCAGGGTTCTCTTCCATAGGGCTGACAGTCCTTTCCATACAGTGCCATGCGCAATGAGCCTTAAAGGTCTTTAGGGGCTAAATTAGAGATGTTGTGTTTATGGTCAAGTACACCAATTCAACACTTTCAATGTTGAACTCATGCCCCTGATTCTGGGTGGCCAGGGGCACAGTATTTATTGAATATTTATTCATTTAAATATTTATTTATTTACTGAAGAAAATCCGTGTATAACCAAAACTGTGCTGCTCAGACTCATGCAATTAAAGGGAGAACTCTACACCCATTAGGCTTAAATGTGTCACATGACTTTTTATATATATTTTTTGGAACCAACTAATGTGTTTACCCTGTGGAAATTCATATACTCGCCACTCTCCATATCGATACCTCCAAGATAATCTATAGATACGCTGGACTGTGACTACCATTATCCCCAGCCAGAAGAGCTATGGTGGAAGGTGGGAATGAGAGCTTAATCTAAAGCACATGGAAGGCATTACATTGGGGAAGGATGAAATAGAATGCCAGGCAAGCAACACAAAAGGTGCCACTTCCCTTCCTGATCGCCTCCCTCCTTTCCTGCAGTCTGCATTCACATGCTCTAGTTCATGTTTCAAACCAGTATACATGGCCACCATGAGATGCAAGACTGCCTCTTTGCTACAATTTCAATTCTAGAAATGGAACTGGCTCTGTCAAATCTAGGTCCAAAAAAACTGAATGTGGCCATTGAACATTTGTGTACAAAGACGAATCCCACTGGCACAGGTTGCTGGTCTAATTACCTCCCACCCTGGAACCCGTCAGCCCACTTATCATGCAGCGCACAGCACGCATGACGTGCATAATTATCAGCAAGCCAATCGCGGCAGTAGCCCAGTTGTCCCAGCCCCGTCTCCCTGCTCGCCCAGCCACTCCATGGCTCAGGGGAAAGACTCATCATCCTGCTCCCTTGCTGGAGTGGCTGGGCGAGAGGGAGATGGGGCTGCGGCAGCTGGGCTACTGCCACGATTGGCACGCTGATGATGATGCCGGCCACACATGCCACACACTGCATGATAAGTGGACTGGCAGGTTCTGGGGGCGGGAGGTAATCAGGCTGGCTACCTGTGCCAGTAAGACCATAGCCGTGCAACAGATGTCCAAATGAAGATATGGCCTAGAGCAGTTTCCTTGAAGAATGTAATTTATAACAACTGAGAATTGAGGACTGGCACTAAGAATGTGCATTGTATGGTGCTAAGTATTCTCTGTTCTACTGTATAGCCTGGAATTATGGACTGTGACACTGGTAGGCATTTGAAAAGCAGATTCATCACAGGATGCTAAGACTTTCTGGGACTGAGAAGGTGATCAATGCAGAAGTACTACGGTGAAAGACCAAGAAATCATAAAATGAAGAATATTCAAATGCTTTGGTCACGTAACGAGAAAGGGAAATGACAGATTGTTACATCTGTTCATTCAAGGTAAAATATGTAGGAAAAGAAGTTCAGAAAAGAGAAGAACTTACAGGCTAAAGAAGATTGGAGACTGGTTCAGCTGGAAAAAAATGTAATTGTATTGCATCACAAATCAAAGTGCCCGTGATAATGTTGAATGTCCAATGGGAAGAAAAGAGGAGGAGGAGGAGGAGAAGTCATTTGAAAGTTTATATTCCCCAGAAGATGGCCCACTGAGGTTCTTTTGATTTTTAGCACCAGCATGGTGCTCAAAAGAATGGCAAACTTGCAACAGGGCAATGAGGAAGAACAAGAAACTGAAAAGCCTTCCAGCTTTCCTGCTTTCTTACTGTCCCTTTCTGCCAGACTAATACTTCACATGTGTTCTTTTCTGGGCAGGTATGTGAGACATCACAGTGATCAGCTGATGCATTACACGAGTGTTACAAAGAAACTGGGAGCAATATTTCTTAATACTCGTCATCTACACAGCCTTTAGAGGGGCCCATGCTATTTTATATTATGCTAGATTAAAAGAACAGACAACTGAATGCTTTGAGAGGTCCTGCTGGCCCTGATTTTTACTAGTGGAATGCATGGTGGATATTCTCTCCTGGCTTTTTAGAAAAAGAAAGAATGCAAATAGTTTAGATACTTGAAAGGACTTTATTTCCAACATCTCACTACGACATTTTTTGGCAAAGCCTTGTGCTGAGTCACTAAGAATGTACTGAAATGATCCAAATCTTTACATCTCTAACCACAACAATGATTTGTATAGAAAAAAGGAAGCCAAGAGTTAGCCACAGCATCTGGATTGGTGAAAGATATCTCACTAAATTCTCCACCATGGTTGCTCTTTTGAAAATTCTAATTAGTCTACTGATGGCTACAGCTCAAAACAAAACCAATTGCTATTCTATTTCACATTTCTCATTTTGATTGTTCTTCATACAGGAATTTCTGAGGTTTCAGAGGTAACAATGAAGCATTAGAGGGCAACCATTATTTCTTTTGTTTCATTCCACTATTTTCAATGGAAGTAGCTAACCCATAGATTCTTAACCCGTGGTCTGTGGACCCCCGGGGACCATGATGTCCTCACAGGGTGTCCACAAAGGCTTGAAGAAATTCTACAATCTTTTGCAGTTAAAATTGAATGAATGAACGAACAAACAAACAAACAAACGAATGAATGAATGAAAAGCTATACTTTTCCTGCATTGGAGCCAGGCTGTACTCATTGACTATCTGGGAGACCTTTCCAACTCTATAGTTCTATGATTCCATAAATATCCTGTAGAGTATTTTAATTTTCAACAGACAGAGAAAGCTGACTATTCCAAGTTGGACTATGGTAGATCAAACGCAGTGCTGCTTACAATGACTAGCCATGGCTCACCATGATTTCAGACTTGAATCTGTCTTTGAACAGTCTCCCATCCTTGTGGATTGATTGCAAAATGTGTGTGTGAGAGTAAAATAATGACACCATGTTTTTTATTCTTACTATTAGGAAGACGTTTCACCTGCTAACCTGTTGCTGTTTATTTCTCCACAAATATTTTAATACAAAGGTGGGCAAGCATCAGGAGCCTGTAGACATCAGAGTGTCCATTTATCCTTTCTCTTGAGTTTTACATGCAGAAAGACTTTTCAGCGTGGGATATACCATGTGCCTTGCTATGAAGGTGATTAGCACTCCCAGTAGCCTCCCAGAACTGCAAACTGTCCTTAAAACAAGGTGCATGCTCCCAGCATGCCTTATTTTAAAGTGGAAGTGCTTGTTTTCAAAATATTTTTTTTCTTTTCATGTCTTTTTTTCCCCCTAGTGCTGTGCCGCCAAATTTCAGTGGCACAGTGCCAAGGTAGGGGTTGTGGAGGCTGGCATTGCATCCTCTCCCTGCTCATTTCTTAGATGCAAGAAAATATGAATATTTTAGTAGCCATGGCAAAAAATAACAAAATAAGCACAAGATGATGTCATTTAAGATCTTAATAACATAGTGGAGGGAGGGAGAGAGTAAGACTGGCATCACACTGAATCCGAGGACTAAAAGAGACAGACGAGCTGAAAATAAAACTGAGCTGACAGCACTGAGTACAGGCTGGGTGCAGTGATGTTCTTGTTGGTGACGATGACAACCAAAAAAGGAGGAAAATATATATATTTCAAGGGCTTACAAGGTGAGACCTCCTCAAATGCAGTTGGCACAAAAGCACACAGTAAAAGCTCATCAGCTCAGAAAATCAGGCCGTGAAGTCACTGAATCCCTTGTCCTGAGACCAGGCATAACCGCACGAGGCCTGCTTGCTATGATGTCTGCGCTGGAACCAGTTTTGAGGCTGCTGTCACAAATTCCCTTGCCCGTGTTTGATCACAGCGTTCCCCAACCCGTCAGCCGACTGGCAAGGAGCAGCGTTTGATTTTCTCCGAAACCAGCTTCCTTGCATTGGCAGATGTGAGCAAAGATGTGGATGGAAAGGAAGGGGAGGGCATGGGGAGAGCGACCTCTCATCCATGCTCAGCCTTGCCAACATTCCGTTGCGTTGGAAAGCCTGAGAAACTGGCGAGGGCAAGAGATTTTTATCAGGTAAGTTATTTCAGGGAGCTATCAGGTGCGGATGAGGGGGTGGGTGGCTGCTTAGGGGGATTTTGTGAAACAAAGCAAAAGTTTCCAAATTATTGCTACCAAAAGGAGAGGCGGCGGCATGTTGTTCATTATAGCCAACAGAGGGTTTTTATGGTGTCATTATAATGCCATTAAAGAAAATGTAACGTAAATGATATACACTTTATAAGGCTAGCTTTGTTGCTATTTATTTTTCTTCTTTCTTTTTAATGACCTGTGTGGGACTGAAGGGTAACCAGTGAATAAACTAAATAAGACAGAGGCAGTGATATGCCACTTAACAGCCTCTGGAATAATCTCATCCAAATGCCCTGCAGGCCACCCAGATTGCCCAAGGTTTGTGTAATCAGGTGTTCAGAAAGCCAATAAATAATTTCTTATTTACTTTGGTGAACATTAACTTGGAGCTACAATGAGAAGAGATCAGAAAGAGACATAAAAATTTACATCGTCAACATTTTGCTTCAATGTGCATTTTCTTTTAATAGGGCATGGTAGCATTGTCAGCAGCACAGCTAAGTTCAGGAAAAAGGAAGTTAAAACATTTGATCATGTGTAAAGTACTCCTCTTAAAAG
This sequence comes from Intellagama lesueurii, assembly GCA_037013535.1. NCBI lineage: Eukaryota > Metazoa > Chordata > Lepidosauria > Squamata > Agamidae > Intellagama > Intellagama lesueurii. The sequence continues at coordinate 117,340,846 of JBAJHW010000001.1, forward strand.
CCTGTGTGGTGTCATGGATAGAGTGACAGACTAAGGCTTCGGAGACCTGGGTTCAAATCCATGGAAACTCAAGCGGGGGTAAACCACTCCTTGAAAAATCCTATATAACCTCAAAAATTATAACTGCATTCATTCTTACACTGTAAATGGCATAATTTTTAAAAAATCTCAGTGCAAAATGGTGTGTTTTTTTAAAAAAAGAATGCAACTTTGAGTCCTGGCTTTTTATATTTGTACATTTTTGTAAAATGTGTAGCACTGAAAAATGAAAACAAAACTTTTTCCTCAGTTGCATGAACTAGTAAAACTAGTAACACCAGATGTGTATCTCTGTTTTTGTGGTCAATCAGCTAGTGTTTCTTAAAATGTTTGCTCTGTTTGTGTACTTGGCTTCACAAAAGACAAAACTGACTAATTTTGCACAAAGATTTTGTGCAAATTGCAAAAGGTGTGATAAAAGAGAGAGAGCCTCATTTGTCCTCTAAGTCTAGCCTGGTGCCAAAGTTTTTTGTGAGATTAGACATTCCTTAACAGGCAGCCTCACAATATCAGATGGTGTATCTCGAACAAAGTCTTGATGATGACTACAATTTTTTTCACATCCTAGGGAAAAAGTGTTGGCCACTATAATACCCTCAGATAAATTTGAGGCCTCCAAATATTTCATTTTAGCATTTCAGTGTCTCAGGTCAATGGCAGAGGAGAGAAGCAGGAAAAAGAAACTCAACCAGCTTGAGAAAAGTTCTCATATATAATTCAAACACAGGCAGGCTTGAAAACCAGCCTCTTTCCTTTCTGTTTGGATTGTAGCAAGACAATTCCCTTCTGCATTGCCAAATGAGAAGTTTGCTGAGGAGTGGGCCACTTGTAGGTCTCCAGAAGTTGCTGGATTGCAACTCCCATCATTTCTCTCCGTAGGCTATGCTGGCCAGAATTGATGAGATCCGCAGACTGACAACATCTGGAGTACCACAGGTTGCCCACCCTCAGGCTAGCTTCTTGCAACTCAGGAGCAAATGCCTTTGCAGGACAAGACTGAGGAGCTCAGAGCAGCCAATGGGTGCTTGGGATCTAGCTACAATGTTGTGCTGTGAAAAAAAAACAGCCTCTGTGTATGTGTGGGACTATTCTGGTTAATTTCTAATGGAAGGCTTGGATCCTTCATTTCGGTTCACAACTGATTGCATTGTGGTCAGCTAGCTGCTAGTGTGTATTTGAACTGAAGATTCATAGGAAGATCCAGAACAAACAAACAACATTGTGCCTTCCTTGGCTATAAATTTAGGAGGTCCAGGCTTTCAGCATGTAATGTTAAATCCTCTGTTGCCCCAAAATGTATTCATTTATTTAAAATATTTTTATCCCATCTGTAGCATTTTGACCCTATTTTGGATCCCACACCGCTAGCACCTATGTGGCGTTGGACCCACTCGTGCCTTGGCCTGTCCACCTAGACTCAGACCTCAGAGCACACCAGGGCAAAACTAAACTCTTTCCTTTCTTCCACTGCTGCCACCAGGAGATCCCTAGATCCCCATAACTCCTTTAGAAAGAATCAGGTCCACTCTTTAATGAAATAGAAAGATCTTTAGTTTATTTGCTTATTTGGTTCAGTATTTTAATATTCAGTTCTATTCCTTCTCCCTTCCAGTCACTGGTCAATCACTTCTCAGATCTCCTACTATATTTTCATTAGTCTAATCACAATCACATAAATCTCTGAACTCTGCTAATCAAACTCCTTCCAAAACTCTGATCTCCCTTCTCCCCCTCAGGCTCTGCCTCTTATACTCTGCCTCTTGGCTCCGCCTCTCAGCAACATAAATATGCATGACTCACTCTAACTAAACCTGAGCCATGACCACATTTAAAGGAGAACGCTACACCATCTTTCTCCTTAAAAAGGACCCAAGGCAGCTTACATCATTAAAAAGATAATATTTAAGAGCTAAGCACAGTAAGTATACAAATATTTTAAAAAGAATTATACAAGTCTTATATTAACAACAGTAAATAAAATCAATACTAAAACATATTTAAAACAATAGAGCACAACAATCCATTTAAAAAACAAAAAACTCTCTCAGACCACCGGTCATTAGGAAAAGCCTGCCTGAAGAGAAAGGTCTTTGCTTGCCTGCAGAAGGACAACAATGATGGGGCCAGTCTAGCTTCCCGTGGGAGCGAATTTCAGAGCCTTGGAACAGTGACAGAGAAGGCCCTCTCTCATATCCCACCAAGTGCACCTGTAAGGGTGGTGGGACCAAGAGAAAGGCCACCCCTGATTATTTTAATGCCCAAGAAGGTTCATAGTGGGAGATACAGTATTTTAAATAGATTGGAATTGGACCCAAGCCATTTAGGGCTTTATAGATTAAAAGCAGCACTTTGAATTGTGCCCTGAAATGCATCAGCAGCCAGTGGAGCTCCTGCAACAGGCGAGTTATATGCTCTCTTTAACCAGCCCCAGTTAGCAATCTGGCTGCAGCATTTTGGACCCTCTGGAGTTTCTGAACCCCAGGTAGAACGTGTTACAGTAATCCAGCCAAGATGGGACTAGGTCATACCCTGTTTTCCCGAAAATGAGACCTAACCTGAAAATAAGCCCTAGTATGATTTTTCAGGATGATCGTAATATAAGCCCTACCCCCCAAAATAAGCCCCAGTTAAGTGAAACCCCGCCCTCCACCATTGCGCAGCAACCAGAAGGAAATGACATGACTGTAAAATAAAACATCCCCTAAAAATAAGCCCTAATGTGTTTTTTGGAGCAAAAATTAATATAAGACCCTGTCTTATTTTCGGGGAAACACGGTAGTAATAGTAATAATTTTACTATAATGTCTAACAATTAGACATAATAATAATGAGAGAAAGGAGAACATATATTCTCCAAAACTTCTCCAGTTTAAGAATTGGCAGGGAGATTATTAGCTTTACTCACACTCATTTTGGGGGGACCCATGTGCACAGTGAGTGAACTAATCCAGTGGTTCTCTACTATTGGTTCTCTAAAAGACTTAAATTCCCAGAATCCTTAGGCTGTCTGTGCCTTCTGGCAGTTAAAGGCCAGAACATCTGAAGGATGAAAGGTTGAGAATTACTGCAATAAACACATCTGGAAAGCTAGATGAGAATGGAGATTATAATGATGGTAACTCTTACCAGACACCAATAATAATAAAGTATCAGCATTAGCTAATTCTTGCAAAAAAAAATGTACCAATGTAATTTTGACAATTTCATATTTTTCAGGTGCAAATAACTGGGATGGCAGAACCTCTCACCCCAGTGAAACATCTTGGAGCCCAAGATCAGCTACTACATTTCCATTGCAAGAGGAGGAGGAGAGCAGGGTAACCAAGAGACACCTAGGATTCTAGCTATGAATCTGGGTTGCAGAAAAAAAGCCCTGTTCCAGGAGGATGGGGTGGGGAACTAACCTGGTTACTTTCTAGCGAGAGACCAGGTAGCCTGAACATGTCCATGCAGTATGATTGACTCAGTTTAGATTTTCAAATAAACTATGTGCATGATATAAGAATGAAGGTTGTTTGCATTACTATAGCCAAGCAACACCTGCTTCACAGATATGAGGCTTGCACACAGTATAAAATGGACCCCTTGCAAAATAAATATAATTAATAGTCACATGCTCAACAATGAATAGCCACATACCCCATTACCTGCATCAATTTTAGACTCTGCTAAAATATGGGTCAAAGATAAGTATAATATATCAATATATGGCATGGCTATTTTACCTTGGATGTAGCCCTGGCTTCTGGAAAATGGAAAGGCATCCAGAACGTTGTCCAAAATGACTCTGTGCCTTGTTCTGTGCGCTCAATGTGACGCCACTCAGTCTCTGCAATTCCCCTTGCACTTTTAAAAGGCTAATGGGTTTGAAATTTTGGCAGATGTTCTGTGGGCCACTTGTTGAGTTTATCTGGATGATGTTATTGTTATTGGGAGAATTTTCCAGGAACATTTAAATTGCTGGGAAGATGTATGTTTCCCTGGCTTTCAGCAGGCTGGTTTTGAAAGTGCAAGACCATCCAATTGTGACATGTGCTGCTCCCAGGTGCAGGGCTCCAGTCACCTCATCACTTTGCACGGGCATCATTGCACAACCTGCCAAGATCAATACCATTTGTAAACACTTGGGCCACACTGCTGATAGAGACAACAAAGCAGCAAAGCTTTCGGAAGCTTGCTCTGTACATCTGATGATTTCCAGTTTTGTTCTGATTGACACATTTGTACACACACACTCCTTGATGAGAGGAAAGAAGGAAGTTGCGGTCAAACCTACTGTGCCAACCATTCAGTAAATGATGCAACTTGGGGCTTAGAACTTGGCTTCCTAAAATTATATGAATGGGGGGAAGGTGCATGTTCTGGCGACTCACACACTCCTCAAAACGGTATGACCAATGGTCATGCTGTTTGGAAGATTATGGCTGCTGCCATCCAAAAAGTAACTTGTTCCTTTTATAACAAGCTTGGTCTGCAGAACAGCATTGTGTACATTAAGATAAAATGTAGAAAGAAAAGGAGGGTGAGATACCCATGGGCACAAAGCACACCTGGGTGTAGAAAGCCTTCAGAGTCACTACTTCAGACTTTATCTCCACTTGAAAAGATCACTGATCTGGGGAAGACCTCTGCCTGTGCTCTTGGAAAAGCTGATACCACTGAGAATGCACAGTTCTGAGCGAGAAGGGCCAACGGTCAGACTCTATGTAAGGCAGGTTTATAAATTCATATGGCTTTCTACTACGTGGTTGTCACAAATCCTCAAAGGCATTTTGTTCCCTGAGGCAAGAGATCAGATGACACTGTGTCTGTGCCACCTACAGAACTGGACTAGTGTTCCCGAATTGGCTTCTCTACTATAGGGCATCTGCATTGGTATGGATTAAGGAGTGGATAACATTGGAAAATACGAGGCTCTTGAAATTAGAAGGATATGATTTGAAATGGGGCTGGCATGCATTCTTATGGTATAACAGGACGGAGAATTTTAAACAATTCAACCACCATATACTAAGAAAGGCACTCCTGTCGATGTGGAATAAAGTGAAAAACCAAATGTATATCAAAATACCACACTGGGTGACGCCAATTGAAGCATTTGCTCTACCATATCTGAGAGAAAATAAGAAAATAGTAAGATACAGTGAGGTTTTAAATATTGATGGTTCTATCAAAACACAACAAGAGTTAGTAGATCAAGGCACCGAAATGGATTGGTGGGCGCGATCACAATTATCATCAAGGTATGCTAAAGATAAGCAACAGGGCTTTTATCTAGAAAATACCCCTTTTGACAGAATTCTTCTAGAATCAGAGAGAAAATATATTAAGTTATTATATAATTTTCTGTTAGATTTTGAAGCACAAGATGAAGTGGTAAAGGCATGTATGATCAAATGGGCACAGAATGTAGGACATAATATTGAACTGAATCAATGGGAACAAATTTGGGAAACAAATATAAAATTAACTAAATCTGTTGTATTTAAAGAGATTATATACAAAATGTTCTACAGATGGTACATGACCCCCACAACTCTGGCTAAAATAAGCACCCAGTTCTCAAATGTATGCTGGAAATGTAAACAGAAAGAAGGAACATTTTATCACATGTGGTGGATGTGCAAAGACGCCCAAAGATACTGGAGTAAAGTGAACCAGATACTACAAGAGATATTAGAAACTTCAATACCGATGATACCAGAACTTTTTCTATTAAATATCTTGCCAGATATACTAGACTCTGAAAAATCATATCTAACTATCCACATTATAACAGCAGCAAGAATAGTTTTTGCGAAACACTGGAAAGAACCTAGAACACCGCAAATAGATGAAGTGATAGGTAAAATACTTGAAACCGCAGAAATGGATATACTGTCAGATTGGCTAGATGCAAAAAAGAAAAAAATCACTGGAAAATTTGGTTGCAATTATATACATGGCTACAAGGTAGATAGAATGGTAGACTGATACACAGCTATGGTTGCAGAAGAGATAGTTAAAATGATGGATAAATACTATCAGCTACATAATTAATAATTAGAATTACAAAATATTTGTCTGAATTTGATTTTCCCTCTTGCACATTGTTTATATTTTTTATGATATGTGAAACTATTTCTAGAAGAGAATGTATAGAATTACTATGAAAAATATTGATTTGTAATGTGTCCGTTCAAATCCACCCCCTCCGAGGGTATCCTTACCCCAGTTGCCCCTTACCTTATCCTACCTTTATAAGGAGAAAAATAAAAATACAAAAATTGAAGAAAAAAAAAGAACTGAACTAGTTTTGAGAAGGTATCCTCCACCCCACCTAAGCACAGCACACTAACTCGGAAAGGGACAGCACAGAATGCTTGCAAAACCAAAGTGTGCTGGTTTGCCTTCCACTGCAAAGTGGTGGTTTGAGGGTCAAGGCCACGGCAGCCTCTGCAGCACTGATCAGCTGCTGCTTGAAGCAACCACATCCCCTCATTTTACAGTAGGGCTGCCTCCAATCACAGAAGGGAAAGTATGGTACATTGCGAAGTCAAGGAGGATCTCCACAGATGCAGCTTCTCCAGTCATTGCAACAATTCGATATGATACGATACGATATACCTTTATTGGCATTATACAAATACTCAGGGGGAAGAGACACAATCAACACCAATGAGGAAGTACAAAATCATGAAAAACAAAAATATTACCCGGAGAATGGGGCAAAGAGGAGTTCAACATTATAAGACATCAGTTAGGATCAAAATTTCGGTTAAATAGTTTGCCACGATTCAGCAAGAGATGTAATGACAACTCAAGAGATTTTCTCATCCTCACCAAAAAAAAAAAGAAAAAAAAAGGGGGGGGGGTCCTTGACATACCATGATATCTTACAAAAAAACATGCCAACCATTGCAACCTTTCTTCTGCACAGGAGTGAAAAAAAATTGGGAGTTCTGGCTGTGTGTGAGTGAAAGAGAGAGAGAGAGAGCAATAGCATTAGCAATTTAAAAAAACCAAACAGCGTGTTGGGTGAGGCCTTGTATTTTGTGCAAAATACAGTTTTGCACACACACAAAACACTTCTGCTGTTTTTGTTTTTGTTTTTCAAAGCTTCAAAAAATAAAAAGTGCACAAAACTTCTTTCCTGGTGAGAAGGAAAAAATAAAAATAAAAAATTCATTCTCACCTGTGAGAATGAAAAAAAACAAACCCAAATATTTACACTCTTAACTGAAACAGCCGCCTGTGCTTGCATATAGATGCCTTGTTATTGAAAGCCACAGGAAATTGGGGAATTTGGCAGCCAAGAAGAGATTTTCCTAGGACAAACAGGAGTTATAGGCAGGAGCATTTTATTGAACACGTGTCAACCGCAGAGAGTACAGGGGGGTGTCTTCTTTGGCATGGATACATTGTGCAGGTGTGCATACCTTTGCTTTTCTGTTTCTTTGTTTCAGCTAGAGCCACTGGGAGAGGTGAAAACAGAAGAAGGCAGCACTATTCTTGACTGCTTGCTCTCCAGTATGTTTCAGGCCTTCCAACATGGCATCCAAGACCAAAGGTAGCTTGTCCTTGGTGTCTTCTACAAACCACCTCTGTTTTAGGCTACATGTCGGGAAGATTAATTCTTCTTTCTCTCAGGCTACCCGATACAATAAAAGAGGACAGAAGCCTAAAGAACCACTTTAAACATGTAAATATAAAGCAATACAAACCCCTTGTAATTGGCATCATTGGAACAAAAGTTAACAGTACAATCCTAATACCAGTCACAACCCAGCTAAAGGGCTATTGGAGGACAATGCAGGGCACGATCAGGATTAGAGATGGGGGTTTTCGTATACGAATACCCCTGCACAGGTGGACATAACGAGAGGCCAGCCCCCTGGGGCCAGACTGTCCACTCACCCTTCCGCTGCTGCCGTGGGCTCCGCGCTCCCTTCCTATTGCTCCGGAGCTCGTGGCCGACTAGCCACTCCTGGCAGGAGGCTGGACGACGAGCTTCCCTGCCAGGTCAAAGAGTGGCTAGTCGACCCTCGTTATGTCCACCTTTGCATGGGTATTCATATACAAAAACGAATACCCCCAACTCTAGTCAGGATGTATTGGGGGCAGCTGAGGATCTGTAGGACCTTCAGTCATTGATCATCATAAATGAAATGGGATCCTCCTAATTAGAATGTGTTTTTTCCAGGTACTGGTTGAATGTATGGAAGAACAAAGCCCATCATTTTATTGCCCTTACCTTTCTCCCACATGGTAGAATTTTGTCCTCTTGTACAAATGTTCAGAACAGAGGCATTCTATACCTTACTCATAAGTCAGTGGTTCCCACCCCTGGGTAACCCAGGTGTTCCTGGACTGTAACGCCCAGAGACCCTGGCCAGCACAGCTGGTGGTGAGGGCTTCGGAGAATTGCAGTCCAAGAACATCTGCGTTACCCAAGGGTGGGAACCACTGCCCTAAGTCTTGATCTTGGTGTAGAAGCAGTCCTGTGTTTGATGTTCTGGTGATCTAGGAGAACCATTTCCCCCAGCAGTCACAATTTCAGGTCAGTTTGCAATTCTTCCAGGACCATATGGGTCCAGCCACTTCCAGAGCCAACCCAGCACTGGTTTTTGCAATTCCCTTATCATTTCCACACTAATTATTTTTTTCCATTTCAGTATGTAGGAGGAAGAAGACACTATAAATGAAAACACACTTAAATATAATAATAACTGTGTGCCATCAAGTCAATTTTGGCATTCTCTTCTTCTGGGGACACCCTGGGACAGTGTAGCTTGCCCATGAGTACACAGGCTGGCTCTTCTCCCTGGAGGCACAGTGTACCCATTTTAAAAAAAACAGCCAATAACCGTAAGATGTGAAAAAGATCAGAAATCCAGGGAAGGATCCTTGGTAATCTGAAACCCATCAGTAGCTTTTTTTTTTTTTTTTTTAATCTACAGTACCTTCCCTTCCTATGTATCCTTCTTTGGGATTCAGCTCCCTGCAGAGACAAGCAAGTGAACTTTATGTCAATTCCAAATACCACCCCACCCCACTCCACCGCTGCCTTTATAGATATTGAATTCAGATTTTTAAAAGACTAGTAGCAAATTATATAGTTCATGCAGCCTGCATGCAGCAGGATTTTTCTGGAAAAGCTGGCTCCAGCGAGTCTGGCACTCCGTATCATTAGAAATATTTCAAGCCACTTGATGGAGCCGAGCAGATGGCAATGAACTTATCTGGAACCGCCTTGACGCTGAGAGGGCTGCTGTGATGTCTTGAACTCTGAGAGCTAAGACGGTTGCGGTGAAGCTGCCATGGCTTTTCTCTTTTTTTATGTTGCTGTTTTCAGATATTGAATGGGAAGGTTGTCATTAAAAGAAGAAGAAGACTTCAAGCCCACAAATTCTGTTTCTCTAAATGAAACTTTCTTTGAAGTCAGTGTTCATATAACTTGAAGCTTAATGGCATTTCGATCATCTTATCTTCAAGTCTGTGGTTTTGCCTACCTGAATATATCTTTTAATTTAATAACTTTCACCGCATGTTTGCTGGAGTTGTTTTTGCCAGAAGTTGGGGAAGTGACTTTTTTGGGACTACACTTACCAGAATCCCCAGATTCTAGCTTTCCCGTCCCAAACTAGAAAGGCAGTCGCATGGAGGAATTGCTTCCAGGGCAGCACAATTTCTCCAGTTAATAGGATCAGGGATCAGATGATGAGAAAGGGTCTTTTGACAAAAATAAAAAATTTAAAAAAAAATGAAGGGGATTGTGTGTTACCTGCTTTTAGCTCATCCAATAACAGGATTTCCAATCAGACTTGCAAATTAAGCCCAATGACTCATCATAAAATAAAGCAAGCAATGTCCCAGATACAAAGGTGAGAAACGCTGGTTCTAGAACAGCCAGACATTGTTTAGTGCTCAAGGTAGAGATGTTTCTAAATATGAGCTGAGCATTTGTTTTTATTTGACCTGGAAAGCCTGGAGAGCTGCTGAGAAGAAAGACACTGAGATATATGGAGCAGTAGTCTGACCGTGTATTATTATATTATATACATATTATATTATATTAGAGTGGTAGAATATACCAGATGGGCGGGATATAAATCAAATAAATAAATAAATAAATAAATAAATAAATAAATAAATAAATAAATAAATAAATAATAATAATAATAATAATAATAATAATAATAATAATAATAATAATAATAATAATAATAATAATAATAATAATAATAATAATATACAAAGAATTGCCGGATAGCTCAGTGGCTTAAGTCTCTGACTGCGGAGCCAGAGGTTAGGAGTTCAATTCCCCACTGTGCCTCTTTGAGAAGGGCTGGACCCGATGATCCATAGGGTCCCTTCCAGCTCTGCAGTTCAAAGGTTATTAAAGGTTATTACTGTCAAGCTGATTCTATGTAGGTACGAGGTACTCAGAAGTGGTTTACCAGTCCCTCGTTCAAGTGGTGCTCTGGAATTATGCAACTTGCCTAAGGCTACACAGGTGGCAGAGCAGTAATCTGCTTAGCCATAGTGTTCCAGATGATCTCAGCTGGCTCCTCTCACAGAAGCTGAAGGGGGAAATTTGAACTCCCAGTTCCTGGCTCTCTGCAGCCTGACACTTCAATCCACTGAATGATACCAACACTGTCTGACAGTATAATCCAGTTTTATCTATCTAAACATACTGGATTTGTAGATAAGACTGTGAGTAAATGGCCTGGAAGTATTCAGTAGTTCATGTATAATCTAGCATTTCTCTTGGTCTAAAATGTACCATAATTAAAAAATACAGTTATCAAAACAAAACAAAAATCATACACAGTAGTATAATGTATAGTAACACTGTAATAATAATAATTGTGTTCGATCAAGTCCATTCTGACTTATTGCAACCCTTTTCAGGGTTGCCCAGGTAGACAATACTCAGAAGAAGTTTAACATTCTCTTCTTCTGGAGGTGTCCCGGGAAAGTGCAGCTTGCCCAAGGCTACACAGGCTGACTCGTCTCCCAGGAAGCACAGTGGGGAATTGAACTCGCAACCTCTGCCCCCACAGCCAGATACCTAAACCACTGAGCTATCCAGCCAGTTAATGTATAGTAAGAGCAAGTTAAAACAAGTATCCTGGAAGAAAAGTGGCTTTTTGCAAGCTTTGCTTATGGCATTCTGTTGACTCAGGCCATTCTGTCTGATGTCTCCAAACACCACTATTGATTAAGCTTTGCATCAAAATGGCAACCGAGCTTTTGTCACACACTTGAGCACAACCACCTTACCTAACTGTGCTACTGTTCTTGCTTAACTCAGGAATGATTCCCAAAATTACCTAGTTGTGCAGTAACCTCAAATAAATTACATGTGCTGGAGAACTGGCTTTGAATAGCTTCTCGGCAACACCTCTTAAGGAGTGTACCAGCAGCCTGAAGAAAGGCAGAAGCACCCATTAACCTCTAATACCACAGCATAGTCTTTTGCCTCTGTCTCCAAAATCACATGGTGGAAATTGCAGTTCTGCCATAAAGATGGCTTCCAAATTTCTCATAACCCATTGTGATGTCCTGCCATTGGATCCAACTATATTTATTTTCCTCCACATTCTTGCCCCATCCACGCATAACCTGCAGAATTTTTCTGAGTATACCTTTGGGGTGGGAATCTATGGCTCAGCCTTTCTAAACTGGAGAAAGAAAGAAAAGAAAGAAAGGGGACGGATGGAATCTCTGCCCATTCTTTACTCTCTCCTTGTTCTGGTTCCGTTTTTGGCGTTTGTGGGTGGCATGGTCTGGGTCTGAAAAGAGAAAGCAATCTTCCTCTCCCACCTGTGATGGGTTCACCTCAACTTTCTCAGGAGGGCTATTTGAACAGAGAAACAATCTTCTACGAAATCAGAGCCAGAGTTTGCAGAAGTCATATTTTTGAACTACAACTCCCAGAATTTGCCAGGTGCTGGTAATACTGGTTGTGGAAATTCAGAAAGCAGTGGTCCAGACTAGAGTTAGTATTTCCATGCTCAGATCATTGAGCCATTCTGCCCACTTTCCCCAGCCCTCCAACTGTCATAGTCTCATCCTGATATCTTTTAACTAGATATGTCAGGGCTTTAAGCTAGAGCGGATGCATTCCAATCGCGAGTTGTGAAGCCCTAAGTGAAACCAGTTTACAGTATTACCAGCTTCCTCCAGGTGTGACTAGTTAGATTCCAGCTTCATTTCTCAGCAAAAAGGTAGCTTTCCTTGAATGCTAAGGATCAAAATATATGCAGCTTTGCCTAGGAATAAGTCCCATAGTACAGAATGGGAAAGTGCTTGGAAAAATGACTTTTTGGGCTACAACTCCCAGAATTCCCAAACTAGAGAGATTCTAGTTAAATTCCTGCAGTCATTGTCTGAAAAAGTCACTTTCCAGGCCTTGAAATGGGATTTAAGGAAATAGGGATAGGATTGAATTGAATGGCTGTAGTCCTGAGCCAATGACGTGTTGTCTAGTGGACAGAATATTGGACCAGCCATGGTCCATCCACTCAGCCATGGAAACTCAAGGGGGAGGCTGGGACCAGTGAACCACTCTTTGAACAGTTCACATTTCTCTAAACTCTACTATAGGCACCATAGATTAGAAGCAACTAGGCAGTGCCCAACAATAACAATCCTGAATATACTTACCTGAGGAGTAAGCCTCTCTGAATTTACTGGAATTACTTACAAGCAGATAGTGGGAACTATTTTTTTTTAACTACTTCTGTTAGAGTATCCCAGCTAAAATGGCCAGAGGACAGCTGTCTGCAGTCCAAAAACATTCATGCTTTCCGTGCCTGCTTCTACATAAATACATATAGAACAATGTTGCAGATCTGTTTTGGTATCGGACTGACAAACACATTAGTCCTTGGATATTTGTGACGTGCTGGTGGTTTTTTATATGCAGGAGGTTATTGCCTAGCTTTTTATGTATACTTTTCTTCAGTTTCAGTACAATTTTTGTTTGAAAGGCCTGCCATATGGCAGGCCTTTCAAACAAAAATTGTACTGAAACTGAAGAAAAGTATACATAAAAAGCTAGGCAATAATATATATATATTTGGAGTGCCCTTTTATTTGATGGTAGGCTTTGCCTAAGGGTTTGGGCTGCTTCCTGCCTCATACTTATGGGTGCGTCAGTATTTTTGCAGGATGTGACAGGTTGCTTTTCTGTTGGAAAAGGTGGCATTTTGCAGATCTGCTGAATGGCTGAAGTGCAACGTAAAACAATTTGGGGGTGGTGGTGGAGGGAGATGAGCATGTTCTTGTGCAGATGATGATGATTCTCACCAGTAGCAATATTTGAGTTGCTACACGTACTTCTGTTGCCATAAAGAAAGTGTAGAGAGAGAGCTGCTCATCTCAGACATTCAAGTGAGGATACAAAGCTCGAGGGCAGAGCCCCCCTCTGTTATAAGTTCATTCTATATCCAAAATAAACACCTGGAAAGGACTCCCATTCCTTTCTCTTCTAGTCCTTGCTTCCTGCATGGCAGCACCCTCTTAAAATAGCAGTCAAAAGAGGCTAAGAAATGGCCATGACTTCTTCCACATGCATCCAGCAGAATCTTTGTTTGGAGCTAAGCAGCCATGCATGTAGCAAGGGCTCCAAAATGCAGGACCAGGTGGACAGATGGATAGTTAGATGGACCCAGCTATGCTTTTCCCTTCCTGTCTTTTCTAAATCTATATTTTGAAATGACTATTCTCACCTTATTTACGGTTTGGTATTTATACCTGCAAAATGTAAGTTACTTCTTCCTCTGAATGACTCAGACCTCTACACTTCAACACTTTTGTTGGACTTTTTTCTGGAGAGAAAAGCAGGTTCTTGTGATTTCTCTCAGTAATGACAAGGCAGATTCACAAACATCGAAGCCAGCTTCAGGGCTTAAAGTAAATAAGTTTCAATGTTTTCCCTCCTGTTCTATTTATAAATAGATGCTACAATACACACTAAAGGGGATGGGGGGGGGTTCTCCGTTTTTCTTTTTGTTTGGCTTTTTGCTCAGTATACCAAAGAGGTTATTCAACAGTCACAAGTTCAGCATTAGGTCACTGCAGTCTGCAGGTATAAATACCAAACAATCCTAACAATCTTACGATCCTTTTCAGAGGCTTTGTTCTAAGTACCCCTTCAGTGAAATGATATGTATGAGAGGGGCTTGTTGGTAATAACTCTCCATTGGTTGTGCAACAGCTTTCTCAAAGACACTTACCTCCTGGTATTTTGATAGTCTTTTTAACAAAGGGCCAGGCACAGATGTTTTTATTCTCTCAAGACTTTTAAATAACATAGTCGAGTCTCTCTGAAATCTGTGGTCAGAGATGAGAAGCATAACTTTTTTTTATACTACATCACCCAAAATCCAAGTTCTGAGGTTACAGTGCAAGGAAAGTTTCCCATCCCATTTTTTATTTGTCACCATGGATCTAAATGTTGTGTGTGACCCAAGAGCGCCTGTCTTAGGATGGTTCATATAGATACAGTCAATAACTGATTGCTGGATTGACTGAGTGAGTGTCCAATCACCCATCCAAACTTTATCCCTATCACTGCTAACATCATTTCTGAATCATGAACTTGGACTGGAAGTGGCTGAGGAAAAAAAAAAAGCTGGCTTGACCTAAGAGACTAGCAAAGGAAAAGCAAGCTGCAAAACTCATATAATATTTTTCAAAAAGTTAAAATTCTTTGTTCTTCTACCATAGTTTAAAAAAAAAAAGGGGGGGGGGGGAGAACATAGCTCCTGAAAGACTCAGGCAGAATTCACAGCCAATGTGAAGTCACTGAGAAGCAGATGCCAGGTCTGGTTCTTCTTCCTTTGAATGTTTTCATCACTAAAAGAATCTTGCGGGTCTAATGAGTAAATATTAGCCCTGTGCCAAACTGTCACATTTGAATGTCTCTCAGACAGACTGAACTTTGGAGAAATTCAGCAATTCCCCCTGCTCCATTATTTTTGTGTTGTGTATGTCCCCTTCATGGATTGCTGCCTTGTCGTGGCGAAGGGGTTTGAGTAATTCAGAAAAGCTATGGCCTATGCCATGCAGGGACACCCAAGACGGACAGGATAGTGGAGAGTTCTGACTAAACACGATCCACCTGGAGCAGGAACTGGCAAGCCACTCCAGTATCTTTGCCAAGAAAACTCCATGGACAGAAACAAAAGGCTAAAAGATATGACGCTGGAAGATGAGCCCCTCAGTAGCATGTTGGAAGGCATCCAACATGCTACTGAGGAAGAGCGGAGGACAAGTACAAGTAGCTCCAGAGCTAATGAAGTGGTTGAGCCAAAGCCGAAAGGACGCTCAGCTGCGGACGCGCCTGGAAGTGAAAGGAAAGTCTGATGCTGCAAAGAAAAATACTGCATAGGAACCTGGAATGTAAGATCTATGAACCTTGGTAAGCTGGATGTGGTCAAACAGGAGATGGCAAGAATAAACATTGACATCCTGGGCGTCAGTGAACTAAAATGGATGGGAATGGGCGAATTCAATTCAGACGATTATCATATCTACTACTGTGGGCAAGAATCCTGTAGAAGAAATGCAGTAGCCCTCATAGTCAACAAAAGAGTGGGAAAAGCTGTACTGGGATACAATCTCAAAAATGATAGAATGATTTCAATATGAATCCAAGGCAGACCTTTCAACATCACAGTCATCCAAGTTTATGCACCAACCACCGATGCTGAAGAGGCTGAAATTGACCAATTCTATGAAGACTTACAACACCTTCTAGAACTGACACCAAAAAAAGATGTTCTTCTCATTATAGGGGACCGGAATGCTAAAGTAGGGAGTCAAGAGATAAAAGGAACAACAGGTAAGTTTGGCCTTGGAGTTCAAAACGAAGCAGGGCAAAGGCTAATAGAGTTTTGTCAAGAGAACAAGCTGGTCATCACAAACACTCTTTTCCAACAACACAAGAGGCGACTCTACACATGGACATCATCAGATGGGCAATACCAAAATCAGATTGATTATGTTCTCTGCAGCCAAAGATGGAGAAGCTCTATACAGTCAGCAAAAACAAGACCTGGAGCTGATTGTGGCTCTGATCATCAGCTTCTTATAGCAAAATTCAAGCTTAAACTGAAGAAAGTAGGAAAAACCACGGGGCTAGTCAGGTATAATCTAAACCAAATCCCTTATGAATACACAGTGGAAGTGAAGAACAGATTTAAGGAACTCGATTTGGTGGACAGAGTGCCTGAAGAACTATGGATGGAGGCTCGTAACATTGTACAGGAGGCAGCAACAAAAACCATCCCAAAGAAAAGGAAATGCAAGAAAGCAACGTGGCTGTCCAACGAGGCCTTACAAATAGCAGAGATGAGAAGGGAAACAAAATGCAAGGGAGATAGGGAAAGTTACAGAAAATGGAATGCAGACTTCCAAAAAATAGCAAGGAGAGACAAGAGGGCCTTCTTAAATGAACATTGCAAAGAAATAGAGGAAAATAATAGAAAGGGAAAAACCAGAGATCGGTTCAAGAAAATTGGGAGATATTAAAGGAACATTTTGTGCAAAGATGGACATGATAAAGGACAAAAATGGTAGGGACCTAACAGAAGCAGAAGACATCAAAAAGAGGTGGCAAGAATACACAGAGGGATTATACCAGAAAGATCTGGATGTCCCGGACAACCCAGATAGTGTGGTTGCTGATCTTGAGCCAGACATCCTGGAGAGTGAAGTCAAGTGGGCCTTAGAAAGCACGGCTAACAACAAGGCCAGTGGAGGTGATCGCATTCCAGTTGAACTATTTAAAATCTTAAAAGATGACGCTGATAAGGTGCTACACTCAATATGCCAGCAAGTTTGGAAAACTCAGCAGTGGCCAGAGGATTGGAAAAGATCAGTCTACATCCCAATCCCAAAGAAGGGCAGTGCCAAAGAATGCTCCAACTACTGTACAATTGCACTCGTTTCACACGCTAGCAAGGTTATGCTCAAAATCCTACAAGGCAGGTTTCAGCAGTATGTGGACCGCGAACTCCCAGAAGTACAAGCTGGATTTCGAAGGGGCAGAGGAACTAGAGACCAAATTGCTAACATGCGCTGGATTATGGAGAAAGCCAGAGAGTTCCAGAAAAACATCTACTTCTGCTTCATTGACTACGGAAAAGCCTTTGACTGTGTCGACCACAACAAACTATGGCAAGTTCTTAAAGAAATGGGAGTGCCTGACCACCTTATCTATCTCCTGAGAAATCTATATATGGGACAGGAAGCAACAGTTAGAACTGGATATGGAACAACTGATTGGTTCAAAATTGGGAAAGGAGTACAACAAGGCTGTATATTGTCTCCCTGCTTATTTAACTTATATACAGAATACATCGTGCGAAAGGCAGGACTGGGTGAATCCCAAACCGGAATTAAGATTGCCGGAAGAAATATCAACAACCTCCGATATGCAGATGATACCACTCTGATGGCAGAAAGTGAGGAGGAATTAAAGAACCTCTTAATGAGGGTGAAAGAGGAGAGTGCAAAAAATGGTCTGAAGCTCAACATCAAAAAAACTAAGATCATGGCCACTGGTCCCACCAACTCCTGGCGAATAGAAGGGAAGGTATGGAGGCAGTGACAGATTTTACTTTCTTGGGCTCCATGATCACTGCAGATGGGGACAGCAGCCACAAAATTAAAAGACGCCTGCTTCTTGGGAGGAAAGCGATGACAAACCTAGACAGCATCTTAAAAAGCAGAGACATCACCTTGCCGACAAAGGTCCGCATAGTCAAAGCTATGGTTTTTCCAGTAGTGATGTATGGAAGTGAGAGTTGGACCATAAAGAAGGCTGACCACCGAAGAATGGATGCTTTTGAATTGTGGTGCTGGAGGAGACTCTTGAGAGTCCCCTGGACTGCAAAGAGAACAAACCTATCCATTCTGAAGGAAATCAACCCTGAGTACTCACTGGAAGGACAGATCCTGAAGGTGAGGCTCCAATACTTTGGCCATCTCATGAGAAGAGAAGACTCCCTGGAAAAGACCCTGATGTTGGGAAAGTGTGAGGGCAAGAGGAGAAGGGGACGACAAAGGACGAGATGGTTGGACAGTGTCATCGAAGCGACCAACATGAATTTGACCCAACTCCGGGAGGCAGTGGAAGACAGGAGGGCCTGGCGTGCTCTGGTCCATGGGTTCACAAAGAGTCGGACACGACTTAATGACTAAACAACAACAAATGTTCTTTTGTCCATGTTTACAGCTCTAATACACTGCTGCTTGGGTTTTATTTTTCCCCCTTCACTGCTCAATTCTGGCCTATCGGGGACCACGAACTGAATGTGATGATGTCACAGTGCTACTGAGTCAATCATATCTGGCTAAGTAACAGCATAATTGGAGACAACAAAAGATCACTCTTTGGCCCTGGTTTCACTTGGTAGTGGTGTGGGTGGGGGACACATCTCCATCGGTGAGGCGAGGCCAACCAGGCTACCTTGGCAACAATAGTATATACCCTCCCAATTTTTTTCCCATTTCCCTGTGACAGATTCATCACAGTGCCCCGGGGAGAGGAAGAAAAGTGCTGGACTTGGCCTCTCATCGGAATGTTTGTTCCTTTTTGTTTCCTCTTTTCATTCCCATCCAAAATTCCCTGAAAAGATGGTCACTTTCAGGAGACATAAAAGATATGTAAGAGCAAGCCCTCCCCTGCCTTTTCCTGTCAGCAGCAGTAAAGGCAACAAAGTTTTTCATCTTAAGGTGGTCTCTGATTGAACAATGCTAGAATGTAATGCACAGCTTCATCTGATTAAAAAGCAGTGAAACTGGTTGTTAACTTGCAAAGGATAATAGCCAAGTAGGGACTCAATCAGACTTTGCAGGGTGCCTTCTGTTCTGTCTTCACCTGGTTTCATTCATATGATCAGCATGGGAAAAGACAAGAAATATCTTACAATTGCCTTTCTTTTTAATCAGTCAAGTTCTCAGGCATTCTTTTTGACCAAGATACATGGATCCTATTATGGTAAATCACCTGGATCATATCCATTTTGCAAGCAAGCTGGGTGGTTTCACACATGCACAGATTACTGAAAGTCCACAGCCTTTGTTCTGTACTATTTTCCCCACCATACACTCAAGTAGTAAAGATGAAATGCCTCTCTCTGATAAAAAGGTTTTAAACCCATCCCCCAGCCTAGTGCTACATCCATCCTAAAGAGCTTAATGTATATTTAGGAAAACATTTAGAGGACGGCATGGTAAACTTGCTACTGAAAATGCTCATCCAGCAAATTCAATGGATTCTTGTTTTCATTTAATGACTATGGTTGCCTCATCCCCTACCTCCAATCTTCCACCAACTCTTCTGTCAAGAATCCTGTAAGCAAGAGGGGCAATGTGTCTGTGTGCAGCCCCCAGACCCCCTCTATACCTCTATCTTTTTTTGAACCTAGAATTTTATTTTCAAAGACCTCTTGTATCCTTTGGGGGCAGGGGAGGTAATTTCACCATGTTTGTGGGAGCAGCACCCCTGAACCCCTTCCCCTTCCGGACATTTTCAGTTATGTTTTTAAAACTTTCCAACTTCCAGGTTCAGAGATCAATGTGCAGCTCTCAGACCTCTGGAGTTTGCCCAACCCTGCTCTAGAGAGGTCTTTCACCCCATCATAGACCAACACTCCTCAGAGCTGGGGGGGGGGGGGAAGAATGATTGTTAGGGTCAGACTACATGAGAAGGTCAGCTTGCAATTAAAAACTGAGAGTATATTTTCCCTCCATTAACAACAATCCTTCGGCGCTTTCTGCCAGGACTATCAATCTTGTTCAGAACAAAAAAACAACCCATGTGTACAGCCCACTGGCCAGTCACTGCACAAAAATCAAGGAAGCTGCAACACATGGAGGTAAAGAAATCTCATGCTAGAACAAACAGATTAGGGATTGTTGCTCCAAAATGCAGGGATGAATGCCTCTTGGAGTCTAACCCTTAGATCATCAGTTAGCTGTGACACCACTATGACATTAGCCCTTATGTACATATGTTATGAATATATGCAGGGGGGAAAGGAGGGGCAAGGGAGACCAGCCAAATGTGGATCATATTATTATTCACATCTTTGGCCCTTAATAATCCTGTATTTAATTTGATCTAGAATCGGGGGGGGGGGGGGCGAGAGAGAGATGTAGTGTCAGGAAAAGCAGTCCTTACAGATACTTGGTTTTCTCTAAGAGATCAGTGGAGCAGAACCAAAGTCTTTCCAGCTGAGGAGTGGCTGGCCCCCTCCCTGGCCACTTCTTTTCCCCGGACTGTTAGCAAGGAAAAGGTGTTTGCTCTCCTGGGTATAGCAGCTTTTTCATCGCCTGAAAGCTGTTCTCACATGTCCCAAATCACCCCGCCCTTCATAATTTTTTCCTCTGGGCTAACAATCCTTAATGCCTTCAGTATCTCCTCATGCACTTTACTTTCTCAAGTGACTGCAATGTGCTCTGTTGTCCTACATCCAGCAGAGCAAAATCACTCTGAAGAAAGCAGGCAATACAATGTGCGAGGAGGATGGTGGTCCTGACAAGGCAACCCTTCCCTTGAAAGAATTGCACACAATGTTCTCAGTCTCTCAAGCATTTGCCGGACAAAACGTAAACCAGAATTCATTGGGGAAATGATTATATCATCTCAGTTCATGTCAATATTGCAGCATATGGCTCTGGGGAAACAGCAGTGCTGCTTTCAAGAACATTCTACATCTTTTTAGTTAAAAACACTTAACACTGTCTGCTGATGTTCCATTGTTGTACACCACTTAGATGTTGTGGTGTGTTAAGCCTTCCTGAAATCATGCTAAATAGATGTGGAGGACCTTGAAACCATCTTCAGGGACAAGACGGCGCACAGAGTTAATTTGCTGTGACCCACTCCCTCTTTCCCCTTCTCTGCAGATGCACAACACAACTTGAGAGGGAGATACTCCCCGTTATTATCACCACCACCCTGTTTGCTCAGCCCAGAACAAAGCTGTCAAGCCTGAGTCACACAGATCAGTCCTGAGCACACAACTTTCCACTGTGGATGTTACTCAGGCAGAACAGCTTATAGGCACTCTTCACTGTATCCGGCTCAATATTCAATTCAAGAAAGATAGGTGTAATGATAATAAATTTTTGCCATGCTCATAGTGTTCAGTGAATAATAATGGCATGCCATCAAGTCTATACCAATTTATGGTGACCCTTCCCAGGGTTTTCTAGGCATAAAGGACTCACAAATGGTTTACCAGTCTCAACGTCTGGTGGCACCCTGGGACTGTGCAGCTTGCCCAAGACCATGCAGATGTCAGGGCACATAAATGCATCAGTCACATGTGCACCCAAAATTCTGTGCACTGTCCCTGAAGATGGTTCCAGGGTCTTCCACATCTATTTAGCATGACTTCAGGAAGGCTTAACACACCACAACATCTAAGTGGTGTATAACAATGGAACATCAATGGACAGTGTTTTTAACTAACAAGATGGTTCCTTCCTTGGAGGCACAGTAGGGATTTGAACTGGCCCACAGTGCTTCAATGCATGGCACTATCCTAGACCTCCCTCAATGGCAAGACACTTATAATCTATGTTTCTGAGCCTTGAAACATCACACCCGTGTCAGTGTCCTACAACATTGCAGCAGGCGCTGCTTTACTGGGCACAGGCGGGGGGTTCTCCAGCCCTGTGACAGGAGCTGTATGCTCCACCCCCAATGAAGAGGATACTTGCTTATGACAGAGTTCTTTTAATTTTTTTAAAGCAGTGAATGGTCAGTTAGAGGATGCCTTTGTGTGAAGTCAGCTGTAACATGCATTGAGTTTGCCACATGCAAAGGACCAATTGAATGAATGAAATAGCTCTTCTGGCACGTGATGTGTATGTGGGATTTGTTTTTTTGTTTTTTTTACCTTTCCTTGTAAACCTGTGGGAAGATGGCAGCTGTGTCTAGCAATACCTTACAGGAATAGCTCTGTTCTTTGGAGCTGCCAGGAACTGGGAAAAGAGTACATTCCACTTTGGTAGAAATGCTTTCTCAGGTAGCCAAATGCTGAGCACCTATTTACAAAATTCCTGTTGAGCATTTACTCAAATGGAGTAACTTTTAGAGGTGACTTGCTGTGAGTCATGCAACAGATAATGTCTATAGAGATTTACTAACTTAGGGCAATTCTCTTCCAAAAGTTACACCTTCTACATAACTGCTTTGCAGGATTTTAGGCAATATATTTTATTAGTCCTTAGTAAATAGGATAGTAGCCAGTGATGCATCAACCCCCCAAGTCATGAAAATGGGCTCCATTGGGAAGTGATCTTTTTCCACATCATAAGGTCATCATATACCATCATTTCCTTGGATTGTGCCAATGACATATTGAAAGTGCATAGCAGACGGGGCTGCTGAACATATGAACAAATGCAGCTCATTGGGTGGAGGGGAATGTATATGACCTTGAGCTACCTCTTATTTTGTTTGACATCACAAATGGGCATGCCACTGCCCTTTAGGTACTGTTGGACTAGTTTCCATGATCCATTACCATCTGGACTCCAGATGCAGTACAACCATAATTAGAGAAACACCAATGAAATGGGGAACCCACCAGGATGTCCGATTTACTGGACATCTAGAGAAGCTAGACTGAGTGGTGGACAGACTTTCAAACAGAAGATCCTCCAAAATGAGAAACATGGCTACCCTCCTAAATGGCCATCTTCCCTATATAGGCAGCCTATGAACTGAGCAGTGAGGCATCTCATGCCCAGGTATTGGGACAAGCTGCCCCTGCATATAGAGGTTTGACAGTCTTTTTAGACTCTGCTGGTAATGTGGCTGCCACTGGGAGCCCAGACAACTTGGGCTCCTTGTTCAACTAGATAGATACAAAATAAAACAAAAGCCTCAGGTCTCCTCTTTAATAGTGTAAAAAAAAAAAGTACTTTCAAAAGCTTCCACTGTTCTCATTCTCCACCCCCCCCCCCAACACACATACACACACATAAATCTTGGATTACTAATAAGAGCAATATGGTTTAAAGAAGGAGAAGGTTCTTGTAATCTTAATAGTGGTATAGGAAAAGGTGTGCTGCTTCTAATAACAATTTTCCCTGCATGACAAGTGTGGCGACCGCCCATGTCACTCATGCCATTCATATTCATGAGCTGATTTGCGTGAACCTATGAGAGGGCTGGAGAGGCGGAGTCAGCAACTACAGGAGGCTTGGCTGGAGATAGAGATAGATAGGGCTGGTTAGTCAGAGAGAGAGGGAACAGATACTGACAGAGATAGGGCTGGTTAGTCAGAGAGATAGAGCTGGTTAGGAAAATAGGTAGAGAAGGTGGTAATGGGATTGCAAGAGACAAGAAGTATGTACTGAGAGAACTGTTGATGATTTGCTCATGTATAATGTGTATCTGAGAAACTTCTGTTATTATTCAATCTGCTTCACTTCAATAAATAAGTTCTGTTTCTGTTCACAAGATAAGTGTTCTGACAAACGTCATTTATATTGTGGATTGAAGTAATCCACTGGTGGCAGCGAGAAGAAAACGCGACGTGAGCCTTTGTGAGGGAAAAACAAGCAAGGGCCACTAGGGCAAACGTCACAACAAGTTACATCAAAGACACTTTGCTTCTGCAAATCAAAGAGGCTTCTGAGGGACACTGGTAATGTGTAGTTTGGAATGTACAGTCTTCCCCAGGGCACTGTGTTCTGTATTTCATATTGCAAAATAGTTATAAAAAATGCCTGACGTCTGTTCAGCCTAACACACTATGCATTTCCAATGTACCCTTGAACTCTTTTTTGTTGTTTTCGTGCTGATGCCACACCTTTCTCCTTTTTCATCTCTCATTCAGCATCTGGATATTGTACACTTTAATATCTGGAAAATCATTTGTGTGAAACTGCTCTTAATGCTAACCCCCAACAGCAAAACCTAGATAGTGTACTTCCTGTGATAAAAGGTATCTGTTCATCTTAGCACAATCTTTGCTTCCCTCCCTGCGTTGCAAATTTGCTTGCCTTTCTGTATGTGTGATTGGTCATCAGGAGGCAAACATGCACTTTAGTTGCAAGACTGGTTGCTCAGGCATGGAGCTTTAAAGAAATCACATCTCTGGAAGGAAATCACACTATCAGCTTCTGGGCATGTCTATAGATTTACAAGCCTATGTAAACAGCAATATTGCAGGCAGTAACCATGTTGCCAGTGTGACAGAAAAGTAGGGTTAAAAGAGGATTTTTCAAAGGAAATGTGCAAAAGAGGAAGCCTATGCCCTAGCCCTTAGGCACCAACATGTCCTACAGGTTCTGTATCCATCTTCTACTGTAGCTCTTCCAGTTTCACTGCTGACACACAGCATACATTTCCCCAAGGACTGACAACATATTTGCAGCTCAGAACTGAGTTTTTAAAACAAACAAAGAGAACTGTGCACCCATCAGGTTACGAAATCCTCTTTCTGTATAGACTGTGCTCCATGGGGGGTGGAGTGGAGAAGATGGCTTGGCAAACCTCAGTGCTTTGATGTGTGCGCTGAGAGCCTTGGAATTTAAGAGGCCATTGTGTAGTTAATGCCCCACTGTTCCTCAGCTTGGCATGGCTTCTTTCTTCCTTCATTGTCTCTTGGATTGCTTTTCAGTTCATTGATTTTACCTTTCTGTCATTTGCAATGAAACATCAAAAGATTTTATTTTATTTTATTTTTAAAAAAGGAGATGGTCTGGCTCTTTCAGAGGGCATGGACCAGTTGGCACCAGGCTGTTATAGTCAATGGTGCCGACAAGCCCAGAGTTATGCAAGAGCTCAACTGGTACACAGTTCTATTTGTCACAGTCTGTTCTAATACCGCTTCTGTGTTTTCCCTTCACCCCATGTCTCAGGAGTTGAAATGAAGTGGGGGGAAAAGTAAGAAAGTTACGAGAGAAGAAGAAAAATCACAGACTAGGGAGAGTAAGAGATTTCACAGGAAAAGGGGGAGAGCGAGTAGCTTACCAAATAATGGATATGTCTGGGCAAAGGGCAAATTTTGGTAGAGACACAAAACCCAAGCAAACTGAGCTGTAATGCTGCTAAGTCTAAGCAAGTGTTGCACACGACTCTTCAGTACGCAGAACAGAAAAACAGATAAGCACAAGATATAAATGGTATATCCTTAGCAGCAAAACTATATAACTTCTTTTAAAACCCCAAAGAATACAGCAATTGGTCTTCCTTCCTTCCTTCCTTCCTTCCTAATTTACTAGAACAGATTGAAAGGGCAAATGCAACAAGACATCAGAAAAAATGGGATGGGAAGCCTGCTTAATTAACCAGTCAGAAAAGGAGGGAGGTGCGTGTGTGTGTCTGTCTGTCTCTGTGTGTCTGTGTGTGCATTAGTGCATCTGTGCTTGTTATTTTGGACAGTCTTCTACTTGAAAGGCTGTCAACATGAACTCCAGTTTCTCTATATGCCTGGTAAATCCCATCCCCATCGTATAGAGAGACAATTTCTGCTCTCTAACAGTTGTTGAACTGCATCTCCCATCACCCCTAGCCAGCCCATGGTGGTAGATCATGGAAATTGTAGTCCAACAATATCTGAAAGGCTATGGCATGCCCACTCCTGATGTGAAGCAATATAAGAGGCAAGCCAAAGATGGTACAGGGCAAAGGTAGAAGAAAAGCAGCAGACTGCACTGACTGGGCTGTCCCACTCACTGTTTTGACTGCATCAGTGAAGGAAAGCAAGTTACACAAGAGTCTGAAATCACAGCCTTCTGGAAGCTCCATGTGGTAACTCCCTGGTTTCTGAAACTTTCCCAGGCACTACTTCTAAGTTAACCCACAAGAGCCTAAACAATGTTTTTTTCCTAACACCAAATTGTTTTTACATGAAAAATGGAGGCACATTTCACTCTCCACGGAAAGCAATGTATCTATCAATCAGCAGAGAGTTCAAACACAAGTCATATGGCACCTTGATGACTAACAATTTATTTACTTACTAACATATGCCACCCAGCAGCAATAAGTCCCTGTGATCTTTATAAAACCAGATGAAGTAGATGAGTGTGTGCATGCCACAATCACTTTGTTGATCTTCGAGATGCCACAAGACTCACTGTTCTATGTTCGTATAATGAGCATTTCTGAAAACCATGAGCTGGAGAGCTAGGACAACGCTGCCTGCTGGCTTTCTGAAAGCTGTGCCCAGCTCATTTGGGCTCAAAAAAAGGAGGGGGGGAATGTGCTTTATGCCCAATGGTGACACATCTGGGATTTCCTCATACTTGCCAGTGGCAGCATTGGCTACATCAGGGAATCTTTGTATCCATATATTGACAATATTGCATCGAGTTGGATGGGGGGCTTTGTCAAGAGGCATGTATCAGTAGCAGATAAATTCAGGATGGTCCACCACAGAGTCTGGAAACAGCTGAACTAGAACATGTTTTGTTGGCTTGTTTTCAACATCAGAGTATCACAATTCTGACATTAACAGATATGAAAAATAGGTGTAGTTTCATTTATTATATTTTTAAATATACAATATAGTCTTATTATAATGTAATATAGTCTTGTACATAAAGCTTTGTTTTCTAGTACTCCTAAGATGTTTGTTCGATTTTTCAAACAGTTGACTATTCAGCTTTCGCTTTAGTCATTACTTATTTTAAAAGATGTTATTCACATTAGTAGTTTTTTCCCCTGTCATATATTAATAATGTATTGTTTTTATTTATTCCTGGTGTTTTTTTATGAGTGCTATGGGCACTTCAGATGCAGCACAGACTGGGTCGTAGTGAATTACAGGAAATTTCAATGAATGTGTTGTGTTCTTCATCTTACTGTATTCACTAGAACAGTGCATGGTTTTGCATATCTCTCGTTAACACACAGTGTTACAAACTCAGTGTTTCCAGTTCCCAATGGGGTAGCATCGCCCTGCGAATTCTCTGGCTTGCTGTTGCACAAGCCAGAGATTGACCCTTTGGAATAAATAGGCATTACGCTAGCACAGGAAAATACAGAATGCTTCTTTCTGCAACCATTCACACACACAGGCAGAATGGAGAAAAACTGATTCTGCCCAGGGAGCCTTGTGCAGTTAGATACGTAATAATAATAATAATCTGAGAACTGCAGAGCTGGAAGGGACCCTGTGGATCATTGAGTTCAGCTGCTGTCAAAGAGGCACAGTGGGGAATTGAACTCCCAACCTCACCTAAACCACTGAGCTATCCAGCAGTTCAGTTGTCACAGTCCTATTTTCCCCCACCTTTGAGAAACTTCCTTCCCCCATCTGACATAGTCATTGTTGCTTATGTGTTTTGAATTCCAGCCATTTTAGAATATATACAGTCACTATGAGATTATAGGAGGCAGTATAGTGTAAAAGGTAAAGGTAAAGGTTCCCCTTGACAATTTTGTCCAGTCGTGTCCGACTCTAGGCAGCGGTGCTCATCTCTGTTTCCAACCCATAGAGCTAGCGTTTGTCCGCAGACAATCCTCCGTAGTCACGTTGCCAGCGTGACTAGACACGGAACGCCGTTTACCTTCCCACCGAGGTGGTACCTATTTATCTACTCGCATTTTTTGCATTTTGCATGCTTTCGAACTGCTGGGTTTGCGGGAGCTGGGACAAGCGATGGGGGCTCACTCCGTCACGTGGATTCGATCTTACGACTGCAGGTCTTCTGACCTTGCAGCACAGAGGCTTCAGCGGTTTAACCTGCAGCGCCACCACGTCGATAGTGTAGTCGATATTAACTAATTCATTCATTCACTCATTTGTATATTTCTATACCACTGACTTAGTGTACAACACTATAAGTGGTTTACACATAAAAAGCAATAACCCAGAACGACAACAAATATAAATATAACCTTTGAAATGCAAAGCTGGAAGGGACCCTATGGATCATCGAGTCCAGAACCTCTCGAGGAGGCACAGTGGGGAATTGAACTCTCACCCTTTGGCTTCACAGCCAGAGACCTAAGCCACTGAGCTATCCAGCATTTAACAACCAAATAAACCCCAAGAGGAAATGGATTGCGGGAACATCTGTAAAAATAACTTATGGGAGGATGCCTTTGAAAGGTTCCTGGAACAGTAGAGTCTCAAGCATCCTCTTAAATGATGGGAGGAAGGAGGCCTGACAAATGTACACCGGGAGCCCATTCTGTAATGTGGGAGCCACAGTTCATAAGGCACAATTCCTGGTGACTGTCTTCTGAGCCTCTCTCGATATGGCAACCCAGAGAAACAAGGCCTGTGAAGAGTGAGTGGCACTAGTATATACTAGTACTAGCACCTTGAATCTGGCACAGAAAACAGCTGGGAGCCAACACAGGCAAATCAGCAGTGGCAAGATGTGATCAAAATTACACTTGACACCGGTCTGGCCA
This sequence comes from Intellagama lesueurii, assembly GCA_037013535.1. Taxonomy (NCBI): domain Eukaryota; kingdom Metazoa; phylum Chordata; class Lepidosauria; order Squamata; family Agamidae; genus Intellagama; species Intellagama lesueurii. The sequence continues at coordinate 117,369,281 of JBAJHW010000001.1, forward strand.
CCACAGCTTCAAGTGCAGCCTCATGTAGCGAGAATTGCAGTAATCACTTTTAGACATCACCAGCACATGGACCAATGCTGGACTCTTGCCAGGCTGGGATTCAGGAGACTTTGGTTCAAATCTCTGCTCAGCCGTGGAATCCCATGGGTGGTGGGGGTGGAAATGGTATACCAGTCCTTGAACATCTCACATACCTTGGAAACTCAATTAGAATTCACTTGACAGCACACAAACGAAAGATTATACATTTTTGATAGCTCTTTTTAAAAAGGAACAACAACTGTGCCGCATATAGAGGGCCAGAAAGTGGGCTGTTGATTTTAAAACACTGTAAATCAGTGGAAATATTAAAACAGATTGAGTATAATTGGTGTAGCAGCACACTCGGAAGACTGAAGGCTCAGTTACAGCCAGTTTTTTTCAGGATGGCAGCACAAGAATAGGGGTCCAATTTCTTCTTTGGGGCAACTTTTACATTTTAGAAGATCTCACAGTTAAATCCAAGGATGTGTTCAACCTGCATTTTGGAAAAAGTTATTTTTTGGACTCTAATAACCAGATTTTTTTTTTATTTTTATTTATTTATTTATTTATTTATTTGCTTATGGATTCTGGGACTTGTAGTTAGAAAAAATAAATTTCCAAAGGGCTGATTCAAACTCCTTTCCAGTTTGGCCCTTCTTCCCATTTCTCTCCCACACATTTCCTTTGCAATTAGATTTAGCAGCTGTTTCAAAGGAGTTTCCACTTCACATTGCTGTCTGAAGAGAACAGCGTCCAACTAGAATTTTTTTTATTTATATTATATTATTTTGATCTTGCCGTTCTCCAAGGTGGCATACAAAAAAATCTAAAATGAACCAAAATTGAAACCAACTGATTAAAATTTAAAACTATGGTACACAAATATTTTAAAGCATTATTTTAAAACTAAAAAATGTTAAAGACCCCCCCCCCCCCAATTGTCAGTGACCTGCTGACTCCCCAAGAGTCTCTCTCTAAAGAAGTACATTTCCAGCTGCCGGCAGAAGAAAAGGAGAGAAGGAGCCAACCACACCTCGGGAGGGAAGGAGCTCCACAATCTGGGAGCAGCCATAGAAAAAACCCTTTCTCAGGTCCTCGCCAGATAACTAATAGGATTTTGGCCACCTTATTTTTTATAAATATTCAAAGTTCTATTAAGTTCATGCAAATCACCTCATATAAATATTACTGTCATTTTAAAAGAACAATACAATGTTATCCTAAGACATTTGAGGTAACAGCAAGTATAACACAGTGTTAATGTTACAGAAATTGAACAAGTGTAAGAGAAATGTATATTGAACTTTAATAGCAGCCATTAACCTGGAAGTATTCAGAGAAAGCATATATTGACATCACATTTTGTGGACCCTCAAATCAAACTACAACTCACCTGACACAATGCAAATATATGGCATATATCCATAGCTGGAATATTCTAGAAGGTTGTCTTTCTCACCAGGAAGCCACAGTATCTGTCAATATTTCTCTCCAGTTTATTATTGATTTCATTGGAACAGAGCAGCAATAAATGAACCAGGTAATCTGCACAGGAAGGAGATAATAAGCAGGTAAATATGACAGGATTTTTTCTTCTTGCCTTTTCTAGATTTACATGCAGTTTGCTACTCTGGGGTACATTCTTCCTTCTCTCACTCAGATCACTTCCTTTTTCTCTTCCTGCCAGTTACAGAAAATAGTTGTCAACAGATCTAAATGTAGGAAACTGGCACTAAGGGCTTCTCTAATGAAGTTTAGCAACCCTCTTTACCTTCCTGCACTAACCATAAATGGATTTCCTTGAGTTAATGAACAGTAGGTTTGTTTTGCCTTGCTCCTCAGCCCAGTCTTCAGAGTGATTATTTAGCATTCAGTTGTCACAAGTCTCATTCAGCATGAGACCAGTGCCTTCTGCAAGCAAAAACCAAAAACTGTAACAGACTTCATTTAATTTTTTGGATGCATACCTTTCTTTTTGGCTACTTTGATCCTCAAACTGGTATTCAGCATTTTACAGAACTGCATGATGGAATGCGGGCTCGAAGTGTAGCTGACAAATACATATACAGTAAATAAGTAAATATGTATTCCTTCTTTTTCTCTCCTTCCTGTCCACATTCTAAATATCTTTGCCTTTATATTACTCTCCAGTGCCATATATTTTCACAGGTCCAGCATTTCATAGTAAAAGTAGCCCACACCACTGTGCTCCCAGCTTCATTGTACTTCAAGTAGGTTGAGAATGGCAGGCCCTCGGCTGGTATGTTCTCCCCGCTCTTTTCCTCTTCTGTCACATGTGGGCAACCTCTGATGGTCCACAGGTCATTTTTCAGTGACTGTATGCTGGAGAGTTGGTGCATTTGAATTTCTTGCCAACTCACCATAAGCCCATTTGCCATCTATGCAGATCTGATTGCTGGTTCAGACTTCTCCCATATCTTCCCATTAATCTTCTCTTCCCCATCACTTGAATATTGTCATCAATCCAGAAGTGGCTTCTCCTGCTTGCTCAACAAGTGCAAACCACCAGACATATACGCTATTATTTTGCACAAAGCTCCAGATGTTTCACATCTGCCTCTGCACTTGTTATCCTGCCAAATTGCTGCGTCTTCATGGCAGGTTTACAGTAAAGAAAGATTGTAGCTGTAAACAGTTTTATGACAGGTTGACATTATAGGCGTATGGCTCCTTGCCTAGTCTTTCGAATGCTCTTATGACGCCACAGACCCAGGCCATTCACAAACTTCATAAGTCCAGCAGAAAAAGGAAAGTGACCTTTGAGCCTAGTGTGTGACCACATACAGGTCCTCCACTTGAGGTTAACCTGCAATATGTTTGTTGGCTTTTCATCTACACAATACTTGACTCCTAAACTACTGAGTTGCATGATTGCTCCTTGATGTAGTGATGACTGGCAAGTGGTGACCTGTTTCCATGGCAGGCTGCTATGCCCATGTCAGTTTGAGAGCAAACATGGCATATTTATTAATTTATTTCATATCGTTTATAGACCGCCTTTCTCCCCATGAGGGGAGCTCAACTTGTGACAGAAATGGTTCCAAAACTAAGAATGCTGATTTTGAAAGCTCTATGAATCTCTAGAAGGGAGCAACAAAGAACAACTGTAACATGCATTTCATATGCTTCCTCCTTTTTTTTTCCCCAATATTTGGAGCAGAATGAAAGGACACAGTTAGCATGTCATGGGAAGCCAAGTTGCTTTAAGATGTAAAAAAAAAAAAAACACCTCTGTCAATCCTAACACAATGCAGTCAGCACCTCCTTAGAAAGAGAGCTCCCTCAAGAAAGAAAGAAAACTTTATTTATTCAAACAAAAGTGTAGCCATTCTCATTTTGCAAATTAGCTGTCTTTTGTCTTCTAGCTGACCATTGAAAAATAAACATAGGCTTCATTTGCATGTCTCATTTCTCTGGCTCATAGCTTTAAAAATATGCATGCCTGGAGGAAAACCTTTGTAAGAACAGTAAATACACCTTTCCTTTAATATGTGATCCAGCCCTAAGAGGGAGAGAGGAAATGTGTGAGGTGACAAAAGCATCCTATAGCATTGCAACTGTAGTTAGTTATGTGCCATCAAAACGAAAGGACTTAGTGCCATCAAAACGAAAGGACTTAGAGCAGCCCTAAGAGAGCCTTCAAGGTAAGTGAGATATTTAAGGGGTGGTTTTACCAATTCCACACCTCCAGTAAGTTTCCATGGTCAAGTGAGGATTTGAACCTAGGTCTCCGGAGTCCTAGTCCACCACTCGATCCACACTGGGTAATGACATTGCAACTACTGTTCTCTATTTATGGATGCTGAGTGAAAAAGTGGCCAGGTGGGTGCAAATGAGCTGTGATTCTGAGGTGGTTCACCACATGCTGACATTGAGAAATTATTCATATGGTGGCTTAGTTCTCATTCCCAGAGGAAACAAAGCTCACATTCAAGATACAGTTACATATTCCTCTTTTTCTCTCTCTTCCACCCTCTTATTTGTATCTTTAAAACTAAGTTGTAAGCTCTGCGGTGCAGTTGATTGTGCTTGTGGGTTTTTTTGCTTACGTGACTCTGTAATAAGCAGTAATGAGGAATACGTACAAAGAATATAAAGAAACAATTATGATGGTGTCAACATTCATTTGGGTTTTCATTTTCCCAGATGCAACTATTGTGTTATATAATTTTGCTCCTGAGGAACCAACTTTTAAAATGTTTTATACCAGTGTTATCCAATTTACCATGTTCCAGAGCGGTTGAATTACCACCCCCATAGGGCTCTTATGACGCCACGGATCCAGGCCATTCACAAGCATCTTAAATCCAGTAGGAAAGAAAAGTGGCGCCTCAGCCCACATACACTAGGGGGTTTGAATTACAACTCTCGTAATCTCTGGTCATGCTGACAGGGGCTGATGGGCATTGCAATCCAAAGGTCTGAAGGAACTGAGTGGGGGAGGCTGCTTTATAGGTTTTATAAATTTTATTGTTTCGAAGGGTTGTATTTTTTTTCATTAACGTTATGAACTATTTCTCAATTTGGACAATGAAAAAGCCATATAAGAACACAGTAAGTATAATGAAGATAATGCAACTTGGAGGGAAAGTAATCAAACAGTCATGGTGATAAGTGTTGCTGTTTTTAATCCCTCAAGTCTTTCAGAATTGTTATGTAGGAGCAGAGCTTAGAAATGTCACTTTTTGAATTAAAATTCCATGAATCCTCACCTAGAATTACCTATGACCATGGTAGCTGGGGATTCTGGGAGTTGTAGTGTGTGTGTTTTTTTAAAAAAATTACATTTCCATGCTCTGTGCATGAGACTAATTTGATTTCTATCTCCGTCTACCAAAAAAAAGTTTCCAACTGCCCTTGTTCCAATTCGACGCCCCTACAGGAAGCAAAATGGAGAGGAAAAAGATCAATCACTGGAAAGCTGAAGAAGCCAACAGCTTCTTTTGTACGAGTCTGAAGTCTTTTATTCATTCACATATTGTGGCTCATTCAGTAGCCTTTTGCTTGTTCCCACAGTTCCTTTCCCACTCATGTTCCATTCTCCTGCACTCTGATTCAAAAAAACAACAACCCTGCTCCCTTCCATGAAGTGGCAATGCCCAGTTCTTTCCATGTTCACTGCCGTGCAAAGTAAAGAACTGCACAGCACCAACAAGACTCAAGAGGCTGCACCATCTGTCAAGGTGTTTCCACAGGAGAATAATGGGACTTACACGCTCTCTCTTTGTTGTTTGCTTACGATGGTTTTCATTTGCTTTTATTAGCTGCAGGTGTTTTCTGCTCTTCAGCTGCTGCCACTTTCCCTTTTCCCCAGCCAATTCCAACCCCAGTTTGTGCCTCGGTCACCTTTTTCCGAATGTAGTGCTGAGAACAAGGCATATTTTTGCTGCTTCAGCAGATGTGCGCAACCTGCTCCTTGTCTATCCCACTCCAGCCCCATCCTTGGTTGGAAACACAAGCAGCACTTGTGTTTGGGATGAAGGAGAAACCCATTTATAGCAGAAAGATGAGGGGGCGCTAATTTTTCCTCTTCAACAGGACTTTTGCCTTTTGGTTTTTCTGAGTACCTTGAACCGCACTGCTTTTGAAGGTTCAGAACATCATTAATATAGGCCAGGAAACAATGCTACAGGCCAGCCCCAGTCAAAGTTTTGTATTATTTATTTGTTCCATTTATATCCAATCTTTATTTCAACAAGCTTAGGCAGTGTACAGGATTCTCAATGTCCCCATTTTATCTTCGGGCCAAGACTCTTAGGTAGGTTAAGCTGCTGGAGAGTGTCTGATTCAAGAGCACTAAGTGAGCTTAGCACTAAGTGGGAGGGAGGGCAACCAGGATGCTTATGGACCCTCCTGAAGCATTCAGTCCAGTCCCCACACAGGAGACCTAGGATAGGGAGCAGAGCCAGCCTGCTCATTAATCAAGGTGAGAATTAACTCATACTGAATGCCTGAGTAGAGCTCTAGTAATACGTAGTCTGGCACTCTAATCACTGTGCTGTGCTGCCTCTTGTGAGGATGCAAACTAAATACAGCCCCAAACCATTTACCGAGGCCTATGAAAACCTGCCTGGCTTTTCTTGCTTGTCTCAGACTGTGCAAACAGCTTCCAAGGGGAAGGGTGTTTTTCTACAGGCTGTAATATAAGCTTTTTGGTCACACACTGTGTGCAAAAATAATATTGCAAAGATTTAAAACAGACACACTACAACCAAACACATGTCAGAATCAGGTCTAGGGCAAAATCATGTTTTAGGGAACAGGATCAGGACTAGATTCAAGTGTTCAAGAGCAAAGACAAAGTAAGTGGAATGGGACGGATCCCATTGGGACAATAGCATTTCATTAAAAGAAGGAATTACTTAAGTGTTGAAAGATATCTAATTGTCAGAGCATGAGCTGTCACAGCATCTACTATAGTTTCTAAATCATCTTACTTTGTTCTATGATTGGTCATCAGAAGACAGACGGGGGCTTCATTTGCAAGTATGGTTCCTCAGGCATGAAGGTCTGCCCAAATAACTTTTCTAAAACATGAGGAAGATGATTTAGACTTCAGATCACATGCTATTTGTTATATATGGTTCAGCCCTTAAAGATAAAAGCAGGTTCTATTCATGCCTTAGTTGAGAGGGATAGCAGGCTCCACCGCATGCATGAAAGAGAGAACCATTCTTCATAGATGTCCTGTGAATTTCTGCCACCATGCGTGAGTTTGGCACTGCTGGGTTCAATGACCTTGGTACATCAGACCATTTTCAGAGCCATTTTCTCACCTGCTTGAAATCAGCACAGCCTCATCTAAGTATTCAAACACCCTTTCATATAAATTGCTCTTAACATGGAAGGAGACATGCTAAAAGAACAAGGCTCCGTGTGGCAGGAGGCAAGAGACTTTGTTGAGCATGAAGAGTTGAGACAGTAGATCTGGGTCAAGCAATCTGGAGTTCCTGTCTTAGCACTGCATTTCCAGAGGCAGTAAGACCTTGTTTGTGCAGGATCATATATGTTCTATGTAGAGCTGCCAGGTCTCAGGCTTTCACCCTGAGAATCAGCTTTCAAGATTCATTCTCCAAGTGTCAAGGTTTGGACCTGAAATCCCAGAATGAGATGCTGCCAACCTGGCAATCCTAGATTTTGGCATTCATTCTCATGACTTCAGGACATATATTTAGATATGTTCAAAAGCACCTGTGTCTTTTTCTTTATCTTGCATGCTGTACAGTGACAGTGGTGGCGGCAGTGGCTGGAATTCATACACTGGCCTTTAAATTCCTCACTGAGTCATTCTGTCTCACACACATTTACAATTATTGATGAGGGACCTGCTGTGCGACATCATAAGGGCTTGCCCTTAGACTCAAGCTTTGGCCCTGAAATGGAATACTTTAATCATGGATGAGGGAGTGGTCTGAGGTCTTTCAGGCTTCTCTTAGTTACAATCCTCAGAGAGGCTGGAAAAAAATTGATTTTCTAAGAATTAGTATATTGCTCCAGCGACTGCTATTGTAATGCAAAGCATAAATGTATAATGTATTCTCGAAGGCTTTCACGGCCGGGATCTGATGGTTGTTGTGGGTTTTTCGGGCTCTTTGGCCATGTTCTGAAGGCTGTTCTTCCTAATGTTTCGCCAGTCTCTGTGGCCGGCATCTTCAGAGGACAGGAGTCAGAACTCTGTCTGTGCTTTGGTGCAGTTTGTTTGGATAGTTGAGTATTTATAGCTGTGGGATCAGCTTTTGTCCTTTTCAGGAGATGGGTGATTGTGGTGATCAGCCTGTTTTTTGTTGTGGGTGTATTGTTGTGATAAGAGGGAGAGATTATCTGTCACTGTGATTGTTGGGTGTCGTTAGCTGGTCTTTTGTGTGCAGTGATCACTGGTCCTTCTAGCTGGGTAGAGTTCGTTGACCTTTTGCACACAAGAGGGCTGGTTGTGAGGACTGTCATGATCTGCACTGTGCTTTCAGATCTGGCCCTACAACATAATAAAGGACTGAACAAGGACTAATAAATTGGATTCCATCTAGAAAATTTGGAGGTACTGCTGCACACGAGTCATCTGTCCCGTTAAGTGGTGCTCATCATGTGGAGGAGGTCTGTATTTTGGATGTACTCTTCTAGCTGTCATTGTCTCTAGAGAGACTCTTGGTGGCTCACACAGCCTTTGAGGAGATTAAGCAGACTGCAATCTACCTAAAAAGTGACGGCATATCATATGCATGGCACCATAGGTGCCGCACGTTCCCTTCCCCTGCCTCCCTGGCTGGATCTTCCAATTACCAGCTGGCATGCACTCTTCTCCTTCTCCTCTTCAGCTGCTTGACCAGTCTCCAGCAGGAGCATGGGCTTCCCTTCCCCACCTCCTTGGCTAATAGCCAACTCAGACAAGGAGGAAGAACAGGCAAACCCATGCGCCAGTGGTGAGTAATAAGTCCTGTCCTCAGCAGCAGATCATTTGCCAAAAGTCTGCCTGCATTTAAACGAGAGAGAGAGAGAGAGGCAGGCTATTGCTGGCAGAACATTATGCCAATACTTTGCTGGCTGCCAGTCTGTTTCATGGACAATTCAGCGTGCTGGTTTTAAAGCTCTAAGCAATTTGGTGGGGCTGTTTCTTGGGGTATTGTCTTCCCCCATATCAATGTGCAGCATACGGTCCCCATCTGAGGATCTCTTCCAGATGCTGCAGCCAAAGGCAGCAAAGTGGGAAGCAATAAGGAGGAGGGCTTTCCCAGTGGTGACACCCCACCTGTTGAATCTCCTTTCCTAAAAAAGCTCATCTGGCACCTATGTCAGGCTCTTTTCAGTGTCAAGCAGAGATCCTTTTTCCCCTTGATATTTCAAGAATTTCTTTTAATTCATCTGGACCTTTATGCTGCTTTCTCCCCAGGAATGGTTTTATACGGCAGTCTTCTTATGTGCTGCTTTGTTTCTACTACCCCTTGCTGCTATTTTTTTTTCTTTGCTGTTTTATTATCTCTGTTTTATTCCGATTTTGTTTCTTATGCTTTTAATTTACCTGCACACTACTCCGAGATCTACGGTTATTTGGAGCAGCCTTGAAAAGCAATAAATAAAATAAAATAAATGACAAGAGGAAGAGTAACCTCTTCCTGCTCCCTCTTTCGGCATTTCTGATAACATGTAAAAACATCCAGAGTTTATCACCGGAATGACGCTGTGCAGATAAAAGAGTGAGGTATCTGCCTGGAGCCTTACAGCCTGCCTGAGTTTGAGACTTAGATCCTGGTGCAGAAAGGTTTGTATACTTGGACCCAGTCTGAATGCTCTCACTTATCGTTTGGCTTGTTCTTGGATATTTTGCTAGTGTGTTTATGTGGAGAGGCTGCAGAGAGAGCACAAATTTAGTCTGCACTCTGCACCAGATCTCAAGTTCAGTTCTTGACCTCTGCAGGTAGGACTGGGAAAAACTCCTGCTCCCTAAACTCCTGAAGAACAGCTGCCTGTGTTTGTCCAAGGTTGGGGAACATTTGGTCTTTTCAAGCATCTGGGACTACAACTCCCACAATCCTTTCTCACTAGCCATGATAGCTGGGTCTATGGCTGCCAGTAAACATCATCCCATTCCCTCAGATTAAGGGCCAAAATCTAAGATGACAGTGATGTGGAGGAGGTGTTGCAGAAGTGGGGCTGGCATGGGTTGTGCTACATGAAAGTGGAAATGAATACAAAGGAGAATTGAACTAAATGGCCTGACAGAATAATATGGCAGCACAGATCCCGGGGGGGGGGGGGGGGGAGAGACATTTTCAGTGTCTGAGCAGGTAGCAAAATCCACCCAATAGCTATTCCCAACAGGGCATATACCCTGCTAACCCTAATTTACACCATACATGACACATGGGAAGTTTTTTCAAGCCCACATTATTGCAGGAGCTCATGCAACAAGAAGGCTCAGGAGTTGTGACAGTGGTGCTTTGCCTGCACTCTGTTCTCTTCCCAGTATCCTCCCCTAGTTCTTGGCTGCTAAGACTGTACAATCACAGCATACATAAAACAACTTATTGCTGAGCCAGTGAACTCTGCCATGAGCTAGCCATCTCACATATAAAAGTCAAACTTTTTTTCCCCTCCAGCTTGCCCTGAGATCTGTCTCCTTACCAGAAGACCTGGAAAAGCAGAGCAATTTCCCAAAACTTCTGCCACTGCCATGAAACCTGAAAATCCTAAGTAAGTCTGACTGGAGATGTAGCCCCAAACTTCAGAAGTTTCCCAACCCTGATATACGTAAATCTTTGACCAATGAGTTGACTCATTTAGCAGAGCTCCTAGAATTTATTTAAGCAGTACAGGGGAATTATGGAAATTGTCATCCCTATACATTGCTCCTAGCTTCTTCAAGAAAGAGCAAGAGGGAAAAATTAAGGATTGGGTTCAGATTTAGATATACTCTTTAATTAAGCTGCTAGAAGCCAGTTTCCCTGTCCCTCCTTCCTGGGCAGTCCTTCTAGTCCCCTGAAAATGCTACCCAGAATGTTGGGGGAAGGCACTCTTCCTTGTCAAACATGCAGATGAATTATCAGGCTTTTTAAAAAGGCCTAGTGGGCTGTGATAAGAAGTGCTACAGTTCTCCACTATCTTGCACAGTAATGAGGGTGCCATAACACAATATTGCGAGAGGGTGTGTTGAACAACAGAGTCATCCAAGAAAAGATGGTGCACAACACTGAAGAACTGATGGAGAATATTCTGTTTTCTCAGTGAAGCCAAAGGGTGTTCCTCATCTTCCACCAACAAAGAACTGAGCCAGAAGAATCCTGATTTCTGATCCTTAGTCCTTTTTTTTAATCGCTTTTAAACTAGATTGCAAAGTGCATGGGGAACTGTGGGTGCAAGGCTCCCACAGAACATTTTACAGCCTCACTAGTAACCACAGACATCAGTGTCCATGCATCGATCAGAGTATTGGGGAATTCTAATTATGCATGCTGAGTAAAGCCAATCCCTCCCCAGAGACACATTAGTAACCTAAACACTGTTGCTGTCTTCACGGTTTGCTGTGCGTGCTTGTAGCCACACAGAATGCTGCTTCCAAAGAAATAATTGGATTCACCATGGCGTATGAGGCTGGATGTGAAATGATCTGCAGCTGCAGCCGTGGTGAATCCAGTATGCCCCCTAGCCCTCATCCTCACGATTGCATCAAGAAAGCTTTCATAATCTTCCTTTGCTGGAGACGGGATGCTTCTATCAGGCGGCTTGCCTTTGGTGTGTGTTTCAAGCATTGTGAACGACAGGGTGCTTTCTTCAAGCGTTATCAGGATTAGCAGATACAAGAATGTTTAAAAAGCAGTATCTCAAGCAAAAAAAAAAGTTAAAAGTTGACAAAAGAAACTTTTTTTTTCCTTTTTAAAAAACTATAAGAGTGATGCCTCAACTGGATTTGTGGAGATATTTGTCTAATTAATAGATAGTTTCATTTATCCCATTTCTCAGACGGGACTTAAAAACATATTGTTGCCAAAATACTTCCCCTGCAAAAAGGTACTAATTGCTGCAGATGGTGAAGTTGTTAGAACATAGTTCAACTCCTGCAAGTTAGAGACATACCTGAAATCTCTATAGGTGAAGTCAGAGCTCCACCCAAGAAGAAGCATCTCCCAAATGAACATAGATGTATTTTGGGAATGAGTTTGCAGATCGCACCAAAAGAAGCAAGTCTGAGTCACAAGGAGCTCCATATACACATCAGATCAGAGGTTGAAATGGCTGATTTCTCCTCTTCCAATGTTACCCCTCCAGGCACACAACTCTTTTAGTGCTATGTGCCTGTGAAATCAGATCTGCCAATGAAGCTGTGCTATCTCCCAACTGGCTAATTACAAACCCAAAGTAAATGGATAAAATCACCGCTGCTTAGCTACGAGCGTGCTGCCTGGCCGAGCCGGAACCAGAAGTCCTCCCCAAAAGTAAATGTATTTGCCAAATATAGACTGAAGTAAGTTTGTGTTAGACTAAACAGATGCTCTTTACCTCCTTAATGGTGCACAGCTTCCTGATGTGGAATCATCATCTTCTATACTCCGGCTCAGAGAAGTCTTCTTCAAGGTGTCTTTGCACTGCGCTTATATCCATTCGATATCATTTGATCTGCCATGCCTCCTTCTAGGCACTCTTGCAGTTTTCACTCCCCTTTTCTAGCAGAGAAATTGAAGTGGCTCACCAAACTACACATCTCGGGATTCCATAAGATGGAACTATGGCAGCTAAAATGGAATTAAATCAATATAACTGGCTCGTGGAGATATACCCTCAGGTGTTTTTGTGCTATGATAAATGGAACAGTGGAAAAGTGATGGGGATTTCATTTTCTGCCCCTGCTTCCTTCTACACACTGAGGAAGGAAGATCTGTAGTGAGAGAGTGTTGTACTGATGCACTCTTCAAGAGGGGGATTCTAAATTTATGTGGTGCCTATATGAACATAAAAGCTCCCTCGTTGATGACCACTGACTGCCAACACATGGAGACCCTGGGGAGGAAAGGGATGGGCATAATGGAGGAGGTGAGGCCAGGTAGTATATCTCCTCATATAATTCTAATTACACAAGGCTTTGAAAACCTTCAGGGAAAACTTTCATATGACCTGAGGAGGTGATGAATCCTCCAATGCTGGAGGCATTCAAGAGTAAATTAGACAACCCTCTGTCAGATCTACTTTGATTTGGATTCCTGCATCGAGCAGGGGGTTGGACTTGATGGCCTTAGAGGCCCCTTCCAACTGCATTACTCAGACCTGAGGGAAGTTAAACTAACGTGGGGGATATAACAGGAGTCAGCTACTTGGATGAGTAGCAAAAGTTTTCAACCTAATAAGAAAGAAGTCCAGTTGCTATGACTCAACTTCCAGATAACCACACCTGGATGACAGAGAATCTTCACATATATATCCATTTCTCTATGATTCTAACCCCACCCACCACCACCCGGATGTTATGAAATACAACTCCCATCACTTCCTACCACCAACTATGCTTCCAGTTGGTTTGTAGTCCAACAGTTTTTGCACTGCCACATATTCTCCATCATTGAGGTAAAGCCTCTTCTACTTTGGATCCAGCTCATGGAATTATAAGCATCTCTGCAATACATTTTTAGTAAGATAAATGCAGAAGCTGTCTGTTATTTAGGTATCCACATATCTTCCTGCCAAGTTATTTTTATTTCCAGTGCCAGCTACTGTTTCCCAAGACCCTACTGGGAAGTTCCGTTTCTCCCTCACCTTGTCCAAATATAGCTACTGGTGGACCAATTACTTCCCTTTCACAACAAAGCCAGCACACCCTCATCAATGACTAGCACCCTTCACTGGCTGAATAACTTGAAACTTTTCCCTGGAGAAAATCCTCATTGCCAATTGGATCCTGCATTTCTGTGGGCAGATATTACTTTCAGAGTCTCTTTGGTTTAACCCAGAGGGTGGAGGAACCCCCTGGGAAAGGTCCGCATTTGTAAAGTTTCAGTTTTGAGAGAGAGAAAAAGAGAAGGGAGAGGAAAAGATCTCCTTTGGCCTAGGAGCAGGAATTAGGCCCTTATCACCTTGGTAACAGAAAGTCAATACAGTACAGTATAGGGGCGCAAATTTATTTTGGAGTGAGCTGTAGCTGTGGTGCTTTTTTTAACTTATCTTTGTATTTTATTTTAGGATTCTAAGGTATTTCCCATGAAGCTACCTAGCTTTTTGCCTTGGTTTGCTTTACAAAATAAGAGATGAGAGACAAGGACCTCCTATTTTTTTAATTAAAGAGACTTTGTAGGATTTTTCTGCAAATAATTCCTGCTTTGACACCTTGCTGGTGCTTGGAACTCAGGATATATTTATGGAAAATCCAGTTTGCACTCTGTATTATTGCTCTTGCTGCTTTGCTTAACTGATGTAAATTTTGAAATCACTGCAAAGTTGCTTTGTGTTGGCCAGTCTCATTTTAAAAGAAAGCTCAGTAGAACCATGAGAATGGACCATGCACTCACACCCATCTATTCGGTAGTCATGCAGACGGTCTCTCTGTGTGCATATCCCATCATAGTCACTAGTCAAACCCGTTTTCCAGTTGTACTTTTCACAGTAAGGTAAAGGTTCCCCTTGACATTTAGTCCAGTCGTGTCTGACTCTAGGGCGCGGTGCTCATCCCCATTTCCAAGCCATAGAGCCAGCGTTTGTCTGAAGACAGTTTCCGTGGTCACGTGGCCAGCGCGACTAGACACGGAACGCCGTTACCTTCCCACTGAGGTGGTACCTATTTATCTACTCACATTTTTACATGCTTTCGAACTGCTAGGTTGGCAGGAGCTGGGACAAGCGATGGGAGCTCACTCCGTCGCGTGGATTTGATCTTACAACTGCTGGTCTTCTGACCTTGCAGCACAGAGGCTTCTGTGGTTTAACCCGCAGTGCCACCACGTCCCTTTTCACTGTGCTTCCCGCTATAATCTGAACTAGCCAAAAGTTACCTCCAAGAAGTAGACATGTATACTTTTTGGCTGGACAGTCACAGCAACTAATTGAAAGAGGGCACATACTTACATATTTACATGAGATCCAGATCAGCCTTTTAAGTAGGTAATGGAAAGCTAAATCTTATTCTCAGAAACAACCCTGGTGTTCAAGAACAATCTATTTTTGTTTGAAGATTTTCCTCCAGAGTAAAACTGACCAAGCCGGAAGCAGCTTGCCTTATTGAGCTGCCAGTGAATTTCAACACTGTTTAGAAATGTGCTATGCAGAAGTGGCTGCAATTAAGGAAAAAGCAAATGAGGTGGAAATGTGTTCCTGTTGCAGAGTTTTGAATTTCTGGTAAAATTCCTTTTTGCTATGCAGTAGAAATACAGAGATCCACAAAGGAGACTAGCTACAGGTTCCACATAATCCACCCATTTTTCATTAACTGGCACTTAAAGTCTCAATAACTCACTCCGAGACAGTTGTAGGACAAAGAATAAAAATGTTGCTTTACTTACAGTTGCTTGACATTACAGGCTTGTGTATACTGCTTTCTTTGTTGCACACATACTTGGCAACCAACCAAACAGATCAATAGCAAGCAAACAACTGCCACCAACCCAGGAAAGAGAAAGAAAAGAACTCAGCAGAGAGGCAAGATTATTTGAACTCAAAGGCTGGAAAGAATGATTGGTCCATGCTTGATAGACAGACAGTACCCCAGCCCAGAAAAGTCCCTCACAGTCACACAAACTGCAGACAGAATGTGAGGTTGCAAAATAAAACTCCAACAGTCCCAAATCTTTTCTCCTGCTTTTTTTAATGGTCAATAATCATTCATGCTGAATCACACAACAGTTATCATAACAGCTAAACTTAGATACTCTTTTATTTGGTGTCATTGTTTACTTCGTATATTGAAAGATAAATGGAAGAAGATTGTTATGTGAAGCATCTAGGACAAATCATTTATTAAGTGTCCCATACTGGGGGGGGGGGGGGAAGAGGCCATTTTGTTTGCCACGCCCCCTTTCCCTCAAAGTCAGCTAAATAACCTAGGTTAGTCAATCCACTTTCATAGTTCATATTTTCTACTATCATTGTCCCCCTTTTCACCCTCATACATTGGCATTGTCTCCTGGCATTTCAGGGTGGAGCTATTTAAACCCTCGGAGAACTTTAGTCCTTGGCTTAAATTTTTTTTAATTGCATGAAAACTGTTCTTGCTTGCTTTTTTCAGGCTTGTGAAATTGAAGTTTCTTCAGTTAAACTATTTTCTGAAAAATATTTATTATTATTTTTTCTCTAAGCAGGCTCTCCAAACAGAATCCCTTCCAGATAAAGTCAGTTCTTATCCATGAGTCATCTATTAGGATTTCTGGATGCCCTGGACAAGGCTGATGTGTCAAGTGGCACAGAAATACACATATCAGGCCAAACTGTCTAGAAGACATAATGCTCTATCCATTCATCTCAGCTTGGAAAGCAAACACTCTTCTGCATTATTGCCTGAAGCACGGAGCAGATGAGATGTACTGAACACGAGACACTTAACCAAAACCAACAGCAATAAACCAGGTGTCCATAGATCTGATCATTTGTGATGGGAAGATAACATGTAGCATGCAACACCGCAAGCAGAATCCAGCTTCTTGCCACATAATCTAAGGAAAAAAGGGAAGGAAATGTCTAGAACCCAATGGTGATGGAGAAGCACCACCACACACACAACTCTATGTGCTAAATCCAGTTGTTAGTCCCAGCTAAAGGAGACACAGAGAAACAATTAGACTAATGACAAAACCAGAAGTTATAGATTGCTTAAAATTAGAGAAGGAAAATATTTAACTAATGAAAGTACTGTATTGGGAGTCACAGCACTTTTTTTTTAAATTTCTGGGCATGTGTAAATCAGGTTGTTTTCTTTAGTGATGGGTTTTCAGGATTTAAGTGCAGGATTCCTTTGAAGCCTGATTTTTGCCCACTGAAAGACTATCTCCAACATCTCTCTCTAATATTAATGTGCTCCCACCTCTAATTATAGGGGCTATCTCTGACATCTGTTTCTGCTATAACTAAGTCTTGACATAAGAAGCCCCATTCAGAATTTCTGGGTCAATTATTGTTAGAGTGAAAATTTGAATTTACCACTGATGTTTGCAAATTTTTTCTGTCCTATAACAAAGGGCCAAGAAGCTCTTCAACAGAGCAGCTCCCAATTGCCTTTCCATAGATCAAGTCTCTAGAATTCAGGGATATGTGTACACAGAATCTATCCTTAGGAACCCTGTGACTGAGGTCAGGCATTTGGGTAGAAAATTGTCTCACAGTTTGATATTCAAAATTAAACCAATTAATAAATGGGCAAATTTCAAAACCAGTCTATCTCAGCCTTCTCCAGTTTGCTGCTCTCCAAATGTATTGAACTACTGTTGCCATCAACCACACCAACTGTGTCTGATAGAAGTGGTATTCCAAGGCAACCAGAAGACATTGTGCTGAGTAAGGCTGGAGTAACCCAAAGGAAGGATCTTAAGTCCCTATGGATTAAATTTAATGTTGGCTCTGCCTGCACAAGTTGGGGCCCACTTTTTAAGGGCCCCACATATTGCAGGCCTCTGTATAGTCCCTTAGAGCAGTGGTCCCCAACCTTGGGCCTTCAGATGTTCTTGGACTTCAACTCCCAGAAATCCTGGCCAGCAGAGGTGGTGGTGAAGGCTTCTTGGAATTGTAGTCCAAGAACATCTGGAGGCCCAAGGTTGGGGACCACTGCCTTAGAGCCTTCAGAAGCAGCTCTTGTGAGGGAAGACATGTGATTTCAATGGTTTGGGGAAATGGGCAAAAAAATCAGACACTGCAACTGGCAGGAGTAGCAGCACTTGTAGCATAAAAATGGTAACTAACAATTTGGCATCCAGTCTTCAGGACCTTACTGATTAAGTGTCGGTCACTTGTAAATGGCATGCACATGAAGAGCAACGTTGAGGAATGGCTGAGTCTGAGCACATGAGAGTTCTATTGTTTTTGTGCTTTTCCCCTTGTTTTGAGTTTCCATCCGTCTGGGGAGGAGCAGCAGGAGGTCATCTCGGTGCTCAAGGCAGGTGAGTTAGCACCCTTCCAGCAGCAAAAACCCACAAGCAAGTTTGCATGCTTCCCATGGGAAAGTCTGTGCTGTCTAAATCCCAGTGCTATGGGCTAAAGCCCATCTTGGCCTGCCCTAGTGGCAGCTACACTTCCTGCTTAGGCAGTGGTTCCTAACCTTATTTATATACCATGCCAATAGTGCAAAAGCATTATTCTGGGTGGTTAACAAGTGGTTAAAACCAAACTCCACAAATCAATAGACATTAAATTGCAACATAACTAACAAAAGCATAGCCTAAGACTTGCAAGCCAGTGGTGCCAAACCACTTTTGAAACTGAAGCAGAACAGGAGGCGAGGCATTCAACCAGGGTTGCTGTGAAAGGCCTCCCTCAAAAGTAATGTTTTCAGCTGCCTCCTAAATAAGTACTGGGAGGAGGCCAGGCATAGCTCCTCCGAGAGCTGATTCCATAACCTGGGTGCCACCACCAAAAAGGCAAACAGCATAGCATTCAGTGAATTCTAGCTGGCAAATAACAAGTTTCCACAAGGATTCTCAAGCACGTGCCAAGCCAGCAGGTTTGCACATCCCCAAAAATCCTAGTAGTGACTTGTGAATTGCAAGCTGCAAGTAACTGAATATGATATTGTTTAATTACACATCTGGAAGGCGAACAACGAGATTTCAGCCTATGAGTCATTTTTAGACATTTAAAAATGCCTGATTTTTTGAACCTTATTTATAAATGTTGCAACTGCAAGTCTTTTCAGTTAAAAGAAATGCTCAAAATGGTACGCTAGAGAAAAAGAGAACAATTCAGAAAGAGAATAATTCAGTCCTATGAAAGCATGGCATAAGTCATACAAAAAGCCAGCAAGAGTCAAAAGCTAGTTTAAAACAAGGGTTTTATGTTGCTGTGTGCAACATACTTTATATTTGCTTACTTGTAATATTACTATTCCATCTTCCTGCTAAAAAGTGATGTTAGTAGCCAAATCACTCTAAAAGTAAAAATACATAAAATCACAAGTAGCAGTAAAAATATAGCAACATAGACCTAAATTCAGCCACAACAGATCAATTAACTCAGTGGGAGCTCAGTAAATCAATACTAATGTAAGCTTTTGACAAAGTGCCCCATGATATTCTGATTAGCAAGCTAAGTAGATGTGGGCTGGATAGAACAACTGTCAGGTGGATACACAATTGGCTACAGAATTGTACTCAGAGGGTGATGATTAATGGCTCCTTCTCCAACTGGAGAAACAAAATTCAAAATGATCTGGATAGGCTTGAACACTGGGCTGAAAACAACAGAATGAAATTTAACAGGGATTAAGTGCAAAGTACTGCACCTTGGAAAAAGAAACCAAATGCACAGTTACAAGATGGGGGGTACCTGGCTCAACAATACTACAAGCGAGAAGGATCTTGGTCATTGTAGATCACAAGCTGAATATGAGCCAAAAGTGTGATGTGGCTACAAAAAAAGCAAATGCTTTTTTAGGATACATTAACATAAGCATTGACTCCAAATCCCATGAGGAACTAGTTCCCCTCTATTCAGCACTGGTTAGGCCTCAGCTTGAGTTCTGTGTCCAGTTCTGGACACTGCACTTCAAGAAGGATGCTGACAAATTGGAATGAGCGCAGAGGAGGGCAACAAGGATGATCAGGGGGCTGGAAACCAAGCCTTATGAGGAAAGACTGAAAGAACTGGGCCTTGAGAAAAGAAGACTGAGGGGAGATATGATAGCACTTTCCAAAAACCTGAAAGGCTGTCACACAGAGGAGGGGCAAGATCTGTTCTTGATCATCCCAGAGTGCAGGACATGCAACAATGGGCTCAAGTTAGAGGAAGCCAGATTTTGGTTGAATATAAAGAAAAACTTCCTAAATGTTAGAGCAGTACAGCAATGGAATCAATCACCTCAAGAGGTGGTAAGTGCTCCAACACTGGAGGCATTCAAGAGAAATTTAGACAACCACCTGGTAGATATTGATTTGTATTCCTGCATTGAACAAGTGGTTGGACTTGATGACCTTATATAACCCTTCCAATTTCATTACTCTACCGTATGATTCCATAGACAAAACAGGTCTACTTAAATTGAGACTAACCATTCGACCTAGGTCTTAAAACACAGAAATATAAGCTGACCAACAGCTTTTAAAAAAAATCAATATAGTCATGTATGTTTCTATTAAAACCACGCCCGATTGACCCAGTGGGAGTTACTCTAGAATCGGTGTATGCAGCTACAGTCTAAAGCCATTCATCTGCATCCTCCTTTAAAGCTTGTTCGGATGGTTCATACTTCCTCGATTGGGTAATCCTTCAAATGAACTTCAGCCAGCACATCCAGAGGATGCCTAGTTGGAGAAGGCTAAAGCTGTCCATTCTAGAAGTTGCTGATGCATGGACAATGGTGACCCATCTGTCAAAATGGTTTAAAGGTGCCACCTGAACATGTAGGGTGAGGGTGGACAAAGTGTGGTTCTGGGGTCACATGTGGCTTCTAAAGGCTCTTTTTGCAGCCCTCAGCAAGTCCCTGGACCCAATTTGTTTTCTTCACAAAATTAATTGAAGGTGTTTACATGTGTGTTGTACTTCCTTTCTTCCTATCCCTTGTCTCTCCTACCTCTGTTAATATCACAAAGAACCTCTGGAAGATTTTGGCCATGACATCTCAGGGAATGGAATGCTGCTGGCCTGGCAATCTCAGAGTGGATCCAAATAATCAATGTCTTCCGCAAGGGTTTGGGCCTGGCATGGCACTACTGAATCAAGTAGTTTATTCACAAAGAGAACTTTAGAGGCAGAACAATGGTGTGATAGCCATCACAATTATATATTGAATTACACAGCTAAGACCCTTTCACCAAAACAGCCCCACCATCAATTAACATTCTCACCCCATCTTCCATCACTTCCTGCAGCCTGGGATGGCCGTGTGTCCTAGTCTACAGAGGACAGTCCTCTATTTGAAATGCTGTTAGAGTACAGTTATGTTTCAATAGCAGCCCAGTCCACATCCAGCTGAAAGATAATGCACCCTAAGAGAAAGCAATGGCCTTGAAGTTGGAAGTTCAGCAGCATCAGGGCACAGGCTGACCAGGCAGGCAGCTGAGTCACCTAAGAACTCTTTCCCGCCATATGCATTTATATTTTAATTTTAACAATTATTTATACATTTGGTTGCATATATTAACATAGGCAAATTTTATGCAACTACATGCCCCCTTGACAATATATTTGCTCCACTTTTGGTGATCCATAAGTGGCTGCCCTCTTCCAAACTGTTTCTCTCTCCTCTTTTTTGAACAGGTCAGCCTGTTACTCCTTCCTTGCCCTTCTTTCAATCTCATGGACTTGGCAAGAGAGAAAATTTAAAACAATTAAATTTTGCAAACATTATAAACAAAATGCAAGCAAAGGCTGGAAAACAGGAACCTGGCTAGAGACAAATTCAATTGCAGTGCATTAGTTACAAACCTGTTTCTCGTTCCCACTGTTTTTAAACAAAAATGCTTCTTTGCTGCTGGCAAGACTCCAGTTGGACAGGGAGGAAAGGAGATGGCTGCTGATCAGGTTGCACCCAGTTGTTTTGGTGGGCCCAGCATTGTCAAGGACTGGACCAGGGAGATGAACAGAACAGTCAGCTTTTTAATACCCTGTTTCCCCCAAAATAAGACCTAACCTGAAAATAAGCCCTAGTATGATTTTTCAGGGTGCTTGTAATATAAGCCCTACCCCAAAACTAATACCCCTAGTTAAGTGAAACCCCGCCCTCCACCATTGTGCAGCAACCAGAAGAAGATGCCATGACTAGATGTGAATAAGTGTAGAATGTTGTACATGAAAAAAATAAAACATCCCCTGAAAATAAGCCCTAATGTGTTTTTTGGAGCAAAAATTAATATAAGACCCTGTCTTATTTTCGGAGAAACGCAGTAGTTCCTGTGCTTCTGCCTTTATCAAGTAGTTTGATTTGCAGAAATTAGCAAACAATCATGCATATTCATGCCAGGAAGGTGCGGAGAGCCCAAATGGCTAGTTTCTAAAGATAAGGCACCTTTAAAAATACAGGAGCAGGCCAGGTTGAGAATCACACACCATCAATTAAAAAATCACTGCCCATCCCTAAACATGCTTGCTGATACTGAAAAGGTCACTGTTACCTATTAATTAGTAAATATTGGAATGCAGTCTTTGGAGGTCTTAGAAGCAAATTACCATACAGTCTCTTGTGCAGGTGAAAAACCTAAGAGCAATAACCAAAATGCTTAGTGCCCATCATGGCTGGCTTGTGAGCAAAGGAAAAAGATGCTGCCTGTTGTGAGATCCCTGTGAGGGATGATGACCAACCCACCCACCCACCTGCTGTTGGGGTGGAGGGTACACATTGCGATCTTGTCCTTCCTAGGGATGCAGCATTGAAGAAAAGCTCCAACTGTCAGTTTCTGCCTATCACACCGCAGGTGAAGCAGAGGTAAGGAACCTGTGATGTGCCTGACGCTTTTGGACTACTGCACCCCCCAGCCCCAGCCCCCATGTCCCATGATCAGGGATGATGGGAATTGTGGTCCAACAAATCGATGGCCATCCTTCCCCCAGACATGGGTGGAAAGCTCTTGCTGTGACTCATCAAAGGGGATAGCATTCTGTGAGATAACTGGATATCGGTCAGCTCTCATATTACACACACACACACACACAAGCAGAACTCGTCAAGGTGCGTTGGGGATCCACCTCCCGTGAAAATAAGTCTCCCGGGGCTCCAGTCCTTCCAGGGTGCAAGTGGCAAGGGAGAGAATGTAAGGCAATCATCTTGAACGAGACCGGTGCCAAGAGCAGTTAAGCAAAGAGGCTAGCAGAAAAGGGTTAAACATTCGCAGCAGCGAGCCTGACAACTTATGGTAGATAAGGGTGCATTCTAGTGGCAAAAGCCATGCAATGCAAGCGTAGTGAAGCCCGGAAAGACGGCGAGACTCAGGCGGACGGGGACCGCGGGGAGGGCTGTGCTACCTGCTTGTGAATCCCGCACCAAAATGACAGATTGCCTGCTGTCCTCCCGCCCCCGCCCGCTTGCCTTTGTCCGAAGGTAACATGATGAGCAACGGCGGCCTTAAAAGATTAAACCCGGAAGACAGGCTAGGCTGTGGCAAGAAAAAAAAAAGGGATATTTGTTTTATCAACTCTGTGTTTGGGTTTTAAGGTGCTGGGAGGAAGGCCTCAGATAGCCCTCTTCTCCTTGGCTTTCTTATCTTTAAGAACCCGCTATCCACGAAGAGGTGAGAGAAGGCCGGCCTGCAACCTGCAAGAAACACGTCCTGCCGAACAGCTTGTTGCTTTAGAGTTGCAGAGAGAGAAATGTTTTCCCCTTCTTTTTTTCCAGACGTGGGATGTTTTTGGAAGCCTTGGTAAAGTGAGAGGGTTAAAGACAGCACCGAGAAGGGTGGAAGAGGTAAGGATGCTTTTGCAATCAGTTGAAACGTGATTTGTGCAGCAAGGGGCCTCTGGTTGTGTAGCTAACGTTTTCCCTTGGATTCTGTGTAGACCCTGCCTGCCCTTTAAAAAATGCTGAGTATCCTGCCTTGGGTATGTTTGCACCATTTGGGTTTGAGAGATATGAAATTTTTCAGTATAGAGACATCTGCTGCATCGGTCATTCTGAGGTGTGTGTGTGTGTGTGGGGGGTGTATCTATGAATCCATGCAGCTGATCGCCTTGTAGCCTGAAGTTATACAGTACATCCCATTCCAAAGGATGCCTACCATGTTGAAACCTGGTGGCAGATGGATTTCCACTGTAATAGAAAAGGCTGTGGGTAAAGAATGGCTTAAAAGACATAAGGAGACCAATCCTTACAGAGACAGTACGACTATAGTCTTTCCACCAGCATTGCCAGCTTGCCATAATAATCCTTCTCCTATGCCTTTTACTGCCTCTGGAGTTGAATATACTATTAGGTAAAATTTCAACAAAGTATGGAGATAAGCATGACCATATGTTAGTGAGTATACAGCAAGCTGCTGTTAAATGCACTGGAGCAGGGAGTAGTAAAAAAAGAAGAAAAAAAGAAGCAGCAAAGCTGGCTACCTACCCCACATGCCTCTCCATCTCTAGGCATACTTCTATGGATAAAAGTCTACACCGAGTTCACCAAGGCTTGCTCCCAAGTAAAGGTGCACATGGTTATAACCCTGGGGGCACTGAATTAAAAAAAAAAAAACATGACACCACTCTAACCCAGACCTCCGGAGTGTTTTGAAAGATTCCCTGCAGTTTTTGGAGTGAAACAAACGTTAGTCCTTGTTCCAGCATAAAAGAACCAATTGGATGCCTTAGGGATAGTATTGATTTGTATGTGTGCGTGCGTGCATGCATGTGCATGCTTGCGTGCGCGCCCTTACTCCCAGTAATGTTGCTGATGATTGCCAAGGCTTTTGGAAGCCTGGAAGTCAGAAGCTTTATGGCCTCCCCCGCCCCCTTACAAACACACACACACACACACACACACATTTGGAGTGTGCACTGATCTTGCCCTGGTTACTGGCACCCATTCAGGCTGAGGTGTCATTGGGATCTCAGATTGCAGCAAGGGGCTGGCAGGCAGCCAGGGGCAGTCTATTTAAAAGACATGCCTGCTCGGCACTATTCAGTCTCTTTAGAAACTTCTCCAGGGGAAAAGTGCTGGGAGATCTACAAAGTGGAATTCTTTTCTTTTCTTTTCCTTTTTGGAAAAAAAATTTTTTTTCCCCCTTCCTTTGCTCTCTTTCTACTGCCGACTTTGTAAAAATCCTTCAACTTTACAGAAAACCTCTTTGTTATTCTTTAACCCAATCGAGGAAGAGGAGGGTTAAAAAAAGATATTACAGCCAGTCCCAAGCTAAACCTCTTCTCGACAAAGCCCAGCTCTACCTGCTTGAGTGCTACTCCAGACAGCTTTTTTCATTCGTTGCAGACAGTTCAGGAGAGTCAAAGAGAAGCTTGTTCCCTTCTTTTGCTCCCTCCTTAGCCTCTTCTTGCACACTTTGCTTTTTGGTGAGGAGTGTGGATTATTGTGCAACCTCACCAAAAGTATCCTTGGTCCTTTTTTTTTTATATATATCCTTTTTCCAGCAACTTTTTTTAAAAAAATCTCCAACCTGTTGCTTCTATAATTCTTTCAACTGCCATCGCCTGAAGATTTTGACAGCCTGGTGTTTCTATATATTAAACACACACATGCACATGTATATATAGATTATTATTTTTATTAAGGTGGAAAACTCTTTTGGAATCTGAAGGAGGAGATATATTTTTGTTTTCTTTTTGCTTTGTTTTGCTTTTAAGACCATTGTTCTCTCTCAGAAAGACAATATATTCTGCATCCCTCACCTGCAAAAACTGCGCCTGCCAGCGCCTTGAAGATGCTCCTGAGGCAGGTTATCCTTTTGTCCCTCTGTCTGGGGCTTTCGCATGGGTTGGGTTCCTTTGTGCACTGTGAACCGTGCGACGAGAAAGCCCTCTCCATGTGCCCTCCTAGCCCAGTGGGCTGCGAGCTCGTGAAGGAGCCCGGCTGCGGATGCTGCATGACGTGCGCCCTGGCTGAGGGGCAGTCGTGTGGGGTGTACACTGAGCGATGTGCCCAAGGCTTGCGCTGCCTGCCACGCCAAGGCGAGGAGAAGCCCTTGCATGCCCTGCTCCATGGCAGAGGGGTCTGCCTTAATGAAAAAAGCTACAGGGAGCAAGCCAAAAATGGTGAGTCCTCTCCTGGGCCTTGGCTCGGATTCAAAGGGTATCTCTTGGTGTTGCTCTGCTCTCTCTCCTTATGGCGCATCCCCATCTACTGCCTGCCATGCTCTAACCATCTTCTGGATGTTTCCCTAGCATGTTCAGGCATTACCCATCCCATCAGGCTGTCTTTTCAGTCCTGTTATATCCAGGGTTGTCCTTTATATTTCTTTTGCCTTCTTTGCAGAAATACTGTTCATCTTTTCTGAATGTGTGCAGCCTCTGCACAGTGGTGTCTTCTTCCTGGCAGTGTAATTTCCTTGAACCCTGTTCCTTCTAAAGCTAAATTTTCACTCTTCATCTCACACACACAGGTTATACCCTTCCTTATTTCCCACTGCATAACCTTTCCCACCCTTAGTACACACTGCTTTCGTACACCAACGAACCTTCCTCACCACCTGCTGCAGCCCATAGTTTCTCACTTGTTTTTAGTGTGGCATCTTCAAGTGCACCGCTTTCCTCTTTCCCATTACCTTTCTCTTTGGTTGGTGGCACCACCAGGGTGGCACTTGGGGCAGAAGCTCAGGGTCCCACTTTGCAGAGTGAGCTGAGGGGCCGTGGACTGATTTACCACTATTCTGGAATAAGTGAAGTGTTATATAGGGCGAGGTGGCTGGGTAGCTCAGTGAGCTGGAACCTCTGGCTGTGGAGCCAGCAGGCAGGAATTTGATTTCTTAATGTGTCTTGTTGAAGGAGAACCAGCCTCTGTGGCCTTGGGCAATCTGTACACTCCTAGAGTGCCTACAGAAGAAGGGACTGGTAAACCACTTTGGAGTACTGTGTAACTAGCAAACACTGGGAAGGGTCACCACAGCACATTATTATTTTTATCTTTGTACGGTGGGGGAATAAAACCATTAAGTCTAGCGTCTATGATGATTTAATGTACCAGTGCTTTTAGTACCTGTCACCTTGATCTTACCTCACCCACCCATCTGCACCCACCCCGCAGCCCCAGTGCATGATATTGTCATGTTTTAGAAGCAGTCCGTCTTCCTAGATCTTTGATCATTCAACCTGTTAATGCTTTGTATTTACACGGCAAGAGCAAACAAACAGTGCCGTTGAGCCCCATGCAGCCCCACTCTCCGTACCTGTACTGGCAACCCTGTCCCATCCTCAGATTAGGTTTTCCTTCTAATGTATCTGAAAGTTATGGTTGGGTTCTTTGTCATTAAAAAAAACAAGCAGGTGCAACAAAGATATAGAAAAAAATATGTTCTAAAAGACATTTTGAAAGCAAAGCCTGGATTCATAATTTTGGGGAATCAGAACAAACAAACCCTCAGCACAAATCCTTACCCTGTATTTCTTATTGTGTTCATTATGTAGGAAATTCCATTTTTCTTCATTTCACCTAGACTCAAACGAGAGCTTTTCACTTCTCCTCTCACCCCTATTCCTCCCTCCCCTTCTGCAGAAACAAGGCATCTGCTTTCTGCCAGAGTGCCTGTTGCATCCGTGCAGTGAAGATTTGCAGCTACAGCTTCTCTTTTCCGACACCCAATAAATCTCTCGCTGCTGTTATGATCCCCACCCCCAGCCGCTTCTCTTGCTGCTGCTGGAAGGTGTTGGTTTAGTTGTCCTCTCCTCTGGCAGAGCGAAACTTTTCATTAAAAAAATAAAATAAAATGCCAGGTACATGTTTTGGAAGAAGCTACAGGCAGAGAGTTTGGTTGGATCATTCCATAAGGTGGGACCGGTCTCTGTTATGTGAGAAGAAAGGGGTGGAGAAGGAGATCTGTCTTAATTTCCTGTTTTGGAACCCAGTAAAAATGTGTTAACAATTCACTTGCATGAAAACAAAGTGAAATATCTCCACTGCATGTCATCTGCAGTGTGTATGTGTGTGTTTGATCAGTAATGTGAACATTATAGTTAAATGCAAATACAGCAGCCTGCAAAGCAGTACACTCGTCTCCACAATTTGGAGTTACAACAGTGCCACTTACAGACAGATGAAACCAGCAGCAGTTTGACTTTTTGATTTAGTCTGAACATGCCTGAACGTTTTCTCTTTCCTCCGCCTTCTCAACCCTCCCCCATCTCTCACACTTTCTGATCCAGCTGTAGAGCAGGTGCTCCAAGATGGTCTATATTGGAGGTAGCCAAATTCCAAAGTCTCAGAGTAGCCATTGCCAGCAAGCATTACATGCAGAACCCAAAGTGTGATGAAGCAAAACGTGGAATCTCTCTCACGTACATACAGCTGTTGTAACATTTCCCTCACGGCTGAAACTTAGAATAAAATCATTTACTACCTTCTGACTGAAGTTTAGTCAGTCTATTGAAGGCCAGCAAGTAAGCTTGATTCAGCCCCCTTGCAATTCAAAAGCTGTTCCTAGTCAATATGATAGAAGATGAAAAATATTGTCATCTTCCTTTCTTTTCCATTCTTTCTTTTTCTGTCATAGGTGCAGTTCTTTGACAATATGTTTTAGCTGCACTGACCTTTTGAAAGAAAAATTAGAAGGAGACAGAGTGACATACATCTGGGGAGGTGGGGATTAGTGGGACCCAATGGATTAGTCATGAACCTGTGATTGGGTTTCAGGGGTCTTTATGGGTTACTGAGCTGTAAACATCTGTTGTACAGGAACTCCTGAAGACTTCAGGATCTGAAGATGGATCCTGATCCAAAACACAAACATGTTTGCCTTAGAAAAATGATTTGGGGATGGTTGGCATAACTACTCAAATCGTTACTATAAGGATTAAATTTTCCAACATCTGTGGATATCAGATATCTTGTCTGACCTATTTCAAATGGTGCGATTGCATTCTGGTAGGGCTGTTATAATTCTGGACATGGCTTTGAAACAGAAGCAGTTTGACTACTCCACCAAACAAGTGAATTTGGAGAATAGTAGATTTGCACCTCAATTAAACTTTAATCCAGTCATGTTAAAAGTGGGCACTGCAAAATAATGCCAGTTGTCACCTTTCCCCAGAGACAGATGTGTGTTGGGAATAGATGACTTTGGTAGAACTTTATGCCTTCAAGACTTAATAATCTTTTTAAAATGCAGGAATTTCTGAGGGCAAGGCATAGGAAAAATAAAGGCTTTTGGCATCAGAACAGTGGTGTGAGAACGGAGAAGTATATTTTCATAGGCATGTTTCTAAGCAACTGGTGAAGGGGAAAAAATGAAGTTTGACTTGAACTTGAAGGCTTGTGCCAGGTTGGCCACAAATCCAAGGAGTGAATGTTCAGGAAGCCAATCCTGGCTGTGGTCTGTCAATGACCAAAAGTGGCCCAGAACTGGAAACTGAAGTGAGGGGAAAAAGTCAGGACTGTATATAATAAATTAAGCAGCAACGTGGGGAGATACAGTGATTACTCTTTGCTCCTGAAACTTCTTGCATTCTGTATTGATTCTGAAGGGTGTGTATGTGTTTTGTTTTCTCTCCTCTGTTATCTCTTCTTGGTGTACTATAATAAGCTAGGATTGGCATTACCTACATGATATGTGAAGCAGAAGTTAATTATTGTGGCTCAGTTTGTTCTAGGATGAAACATTGGCCAACTCCAGTCATCATCATCATCATCCTAATCTAGAAACCACAGTTCCTTCTAACTGACCTTAGATGATGGAGGGACATGACAGAAAATGCCCACATCCTATCTAGGATACTAAGGCATCTTGGCCCCTGAATCTGGGTTCCTCTAGCCCCTCATGCTTTTACCTTTTTGCCATTAAACAGGAACTCATTCTGCTTGCTGACAAAGTTGTTTCTACAGTGATGATACATTTTTCTTTTTCAGCCAGCACCCCTATATCATTTTCATATTCTGTTCATTTCAGAGTTGTTGTTTTAAGGCTACATCACCAAGAAACTCCTGGGGAATTGATAATCTGAAAAGGGAACTTTTCCAAGCTCTGGTACTTGTTAATGCTGTTAATGAACTTGACTCCAGCCCAATGTATATCACTCCAGAAATGCATAAACAGAAATATCAGATGATACTTCCCTGCTGGGACTGAACCATCTTGGAATGCAGGAGTGTTTGTGTGCTCACGTGTATATGCATGTTGTGCATGTTCATGTGGTTGAATACCTCTCTCTTGTTGATGTTTTTTTTAAAAAAAATATCCCATACACAGAAAGTTGGCAGTTCAAGAGGATTAAGCAAGAATCCTCCTCCCTGCTATGCCCACTCTGTGGGCTAGGATAAGGAAGCATTCAATCACGGTTGGACTCTACGGCCTTATATGCCCCTTCCAATTTCATTATTCTATGATTCTATTCCCTATCTTTGTAAAGTCCCCAAAAGAAGTTCTCCATGTGGTTATCCTAAAAATGTTGCTAACCTCAGTCACTGTCCAGCCCCTTGCAACCCTACCTGAGGAAAAGAGGCTTTCTTAAAGAGATGTGGATTGCTCTGGATGGAAGCATCCCCTAGTGGCTACATAAAACAATAGCAACTGCATTGGTTTCCTAAGAAACCAGTGGATGGATGATCATGTCATCAAGGTGGTATCTTCAGGAGCAAAGCAAAAGAGCATAAGAGATTTCTGTTTTTAATTAAAGAGAATAGATTTTGAGACCTGATGTCAATAATTATTTTTACTGGTCCTCAGGAAAATATGTTTTATCACCTGAGGTGACAAGGCATCTTGAGATTGTTACCTGTCTACTTCCTTTTATGTCATTTTACAATGTGTTGTTGTTGTTTATTAATTTTATCCTATATACCCTGTCAGGGTCACTATGAATCTGAAGTGATTTGACAGCACAAAACAACGACATAATGGGATAAGAAACCTACTGGCATGTTCACTGTGGAACCTAGGAGGGCCATTTGCTGCTTATTCCAGAGTCGTCATGTGGAAGCTCTTCACACTCCATATTCCCTCTCATGAGCCCAAGATGATATACGTGGCTCTTTTCCCCACAATGACTCTTTGAGGGTAGTTCAAATGGAAAGAGAGAATAGCTCAAGGTCCCAAAATATATTTTGTGTATCATGTGGGGCCAGAATAGGAATCCCCTTGTCTCAATGGTTCTGGGTAATTTTGTTTTTTAAAAAATTGACTACTGGGTCTTGCCTCACCATGTCACCCTAGCAGTCCTTTATCGTGTTTTCTGAGGGAAACAGATGAGCAGGTTGAACCTAGGTGTGTGTGTGTGTGTTGTTTGTTTTTTTAAAATGGAAGATCCACTGTGGTCCACTTTTACAGAGAATATGGTCAATATGTATGTGGCCATTAAAGGAAGAGGACCGTCTCTGGTGGCTGTGTGGTAGAGTAGATGCTTGGTGTATACAAGGTTAGTTCTCTATATCTCCACACAGAAAACGTTTCCTAGGCTAGGGTGGTGAGACGCACAAAAAGGACAAGGCCTCTGCACCATTAACAGTTGTGCAGAAGGAGCAATTTCAGCAATTATGCCATTGACATGCCAATTTATTCATCTGGTTTTTCATTAGTTCCCTTTTATATCTGTCTCTCCTCCAGCGAGCTCAAGGTGGAGGGCATGGCTATTTTCCTCCCTACGTTGATCTTACAATAGCCCTGTAAAATTGGTCAAACTGAGGAAGATTAACTGGCCTTCAGCATCTCAGTATGTTTTCTGGACTTGAACTTGGATTTCTCCTAAGTCCCAATTCAAGCCTCAACCCATCTTTAGTACAACCACCAAAGGAATAGGAACCATGTTCTCTTTTACCTTTGGCTGCCCCCATTTCAAGCAGCAGGGTTTGAAGGCTCCCTCTGTGTACTCTTAGAGAACTGTCCCCCATCATCTTGCAGGCTGTACTAAGCTCTGCACAGGATAGTGGTCTGCCTCAGTCTGATGAGATGCCCATCTGTTTCAAAAGCTGGGTGTGTATCAGAGCTTGGAAAAGTTACAGGTTTGGATTTGAACATCCAGAAGCCACCCCCCCCCCCCCCCCCCGGAAAACATAGCCAGTAGCATGGCTGAGCTCTGGGTATCTCTGAGGAAGCTGGGGCTGTTTAGGGTTCTCTGCTGACATCCTGCCTCTTTCATTGCACCTGTTTTGCCACTGGAAGCATTTGTGAAGCACACCTAAGGCAATTAGAGTATGTGCCATTCATTATACAGGATAACCCTCAGTAGAAGAGGGAATTGTGTGCGGTGGTCACAGTAGGTGCTCAGAGCTTGGAAAGTTACTTTTTTTTGGATTATAAAGTGTAGAATTCCCCAGACAGTACAGCCATTCTGTCTGGGAAATTCTGGGAGTTGCAGACCAAGAAAAGTGATGCTCCCAAACTCTGCAGGAGCTGAGATCTCTCCCAATTAGCAAATTGGCTTTCTTTGTTTTGTCGGTCTTCAAGTTATCACAGTATTCTCCTTTCTCTAGTCTGATTTCTCAGATAGGAAGGAACGTGATTTCAGCTCTAATAACAAGCTGTGGTGCATAGGATTGCAGCACCAGCAGACGGATAGGGTTTCTAATTCACATCCCAAGTTGTCCTATACAGATGAAATAACTTGCCAGAAGCCTAGTGTTGCCCCTAAAGTTCTCTGCTCTTCCTTCCTCTCATGCTCCCCCCCCCCTCTCTCTCTCTCTCTTTCCTTTGAAGAAATAGGGAAATGAATCAAAGAATCACTGGTAGGCTTCCTAAAGAGGCCGTGAGCCAACAATAATTGTTGCTAGGAGTCTTGCAGCTTGCTTTTAAAAAAATAATGTTTCTGATGTCTCAGCTTTCACAAGACAGGGGAGAAACGGCAACGTGAGCTTAGGTTTCCTGCGGCTAGTTGTAGATTTAATATTTTATCATTCCTTTGACATAGTTCCCCTTGCACTCTCTTGCTCCAGTGAGGTGAATGTGGGGCTGAATTTAACAGACACACAACAGCTGTAGTGGAGTGTCTGGGACAGAAAGGGGGGGCAGTTACAAGACTGGGAAAGGAGGGGGACTGGGGTTAGTCAGGGTGAGGACTGGGGCAAAGGTCACAGCTCCAGCAAGCGGTGTGCCTTCTACAATTGCCAGGATGTGCTGTTCCATCCAGGGCGTAACTGGAAATCCCTGGAGAGTGGTTCTTTTTCTGCCTTGCTATGCGCGTGTGCCTGGAGCCAAGACTGCTTTGAAATCCTCCCAAAGTTAAAGCCGAGGCTAGTAGCAACAAGCCTGTGGCTCTTTCGGGAACTGGAAAAACTCCTTTTCCCCCTTCTTTCTTTTCTGATTTCCAAGGGAGAGTGAGAAGCTTAATCCATCAGGCCCAAGCAAGAAGGTTGAGTTCATGATGTTTTGTGGGTAGATGACTATGGGGGCTCTGCAGGGGAACCTGGATTTTGAAGGAGGGGTTTGTTTCAGCGATTGAGGTGAGCTAGAAAACGTCAGAAGACTTTTCAGTTGCCTTGTGTGTATGCATGCATTCAGCAGGGACTGAATCTGGGGCCCTCTGCATACAAAAAAATGTGCTACACCACTGAAGACTGTGACTAAACTCCTGCTAGTTATGCCCACCAGAACTCAGTCAGAGTACAACTCGGTGGCAAATTGCCACAAGTCAACATAGGCATTTGATTTTGTGCAGAGGAGCACATTGCCTACGCATACTTATTTAAATTGCAGCAATTCATTGCCTACATTTACAGCAATTGTGTTACTCCAGCCTCTGTTTAGCACATAACAAAAAAACAAAAAAACCAACAGATTTCACTTGCAGGTCTGATTTCTCAGGCATGTTGCTTTAAAGGATTTGTGTTCTTGGAGGGACGCAGGAAACACCTACCCCCACCTCCAGGAATGTCCCATGTATACTGTCCAAGAAATTGGCTGTGCAACACAGGCTTATATTGTACATGTGCTGGATTCTACATATGTAGACTTGATCTGTTCTAACATGCCACCGCATGGACATTCAGGCATACTGCAGGCTGAGTAAGTTGTTGGATGGGCAGGAAGAAGAGGCATGCTCTTTTTTCCATGCATCTCTTACATATTCAGAGCAGAGCAAAATGCTGCCTTCAAGCTGTTGTTGGAGGGTAACTCAGACGGCCCTAGTCAGTATGTCAGTACTGAAGAATGCTTGGAATTGCAGTCCATTTACAAGTGAAGGACCACACTATCTGATTATGTGAAAACTAAGAGCATCCCAAAGCTCTCAACAATCCAGGCAGGTGGACAAAAATGGTCTGACCTGGCCATTCTAGGGTATGTCAGACACCACTCTTGTTTAAACGTGTATGTATGTTTGTGAACAATATCCAGTATAGTACAGTGGTACCTCAGTTTACGAATTTAATGCGTTCTCCGGGACGTTTCGTATTGCGAAAAATTCGTAAACCGAAACGCGGTTTCCCATAGGAACACATTGAAAACCAATTAATCCATTTTGGAGGTCAGAAAAAAGTAAAAAAAAAAGTATTTTATCTGTTCAAAACTCATTATAAAGTGTAGAACACACAGTAAAAGGCATGCAAACAACGAAGCTCAGCTCCCTACCTTTCCACCGCTTGAGAAATGCACCAAAAAAGTTCCCAAAATCATTGCAAAAAATTTCCAGAATGGCTCCAAAATTCGATGCAAAAACCGCTCCAACACCTCCACACTCAACGCCACGTGCTACCCAGACTCCAGCATGCACAGGGGCGGCGCTATAAACCTCCCAGGCGCAATGCATCCTGGGGAAACTTGCTTCGTATTGTGGGGAAAAAATCGTAAAGCAAGGCATTATTTTCAATGAATTTTCATTTGTAAACCGAAAATTATGTTAACCGAGGCGTTCGTAAACCGAGGTACCACTGTATAGTAGATAGAGTGACAGACCAAGGCTCTGGAGAACAGAGTTCAAATTCCCACTTGGCCATGGAAACTGACCGGGGGAGTGGAACTGGAAAAACCACTCCTTAAATATCTCACTTACCTTGAAAACCCTATTAGGGTTGCCATAGGTCAGTCTGATTTGGCAGCATATAACAACAAATGTTTGTGAACATGTCTGAAAATTGTATGAGTGACTGTAGGTTGCTTATCTCATGTGTGTATTTGCTTTTACTTCATGGCATAACCCGTGAAGTACCACTGAGGTACTAGGGCTGCCATATGCTCAATCTGCCACTGTGGGACTGCCTTTAACAATGTGATGTGCAGGCATAAGTTGATGAAGTTCCCCTAACTCTCTACCACAGATAGGCAAAGTTTTTTTTAAAAAAAGCATCCCCTCCCCTGCACCCCGTTGGCTATGCTGGCTGTGGGGTTCTGAGAGTTGTAGTCTAGAAGATTAATTTGGCCCATCTTGGCACTCAGCCATGCCAACCTGCCATGGCACATATCCACATTGGGTGAGTGTTTACTAAACTTTGGCCTTCACCGTTTGTATGTATGCGTATAGCTATGCATCACAGAAGAACCTGTTCCAGGGCCTGGCAGTCAAAAACACAACAGTGACAAGTAAATAACTAAAAGTGTGTTGCCCTTCCACGATCCCCATATTTTGCTGTCTGAGGTGTCTGCCTCACCCTGCATAATGGTAGGGTTGGCACTGCTAGCCAAGGATGAGTTGCTGGCCCTATCCAGTGGCAGAGCAAGTGATGAAATTCTGCATTGAATTGCTGCCAACTCACAGCATTTAATTATCTCTCAAAATGAACACTGTGTTTCTGTGATGAGCTCTTGTGTATTTATTACGTGTGCTGTGATAGAGCCAGGAACACTGTTCATTCAATTCGATCCACTGCAGGATTGCATAGCTTTTCCACAATCTACAACAGGCATTCCTAGAGAGCATTCTTTGACAGTGCCAGTGGGTTGCTTAGTAAGGACATAAGGATGCTAACCTTCCTCTTGACCCTCTTTTGTTGCCTTATGAAGAGACAGAAGACATGATAACTGTTTCTCTCTAGTAACCACCTCAGGATGCTGGTAACAGGATCCATACCATCATTCGTGTACTCAGAAGGAAGCCCCTCTGAAATCTGCTTTGCATATGTGTACACATGTTTTAGAACAGGAAAGAGGATCCTGTTGTCTTCTAGACGTTGGTAGACTCCAGCTCCCATCAACACCACCTGGCATGGTCAGTGGTCAGAGATGATAGGAGCTGTTGTTCCAGAGCAGCTTAGCCACAAGTGTTGCACCACTGCAGTAAAATACTGAGAGGATGTCATGCACTGTTCTGTTTCAAATTGCAAGGAAGCCATGTCACTTAATGATGGCTGCACAGGCAAAGTCATCCACCAAATAAAATCATAGCCTGTCCGAGAGAAAACTGTTGTTTCCACTCTTTCTGTGCTCTGATTGTGTTCTACCTGAATGTTCTCAATAGTGTAGAGCTGTATTTAAATATGGCATTTCCCTTATCTTCATGCTTAAGGAGCTTTGTGCCACAATGGTTAAACTGCTGTACTGCAGCCAAAACTGTGCTCACGACCCGAGGTTCAGTCCCAGGTAGCCAGCTCCAGGTTGACTCAGCCTTCTTTCCTTCTGAGGTCGGTAAAATGAGTACCCAGCTTGCTTGGGGGGGGGGGGGGCAATGTGTAGCCTGCATAATTAACTTATAAACTGCCCAGAGAGTGCTTTAAGCACTATGGGGCGGTATATAAGCAGCACACTTTGCTTTAAGTTGTACAGTCCCTACAAAGCTTGGGAAGGTTACTGTCAAGATTACAGCTCCCAAGCCACCATGACCAGTGGCTATGCTGGGTGGATGATTCTGGGAATTGTAATCCTAACAGTCATTTTGTCAAGCTCTGAGTTCATTGTGCTGGCTGTATCAGAACCATACAACCTCAATGCTGTATGTGTAGCAAGCATGAGATCAATAGAATTTGATTCTTAATAAGCAGGTTTAGGGTTGCAGCCCAATCCTGTGCATGCTTCTAATGGTTGTCATGTGATGTCCAGTCATTTCTGACTTTACAGAGACCTTATGTATTAATGACCTCTAAAAACTGCTAGCACTGACAGCCCTGCAGCCTTTAGTCTTGCAAACTAAAGGCTGTGACTTCCTTTGTTGAGTCAGTCCATCTCATGTTCAAGATCCCTCCTTTTCTGCTGCCTAGCATTGCTGTCTTAGTCGGAGATAAATCTCATGTATTTCAACGGGAAATACCCTGAACACATGCGTTCAGGGTAGCAGCATTAAACTTGTGTCCTCTTCTGTTTGAGCAAAAGGAAGCAGAGAACTTAAAAATAGAGCTTGCTCCCTTCCCCCTTCCTTTTTTGAATAGCCCTTATTCTTCTTATGCCTTTAACAGAAACTTGATATTCATGTATTAGCTAGTGATAATGCTCATCTCCATACTGGGCTTTAAAAATTCCTAGCCCCTTCACAGGTCTACTGTTTCTTGGGTTTCTTAATTAGGAGCTGAGTATTACAACAGTTAAACTGCTTGAGATTTATAGGGAATAAAAATCTATGAAGAGAGCAACTCTGCAAGTTCTGATTCATACAGTGAACGTTTATTATTAAGGCTACAAACCCTGTAAGTTTAGATGGGCAGATTTACCATTCAAATATTGTGGTGGTTTTTTTCCCCCACCATTTGAATATCCTTGGCTTTGCATCTTCTCAGTTCATGCTCCCTGTTCGCAACAGCCACCTGCATGTTCTCTATGAAAATTATTTTTGCTTGTGTGATCGAGACATCTGTGACCTCTCTTCAGGGTTGAGCTGATTGCTTCGAAGTTTTAGTTAACGAGGATCCTGGCTTTAAAATAGTGGTTGGGAATCTCGAGTTCTCCAAATACTGTTGCACTGCAACCCCCAACGACCCTAGCGGCATAGACAGTAGTGGGGGAAGGACACGAGTGGCACCCCAACAATATCTGAAAGGCTACAGTTGCCCATCGTTGTTGTAGAATAATTATCACAGGTGCCCTTAGCCCAGTTGTTCTGTGGCTTTTATACTTTTTGTAATTATCCACTTTGAGGTACTCATATTCAGATTTTCTCCCCAGAAATCATAAGCAGTAGAACTCTTTAAAAACAAGCAAAAGACTAGTGAGGCAAAATTTCTGTTGTTATGCACAGTCAAGACATTTCTGACAGAGGACAGCCTTGTGAATTAGTGACCTCCAAGGTTCCTGGGAATCCAAACTTCAGCAGTAGATTGGAACGGTGTGATGAATGAGTGTACATGAAGAACTTCGAAAGCAGAGATGTGATAGGTCTGGGGAAAGGATTCACACAGGAGGGGTCAAGGACTATGTTACAACTCTTGTACCATAACCAGTACCTGCTCCTTTCTGTTTTGCTTAACAGTAATTAAGAGTAGATGGCCATTTAACTCCATGCTCTGAAAATCTTCAGCTGCTGATTGCCACAGATCAAACCTCGGTTAAAAAACAGGTGGCATATAATAGTCATCAAATGTCGACCTGGAAGAAAATGACAGATGACCTTCTATTCTGGAAAACATGAAGGTTGCCACCTGCCTTGGGGAAAAGGTTAGGCCAATAATAGCAATATTATGAAAACAAATGCTAGCCGACGAGCTTTGTGGCTAACCACAGAAGCCTCATATCCAAGAAGAAGGGTGGGTCTACTGTTAGGCAGAGTGATGCACATGTCTGAAGCAGCAAGATGCAGATGTTGGAGGAAGCGAGTGGGAGCAAAATATGATGGGGATGGAGCTGTGTGCACACCTTCCCTGAACCCTGGGAGCTAAGATATTGCCCAGTGGTGAGCATTCTCCTGCTGTTGGAGCAACTGCCAGCTCTTGAAAGGGGGTGTGGTCCTATGTTGTCTTTTGCCTCAGGCACCACACTTTCTTGGGCCAGCTTGTCTGGGTGGTGACGGAGATCATGAACCAGCTACGATGGGCTAGAGAAAGGAATCTGGATCAAAACTGTCCACTGTGCTTTGGAAACACACCCTTCAAGATGCTATTGGTTACCAGCTCCCATGAACCCTAGCCAGCATAGACAATCACAAGAAGTGTTGGGAGCTGCAGTCTTCATGTTCCCTATCCTGGCTGTAGTTGGACAACTGAAGTCCCCTGGGCCACATCCCATCCTTTGAGGAGTATTGTCTGGTCCAGTGGCAACGAAGCCTAGATATATGGATTGGAGTAAGGAATCTTAGGTCCATGAGACGTTTTGAACGACAGCTCCCACAATCCCATCCCATTAGTCATCCTTAACATGCTTGATTTTTGCTGGTCTGCCTGTTATGCAGCTGTTGAAGCCATAGTAGCCTTGGCCAAAAGAAAGATGAAACAAATGGAAATCTAGGGGGCTGTGTAGACTGAGCCAAAGGTATCTAAGCATATAAGGCTGGAAGGCTGTAATAATATACTGTACTGTTGGATGAGCCAAAGAGAAGTGGGGGAGGAAGAAGGTTTAAAGCCAAGCAACTCACATGGTTATTAGAACAGCAGCCCAGCTGGTGCCACCAAGTGAAAATGAGCTGCACAAGGGCCTCTCTTTAAGCCTCTCGCATTTCCATCTTCATCCTCTAGTTTATCTATGCAGGCAGTGTGGTTTGCCTGTGCAAACAGGTAGTGCCACCCTGGATCTTCTGAAAGATGGAGGTCTAGCCAGACTGCCTAGCCATTTAACCCATTAGGAACTGTATTCTGTGAGGGAACTCTTAATCCACCCATTGCCATGTCAAAAACTTTAGTGAGCAAAACTGCAAGTGCCTAACACTACGTGTGTGCAGACAAAAAGGATGGAGAAGGAAACAGGCAGGGGATAAGTGCACAACTTGGATCAGTGGCATAAATAAAGGAAAAAGGGAAATCTCCAGCTTACAGCCTGGAGACTCTGTTGGATGTCTAGCAATGGGGATTCACTTCATCTTACCAGGCTAATGTGCCAAATGATGTAACATACAACAGCAAACAGCAGAGAACATAGAACAGGAATCTGAAAGGCTCCATAGAGATGAGGAACAACATGCAATGTATGTACACTATAGAGTTACAGCAAGTTGACAACTGCTTTAGCTGTCATGATTTCATCCTGTGGATTCTTGGGATTTGCAGTTGTTGTTGTTGTTGTTGTTATTATTAATTTGATTTATATACCGCCCATCTGGCAGCCAGGGCCACTCTGGGCGCTTTACAACAGATAAACAAACAACAGAATAACAAAATAATACATTATCAATACAATTGGGGCATAAATCAAATATCATAAAGTGCAGTGAAAACAAATACAATACAATAAATTACAATTAAAAGCATAAAATGTAAGAGACAAGAAGCATGGCGGTGTGGTGGATGATATTTTAGCAAACACTGTTGTATCATACAGTTGTTTGTTCAGGGGAGGCCTGCTTAAATAGCCAGGTTTTTAACAGCTTCCTAAATGTGCCCAGTGATGGGGCCAGGCGAACTTCAGGCGGAAGAGAGTTCCATAGTTGTGGAGCTACCGCCGAGAAGGCCCAATTACTAGTAGTTGTTTTCCGGGCCTCTCTTGGGGTCAGAACTCTCAGCCGCCCTGTCTGGGATGATCTTATAGGGTGGGCAGATCTAACTGGCAGGAGGCGCTTGGCCAGATATCAAGGTCCCAAACCGTTTAGGGCCTTATAGGTTAGTACCATTACCTTGAAACTGGTACGGAAGCGAACAGGAAGCCAGTGTAAGGCGGCCAGGGTGGAGGAGATGTGTTGGTATTTCCTTGTCCCACTCAATAATCTGGCCGCCGCGTTCTGGACCCGTTGCAATCTCCGTAGCCGTCCCAAGGGTAGCCCCAATGAGAGCTGCAGTAGGAGAGCAAGAGAAAGAAATGCAACAAGATGTTGCTGTGAAAAAAATAGGAAAAGTGGAGATCTTTTTAATAAAAGGCTGTTATTTCTAATAGTCTGTTAGTCCAGTGTATTTGGCTGAGCATTCACAACAAGAATAACACATTACTAAGTGCATATGCCAGGGAGGGGTAACTAGTATCCATCCAAATGCTGTTGGACAATTCTAGCAGCATAGCCAATAGTGAGAAAGGATAAAAATTGCAGAACAATGAAAAGTGAAGAACAGTGACATCAGGTGTGTACGAGTTGCCTTGCCCTGGTATATACTGTGTAAATTTCCATGTTGCTTCCTATCCAGGTACTGATCAGACCCAAGCCTTCTTAACTACACCAAGATTCTGTATCACATGGATACAGACCAGGTTCACCATAGTTACTACAGTGGAGGTGTGATCAGATATCATAGCACTGGAGTTTGTGTTGATCCTTTCTCAACTCTTCTTTTCCTGATTAGAATTTTGGAAGGTGTCCCCTGTTTGAATGGCTGCCCAGTCCAGATCTGATATACAGGTAAAGAACCCTAAGGATAGAGATCAAGGCCTTGAGGTTGCCCATCCATAGTGAGCACCTAGAGAGCATATTCATCAGCAGACACACAGGCAGTTGCTGCCTTAGCCACTTGGATGGGATGGGTGGCAATCCATCATTTCTGATTTTGCATCTTGACATATAATTCACAATGCAAATGTGTAGAGGTTGGCACACTCTTATGTTCTCTTTTGGGTGATGCGTAACTGGCAGGGATGGTTGGAGGGGATAATAACTTAGCACTGCTTTCCCAGCCTAAATCAGGATGCCCTGAAACAGTAAATGTCTCTTAATCTTCAGAAGATGCTCATCACACACAGCACCACACTCTTGGGAGGATAAGCTAGAAGCTGCCATAGAGTGGGGATTTGAGATTGCATAATATGCTTTTTAAAAAATTAATTGATAGATAACATTTAAATCCCCTTTAAATACATAATTGTTCTGCAGCCTTACAGATTACTCATTAGAAGTGAACAGTTGTGGCACCTCCCAGTTTAATATCCTTTTGCTTGTGTCTCTTAAGTATAGAATTGGTCAGCCCCTTGGACAGGACACCATTGATAAAAATAATAATGAAAGAAAACAAATGTTAAAATCCATGATGATCTAATGGTGGGAAAGACAGAACCGGTTTTCCATCTGCTGTGTAGCAAAGTGTTCATCAGTAAGGGAGAATAACACTGGCAATATAACCCTTTGTCCTCCTTGCCCAGTTTGTGACAACGCATTTTGTTAATCCTCTTTCTGCAGGAAGAACGCTTGCCTTAAAATGTCACAAACCTACCAGGCCAAATGGCATAAGAGCCCTTTATGGCTTTGTCAGTCCTGTTTGAACAGAGCCAGAAGGGTTGGGGGTTAAAGAAGAGTTTAGAGGGGGGTGGGGTGGGAGAGAAACAGGTTCAAGGAAAGACAATTTATTTAATTTGGCAAGCTTTGAGAGGATCTTGAGTTTCTTCTCCCAAAGATATTTCTAATCACAGACACAAGCAAAAGGACTTTAAACTGGTAGGTGCCACAACTGTTTATGTCTAATGAGTAATTAAGGCTGCTGAACAATTACATTTTCAAAGTGGATTTAAATACTGTCAGCTATCAATTAATTTTTTTAAAAGCATACTACACAATCTGAAACCCACCCCCCACCCCCTATGGCAAATTCTGGCTACTGATCCCAAGACCGTTCCGCTTCTGTCTGAGAACTATTGGTTACTTTTATTGGTAAAATGACTGGGGAATTGAATCTTATATTCTGTATTCAGAAGCAGCCATTTTTCTGAATGCTAAAAGAGGAGAGCTGTAATAATCAAATGGTACTAACAAAATACCCCACACAGGGCTATCCCTGCCATTAAACACAGTGTGATGATTGCCTTAAGCAGGAGATAGTTGGGGAGCATTAGTCTGCTGTTCCTCCTCACTTCCCCTGTTGTTTCCACTCTGTTGGAGGACAGAGTGGTACAGTATATACCTTATATCCTGCCCTGGCACAGTGCAAATGCTGAAGCAAGTAGCAGCCATTTCAGAAAGCTTTTGTATCTGGGTTAGGGAGGTTGTACTATCTTGTCTACTTCAGACAGGAAAATGTCTTGAGCTCTCCCTGACTCCACAGGAAATAGGTTCTCAACACATTCTCTTTTGCTTTTCTTCATCTGCCACTATTGAATGGATTTGGAAGTAACTGTTTTTACATATTACGGCTTACTTACGGTTCAATCCATTTTCTAGTCACAAAGGTATAGCTACATTACGTTACAATTACAGTAATGTATCTGCCCATCTAATCCATTTTGTTGTGGGGAAGCCATTGGACGCTGTGAGATGGAGGAGTGTCTTCAATTTCCCCCCAAAAATTGTCATGCATGGTAAAGTAATTTTGGCAGTGATTTTCACAAATTAAAGACTCTCCCTTGTTCTTTGGCCCCCAAGGGCTTCCCTAGAATGAAGGGAGTTTCATGGGAGCCTTGGGAATCTTGAAGGGATGGGATCAGACCTTTCTTATTTATGAAAAATTGCCACAGCTGATGTCCTCAGCCTTACACAGCATAGCTGTAAAAACTGGATTCCACCCATTGTGCGGAGAGGCAACATCTATCCTTTTGTGATGCAACTGTGATTTCTTGGTAACTTTTAATTACATGGTATGAATTCACAACACGGTGGAGGAAAAATATCACATAGTTCAATTGCTGACTGCTGCATTAGATTCTTTTAATGTGCTTAATTACTTTCAAACTACTTTGAAACTACTTTTCTAGAATTGTTTTTGGAACTGTAGTGGCAAATTAGAGGAGGAGGACAGCTATTAACTATAATTGCAAATTATTAATTTCTTCTTTAAAAAAAAAAAGAATTTTCCAAGCTGTGAATGCCCCCAGTTCACAATTCCTTGGAAGCAGCAGCAGGAGGCACTCAGGGGTATAGGCACAGGATCCTTACCACCCTCATGTACAAATGATGTTTGATGGGAGGACCTACAAGTCAGATAGGTTTAAAAGGAGACCAGAGATGAAAAAAGTTTACCCAAAGAGGAAATGTCCCAAACCAATCTAGGCACTGTTTGGTGGGTTGGCAGCCTCACCTCCTTCTGTGGTATTTTTACCAGGCCTTGCTAATAAAGTGAACAGATGGTCAGATTTTACAAATCCGACCAATATTTTTAATGAAATGCCACTGATCCATTGATAAGTTAATGGTGCTGATTAATCAAGTAATGCTTTTAGGCCTGGCAATTTCTGGTTGAATTAATGACCTGTAAGCCTGTTATAGCTTCCACCCACTGACCACTACCCACCTGCATCTCCCCCCCCCCCCCCACCGCCCTTCTCTGAATCAAGACAATTCCTTAAGCTTTCAATGTGGGTAGAATTTAAGGAAACAATGGGGCTGCTCCTATTCCCTTGAAGAACTGGGCCACATTTTGGAAGGCGCTTACGGTTGCAAATCCCCACCTATCATTCAGTTTGCCCACCTCTACTCCTTTCCAGTATTCTTGCTTTCAGGGATCTTGCTGAAATCCCTCTTTCAGCCAAAACGCAGGGAGAGACATGCGCTGTGTCAACAAACTGAGCAAACACATTGTGAATGGGTTTCCCTAAGTCACCAGGTGCATGTCCTTCCAAGCAGCTGCCCAAGGTTGTCAAGGCAGGAGGGGGGGACTAGCCTGCCAAGAGCTGGGAAGTAATTTCAGAGCGGGCTTGAAGGAGCCCAGAAATTGTGTGTGCTTGTGAGGCTTTGTTATGCTGGGGTCCCAATCAGTCTATCTGTCGGCTTGATTTGTTTTAGCTATAGAACTGCTGATGGAGACAGCCAGTCTGTGTTTGCTACTGAAGGTAGCAAAGAAGCTTGGGTGGAGAGGTTATCAAAGGAGCAGCTGAATCATTTCTGCTCGAGATGTGACGTTTTATAGTAGCAACAGAAACCATTGTCACATTTACCCTTCCCCTCCTGAAAACATATCGAAACCGTGTTTTTTGAATATGTATATAACAACTTCCAGTACAATTTAGTAGATAATCTGTGAAGTTTATTTAGAAGAAAGAGCAACTGAAGGCAAAACCATACGTTACAGATACCCATCATTAGAGCTGAAATCACATTTGTTTTTAAGAGACCTGATTGAGCAGTGTTTGAGAAATGTGACTTGCAGATGAACACGAACATGGCCTATGTCCTGAAGTATACTTTTGACCTCTTTACTGTGCTGCATTTCTTTGCTCATGCTGTCCGTTCATCTGCTCCCTCTCAGTGTACAAGTGATAACAAGGGTGCTGGCTTCTGATTTCCTTGCCTTCTTTGCAAAGTTGCAGGTTGGGCCCAGATACAGAGGGTTGGGTTTGCCAGGTTAGTAGCATCTTATTCTCTGGTATT
This sequence comes from Intellagama lesueurii, assembly GCA_037013535.1. Taxonomy (NCBI): domain Eukaryota; kingdom Metazoa; phylum Chordata; class Lepidosauria; order Squamata; family Agamidae; genus Intellagama; species Intellagama lesueurii. Next base: position 117,413,714 of record JBAJHW010000001.1, read on the forward strand.
TCAGGATCAAACCTGGGGCTGGAGGCATAGCCTTATTCCTCACAAGGCCGGGGAAGTAATAGTTGGAAGTGGAGGGTCCTTCCCCAAGCTCTGTGCCACAGCTTCCAGTGTTTGTAGAACAAGAAGAATGATGAATTGTGATGCTGCTGCTTCTCTCCCTATCTTGTCCCAAATGGGTCTATGGACCCAGTGTCATTTCACTAAAAAGCAAGGAGTGGAGATTGGGCAGAGAGGTGGTGAGTACATGCATTAGAGCTTTTGATGATTTTGGGAGCAACACATACACACATGTTCAAGCTGAGTCAGTAAGCCCTAGTGTCAATTGGAAATAAGCAGGGATGTGTGCCCAGGCTTTAAAGCAACCTCATACATAAAAATAAAACTTTTCCTCCAGGCTGCTCACCCTAAGATTTGTCTCCTTGCTTTTGGATTTTAGCTGATATGCTGAAGCTTGACAGCCATAGAAAGAGCACACAGTGCTTGTGGCAAGGATGAGAACCTGTTGATGGTCTGTTACTCAAGCTCCCCAGTTTAATCTGGATCAGATATTACTAAGGTGGTCAGATGCGAAAGGGAATGTAACTCCTGAACTTTCAGTAGTAGGATTCAAGAGGGACTCTCAGCAAGTGTCCCTTGGCACAGCAGGCAATACCTCCTGAATTCCCCTCATCTACACAGATATTAAAGGTGGATAAACCCTTCCTCCTTTTACATCCAGCCACCTTAAATATTGCTGAAATAAAGTCTGTAATCTATGGGGACCTGAACATGCATGGGACTGATCCCTTTTAATATACCAAACTGCTTATGATTTAGGTGTCTGTGAGTTTGATAGATTGTTGGCATCTCTTTCTTCATCACCTCTTTGGCAGATCCATCATATTCTGACATGACATACCTTTATTGCTTTCATGCCATTTGGGGTTGCTTTATGACCTAGTTCTAGCCATTAACCTGTAGTCTGGAATAACAGAATGTCAGAGACAACTGACAGGTGAGGTCAGCATTAGTGTGGTCACATGAAATGGAGGCTAGGGCTCCTGTAGCTTTGAAAGTGAGGAGGAGGAGGAGATTTCAAAAAGTGTGGTTCATGTTACAATCTACACCTGCAGAAATGTCCCTTTCCACCCAGGTCTTAAAGATACTGCAGTCAGGTCCTCCATGTCATGTGGGCACTCTACTCGGCATAGGTAAAGGTAGAGGTTCCCCTTGACATTTAGTCCAGTCGTGTCCGACTCTAGGGGGCGGTCCTCATCCCCGTTTCCAAGCCGTAGAGCCAGCGTTTGTCCGAAGACAGTTTCCGTGGTCATGAGGCCAGCGCGACTAGACACGGAACGCCGTTACCTTCCCACTGAGGTGGTACCTATTTATCTACTTGCATTTTTACATGCTTTTGAACTGCTAGGTTGGCAGGAGCTGGGACAAGCGACGGGAGCTCACTCCGTCGCGTGGATTCGATCTTACAACTGCTGGTCTTCTGACCTTGCAGCACAGAAGCTTCTGCAGTTTAACCTGCAGTGCCACCACGTCCCTGGCCTACTCGGCATAGCCATCCCTTTTTAATTGTCCAATAGCTTGTCTTAATTTGCTCTAAGAAGCTGGCCTGTATTACAGTCAGATCTTTATACTACTGCTTTATTTCCACCATGATTTTTTCCCCCAAGGCATGGAAAAACATACCTTTCCTATCCCTGTGAGAATAGGGTGACTAGATTAAAAAAGAAGATGGGACCTCTACACATATAATAGCTAAACCTCCTGAAATTCTTCCTTCTACACAAGTATTAAAAACTCAAGAGCCCTAATTGACCACCTTAATGATGTAACTGCCAGAAATTCAGTATTTTAGTGTTGTTCTTACCCTCATCACCACCGTTATTTTGTTTTAAGACTGCTTACACTCATAAAATTAATCAAATACATTAATGATCCATAGAAAGGAATAGTAAATTCCTCTTGATAGCCAGTGTAGTATCGTGGATAGAGTCTCAGAGGAGGACTCAGGAGTCCTGGGTTCAAATCTCCACTCGGCCATAGACGCTCACAGAAAGAGTAGCACTGGTAAAAACCACTTGTTAAAATACCTCACATGCCTTGGAAAACCCTACTAGGGTTGTCATAAGACAGAATCAACTTGACAGCACATAACATATGCACAAACCTTTATAGCTCAGTGGTTTAGGTATCTGGCTGTGGAGCCAGAGATTGGGAGTTCGATTCTCCACTCTACATCCCTGACTGGGGCTGGGATCCCTTCCAGCGCTGCAGTTCTAAGATTACTGTCATTATTATAAAAGAAGCATAACATGAACACAGAATAAAACATATCAAAACTCAGTGAGTAAAAAAAAAAAATACAGGTTTCGGAAGCTTCATCTTCCTACAGTTCTGTTTGCTACATAGCTGCTAAACGAAGGGAACAAAGCCCTGCCAATTTTTTCAAAAAGACAAGTTGACAACCCATGCATTTCACATCATGTAGGAGTGACTCAGCATAATCCAGGGAGATTTCTTCAGAGCCTAAGCAGTCCCTTTAGAATGTCAGGAACGTTTTTGGTCCTCAATATAGCTCTGCCTAAGCAGCGCAGTGCATTGTGGGATTTGTTTGGCTGGGCTGGAATTAGTATAAGTGGGTCACCATTATTATTTTTACCCAGCACTCTCTGTGTTTAACAGCTGCATTACTGTCAAATCATAACCAGGGTGTCTCTCACAAGCGCTGCGTCTTCACTATAGATGGGGCAGACTGCCCCTTTTGAATTTTAGTCTTTTCATGTAGCGGTTCAAGGCACAGAATGTATGGCAGAAAAGAAGGTGGCAACTTGAGCAGACGTAATTATTGTTATTTGAGTTTGGATAAGAATTCAGATGCACATCTCAACTTTAAAAATAGTTGTATGGTGAAATTTACTGCTCAAAAAGATGATGGGCAGAGTTTGGAAAAATTGCTTTTCGGGACAACAGTTGCTAGATTCCCCTAGTGCAGCATGACCATGCTGAGTGGGGGATACTGGGAGTTGCAGTCCAGGATTTTTCCCCCAAAACTCTGACCATTGAGTTTTTGACAAAAAGTTGGCAAGCCTTTCTCCAAACAGGGATGCTTTATGTGTCGAGCCTCCTACACTTTTGGTACCATGATGATGCTGTAGTAGATCTTTTCAACCCTGTGATTCTAGTAACCTTCGCTTCACATACATTGCCAAGAAAAGATGGAAAAGGCCCTCTCTCTTTTAGATTCTTATTTGCAATATGGCTAAGCCAAAGTTGTGCTTAAAATGCCTACCAGATCCTCACAGTGGAGATGAGGCATGGATTCTCCAAGGTCTCATATCATTGTCTCCCTTCTGCCTGCCCATCCAATGCTTCTTTGTTCCCCCCTGTTTGCATGTTGAGAATTTGCATTTTTTCTTTGTTTTTTGGTTTGGTTTGGGTTTTTTTTTGCCAACATTTCCCACTAGCTCTTGTGACTGTGCCTTTATGTCTGATCTCAAGAGACTGGAAAGGTGTTCCAATTGGTTTGTTTTAACGAAGACTCCTAACTGCCCTCAAGTTATCTGGAAGGATTATGGGAGCTGTGATCCAAAAAAGATTCTTCCTGTTCTGAAGCAGCAGCAGCAGCTGAAACTTTTCATAGCATGGAAATGAGTATTTTCCTTTTCTAATTCCTGTGCAGGTCAAGGCACCACTAAGGGCATAGTTGCAGAGGTCTATTGACAACTTGGCATCATCAAAACCAGTTCTGTAATATGTGTGGAATATGAATGCAGACCTTCTTGCAGACTGTTGCTTCAAGATTTACACTTGAAATCAGAAATGAAAAACAAATTGCCAGCTGAGTGAAGAAAAAAGTGTGATACAGGTTTTTACATCCTGCCTCACCAAACTGACCCCTAGGGTTTGTTATTACTTTTCCTTCCATAGCAAGCTCTGGACCATGTACTGTATAACAGAAAGGAAGATAATAGGTACATATTTTTGTCCATTCTGGAATGGGAGGCTGCACCTGTTGACCTTTTGCTTGTCGGGCAGCTGCTAAATGCGCAGAGTGTTCTCTTGAGCCACAGGAGGGGAGAGCAACCCTAATGTCTGACTTTCTTATGATCAGTGCAGGCTGTACAAAGGATACTTCCTCCAAGGCATAAGGATCTCCAAACCTCAGGCAAAACCTTCCTGGAGGGAGTGCACAGCTGTTTCGCCTTCATCTCTTTGTGCCTTGCTGTTGTCCAGGAGATGAACATTTTTGAGATACCATCTCTCTCCCTCAAAGACACTTTGATGCCTGAGCAAAAAACAAGGTGGTATTCCCCTCTCTCCCCCCCACCCACATCCTGCGTGCAAAAATGATCTGCACCAGAAGTTGAGATTTTTTTTTCAACAGTAGGGCAATATCCTCTACTGCCTCTGAAGGTGAGAGGGACAGGAGTGGTGGCACAGGGCAGGCTGCATGGTGCACAGATCTCCCTGTATTACCTTGCTGCCACCTTTCAGCCACTTTTCCCTGAAGTAGCTGCCTTTTCCTGCCTCACAATAAGGCTGGGCCTGCTCTCTTTAAGCTTTTTAGCCTATGGTTTTTCTATGCCTGTTACACAGACACTTGACCTCAGGAACTGAACTGGGATGAATTCTCATACCTGACCCCTTCCCCAGCTGGGCACCGTACAGCTGTCTGCCGTTAACAGCTTTCACTCACCACTTACATGGCTGGGAGTCCAAATGTGAGGCTTAGAAGCAAAAGATCCCTCTCTAGTTTCCACCTCTCAGAGCTGATACTAAACTTGCATGTATACTCCCACCCGCTGTCCAGGAGCCTTTTTTTAGCTGGGAATGGGAGGTAGACATTTATAATGGGGGTCCCATATTGTAGAAGGCTCACTTCGAGTCTCAACAGATGTTGACAATCTCTGTTGATTCTTGTAACAAAGAATATGGAATGGCAGAGAACAGGCGAATCTGGGTCTTTATTGCAGTGTCACAGAGACAGTCTGGAGACAGGGAGAAGACATTCGCATATGTCGGGGAGGTGGATGGACAGTGATGCAATCTCAGCATAGGACTGCTGCCAATGCTGTGAAAAATCTGCAGTTCAGTAACAAAGGGGCCCAGATTGTGATAGTTATAAGAACTGAAGAATGCAAGATTAATGACCTTGAATATGTTTTATGCAATTATTTTATTTCAGCACTTGATTCTCTAATAGGATTGCCAACCGTGGTCAGAGAAGGAAAAGAAAAAAGAAAAGAAAAGAAACCCACAGTTGGCTGGATTTTTAAATGTTTAGGCCAGCATGGGACAAGGCTGTTCTTTCCTGCCCCTGCCCATTAATTTTTCAAAATGAAATTGCACATTTTAGGTGAAAAGACAGCTTTGTATTATGCTCCACCCCTGAACTGGCTGGTCCAGTACATGTACTCAGGACTCTGCTGCCCAGGTCTCACCCAAGTGGCAGAATTCTTGATTTGTGGAGCTGGCAATCCCGTGCTTTACAGTTTGCCAAGAATGTTTTACACAGTAAGTGGAGGCGGTTTCAAGCTTACCCATGGGCACACTAGGTTTATGGGATTATTAAACCTCTGGCCCAACTAAAATTTCAGATCTGCTCTTTCTGTTAAAGATTATTTGGGCAAGCCTTAGAACATTATGTATTATATACCTGTGTCCATGCTGAATTCTTATGGACTATTGTGTTGCCATCTTAATAGCTTCTTAATACTTCCATAGTATCAGAGCATTCTGCTGGCTATTGGATTTATGGAATATAAAGTACAAATCATTTATTAATTTGTTTGTTTGTTTATATCACTTTATCTGTTAGATATATACCTCACCTTTCCATCAGGGAGGGAGCGTAAGGCTCCATACTGTATTTATTTTATTTATTTTATTTATTTCATTTATATCCCGCCTATCTGGTCAATTATGACCACTCTTTATGTATGTCAACATAAATCCAGTTGAGAGCTTGATCTAGAGTAGGTATGTTGAATTAATTACTGAATGGTGAATCAACATTTATGTAAATCCTATTGATGCAATGGATCTACTCCAGCTGGGACTGCCACCTGGATTCATGCCATAGCCCAACTCCCCATTTTCATCCTGACAGTAAACCCCTGTGTTAGGCTAATAGATGGTGACTGGCCCAAGGTCACTGGCAAGCTGAATGGTCTGGCAGTCCTAGTCTAAGCAGGAATGATCCTCCTTGGTGTTTACAATCTGCCAATATCTGAAGTTCATTAACAGTGTTGATTGCTTCTGTTCTTAATGTCTTCTAAACATACCTATGTCTTTAACAATAGGTGTACTGAAATTGGGGGTTAAAAGGGATGCATGAGCTGGTGTGCGGAAGAGAAACAATTTAGGAGAGCACCAGCAGAAAACTGAAACCAGATACAGCAATCATTTTTGAAAGCTGTTTTGGTAAGAGTTGGAATTTGTTGAGTAAAGTTAATGTTTGGCCAGTATCCTTTAGCACAACGCCTTAAAGGTGTTCCTCTGTTCAGATTTTATAATAGGTTGAACCTGGAACTAAACATCCTAGTTTGCATTGGGGAAAGTCGCTGTGGAGTACAATTCCCAAAATCTCCCAGCTAGCATGGCCCCTGGGAGCTGTAGATACTAATTTCTGAACAGTACATGTGGTTGGGCTACATTAATTAATTAGACAGCCTTAACCACTGCAAACTTGAGATGACATTCTCAGATTCTTATATTGTTTCATGGTTTGCTTTTTCCTCATGCACAACTAAGAAGAATAAGCAGCCAATGGTCTTAAGGGGGAAGGGGGCTCATCCTGCTACTCTAGGATGGACCTCTTCTCTCTGGTTGGGCCACAGGCTGTTGTTGCCACAATGTGCATCAGCTTTCTTAAGGCCATGAGGATTTCAGCATTGTGCCTTTCTTATCAAACTCCTTGGTTTTTACGCCAATGCTCTCATTATTTTATTTATGTTTAATCGCCCTGGACCTCCCCAGTGTTCTCTGATTCTTCCCATGTTTTGGGAAGGGAGACCTCCCTTGAGAGCCGGGAGACCTTTGTTTTTAACAACTGATCTTTCCAGGAGTTTAAGGCGGTACCTTTTTTTGAGCATGGAGATATCTGAATGGAACTTGATGCATAGGGGCACAATTGTGTGTTGTGTGCAAATGCCAGCTCAGTTTCCACCCCAATTTTCAAAGAGGAGAAGGAAGTGGAGAGTGCGTTGATCTGTGACTTCAAGACTAAAATACCAAAATGCAAACTGATTCAGGGCATTATAATTAGTTACCATGTCCTGCCTTTCCTCTGGTGAGCTCAGTATGACATACATGGCTGTCCTCTCCACTTTATCATCACAACAAGCCTATGAGGCAGGTCAGGCTGAGAGAAATTGTTTGACCTCAGGTCATCCAGTGAGTTTCTTGGATCAGTGTAGACTGAAACCTGGCTCTCCTAAGTCCCCATCTAATTCTCTAACCACAATAGCATTTTATAAGCCAAGCTCAAACTCTGCTCATGACTAACATCTCAGTCCCTACACTCTGTGTTTCATAGGTTGCTATGATCTTAACAACCCTGATGAAAATACAACTAGCAGCCAGAGCTTTTCCTCACCGTTTGTGTATGAGCTGTTGCCCTTGCTAGCTAAAAAGGCCAATGTCCCTGGGACTTGACTGTCCCTTATTCTCTGCCATTAGCTATGGCTTGGCAGCAAGTGCACCCTTGGCATGGTGAGCTGGAAGCTGACACTAGTGCTGTTTTGGAAATGGAGAGGCCTTGACATCACCACGGTGTGGATCCAAGCAATGATTCGAGATGTGATGGCTCATTCTGTTAAAATGTATCCGTATTCAACCACAGCAAAATGTCCATGTGGCCTTCTTTCTCTAGCTTTCCTCCTCAGTTCAGTGAGAACTGGGGTCCTAGATTCATCCTTTATCAGGGGCTTTGTCTCCCTTCGCAGACTTTTAGAATGAGGCCTTCTTTTTTGCAAGTGTCATTATCTGGGTTGCAGATTTTATCACTGATTCTGCTGCCCAGTGAGCCGGAGCTCAGAAAAATTTCCTTTTGGGACTTCCAGAATCTCCTCCACCATCATAGCCACTGAGTGGGGGATGTTGGACATGTTGGTTGGGAGCTGTGAATCCAGTCTAAAACAGGAACTTTCCCAAGTTAAACTGGAGGCGGGGAGATCTCTGGTTTGCTGTTTCAGATTAAGCAATATACATTATTTCAATGAATAATGTCTGCCTGGTTGGTTGATAACAGGATGAAACATCTTCCCTCTTATACCTTCTACCATGAAGGAAGAAACCTTATATTCTTGACCATAATACTAGGTCAATTACTGTGCAATATCTTGCACTAGACTTGTGGTGCCTGAGAATGTGTGTGTGTGTGTGTGTGTCTGTATCACATGTACACAGTCGTTATCCTAATGGATCATCCGAGCAGCTTGCTCGTAAAGGATCCCATTAAGTTCAGCTCTCCAGGGAGCCAATTTGAGCTCCAGGGATATCTTTGAGCAAGTGATTCTGATGACCCCTTTGGAGAGATTTTCTTACCTCTTTGCGGAGGAAGTTGGATAAATGATGTGCTAATCAGAAAGCATGCAGACATTCATAGTGTCTTTGATTAATTTGTTTTTAAGCAGCAACCCCAGTCGCTGTCAAGAAGGCTGCGGAGGCAGGGTCTCATAGCAGATAGCCAACAACAGATATACTGGCAGGACTGACATGGCAAATAGGCACAAGGAAAGGGAAGGGCATAAGGATGAGGGAGAGAGAAAATATTAGCAGGAAGCAGAACTAAGTAAAAATGGTATTTGTTTTCTTTAGACAAACTGCTTTCAAACTCTGCCCTTGCAGAACCCATCTTGCATCAGCATATTTGTATATGCATGGAACTCCTAAGCTTTGCAGAGGATTCCAGGGAGTATAATGGAGGGTGTGCATGTACTCCACAGGAGGAAGTGGTGAGGCTTGTGGCCTTAGTGCTGCTCCATGTTAACTGAGAGTGGGCCTGGAAATACCCTAGGCCTTTCTTGGTGGTGCAGGCTGCATACTGTAAGTAGATGAACCAGCTGGCTTCCAGGGACACTCTCTGCTCTCAGCGATCTCAAATTTCAGAGTTGCACTGCTTGCCCAGTTGCATTTACATGGGAAAAAAGGAGCCTGTGTACATGATGCACTTGGCAACATAAATGTGGTTCTTCTTTGTGGATCCATTGTGCATGTGGAGTGGTCCTCAGAAATCCTCATGGGAACCTCTCCTTCAGACTTCTCTTATAAGGCCCTATACCTGATCAGTCTATTTGTTCATCCAGCCCAGTATCACCTATTCTGACTGCTGGTAAACCACCAGGATCTCAGACAGAGTTTCCATCCCCTGCTAGCTGTGCCTGTCAGTTTTGAACTTGGGACCCGTTGTGTGCAGAATATGTCCTATTCCACGGAGCTGCAGCCCCTCGTCCTAATTGCCAGGACTGATTCAGAGTAATCTTGTATTCTTCCTCTAACAGTAGCCAGACCAGTATAGGATTCTGCAGATATACTCCAAAACATGAATGGTTTTCAAGCTCTGCATATCACCTTTAGATATGTAGCCCTCAACACAACTGTAGCTGTTCCTTGACATCCTTGTTCCTCGCCAACCCAAACTGCACTGATGATAGATGAATGATACCTGGCAGTTAAGGAATAACAGCCAGGGAGGTGGGGGTTGCGTAGAGAGAGACTTAAGATTGTTTAAATGGACTAATGTGTGGTTGTTGTAGGTGGCGGGTCCTGATTGCGTCAAGAGCGTGTAGTGCAAAGCCCATCTGGAGAGGCAGCTCAGGTTCAGGCAGTTTGAGTCAGTCTCCAGAACCAGCTGGGGGATCGGGTAGCAGTGTGGTGCGGTATCAGTGACACAGCCCAGGCTGAGTGTGTAGGCTCCACCGGATGCAACCCGCTTCTCTGCATTCTAGCTGAGGGACACATGATCCCTGCATAATCCCCCCCAAGCTTCTGTGCAGGGAAAGGAAAGGAGTAGAGACCTCTGCCCTTCAGAATTCCAGCTCTTCGTGCCTTCAACTCTAGGCGGGCAATATCTGAGTTCCCCTCCTCCCCCTTCTTCCCCACTCTCGTGATAACAGACAGAGGTTAAGCTACAGGTCTCCTAAGTTTTTCTGCAGATGGAGATCACCAAGAGCTCCTACCCGACTAAATTTCAACCCGTCCAACCAGTTTGCAGCAAAAACAAAACAAAAACCCTGCCTCCTGCCTGGGTTTTCTTGTGTCAGACCCAGTGTGTCCTCAGAGTGCACACACAGTATAATACTGTGCAGCAAGTTATCCTTTGCTTAAGTACTTTCCCCTCTGCCTCCTCCTTGGAAAGTGTCTTACTGTAGCATAACCCAAAAGGAAAATCAGAACTGAATATTGATTTCTTGGGCATTGATATGGTGGTTGGGATGTTCTGGGAGTTGTGGTCCAAAAAGTTAATATTCTCTATATCTGGCTGTGGTAGTGCCATGTTAGACTGTCTCAGCGAAACTGACGAAGAGCCTTGTGGCATTTTAAAGACTAGCAGATTTATTGTAGCATAAGTACATGCTAGTCCACGAAAGTTTAGGCTACAATAAATATGTTAGTCTTTAAGTTGCCACAATACAGTATGAGACGATTAAACCAGTTTAAGCCTACGGTGCAGTTATTTAAAGATACAGGGAGCCAGCAGATCCTCTTGGGAACAGTTGTAACCTTTTCATCCTTCTTACTTATGAGTAGCTTCAGACACCCAGTGAATAAATGAATACAGGCAGTGTCAAACCCATTGCAAGCAAAGCTTGGACAAGCTAGGCAGTCACAGAGCACAGCCAGAAGAAGAGAATAGTGAAACACTTTTGAGTTTTCTATACCTAGAAAACCCTGAAAAGGGTTGACTTAACGGCTCTGTAACATTTTTGTTGTTATTATTATCTCATTAAAATAGCTAAATGGACAGGTTAATTGCCTTGCCTTTGAATGCCTTGAGCATATGCAGATCATGATTGCACAAAGCCATGATCCTGACAAGTAAAGGATTATTTATTTGTGTTTTTGGCTGCGACTACACTTTTTGTTGTTTAGTCGTTAAGTCGTGTCCGACTCTTCGTGACCCCATGGGCCAGAGCACGCCAGGCCCTCCTGTCTTCCACTGCCTCCCGGAGTTGGGTCAAACCCATGTTGGTAGCTTCGATGACACTGTCCATCCATCTCGTCCTCTGTCGTCCCCTTCTCCTCTTGCCTTCACACTTTCCCAACATCAGGGTCTTTTCCAGGGAGTCTTCTCTTCTCATGAGATGGCCAAAGTATTGGAGCCTCAGCTTCAGGATCTGTCCTTCCAGTGAACACTCAGGGTTGATTTCCTTCAAAATGGATAGGTTTGTTCTCCTTGCAGTCCAGGGGACTCTCAAGAGTCTCCTCCAGCACCACAATTCAAAAGCATCAATTCTTTGGCGGCCAGCCTTCTTTATGGTCCAGCTCTCACTTCCATATATCGCTACTGGAAAAACCATAGCTTTGACTATGCGGACCTCTGTCGGCAAGGTGATGTCTCTGCTTTTTAAGATGCTGTCTAGGTTTCTCATCGCTTTCCTCCCAAGAAGCAGACGTCTTTTAATTTCGTGGCTGCTGTCCCCATCTGCAGTGATCATGGAGCCCAAGAAAGTAAAATCTGTCACTGCCTCCATATCTTCCCCTTCTATTTGCCAGGAGGTGATGGGACCAGTGGCCATGATCTTAGTTTTTTTGATGTTGAGCTTCAGACCATTTTTGGCGCTCTCCTCTTTCACCCTCATTAAGAGGTTCTTTAATTCCTCCTCACTTTCTGCCATCCGAGTGGTATCATCTGCATATCTGAGCTTGTTGATATTTCTTCCGGCAATCTTAATTCCAGTTTGGGATTCCTCCAGTCCTGCCTTTCGCATGATGTATTCTGCATATAAGTTAAATAAGCAGGGAGACAATATACAGCCTTGTCGTACTCCTTTCCCAATTTTGAACCAATCAGTTGTTCCATATCCAGTTCTAACTGTTGCTTCCTGTCCCACATATAGATTTCTCAGGAGGTAGATAAGGTGGTCAGGCACTCCCATTTCTTTAAGAACTTGCCATAGTTTGCTGTGGTCCACACAGTCAAAGGCTTTTGCGTAGTCAATGAAGCAGAAGTAGATGTTTTTCTGGAACTCTCTGGCTTTCTGGAACTCTCTTGCTTCTCTCTGGCTTTCTCCATAAGCGACTACACTGGGAAGTCAAATTACTCTGATTTGGCTTTGCTATGATTCGATTCATAGCCTGTATTACAGCTTAATTCACAGTCGGTGATCACACAACGATTGTAGATTGATTTGGGAGTTCAGTGTTCATACCAGATGCGATGCAGTTCCCATTTCAGCCCACAGCCCCCCTTCTTTCCTTCCTTCCCCTGGTCCCACCTCAGCTGATCCTTTTATGGTTTGCGGTCAAGTCGCTTGGTTTTGAAAGGGTTGTACAGTGTTCCAGATAAGGTGGCAGCATTCCAAAGTTCTTCTTAACAAGATCATCTTTTATTTCACCTGGGTTGTTTCTGTTCTATTTGTACGTTGTTGTTTTTTCACATCCTGAAGTGATGTAGCATTAGACTAGTATATTAACATTAGTGATAAAGTGATGTAGCGCTAATCTCATATATGTAATTTTTTTAAAAAATGAAAGGACAATTCGGTGGGAACATGGGAGCAGGTGTTCCTGCGGCCCTGAACATCATGCCCTGACTATCTGTATCACCAAAACACCACCCACAGACACACTCCTCCTTTACAAGAATTAAACAACTGATCACATGGGGATCGTTTGAATCATTGTGGCTTGAAAAAAGTAGAAGCCCCCAGCAGCAGAGGAAAAAAGTCATGTTGGGAGCAAAAAGGGCCAGACCAATTTGAGTCATCCTTTGCATCATGTGATCAGTAAAAAATAATTCCATTTCATCCATTTTATAAGTGGAGCAAATCCCATGGTATTTGTGTAGTCACAGCCTCAGTTATGTTTATATACTGCCTTATTGTGGATGAGTCAGGGCTCCCCTTTTTCCAACAAGATAGATCAGTCCTTGAGAGTGAGTGGGTTACCAGTAAGATTCATGGATCAGTGCAGATTAGAATCTGGGTCTCCCAAGTCCCAGCCAAGAATCTAACCACTGCATACGCTGCCTCTCAAATGTATTATCATCCTTGTGACTGTAAAAGCCCCTCTGTGCAGGAAAAGACTCTCATGCATGTTTTCTTGCTATGGGGTGCAATACCAGATGTTTGAAGTCAACATCTGGTATTGCACCCTATAGCATAGGGGTCTTATCTAGACCCTTTCTCCCTAATCTTAGCTTTTTTCTTGCACAAACTATTTCCACAATGACTATTCTAAAATAATGGTTTTTACCTGATATGGTACAGTCCATTCTACTGCCTCCTTTTTCTGTGCAAAAAAGTTACACCAAATCCATTTTTTGCATCCTTCAAGGCTGGGATGCTTGACCATTGCCTCATGTGCAGCATCTCATGGAGTGCAGCCCATATCAACAGGTTATGTTTCCCTGTAAGGGTGCACAATCCTCACAATGTTTAACTCTGGATATTAGGAATCCAGGTTGGAAGTTTGAAATAAGGCGGCAACACACTGCTAGAGTGTGAGAGTTTTCATGTCCTAGCACTTTTCTGGCCAAATATTATTCTAAGGCCCTTTTCTGGCCAAAGATTATTCCAAGGCCCTTTCACACAACCTCAGTGGCAGTAGCAAGTGTATGGGGCTGACTGGATCCATATGGAGTCTAGTTTATAGTGAAGCACATAGAGTTGAAGATAAGAATTTGTGATCACTTGTGAATGCATGCTTAGTTCACAATTCAAGCCACAATTATAGGTCTCTTCTCAAACTGTCCTCATTATAGTGTGGCAATGCCAGTAATTTGATTTTCATAGAGGAGAAATTAATGTGCCTAATAGCCATGTTATCTAAGTAGAACTTTCATGTTTCAGAAACAGTCTGTCTTAGAGAACCAGGTGTTGAGAGGCCAGACAATAAAGGGGAACTGTACGGTTTTATTTATCCATTACATTTATATCCTGCCGTTCCTTTTGTGAAATCAAGCTGACACATCTGGCTTTCCTCTTCCCTACTGTGTCCGCACAACAACCTTGTGAAGTAGGTAAAGCAGAAGGTGTCAGAGATTAGGACCTGTCATCATCTCAAACCTGGAAACAGCTTGCATAAAGGACCTGGTGTGAAATAGGATGCTTGAGTAGAAGACACCCTTGCTCAAATCCAGCAAAACCTTATTGTGTTCTTTATGTCGATGGGCTTTTCCCTGCCTGCTGGACACTGCATGGATCCACTCCACTCCGAGGATTCTTAGCAACTTGCCATTCTGATCATGTGAGCTGTCCCTTAGAAGGAAAAGCTGAGAGTCATTGGGGGGGGGGGGGGTATGAGAAAGCCTATGAAGCAGTTCAGAATGCTGCCCCTTTGTCATCACATGTGCACCCCATGTCTTCTTGCCTAGATCTTGCCTTCCTCCTTGGTGGTTGCTTGTATCTCCAGTCTGATTATCAAAAGGAATTAAAATTTGGCTAATGTTTTCCTGCCCTGGCTTGCTGACAGATTCCAGCTTTGGAGAATTGTTTATACTTTCTGTAATTTATAACACAGCTCCGTTTATATACCCAGATTATATTTCTTCTACTGATTGGCATGCCTCTGGTGCCCTCTTTAGGACACAGGATAATATTGCACAACTGAAGAAGTCAGAAATTACAAATAGATTTACAGGAGCAAAGTCCTCATGTGTGAATAAGCATGGAAATGTATTGCACTTAGCATGCAAGGGCTAGCATAAAACTGCTGCTTCAAAAGCAAGAAGTGGACATTAGAAATAGCCGATGAGTAGAAGAGAAAAATCCTTATGTAATGCAACCATCTGAGTGTTATAGCAGGAGTTTATCTCACCTCTGAGAGTATATAAATTAGTTTGCTTTGTTTGGTACCTGGTTTTCCGTGATTAAGCAAACCTGAAAAGGCTGCCTCGGTCCCTTCTCTGCAACATTGACATGCTTTCAGCTCTAACTGCAGGCCATTTCCAAGGTCTGTTTCTGGGGTAGGCATCTTTCTCTCCTCCCTCCCTACCCATCTCTTTCCGGATTTGAGTGTCTGTCTACATCTAAAAACAATCTATTCCCAAGCAGAAGAGCAGAATAATACTGCTTAGGTGCACTGTGTGTGGAATTAGGTTGTCCACTACACTGGTACTATGATGGCTCACACCGAGCCCCATGGTGCAGTGGTTAAACTGCACAAGCCACGGCTCACAACCTGAATTTGATCCCAACAGATTCAGGTAGCCAGCTCAAAGTTGACTTAGCCTTCCATCCTTCCAAGGTTGGCAAATGAATACCCAGCTCACTGGGGGGCAAGTTGTTGTTTGCATAATTATATTGCAAACTGCCCAGAAAGTACTCTAGCACTAGGGGGTGGTATATAAGTCAGAACAACAAGGCTGCTGATCGTGTAGGGGCAAATTAGGGCATGAAAGGACTCATCGTGATAATATACACACACACACACATAGGAGTCCAATACAGCTGGATTAGCCCATATCAAAAATTAAGGAATGGGTTTTTGTAAAGTTAATGACTCTTAGTTGCCCATTCAAGATCAAACCACCCTCAAATACTTTACATTCCAATAGGGATGGCTTACAGCCATATTTCTCTCCCGGCTGCAGAGAGGATTCTATGTACTTAGTTTAGAAGGAACAGGGAAGCATGGGGGGAGAGGGGAATAAATGATGTCAGAGTCCCTGCTGCTCAGAAACTGGAGCTTTGATTGTTTGAGCCGTGGCTTCACTACACTGCTGATTGATACTAGCTGTCTCCTGTATTAAGACAGGAGCAGTTAAATGTTTCAGGATGCCCTTGTGCCATCTGCAGCCAGCAGAACAGTGCCCATGCTACCTGAAGATGATGAAAGTGGTGGTCTAAAAATTTAGAGGAGTGGTTCCCAATCTTTCTCAAGTTGCAACCCTCTTTTATAATAGCCAAGTAATTTGCAACACACACGCCTGCCACGTTTGCATACAAAGGCATTTTTAACAGGGTAAAGCTAGCCCTTCTCAGAAAGTAGAGGCCTTTTTCTCCTCCCAAAGGGCCTGTTTCTCATACATACACATCCATGTTAACTTTATATCCCACTCTGAAAGGTCAAGGAAGAAATTATTGAACAAGGGCTACAACATTTATAAAGTAACTCGTGACACACACCCCCAGAAAAAGATTTATGACCCCCTTGGGGGTCACACAACCCAGATTGGGAAACACTGATTTAGAGGCCAAACAGCAGAGAGGTGTGTGTGTGGGGTAATAAAGTAAAATAAACTCAGGTAAAATACTTGAAAATACAAGCACACACAACCTGAAACTAAGTACACCTGCTGCCCCAGGTAGCAGCTCTGAAAAATCTGATGACAGCAATTTAGATTGTAATGCTTGCAAGAGCTTTCCAGCACCCTTTACCTAAAAGTATGCAACATTTCCTTTGCTTTTCTGCTTGGCTAGGGAAGCATCGGAGGCCAGGAGGGGAAAGAGGAGGCAAAACGTCTCTTGTTAACATTTGGGATTATCCAACCGTGAGCCTACCCTGCTGAAATCCATAAACCACCAAGGTTGCCGGCAGTGTGGAAATCTTTCAGCAAGCGGGGCTTTCTTCCCAGCAGCGTGCATCGAGTACTACAGACTGTTGAAATAGGACTGATAGGATCCGTATTGGCGACATTAGGTTTGGATTATGAAAGGGAGGAGGCAGTGGGGCAGGTATTTGCTTTGGCCCTTTCATCCTTTCTGGCAGGGGAAAAAAGGACCTGTGTGACACTGGTCTCCAAAGAGAGATCAGCTTACTTTACAGTATCACTCTCCGGAGCGAGTCTGTCAGCCCTAGAGATCAAAGCACTGAAGGGACCCATCCCAAGGTTCTTCTGTTGCTGGATAGAATGGGGTTGGGGAGGCGGGGTTGAGGAGGTGACCCGTGCAGCAAGCAGAGGACGTTCATACAACTGGAAGAAGCATTTGGAGAGCAACTGGGGTTGTGGGAACCGGGAGCCACAAGAGACCAGAATCCCAACACAGAGACTTTTTAGCCCCTGAGAAGGGAATACGAAGTTGCCTATTTGGACGCATGCCACAATCAGATTTACTCCTTTAAAATTAAGAGTACTATCCTTTTTCCCCTCCTGGCTCTGTTCTTGCGCCTTTTAAAAGCACCCATTCTGCATAATGACGTAGCCGGGGAGGTTTTTCTCACTTTATCTCTGTGCCAAGAAAAGTGCTGATCTGTCAAATATCTGTGCCTCAAGCAGCTGCTGTTCAAAGGCACAGGAGTGGGGCAGTATTGTTGTGTTTTTAATGCCAATATTAACTCCATAGCAGTCACATAGCACGATTAAGGAGCTCTCTTACTGGTCTCTTATGTACAACAGAGCATTTATTTGGCAAGGAGTGAAATATTGTGTGCTTTTGATTTCATTTATCTTAGAGGCATGGAGCTGGTTAGCATTCAGATTCTCCTTTGACAATAAAAGTGCTTCCAAAGTCATTTAACACGGAAGCCTTGCTCTTTAAGATGACCTACTCCCATTTCTATTCCTCTGGTCTTCAAGGCTGTTATACAAAACACTTCCCACCGCCATGAGTGGGTGTTGATTTTATACCCCTCTTCCTATGCATACTGAAGAAATGCTGTATCACGTGAGCGTAAGGGTAGAATTACAGGAGATTGCTCATCCCCAACCAGGTGCCCTCTAGATGAACATGACTACAAATCCCACCAATCTCCAGCCAGTGAAACTAACATTTCTCTGACCAGGTGACCTTAGCTCTGGAGGAATAGGACACAGCATAAACTGCCTATGTCATTCTCAGTCCCTGTGATCTACTCATTTTTTCCTTCTTCCTCTGTCTAGTGGCACTCCAGGTTAAACTCACAGCATTTAGGAAAAGGGCCGGTGTGTGCTCATGCATGTGCATTTGTGTACACACTACTGCCTTATTTAAAAGCCTTCTGTACTGCTTTTCAACAAAAATTCCCAGGGTATTACAAAACAAGTAAAACACAAATGCGATGGCCAGAATCTATCGGTCTACTTCCACTGCATCTGTGACTGACTGTTCCCCCTGCAACCACTGTGACTGCTCTAAAAATCTTGATTTGGAGCTCTGGGAAACCCTCTGGAAGAGGTCTTTTGGGTGCCACAGAAGGCTGCAGACGAGAGGGAGGGGAAGCCCCCATTTCCAGTGGTGTTGGATACAAAAACATGGCCCTATGGTCTTGGCCAAAGTTTTTAATATTCCTTTATTCATTTGCCCTAGAAAATAATTTTGTAAAAATGTCTGTGGCACTGGACAGAGAATAGAAGGGAATTCCACAAAGGGGTATCTCATTGATAAGGGGGTAACCATGTTCTGTCACCACCTAGGTTACCTCAGATAGTGGGGATTTGTGGAGAAGATCCCCTCCAGACATGGAGGCTGTACAGGCTGCAGAGCAAAGCAGCAGAGTGCTGTTATACTATGGCTGTTCAAGAGACCAGCTGCCTGTGCCTCTCCCTGACTGGCACCCTTCCAAAAGATTGTCTGAACTGTGTCTACACCAGCTGGTTGGGATGAGAACGGTAGCTTCACAAACTAGTTCCTGGGCTCACTTTTTTCTTCTTCTTTCCTTTCAACTTGTTTGTCTTGTGTGTCAAATCTTTTGGATTGTAAGTCCGAGCGTAGGTTTTCCCACTGCTGGCATTTGAGAGGTGGCACTCTTTTTAACTAAAGAGCTAAATGAAAATATTTTCAGTAAGAGAAGAATAAATAAATGGTCAGATTTGCATGCAAGCTGGCATTCTTTCATGCAGTACTTATGGCTTTAAAGATAAGCATCAATACTTTGAATTGTGGTTACAAATAGACTGGGAGCTATGGAAGTTACTTCAATATTAGAGATTTTTTTTAAAATCCTCTAACTGGTCCCTGCAGTATTTTGAAGAAACTGACATTTTTGTACGATCTTCAAATGCACTTCCATGGCAAAGCTTGGAAATAACACACTAGCATTAACGCTTTAATGCTGCAATCCCAATTTTGTATTAAACAAGAAGACAAGCATAATGTGTCTAATCTTCCCAAAACAATGTTTTAAATGTAGCATTAAAAGCAACATTTTAATTACTTTCCAAACATTATCTTTCAGAACTTAGATGGATGACTTTGCTTGTCTTCCCTTTAAGACAAGCTTGGGGAAAATCCTTTAAGACAGAAGGAGTGACTTTAACTCCCTTCATCTTCTTTGTTCATGTTGGAAACAATCCAATGGTGTTTCCGGAATGGAAGGATCAGCCTCACATAGTTTCCAAGCTCTGCCCCATGTACCATGCATTACAGCAGTCAATCCTACATGCTACCATAGTATATATAAATATGGATAAGCTATTCCCATCCAGGAAAGTCCACATTTTTATTCTTCTTTAATTTGTATCTCCTTTTGATGTTTCCCCACATCCACAGTCATCTTTTTCAGCTGCCCTGGTATCATTATAAGGCTCTCTGGTGGAAATGAACATTGCAGGATCCCATAATCCCTGTGGTTTAGAACTTTATTCAAATGTAGCACCAAAAATAGCCCACTTTTGCTCTAAGGGCTGCATTAAAGGTCACAAGCTGGCTAAGTATAGGCTGTCACCAAGTCGTTCCTATATATAAACAACTGTTGAGCTCTGAAAATGACCATCTGTTAATAGGCTCATATTGGCTCAGATCAGAGCATTTGAATGCACAAGAGGCAGGGTGGATTTTTGCTAGAGAAGTCACTGCCACAAGAAGGGTGGGAAAGCTGCCATCATAAATGACTTTTGGAAAGGACCAGGTAGATGTATCTGGAAGAAAAATGGCTGCCACTAGACAGACCCACAAAATGTAGAAGAGTCGCATTCCTTTTCAATGACAGTTTACCTTTGGTGATGATAAATATCAGGGAACCAAGCTTGGGGAAAATCCTTTTTGAGGTTTTCCCTCAAATCCCCAGCCAGGATGGCATAGAAATGCCAAGATTTCCTTCCCTCCAGTGAACACTTGATTTCCTTTTCTTTTCATTTCTCTTTTCCTTTTCCCTTCTCCATCTTGAATTATTTGTCTATTGATGTTATATTTTATATATTTTTTAATATTTTTTATATTTTGTTATGTATGTTATGCGTGTTGGAAGCCGCCTAGAGTGGTCGTCTGACCAGATAGGCGGGGTAAAAATACAATAAATAAATAAATAAATAAAGATAGCAGCATTGTGCCTGCTCATGAACTCACGGGGGCATCTGGCTGGCTTACCACACTCAGGATATGTCTGTGTGAAGACAGTGCTGATAAGGCCAACCATTTCCCTCCCTCTAACAGCAGGCTCAGCAGATGAGCGCCAATAGGATTGTAGCTAAAATCTTGAGAAACAAAAAATTAAGATCAGTATGCTTGGAGGGGAACAGAAGCCGAGTTTGCAGGAATGCCTGCCCACCTGCACATACACAGAGAATACCTTTTAGAAAATAAAAGTGAATACCAAAATCCATCCTCACCCTCCCAATTACAATCTTTTGGAGCTGAGCATGCTCAGTAAGTACATAACAGAATATAAAGTAAGGATTGGGGAAATAAAAAAAAGATCTAAGTGGGAGAAAGAATGAATGGTATATCTTAGGAGCGAAATGACTGGCATCCTCAGCACTCTCTTCACCACAGGAAAATGCACTGCAACATTTTGTTGTAGGTTCCACTTGCGTATGTCAGGAACCAGATTTGAATGACAGCTGCAGACGGGTAAATTCATATAGTTTCAGATTCTCACTTTGACATCCCATGTCCCTTTTGAGATGCTAGTGGGGTTCAGATACATTTGACTACTTGATTTCCAGCTGGTTGATAACATGTCTGTGCCTGCCAAGGATGCTACAAAAACCAATGCTTGACTGCCATCAGCTGGTCTGAGGCTCAGGGATAGATTTCAGCATAAGTCTTTTGCCTGGGAATAAACAAGTCTTTACTCTTGAACAAGTTTTGGCTGTCCAGCTACGTTGTGGAAAGCTATCAGGAACCGGATAGTGGAGGGACTCTTTTTCCTCATGTCTGTTTTGCTCTTGCCAGTCTCTCTTTAATTAGGGATTCATTTTTCCAAGAAATAATTACTTGGTTATTTGTTGAATTGCCAACCTACTCTTCCTCATCATCTGTGAGTCAATCTTTATTGCCTGTGACCATGGGCCGTTACAACGTACTAGATGGAATGTAACAAAAAGGTGATAAAGTAAAATACGTGGTATTTTTTTAGTCTCTTTAGAACTATTAACATGCTGCAGAGGGATTGACAGTTCCTTAAAATTAAAGATTAAGATACTTTAAAGTCACCAGTACATAAATTATCTGACAGTCACAGCAAATAATACATAGGTCATTTATGGTTTATTGTCTCCCGGTAATTCTGTCCTTCTATCCTGTGGGTATTTGTCTGAGTTACACAGGAGAACACATGCTGGAACCTTTCTCCTTGGACCCACAAAAAGGACAGAGCAATAAATAGTATATAGGATTTTCAAACTAACTGCAGCCAAATACGCCTTTTCCTAAGATGTCTTAAAATAAAATGTGACAATGCTCAGAATGTGAGTTTGGCCTGTTCCACAAATAGAGCTGGTGAACTGCCTGGCTATTCTGGCTGTTGTTACAGCAAAAATGAAAACAACGAGGTATATACCACGGATCAAGCGAATGAAGGAAAATGGTGATAAGTCCAAAAACATCCTGACAATTCTCTGTCTTTTTCTCCTCCCATCCAGAAAGGGAATCCCGAGAACATGAAGAGCCAGTCACATCGGAGATGGCAGAGGAGACCTTCCAACCCAAAATATACAGAAGCAAGGGACATGGACGCATCTCTGAACTAAAGGCAGATGCCTTGAAGAAAGAGCGCAGAAAGAAGCTGACTGTGTCTAAGTTATTGAGTGGGGCAGAAAACACTGCACACCCTCGGGTTGCTGCCCCTGAACTGAGACCAGAGTTTGAACTGGTAAATGCAGACCTTCCCAAAACTCCATATCAGTGATTCTTGTTTATGCTGTTGCTTCTCTATCTCCTGTCTTTTCTTCCCTAGTTTTTATACTTTCTGTATAGTTCCATTATGACTCTCTTTCAGAAGGCAAATAATTACGGAGAGGGAGGGTGCAACAAGATGGCCTAATTGTCCAGGCTGACCTTCTTTTCTTTAAAGGGAAAGAAAAACAAAGGGGGGGGGAATCACCCCCTTGTCTCATCCGTGATTTGTTTAAGCCACTTAAAAATCTTGAGAAACTGAAAACCTACTTACTTCTCATCTGCAGAGGGGAATGGAAAGGAAGTTTTCCATTTCATTTTAATTGTTACTAACTAACAAAATGTAGTAGCAATGCATTGAGAAGCATTGCTGGTGTGTTAGCAACAATTTAAAAGAAATGGAAAACTTCCTCTCTCTGTCTCTTTTCAGAGGAGCAAGAAGGAAGCTTTCCATTTCTCAAGATTATTAAACGGCTTAAGCAGGGGACAGCTTAAGCCATCTGTGTTGGTTCCATCCCAACGATCACATATATGGGAGTTGAACCAAAACAAAGCATTCCTACTCACACCAAAAAAAAGTAGCCACTGACAGGGACCCAGAAAGATGTGGGTAAACATCAATCAGCAATGGGCTGGTTAATGATGGCATGTATGTTGTGTAGTTGCTGGGAAAAGGAGTGAACCAACCCATACCGAACTCAACCCAAACTGTGGGACAAAAGCCTGTCTGATTACACCCGGAGTTTGTAATGAGGTTCAGAACTGGTAATGATATTTTTCCAGTTGTTACTTTAGGCCATGTGATGATCTCTTTGTATTCAGCTGTTTGCCACAGGGACCAACCACTTCCTGGACCATTGGAAAGAAGCTCTCAGTGAGACCTCCTTTCAAGAGATTAGAAAAGATATGCTACTGATAACAGCTTTCCAGATTCCCCAGCCAGAGTAGCTAGTCCAGACTCCTATTTGTATACAAATTAAAACAAAGCAGACTCATTCATTTTGTTTTCTCCTTGTTTTTAAAATGAATGCATATGGATAAAAATGAGCCATCCCTAATGTCACTGTACCCTACACAGTGGCACACTTAAAATTCTACTCTGTTTGACCCTCTCTTGAGCACTCAGCTCTTCATCCACCTCATTGTCAAGACAGGGTCAAATTAGCTGCTGTATTTGGCATACGTTTAGACGTGGTGGCGCTGCGGGTTAAACCGCTGAAGCCTCTGTGCTGCAAGGTCAGAAGACCTGCAGTCGTAAGATCGAATCCACGCGATGGAGTGAGCCCCCATCGCTTGTCCCAGCTCCCGCCAACCTAGCGGTTCGAAAGCATGCAAAATGCAAAAATGCGAGTAGGTAAATAGGTACCACCTCGGTGGGAAGGTAAACGGCGTTCCGTGTCTAGTCACGCTGGCCACGTGACCACGGAGGATTGTCTGCGGACAAACGCTAGCTCTATGGGTTGGAAACGGAGATGAGCACCGCCGCCTAGAGTCGGACAGGACTGGACAAATTGTCAAGGGGGAACCTTTACCTTTTACCTTTAGAAGAAGGGCTCCCTCAAGTGGTGAGAGATGTCTTTGTCATTACATGTGATTTTCTTTGCCTGTGTATTTTGCATTCAGCACTCTTTACTACGTGATTGGCCAGTGATGGATAAATTTGGCCTTCATTTGTAAGCCTGATCATTGGGATGTGGAATGGAAATCCTGTTCTCAGAGGGGAAATGAGTTATTCAGAGGGAATATGCTTTCCCCTTACTGTCTACTCTCAACACTTAACTGCTCTCTTTCTCTCTCTTCTACTCTCTGTTTTTAGGGCCCTTGTCGGAGACAGATGGAAGCATCACTGCAGGAGCTCAAATCAAGCCAGCGAATGATCCCCCGTGCTGTCCACCTTCCCAACTGTGACAGGAAAGGATTCTACAAGAGGAAACAGGTAAAGGTCCTATGGGAATCAAGATGATATGCTTTGCAAACTAGGGGCAGGGGTGGGGAAGTCATCCCTTTTATAATCTTCTGGACTGTGGTGTGTGTGTGTGTGTGTGTAATCAGCTGCTTATATATGTAGATTAAGCAACTGCCAAGGTATAGGAGAAGCGTAGACCAGTTTCTGCATCCTTCTGCCCACTGGGTAAAAAAATCAAGCATACCAGAAACCAAGCCCTGCTTAATTTTGTTTTTAGTTTCATCCTTATCCACCAGGCTGGCTTCTTCTTCTTCTTTTAAGTATCTTCAATTAGTTGTGGTTTCTGATCCCACCGTGTTGAGGATTATCAACAGAGTTCTGTAGGGCTGTGACTGAGATTATAGTTATAGTTAGGGTTAGAATTTAATGTAAATGGCTTGTAGTTCTTCAAACCATTCAGAATCCCAGTGTCTCCCTTCCTGAGTGGGGCCAGCTTGCTCACAACCAGAGTACTTCAGCATCATGGTCTACCAAAATGAACCTCTGTTGTCCCAATAGATTACATGGGCTGGGACAAAAAATAGTAGTACCCCAGTGACAAAATGCCATAGATTTGTTTGGACAGTTTTTGTCTCGCTGTTTTGTGGATGAGGAAAAGGAAAGGAAAGCAAATTGTACATCACCAGTGGCTGAAAGTTAAGAACAGTTTATAACTGTTCAGACGACAATGTCATAAACCACTTACAATGTAGGTCTACCTCTGTGTGGATTCTGGAAGAAAATGTGATTTGTGGGTTACTAAAATGTTCCATCCCAGTAGTGTGGTTTAATCAATGCTCTGTCATTAAGGGCAATGGAAAGTTAAAACCTTCTGAGTCTTCTTGGGAGAGACGTCAGTGCACCTCCACCTTATCATTAGTCTTCTTTGTTCCCCTCTCTAGTGTAAGCCATCTCGAGGCCGAAAACGTGGATTGTGTTGGTGCGTGGACAAGTATGGACTGAAGCTGCCAGGAACAGATTATGTAGCTGGAGACCTCCAGTGTCACAACTTTGACAGTGGCAACACTGAGTGAAACCCCCACTTGCCTCTCTCTTTCTCCCTGCCAGAGTCCTTCCCACCCCACCACCCACCCCACACCTCACGATGCCCCAAGAGACCGATTCCTTTCATCTCATTTAAGAAACTGAGGACCTCGGAATCTACTGCGTGTCATCAACTTCTCTCAATGGCAGTGTCAGGGACTCAAGGAGAAAAGGCAACACCTTAAGCCAAAAAGAAAAGAAAAAAGACAGAAATTAACGACGGCAATGATAATGGTGATGACGACGACGACAATGATAAGCCAGCCACTTCCCTGGGGAATATGGTCCTAAACAAATCCTACAACTTGCCTTTCTTGCATGTAACTCCACACAACCACCGAGACAACACTGGTGTGAGAAGCCCTCAGAAGCACTTGAATTATTATCGAGTTTTTGTCTTTTTCTTCTAAATATGAGTTTTGACCCTTTCAGAACTGAAAAATACTTAGTTTGATTAGTGAAATCCTAGTAGAAACAGGTCCCTGATTTACCTTTATATGTTTGGTCACATTTCTTTCCTACCAGTTTCATTTTTACCTACCCAACCCTGTCCCCTAAGACTAAAGTTCATTGACTCTCCTGCATGCGTTCTTATATGTTCCCTGTGGGAGTATTTCCCTAGGCCGTTAATGAAAAGTCTGACCTGATTACTTAAGGTGGCACTATACATCCCTTTTCTGTGCAAACATGTACACATGGACACTTTATTGAACATGGCCCTTTCTTTACACACAGACCCTTTTGACTTTAATCATGTGTGATGCCCCACAAACATGTTTGCAGTTACTCCTGTAAGTCAGAGGTGTTCAGGAGTATGTTACCTGCAGGATTAGGACAGGTGATATTGAATAAAATATAAAAATAGTTTGAAGCAATACCATGCCATATATCCTGTACATTCTTCAAGGCATAACATTTTCCTTGCATACATAAACAGACCTGTGGATTTCCGCACCCCACAGGCTAGTAGAATCGCCCCACTGCCTTTTTTATTGTAAGGAGGGGGGGCAAAAAATGCTTGTGTTTAATTGAAATATCCCAAACGCTGTTCTGCACAAGGACAACTGGAAGAGATTAATATAAGATTTATAAAAATCAATCATATTAGAAGTATAAATTTAGTCCACAGTTAGAGAAATATTTTACCACCTTTTGATATCTCTGACATAAAATTTGAGGATCTCTGTAGACAGAGGACTCAACTCTTCCAAAGTATACTTGAGTTACTGGCTGTGAATAGGTTGTCATTTTTTTTTCCTGACAAAGTCTCTTAATCTCTAAACAGCAGCTTGGTAAACCGAAATTCAGTAGGTGTGATTTTTATCTCCATCACTGCATTCTTCTGTTGGGGAAAGCTGCACCGATTGAATTTTTGTGAAATACCCAGTGTCTGTGTGAGGAACGAAAAAGTACTAATTCAACATAGCATGCATCAGGGCCTGCAGAAAACCATTGATTTGACAGCCTTCACATTCAGGCTTGGGCAGACCACTAAAGCCATTTTTTAAAAAGAAAGATTATTATTGTTGTTTTTACTGTTGTTGCTGATTTTTTTTTTTTAAAAAAAAACCCTCCTTGGTGTGTTTCCATGGACACTGCCATGACAAGGGTCTTTCCTATGCCCGTAACAATGAATGAGAGTGCAAGCAGATGCCAAGAACAAAAGAAAGAAAGAATCGTCCCTCCTTAGCATTGGAGGAATCGCTGAAGTATAGTAGCCATTAAGAGCCATTGGGCCTCTGCTGTAGGTCTGAGGGTGGAAAAGAAAGGGAACCCTCAGTGGCCATTACCTGCTAGGGATGGACTCCAAAGGACTAGAGGACTCTGGTGTGGCTGGCTGCAAGCACTTCCAGACAACGTGCTGATCAGAAGCATGGAGAGAGAAGGAAGCTGTTTCCTGTGGGTAGGTGCGGAAAGCCTGCGCTGCCCACCGAGTGTCAGAAAAACGTGCCATTGACAGGAGAACCGGAAGGACACACACAACACACATTCCCCCAGAACAGATGAAAGGGAAATGAGGAATCTTCCCAGCAGAACAGCTGCTGCATGTGAGCACCTGGGGCAGGTTTTATTCCTGCCCCCCTTCACCACCACCAGCCTCATGGTTCAAGTAGACTTGGGGACAAAGGTTTTGAAGGCCAAGAGTCAATCTGGTTTACCCAGGGATCTGAGGGGGGGGGGGGGGAACCAAGAAAGGTAGCTGGAGCAGAGGCAACATCTGGCCTCATTTTATGGAGGGGGAAGAAGACTTCTCCCAGCCTGGATGTGCTAAATCTCATTCTTTTGTGCAGAGACTGGGAACGATGTGGAAACGTTTAAAAAGTCATCCTATGGGGAAAAAACTTTCAAAGAATCCCTGCCACAAACATCAACAGTGCAAACAAAATCTACTCCATCCTTTGATCCATCGCTTGGTATTTGTTCCGGATACATACTTCTTGGCATACAGATTTCCAGAGACGTGTGGATCACCTCCAGAGAGATTTCATCGTTCCCTTCCCCTGGGTATTTGGCAGCAGCAATGAGACTTGTCTTGTGCCTTTTCTCCTTAAGGTTTGGGGCTGAATTTTCCAAAGGCACCTGTGTTGCAAAAGGCAGACCTGTGCTTTGACTGGGGTGTTGGCTAATAAGAACAGCTGGACCTGGTCTTGTTTTGGGGGACACCCATCCAACCCTGCTGTATGTAGGGTGTGGGAAGGTGAAAATGCCCCTTTCTTTGCTACTTGCATTTGGGTTGGTTGTTGACTCGATTGTTTGGCAACACCTTTCTCCTTAAATTCCAGAGTGCTCCACTTCCTATAGCAGAACAATCAGGATAGTCAGTTACCCTGTCCAGATAATTCCTTGCCTGTTCCCCAGTGACCAGGATGGTATAGACCACTTCTGACGTTTGAGGACAGGACATGCTACACAATACATTGCATGAATGGACATCTGCATTACTGGTATATGAATAAGGAACGTGTGCATTCATGACATTGATGGAGGGGAGGGGGACCATTCTCCTTGCTTTGTTATAGGTAACCTGAGTATCACTTTTTTACACTAGAACTTCCAGAAACTATTGGCTAGCAAAGCCAACAGGTACATTCAGGGAGCCACAGTTTTAAAAAGTTACTTTTCCAGGTTGGTTTTTTCCAGCAATGGCCATAAGTCTGGTGCCTGTGCAAGAAGCTCATATGCAACATTGGGGCTATCTCTGTGGTCTTCTGTCAGATAAGAGCGAAAAAGTTTCAGGATTTTCTAGCAGTTGCTTTCAGTATGGGTCATGTCTGGAGGTTAGGATGAGCAACTTGCAGCTTTTCAGATGTTGGGCTGCAACATCCATCGTCTTTCCTGGTTGGCTAAGCTGACTGGTGGTAATAGTACAGTCCAGAAACATCTAGAAGGACACAAGTTGTTTACCCTAGCTGTACAAGATTGTAGGAGACACGGCACTGGCAGGCATGAATATCTTGAGTGTACCTGCCTACTAGGGACTTCCCTCTTAGGGAATACTCCTCGTAGGCAATATTCCAAAAGAGATATAAAGTGGGATATCACTCATGAACTACCATGATGGCCAGCTGACAACAGCCAAACCAGTAGGCGACAGAAGGCTTTGGTGTGATCCTGACATCCAGCGGTGAAGGATCCAAAGAGCTCCTCTCCCCGTCCCTTCCATTATAGATACTGTATGTCTGGTCCAGAACAGAGGAATGAAATAGCCTCATGGGACTGGGTTAGCTTTGTGCTAAAAACAAAGCTCACAACTTACTTTTGAGCTCTTGGAAGATGGTGGTTCCATTTGGCCCCAGGGTGAATGAAAGTGGGACTTCCAGAGGGTGGGTCAGAGCCATTTTGTTTACTCCAGGGCACACAATGGATGCTTTCTTTATGTGTCAGTGATATCTGGGAGGTGTCTAAAGACAGGATGGCTTGGAGCTGGGGAAAGGCAAGGGCATTTCCTTGTTTAGCAACCTTACTGTTAAAAGTAGATTTAAAAGGAGGAAGGGATGTGGAGAGAGATGCACGTATTAATCTATGTAGTGTGTTCGGGGCAGGAGATGTGCTGGGCGCATAAAGAAAGGAACAGGCTCAGATTTACACTGCAAATTTATACTGGTTGGAGTTCAGTTTGATTACCATGGCTGTTCCTAGATTTTAGGGGAGGCGAGGGGACTGTACTTTGCTGAAAGTGCTGGGAATTCTATTAGGCACTTTCTTGAAGAACTTCAGATCCTAAGATTCGCTTAAAAGAGAAAATGACTTTTAAATCAGTGTAGGTCTGTGGTGCAAATATGCCTTTAACTGTATAAGATGAAAGAATGTCACTAAAATCTTTCCCTCCCCCAGAATGTGGCACTTGTGGCACTCCTGGACTGGTTTCAGACAAAACCGTTTTTATTTCTTGCCTTCTTTCTTGATATGTTTTTTTTTCCAATTTCCTGAAACTTGAAAACCTTTCCCTGTATTAAAAAAAAAGGCCCCTTCTTATCTAGTGAAGAGGGTATAGGACCCCCCCCCCCCTTGATTTACATACACAGAGAGAGTCCGATCAGGAGAGGTGGCTCAGAGTGAATCTCTCTCCCCCTTCCTCTCTCTGTTGCAACAGTACTCACAACTTCCCCTGAAAAGCAGGAAGGCTGCTGCCCTAACCCTCCTGCTTAGCTCCAGCTGCTCCATGGAAGACATCTGCTGTTCCTTTACTGGCCAGATAATGCAGAATTGATCTGGGAAGAGCGTGAGTCTATTTCAAAGCCCGAGCAATGTTTGCTTCAAGTGTAGGGCTTCTTAGAGGGCCATGCCTCACATGGCAAAAGTGGTAAACCTGAACCCTGAGTGGGACGGCAGCTTAAGTGGATTCGAGTATCTATCTACTGGCATGACCCTTGCAAAGTTTGATCAACGCCTAAGAGCACAGGAAAACTGCAGTGCAATGAGGCTGGTGACATTCTAAGAGCACCACAGTACCAGCCATGGCTAGAAAGAAGAATGCCCGGTTTTGCTCTCTGTAGGTTTTGAATCATTAGCACAAGAGATTACAGGAACAAAAGCGAGGTTTGGGGGGGTATTTTCCCCCAACGTAAGAAGGGATTGTAAAACTTCTTATTCAAGGGCATCCATCATTTTGATCTTTGTCCTTTACTATGCCCACCATATCCTTTATAGAATAATAGAGTTGGAAGGGGCCTATACAGCCATCAAGTCCAACCCTTTGCTCAATGCAGGAATCCAAACCAAAGCAGAATCTCTATTTTGCAGCACATTGGCTACAGTGCCCACTTCTAGCCACCCACAATCAAGAATTTTACTGACCATAAGCCACTGTCAGGTGAACACCGTCTGCCACCTTTAAAAAAAAAATACTGACATATCTACGGTGTTATAATGCTTTAAACATGGCCTCTTTCTAATGGAGTGGGTCACTTTTCCTCTCCTCTCCAGTCTTTTACTCTTCATATATCTGTACTCCTCAAAAGAGTCCTGCTGCATTAACTCTTGGAGGAGGTGAGTGTTCCTGAGAGCTGGCTCTATTGATCAGTAGCGTGAAAAGGCCTCTCCTGAGCCCTGATTCTGAGTGCCCCAAAAGGGCAGCAAATTCTTAACTTTTTCATTCCTTTTTATTGCCATAGAAAGGCTGGGGGGGGGGGGGAGGGGTTGCCTCAGGTGCCAAACTTACTTGATCAGCCTTGGATACTATGCACCTTGATGGGGGGGAAGACGAAGAGTGCCATTTGCCCTGCTCAAGATACAATCTCCCTTGTTGACAAAGGAGAAGAGGCTTCCCTTGATTTTCTTCAAAGAACCTTCCTTCTGTCCCAGTTAGCAGATCAGGATAAGAGGAGATTGGGGGGGGGGGGGGGAGTTGATTGACAAAGCAGTGGGGAAGCCCGTTGAGAGACAATGCACACAACAGAAGTTCAGGAAAAGGTTTCGGAGGCTGTTTTACACCAGGAGAATGCTCATAGCAGCATTGGTAAGCTTTAGCCTCTAAAGCGGTGTGCACTTTCCACACCTGTGGGTGGGAAATGAGGAGCCTATCAAGATCTCCGGAGGGTCCCACTGCAGCTGATGTAGCAGAAGGCAAGGCAATACTCGAGGAGGGCACAGGCCACCTTCCAAGCTGAGGTCTTCCTTGCCCATGCTGCAGTGGACAGTTTTTATGTTGAAACCACTAGTACAAGAGCATATTGCACTATTTCTCCACTTCCTCTCGCTCTGTCTCCTGCACTTCCTCTCAACAGAGCAACCACACCTTAAGCAGTTGACAGATCACTGTAGTCCCAGACCACCTTCCTGACATGAGCATCTTGGCTAATGTGTGCAGGAGGGGAGGAGGGCCACATGTCACTTCCAACTCCGTCCACTCTAAGCCCCTCCCACAACACCACTGGGACAGCTCTTCTGCAAGGCAGTTGTCACCCACAATTGCACAGCTGACTACACACAAGATTCCGAGTTTTCCTACCTGGTTTTAATCCTTATACAAAATTACTCACTACACATTTTACAGTAGCTTTTAATAGCTTTACATGCATACATACAGTAGCTCTGTGGATAGTTTGTTTTTGTTTTTGTTTTGCAGTAAACAAGAATATTCATACTCTTACCGGTGGGGGGAAAAAGGCAGTTTGTGAAAAAGCTGACAATGGATGAGGAGTGTAATGCTCTGTTTAGCATTTTGTACTTTAAAAAAAAATGAATCTCACATTTTATTAAAAAGTGAAGATTGCTGTATACTATTTATTCAACTTATAATTTATGTTACTCTTTGATCTTTGTCTTTTCTTATGACAAAGCATTTATTTAATAAAGTTATGCATTCAGTTAGTCTGTGTGCATGGCCCAGAGAGTGTCTGAGTATTGCATGTATGCTGGATGAGTAGCTTGCTAACCTGCACAGGGAGCCCACTTGGGAACCTTTCAACATTATTTCAAACTATTCAGAGTCCCCAACATCATCCATAGGTTCAGATAGCTTTCATGTTGACACACCAGATTCAAATAGCCTTTACAGTGACACACTAGACCCTCTCAAGCAAAGTTCAATAGATGTCAGACTTGGAAACATTCTACCCACCTTATTAGAGAAATGTCCCACCCACTGGCATTCCTGGCACATCCCTTGCCAAGGTGTATTAACCCCAAGATGGAGAGGTCTATCCACTCCATGTCCATGAGGCTGGCTTTCCCACCATGGAGGGCACCATAGTGACTTTAGTCCCCTGACTACTCCCCACTGATTTCAAACTGAATGGACTGCATATTTGTAT
Source organism: Intellagama lesueurii (assembly GCA_037013535.1). Classification (NCBI taxonomy): domain Eukaryota; kingdom Metazoa; phylum Chordata; class Lepidosauria; order Squamata; family Agamidae; genus Intellagama; species Intellagama lesueurii. The sequence goes on from JBAJHW010000001.1 coordinate 117,446,092, forward strand.
TGGGGCTAGGGACATTTGCTACCTTGTAGGCAGAGATGATGCTGAATGGTTCAAATACATCTCTATACATGGCTTGCCTACTCCCTACCTCATTCTTACAACAACCCTGTGAAGTAAATCATGCCAACTGTGTGTAAGTGGCCCAATGTCATAGTGAGCTTCCTGGCCAAGTGGGATTTCAACCCCAGTCTTCCGAGCCCTAGTTCAGCACTCTCATAATTACACCTCACCGACTCTTTGAAATCAACCTCCAGATAAAAATACTCAACATCCTCAATGTACACACCAAGTTACAGGTATCTAATTTTCATGGTCTTGGAGCTGCAGCTCTTCAAAATAAAACAAAACCACACATATATCCTCTTTAGTATATTATGGGCTATATCCAATTATTAGTCCCAAACTAGAGTAGACCCATTGAAGCAAGGGAACTTAGGTAAGTCAACCCTGATATAAGCCCCACTGATTCCATCAGTTTTAACTTTGTGTGGGGCTGACATATTATTATTATACATTACAGAGTCCCTTCATGGAACTCTGTGTGGATGAATGGCTTTTAAATTGTAAGGATCCTGAAGGATGTCACGTGCAGCAGCCCTCACTACACATGCACCAGTATTCTTCTGAGGAAGGACCTGGCTATCTTCATGGCAGCACTTACAGGAATTTACTTTTCCGCAGAGCAAACAACACAAGCTTTTCATTTATACAAAAGACAGTATTCCCAGGGCAGCTGTCAATACCATTAGGTGGAAGCGAAACCTACTGCATGATGACCCGAAACACCAAAAATCTAGAACATAGCAAGATGTGCCACGTACCTCAGTATTGCCTGCTCTGATCAGAAATAACCTTCTGGGGTATCAGGCAGAGGTTTTCCCTATCACCTTTTACCTGTGTTTTTTCACTGGGAATGCCTAGGATTTAATGTCAGACCCGCAAGGGCAAATTATGTCCCCCACCACTGAGATACTGGCTCTCTACTGACTACTGTCATTTTGAACCCTTCAAAACCTTTTGTTTAACAGCACTTAAGAAGTTTGAATTAGGGTTAAACTAATTGGGACCACGGAAAATCTGACTTACTTTGTTTTGATATCTGTATTTCATACTTCAAACTCAAGAGGTAAGTGTGTTTTAAGTGGCAAGGGGATTATTAGAGTGAAGTTCATTGACATCAATTTCAAAAAGCAGGCCCTGCAGTCAAAAATAGTTTTCTTTAGTATTAACACATGCTGAGAGAGAGCATATCATACACTTTGAACCAGCACAAGACATATTGCTCAATGAGACAAAGGATAAGTTAGTCAAAACCCTGCTGATGCAGGAAATCCATACCTATCCTGAGCATTCCTGCCAGATGGCTATCTAACCTCTGTTTCAAAACCTCCAATGAACATCTGCTATGGAAACAATCAGTTACCCTGTCGAACAGCTCTAACATCAGGAAGCTCTTTCTAGGCCAAAATTCAGCTGAAGAAAAAAAAAATCACAAGCAAGAGGTAGAAGTGCAAGTGGTTTCCTTATTTCCTGGGCTTCCAGTCATGTACTTAGCCATGTCACACCCAGGAAGATCAGGGATGGGACCAACAGTCCAGGACATTGGTTGCCTTACTCGACTGCACGGAGCAACAGGATTCTGTCCCTCCTGTTTAACTGGAATCTCCTTTCTTGTAAACTGAACCCATTGGCTCAGTCCTACTGTCTGAAGCAGCAGACTCCAAGCCATATACAACAGCTTTTCACATATATGAAGGTGGCTATCATAACTACTTAGTCTTCTATAGACTCTGAGAAGAAGGGCTACAGGGCTGTTGCATGCCATTATTTGTCACCGGAGGAGCTTGTCTCACTCTGCCAAATGACATGGCTCGCCCTGAACCAACTCGATTTGGCCCCTAAGCAAAGGAAATGTGGGACTCTGTTCTCACTGTAGGGTCAATCTTCCAAGGGTTCTTCCACGTATTCAGCAGAAGAAGCTGCCAGGTCTAATAAAGAGTCTATTTGCCTTGCTTAACAGCTGGTTACCATCATGGAAGACTCAGAATACCTTCCCAGTTACCTGATAAATCAGTATCTGGATGAAGATAGTGCAATGATAGCAAATGCTTGGATCCAGTAGGCAATCCCAACTAAAGTAGATTTTGTGAATCAATGATATTTACTTAAGCATTGAGCAATTGATTCCATGTGAATATTTTCGTTGGATCTAAAAACTGAATTTAGGCCACACTTATTTATCCACAGAGCTTTTCTCAGAAGACTTCTCCTGCTATAGGGAGATCACAACCATCAACAATATTCTGATGCCAGGAAAAGGAAGAAGATTCCATCCCCTTCTCCCACCCCAAACCTAATAGAAAATAAGAGCAATTTATACTGAATTTATTGTGAGAATAAATAACTCCTGTTTGAGATGACAGATGCTGTAAATGCATCCTAAAGTCATAGTCACTGCTCTTCCAATGCTTAAGAAGCACTTAATGGTGGGGGGAGCATTAAATCCCATACATTCCTTTTCTTTTCTTTTCTTTCTTTTTTGAAATGGCAGCAGCTGCAATTTTACTTCTCACCGCATGAGGGAAGAACGAAACCAGAGCTCTTCTTAGAAATACCAACCCTCTGTGGTAGAAAGCAGCATGTTCAAGGGGGACTTTGTACTGCAGATGCATGTCTGTGTTCTGTGCCTTTCAGTTCGAACTTAGCGATCCTAATAGGATTTTTAAGGCATTTAAGGTCTTTAAGTAGTAGTTCTACCATTGCCATCTCCAAGTGAGTTTCCATGGCCAAGTGAGGATCAAACCCTGGTCTCCCAGGTTCTAGTCCATCAATCTATCCACAACACTACACAGGGTGACCTATATACAAAACCATGTGGAGCACTATAGATGCCAATAGATTAAATGGTTATATGACAACCTGAAGTCCCCTTTTCAGCACGCATTAGTTGATCCACCCCAAATGACAAGCCCTGCTCACTCCCACCCCCTAATCCTTATTCTGTGCAAACAGGGAGGGATGGAAAAGGTGGCTTGTTTGAACTACAGCTCCCAGGCTTCCCAGTGACCATGCAAACTGGCATATTCTGGGAGTTTAAAAAATAAATTGCCCAATCTCTGCCATCAAATATCTTTCTTTACCATTGGCCTCTTGGGTGTAGGATCAGAAATCTATGGCTCTTGACTATGGCCTTAGTTCACTGGCAAGAATTCTCAGCTTCCTCCCAAAACTACACTTCCAAATGTTCATTGGCGAGGAACCCCTTGGTGGGTAAATGGTGGGATAGAATCACCCTAAATATTTACTGATGGACTGCACATATTTTACAAGGGAAATGAATCAGGACATGGCCACCACGGCTAGCAGTAATAATAATAATCATGTGCTGTCAAGTCAGTTCTGATTTATGGCAAACATTTTCAGGGTTTTCCAGGTAGAGAGTACTCAAAAATGATTTACCATTCCCCTCCTCTGGGAATATCCTGGGATTGTGCAGCTTGCTCAAGGTCAGGAAGTCTGGCTCTTCTCCTTGGAGGCACAGTGGGGAATCAAACTCCAAACCTCTGCAGTCAGACGCCTAAACCACTGAACTATCCAGCCAACTAACCACTACTATAACACAGAAATAAGATATCTACTCCAGATCATGCCAAAGGTAAGCACCTATTCCTACCCAACATGGTATATATTCCTTGTAACCTCTAGGGATGGGGTTTTTGAATTTTTTTGTAGATACCAAAGTTCTCCATTCTGGGAGTTCTGTCTGTTTTGCGGCACCTTACAAATAAATACCTGAATGTGATGCACCTGGGAAAAAGGTCTAAACTGAAAGACTTTGAGGATTAGATAGATCAAGCTTCCTGTTCCTGCCTTAGTGCTAGCTAGAAGCTTTCTTTCTGAGCAGGAAGCTTAGGTGAAGGTGGACCTAGATAGGTGTCAAAACCTTATAACAGTAGGAGTTCCCAAAGAGGTAGCCATGTTGTTCTGTCCCGCTATGTTGGCCAAAAAGGAGAAGGGGGAAAGACGAAAGGCACCTTAAACCTTAAAGACTAAAAGGTTCATTTCAATGGAAGTTTCCATGGCCTAAAAATCCTCTTAAGCTTAGTGGGGGAGCACATGTTTAAAGTGCAGACTGGACCCTGGCAAAACTTATTCACATATCTTGCATGTTAACCAGAAATAATTACTATGAACAGCCTTCTTCTTACAGGAAACAGGGCATGAACCCAATGGTCAAATCCAAAAACTAGATGCCCAATCCTAAATATTTACAGCTGAGGTGACATGTTTATACAATCACTGGTTATACAATCAGGAAGCAAATTAGCAGCTATTGGCAATTGTTTTAAATTGGTAGCCAAAAATGTTGAAATTACTCCAGTTGCTGAAATTAGTATGGGAAGGATGGTGATCTGATCTTGCTTCCATATTCTTTTAATTTTTTTCTTTTATGTTTAGTACTTTGTAATTTTGGTACTTTCTGTACTTTAACAAGATTACTTGTTAATGGAACTCCAACTTCTATAAGGTATGCTTTTTATTATTATTATTCGAAGTATAATATCTGGCTTATTCAAACAAACTATTTGATCCCTGATAACTTGATTGCCCCAGTACTATAGTTTCATCTTCTAAAACTGGAAGAGACTGGAATTTATAATCTGGAGGAAAAAATGCAACTAATAGATTAAGCCAATTTCTGGGAAATAATCATTGCTATTTGGTTATGCTGGCACATATAATCCGTTGATGCTAATTTAGGGCATTCAACTATGTCATAATGAATTGTTTCTTTAGATGACAGGCCTCACATATATCACTTACACCTTGCTTCATAATTATTTTCTAGCAGTATCAAGTGCAAATAAAGTGGTTTTGGGTTTTGTATATGAATTCCTCAATTTCAACCTGAAGATGGCTTAATTTAAAATATAGCTTTGATTGTTGCTTATCAACATTATCATCCAGTAACTGGGGTGCTGTCCATATAACTGTTTCTCAAGCCAGGTGTCCTAGCACTGTCAGTTTTTCAGTAAGTGTGTTGGTTCTTGTTTGGAAGTTGTAATATTGTCAGTCCTTTATCATTTTCTAGTATTTTGTGATTAAATTGGACTATACTTCTATGTACTAGTTGACCCTCACAGAGATTCTTGAGGCCAACAAACCCACACCTGTCCATGACAAATAAACGTGCTCTGTATATTCCTTTACTACTACTACTACTACTACTACGACTACTACTACTACTAATTAATATTATTAATTAATATTATTAATATTAAGTCAGTGTCCAACATTCTGCTGACAACTCCATTTTTACATGAAGCAAATATAAATCAGGAATGACCCTTGAAGACTCAGTATTTCTTTTCTCCCCCCCCCCTCCCAATCCAATAGAATGGAATTTTTCAATCTGGCCTTGTTAGGCTTTTCCAAAGGAACCTTCATGCTTGCCAAGCTGTATTTATTTATAGCTCATGCTTTTGGTTTCAAGAATTTGTTCCATGACCTCTCCCTGTGTTCCACTGATTAAGTTCGAATATCAAGAGGAGAAGAACATTTTCATCTCAGAGCCCAACGCAAAAGCATTCTGGTTTTTATGGCCATGCTGCTCACCTGCCTACATTCTGAATTATTGTCCCTGCCTCTAATGGCTCTCAGCCCTGAAAATGGGCTATATGTATACATATCTTACAAACAAGGAAATGTCTTCCCTTAAACTAACCTGGATTTCATAAGACCTCATCTGTGCATGTTTAACAACCTTGATAGTTCCACAATATAAATGCCACACAAATCACCACTTGCTGATTTGCTTCACCCTTGATCTTCAAGAGCTCACTATAAACAAGGAAGAAAAGTGCTCAAGAATCAAGATGAACACATTCATGGGAATGAGGGACTGATATTAAGCCTTCAACGGTCATCCCTGATTTATTATTTGCTTCATGTAACAATGGATCTGGAGTTACAGCAATTATTTTAATGCATTGTTCCAGAAGTGCAAATATTAAGTACTTAAAAGATTATAGAAATGTGTGAATTTGGTAGCAAAATCACTGTACTCTGCTTGGACTGGATATCTTTGTGAAGAGTTTTGGTCTTCTGACTTATTCACTAGTACAGAGCTACTGTACCAAAGGAAAGACACAAAGATGAGGAAGTCTGGTATATGCCACTACACGTATGAGCTTGGAAAAGTTACTTTTTGAAAAGTAACTCCCAAATCTTCCCAGCAGCATGTCAAAAGAATAACTTTTCCAAGCTCTAGTATAACTTTTTTGTGTTGGGGTGGGGAGCATCCCTTCCAGCTCTGTGATTTAAATTTTCTTTTTAAAAGTGTATCAGTATGAGTTGCCCTGAGGCAAGGTCTCTTTAGTCCTGACAATAGAAAGTTAGTGGGTCATAGGGATAAGTAATAGTAAATTGCTGTTTTTGTTCCAACATTGTTGTTATTGTATTCATCGAAGCCTTTCACAGCCGGGATCCAATGGTTGTTGTAGGTTTTTCAGGCTGTTTGGCCGTGTTCTGGAGGTTTCTCTTCCTAAGGTTCCGCCAGTCTCTGTGGCCAGCATCGAGATATGTGAGATGTTGAAGGAGTGCTTTACCATGGCCAGCCCCAGTGAGGGCTCATTATCAAACAAGGATTTGAGCCCAGGTCTCATGAGTTCCTCTCTGACACTCTATACATAACATCACACTGGCACTATCCTGTTTGCTTCATGTGGGCACACTCAGAGAAACTGAAAGTGAAAGAGAGGACACGAAGGACAATCTGTGGGTGGGCAGGGGGCAAGAAGCAGCCAGTATTTGGGGGGCTGTGACAGGTAGTTTTGGAATGTTCAGATTCTTTAGACTACAAATCCTATAACTCTCCATCCTGGGAGTTCCACCTGCTATACAGATACCTATACAGTGGTGCCTCGCTAGACGATGTTAATCCGTTCCGCGAAGATCGCTGTCTTGCGAAAACATCGTCTAGCGAAGCACGTTTTCCCATTGGAATGCATTGAAATCTCTTCAATGCGTTCCAAGGGAAAACGCAGTCGTCTAGCGAAAATCTCCCATAGGGAAACATCGTCTAGCGAGTGCGGGTCCCCATCGGAATGCACTGACAGCTGCACTGACAGCTTTTCACCACTAGTCAGCGCATTCCTATGGGGAAACCTCATCGTCTAGCGAAAATTCCCCATAGGAGACATCATTTTGCGAAGCGCAGTAGCGATCGCAAAAAGGCATCGTCTAGCGATTTCCTCGTCCTGCGAGGCAATCGTCTAGCGAGGCACCACTGTATGTGGCTCACCTGGGAAAAAGGCCTAAACTGAAAAGCTTTGTGGCCTAGCTAAGCATATCTCCGGCTAGCTTCCTGATCAGAAAGGAAGCTGACAGAGCAATATGGTTAATAGCCATATCACTGTACAGCAGATCAGAGTAAAATAATCTTTTAAGAGGCAAATGCTGAACTGGGGGTAGAGATCAGTTTTATTTCATTCCTCTCCTAATACAAGTTGTATTTTAACATCTAAGAAACGATAGAAGATGAAATACCTTGGTGAATAAGATAATCTATCCTCAAAGATGGGGGAAATACCCTCATTAAATGCCCAGATTTTATTTTTATTTTGTAAATAAAGAAAATCAAGTCCCAATTCTTTTTTATTTGTATAAAAATGATAAGAAGTGTACAAACAGTACACCTCTTGTACAACTGCTCACAACTACTAATTAAAGATGCTTAAATGTATTGAGCTATGCCTATTTGTTAGTTTCAGCTTGAACAAGCCATTGAATTAATGGAACTTACATAAGAATTCACTTCTCATTCTGACAGTACATCTACTTTGAGCTAACAGCAGGAATTAGGCTACTAAGCTATCTGTATTTATGTACTGGCTGCTCCATTATTTTATCTCACTCCCTTAAACCATCTTTAATAATAAAATATCTCACTATAAGCTTGTAGCCTCAGTAAACCCAGTTAATTTAGACCTAATTTTTAGGCTTTGAGTCCACGTCAGTTTCAATACATGATAGGAAGACCACACTGCCTTTCTTTAGAAAAAAAAATCCTTAGACATATAGACACTAGACACAGTGCTGGCACTGCTTGGAAAAGTTACAGTTTTCAGCTACAAGTCCCAGAATCCCCCAGTCATCATAACCAGTGTCCATGCCAGTTGGAACCATTTTCAATTTAATTGGACAAGCTTATCTGGGAACCTGGCTATCAGAATTGCGTTATCTTGTCTCCTTCACAGAAAACAAAATGCGGGTCTTTCCTTCCATCATCCAGCCATCATCTTAATTGACCTAATGGCATCATTCTTTAACTGTCAGTCCACTGAATTTGCAAATAACTTTAAGGAAAAAGATTAAGACAAAAAAACTGGTATTTTCCTACAGACTCAACAACTCTTTGATAATTTGGAGTTTAAGCTACGGGTGGCTAGTGGAGATACTTGTTAAATTATCTTCCTGGGCAGCAAACCAGTCTTCCAAGATGGTTCATTGATTTTGCAATGTAGTACACAAGAACCCCTAACGCAGTGTGCGGTCACGCACGTAGCAGGCAGGATCTAATTATTAATTTGCAATTAGCTAGTAACTCAGCACAATTGCTGAAAGCAAAATTGAAAAGGAAAAGAAAGGCATTGTAAACACAAGAATAACTAAACCAACAAAGGTTTAAATAAATACATACATAGATACATCCAAGCTTTTCTATACTACATCTGAACATGGAGGCTCAGCTAAATGGCCGCATAAACTTACCAAATACACAGTCAAATTATTTTAGTGCCAACATTTCATCCTATTATATCCAGTATTTTAAAATATCAGGTGAGGGGGAATGTAGCAATAAGTAAAGGGTTCATGTGAATAACGAGCTACTGTTTGCCTCTATCTGTGGCTGCTCCATGTGAAGAGAAAATGGACTTTCTGTCTTATTTTGTCCTGGGAAATGGGCTATGTTTTTGCACTTGGCCATGAACTTTCTGAGTGCAGTTTGAATATGCAGATTTGTATCATCTGCTCGTCTAAGATGATCAAATTTTGGGGACCTGCTTGGCACTAGTGCTATGTCCAAGATGTAGTCATGTTGGCAACCAATGTCTAAGCATGCTGACATTTTCTTCTCATATGGTCTCTGGAAAGGTTAACGGGAAGACTGGTCATTCTCTCTCACACACACACCCTCTGTGTGAAGTGCTTTCTAATGATGACTGTGAAAGACATTTGTTTTCATATCAGGAAAAAACAGAAGAAAAATTATTAAAAAAGACAAAAAAATTGTGGGACCTTATCAATTAACTGTTATATTTTAACATTCGCTTTTGTGGACAAGTCCCTTTCCTCAGACACCTCCATTGTTTTCAGTGGCCTTCCTGAAGTTAATGTCTGACTGCAGTAGATGTGTCTTTGCTCCAACCCAGAACAGCTGTTCCTCTCTTCCAGGTATAACCGTCTATAGCAGGGGTTAATAAATGTTTGTATTTTATGTCCAACCAATTATGTTATCAAAGAATCTGAGTCTGAATCAAAAATGAAAAGCCCATTTTTCCTGAGAAGGACACTTACACACAAGCCATTGGCAAAATTAAAAGGAAAAAAGTAGGACAGGGCAAAAAAAAGAAGGGGGAGAGAAAAAAAAGGGGATAAAATATTGTAGCACTTTAAAAACTAACAGAGTTATTTTAGTTTGAGATTTAGTGTTAATTTAGTGTGAGTGTTGGAAAAACAAGTATAAGAAAAGTGTTACGGACTTTTGACTAATGGACATTTTCTGTTTGCATGCCTTTTGCTGAAATCCTATTGAGTACCTTGATGTTACACCTGCAGTAGCTACAATCATGCCAAGGTGGAAGTGTGCTCCAAGGGGTACTTCCTCTGACGCATTGTACAGTTGGCCAAAAAGAGACCCACACAACATGTGCAGTCCTTGTTGCCTGGGTGGAATGCCAGGCGCATTTCTGATGGCGTAATGTCATGTTACACCTTGACGAACAGTATATCATCCATCCAGAGTTGAGGGTGTAACAAGCAGAGATTGTCCTGACCCTGATAGAAGAAACCATGCTATTGTATAGGAACACTCAGTTCAGCTGAATGACACACAAAAAAGGAGGAGATGATCCTCCATTTGACGCCAGGCAAACTGATTATAAGAATTCATCTTTACTCTCTTTCATTTGGCCAACACTCCCAGTCATGTTGCCTGCCATCCTGTGACTAATAAAGCACACGTTGTACCTGGGTTGGATGGTAGGAGTGAACATTCATCAGACTAGAGCTCTTCCTGGCATAAGCCATATAGATGAGAAAGACAGTCATTGTCCCTTCCTTCATGCACCAGGAGGCAATGCTTTTTAGGAGAATGAACTTTCATTTCCCGTAAATGAATTTTTGATATGTTCACGTACCCTCTTGAACACATGACTGGTTTCTGTTAATTTTTTTTATATCCTCCACCCTGCTTCCTTGCTCTCTTTCAAAAGCTTCATGGCCTTGATCTCAGTGGTACACAGGCCAAGCCCACAGAGCCGCTTCTTACTCTGAAGGTCCAACTCAATAACACACAGTTGTTTTAAGCATACATGAACCCTGCTCCCCAAATTAGAGATTTCTGGTCATATCTCAATGCAATTAGCACTTGGTAAAATCATTTCTTTTCACATTTCATGGTTTTTCTCATGCTCATCTAGGAAGGGGGAGCGAGGGGACAAAATCTCCCATTGTGCAATATTTTTATTAGGCTCAGCCTGAATGCCATGAAAGTGCAAGCTTTGAGGATTCACAGAACTCTCCATCAGGTTGGGTTTTTTATTTTAAGATATGGGAGATGAAATAGATCATTATATCATACATTAATCCCCACCCTCAATGTACTGTATCAGCATGATCTTAACTCTCTTGTTGGATGATTCAGGTTTGACTGGGAAAAATTCTGGGTTATGTGTTGTTGTTGTCGAGAGGAGAACTTTACTTATTGCTGCAATTTTTACCATTATCTTCCTCTTTAAAAATAAGGCTTTTGACTCCATTAATCTAAGTATGGTTTATCTAATTGTACACTGTACAATTCCAGAGCAAAAAGTTCAGTGGCATCATCTGACTTCAGTCTCAGAGTTAAAAGCACCATTTACCAACACATCATTTTCAGTCAAGTTTATGTTTCTACAAGAAACCCATGCAGTTGCACTTTAAGTCATTTGGTTTCAGAAGATCAGGTAGGATTTATTTATTATATTTGTATGCCATCTTTCCTCCAGTGAGCTCATGATGGTGTACATGGCTCTTCTTCTCCCCCCACGTTATCCTCACAACAGCGTGTTTGGGGATTAGGCTGAAAGACTCAATGTCATCCAGTGGGATTCATGACCAAGTGGAAATTGGAACCCACATCTCCTGAGTGTTACTGCAGAACTCTAACCACTATGCTATACTGAGAAATCACAAGCCCAGGCCAGCCAACACTTGGTCTTGTACCCAAAGAATTGATAGAGAGCATGTTTGTGTAAAACTAGAGCAGTCTAGATAATGAGCAGGCAGACACGTCCACACAATTTTTGACTTGTCATGAAACTGCTGATCAACAGACAGCCCACAAAATGCTGTAACTTTGCACCCTTAAAGAAACAGTCCTTATTTAGGCCTGCCTCTCGGAAAAAGGCCTGCAGTGGCTTTTGTTGGGAGTTGGATGTAAGGAGAGGTACATTTTACCAGCTCAGGTAGCACTCTTAACTCTGCTCTCTCTAGACAATAGTCAACTGTGTTTTGTTTTGTTTTATTATGATTGCTCCTAAGAAAACACTTAACTTCTGAAGAGCATTACCGCACACTGTCCCTGGGAACTGCTGAGCCATAGATTACAGTCTGATTACAGTCTGTCTGTAACAGCACCAGCATGATGCTGCTGCATCTTGATCCTCTAAACTTTAAACTGAAAAGCAGTGTTATTTCCATACACAACACTTCAGGCAGCATCCCTTTGGACTTGATTCAGAAGATACTGCCTATCCCAGAACTTTGCTTCTACGAATGCCCAAGGCTACTTTTTCAAAATTTGCAAACAGAGGTTATTTTTCTCTGCCTGTTCCAAACACAATAACAGAACGGGTCTAAGGTGAGTTTTCTCTAAAATCTTAAAGATAACTGCTTGAGGGGGAAGGGGAGACCTCATGCAAAATATTCAGAAGATTGTCATGTATAATATGCTCCTCAACTCCAGCCTTGCTGTGCCAGTTAATCTGTGGCTAATAATAGCCCTTAAATCTTCTTTTTTTTTTTAGAAATAAAAATGACCATTAAGAAACAATCTAGTAGAAGAGGAGTCATTTGACAACCATTGTTATGTGCCCTCAAGTGGTTTGTGACTTCAAGTGACCCCATGAATGAACAATAGGATGAAAGTCAGTCTAGAAATGGCCCAGAGCTGCTTTGTTAAAATTAAGAATGTAATGTGCAACAAAAGCTTAATATTTGTAGGTCTATACTAATTTCAAATGGGATGGTATCTGTGCATGTTGCATCAGATTAAAGAGCAAATAATCTTGTCTCTATTTAACGGCTAATATATGTTATTGGCATAAGGTGTTGTGGACTCCAGCCCACTTTGGTACCTAAAAGAAATGATCTGGAGTCCACAATATATTCTGCCAATAAAACTTGGCAATCTTTTAAGGAGTCACAAGATGACTTCTTGTTCCTGTCCTATCCAAGGCGGGATGTCAACATGGCTATTCTGGCCTTGTATGCAGTAGCTCCAACGGATGAGGTTGAGGTGTGTCCTAACCAGTTTCCAAGGTTATTGAAACAATACGTTCTTTTCCTTCCTGCACTTCTTTTACAACCTCCACTTTCTCATTACATGACCAAATTGTTCTAGCCTTCCGCATGGTGTGAGTTTTGATTTCTTAGTCTCTAGTCATTCATTCTAATACTCTTCCTTGAATACCACCTCAATCCAAGAAATCCCCAATAAGCAATAAAATCACATTTCAAATGTGTTTATATTTATTGTAGTAGCCTCTGTTATAGTCTGCAATTTATGTGCTATACAGTGCAACTGAGAATACACACCATGGTACAATGTGCATTTTCAAAGCCATTTTTAGGTTTTTGCTGCATGTCACATTCATCATCCTAAGAAAGCTGCTTCAGACCACCTCTTCTCTGACTTGATCATAATAATATTCTTCATTCATTGAGCCTCAGTAATATGCAGTTTATCAGTGCATTTTTTCCTTAGATTGTTTTCTATTGTTCACACTGTAAACACCCACAATTCCCATTGTCGGACCATAGACACACCATTTACTTCTACTTTAATAGAAGTTTTATTTTGGTTCAAATGGTAGTGGCTTCTGTAAAATGAAAGGGGAAATGTGTAGAACTCTGCCTGCATATGGCAGGCGAAAGACTGACAGCATCCATCAATTCCTGGAATTCTCAATAGGTTTTCCAATAAAATGAGCAGTAATAAAACTTTCTCTAAAGTCTTGAAAATAATCCAACTTAAAGATATATATGCAATAGAAATAATTATATAAATTTACAAATAGCCTAATTTTTCATAGCTACATATTTTTATTAAAGCCTAAAATTGCAATCATAGAATTCCAAATGCTAGACATAATGTTCTAGCCTTCCCCATCTACTGACAGGGAGAGAAGGCTCATAAAAAAGACAGATTGAACCTGGTGGGGAGAGGGGAGTATCCTTTAAGGCTGTGGACTGCTTTGAAAAAATTGGAATGAAGAGCACAAACCTGTTTTGCCATATCAACTTGAACAGCAATAGGAGTTCTTCCCAAGCATTCAAAGCTATGAGCTCTACCTTTATTAAAACCAAGCAAAATGCTACAAAAGTCTGCAAGCTCTGGAGCTCTCCAGAACCAAGCAGGCCAGGTGGTTAAGGGGAAAAAAAGTGAATCCAGGAAACTACAGACCAATCAGCTTGACATCAATACCTGGGAAAATCTTGGAAAAAATAATCAAGCAGCAGATTTGTGAGCACCTAGAAAAGAACAAGGTGATTACTAGAAGCCAGCATGGGTTTGTTAAGAACAGGTCATGCCAAACAAATCTTATTGCCTTCTCTGATAAAGTGACTAAATTAGTGGACCAAGGAAACACAGTGGATATAGTATACTTAGACTTCAGTAAGGCGTTTGATAGGGTTGACCACAACCTATTTCTGCGTAAGATAGAACAAAGCGGGATAGACAGCACAATTACCAGATGGGTTTGCAGCTGGCTGACCAACTGCACTCAACGTGTGGTCCTCAATGGAACCACATCTACGTGGAGGGAAGTGTGCAGTGGGGTCCCTCAAGGTTCTGTCTTGGGCCCAGTGCTCTTCAACATCTTCATAAATGACCTGGATGAGGGGATTGAAGGAGCACTCATCAAATTTGCTGATGACACAAAGCTGGGGGGAATTGCTAATACTTTGGAAGATAGACTCAACATTCAGAAAGATCTAGACAGACTTGAACATTGGGCCCTATCCAATAAGATGCAGTTCAGTGGTGGGAAAAGTAAGTAAGGTCCTGCACTTAGGCAGGAGAAACCAGATGCACAGGTACAGGACAGGTGGTACCTGGCTCGACAGTAGTACCTGTGAGAGGGATTTAGGTGTCCTGGTGGACCGCCGCCTAAGGATGAGTCAGCAGTGTGCTGCAGCTGCCAAGAAAGCCACAGTCCTAGGCTGCATCAACAGGGGGATAGCATCAAGATCACTGGAAGTGATAGTACCACTCTATACCGCGCTGGTGAGGCTGCACTTGGAGTGCTGTGTCCAGTTCTGGTCACCACAGTACAAAAAAGATGCTGAGGCCCTGGGAGGGGTGCAGAGAAGAGCAACAAAGATAACAAGGGGACTGGAAGAAGAAGTCCTATGAAGAACAACTAAAAGAACTAGGTATGTTTAGCTTAACGAAGCGAAGACTGAGGGGAGACATGATAGCAGTCTTCCAATATCTGAAGGGTTGCCACAGGGAAGAGAACATCAATTTATTCTCCATTGCGCCTGAGGATAAGACAAGAACCAATGGGTGGAAACTCGTCAGAGGGAGATCCAACCTGGAAATAAGGAGGAATTTCCTGACTGTGAGAACCATTAAGCAGTGGAACAGCTTGCCGCCCGATGTTGTGGGTGCCCCATCGCTGGAGGTTTTCAAGAAAAGATTGGACAGCCATCTGTCCGGGATGGTATGAGGTCTCCTGCCTTGGGCAGGGGGTTGGATTAGAAGACCTCCAAGGTCCCTTCCAACCCTATGACAATTCTATGATTCTATGATAAGCGGTAATGAGAAAAGAAATAGAAAGGGAGGGGGCAGCTGAGGCACATTTTTGGTACCACCTAGCCTGCTGAATGGTTCTGAAGAACTCAAAAACTTGCCCCCTTCCCTGGCATATTAGTGGGTTCTAAGAAAGACCTTGTTCAGCTGTGATTTTGTTTTTGTCTTTTGAGCTGTCCAGCACGCTTATCTTTGCCTTTTCATTTGCAGTAAGTTTTGGGATGGCATAGACTGCTATTCAGGTCCTGCTTTTAGGTTGCAAAGATACATGGGGTAGAAGGATTTCCACAAAAGGAAAATCACTAAAGCCAATTATACTTTGTTTGAGCTGTTTCTTCCCTAAGCAAAGGAAAGTCCAGGGCAATAAAAAAAAAATTAAATGGCCACATTTATTTATTTATTTATCCCACCCAATTAGTGGCAGAGCCACTACTCTGGGCGGCAAACAAGTCATAATAACAAAATACAAACATTTAGCCAAGATAGGGGATTTTGGTACCTTTGTAATTTCCCATTATTTACAAATTTACAAAAGGAAGTCATAGGAGATATTAATTTGTGGCACTCTCCATCCAGTTTCCGCAAATCCCAATCAGTTTTTGGTAAAGCAAAAATCCCTGAACTTCCTTTTTAAATATGCCCTCACCTATATTCTCCAGACACAGACTTGAACCAGTTTCAGCCTTGTGTTAGTGTCAACTAAAATACATTCTGGCAGTGACCAAAACTACACTTGGCAAAACTACAATTGCAGTAGAGTATGCCCTTTGAATCAATGGGGGTTTGGTGAGTCAACTCCCTACATTCCATTGATTCAAATGAACCCACTTTAACTGTGACTTACTTTAGCATACAGTGGTTCCCAACCTTGGGTCCCCAGATGTTCTTGGACTAAAACTCTCAAAAGCCTTCACCACTAGCTCTGCTGGTCAGGATTGCAGGGAGTTATAGTCCAAGGTTGGGGGGGGACCCAAGGTTGGGAACTACTGGCATAATAAGTCACAGAGTGGGCCCATTTGAATCAATAGGACTTACAGACAAGTTGACTCACTAAATCATCATTGATTAGAGGGCCTACTCTAGTGCAACTTACTGTACTAAGCAACAGAATTTTGCTTGGTACTTCAATGCTCATGTCTTCAAAGCTCATGTCATATTAATGTAACACCCATAAGAAAATTTTTCCTAGTAAGAGAGCATGTCTCTCAGCAGTGCTTTGATTCTAGCAAACAGCTATGATAGGAATGGTATGATGGAGTTTTAATAAAAGGAAAAAAAATACATGAAAGGAAGAATTAAAATAGTGTTTTATGTGGATTTAATAAATTTATTAGGCTACTTTTACAAAGTATCTAAGCAGAGCATAAAAACCACAAACCCAAATATTTAAAAATTTTGAAAAGAAAGCCAGGCTCGGCACACCACCAAACAGACCCAAGGAAAACCAAGTAATAGAAAAAGCAACCATTTTCAGTCTAGTCCAGAAAAATTGGTGAGGGGAGGCAATATTTTCTTCTCCTCTGGCAAATAAAGACATCCAAAAATGAGATTCACTTTCCCACAGATAAAACCACTGCTATCCATAAGACAGATCCATTGCTCCTCTGGTAGATCAGCCTGCCAGAAATGAGATTAATTTCCCACAAATTGCAATGGATAAAAAAGCAACATTCCTTAAGAAATAGAGTTCAGAACACTCATTTCCCAGGATTTTGGAATAGCTATTAAGAAGCCATGATAGTACTGCTATTCCCACTATGGATGGCAACCCACACAGCCTTACTCAGGGCGCATGTGACACATGGAAAGTTTTCCCAGGCCCTATGTTGCTACTGGGGCTTTGGGAAGATTAATTGCCAATCTACAGGGAATCTTATCCCATTCCTGCACCAGTGCTGGGCAACAAGAAGGGTTGTGTGTCATGATGCTGATGCTTCTCTCTTGCTCCAAATGAGAATGATTAACACAAGCACATGTACTTACATTCTCTTCTTCTGGTTGTCTCTCCTCATTCCTAGATTCTTGCTCTGTTGACATTGCACAAGCACAAAACACAAAGCCGTTTGCCATGTGAATTCTAGCATCGACTAAGAGTGGGTAGAGATAGGTGCCTAAACTTTAAATCACATAGAAAAATAAAATTTCACCTTCTGCAATGCTGCTCACCCTGAGATTTGTTTCTTTACCTGGAAACTTGGGGAAACAGAGCAATTTCCTGAGACTTCAGCCTGAAAACTTGTAACCCTACTCACCACTCATTCCTCTGGAAATAACTAAAGTGGCACACATTAGGACACTGTTGCATGTCTACCACTCCTGACACAACCCAGGAGGAAAGATGAAAGCCTTTGCCCCCCCCCCCATGCCCATTTTCAGATTATTATAATGTGCTTCTAGTGCTTTCTCTCTCCTACACATAAAGGAGCAAAACTGAGGAGTGGTGAGGTACCACTATCAGTGCACTTGTTCACCACTTGTGCACAATATCTAGGCTGGGACTTGGAAAGAGCATGCTTTACTTCCTTTCCCAAGACTCTGCTTTATGCCAAGTCAGAATATTTGTTCATAGAAATGTGCTGATTTACAGCACATTTCTTGGAACTACAACTCCCAGAATCCCCAAAGTTGCTAGGGGAATTCTGGGAGATCCATGGGGCCCCTGCTGAAGTTCTAAGCTTATTATTATTATTATAGTTGTAGTCCAAAAGCACAAATTAGCACACCTCTATTTATTCAGCTAGTCTAGTCCACTATTATAATTGGCATCAACTCTCTAGTTAGGCCCTCTGTCTTTTGCAACTGCACCTCCTTCATTGTTTTTCTTTTTTTAATGGGGATGCTAGGGGTTCAACCAAGGCCTGTAAGCAAAGCATGGATTTACCACTGAGGGCTAGCTATTTTTCATGGGCCATTTTTTGGAACACTGAAACATAGGCAGTTTTTTAAGACTCCACTCTGTGATTAAGGATGCAAAGAAGCAGGGGAGGGGAGTGCTATGTATAAATTAAAACATACATGGGGATAGGACTGGAATTACACATCACCCCAGATTACTCCTTGAGCAGATGAACTCATTCAGTTGCTTTATTTTCAAAAAGCCAAGGATTCCACTGAAAGTAATTACTCCCTCCAAGCTTGACTAGAGGAATGCAGGTTCTGGAGAACTGTTAAATGAAACACACCAAAACACACAGCCAGTTCTAACTGAAGAAAGATATTTGGAGGACTTTTGAAACAGTTGGTTGTGTGTGTGGTTTATAGATGAACCTTCAGCAGATTTGAAGGGCAGCTTACAAAAATGTTAAAATTGCAATTAAAATTACAGTTAAAATTACAATTAAACAAACCTAAAACATTAAAACACAACAGTGTAAAAGGCATCACTAAAACTGTCACAAGTAAAAACGAATGGCAAGGAGCATAATAGTGTGTGGCACTAATGGGGCGGTATATACATTTAAGAAATAAGTAAAGAAATAATAAAGGCATGCACCGAGGATAACTGGTATGATCCCATCACTGGTATGTCAGGTCTAACTGGATTATATCTTTGTGAATGACCAGATGGTGGCAGTATTCGCCTGTCAAAGTGGTCTCCTTTTCTTAACTAGGAGAAGTTCCAGCCTTGCCTTGGCTATGTGTTGTGTTATGTGCCCTCAACTTGCCTCTGACTTGCAGTGACCCTAATAGGACCTTCAAGGTATCCTCTTCATGTCTTCAGGATGTAGCAATTCTAACCTAGCTGGAATGTGCTTACTAGAATCTAGTGGAGAGACCTGCTAATTCAAACTATGTCTCCTCCTGGTCCAGCTTCTATTACTGGGATGCCCTACAGAGAAAATGAACAGTGTTTCTGCCATTATCACTGTCCCTCTCCCACCTTGAGCAGTTTTTAGTCCAAAGAACACTGCCTCTGGCCAAAGGTCACTACATTTAGTTATGAAAGTTGAGCAGCAGATAGGACTGCTCTTACAGGCCACCTGAGCCAGTGGTCACCACAACATCTCATAAAAGCTACCAAACCTTTGACTTTGAAAAATTGATGTTATGTTACATATGTCAGGCAGTGCGACATCCAGTTGTGCAAAAGTGCCCAGCAGAGCCCAGTGAAATACTAAGGTGGAAGTAGTGTAGCAGGGACAGCTGAGTCCAAGATTTCCATTCTCTGCATTGTTTGCCTTTTCTCATTAGGCTAAATCAGACAACAAGTAGAACATCCCACTCAAATCTACACTTCCTCTTTTATTAGAGGCCCATCTGGACCATCAAACCATTGTAGACTGCCAGGATAGTGTGTCTCCGCCCCATTCTAAAAGGGAACACTTTTGGAATTCTGTGGCATTATACAACCTGTATTACAGTTTATGTCTTTGAATTGGAGTGTAGCGGTCAATGAAATGTACAGGAGGTGATTGACAGAGATGGAATGCCAGGTGGAGAGTACATTTGCACATGGATGGTGATTGGTTGAGAGAGTAGGAGTAGGAGGCACTGTTGGGATGAGATGGCTAGGTGAGCTTAAGAGGTTCAACTGAGAGCTACATTATGATGAGAAGAGTTAGAAACAAGAATGGCATTTCCACAAAAGTAGATGATGAAGGATGATGCTATGAAAAGAATAGTTAGATTGGATTTGGGTCTGAAACAAAACAGTGATGGTGGATAAGATGTATGGGCAGATACTGTAAGGAAGATTGTGCTAATGTCATTAATAATTAAACTGATATAATATTATGAGTAAAGAATAACTGGAGCTATGTTAGTTAATCTGTTACACATGATAAGAGAGAATAATAAACTCATAATAAGTAATAAGTAATAAGCAATAAATAACAAATAACAGGAACTATTATGATAGTCATTGCAAAGAAGCAGAAAAACAACAACAAAAGAGAGAGAACAAGAGCTCCCTTCTTTTGGATTCAAGAAATCAAAGAGAGATTAAAATGTATAATACTGGAAGATCAACAGGGGGTTATGTTATCTGATCAGGATAAAATAAAGAGAAGAGAGAAGCAGTGTACTGACAAACTATATGGAAGAGAAGAAGGATGGGAGATTTTTTTTCAGAGAAGAAAAATTTGAAGAACCTGCTGTTCTAGACAGTGAAATGAAAGTTACTCTCAAAGCAGTTGGAAGAAATAAACCACTAGGAATAGATGAGATACCAAGAGCATGATTTCAAACTCCAAAGACAGAATGTATTAAAATCCTAAAACGAATATGCCAACAAATATGAAGAACAAAGTATGGCCCACAGACTGGAAATATTCAATGTATATTTCAATCCTGAAGAAAAGAGATGCCAAATATTTCACTAACTCTACAGTGATTGCATTAATTTCCTATGCAAGCAAAATAATATTTAATATTTTCCAATAGACACTTTTACCACATGTGGATGAGGAAATGTCATATGTTCGATTTGCTAGATGGACTGTATAAAAATTGAATAAATAAATAAATATGTCCAAGGTGGATTTAGAAAAAGAAGAGGTATCAGAAATCATATTGCAAATATATGTTGACTGCTGGAGATACCAAAACATTTCAGAAGAAAATCAGTTTGTGTTTTATAGATAACAGTAGGCTTTGACTCTGTGGATTGTGAAAGACTATGGATCATTCTGAAAGAAACAGGTGTGTCACAATATTGATTGTCCTGATGTGTACCATGTTATGAACAAAAGACTGCTTGTTAAGACAGAATTTGAAGAGTCAAAATTATTTTCATTTGGCAAAGTTGTAAGGGTATATTTTATCCCTGCTTTTTCAATCTATATGCAGAACTTATTATTTTAAAAGTTGGATTAGAGACAAATAAAGCAGGAGTGAAAATCAGTGAAAGAAAGATCAATAGTTTAAGATCTGCAGACAATACCATATTTCTGGCAGGAATTAGCGACGACTTGATGAAGGTAAAAGAAGAAAGTGCAAAAGTAGGAGTACAGTTGCACATTGAGAAAACAAAAGTAATGATTGCAGAAGAATTAAATAACATCAGTCAATGATGTCTGATCAGCTGATTCGTTCTTCAATCCAAACAGAGACTGGAACTAAAAAAAATCAAAGGAAGACAGACAAAAAATGACAGCTATAATGGAGTTAGAAAAGTCCTTTGAGTATGTGTCCCTGGAAACAAGGGCCAAGATCCTCCATAGTTTTGTATTCCTAAGGTATGAAAGGTGGACAGTGAAGAAAGCAGATATGGAAAAAACAAACAAACACCTGATTCATATAAAACATAGTATTTGAAGATAGCTTTGTAGATAGCACAGATGGCCAGAAAGACAAATAAATGGGTTGTAAATCAATTCAAGCCTGAACTCTCACCAGAAGCTAAAATGACTAAGCAGAGGCTATTGTCCTTGGGACATATCATGAGATGACAAGATTTATTGGAAAAGACAAAAATACTAGGAAAAGTGGAAGGCAGCAGAGCAGCAGAAAGACCTAACATGAGGAAGAGTGGTTCAATAAATGAAGCCATGGCCTTTAGTTTTCAAGACCTGAGGATACCTGTTCATGACAGGACTTTTTGGATGTCACTAATTCTTTGGGTGGCCATAAATCAGAATGATATCAATGGCACATAACCACAAAAGAGAAGTAAAAATTAAAAGCCAAAGTTAGAAACCTCATCCATAAACTACAGGCAGAGTCTCATCTAATGAGGATCTCAGTGGGAACTATTGCCCTGAGACAACTGTGGAAAGGTGTTTGGGATTGCCTCGGCCTGATGGCAATGGTGCCATGATGATGGCACTTCAAGGTGGAGGCTCACATCGCCCTTCCGTATTGCCCTTTGCAGTTCTTCATCATAATTTTTTAAAAAGTTTCTTTTTTGTGCCACTGCCAAATTTTTGCAACATAGCAGCAAACAGGGACACCAGTAGCCACAAAAATGGTGACAGAGTGGGGCCTGCCTGCAGCTTGCCATTTCATTTGATGACAGGCTGTGTTCTTTTGTGCTGGTTAAATCTCCATGTCATGGCAGACCTTTCCTCACAGCAGAAGGTTACGCCAAGTGACCTTCAAAGTCATCCCCAAGCACAACTGCTCTATGATTCCATGGTATCAAGGCTCTGTTTCTTTGATTTCATGCCCAAAAGAGATGGAGCGACGATGGAACCTCTTAACTAATTGCTCCGTATGTGGAATGTGCCGGCCTTGCCTTCTCCGGCTGCCTGTCGATGGCATTGTCTTTGACTGAATAGCTCCACTAGAGAAGCCAGCGTTCTCCTAAGGCCATGACTTAAATCAAATGGTGCAGGGAGGGGAGGGAGTGGGGGAAAACATTGTGTAGGCTGCCTTTATTATATGTACACAGAGACCCTTGTTAGCGCCTATGCCCTCCGCATGCTGGGAACAGCTGACCCCCACCCTGATCTGTCCCTTGGAATTAGAAGATGGAGAAGTTATCTATTGGGGAAACTTTCTGTTGTTTGCCTAGGCTAAGTGGAACAGGAATAACAGGGAACCCGAGATTTCATGTGTGGATTTTAAATAAGAGCTTTCAAAAGTCAGTTTAAACACCAACTCAACTCCCTAGAATGTAGCTGGAATTCTAAAGCAGCTTTAAACACCGAATTCATACTAATTACATGCTGTCCTTTCATGACATCCAAAATCTATTGCTTGAAACAACTCACTCTGTCAAAGACTAGAATCAGCCCAACCTGATTCGAAACTTACCATTTGCCAGGTAACCTTAGGTAAGCCTGCATCTCTTAATGCCAATTTCTCTTCCACAGCACTGTGAATATACTCATAAGTATATGAGGATTTCTATGACTTGTCAGGTTTTTTCCTGCAACCTATTTTAGGTTTATGGATGGTTTATGAATGGGTTTGAACATGTTTATGAGTAATCTGGTGAGAATGGCCAGATTACTCACAAACGTGTTTGAACTTGCTTATGGGTTCAAATGTAGGTTGCAGAGAAAATGTGAAATGTCATAGAAATCCTCCCCACTACTCATAAGCAGTGAAACAATGGCTGAAATCCAGTTGATGCAATTGTGCCATGCAAATATCTATCTATCTATCTATCTATCTATCTATCTATCTATCTATCTATCTATCTATCTATCTATCTATCTATCTATCTATCTATCTATCTATCTATCTATCTATCTATCTATCTATCTATCTCCTTAGAAAAGGACCCAAGGTGGCTTACAGCATTTAAAGACAATATTTAAGAACAAAATGATGAGTATGCAAAGGTGGCGTACATCATTAGAAGGTAATATTTAAAGCTCAAAACACTAAATATAGAAATCAGGACCACCAGCAGTGATCTGGCAGTAATTGTCCAATTTCAAAGCCCACCCCCATTAGGAAATAATGAGTTGCTTTTATAAATTATAACATAATAGTAACTAACTGCTTTGATGGACCTTGAAACTATAATGGTAACCATTACTTTTTAAAACTAAGATCTGAAATCCGAGACCATGTTGGCCTATGCTTAAATTATTCCTCTTGAAATCAATGGAACTGTAAAGCTATTGACATGGGCTGGATTATGCACATATTCTGATTTGGGGTCCTTCTACAAAAGTTGAAAGGATCACTTCCCAATGCCCCTCTGTTGCCTAGGAGCACCGATACCAGCCTTTGAGGAAACAAAACTAAAAGATCCTACCTCAGATTTTGTATTACATGCATTCCTGGAATAGCCTGGCTATATTCATGCTGCAACAAAATGTTATACTTATACTGTGTGCAAAAATTTGCATGCATAGCAAAGTGTGTTCTTTGCATCTCTATAAGCACCACCCTTTCCTGACACAAAAGCAGCTGCTAACATTGATTGATTGATTGATTGATTGATTTCCACCCCACCTTTCTCCTTAAAAATGACCCAAGATGACCTACATAATTGAAAGTCAATATTTAAAAACTAAAAACAGTAAGTATACAAATATTAAGAAGAATCAAACAAATACTAAAATGGCAAACAAAATCATCACCAAAAGCAAATTCGAAGCAACAAGGCACCATACTCCATTTAAAAACAGCAGTCACAATAAAGGGCAGGACTGTGTAATATGTGTGATGGTACTGTTAGAAATGGCAACCCCATACTGAGTTCTGCTCATCATCTGTTATCAAATCACAGCAATGGGGGAATGATGATGATGCCATTAACACAAACCTTTATGCCTAGAAGTTACAAGGAGAGGGAGATGACATGACAAGCAAGTTGTAATATCTAGTCTTGCTCTAAAATACAGAGGGGGAAAAAAGAGAATAATGTCATAAGCCTCCCTTTTCATTACCCAAGTGATGCAAAGTGTGTTTTAAAAAACCCAGCAATATCATCTTTTTAGGAAACAATCATATACGGTAGACTTCAATTCCTGGCACCTCCTTTTTGGATTACAATTTAGTTTGCTTAGGTCTCCACTAACAAGGCTGATAGGGCCATAAAGTAATGAACTGTAGATGTCTGTGGGAAAGTGTTGCTTTGAAAAGGATCCTTTCTGTAGACAATTGCTGGGCCAATTGCCTCAGGGGAGGTGCAGTTGCCGTGACACCTCCCCCCACCACAAGCCTACATTTCTTTGGCAGTCTTGCTCTTTCTAGAGGAAAATTCACACACTCTCACACATACACCAAACAGCTCAATTTATGGATGGTAAATGCTTAGGAACAGAGACCTGCTTGTTGAAGCCTTGGTCTATCAGAAGCATTCTCTTTCACCACCGCACCTTGGGAGAAACTGTGGCCATGGCTGACATGAACTGTGGCTTACATACTGGGGGATGGGGAACGTTGAACAAGCACTTTAAAAAGTGGGCTGCTTCTTTTCACTTTGTATATCACATGGAAGAAGCACATTGTAGGTCAGTGATGACGAACCTTTTTGAGCCCGAGTGCCCAAACTGAAAACAACAACAACAACCAACTGGCGGCGAGCGGCGGCAGAAGCGGAAGTGGCAGGGGAAGGGAGAATCCCGGGCACAGAGGTGCCTCCAGACCCCACTCCGGATCCGCCTCCAGTCGTGCCGAACCCCGCCACTGCCTATACCTAGGCTGGCCCGCTGCCACTAGCACCAGCTGCTCTGGATTCTGGCCCGCCGCCTGTCGGGGCACTAGCACCGCGGCTGCAGCCGCCTCCTCAGGTTTGACTGTCAGGGGGTAACGATCTAGGAACCTATGGCTCACATGTCCACAGAGAGGGTTCTGTGTGCCAGCTGTGGCATGCGTGCCATAGGTTCACCATCGCTGTTGTAGGTCATCTGAAGTTGCCAAGTTTGATTCCACTGTCATGGTTTGAAAAACACCTGTAGACAACTGCCCAGTTAAGGACCAGAGAGCCTTATGAACAAAATTTGTTATGCAGTGTTAAGTAATACCTTTCATAGGGCCACCAAAGAAAGAAAGAAAGAAAGAAAGAAAGAAAGAAAGAAAGGAAGGAAGGAAGGAAGGAAGGAAGGAAGGAAGGAAGGAGGGAGGGAGGGAGGGAGGGAGGGAGGGAGGAAGGAAGGAAGGAAGGAAGGAAGGAGCTTTGAGGCCTTCAGAACTCTTCACCAGATGGGGTGTTGCAAAATTAGAGAAGGGCAGGGTGGAAGGAAAAGCAGAAAAGGTCGAAATTCATCTTGGCTAGATGTGGTAGTCATGGGAGCTGTTCTTACTTAAATTCGAAAAGGTGTGCTCCGCGTGGCGCGAAGCTGCTGCCGCGGTTGAGCCTTGCCTGCCCGCTCAGAGGAGACGAGAACAGGCAGGTGACGTCAAGGCCGGGGGGAGGGGGGCTTGGAGGAGCCTTCATCTTGCCTGCCTCCCCCGAGATCAGCCTCTGTTTGCTTGCTGACTTCGCGGCCCACCCCTTAATAAGTAAGAATGAGAGTAGCTGGTCGCTTTGGGGCCGGATGGGAATTTTTGGTCTGCTTCCATAATTGGCATGTATCAGGAGGCAGGCGAGTTTTCGCCCATCCCATTCTTACTTCAGGTTAAATAGGAAATGTGATGAAGACACAGTACGTACTTAGGTCACAGCTGTGGGTAGTGTGAAAGGTAAGAGATTTGGTGAGTTCCTTTGGGACACCTGAGGAGGGTGTCAATCAGCCCATTTTCCTGATTGGTAGAACAAGGAATATATGAAGGGGAATGGAGTTAAGGGAATCTCCCGGGCAGCAGTGCACCTAGGGTCTCGAGGCTCAGTGACTGAAGCAGTGGGAGGATTCCTGCAGATGGGCGGCTGAAGACGTGCTAGTCAGAGGCAGCGTGCTTCAGCAACTGCAACTCGCTCTTGGTGGCCTGCTCCAGTTGTAAATGGTACACTGGAGTCAGATGATAATTTCGCACTACGGTAGGCCCCCTTGTGAAAGGGGAATTAAAAGTTTAAATAGTTTAATAAAGTTGTTGATGGATTGATGCGGTATTTTTACTGTCATATGCAAGCCACTAAGAGGCATTATTTCTCTCACTGCATTATTATGTATTGTGATATATAAGTGGGAATACCCAGTGTGGTGCATAGACTGGTTGACTCAGGAGACCTGGGTTCAAATTCCCATTTAGTCATGAAAGCTCATTGAGGGAGTGGCACTGGTAAAACCACTCCTTATATAGCTCGTTTATCTTGAAAACCCTACTAGGATCATTGTAAGTTGGTTCCAACTTGACGGCACAACACACACTAACACATAAGTGGCATCAACAGTTGAAATATTCCGTTCTCATCATTTAAGATGCAGCCCTATGCACACTTACTGGAGATGAGGTCTCACTGAATTCAGTGGATTAACTTCTTTGTAGACATTCATAGGATAATAATCTCATTTCCCTGAAATTACCTTTCAGAAAGCCCACTGCTGAGTTATTCTTCCCTCAGCATACCCCATCTCCCTTATCACTAATCCATATTGTGGATAAGGGGTACAATTTATAGCTTCAGCAGCTATCCAGATGGAAGTGGGTGGAAGCACAGAAATCCAAATACAGGGCTGGATGTTGAAACCATGTGAAACTGAGTGCTTCCATCACCATTCTTCGGCTGACAGCATCAACAAGAGACATGATTTAACATACAACCTTACCTGAACAGAGCCTGACACTATGCACAGCCTCAGAAAGAATCCCAATATAATAATCAAAGAGGCAGACAAAGGCAGCATTGTGGTTGTCATGGACAAATCAAATGACATACAAGAAGCGGAGAGACAATTATCCGACATTAAATTTTACCAGGTCCTAAGCACACACCCAACCACCAGATATCAAAAGGAATTACAAAACCTAATGAAAAATCTCTCTGGAAACATATGTGAACAAATCCTGACTAACACATCACAAGAACTTCAACCAGACATCTTCTACCTACTACTAAAAATACACAAAACAAGAAACCTTGGTAGACCTATTGTATTATGCACATAGACAAAATCTCAAATTAGAAAACGTATGTGTGTGTGTAAAAGAGAGAGAAAGAGTTATTCTCCACCACAACCCCTTTCAACACCTAAACTGAGAATTAATTCAATAGAGCTGGAAAACGTAACTTTTGTTGTGCATTCATAGTTGATTGTAATAAAGGTAGTGTCTGTCTGTGGATTTTGGATTTTATTTCACTCCTGTGGATTAAGACAGCTTTACATGGGGGGGGGGGGGGAGGTTAGTAGAAGGATTATTAGAAGGATTAGCAGTAGTAGTTTCTCTCCTTTATCAAAATAGAATATTGGCCACTCAAGTAGCCTATCTCATAAAAATAATATTTAATAATTATGTGCCATAAGGTGGCATACATACATAGATATACTTTCATACCTTATAGTGAGTGTGTGTGTATTTCAAATTTTTAACAGATTTGAAAGACACTCTATGGAAATAATTATGCTTAATATACACAAATAATTTTTTCAAGGGATCTTTCATTGCCGGTATCTATTACAGAGATTCTACTAAATTTGCATAGCACAACAAGCTGTTCTGATAATCAAGTGTAAGTTGATTCAATGTCTTATTTCCTTGGAGAATGACCTTCTGCACATACACATGAATTTCAGGGATTTTTCATTTTACCACCGGAGTGCAGTTCATTATAAAGTCATACCGATATGCTGTTACAAATGTCATTGAGTTGCTATTTAAATATACAGTGCTCCCTGTATCCTGCAAAGTATAACAGAATAGAAATTCAGACAACTCCATTATTGAAGTGGGCTTTTTTAAAAAAAAATCACGTCAGTTTAACTGAAATGTGGGTTGAGCCATTGTTTTTAGGCAGTGCTGAAGTTGAAAGGAGTGGAAAGCAGCCGAAAAGGAGTTGAAAGATGACAAGAAGCACTTCGTTCATCTCCAAAATGTAATAGCCTTGTGTACACCTGTCTTTGCCTAAATTGAAGATCTTACCCAACCCCCTTCAGCAGAGGATGCAGCTTTCCCTTCCGCTGAAGTGAATGGGGAAGCTTGGTCCCAAAGGAACATGTGCATCTTGGTTTTCACACACACAAGCATCAATGCTGCTATCTAAAATCTGAAATCTTCTTTATTTTAAGTGAACTCGTTCTCCATTGACATGCTTTGTCTTATCATTCACGATGATTGAAAATAGCCTTTGATATCAAATGCAAAATTAACAGTACAATCCTATACTCAGATATAAACCATATTTGAGATCAGTAGGTTTACGTTCAATGAAGGAAGTGTACTAGGATTGCAGCCTTAATCAGGCATTTTTAAAAGTTTATTTGCTTTGTTTTACTCTAACAGATCCTGTCCCATTCACAAGAACCTTAATAACCATTACAAAGAACTGGCTGGGTTGGGCATCTGGCCTTGGAGCAGCCAGGTACTAGGAGTTTGATTCTTCACTCTGCCTTCAAGGAGAGCAGCCAGCTTCTGTGGCCTTGGGGAAACACCACCAGAAGAAGGGAACAGTAAAGCCCTTTGAATATTTCGCACATAGAAAACCCTGGAAAAAGTGACCCTGAGTCAAAACTGACTTGTGTGTGCGTTCTGTCAAGTCAGAACCAACTTGTAGCCACCCTAATAGGGTTTTCAAGGTAAGTGAGATATTTAAGGAGTGGTTTCACCAGTTCCATTACCCCAGTGAGTTTCCATGGCCCAGTGGGAATTTGAATCCTATTCTCTAGAGCCTTAGTCTGTCACTCTATCCACCTTTCTCCTTAAAAAAGGACCCAAGATGTCTTACATCATGAAAAACACAATATTAAAAACTAAAAAGAGTAAATTATTCAAATATTTAAAAAGAATTAAATAAACATTATATTAAAAATGTTACGTAAAAGCATTGCTACAACAGATTCATAAGCCACAAAAATAGAAACCATCCTGTTTTATAACCTTTCTTAGACAGCCAGTCACTAAGGAAAAGCTTGCGTGAAGAGACATTTTATAGAATTACATCAGTGTGCTGTACAATGGTATAGGCAGTTAACGCTAGTTATCTGAATGTCTGTTGGAAATGTGAGAAGGAAATTGGTACATACTTTCATATGTGGTGGGAATGCGAAAAAGTACAAAGATTTTGGAAACTAATCTTTAAAAAACTAAATGACATATGTGAAAAAGATATAGAATTTAATCCTGAGATAGCTCTGTTATCAATATTTGAGAATGTGGAATATGATAAGATGACTAGAGAATTGATTATCAATTTATTAACAGCAGCCAGATTAATAATAGCTAGGAATTGGAAATCAAAGTCTAAATTTCGAATGGAAGAATGGTATAATGAAATATGGAACATTGCTATAAATGATAAGTTAACTTGTAACTTAAAGGTTAAGAAAGGAGAGATGAAAAAGAATAATTTCTATGATATATGGAGCAGATTTCTTGAATATGTGCTAACAAGAGGAAAAAGGGAAAGCTCCAAATCAAGAATCAATGCAGTTCTGGAGAAGAGGACAATAAAGGAAGAAGAAGAAGAATAAAGATAGAGGAAGAAGAGGATTACTGCAAGAGGTCCCGACTATGGTGGTGGGGAACACAGTTGATTTGTATTTTGGTTTATGTATTTTATGTTTATGTTGTAGTTTAAGAAAAATAATTTTTTTTATAAAAACAACAACAACGGTATAGGCAGGTTTTGATGAGGAGAGATTTTGGAAGGCAATGTGTAAGCACAGTGATTGTGAATCGCTTCTAAATCCAGCATGGCTAATAACAGCATTGACCTGTGTGGAATATTCCTGATCATTTGCCAATGGGGTTCCAGTATGATACATCCTTAGCTGCTCCCTGCCTTCACTATCAAAAAGCGACACTCATTGGGAAGGGCATGGCTCCCTGTTTAGTGATGGCCACTTCTCGTTGTGTTGTGCCCTGCCTCAACAGCTGCTGTCTTTCAGAGCATGAGACATTATTTTTAAAACATTCATTACTTATTGCTCATGTCAGTATGGTTAGTGGGGGTTTTAATCAGTAGTTCATTGCTTTTATTTAAAGAACAACACATTGCCAGTGTAATTTGATGTTAGTCACTTTTTAAGCTTAAAAAAAGAGAGTACTATATTCATGAACACACTAAAGAGAAAGTATTATCAAAAGTTACAGCGTTGCCAATGCCGCCCAAAAAGCATTGGGTAAAAGCTTTCCCCATCACTATTTGTAATGCGTTACTTCCAAGCTGTGCTATGTTTTAGAGTCCTGTGCCCATTTCTGAACCTGCAAAAATGATGCAAATGTTTAATTCCTCTCCAGCTCTTCTCGTCCAGTTGCCTCGCTAGCCAAGGACTGCCCAGGCATTGTGTGGCAGCAGGGCAGCTAAGTGGAGGAAAGCTCAATCACTCTCACACCACAAGGATCAAAGCACTATTGCCACTCAATATCAATCAGCTATCCTTGGCTGTGGGGTGTGAAGTAAACAGCAGTCTAAAGATGGGGAATACCACTGTGATTATTATTATTATTTTCAGATTATGAAAAAGGTGTGGATAGCTCCTCACTCTGAGTACTCTTTCCCAGAGCCTACCTCAGGCTGTTTCTCCCACAAGCAATACACTGTTCAGAACACACCAGGGACAATTATTTCTAGTGTTTGCAAAAGCTTTGTTAAGCAAATGTTAGAAGCTAGGCTAGGGTTGCCTGGTAGACCTCTGGGTGTCTGTGAATTCCAGTCAGGGTTGTTTTTTGAGGGGGTGGGAATAATGAGCATGTGCTTAGAGGCAGTCTTGTCCTTAATTCCAAATGCACTGGAGCCCAATTTCCTGATGTTATTTTGCACCTGGCTCTGGGTGTTGACATTAAGATGGTAGTGTAAAAAATAAAATAAAACAACACACATTGAAAATCCATCAAGCATGAAATCTTCCCACTCTCAGAACCCCTGATGTCTAGCTATCACCTTCCTGTTTCAAACAAGCACAGATGTTGCGCCTTCTTCCATAGAGGTCTGCTGACTGCTTTTGTTCGGCTTGTTTACCTGGAGGCTGGGTGTTGTCAAAGGAACCGCCAGGGGCTGAGATGGAATCTACATTTGTCTGTAAGGAAGAGGGCTGCAAATTTAATGGATCAATTACATATATTAATGGATCACATACCCCCAAATTTTGATCAACTAAAATGGTATCCCAGTTGATTGGGCTCTGTGTGCGAGGGAGAGCTTGGAGGAGAAAAAGAAGCAAGAGGTTTAACATGTAACCCATTTAACACAAAACACATTATTTTATAAATGTTAATGAAATCTGCACACAGTGAGTAAGAATCATAAATTAGCCATCCTCTCCCAATACATGAAGGCATATCTCTTTTAAGGTAATACCAGTCTCTCTTTGACAGATATGATCTTTTAACTAATGGATTTGGATTGTATCTTCAGTAAGTCTACTATAAAAACAAAGCAAGTGTGCTTCATACTTCAAATAATAGGTGTGCTGCATGCTTATTCATAATAAATATTATTAATAATAAATCCCCCAAATCACCTCCCCAAAACAACATTTTATTCTGCTTTTATTCATAACTGGATCATCGGTTAAAGAACAGATGACAGTCCCTACAGTTCCTTGATGCAGACCACAATTTGTGTATGTCTACTCAGGTAAAGTCCTTAAAGAGTTTAGTGGCATTTCCTCCCAGGGTAAATATGTTAGGTTGCCGTCCCAAGTACATCTACCCCAGAGACAGTCCAACTGAGCTCAATGGGATTCTGGTTCTGAATCAGAATGAATAGGATTGAGCTGAAAGTCTCCAATTCTATGTGCATTTACTAGGGACTTACGCGATGGGCTCAATGTAATTATGGTAGATGAGGTAGTTCCCCCCCCCAAAAAAAAATCAGTTTGTGGAAGCTTTGCTCCTAATATGAGTTTTCCTTGGTTGTTCAAGCTCATCATTAACACCAAGGCCACATGGTTTAAATCTCTGTTTGCTCAGCAGCAACCAGGCCCTTCTCTTAAACAAGGTAAAGGACCATTACATTGGTTTACTGCAATCCTATTCATAAAACTAAATGCACTAAACTTTCCTTTATCGGCCAGTGTAAAGGAGGAGGAGATGATTTAATGTTACTTCTGCATTTCCTATTGTAGCCTCAATACAGAGGAAAGACAAAAACTGGTCCTGTACATGATTTCTTGGGCAAAAAAACAAAAATAAAAAAGTAGCAACCTAAGGAGATCCCAGTGCTAACAACACCCTGTGAAGATGATGCTTGTTTCACTGTGCAAATGACATTTGCTGCCGTCTCATGAATTCTGCCTAAACCTCAAGGGTGCCGTTCAGGAACCTCTCCAGATTTTTTGTCATATATGAGGAAAAATGTTGAGGCTAGGTGAATTGAAGACAAGGACTTTTTAGTGTGAAGTTTGCCCGATTCAAATGTAATTATTGTGCTCCCTGTAGCCCACTGTCCCCCTCCCCAAGCACTGCCTGAGGGTCAGTATGCCACCACCTCAGGGGCAGCTCAGGCCACTGCCACCTTCTTCCAGAGCCTTTTGAAATATAAGGGCTGCTTAACCCTTTGTCTACTGGCTATTTCTTTCAATTCAGAATTTTTCTGGGGGAGGAATATGGGTATTCAAGGAAGATGGGTATATTTTCCAGTGCCTCTTCCCTGAGAGAATGTGGCTGCCCAATACCAAGGGTTGAATGCCAGATATTTTGCTTGCAAATAGTATACCATGGCTTGGAGCTACAGGCCCCTTCCTTCTCCCATTGAAGAGATTATCTTTGAAATTACCCACACATCTTCCTAGGAAAGTAATAATTTCAGATCACACAGGGCATTCTAACAATAGAAGGAATCCCTAGTATATATTACTAGCAGCATTTCTCATGTAGCTGTGTCTCTGGATTAACATTGACACTTCCTCTTTATTGCCTTATTTCTATATATTGACTTCATATTTTATGGCCTCTTGCTTGTTCTGTTGATATTACTGTTTCAGTAAATGAATAAACATAATGAAAATGCAGAAAGCTAGAATCCTTTGGCCTGGGAATGAGAAACAAAAAGAAGATTGCTACAAGTGGTCATCTAAGGTAAACTATATGGGAGAAGAAGTGCAGGAAGGAGAACTTAACCAAGAACCCTTGAAAATTGGTTTGGATGCAACACACCATCCATCTGCATTGAAAGTTAGTGTAGCCATGATGACATCCAACTTCTGATGGAAGGAGGAACGGGAGGAGGGCCACTTGTCTTGTGGAAGCTGTGTATGAACACAACACATGATTACTACAGCCTCTAGAAAGCTAGTCATCGGAGGCTACCAGCCACACAATCAAGGAGCCTTTACCAAGCTTGCCACCCCATTGTGCCACCACTATTTTGCATGCCAGAGAGCTGGGAATTTGGTAGCCCTACATAATGGTCTGGTTATCCAGATCAGAGCTTGAGATAGTTCCCAACATAGCAAGTGGCCAGCTGACTGAGGGATTCTTGGAGCTGCAATTTTAAAAAAAAGTTGTTAGGTTCTAATCTAGCCACACACACACCCCCGAGCTTTACTCCTTTACAGTGAATTTGTAAAGGAGTGCACATTATAGACATATTTGTCCACTTTTAGTGCAGTGGTTCTTGGCTAGTTATCTGCAACAACCCCACTTGACACAGCTGTTGCAGTACCATTTTGTCTACTTGCTGTTGTTGTTATTCCTTTTTACTTTACTTTACTTTACTTTTTTTTGTTTGTTTTTTGTTTCACTGGTCCAAAGATCATGGGATCCAGTTAATGATAATATATAAACAAAGATTCTACTGGAATGTGAATTAACCCTTTGGTATTCAGGTAAGAAAGCACGGACTGCTTTGATGGAGATGGTACCAGGAACTAAATGGCAGAAAAAGTTGGTATTGTTTACTGTAGGTTTTAATTTGGGGAGGAGCCCCCCCTATTGCTTGCCTGAAGTGGAAAACTTCTGTGGGACTTTACAGATGTAGTCTTACCACTAATTTAGCAGGAAGCCCCTATATTTAATACATGGGTTGACAGAGGTTTAATAGGTCATCTGCAATTGTCTGCTGTGTTAATTATGAAAGCTATAATTAGGTGGGCAAACACTGAGCACCAAGCAGGGTCATTGTCTCTGAATTCTTTGCCTTCACACATTTTGACAGAAAGGTTGGATTGTCAAGATGACACTGGCTATTCACAGATGTATCCCCTTTGATTCTCATCAACCATTCAAAGAGACAGATCTTTAGGCCGAGTCTGTAAGGTGTTTTCTTGACTATTGCAGCACCTGAAGGGGAGAGCACCTGCAACTCCTTCAAGGAAAATAAGAATACTAACTATATTTATTTATTTATTTATTTTTGTTCATGTATATCTTGCCTTTCTTCCACTGAGCTCTAGACAGCAGGCACACCTGGCTTTCCTGTTCCCCACTTTGTGCTCAGCACAACCCTACCAGGTAGAACAGGCTAAAAGAATGAGGCTGTTCCAAGGTCACCCAGTGAGCTTCATGGCCAGGTTTTGTGAGTCCTACTCCAACACCACTTAGCCGCTGTCTTGACACTGGGAAGGCCAATGCCTGAAGAAAACTTCACCTGCTGAATATTTGCGGGTCAGCCCCAGAGAATGTGTGTAAAGGGAGAAGTGGTGCAGGGCGGAGAAGACCTCTTGGGGTGCTATCCTGTTGTGCAGCTCCGCAGGCACAATGGTAATGAAGTCATCAGGAGTGGCAAATTTTCACTGATTAAAGGCTTCCTTTGGCAATTATGGGGTGCACGCCACTTCCTTGAATTGAATATAAGTTGCTGGCATTACCAAAATCACCTTTAATGAGCGACAACGTGGCCTTAATCATTGGCTGAAAACCCTGGAGACTGCTTTGGATGCAACACAACCATCCCCCCTCTATTTTGGGCCCTGGAAGAAGCCCCACTCACCATTAAGCTCCCCCTGACGTGTACTTCCGACGGAGTTTCGCCCAAGGAGGGGCCGAGCTTGGTGTGAACCACCTTCGCTTGTGCGCTCGCTCACTCTCTCCGTCTCGCACGCAGGCACGCACGCACACCCGGCAGAGCCGAGGCGCCGGTGGAGCGGAGACAGCTCTCGCCTGCCTCTAGGACCCAGCGGCGCCGGGGCGCTCTCCGCTCGCTCGCCCAGCAGCACCTGCCCGGCCGGCCGGCGCTTGTTCGCTCGCTCGCTCGCTCGCTCGGCGGCTCAGTCAAGCGGGGCCGCCAGGATGGTGCAGCTGCTGCGGGTCGTCGCCGGCTCCTACTTGTGGCTCGGGCTGGGCTTGTGGGCGTCGTCGTCGTCGTGGGCGCCGGCGGGGCTGGCGCTGCCCGAGGTGCTGTTCCGTTGCCCGCCGTGCACCGCCGAGCGCCTGGCAGCCTGTCCCCCGCTGCTCGCCCCGTCGAGTCCTCCCGACTCCGCCGTCTGCCCGGAGCTGGTGCGAGAGCCCGGCTGCGGCTGCTGCGCCGTCTGCGCCCGCCTCGAAGGGGAGCCCTGCGGGGTCTACACGCCGCGCTGCGCCCCGGGGCTTCGCTGCTACCCGCGCCCGGGCGCCGAGCTGCCCCTGCAGGCGCTGGTGCAAGGCCAAGGCACCTGCGCCCGGTGGAGCGACGCCGCCGAGTACGGCACCGCCAGCGCCGAGCACCGCGGTGAGTGCGGGCGGGGGGAGGCGGGAGGGTCCGGCCGGTCGGTGCCTTTGCCCGGGTGCGCAGGGCTGGAGGCAGGATCCGGAGCGGGCGCGGGCGCGGGCGTTGAGGACTAGGAGCGCAGGACGTCAGCTAAACCCTGGGTTTTTAGTCCTGCGGCTCAGCCCTCTGGGCATGTGCAGAATGCTGAGGGACTTAATGGCCAGGGAACCCCAGACCCTCTCCCGCCGCTGGTGCTGATCCTGGGGGCCTGATGTGGCCTTCGCCTTCACAGCTCTCGAAGCGCCTCGCCTCGCCTCAGCGACGCGAACCGGCCGTGGCGTCACACGGGGGGAAGAAGAGCTGCTCTGCACGCGCTCAGAGGCACGGAGAGTATCTGTGTGGATCGGCACCGTTTTGCGTTGGGGGGGGCCTGAAGTCTGGGGGCTTCAGCTTAGCGAGCTGGTCGGGCCTGGGAGGAGGAGGAAGGAGGAAAGGACGGGGCGTGTGGCATCCGGAGAAGGACCTCGGGAACCCGGGACGGCGGCGAAGGTGGGGCTGATCGCGAGGAGAAGCGTTGCACGTGGGACGCGGGGCAGTGCGTGCCCGGCAGAGGGTGTGAACAGGGACTTGGATGGCTGGCATCGAAGCGATGGTGGCCTTGGCGGGGGGGGGGGGAGGGCAACGGGAGGAACGGCGAGGGGCGTCCTGGGCGACCGGCTGCGTGGGCTGCGAGATCAAAGAGACCGGGCAGTGTGGTCTGAGGGGCGCCCACGGGACGTGGGAGACGGGCGGGGGCGGCGATGTGAGGAGAAAGAGGAGGCCTGGGTGGAGGGCTGCCGGCTCTTGAGGAAGAGGCTGTTGGACGAGGGTGAGGGGAAGGGAAGAGAGCTAAGCGTGGAAAGAGAGGAGGAGGAACAGGAGGAACAGGAGCCGAAGACCTGAGAGAAAGGCAGTGTTGAGCAGGGCAGTGGGGATGGATGGATGAATGGCGGGGTCGGTGAGTGGGGGACAGAAACCATGGGGGGTGGACAAAAATAGTAAGAGCAGGGGCTGGTGGGGGGAGTTGCTTTCCTGTGGGACAGATGCCAAGAGGGATTATGTGCGGGACAGGTCAGGTCAGAGTTTGGAGGCTGGCATATAGGCATGAGGCATCTGGATCTGTGGAAGGGGAGTCTGGCACATCATGGCCGCAAGTGGGGTTATTGCAGACACTGTCAGACATAGTGGGGCTTCATTCTGTAGTGGTAAGGGTAAGTGACTTCACTTGCTTCAAAGATAGGGTAAGATGACCTTGTATGATGGCCTTGTATTCGGCAGTCCTCCTTATGCTGCTGTGTGGGGCTCTGGACAGCTGCCCCAAAGCACCGTTTTGGTGGGTGGGTGGGTGGGTGTCCACCTGAGCTGATTAGGCTGAACGGCACAAGCACCTTTTACCCGGCGTGGGCCTGCTCCCCTCCCTTCCCCCAGTCTAGACCTTGCCTTGTTGAACCTGGAGGTAGGAAAAGGAGATTTATTTGCATTTACTTGTACATGGAGGTGATGTGAGTAGAACAGTTCAAGCTTTTCTGTTCAAGAAGGCAAAGGCTGGACTGAGGTGGAGCCCATGCAGGAATTGCACCAATGTGCATAGCCAGCCTTGTACAGTAGTGCTTCAGACAGCAGAGCTGTGCAGAATGAAAATTGAACAGCATTCTGAATGGAATTCCTGTTAGATTGCAGGTGGCCTGTATACAGCTCTTGTTATTTCAGTGTTTATGTAAAAAAAATCTATATAAACATCTGTGAAAAGATACATGTAAAAAAGCAACATGGAATGTTCATCCTGATAATGCTGGTTGCTCTTGCAGACTTTTAAATATGCATGTATATGTATAATAAGGGAAGGAAGAAGCAGGGAGAGCATTCACATTCCTGCCTTTTCTGCATCCTTCAAACATAGTCTGTTTCAGAATTCTTCCAACTACATCTATGTGATAACGGGTGGCATTTCACATGTAACATTGCAGTCATATTTGCTGTGAAAAAAGTCACATCACTCCAGCATTTCTTCAACCAAATTCATAAAGTGTGAACAGACCGTGCTTATCTTTAAATGCACAGTAGACATGTTGGGTCAGTGATTGCTCCCTTGCTGGTGTCTCAAGGATGTTTTTAGGACACATTCTACTATTTCAGTCCTAAATCATGGCTGGGCAGTACCTTTATTAGACCCTAAAACATCCCCAAAAGATGGGCTTTCATCTTCATTAGGCTGGGCCCCCCAGAGCTCAAGACGAGGAGAGAAACAGACATGTCTGCCATTTGAATATTTGCTGCAGGGTGCACAGAGTGCAACACTATATGTCTGGGTCAAACACAATTGCTGGATGAAATACAAAGAAACTTTAAAAGATGCTATATAAATTCCCTTTTCTTTGTCCACCTCTATTAGCTTCTCTCACCCAGGCAGCTAAAGCTGTTTGTGTCTTGAGTGTGCTGCAATTTAGTCCTTCAAGCCTTATCTAGCCAGCCCTACAGAAAGAGCCCATTGGCAATGAGTAGCTAATTACAGTGAAATTAAAGCTGACTGGGAGAAGAAATGCTTGTGAGGAGAGGGCTTTTGTCCATCACACTAGAGATTGGTGTGGAAGACAGTGTCCTAAAAATCTGTGTAAAACTATAAGCAGACACAGTTTTATTTCACAGACTATGTTTGGTAGCTGAAGATAGCTGAAACGGGTTGTAATCCTGGTGTGTTGACTTTATGATCTCTCATCAATGATGGTCTCAAGTTGTATTGCTGTGGGCTTGCTTACTTGACTACCCATCCCACAGTACAATCCTAAATCTTGTTCATTCAAAAGGAAGCCTTCTGAATCTAGTAAGATTTATCCTTTTTTAATTGTATTTAGAATTGCAACTTTAAACAAACAGAAAATAAAATAAAATAAATGCATTACTTGTTGTAGATTTTTCAGCCCAAAAAACCTACAACAACCCGTGAAAGCCTTCGAGAATACAAATGCATTACTTGTTTCTCAAATTGCATAATATTCAGAAAATCATGAGCATCAGTGAATCCAAGATGTTTGGAGGAGAGGGGATATCTGCCAAGCATAAACTCAGAATTAAATAATTTTTCTGCTCTAATGGTACACACATGAAGTTCACTGTTAATTGCTTCATTTGATTTTTAAAAAATCCTTTTGTAGCACGTTCCCCATAGCACATTTTAAAAAGCACCTTTCTACATGTTCTCTGTGTATTACTCAATATTGTGGCAGGAACTGACTGAAATACTGAGTGTTAACAATGGTGTTGCAAAATGTGGAATTGTGAGTGACATTTAAAACCAGGGATGCCTAGTGGAAGGAAGCAGAACATGCTCAGAAAACTTGCAACAGAGGAGAGAGCTCAGTCAGGTTTAGATTGTAGTGATTTACAGGAAACAATTTGCTTAAATGAAGAGGAAATTTTCAGTTGGAAGAAAATTAGTGATCTCCGCCTGTTGTTATTCCTTCAATATTACATTACAGCAGTGTGCCTGAAAAAATATATCGGATGAAAAGTTTTCCATTATAAGCAGAGAGAGTGAAATGGAGGAATTAGTCTTGAAGTTCAAATGTGGGGAGTAGTAAAAAAGTTGCTGATGATCATTCTTGGAACCTGATGCAAAATAAGTTTGAATTTAACATATTTTAACAAGAACAGTTCCCATCTGCCAAGGCAACAGGTGCTTATTTATTATTCTATGTGTAAAGTCCATGAATTGTACTTATTTGCATAGGGCAGGTGGGGAGGGGAGCAGGAAGACTCCTTTTCTTGGTTAGACATTGGAATGTAAAACTTGTATGCAATTCCTAAATTAAGGGGTTGGCAAGTTTATTTGGTCACTGAGGAGAGTCAGGAAGGTTGCCCAAGTGAAACAAGGAATAAGACTGAGAATTCTCCTGCTTTGGGCTTCAGCATTGTTTAATCTTCCACCGAGGTCTGTGCTGCCAATCCAAAAAGGGCTGTAGGCAAAGAGAAATACAAATAATCCACAGCAAGAAATGGATGCTGTTGCTGATTGCAAAAGAAAAGAAAAAAGGCTGTGGGTATTCTGGGGAATGTTGGAACAAAAATCTCAAGTCTGTGGAAATCAACCTGATGGGCCAAGGATAGCTAGACCATTTGGGATCCTGTTTGGTAAAGCTCAGTGTTCACATATTTCCATAAAGTTATTCAATACAGACTTAAATGAACTGTAGTGGTATATTTATCCTATTTGAATAGATTTCCTTTCTCACATCTATTAAAAAAACCAAAAGTCCAGTTATTACATTTGTTCATGCCTGCAACCAGACATCACTGCCACCTAATCTCAATATATTCTTCCACATTTTTATGTATAGTGGGTTCATGGGTTTTTCATTTTAAGGTCTTGAGTGATAAACACCCCTTTGGTAAAAGACCACAGACCTCAAAGAAGCATCATCATCATCATCATCTCATCATCATCATCATCATAATCATTATTAAACTTTCTGTAAATAAATCTGGCAGAGTTGGAATTGGCAGTAGTTGCCTTTTCTGTAGTTGCCCTTTCTGAAGATTACTGAATAACTTATTACATTATCAATCATTATAGAAACATATCCATTTCTGGAAGTGACAGGCCAGGATGCATGGAGCTGCATCTGGTTGCTAGAAGAAAATGTAAACATAGGGGCTACGTTGGTCCTCCTCAGCAGAGCATTGTTCACTGAGAAGCTATGGGAGTCCTTTACTGGGGATTAGTAAGAGAACGAGAATACATTTACCACATGACACCTGTGATAATTACAAAATTCTCAGGGTTTGAGTATTTGTGCGTGCAGTGGGGTTAAAGATGATTGTGTTCACCCCCATTATGCGCTAACCTTTTTGGTCTCTTCAATCTACAACATAGAACAAAAATTAAAGAAAGTCATGTGGCATGTTTAAGGCTAACAGATTTATCTTCATGTGAGCTTTCATGGATTAATATCTCGTCTTTATGACTGGTTGCCTGGAAAAAATTCTGCTTCCACTCAAAGAGGCTTTCCCATTGGACTGAACCTCAGTGAGGATTCCATCTCTTCTCATCCACCATGCATGGCTATCAGTTTGGCTGTAATTGACTTTTTTTTAAAGCTAGTGTGATTTCTTATCTTATTTTGCTGATGTAAAGACTGAGATACTGTTTCATGTTTTTCTCCTCCAAGCCTACAGAAGAGGACTGTGCTTTGCTCAAAGGCAATTGGGGGATGACTGGATGGGGGAAGGAGAGGCTTTTGTCTGCGGAGTGGGTGAGATGGTGGAATAACACCTGTGCTACTTCTGTATCTTGTGGAATTTCCCCCTTGTTTGCAGTCTAGCTTTATGAACTTTGGGCAGCACATCTGGCCCAATTATAGACTTCTTTGCTTTTTAGTCCTGGTTTTATGCCACCGCTCCTCAATGAAGGGTTCTGGAAGACATGGAAGCATGGCTTACTTGTAACTCCAAATAAAGTTATTGCCCAACCTTGAAATTGGTCTCCACTTTTTCAGACACAGAGTCTACCATATTTATGCCCCAGTTTTAAACACATGTTACATGGCTGCAGGGACAGGGACAGAGTAAAATGGGATGGAGGATGAGGATGACAATGAGGATGATGGTACTGCATGGGATACATTGTGTCAATACACAAGGACCAGGTTGTAGAAGAACAGCAGTGACAGTCTAACAAATTCTCCAATAGTGCCCCTCCTTATCTAGGAGTAAACTCCATAGAACTAAGAGGCTTACCCTAAGCGTGCATAGGGTAGGGCTGCCTGAGTAACCTTTGTGACCATCACACTGTGACAGGTGACTTGAAGTCATCAACCAACTTCCTTGATGCTTTGGATGAGTCAAAAAAAAGCGGCAGCGGCTTTAGGTATGATAGTGGATCAAATAAGATAGTAAGGTCAGACTGAAAGGTGACTCACACGAGACAAAGACTGCCACCAGAGAGGAAAATTAAGGGAAATAATTTTGGATAATGAAAATGGGAACTTGTAATCACTGGGAGAGCCTTTTAGGATCTTGAACGTTTTAGCTCTGACCTTAGATCTGAAATTGTTAAGTTTGATTGTACATGACAATCTCCCTGGAGTTCTCCTCCCATAAAAAACTTTCCTATTTGTGCTGTCTTTAGCCTCACTTTATTAACTCAATTTATAGCTCAATGTTCATCTGCCACAACCGTAGTATGCTTTATGCATCTGATGAAATGATCTGTTGCCCATAAAATCTCATGCTGCAATAGATCAGCTACTTTCTAAAGGGTACCAGAACTTTCCCTTCTTAACCCGTACTCCTTCTGCTGAAAAATTGGGGATTATATATATATATTTGGAGGTATTTGCCATTCCATATCTTCAGTAAAACTTTCCAAACTTAAAATTGTGCTGGTGATCTCGGCAGTGTGTTACTGCTGACTCAGCTCTGGAACTGTTGCTGAAATTGCCCCATCTCCGACTAATCTGCACTTTTTCAAGGTGTAGCCCTGGTTTAATTAGACTGAGTAATGACAAATTTAAAAAGGGGGAGAGAGGGACAAACCAAAGGACAAAATATTGTGGCCTTTTGTGGCAGGTTTGTTTCAATGTGAACCTTTGTGGATCAGATTCTCTTTCCACTCACACTGAAACAAACCTGCTAGTGTTTAAGGTGCCACAACATTTTGGCCTTTGCTTTATTCTTTCCCCCCTTTAATGTGGCCAACATGCTGAGACAAGCTAATACAACAGCCTCTTTGGAATCTTGTAATGATTGGTAGAACTAGCAAACATTCCAAGGGGACACGCTTTAAAGGGGCACAGCAGATGTTCGAATTACTACTCTGGTGATTTAGAACTACTAGCGCAACTCATAAATATCAAACAAACAACTAACTGAGAGGAATAGAAGCTCCTAACTCATGCACCTGGCTTTCTGTATGGGTGGCATTTGTTTGCAGACCACAGGAAAAGTGTTCGGAATGCTTCAGATTTGATGGTTCTAAGTCTATTTTGCCCTTAGTTTAGCAGATGTTCAGGTCCCTCATTTCACACCTGTCTTTCCCCCTCCTTTTTCCCTTCTCAGTTTCAGGTTGGTGCTAATTGAACCTCTTCTTTGCTAAAGTATTGGCACTTGTAGTTGGAATCTCTGGTTCTAAGAAGCCGCGAGCGATTGACTTTCTCCACAACCAGGATTTGAATTTCAATAAATAATGTGTTAGTGGAGGAAGATTGATGACCTGTCTTTTCAAATGGCATATATAATATTCATCAATGGCACACATGCCATTTCAAAATATGGATTATCTCTTTTCCACCATTGCCATGCCGTATACAGAGAGATGGACACGAACCAAACTACGAACCCCCAAAACCCATAAACTGGGTTGGTTCATGGTTCCATTTGTAGTGAAGTTTGGGAATTAAGTTTTGCCAAAACAAAAAAAAAAGCACCAAACTTTTTTCTGCTTGGCACTTCGTTTTCAGCACAACAGATGCTTGGCCCCCTTCCCACTGCCCTCATCACCTCCTTATCTGGTCCTGCTGCTTCCTCCTCTTAGTTTTCCACCACTGCCATCAGTAGCTTGGCTTCCCTGGTGGCAGGTTTGTGGCTCATGGGTAGCCATGAACCACAAATCACCCTGATTTGTTTTTCCAGTTTGTGCCCATCTCTACATATGTATTTGGTATAGCTGTATGTTTATTCACACATCCACACTTAATATATGAATTATCCATCTTCTTCCATATCACATGCTCCATTCACAAGACAGCTCACCAGTGACCTTGCTGCCTGTGGGATTCTGAGTTGGACACAGCACTTTCCTTATGGTTTATGTTTCATGCCCAGCAAGTGGAGATCCGCTAAATCTCAACAGCAAAATGCAGTCACCATATTATGGGAAGTAGATATGCGTTCCATAAATTTGTTGAATTCAAGAAATATAGCATAAAATGCTGTGCTGTTTTGTTTAATTAGTTATCTT
Source organism: Intellagama lesueurii (assembly GCA_037013535.1). NCBI lineage: Eukaryota > Metazoa > Chordata > Lepidosauria > Squamata > Agamidae > Intellagama > Intellagama lesueurii. The sequence continues at coordinate 117,490,393 of JBAJHW010000001.1, forward strand.
CATACTCTGTTCTGTTCACCCTTGGTACCTAGTGTTTACACGAGGGAGAAAATTATAATCTATCCTGGTCTTCTGCTAAAATGTGATCATAGATTGCCAGGTGCTGCTAAAACTAGACAGATCGTTGTATAGAGAATATTATCGCAGAGGCTGGGGTCAGCCTGTTTGCCTCATATATCACTGTGTCCTGATGATCTAGACCAATGATTCTCAACCTTGGGTCCCCAGATGTTCCAGGACTAAAACTCCCAGAAGCCTTCACCACTAGTTGTGTTGGCTAGGATTTCTGGGAGTTGTAGTCCAAGAACATCTGGGGACCCAAGGTTGAGAACCACTGATCTAGACAACCAAGACAAATTTGAGTATATAGTCTGAGCAGACAAAATATTAGAAGAAAGAATCAGAATAAAATGATGCAGTCCCAATTCCATTAGGGATGTGAGGAACAGTAACTAAATTCCTCGTTATTGTTGATTTAGGCTCTCCTAGCGTGAGAAGATACCTTGATGAGGAATTTTCATGGAATTCCTCACCTTCAGCATAGAAACAAGATAAAGAAGTCTTGGCATTTCTGCAATTTGCACAAACACTGTTGTTGTTATGTGCCATCAAGTTGCCTCCGACGTACAGTGACCCTATGAATGTGAGCTCTTCAAAATGTCCTATTTTCAACAGCCCTGCTCAACTCTTGTAAACTCAAGGCTGTGGCTTTCATTAGGGAGTCAATCCATCTAATTGTTGGTCTTCCTGTTTCCCTGCTGTCTTCAACATTTCCCAGCATTGTTGCTTTTTCCAGAGAATCCTTCCTTCTCATGATGTGCTCAAAGTAGGACAGCCTCAGTTTCACTGTTTTTGCCTCCAGAGATACTTCAGACTTGATTTCCTCTAGGATCCACTTGTGCGTCTTTCTGGCAGTCCACAGTATCCACCAAGCTCTCCTCCAGCACTGCATTTCAAACGAATCAATTATCTTCCTGTCAGCTTTCTTCACTGTCCAGCTTTCACACTCATTCTTAGTGATAAAAAATACAATACAGTGGTGCCTTGACTTACGAACTTAATCCGTCCCAGAAGATGTTCGTAAGTCAAAACGTTCGTAAGTCAGATCAGCATTTCCCATAGGAATGCATTGAAAACTGATTAATCCGTTCCGGGTGTTTTTTGTTCTTATGTCGAGGCGCCGTTTGTAAGTCAAAGCATTAGTTCCCATAGGAACTAATACAAAACTGGTTAATCCGTCCTCTACCACTAGGGGGAGAAATTTTTTTTAAACCTAAGATGACTTAGGTTAAAAAAAAGGGCAGGAAAGGAGGGAGGGAGGGAACGAACACCTTTTAAACAGAACACCTTTAAAACCAAGCAGCTTTAAACTAAACCAAGCACCTTTTAAACCAATTTTTACATTTTAAAATTACAGTACCAGGCAGTACCAGGCAGTCCAAAGTCCATTTCCCACTTTCCCCGCGGTTTTTTTTGTTCGTAAGTCAAAGCTCCGTTCGCAAGTCAAAGCAAAATTTTGCGAACGGAGCTGTTCGTAAGTCGAAATGTTCATACGTCGGGGCGTTCGTAAGTCAAGGCACCACTGTAGTGTGAATGATCATGGCAGAAATATTCCTCAAGCCCCTCCAGTATGTTTTCATCTTGTGAAGGTATGTGCAACTGTGCCTGCACCCACACATAACACACACAGCAAGCGCAAAGGGCTAGCTGATTGATCCGGAATACACAAATCACGCTTCTGATTTTTAGAAGTCCATGCAACAAGGCACCAGCTGTCATCGTTTTGCATTATGTGTATTATGTGCACAAAAATGTTCTTACAAATGTGACAGCTCTAGTTGAGGAGGACAGAAAATATCTCTTCTCTCAGATGAGGATTAAAAATTTGCAGCTTCTCTCTTGTATCTGAGGACAAGACATGCAAGGATTCACATCCTTAGATTCCAGTGAAGCAATTGCCATAGAACACTAATGGAAAGGGAATAAATGGCACTGCATATAAGCCCTCCCTGATTCTGAAATATGTGATTCAAGTATTTTAATTTGGGTAAAGCATTTGTATAGAAATTTTGTGCAGCTGAATTCCTTTACAACCTTTGAACTTTCTCCTAGTGTGAAGAGGAGTTATAGACTTGTGTGACCTTGTCTGGAATGTACTCTTTGGCCTGATGCTACGTTAACTTTCAGCACAAAGGATTTTTACAGCTTGTGCTAGTGGAGTCTTTAGTAATTACAGTCCACTGCACCATTGGATTCACATTACACGAGCATGTTTAGGTAGGCTCAGACAAGGTAAAGGATCATCCTTCTACATGACACTAGAACGACTTCTGCAGCAAGATGGAAAAATCCCAAAATGAAGCTCTCTGTTTGAGTTAAAGGGGACCATGTAATTGTTGCTGAAATATGGTGTTGAAAAAAAGTCTAAAGTCAATAGATATTCATTTTATGATGCCTTGGACTTATTGAACACATGGCACTTGGAGAGACTGCTGGCAAAAATGCTATTGCCAGTTTGTGCTCCTTAAAGGAAGGCACATTCAGTTTTATCAGCAATTTGAGACTCATTAACGAGATGTTGGCTGTGTTCATGCATACATACCTAGGCACATGCCTAGGAATGGAACAAGCATCTCATTATGAGCAACAATTTCCCAGCTAGATGTGGTTTCCCTTATGCAAGTGTAAGTCAGAAATTGGATTATTGCCAACATTTTCATATCTCATTAACAGTATCTCAGACCCACAATATCTGGAAATAAATGTCAGCTTCTCTTTTCTTGATCTGTTTTGTCTATCAGGTCACTCAGCTGTGTGCTGAACACTCTGCATAACGATAGGTAATAGTAAATACATAAGATGTGGATACTTCCTTCTCATAAATATTTTGTATGAATTATTTGGCACTCAACAGTAGCTATGGTCCTTTTGGGATACAGTCTTGAGTTCTGATTAATTTGGAGCAGAATTGCAACCCTGACTACAAATGTTCATTGTCCGCTGATATTTTGGACAAAGAAGAAGTATCTATATCATTCATCCAATATCATTTATCCAGTGATATTGATGTAGTTGTACTGTTCTAATTATATACTTATGTTTGCAGCCATCTCTTTGGCTAGCATACATGTTCACTCCTGCACTGATGTATTTCTAAACAGCTCTTCAGTCCAGTTACTCTCCTGCAGAAATACTATGTTAGCCAGGAATTCTTGTTTGTATGTGTTTGCCCTAAAGCATCAGATTTGTAGTCTGAAGGTGTGTTTTGATCTGGCATTGTGACTGTTAATGTTACATCAAGTCACCTCCAACTTATGGTGACCCTACAATTGAGTGATCTTCAAAATGTCCTGTCCTCAACAGGCCCACTCAGCTCCTGCAGACTCAAGGCCATAGCTTCCTTGATGGAGTCCATCTATCTCGTGTTTGGTCTTCCTCCTTTCCTGCTGCCCTCAACATTTCCTAGCATTATTGTCTTTTCCAGAAAGTCTTGTCTTCTCATGATGTGCCAGAATTGTGGCTAGAAGCCCAAATAACTTGAAACACTTATTAAAATCAGATTTTACCTGAATCTAGAAGTATAGAAATAGTTCCCCATGCTCTGATTCCTACTGTTAGACTATTTCAATGTGTGTTTTAAAATTACATTTTTACAATTACAAGCCACTCAGTAACCAAATTCTCCTGGGTACGTTTGTAAAAATATAAAATGTAAATCAGCAATAAAACAATAAAACATGATGGAAATAAGATAAAACCACCAACAGCACTTGATAAGAAACCAAAACCACAGCAGGAACAAAACAGTGCAATGATCTGGAAGCACTAAAAAAAGTTGTTGAAATACTTTGGAATATAATACCCAGGACCAGAAAAAGCACCATGTAGGTGCTGCATGAATCTCTTGGAGGACAACATTTTACAAATGCAACATTGCCACTTAAAAGGCACACCTTCCCTGGTAGCTACCCACTGTCAGTGCTGCCTTTTAAAATCATAACACACAGCTTCTGTTCCTCCTGCCTCATCAGGTTTCTTTACTAAGTAATGTTTTCAGATGGTCTATGAACATCACTGTTCTATATGCTGTCCTGTTTTAGTACCACTGTAATTGTTCCTGAAGCTGAGGCTTCAGTACTTTGGCCATCTCATGAGAAGAGAAATCGCCCTGGAAAAGACCCTGATGTTGGGAAAGAGTGAAGGCAGGAGGAGAAGGGGACGACAGAGGACGAGATGGATGGACAGTGTCATCGAAGCTACCAACATGAATTTGACCAAACTCCGGGAGGCAGTGGAAGACAGGAGGGCCTGGTGTGCTCTGGTCCATGGGGTCACGAAGAGTTGGACATGACTTAACAACTAAACAACAACAACAAATTGTTCTAGTTTCAAGGCTACCAGATTCCCTGCCCTATCCCAAATTCCTTAGATTGGATTTCAGAAAGACTCTTTTACACAGAGTGGAGAAGATACCACAGCCACTTGAGCTTTGAGTTGTTTGCCGACTCAGCTCTCTCTGAATATTTCTCATTTAAGAATGCAGCTTGCCTCCAAAGCCAAAGCAAGCGAGAAAGGAAAGTGACTTTGCAAATAGGAGACACATGGCAATCCTCCCACAGGCCCCTTCCTCCTCAAAGGATGTGCTCACACCTTAAGTTGGCTTTCTCCTGTTCCTCTCCATCTGGTGCCTTTCTATTCCAAGTTTGGCACAGGGCCATTTAAAAACAAAAAGGCAACCCATAGCAACAGAAAAAGAATGTATAAAAAGACTGCTTTAACACCCACACCCCACACTAAATTGTCCTTGTAAATTAGGGCTCCCTGAATAACTGTAATATCTTCTTTTTTTCTCATGTCTTTCCCTTCACCCTTATTCTTTTTCGGGATTAAGTTATTTCCATGAACCACTATTTGCTTATTTTCCCCTTGTTCAGTCTACCTTTTTAAAAAATATTCATTCATTCATTCATTCATTCATTCATATTAGAGCAATTTAAAATTATGGACATAAAAACAAATTAAAATGTTAAGCTAATGAGACTATTTTTGATTTGAAACAAGCTCCTTCAGTAGCATTATCTCAGCCATTTGCTAGGTCTTCTTTTGCACATGTGTTGGAGCATAAATTGCAGGCACATAAATGCTTCATTGATTGAATTTCTCCACATTCGCAGAAAATTTGTCCTGTATCCAAGTAACTCCATTTTACTTGATTATTCTTTAATCTTCCTACTTTGCTTTGAAGTCTATTAAATGACATACCTTTGGGTTGCTTCCCATTTTACTTTTAGGATACAAAAAATGTGCAGGCTGTTATGTTACAGTACATAAGAGCATCATCCAAAAGGACAATTGCATGGCTATGTGTTTCCAAGTATATCTATTCATTTATTTATTTTAAAAAAAAAGTTTGCATATTACTGTACATCTAGTAGATCCAGGGTGGTGAATGGCACATGCAAACTGTTTCAGCAATTGTACAGATGGTTTGTGCAGAGCAAAACTTTTCGGAAAGGACTGGAAGTTCCAAGAGTTTTCTCAAACATTACAATGTTAACCTTTGCTCTTTTTCATGCATTTTGTGGAACAAGCTTGTCAGTAGTGATACAGTATATGTCTGTGTATGCAGCCAATTGGTGTTGCATTTACAATACCAAATGTACATTCCAAGAGAGAAAGCCTCTCACATGGTATGTCTCTCCTAGTCATGTTGATCGCATGTCACAGTATGTCTGCCTTGGAGGTCCTTTTCTGCAGAAGGGTTTTCGAAGTAATTCAGTAGTGAAATTACAATGTAATTGTAGCCTTCTCCTTTGCTGAGCTACTTTCTTTGCTAAATTAACTGGATTTGTGTCTCTGTGTGTCATGTATCCCTTTTTGCTGAAGATAAATAGCCACTAAAGCCGTGAAATTATATAGATTTCTTTATCTTATATAGTTTTATTTCACTGTGGAGTTTTAATCAGATGTGAAAAAGAAAGTACACCCTCTTTGAATTCTATGGTTTTGCATATCAGGACATAATAAAAATAATTTGATCCTTAGCAGGTCTAAAAATTAGGCAAATACAACCTCAGATGAACAACACATGACATATTACACTGTATCATGATTTATTTAACAAAAATAAAACCAAAATGGAGAGGTCATGTGTGAATAAATAAGTATACCCTCTGATTCAATAGCTTGTAGAACCACCTTTAGCAACAATAACTTGAACTAATCATTTTCTGTATGACTTTATCAGTCTCTCACATAGTTGCTGAGGAATTTTGGGCCACTCTTCTTTACAGCGTTGCTTCAGTTCATTGAGGTTTGTGGGCATTTGTTTATGCACAGCTCTCTTTAGGTCCCACCACAGCACTTCAGTTGGGTTGAGGTCTGGACTTTGACTGGGCCATTGCAACGCCTTGATTCTTTTCTTTTTCAGCCATTCTGTTGTAGATTTGCTGGTGTGCTTGAGATCATTGTCCTGTTGGATTACCCAATTTCAGCCAAGCTTTAGCTGTCAGACAGATGGCCTCACATTTAGCTCTAGAATACTTTGAAATATAGAGACATTCATGGTCAACTTAGTGACTGCAAGGTGCCCAGGTTCTGGGGCTGCAAAACAAGCCCAAATCATCACCCATCACTGTGCTTGACAGTTGGTATGAGGTGTTTTTGCTGATGTGCTTGGTTTTTGCCAAATGTGGTGCTGTGCATTATGGCCAAACACCTCCACTTTGGTCTCGTCTGTCCAAAGGACATTGTTCCAGAAGTCTTGTGGTTTGTCCAGATGCAACTTTGAAAACCTAAGCCATTCTCTTTTTAGAGAGAAGAGGATTTCTCCTGGCAACCCTTCCAAACAAACCATACTTGTTCAGTCTTTTTCTAATTGTACTGTCATGAACTTTAACATCTAGTTAAATAGCCTTGAAAAAAGAAGACTTAGGGGAGATATGGTAGTACTTTTCAAATACTTGAAAGGCTGTCATTCAGAGGAGGGGCAGGATCTATTCTCGATCATCCCAGAGTGCAGGACACACAACATGGGCTCAAGTTACAGGAAGCCAGATTTTGGTTGAATATCAGGAAAAACTTCCTATTAGAGCAGTACAGCAATGGAATCAATTATTTTGAGAGGTGGTGAGTGCTCCAACACTGGAGGCATTCAGGAGAAATTTAGATAGCTACCTGGCAGATATCCTTTGATTTATATTCCTGCATTGAGCAAGGGGTTGGACTCAATGGCCTTATAGGCCCCTTCCAACTTCATTATTCTATGATTCTATGAACATGCTAACTGAGGCCTGTAGAGTCTGAGATGTAATTCTTGAGTTTTTGCAATTTCTCTGAGATTTGCACAGTCTGACCTTGGGGTGAATTTGTTTGAATGTCCACTCCTGGAAAGATTGGCATCTGTCTTGAATGTTTTCTACTTGTGAATAATCTTCCTCACTATAGAATGATGGACTTTTAATTGTTTGGAAATGGCCTTGTAACTCTTCCCAGACTGATGGGCAACAACAATTACATCTCTACGACCAATTGCATCTCTGCTTATGTGTTTCCTCCTTGGTATTGTGTTAACACACTCCTGAATGCTCCAGACCAGCGAACTGCTAAAACTTTGGCTTTTATTGAGGTGGTCACACTTGCTGATGATAAATTACTGAAGGGTATTTGGTTAGTAGCACCTGGCTGCTACTTAGCCTCTTAATTCCTGTGGAAGCAGTAAGGGTGTATTTAGTTTTTCACACATGGCTTCTCCATTTTGGCTTTATTTTTGTTAAATAAATACTGACATGGTGTCTTATGTCATGTGTTGTTGTTCATCTAAGGTTGTATTTACCTAATTTTCAGACCTGCTAAGAACCAGAAGATTTTTATTATGTCCTGATATGTAAAACCACAGAATTCAAAGAGGGTGTACTTTCTTCTTCACATGACTGTATGTCTACTGTTCCAATTGTTTATCATGGTGTTCTGGATGTGTGATTGCATGCAGCGCCCACTCTGCGCAGATGTGGCTTCATCCCATGTAAATGTACATAGGATTGCAGCATTAATAAGTACATAATGAGTTCTACTACTCTGGGGCAATTGAACATTATATTCCACTCTTCAGAGTGTTGCACAGTTATTCTGTCTTTAATAAAAGTAGCTGTTCATTCTCATTGTAGAGCTAAAGTAAAATTTTGTAATAATCTTACGGGTTTATTGGGTATAACACCCATACCTTGCACAGCATAAGCACCTTCAATATAAACTTTTCTCATGAGCTCTATAATATGTTCCACTTCTACAACTCATTTTGCTTTTGAAGCAATAACACCCTGATGCTAAATATATTTATGTGAAAGTAAGTTGCTTAAGATTCAGCTTTGGTTTTGTCCTAAATTAATGTGAAGTATTTACTAATAGTAATTAGCAACACATAAATACTAGTATTACTAGTTATGACCTGTTAATATTGGCATAGGGAGAGTAGATTTTAAGTCTCTTATTTCTACTTTAGGAGTTTGAGGATTATCCTGTTTTGTTTCATTTTCCTTGACACTAATAACTACACTTTGCACCAGTGCAACTAGAGAATTAAAAGCAATGGGCCCAATCCATCCCTTGTAGAGTATGTCAGGCCATGTGTGTTACTGAGCAAACTGGGAAGTGGAGAAAGCAGCTACAATGGGTCTGTCCTAAATCAAGGTTTATATGAGACATATATAAGGCAGTGGCAATGCTGACTTGAGATTCTTACTGAAGTCACTTAAAAGTTTCTTTAAAACTAACTTTGCCCATCTGATGGGGGATATGCATTGTATGCATCCTTTTGTCAAAGGCCTATTATTCCTAAGGCTGACTAGACAAGCCTGGGGGCCTAAATTTTTTATTATTTTTATTTATTTATTTATTTATTTTGCTGAGGCACCCTAGGTTTGGCAGCTGTAGTAGGATGAAAGATTGAAGTGCCGGAGGGCCCCTGAAATATCTGAAAGCCTAGGGGCCCACCATGGGTTAATGTGGTCCTCCTTTTGTCACTGCTTACTAGGGTTGTCTCCAACATGGACAGGTAAGAACTAACTGCCTCATACCCAAACATCTGCACTCAGGTTGCTCCTGCTGGAACTAAGGGTACAATTACACTGGAAACTGTAGTCCACTATTGCCATTTGATCTGCAGCCTGTATTATGTTTGAAATCACAGTCAGTGCTCACACAGGGGCTGTGGATTGATTCAGGAGTTCACCATTCATACTGAATACAATGTGATTTGCAGCCCAGCCCTCAGCCCCCCTTCTTTCCTCCCTCCCTCTAGTCCCACCTCTGCTGGTCTGATGGGGAACTGACAGGAGTATAAATACAGGAAATAATGATGACCCAGTGATAAGGTGATAGAGTGATCTAGCTAGCAATAAAATATGTAAGAACTTAAAACCTCTATTCAGAGCATGTAACCATAGTCTCTCGAGACTGAAGGATGCTTAATCTAAAAAAGCGGAGCAAATCCTGTGGTATTTGTCTGTGTAGTCACAGCCTAAGTGAAGTGCTTGGTCATCAGAAGGATGAGAGCTATAGAGGAGGTTACAGAGTGGATGGGGACTGCCTGCCAGATACTTCCTGACTCATGGAGCCAATGCAACTCCCATGTCCTGCTCTCTGTGGCCACTTTTTGTTCTTTTGCAGCACTAGAGTGTGGTCAGATAACATCCAGATTCCCTTAACCACCTGCCTTTAATCAGCTGTGCTGCCACAAAAGGTTGGAAGGTGCAGCTGTGCTTCCCAGCCTCTCTCATGTCATTGCTGAAAATATTCTCTTAAACTGTTTCCGATTAGTTTTAGTGCTATCCAGTGTTGGTTCTTTTTCCTTTTCTTTTGCAACCTCTGCCATCACATGTAGAATAGAATGCTTTTAATGCTCGTTTGTCACTGTGAAGGTGCATGTGTGTGTTTGCTAGAAAAAAAGACATAAAAACTCAAGATGCGGCCTCATCTTACATAATGAATAATGATAGGTAAATACCTTACACTACATTTGTTCCTTCCAGCATGGAATTTGTTTTTTTGAAGGCAGTCCTCTAATTATAAGGAGTGTATCCATAAAATCTGTGTCAAGAAAGAGTGGCTTTTTCTTGAATTCTGTCAAACTAGAGTTGATGCGGACAGGTGGCCGTGTTCATATGTCTACCCCTTTCATGTCTAAAGTAGGCTTTCTTTTCACAATCTCACTCAGTATTTTGATACCCCAGCTTGAGCAACCGTAGAGGTAGGGGCCTAGGCATGTCCCCTTCTTGAAAATCTCCTTTTCAAAAGTAGGAGGAGAGGGCCTGGAAGTTGCCTTGCTCATCAGCAGTTGGTACCCAAACCATAGACCGAGTAGGCGTGCAGGTCAGCTGGTCATAGTTCTCCCTCCTGTGAGAACATGTCTTAAATGAGATGGGCAAATGTGGCCCCCTCATTTATTGTTAGCTTATAATTCCTGTGATCCATCCCTGTTGAGTATGCTGACTAGGACTGATGTGGGTTGCAGAATAAGGACACCCCCAGGTTATTTCTGAATTTGCATACATCAATATATAGTTGTGCAAATCTCTTCTTTACCTTTTATTTTATTTTTGTGATGTCTAAGTGGCCACTCTAGAGAGACAGCATCTAGCTTTTCAGAGTCTAAAATGTAGGTCTCATTTTGCCTTTGGCTGAAAAACTGCAGCTTTCTTCTTTTTCTTTTCTTTTTCTTTCCTCCTTGAGACTGAAGAGTGAAGGGAAACAAAAGAGAAATGTCCCCTTCATTCAGTTATTTCCTTGCCATTGACCTATACTTTTCCAAACAAAGGAAGCACTTTCCAGGGCCATTAAGGTAAGGTCTTGACTAAAATCCAGTCCTGAGTGGTAGAATCACAGTTTCTTTCCTAGTTTGGTGGCCTCCAGGCATGTTAAATTCCCAGAAGCCCCCAGTCACCACAACCAAGTATCAAATCTGCCTGGAAACTATAATCCAGTATATCTGGATAATTAGCATACCCGGCAAGGCTTCTTTAGCTGATGCTTAGCCTTCAAGCAAAGCATCAACAATAAGGAGGGGTCAAATTCCGTACTTGTCTTTCAGTCAGATTTTCACTTGTTCTGATCCACGTTAACTGAGTATTGGATGAAGGAGTTCTACACAGCAATTCACACAAATGAGCAGTGTGTTATTTCCCTCAGTGTTGTTTCTGCTCGTTGCTAACTTTCTGCTGAAAATCGGGCGGCACAGAGATACCATGGACGTCCTTTGAATTGCCAAATGCCTTGTTTTGCAAGGATGAGAATCCCAACTCAGCTCAATCCAGAAGGATTAATTGCTCTTGCAACTTTTGAGCTTGTCCTTTGTCCATGGATGCCGAGATGAGATTTGTATAATGAAATTGGATATACATACATGGATGACTGATGCTGGTTAATAAATAATTAATAAATAATAAATACTTCATTGTGGAGGGAAATGATAGGCCTCATATCTCTTCTTTCTCAGTCCCATTGCTCCATCCTCTTTTTAATATTCTCTGATTTCCTTCTTCTCTTTCCCTTCCCCTTGCTTTTCTCTTTTAATACATTACCCTTGGTTATAGTTATGCTTTAAGCAGAACTGGACTGAAATGCACACATCATTATTGTTGCTTATCTGTGATCATTTATTGTGTGCACGTAAAAGTTAATAAAATTATTAAATGGGGGAAAAGTCTATAAAAGTTTAAAACAAACCAGTACATGAACTCAAATGGTTAGGTATGGCTGGGAGTTCGATTCCTCATTGTGCCTCCTTGACAGGGATTTGGCTCGATGATCCATAGGGTCCCTTCCAGCTCTGCACTTCTAAGTTTGTATTATATAAACAAATAGGCCCTACACTTATAAATGGTTGTCTTTGCAAAATGCTGCCCCTGTATAGGTTTTAATCAGACTACTAGACTGGTCATAGTTCTTACCATTTGGGTTCCAGTTTGCCAAAACAGATTAACACAGCAAGGGGAAAACCCTAGCCAAGTCCTTCTAGCAGTTCTTGTAATCAGCACCTAGGTGTTCTGTCATAGTCCATGTCTATATAATAAGTCATCTGGTGAAAATGCTGGCTACAGTTGTCCTGCATTGGGTACACCTCTGCTGGCCATATGGAAGGCCATATTGTAAATGTAAATGTATGAAAGCAGGACTCCTACTGAGATGCTTCATAAGAGAAAGGCAGAAGGGAAGACTGCCTTGTATTACAAGCCCTTTAAACTATATTATAAGTATTGCCTATGTTGTTTTCTGAGCAAGCCGCTAGAAAGAACACATAGGCCAATATGGTTCAGTAGTGCACAAATATCATAGAATCATAGAATAATGGAGTTGGAAGAGGCCTGTAAGGCCATCGGGTCCAACACCCTGCTCACTGCTGGAATCCAAATCAAAGTAGATCTGACAGATGTGTCCAGTGGGGGAGTCTGACACCTGAACATCTCCCTCAGAGCCCTTCAGAACTTTATGAACCTCTAGAGAAAAACCAGAAGCCTATGTTCACCACAGCTAGTATTTATCCTAAAACAGGGTTAATTCCAGAATGAAACCAGACAATAATTTCCAGTCATATCAAAATTCATCTGAGCATCAAGATACAAATCTTTTCATTGTTGCAATTATTCCAGGCAACATCAGCTTGTCTGATTCTACAAACATTATTTATACGTTGCTTCCATGTTCCATAAGTACAATAATAAAATCCCAAATTTTGAAAAAAATCCAAAAGTCTTAAAGCTATGGAAAAAACTGTAGGCACAAATTCTTAAACATAAATCCATTCTTGTGACTTGTGAAAAGCTGCAGGTGTGACTGACATCCATAGTTCTTACAACTATGGGATGTTGCAGACAAAAGTACATTCAAAAACAACACTTTAGTTTTGTTAGAAATTAAATTGTGTTATAATTATGTTTCAAAACTGCAGGGGCGTATATTTTAAAAATGCAAAATCTTATAGCCTAAAAAGGCACATTGAATAACAACATGCAAAGGATGCATCTCTGTAACACAACATTAAAAAGTAAAAAAGCATTGTTTAGCAATCTTTAGTTTTTAAGCATATTGCTGGACGCACATGAAAAATTATCAAATATTGTTCTCACTCAGCCAAGCTAGCCTTGTGTCAGTTTGCATTCTCTCAGTTTCAGGAGCACTCTCTGAGTATGATTCTATAACCAACTGTAGATACATCTGATAGTTTTTCTGTCTCTCCCACATTTAGTTAGCTTCCTACTCAAAATATTAGAAGTATTAAGGGAATTTTGCCCAAAGCTTTGCTGAAGTCAAGATGTATTTCATCTACAGCATTCCCACCATCTACCAGGGAGGTTACCTGATTTAAAAAAAGAGAGAGATAAGATTAGTCTGGCATAATTTGTTCTTGACAAATCTGTGTTGGCTTCTAGCTATCATTGTATTGTTTTTCAAGGTGGGATAAATGTATTTAAATATATTGTCAATTCTGTTTTTACTTTAATTTCTAGTGATGTTATTGTGTGTTCTTATTATTTTGTTATTCCCATTATTGTAAACTGCCCAGAGTGGCCTTTGGCCAGATGGATGGTATAAAAGTCAGATAAATAAATAAATCTCTCAAAATGGTTGTGCATATAATTAGTACCTCAAGCAGCTCCAGTGAAAATATTCAACTTTTAAAGTTCTAATAGTTTCAGTGAGTGGGGATAAAAGAAGCAACATTCTGAGTTTTGGAATGTTTTGCCTGGCCCCGTGCAAGAGATGTAACATTACTGGATTTGTGTGATTTGTATGTCTTTACCTCCAGACAACAATTGCTACTGTTCAGTGGGTTAGAATCATAGAATTGTAAAGATGGAAGGGATTCCAAGTGTCTCTGAATCCAGCCCCCTCCCCATCACTAAAGCACCCCAGATTGGTGTTCATCCAAGATCTGAGCTTAGTTATATTACAGTAGACACACTGCCCGTCATGGGACATAAATTGTAAGGTTAAGTTGTATCTATTTAAATGTATGCTGTACATATACAGTATTATCAGACCCACTATTACCCTGTATTTGTAGGTGTTTCATCTGAAAAAAAGAAATCAATACACACACCCCTCCAAAGTTATTCACATGGTCCACCTTATCCCTCTCTCTTTTCCAAACAATTTAAAGTTACATGGCCTCTAAAACCATTTAATCCTGCTGTTACATCCTATGGTTTCACCCATTAGATGTTTCTGACCATGGCTGTATACAGGCTCACCCCCGCCTTCAACTAATTCATCTTCTTATTCTTCTCACGACACATGTTGGAACAAGACTTAAAGAGTTTAGTCAGTGCTGCGTGACTGCCCACACTGCATAAAAATATATGATTGGTGAAGCTCTTGGAGGCATGAGCTTAATTTGTGGCAGGGTTGAGTGGGTTTCACCTACCCTTCAGGCCATGTCTTGCCTAGATGCAGAAGAACAGGCAGCGTTCTGTGTGAACCTGGAGCTCAGAGCCATGATTCAGTATATTATTAATGCTCATAATAAAGAGATTTCAATCATATACATAAAACTATTTTAGAGGCTGGCAGGCATGGAAAAAAACCTAGAGGTCATGCCAGACTTTATACAATTATACAATAATCTTGGATTATTCTATTCTGGGAAAGTGTGTGCCATGTGGTACCAGTGCAGACTCTTTCTGGCAATATCTACATGGTGTACATTCTCCAACATGTCAACCTGAATCACTTCTGTTCTCAGATCGGGCAGAGAGCTGAAGTGAATGGCTTTATGTTTTACATCACCCTTCGTTGAAATATGTGCTGCCTTTCACTCTTGGTGGTGTAAATCTGTCTACCCAACCAATTTATACTATGGAGACTCTCAGGGTAGGGATTAAATCGTGATGGGTATTGAAATCCTGATGTGAATCCTTCCTAAATTTTTCCTTGATTAAAAGACTGTAAGATTGATTGATCAATTGATTGATCAATTGATCATTTTGATAGTCTTCAGTAGATTTTATACATTTTCAAGGCAAGAGTTTGAGCATTTCTGCAAAACATGCAAGACGGAAAAAGGCAGTAACTGTTGCATTGCTACATAGATGTTAAAAAGTTGTAATATTGCAGTCTGAGTAGGAATTATTTGCCATGAATGTTTTCAGCAATATCCCCACGGTGATAAGAATGTGGATTGCCTGGCTCTGACTAAGGGTCTAGAAATCTCAGACCTATAGTGTCTTGCTTATTTGATCTCAGGGAGGAGTCCCCAAAAAGATAAAGGAGCATGTCCACATGCTGAAAATTGACCTCACAGAGATTTCAGCAGCAGAATTCCTTATTCACTGATCTCCCACAACATTTCAGGCAGGTAAATGAGTGTAGCTGACATTGATAGGCATGGGTTGGCAGTGTTATTTTTCTTGTAGGCTAGTGCTGTAATGGAACAGAAAAGTAATTTATAAACTGGAACACCTTGACTCTTGCTGTTACAAGGAAGGCTTGGGGTACATATTGGGTCAGGCTGATGTTTTTAGACAAAATTAGGTTCCCCCAGCAAATAATACTTTAAAAAAAAAAGTCAAATGGGAAAATGTCTTGAATTATGAATCACACCTTATGTGTGGTTCAAATTCCACAAGAATTAATCTGATTTGCCATTCACGTTTTCAGGCTCCAGTGTGTGACTCCTAGCAATATCAGTTGATAAATCTGAATTTATCAGCTCTGAAGTGTGCATAGTTGAACTGAGAGGTTTGTAACACACAAACTCCGTGTCCCCATAGCAGAAGCTTATCTTTGCATAGCAAAAGATGTTCCAGATAAGTTTGGAAATAGCACTGAGTGAAAGAGAGAGTAAATGTTTAACTTTTGTTTTTTGAGTAACTTTTTCTTCATTGGCAGAACAAAATGGGATGTTAATATATATTATAGCGACTTCATTTCTCTTATATTATTAACTAAACCAGCTTTTCTGTGAGATTATGTTAAAACACACTGATGTTCCCCAATAAGTGGGTTGGCTATAAATTACGTGTTCTACAGGTAATAATGGGTAATAATTATAAAGCTCTTGGGCTACATTCAGCCACCAGCCCATTTGTGGTCTTCCCAGACCATTGGCAGTCCTCCCCCCCCCCCATGAAATGTGTTTCCTCTCTAAAATATGTCCTTATTTTTTAAAAAAAACTGAGGAGGAGCTGGTGATGTGGCCTATGATCTGAGTGGTGATGGTAGAAAATCACTCTGCAGTTGCTCACACCTAGTTCAGATTAAGAAATACTGCTTCAGGTATGATGATTTTAATGAGTGTATGTTAAAGTTTCTTGGGCTAAAATCAACGTTGCATAGAGTTCCTGTTGTATAAAGGAACTTCCCCACTTTGTTCTCTTTCCCTTTCACTTCTCTAGATACCCCACTGGAATTTTCTCTTAGGGTCACCTCTAAATCTGGAGATACAGTGGGATACAGGAGAGAAGGGGAATCCACACTGCCAGTGTTCCCATTCTGCTGTTGTGACAACTTGATTCACTCTGAAACCACTGTGCAGGCAAGTGGCATGCCCTGGCATAGGCAATGTTATTCACAGTTAAGAAAACAGTGTGTAAACTGCCCCATTTGTACTGAAAAACCAAGCACCTGTGGGACTGTGGTCTGAAACATGAAAACAGGGAGAACAGTTTCAGACAAGGCTTTTGCCTCCTTGCCCTTCCTCTTTCAGTGGATTATATGTTGTCCTCCCCCCCCCCCCCGGGGAACCTTTGTTTTCCCTTAGCTCCTTCTATTTTCTTGCCATATACGTAAACTCCATTAAGGAGAAAAAGGTTGCACGGGGCCTTCTAAGCATTGGCTCAGATGAGGAACCCTCTGGCAGACACCACCTTCAGGCATGGGGGGTGGGGGGGTGATACTTCTGAAGGAGTATGCTGCTAAAACTCCAGTCCAGATCAAAAACTAATTCCAGATTGTGATTCTGAAGCTCGTTTTTAGTCAGAGTGAGAGGCCAATTTAACTACATGGTATTCCATGAATAGTTCTGGGGCCGGAGCAAAATATTCTGCTACCCAGTGCAAAAGACAAAATGACGCCAATGGTTTTCTATGAACAGGAGCTGATCAGTCTGACAACACTGAACCTTACAGCATTGTCCTTTACGTGTCTAATTTTAACATATCCCTATCCATGATAGGGTGCCCAGAGTGGCCTGGTTGCCAGATGGTGCGGGATATAAATTTAAATAAATAAATAAATAAATAAAAAATGATGTGTACAGCACGTGACCGATCTGTCTCCAACCTCATGATCTGTTTGGACACTTGTGTTTCTGTTGTTTGTAAAAGCTTAAATTCAGCTGACTTCCTTGAGAGAAAACAGATAAAACCAACAAGCATTCAGATAATCTCAAAAACCTAAATAAGTAACAGCAGGATACTGTACCTGCAATCTTGCTGGCCCTTTCATCTCTTTAAGATCAGTGATTCCAGGACCTACAACATGCTGCCATGCCACCCTGTTGGCATGCAGGATACTACTACTACTACTACTACTACTACTACTACTACTACTAATAATAATAATAATAATAATAATAATAATAATAATAGTAGTAGTAGTAGTAGTACTACTACTACTACTACTACTAGTAGTAGTAGTAGTAGTAGTAGTAGTAGTAGTAGTAGTAGTAGTAGTAGTAGTAGTATCTGTTATATAATATCAGTCAATGTTTTTATAATTTTGATTGACTGTGCCTGGTGTTTTTAAATAAAAATAATGGTTGTTATTGTGTTTACTTTCTATCCCTGAGCAGCGTAGATCACATTTATATTATAACTCAGAAGATCTAAACTGTGTGGTATTATTGGCACTGACCTGGGCAGGAGACCCCTGGATTTCAAATCCCTCCCTACATGGGCAGAGAAACTCACTGGAGTGTGACACTGTCAAACTGACTGTTTTAAAATCTCATAGATTTCAGAAGCCCTTTAGAGTCACTATAAGCTGGATGCAGCTTGGTGGCACGTAACATAAAGAGGAAAGCGGTGGGAGGACCCTTATTTAGAGGAGAGGGTGGAATTACAAAGGCCAAAAGCTGGTGTAAATAATACTGTCTTGTTTTTTCATCCTGCTGTAGTCCACTTGGTTTAAATATTTAGCATAAAGCAGTGCATGCTTACAGCAGATAAGATTTGGACCTTTTGTGTGTTTAGCTTGTTTAGAGTCCCCCCATGTGTTGTTTTCCTGCCCAGTATCTATGTCTGGTCAATTTGCACCATTTTACTGGTGGTGAGGGATTTAGGAGAGTGGAAGTGATGATGATTTTCTTTGCATTAGGATTGAGAGGGTGAATTCTTTTTTCCTTGTACAAAACAAAGCCAGGAAACAGTTTTCTCTTTTTTTAGAGGAAATGAGAGCTGAAACAGTAGAGAAAGTGTTTGACATTTTCATATGGCCCTATGATGCAGAGCTTCTGGAAGTATCTTGAAAAGCCAGTCCCAGAAAAAAAAATCCTTTACTATTCTCTTTGCCCAGGCCCCCAAGGAATGTGTGGTTTACCTTACTGCCCCTGGCCCCTGCGTGCTCCTTATCCGGGTGCATAGACATTTCATGCTTCTTTCCTGATTTTGGTTACTCCTTGTTTCTACCACCACCTTAACACCACAGTATAAATAGCTGCCCCTGGGGGCACAGCAGCAGTGGATGGGGTGGGGGAGAATTGAACCACCAATACCCGTAACAGTTGCAACAAATGTCTCCCCAAAGCTGCTGTGCTTATGCATGTGCGTATTATGTGGAATACTGATTCATGAGCATTGGAAGTACCTATTGAATTATGCTTATTAGAGATGGGGGTATTCGTATACGAATATCCCCGCACAGGTGGCATTAACGAGGGTCCAGCCCCATGGGGTCAGACGGCCCACTCACCGCTCCGCCGCGGACGCGGACAGCGGAATTCTGCCAATGGCTCCGCAGTGCGCGATCCACTTGCCACTCCTGGCAGGAGGCAGGAGGACAAGCCTTGCTGCAAGGTCGAAGAGTGGCGAGCGGATCGCGCGCTGCGGAGCCATTGATAGAATCGCGCTGTCCGCATCCACGGCGGATTGGTGAGTGGACCCTCGTTAACGCCACCTATGTGGGGATATTCGTATTCATATACGAATAACCCCATCTCTAATGCTTATCCCTCCCTATTTCTGCCATGAGTGCTTGGATGGTTTTTGGCTTCAGTACGTTTACAAGAATTTCTGTTTGTAACAATAGAGCGCTCAGATAGACATGTGTAGATAGACACCAGTAAAGTTACTGTCACCGCCAGCATCAGTGACTTTCTTCCTCTTCCTCTTCCTCTTTTTTCAGCTTTCCTTGCTGTCTTCCTAAAAGTGGCCTATATAATGTTCAGCAAAAGTTATTGTAAGATATAACTGGTGGTGTCGAACTGTAGACTCTGTCTGGGCCAAGGGGCTTTATTCCATGTACTGATATGCAACTTGCAGGCTGGTGGAACTGCTAGCCAAACATTCATGCTCTGCAGAACAATTCTGTTTGGGAAAAGTCCCACACATACAAACACTTTTTTTTTTTTAGCACTACAACTCTTGGAACACACCAGCTAGTATAACCAGTGGCATACACATTATTCTGACAACTAAACAACCTTTCCTAAATCTGGGCAAGGCAGGGATACTGCAGTTGTCAGCACAGTTTGCTTAATCTTCCTCTTCTCCATTTGTTTAAAATATCAAAAATTGTTCCTAGAAGACATCAAACCGGCTTCTGCAGCATTTCAAGAACTGTTGAAGGCTTGTGGGTTTTTCTGTCACTTTCCTAATCTTTGTAGCCTTGGAAGAGAAACTGTGTGGAAAGCAATAGCCTCTAGGTCTTGTGGAAGCTGATTGCTGCCTGCGTTGTAGAACGGTCTTTGGACATTTCTCCTTACATCTTTTCAACTTCCTGGATTTCTGAATGACCTGATTTTGTGCTGGAGTGCTTGTTAACTCTTGCACGAGAATGAAGCCTAATGCTGTGGAAGCATCTCATTCACAAAGATAGACCTATCGACAAGGATGCCATCAGTAAGACAAGCTCTTTCAGTAGTTTGTATCAGGGCAGGGATTTTAATCTGGAATTGTAATTGTATCCTCTGTTTCTGAATGCACGGCAACCAATTACTTAGCACATGTCTAATAGGTGAGATCTAATAGGAGAACATTTGTGGGTGGGATATTACAAAGCCCTTCCATCCTAGAGAGTTGACTGTAGATTTTCCTTCTCTTGCATGTCTGTAGGGTAACATAAAATCTGAGGACTGCAGATCTCTTGGCAGAAGTGTTTTATTTACATAAAACTGTTTTGGGTTCAAGGGTAATAGCAGCACTGCATTTATGATTCACAACAGTTCTTGGGATTGTGTGGTTTTCAAGGGACAGCAGCCTTGCACAATATTGGAAGCTGTTGTGTCGGTGACCCAGAGGATGCCAGTATTACACAGCACTTGCCCTTGTACCCAGTTAATATTTATTTATTCCTTCAGCACTTTAGCTGTGCTATGCTTTGAAAAATACTGTGCAGAACAAGCAGATAGCCATTATTTCACATGGGCTAGTCACCATGGCATGATATAAGATTTTAATTATCTGTTTCAGCCATGGTAACTAGTGGAAAGGGGAAGGGTTAAATGGGCATAATCAGGTCCACAAAGTGAGGCCAAGTAAGTCATAGCTTAAACTGGGCAAAATCATTCCTTGCTATTATCTTCTGTTTTCTCTTGCTATTTTCTTCTCTTAAAGATGCTGTAAAGGAACAACTCAAATAACCCTGTATGAGTAGAATAGCTAAACTAATAACTTTGTGCAAATAGGGGGAAAAAACACTATGTTGGGCTGTTGTGAATGCTATTTTTAAACTGATGGACGGACAAAGAGTTTGGAAGAATGGGGTTTGTTGGGGGTTTTTTGGACCACAACTCCCAAGAACACCCAGACAGCACGGCTAGTGGCTGTACTGACTGGGCAATGCTAGGAACAGTAGTCCAAAAAAAAAAAAAGGAACTTTCCCAAACATTGGACAAAAATTAGTAAATCTAAATGTAAGCCAGCAGATATATGACAATTTGTATTATCACTGCATGAGAGTGGAGCCATGTTATTGTGCAGCAGAGCAAATCAACATTCTACAAGGAAATTCTAAAAATGGGGGCAGCCTTCAGATCTGCGCCAAATTTGGCACATATGTCTGTTCCTGCTATGTGCCAGATTTGGGGGAGTTTGGGCAAAGGGTGTGTGAGTGGCTTTAACAAACACTCAGTCATGAATTTTGAAGCTGGTTGACCAGATAGTACAGTACAAGTATAACCATCACATTAAATATTAGGTTAGAATTATATTCTGAAAAATCTATTTTTAGTGTGTTGTCTTTACCCCACTAAAATGCCTTTGAGATGTGGCAGGGGAGTCGCAGGTTACTTGACTATTACAAATGGGAGTCACAAGTCAAAAAAGATTAGAAAACAGTACTGTAGATCATCTTGAGTGCTGCCATTGTTGTCAATGTTCAGGCTGCCCTTTGCTGTGTAAATCTTGGCATTCTTTTTCCTGCTGGCAACATGGGCACAATATTTTACAGCAATATTGTTTTGAATTGTGGATACAGAAGCACAATATCCCACATTTATAAACCAGAAGGTTTTTGAAGAATTGAATGTAACGTGTCATCACTGGTGATGATCCTGCCTTCTGTTTCCAGGTACGAAAATTAAACCAGAGTGGAAGCTGAGCATTGGCAGTAGGATCACCAGCCTGGTGCAGTGGTTTGCCTTGGAAGCGTAGGGCAGGCTGAGTGGTGCAATAAGAACCCATCCACAGTGAACACAGTGAACACAGTGAACATTTGTTCAGCTTTCTCTGTACACATGATACTAGTACTAGCCTTGTGGTGCAGTAAAAAATTCGGCTCATGACCTGCGTTTGATCCCAATGGATTCAGGTAACTGGCACATGGTTGACTCAACCTTTCATTCTTTCCAATGTAGGTAAACTGAGTACTCAGCTCGCTCTGTGTGTGTGTGTGTGTGTGATACATAGCCTGCATATTTAAATTGTAAATCACCCGGGGAAGTGAATTTTAATCCACAAAAGTTCACACCAAAATGAATTTGTTAGTCTTTAAGGTGCCACAGTACTTTGTTTTTACTTTTGCCATATATAGTGGAAGAAAGTAAAACAGCTACCTCTTTAAAATAAAGCAGGGAACATAGATATGTATAAAACTGGCATTATAGCTGCATGGTAGTACAAGTATGTTATTGTGCAGCAGAGCAAGGTAATTCTAAAAATGGGGGTGGTCCAAACAAAAAATATATATATAACTTTGAAACTAGTTTGCATGAGCACCAAATTTGGCACAAATGTAGCAGACAGTCTGCTTTTGCTCTGTGCCAAATTTGGGGAGATTTGGGCAAAGAGTTTTTGTGTACAGCTCAAGTCCAGTTGGCCGAGCTCTGATTCTGTTTTATCTTAAGTAACAAACAGATAAGGCACTTTATTTTAGGAAAAAGAAGAGCTGGGGGGAATACATTAGGACAGGAAGAAAAAAAGAGAGCATGTGGTGACATGATGGGTTTTTATCATTGAAACAAGCAGAAAGACCAGTGGGATGGGTTGGAAAGAGAAAAACAAAGACCACCAGTTCTGAAGAAAGATTTTTTTTTTTTAAGTAGGCAAGGAAAAAGAAAGGGGGCACTGGGATGAGTGTGGGACTCAATGCAGTTTTAACCTGATTGAAACTAGGCACATTTGTGTAGTATTAAATGTGATAACCTTTGTCCTAGGACAGTGGTTCCCAACCTTTTTTGAGTTGTGACCCTGTTTTATAATAGCTAGGTAACCTATGACACACCCACCCCAACATGTTTACACAAAAAGCCATATATAATGAGGTAAAAATCATCCCTTCTCAGAATGTAGAGGCTTCTTTTCCCCCCAAAGTGCCTGTGTCTCATACATACACATACGTGCTAACTTTCATATCCTCCTCCAAGGGTTAACAAGGGTTACAACACATATAAGGTAACCCATGACTCCCCAGAAAACATTTTATGACCTTCTTGGGGATCACACACACACACACACACACCCGGTTGGGAAACAATGTCCTAGGACCTAGGACATGAACTGCCTGTGAAAACCATCAGCCAGTTTCACATGGCCAGCTTCAGATTCTGATGATTTCATTTTCTTTCAACCAGCAGAAAGCAGACTATGTGAAGAATCCCTTAATCAGTTTACATTCTGCCTCTGGTATGGTATGGTTATACAGAACTGATCTGATATGTACAACACGAATGTGACTTAGAGCAAACTGCTGGATAGCTCAGTGGTATCTGAGCTATTCAGCAGTCTCTGGCCATGAAGAGATTGGGAGTTCAGTTCCCCACTGTGCCTCCTTGTCAGGGGCTGGACTTGATGATCCACATGGTCCCTTCCAGCTCTGCAGTTCTAAGGTTATTATTATTATAACTCTTGCATGGTATGTGACAGACTTCTAAAACATCATTTAGTGAATACAGTGCTTGCAAAATATGACTCTTGCTAGGGGATTTATTTATTTATTTATGCAGGATTGAACTGAGGACAGTTTGTGTTCTATCACCATCGTCCAGGCTAAGTGAAAATCTAAGGGGGACAATCAACCTTTGCTGGCAAAGGAAATACATGCTGACCTATTTTGCACGCTTATTTATATTCAAGGTGCTTCTCTCCCTCTCTATGCGAACTGCGGTGACACTAGATATATTTAGTACATTCTTTCTGTTCATGATTTTGGGGTGTTCTTTTACTGTACGGTAAACGAGTTGAGCATTCAAATAAGTGTTTCTTTAGAATTGCTCTGAATACTATTTTTAAAGCGATGAGAATAATTTGTTAATTTCCCCCCCTCTTACACGATCAATGAACTTTTTCTAGATCCACGGGGATAATCCTGTAAATCCTTTCTAAAACAAATGCATACAATGATGGCTGTGAAAATGGAAACAGAATTTTGCATAAGATGTCTTGAGGCTAATCGTAAGCAAATATATATATATAGTTGTTTGAACAGACCTGACACCGATAATTGCTTTCCTTAATAATAACAATTGTGTGCTGTCAAGTCGTTTCTGACTTACGGTGACCCTTTTCAGGGTTTTCCAGGTAGAGAATACACAGAAGTGGTTTACCCTTCCCTTCTTCTGGGAGCGCCTTGGGAATATGTAGCTTCTCCTGAGCCACGTAGGCTGCCTCTTCTTTAATGCATGGTGAATCAACCTCCTGTGTGGTAGCCAGATAGTTACCTAACTGAGCTATCCAGCCAGCTATCGCTTTCCTTAAACCACTCCATTTTCTCAAGTGGCCAGATACTTCATATGGATAGTGTCAGGCTGATACACATCCCTATGGAGAAACTGAGGAGAAGAGAGGGGGCCTTTGCCAAGGTGCCTATGGAGTATGCTGTGTTTTGAATTATATACACAGGGGAATTCATTCTATAACATCTTCTTTTGTCTTAATCATAGTGGATGGCTGTGGGATTTAATCAGAATAGTTTGTTTGACACAAGGCTACTGTTGCCAGTCACTGTCATGGTTATTGCTTACAGACAGAGTGGGAGACAGAAAGAGAGTAAGAGATGGGCACGAATTGGAAAAATTGTAATTTGTTTCGATTCGTGATTTGTCAAGGTTGACAAATAGTGAATAACAAATTTATGATTTTTTTCTGACGAATTGATCCGCTAAGTCTTCCCCTCCACGTGCTCCTCCTACAGCCCAGTGTTCCACAACTGGAGAAGGGCTGCAGACTACCTGGTTGCAAGGAGAAGTGCAGGCTTGTAGTCAGCATCCCTGCTGTGGCATTCCTTGCCTTGCTTATTTGCGAAGCGTGCTAGAAACTGTAGACAGTGCGTGGCTTCACCTCAACCTACGCTCATCACTGTAAGGGCTCTCACTAAGAGCAGCTGTTTGTTTGGGAGAACATTAAACTCCCTGACACCCTTTGAAAGCAATTTTTGCTTGTTAACTTGCCGAAGTGGCTATAGTTGTGTTAGACAGCAAAAATGACCTCTGCGGTGAAGCTCTGTCTGGTGCATCCATGGAAAGGGGTCACAGGCCCACTCACTCTGATTTTAAAAAGGAGTCAAGTTCTCAGTTTTTCCATTGCTTGGTGGCACTTTGTGAATGGTGGTGAGCACAAGTGGGTATCCTGTAGAACAGGGGTCTCTAAACTACCGCCCATGGGCCACATCCGGCCCACCTTGCTTTTTTATCCAGCCCAGCAAACACCACAGGCTCAGGTCCGTTCCCTTCAGCCCGTGTGTGTATGCGTGCATGCGCACACACGTGTGTTCCTTTGGCCCTCAAAAATGTGTAAAATAGATGATGTGGCCCTCATGCTGAAAAGTTTGGAGACCCCTTCTGTAGACCATCCTGACTGCTGGCATTTGTGTTGTTAACATTCGGGCTGCCCTTTGCTATGCAAAGCTTGGCATCCTTTTTCCTGTGGGCAATGCAGGCACAATATTGTGCAGTAATATCAGGCCATTTCCTGATGTTTTAAATAATGGATACAGCAGCACAATATCCCACATTCATAAACCAGAAGGTTTTTTGAAGAATTGAATCTGTTTATGTTGCAATGCAAGACCTGAAGGCAGCTGATAAAAGAGTTGACCTGATATTCAGCTGTTTGTGCATCAGTCCTTGAAGAGTTTCAGATCAAGTCAGAAGAATAATTTTGATCATTCAAAGTAGGTCAACATCATAGGAGATTGCTGCCACTAGCCTCATATTTCCCACGCTTTGTCTATTTCAGTGATGACATTTCCGAATAGAAGGTGACATTTAGGTGCATGTAATTTCAGCCCTGAGCTAGCTGCAGAAGCACCCTAACTGTGAAATACCAGCATCTTCTCCATCCAGGGGAGGGTGAAAATCTGTTGTCCAAGAAGGGAATGCAGTAATGTGGTGTAAATTGACAGAAGTGATGGTTACCTGCAAAGTTTCCTTTTCTTCCCTCTTAGACCCTGATTGGCTAGTCTTCTTGTTAGTTGCAAAGACATATTTTCCTTTTCCTTTTTAGAACTTTTTAAACAAGTATCATACAATATAAACACAAGGACCAAAACTCCACATGCCTCCTTTTATTTCCAGGTACATCTGATGCATCCTTGGAAATTTCTATGATGTGTTTGCTCTTCAGAGGTTCTGTTCACTGTAAACATCATGCCCATACTTCTTCAACAGTAGTGTATCTTGTGTTAACCAGGATTATAGGACTGTAACCAGTGAATTGCTCTGTCTGTCAGATGGCAGGTGCATGGTAATCTAAATGTAAAATGGCAAGCACGTCCTGGGGTATGTGTGAAGGTGTGGTCAAATAGAGGATTGTTTTTGGACCAATATGAATAATTTGGAATTATCAATCACATGTAAATACTAGCTCACCAAACTGTATACACTGACTGAAACATGGGTGCATATACATACAGTATGTGTGTTTAAGTCAATGAGATTGTTCCAGTAATATTTCCAGGGCCAATTTCCAAGTAAATCACTGGTCATGCAGCAGTCTGCTTGTATAATGAGAGCCAGAGACTCCTGTGAGATCCCTGTTTATTTTCTGTGAAAAAGAAAGAAAACAGAAGTTGTGATTTTTATTCTCTTGGAAGGGAACTGTGAGCTTACAGCTTCTATAGTTACACCACTCATGGAAGCAGACACCTTTCACAATCAGGTGTTTTAATTTGTTTTTTAGACAACCGAAAAATGATTCTGCAAGGCAGGAACAGAAACACAGAGAGAGAGAAGTCCCAGATCATGGCTGAAATACACAGGCTTTATTTTACCTGGTAGATGAAGCATCCGTGCCGCCAGAATGTCATTGAACTGCTCGGGTGGTTCAGCAGGCTATGTGTTTTCGATGCCTTCACCCTTTATTTACTCCACTTCATTAACCTGAGGAAGCCCTTGACTGACTACATGTGTTTTGGCTTTCTTGAGCTATCACGTTGGTAGCGTGATGCCCTGTCCACGGGGCCACTGTTATATATTCCAGGAGTAGCTACCATGCAAGCGTTCCAGCAACCTTTGGGGAGGAGGCCAGGGCACAGCCAGTGAAGCAAGGCCATTGGTCATTTAATCAAGGCTCTTTTAAAGATTAACCTTTTGTTTTGCATTGGGAGATGGTGTTGTGGGGTTTCACTTACTGAGGTGAACATGCCCAGACAAATCTGAGAATTAAATCTGCTTACATGAAGGGAAGGCTGCACCTCTAATTAGGATCTGTGTCTGTAATTCTTTCATTTTCTTTGGTGACTGATAGGCCAAGTAAAGACTTGTATTATATGTTTTATGATTCATTCGGGCACATTATGTTTTCAGCTAAGCCAGAAAGAGATGTGTAGAGTTCTGCCTGGGGCTGACACAAAAATCATTGTCAGAAATGGTCTCCGAGATCACCTAGTTTAATCCTTGGCATTAAAGGCAGGATTTTCCCCACCATGGATAGACAACCTGGTGTCGTCAAGATTTGCCTAGATCTTTTTCATCAGCCCTCGCCAGTATGGCCTGTGGTGAAGAATTCTGAAGAAACAAAATAGAGGGCATGATAAGGCTTACTCTTATTATGGACCCAAACCTCAATTGTACCAGCTGTGACTAGAACAAATTGAATCACAATAATCGTCGAAAATCGCTGATTCATCAAAAATTCATTGCTTTGTATTTGTTCAATATGGCGAGCCTGACAAATATGAAGTGACAAATTTTTACCGATTTTAAATTTGTCACTTTTTCTATCCTCTTTGGGGCCTCCTTTGCCATTTGCAGCCTGCTTCTGCCAATCAGAAGCTCTGGGCAACCCTGGAAGGGACCTAGAGACTCCTGGATTGGCATCGCAGGCAGCCAGTCATGCTGCTGAAAGAGCTGTGGGGGCGTTCCTTGTTAAAAGGCTTTGTAAAGCATTTTCCTTGTAGCCAATTTCCCACTTCTGCTCCGGATCTTGGCTCAGGCAATTGGTGCTCTGCTGTTGTGCTTTTTTTTCATTGTTGTGGTGGCAATACAACTTCACACCTTTATTCCCTTGTTTCTTGCTTAGTTGGATTTTGGGAGAGCTTTCTTTCTGGATACATTTTAGTTCAGTAGATTAGAGAATAGTTATTTTCTGAGGTTTAGG
This sequence comes from Intellagama lesueurii, assembly GCA_037013535.1. Classification (NCBI taxonomy): domain Eukaryota; kingdom Metazoa; phylum Chordata; class Lepidosauria; order Squamata; family Agamidae; genus Intellagama; species Intellagama lesueurii. Next base: position 117,518,577 of record JBAJHW010000001.1, read on the forward strand.
GTTAGGGTGGTTTGGGTGATCTCTGGATGTTTGTGTGTATATTTTACCCTTTCCCCCCCTCTTAAATTCCAGAGTGTTTGTGTATGGGGGGGGGGGGTACTGGCTGATTGCTTGCTTGCTGGTGCCTGTGTGCTCTAGCCAGCCCAGTAACTAAGGTGTGCTCAAGTCAAAGCACATGTTCTGTTTTAAATACATTACAGTAGTACCTCGGTTTGCAAACGCCTCAGTTTACATATTTTTCGGTTTACAAACCGAAATCCATAAGAAATAAAGCCCCGGTTTACGTTGTTTTCTTTTCTCTTTTTTTCGCATTACGAAAGGGTTTTCCCAGGGCGCATTACGCCTATTGCACTGCCCCTTTCGTAGCGCAATTGGCGTTTCGGTTTGCGAAATTTCCATACTACGTAACGTTGCGTAGAACGGATCTGTTTTGCAAACCAAGGTACTACTGTATTTATTATTTTCATTTGTGAAACGGGGAGGGCTTTTTTTGGTCAGGTGCATTTTAGTTGAAGAATTAGTTGTTTTTTGAGGTGTGCATTTAGGCATAGTGGATGATCTTTGGTGTGTGTGTGTGTGTTTTGCCCTTCCCTCCCTTAAATTCCAGCGTGTTTCTGTCTGTGTGTGGTGGGGACTGGCTGTCTATTTAGTTATTTAGGGGTATTCGTTTTCCTGCTCCTTCCTCCCACCTCTGTTACTCTTTTAATTTTAAAAATTAAAAAGAAAAAATCTTCAATTCCTCTCCCATCTCATGTTTCTCCTTTAAAAAATAAAAAATTATTATTACACCCTTCCTATATTATATGCTTTCCCCTCCACTTCCTAAGCCCGGGGCTTAGCAAAAGGAGGGGAAAAGCAGGGATCAAAGGGCTTCAGGATCACTTTGCTCACTGCTTCCCCCGCCACTTCCTAAGCCCCATAGGGCTTAGCAAAAGGAGGGGGAAAGCAGCGATGCTGCAGCCCTTTGCTCACTACCTTCCCCCTCCTTTTGCTAAGCCCCACAGGGCTTAGGAAGTGGCGGGGAAAGCAGTGAGCAAAGTGATCCTGCAGCCCTTTGATCGCTGCTTTCCCCCTCCTTTTGCTAAGCTCGGTGGGGCTTAGCAAGTGGAGGGAGAAAGCAGCGATCAAAGCGCGGCAGGATTGCTTTGATCCATTCCCCCCTCCACTTGTTTTTGTTCTCTCCTCAGCTTACTTCCGTGTATCAGATGACCCTGAATTTTTAGTCTAAAGATTTTAGACAAAAGTATAATCTTATACATGGGAAAATATGGTATATCTATTCCAAATGCCTCTGTGCCTGGGGGCAAACTATGCCAGCTGCCTCTGTCACTTTCTTATGGAGACCCACTTTGTGTGTGTATAACTTGGATGTCCAAAACCCAAAGTTCACCAAACTTGGAAGGCTTGTAGAGGAGAGTCAGGGGAAGCTTCCCTGCAAATTTTGTGTCTCTAGGTATATGGGATTGTATAGCATTTTAAAGTAAAGATGAATTGATTCATTGATTTGTCAGAAAAAACTCATAAATTCATGATTTGTTTACTTTGACAAATTACGAATCACAATTACTTACCATTTTTTCAATTTATGGCCATCTCTATCTGTGACTATATGAAATGTTAATTTTCTGAGGAATTGGAATAAATGAAGTTGACTGTTATGTAATTCTTTTAAATGTTTGAAGCCCATCTGTTCTAAGGACACAAACAAACCCAAGTTTTTGCTTCTGTTTTTGTTTGTTTGTTTGTTTTGTTTTTTGCTAATACAATTGACTATTACACCCTTCCTTCATATGACAAGTGTATACTGGGATATTTTGTTGTGTTGTTGTATTAAATTAGTTGTTCCCAACCTTGGGTCGCCAGATGTCCTTGGACTACCGTTTCCAGAAATCCTGGCCAGCACAGCTAGTGGTGAAGGATTCTGGAAGTTTTAGTCCGAGAACATTTGGGGACCCAAGGTTGGGAACCACTGTGTTAAATCCTGACAAGAAGTTAAGTTAGGCTGAGAGCTAGTGGTTTTCATAAGAAAACTTTGCCTCTGAACAGCATTCTTTCACCCTTCCTATTCCAGCTTTTTGTCTGCTACGTACAACTGAGCAACTATGGCCCATTAAAAAAAAGTATTTCCTACTGACCCTAGGAGTTTGGGGTAGAATGTGTAAGAGGAAAATGAGGGGTGTTGGTAGAAATGAAGATAAGATGTTTTTATAACATCCTGAATATAGAATCATTGGCCGTGTCTCTCATCCATGTCTCTAGTTTTAAGCCCCACTGGGCAGGGCTCTGCCTCTCTTGCACAACTTCACCTTTGTGTGCGCATGCGACTCCACCCCCTCCTGTGTGCAGGGTTCCATTGTGACCGGAACCCTTTGGGTTGAACGCGATTGCCGTATGGAGAAGGAAGAAAGCTGCACAGAGGGAGGCGGAGTCATGCGTACATGTGCATGCATGTTAGAGAAAACCTTGCTCTCATCCATCTCAGGAGGGCAGTTAAAATCCTCTGTTTGGCTTTTAATGGTTTTTAAGATGGGCTGCTTGCTGAGTTTCCAGGCTGTTTTGCTGAAAAGTTGGTTTCTTGTAATAGTCTTCCTTTTGGGGAAGAGGTACACTATCTTAGGGCTCTGTTTGGCAGAGGTTTCTTTAGTGTGTAGTTGGAGATATAGTGAACAGTTGGAAAGGGATAGAGATCAACTCAGAAGAAATGGGATGGCTGCAATAGTGAGGTATCAGGATTTATCTGTCAATTTCCAACTGCATTTTTTGTGTCCAACTGCTTGCTAAAACAGACAGACAGACACACACACACACACACACATCGAATGACTAATACTTCAAATTAATAATTAATGCAGGGTCTAGCGGGTATGCCATAGGGGACAAGTGCCTGCCAGTTCTCCCATGTAAGGACTTGCAGAATGTTTTTAATGTCTCCCTTTACACAAACACACACACACTCCTTTTTGCCTTTTTTAACCCATGCATGAACATGTACACACACATCCCAACCCCATTCAGAGCTTGTATCAGTTTCTATTGCTAGTGGACTTCTCCCTTTCCAATACACTTCCCAGTTACATTTTAACCTGTGCCTGATGCATGTCCCACAATTTTTGGGTAACGTGCTTTTTATCATCCCAGAAGAGTCCTTGTTGTTTTGGGGGACACCACAGTGCTGACATATATAAAACAAATAGATTTAGGGGTGAGAGCTTTGATAAAACCAATCTCTTTATTACAGCACGAGCTTGGTCAATTTGAAGCATGAAATGTCCTGAGCATATATAATGTTTTGTGGTACTATAGATTAATTGACAAATTAACAAAGTGAGACTTGACAGAAGAATCACAAATAGGGCAGGTTATTACTTTTTAAATGCTAGTATCCATCTTCCTGTATGCATTTTCCAATTTCCCAGCCTAGTTTGGATTATTATTTCAAGGGATTATTCCATGTCTTGAATTTCACTTGATAGTTAACAGGATAGGGCTTTTCTGCTTCATTTTTTATCAGTGGATACCAACATTGCAAGCATATGCCACACTAGCTCATCGTCCCTCTCAAATAGGGGGAGAGGTAAGAGTTGTGGATTGTGTAGGTGTTCCTGCACCAGACAGAATTGCACAATTTACTCTTTTCTTCAGGTCCCAACAGTTCCGTACATCTTTGGGACCTGAAGAAGACAGTAAATTGTGCAATTCTGCCTGGTGCAGGAATAGTGTAGCATCGGGTTCAGGATGGTTGCTGAAATGTCTACAGGGTTGGGTGAGAAGAAGATGAGTCACAAAAGATTATTTCAAAAGTGATGTTTAATGCATGAAGTAGGTGCCATTTTGGACTGTGCCAGTATTTGCACCCAATTTTTTCCTCTTTACCCCCCCCCCCCGCCACATCTGAAATGTGCTCCAATCTCTTCTGCCCATTAATATTACTACTTTAAGTAATCTTACTGAAATAGGGACTTTTTCTTCATCTCAAGTACACCCCACACAAACCATAATCACTCTCCAGAAAGTGATTATAATTAGACATGGGGACGAATAAAAAAAGGATCGCGATATTCGTCTAAAATTGCTGATTTGTTAAATATTCATCCCTTCATATTTGTAGGTTCCAGAGACCCCCACGAATACGAAGGGATGAATATATCCCTATTTTTATTCGTCCCCCATACGAAGAAAAAAAGCGCGATCCTATGGCTTTTCCATTCTGCCTACTGGCCCACCAATCAGCTGATTGGCGGGCCAATAGGCAGCCACCCACCCCCACAGCCTACCCCACCCTCTTCCTCTCCCTACCTTAGCCCCCCCCCCCCGCTGGCCCCCGTCGACACCCCCTTACTGTAATCGTCACCGCTGCTGCTGAGGTCTCCATCAGGCCTCCGCAGCCACGGCCTGTAGAAAGGGAAATTCTGCCCTTTGCAAAGATGGCGGCTGCAGCTTCATTTAGGGTAGGGAAGCTTCAGCTGCCATCTTTGCAAAGGGCAGACAGTTTCCCTTTCTACAGGCCGTGGCTGCGGAGGCCTGATGGAGACCTTGGCAGCGGCAGCGATGATTATGGCAAGGGGGGTGGCAGGAGGTGGGGTGAAGGGGGCGGCAGCGGGGGTGGCAGCAGGGGGGCGGTGGCAGGGGGCGGGGGCATCGGTTCATGGGGGCAACTTTGTGCTTCGTGAGTCGTCAACTTTTGATGACTCACGAAGCAGGACAACTCGCCAAAATGGTGAGTCATCCCCAGCTCTAATTATAATTCATCTGGCATTATTTTCTCTTGTAAATGAACTCTGTTTATACACAGCTGCTGAAGTTTCAATTTGGCTATCACCCTGGAATGGACAGTAAACAGGATGGCTATGGTGTGTCCTCATAAGAGCTGTTTTTTTTTTCCTTTGGAGGCCCAGCAGGTGAGCATAGAGAGTGACTTTTCCTGTAATAAACATTTGAGATTTTTGTGTTTTTTGTGGAAGAAACACAACAAAAGCTAGCGTGGGTAGATGTTGTGAGAAGAGAAACATTTGCTCTGTGAAAAATCCATGTCTGTATCTCACAACTATTTCATCATTAGACAAATAAAATATCCTTTCATTTTATGACCCTTTTAATTTTATTCACCTCCCTTTCTTTAAAAAAACAAACCCAAAGGCAACTAGATAGTAAAAGGAGAGGTTGTAAACACTGGTTGGCCAGAACCCCTGCCCTTTGGGGCCTTTCCCCAAGCGAGTGGCGAAGAGGTTATGTAGGGTTTAGTGAAATCAGCCCCACCACCACCAAGGGGAGGAGAACCAGTACCGAAAACAAAGGGCAGCCACTGCACTTGTATATTATAACTAAAGCCGCCATGTTGCAGCTCTCCAAATCTGGGTAAACCAATTTGCATTCTCTGCTAATTGGGCAGCCTTATTTGCAAGTGCTCATATTATGCAAATTTACTCTTACAGTTAAAGCCACTCTTAGTGTTTTTCTGCCTATGTTTTAGCCATTATATGATATAGAGAGTGAACTAGTCTAATGTTGGCTGCAATGTTAGACTTGGAGACTCCAGTTCAAATACTTACTTAGTCATAAAGCTTACTCAGTGCCCCTGAGTCAATCTGTACCTTTTAGCCAAATGTATCTTGCAGGGTTGTTGGCGGGGGGGGGGGGGGAACGGGGAGAGGAAGACCAAGTAAAGTTTCCATAATTTCACAACTAGCGTTCATCTGAGTGGCTTCATTGCTTTTCTATGCAGTATTGCTTTGGATGCACTGTTTCCAGACACCTCTGCAATTTCAGCTGTCCACAGAAGACCTAGGGCTAGACTACCTCACAATTCATCTTTATTTATAAACCTAGAAGATCCTGAGAAATGGTGGATAGATGTATTGGGTAATCAGACACAAAGGCTTGTTTCTCACTATGTAATTGGTCAAAATATTGGCTGGATGTTTTGCCTTGCATCTCAGGTTCTATAAAGGCTTGGTTTTGGGCACAGTTGAAGGTCAGAACTGGCTCTGGATAGCATGCCTAAAATCTGGGAAAAACCCAACAAAGCGGGTAATAATAATAATATGACTATATCATGGGGAACTTGTGTTTTTGATGGAGATGAGGCTTGTTCCCTGTATGATATTTCTCTCTTAGAAGTAGCCATGTGACTCTTAAGCGCTCACCCACACAATGGTGTTGTCTCTGGTTGCTCTGGGGTTGTTTTGGTTTTTGTTGTTGTTGTTGCACATTTGAATAGGTCATCCCAGCATTTGTCTTCACATATGGGGAGAGTATTTGTTGCTGGCTGTACTGGGATTGCTCCCTGACATCTCATTCTGAACATAGATTACTCCCTCTTTTTTCCTCTCTTTTCCAGCCTCTCCGTGCCTACTTCACCCTTTTCTCCTTTCCCTCTTGTTTTACCCATTCATGGGTGCAGAGGGGTGGTGACTGACTAGCAGGGAAACACTCATGGGGAAATGCATGTAAGGATCCCCACCCACAAAGTGCATTGATCAGCAGCAGTGCTGGAGCAAATCAGGGTAAAGCGGAACAAAAATACACCACCACCCCATGGGGTATAAACAAAACACGAACAGCAAAGTTTACTGCCCATCTTTGATTCTGTTAACACCAGTTTCATCCCCGCATTATGTGGATGCTGGACCAATATCATGAGTACAAGGGAAGTTGACCAAATGTTCTGTGTGAGTGGGCTTCTGAACATTTGGCTTGTTTTTACCTCAAAACTAGTTTGTCTCAGCACTGCTTTTTACCTTGCAGACTTGTGCCTCATAAAGACAGTGGCGGCAGCTGGGGAGGGGAGACTTGGTTCCTTTTAAAGGGCAGAAGGCCAGGGCTGTTACCAGGTGAATGGCTGGAAAATATTAAATTGATGCATTAACTGTACCTTGCTTATGAGGATGGAAGCAGCATCTGCGTGACTGGCAGAGAAACCCGGTAGGTAAAGTTTATCCCAGCTTGTAGGGTCAGGAACTGCACTCGCTGAAGCTCTGGCTGTATTGCAGGTAGAATATCAGCAGCCCAGTGGCTGGTTCTGTCCTCCTATTGCATTTGCTTGCTGTAGTTCTATCTGCATCAGCTATTTGGGTATGACTGGAGACAGGGCACAGGATGATTACCTGGAAATAAGACATGGTATTGCATGTTGTGTCCACTTCGGCCCTAAAAAAAATCATGATCTAAATTTTTTTGAATTGGAATTTTTTTTTTTACAATTTAAATAAGAAAATCATTTTAAAAATTTAAATCATTATTTAAATCAATTTGATTTTTTAAAAAAAGTCATTGATTTTTATCCACCCAGCTCAGAATAGGACAGCCAGTGCTTGCTGGCTCACCTGCTATCCTATTGGTTTAACCCTCTCTGCTGAAAATTCTTTTGAATCATGTAAGTGAATGTGACTCAACCTTGTAACTGGGCCAGAGGCAGCTTGAGATAAATTTGCCAGGCCAATGAGAAAGTGACAGAACAGTAGTTGGAAAGTGGAAATACGCCTCATTTGGTCCCTTAGCTCTGAGGTCTTTCTGCATTCATTTATGTTACTAAAAGCTCTATTCCAAAATAAAGTCATATATACAATCTCTGTGCTTTCTTCCAAACAATGAAACAGTTAAATATTACATTATCAGTCGTTCCAAAAAGGCCTGGTTTTCTTCCCACAAAACCCAAATAAAAGTCACAGATAAGTGGGCAATGTAGCCTTTTATAATATATCGCTCCACTGTGAGATCTTAACAATGTTAGGAAGTGTTTCATTTAAAACAGTGTCTAAGAACTTCTGTTTCCTAGTTGAGGTCTTGGGGACCGTAGCAAGCTACATCTCTTTTGCTGAAGCCTCTTTAGTCTGAAAAGAATTATTCATGCCATTACGCAATCCATGCTGAATGTTTAATTTGTCACAGTTTCCTCCCATGCCTTTTGTTTGCCAGCTCAAGTAGACTTCTACTGAGTCACTTTTCTCATTGACAGGCTTTAGAGACAATGTCGATCCTTGGGAGCCATTCTTCTGCATGGGTTTGATTGAGAATTCTCCATGTGAGCAACAACTACAGTTGCAAATTCTCGAGGTCCTCGAGAAAGCAAATGTTAGCCAAAGTGAAATTGCTTTCTATGGTGAATTCTTGTCCCAGTTCACTCGGTTGCCTGGCACCTCAGCCTCCCTCTTTCGTTTCTGAGTTTGTGCGCAGAAGCTACCAGCGGCATTAATAAGAAGTGGTCCTTGTTCCTTGCCTCAAGATGGCTTTGGAAAAGAAGACCTCTGTTAGAACCAGAAATAAAAAATAAAGGGTGTCTCAATACTGCTGAGAAGTCTCAGCTATCTTTTTCTTCTCAGCTCCAGCAATGATACTGCTTACACTGGTAAGGAGGAAGGAAAACCTTATTCGTATAAAAAATTGAGGGGTAGGCAAACTGCAGACTTCGAGACATTGTTAGATTGCAACTCCTGGGTTTCCCCACCACAGGGCTGATGAGAATTGCTGTGGAACAGCATCTGGATGGTCATAGTTATCTCCCATAAGTTATATTTATCTCCCATCTCCTGTCAGATGGTCCTGCAAAGGAGTCTCTTTACAGAACAAATGGCTGAAATCTCATTATACCATTTATTTTGTAAAGAGATTAGTTTGCAGGACCATATTTTGGAGGGGAAGGGAGAAGTGTTGACAGGGGAAGCCACTGAAGGCCAAACATGACTCTTTACCTATGGGTTGGTCCCTACTGCATGAATGGCAAGGTTTCTTTTCTTTTTTTGCATTTCAGCCAGTTGTCTGCACCGGTTTCAGTTTTGGGATACACTCTTGATCCCTTCCAACAATACAGGATTCATTTATCCTGTATATGATCCTATCCCCTTCATGTTTCTACTCTTTATTTTCTAGTTTGCCATCTTTCCCTCTTTCTATGGTCTTCTCCTTCCCACACCATTCGTTGTTATTTTTTCCTTTATGGACTTTAAAAGTCTATGTTTTATTTGTTTTCATGAAAATAATAGTGTAAGAATTCGCAAGATTATGGCGTTGGCCTTGGATCAACTCACTCTGGGTCAGTTGGCTCAGGATTCAGCAGCTTAAAGCCAATAATATAACCATATCCTCTTAAAGTGTCATTAAGTGTGTATTTAATTAATGGGAGACTGGTCATTGCTAGTCAGACACTGTCCTCAGATGTCATCACTATCCCCTTCTGCTCCCACAAAAATTGAAACTTCATACATAGCCAGTGAACCAACTGAAGTTTTGCATGACTGTCAAAGACCACAGTTCTTACATGTAAACTCTGCACAAATTCTGTGTGACCTTTTGTAAATATATAAATAAATTAACAACATAATTTGGGTACAATCTACAATTGCACAGTTATTGTTTTCACATGGAAAAGGGAAAGACCCAGCTTAGCCAACACAGAAGGGCTTAATAAGAGGTTAAAGTCATATGTCCTTCTCAATTGATTGACATCCTTGCTTTTAAGACTTTAGCATGAATATCACCCCCATTTCAAAGTGATATGATTGACATGGTCAAAGCAGCTTATAGTTCTTAAATCAGTTTTCTTTTCATTGTAAATGCACTGTCATTATTCCTAAAAAAATTTACCTTAATACTGCCCACACTTATGGAAAAGTTATTCTTCACCTCCGGAAACAAGCAGTTTTCTAGGACACAGAACTCATCAAAGGAAACTATTGCTAAGAAGGAAAATTAAGGGTTGGGTTGAAGCAATTGACACAAAATAATGTTAAGGGTTGTTTCACCTGGATCAGATCAAAGATTTATCCCACTCAGCATTCTGTTCCTACAGTGGCCAGCTAGATGCTTCTGGGAAGCCCACAAGCAGGACATGAGCACGGTAGGACCCTTCCAGTCATGTACCTCAGCAACAGCTCTACAGGGGCTGTAGGTACCTCTTTGATACTGGATGTAGGATTTGCCCTTGAGGATGACACAGAAGCTGAAGCGACATCAAAGGGTGGCAACTACACCGCTATTAAGAATGTTACACAAGAACACTAGTTCTGAAGGGACTTGACTGGTTGCCAGTTCAAGATGTTAGTGATGCAATTTAAAGCTTTAAAGAGCTTGGGAGCCTCATGTCTGAGGAAACACCACTCTGTATCCACTCATCAAGATATGCCAAGGGGGCTCTTCTGTGTATCCCAGTTCTGTGGTGCCACATATACGAACCAGCACAAACCTCTGAACCAAAGTTTGTGCCCATCTCTACTGGCCACAGATAGCCTTATCCTCCAAGAATTTGTCTAGTCTTCTTCTAAACAAAATTTTATAGTTACAGTGGATTCGATGCTTGGCTTTAGAGTGAAACTAAATGGTTTGGGACCTCGATACCTGACAAAGCGCCTCCTTCCAATTTCATCTGCCCATCCTACATGATCTTCCCAGGCCAGGTGGTGGATCCCAAGCGAGGCCTGGAAAGAGAAGACCAAAAACCAGGCTTCTCAGCAGTCGCTCCCCATCTTTGGAACAATCTCCCTCCCAGAATTCACCTGGCTCCTTCACTGGGAATTTTTAAATGATTGCTGAAAACATGGTTTTTCAGACAGGTCTTTCCAGACCTTATAACGTCTTAATACAGTGGCTGTTTTAACATTTATACTATCAGTTCTTCCGCCTTGCCTTCATATTTTTCTAAATTATTTTTAGTTAATTTTGTAGGTGTATATGTGTTTAGTTTTGATCTTTATAATTATTATGTTAATTGTTTTAAATTGCTGTTCATTATGTTATATTTGTTTAATGTTGTAACCCACCAGAGTGGCCTTGACAGCCAGATGGGCAGTATAAAAAACAAACAAACAAACAAACATATCACATGACTGATTTTGGTTGTTATGATCAAGCCACAAATTGTTAATTATTTAATTTGTTGTGTTGGGGTTTTTTTAACTACTAGAAAAGGGAAGAGATATTGTGGGGTTTTCTTTTTCTTGTGCAGCAGAATATCTTGTCTAGTTTAGATTCTCTTTGACTTATAGAGAGGGTGGTGCCATTTTACTGATTGCCTCAGGTAGCAAAATGACATGGGCCAATGGTACTCAGTAGTTTTACACTCTGGCTGAAATCCCATTACTCTGTCTGCACTCAAGTAGGCCCAATGAATCAGTGGGGATTTGATGAGTCAACTCCTCCATAAGTTCCATTGATTCAATGGATTTACTCTTGTTTTGACTCACTATGCTAAGCAACAGGATGTCAGCCACTATGTGAAGAAATACTTTGTTTTCTCTGCTCTGAATCATTCATCACTCATCATTCAATTTCACTGAATGACTCCTGGCTCTGCTACCATGAGAGAAGAGGGGAGAGTTCTATCTGCTTTCTCCACATCATGCATCATTTTATTGCCTTACATAATCAGTGGGAAGGAATTCTTTTTGCATTTTGACTTCCAGTTCTACTTTGTGTTGTGAAACTATTATGGATTAGCCCTTTTATATCTACTGCAAATCACCCAGAGACCTTCTAACCTAGAAAAAATGAAGGGTGCACAAAGGGGCCCCCTCTTAGTGTTTAAACCACCTTGCCAGCTACTGATACCAACAGATAGTCAGGAATCCACTTACTAGCAACCCATGCAATACAGGAGCAGGACAACATGAGGCATCTTTGTTAATCACAGTCATTCTACCCTTACCATCTAGTTAAGGTGCCCGTTTTTATGTAATGTGCTGGTTAATCACAGCACACAAGTTATACAGCTGTTTTTAGGCCTCTGGTTTCTTTTTCCTAATCCCAAGGCCTCGGCAAAAGTTCTTAATTTCAGTGTGAACAATCCTGTGTGAGCAAAATTGTCATCATGATAGTTTGAGTAAAACATCAAAAATAGTAAGCAGCTACAGATTACTACGTCTGTTGCAGTATTCATGCAGTCTGACTTTACCAGCTCCTTGTCATACCAAGAATTCTACTGAAAGCATGCTTCACTTGAGGAAAAAATTATGAACAAATAATTATCAGCAGGGAACAAAAAGAAATGTGTCAGGTCTCCATAGATTAAGACCTTCTAAAATTTTGATTTTAATGCCACCTTTCTTTCTGAAGGAAACTCTTCAGCATGGTTTATGGTTTAGGTATCTAGCTGCGGAGCCAGAGGTTGGGAGTTGGATTCCCCATTGTACTTCCTTGACAGGGGTTTGACTTGATTATCGATAGAGTCCCTTGCAGCCCTGCAGTTCTAAGTTTATTAAGAACTGCTGGATAGCTCAGTGGTTTAGATATCTGGCTGCGGAGCCAGAGGTTGGGAGTTGGATTCTCCACTGTGCTTCTTGGACAAGAACTGGATGCAATGTTCCATAGAGTGCCTTCCAGCTCTGTAGTTCTAAGATGATGAAGATGATGATTTCATCTTCTCTCTGTATCTCCACAACAGTCCGGTGGTGTAAAAGATGATGAAAGAGCAGAGGGGTTGATCTCTGCACATGTACAGTACTTCACACATAACATTAAACATGTTGACTGTGTTCACTGTACATAGTTGGTGGACTTAAATACAACTATTCATTTGTCATAGAATGTACCTGTCTCTAGTGCCCCTTTAATACCAATTTCTTGCTTAATAGTACTTTCCGCCAATTCATTTGGAATAGACATTAAGTTGACTGGCTTCTAACTTCCTGGATTTCTCTTCCAGCCTGCCCGGAAGGGGAACCCCCACCCCACCAATGTTTTGGAAATTGGTGTCAACATTGACTGCTTTCCAGTCCCTTAGCATGGAGGCTGATTTTAATGATAAACTATGTTTTTGTTTCACATGTGACTTCTTCAGTAACTTTCAGATTGATGCTACTTGATCATTTTTAAAATAAGTCATGGAATTTTGCACATCCTAGAATAAGAATTTCTACATTATGGAATTTAATTTCTCCCACAACCTGTTCTGTTTGGTAGAATGATCTCAAAACCAGAAATGCTGGTAATGTGGAGATTGGTTTTGGTGCATCCTTTTGGCATGTTCCTTCTTTAAGAGACCCTTCTGAAAATGTTTGATGACTTGGTTGTTTTGGACTTCTATAAACAGATTGGATCTCTCCTCCTGAAATTCAGGATAATAGTAGCTGGAGGCTTAATTTCAGCTTTGTGAGCTTTAAATATCATATATAAGAAAATAAAATTATATAAATGCTGTAGTCAGGAAACTTAAAAATTAACCCATTGTGGCATGTAATATAAGATGACTTTTTAAAAAAATCCAAACTCATGTATTTAAAATATAGAAGATATTTTAATAACTGTTAATATGAAGAGAAGACATACTATGAAATTTGGAAAATGTACAGAGATCTTTACAGTTTCATTGAGCTAGGGGTGGGTAACCTGTGGTCCTTTAGATGCTGAGGGACTCCAATTCCCATCTGCTTTAGCCAATGATGAGAAATTATGGGAGCTGGATCCAGCAAAACCTGGAAATCCAGAAGTTGAATTATGCTCACCTAGGCATATGATTTTCAGCAGATTTCAGCATGTATGATTTTGCGTCAGGTTGGTACTCACAGTGTCTAGAAGTATGAGAACTGCTCATTTGTCGTCTGTTCAGTGTGTGCTATTAAGCTTTTAACCAATTTCCTTGTCAACTCCTTTTCAAAGGAAGCAGTAACCAGAGTTAAACTCTTAGCTGCAAAGCATCATTAAGACTATGTTGCAACCTCTCCCTTCCCTTTCTCTCCACAAGGACTGCTGACGTGCCTCTGCTTGCGTCTTCTGTGTGTTGTCCTCAACCTGACGCAGCTCTTTTCTTTCTTTCTCCTTCTGCTCTTCATAAGAGCTCAGGCTGGAGGCATGACAGAATTTAGGCCTGTCAGTCTTGACAATGTCTCTTGGAAATTGCCTCCAGCAGCAGAGTGGAAAACTTCTTGGAGCAGAGAGTTTGATCTGCTGCCTAGTTTGACGGCCTCCTGGGTAAATGTGACAAGGGCAAAATAATCTGCTCTGTCCAGTCACAGAGCGTGATTGGAGAGAGTGGTCCTTGCATGCGGAGACAGTTCACGGGTTACGTCATTATGTCCATGGAATCAAGCTGGGCCTCCTCAGTACTCTGCTTTGAATTAGTTTTTGTTTCGTTAATAACATCACACATAGATTTATTCATGAGAAACAGGATTAGCTCATTTCACATCCCCTCCTTCCTGGAGCCTCCAAGTCAGTGGGGATTCCCCACGTAGGCACTGGCAGAATTGGGCAAAATGAGGATGTGTTTTTGGAAGGTGTAATATGAAGGGAATTTCTGTGTAGGACTGTTAGTATGAGGAAAGATACCAAAGTTGTCCTCAAATAGGAGGACGTCATTGTCTTACTTCTTTCCTGTGCAAATTTATTTGGTGGGTCTAAAGCAGTGGTTCTCAAACTTGGGTCCTCAGATGTTCTTGGACTGCAACTCCCAGAAATCCTGGCCAGCATAGCAAGTGGTGAAGGCTTCTAGGAATTGCAGTCCAAGAACATCTGGGGACCCCAGTTTGCGAACCATTGGTTTAAGCACATGACTAGCATGGGAAAGATTCCATGTTTGGTCCCTGGCATGTCTGCTTAATAGAATCAGGAAGCAGGTGAGGAGAAAGCCCTCTCTTGAGAAGGAGAGCCACCAGAGCTTGTGGCCATGCTGGCTGGAGGATTATGGGAGACAGAGTCCAGAAAGTAACCTTTCCAGTTGTACCACAAAGGGCTACATGGTTAAAAATTCTGACCTCCTAGAAGGTAGTGTGTGTGTGTTTGTGTGTTATTAGCCAAACCCATATTACAACAGGTTGTAGGGAAAAAAACCCAGTGCACTTTCTACAAAATTGCTGTTGTGAACCCCGCAAGTACCAATTGGGTCAGTGGGGCCTCCCTCTTCCATTCGTACATCCATATACTGTAGACTGGTAGCTGGAAACACAACAGGGCTTATTGAACTTAGGAGGAGGTTAAGATCAAGTGATTCTGAGTTCAATCCCCCTTCTCTGGGCTGGGTTAACACCACGGGCCCAGAGTCTGTTTGCAAAGTCTCTGGTCCTCTAATTCTGCTCACAGAGGAAGATAAAGGGCAATTGCAGAGCCCACTTCTCTCCACTGGGCTCCTTAGCCCCAGAGTTTGTAAAGTCTCGTGGCCTGTACTCCTAACAGTGAGGGTCAATACATCTGCAGTGAGAGGAGTCAGAGGAAAAATGTCCTTTCCAGTAATGGTGCTCCTCCGACTTCTCCATGCGGTGCCACTCCTGTTGTCTTATTTTCTTCCAGTGCTAAGCCTGTGAATTGGTTGCCTCTCCTGCCTTCCTAGCAGCCTTCTGTTCACACTCCCACCAGTAAGATGGGTGGAAAGGAGCTTTTGGGTGCTTGTGCTTTTCCCGTCTCCCTTCGGAAGTTGCCGTTGCACTAGGACTCCACTACCCACTGCCATTTTAATAATAAATATAATCCCACTTTCCTGGGGATTCTGCCTCTTCTTCCAGGGAATCCTCTGCCCAATAAGTCCCCACCCATTCATCTCAGGTGCCGGCACAAGTCTCCTCCTCGGCCGTCTGATCTGTTCTCTCCAGTTCTTCAAGGCCTTTCCTTCTTCTCTTTCTCAGGTTGTGTCTGACATGTCACTTCTTCTTTCAGAAGGCTCTTCTCTTGTTCCTTTCCCCACTCCTGTGGCAGGGCCTCCTTTATATCTGTCATTTGTCAGGGATCGAGCACTGCCCCCCTGCTCTCTAACTGTGTAAAGCAAAGCAAAAAGCAAAGTGTGCTGCATATATACCACCCCATAGTGCTTAATCCTCTGTGTGGGCAATTTGCCATTTAATTATGCAAGCTATACATTGCGCCCGCCCCCCAAGCTGGGTACTCAATTAACTTACCTCAGAAGGATGAAAGGTTGAGTCAACCTTGAGCTGGCTACCTGAGCCAGGGATTGAACTCAGGTTGTGAGCAGAGTCGTTACTGCTGGTGGGAACTTTCCAATCCCCCAGGCTGACATCATCATGAATGCTGCTGTTTGGGTCCCACTCTCCCGGGAGTAGCATGTGATGTCAGTATTCCCCTCTTCAGGTCCCTGTGTGGGAAACCCAGGCACCACTGGGGTGGGTGTGTGGGCCCTGGGTTGGAGTGGGACGGCTTGCCAACAGGGGCATCAATGTTCCAGTCCTCCTCACAGCAGTGTACCACTAAACATGCTGCTGAAGAGTAACTTAAACCTCAGGCATGCCTTTGGCTTTCTCCCGTTTCATTCTCCACAAGGCATATAGTAGAAAGTAACTTCCATCACCACTTTATTCTATAGTGGCCTGGTGACTCGGGTAGGGCCTGGGGTGTGACTAAACTATTTATTTTGTAATATAATATTTTAATATGCCTTTGGACAAAAAGTGTCCAAGGGAAGAGCAAAGTATGTTTCTTTTAAGAAGCAGTGAATATCAGTCTAAGCAGGCACAGAGGATACTGGATCACAGTTTTTCCCCACTATGATGCATGTTATTATGTTTCTATTTAAGGTAAAGTAATTATTTCTGAGCAGGCATCTAGTTAAATTAGTATATGCAGATTTTATGTAAATTGTGCACTGTTTTGGAGAGAGACTCTAAAAAAGGTTTTCAGGCAGAATACGTGATGGGAAAGGGGGTAATTTCATTTTGCATTCAATATGCAACTTTGGCTTCAAAGGAATTTTTAGAAGATTACTTCTTCAGTACTATAACTTATCCTTTAATGAGGTTTTTTTTTAAAAAAAGAAAATGCACCTCATTCCATGTAGAGTTAGTTTAACCACCACATTTTTATGTCTCCTGTGATTGTTGCCATAGTTGAGGTTGAAGTGAGTTATGACGGGCAGGATGTTCCCAGGGTCTTAAGCAGAAGTCTTTCATGACACAACTATTTGATCCTTTTAACTAGAGATTGAACCTGCAACCTTCTGCATCCTGAAAAGCACATGCCTTTCCACTGAGTTATGGCCCCTCCGAAATCTCAGCCTTCTAAATGTATACCCACATTATTACCCACAAAAATGTTTATTACCCATCCATCCAGGCCAATGGTGTTAGCCATTTGTGACTCATGCATAGCACAAGACTGGGTGAGAAGCAAGAGTACAAGCAGTAGTTAGCTGCCATGCGTACATAATCTTTCCTTCCCTCTATCTTCTTCAGCCAGGAAGATATGACATCAACTGTAGTGCTTCCATAGTTCTGTGATAACTACTCCCTAGACGGGTCTGAGGTCTAGCTGCTCAGATGATGGAGGAAGGGAGGATCACATAGCACAGAGGAAAAGTTTGCAGATCACCCTCCAAAATACCTTTTCATTTATTAAAAGTTTCCTTCTTTGGTGGTTCTTGTAGGCAATTTTAACTGTTAACGGGCAATATGTCATTTACAAGCTTCAATGAACTCTTGATCATTTTCATGTAGAAAATGAGGCTCAAACTACATATAAACAGGGAAAGGAGGGAGTGCTGCCCATTGGCATTGCCCCAGGTAACATTTATTTATTCTGAAATATTTATATCTCATTCTTCTATTTCAAAACAGTATCCCAAACAGCTGACCAAATATAAATCAACAAGGATAAATGTTGAAGTGCATGAGCTCATTACATCTCCTATATCTTCATGGAGAGCACAGAAATCAAAGCAATTGCATTGAGCCATAGGCAGCAGTGGGGAGTGTACGTATGTGTGTGAGAGAGAAGGAGATGGAGATGGCTGGGCAAACCTGAATGCATATTCTGATCAATGACAAAGCTAGGGATGACTTTTGGCCATTTGCTGTCTATGGCAGGGACTAGACAAAGGGGATAGGGGCCCCTTTTTTTGGGTCCTCAGAGCCATCAGTGGGCTGTACCCAACCTCCTCTGATTTCAATAAAAATGAAATTTTCTTTTCATATACCAGGGGAGGGTGCACAGCATGTTTTAGAAGAGAACCATGCAATTAATTGATTTGAGTTAAAGGTGTAATTAAAAACAACTGAAAACTCAGAATTGAATATTAAGTAAAACACAATGCCCAACTAGTCCTTTCCTCAGCAACTGGTCTGCAGCAAAAAGTCTGCTTGAATAAGATAAGTGGCAGAAGGAAAACAGGGAGGGAGCTGGTTTGGCTTCCTTTGGGAGGGAGTTCTGCAGTCTTGGGGGAGCTATTAAGAAGACCTTCTCTAACATCTCCACCAGATGTGCCTCAGGGTGTCAGGAATAAGAGAAAGAGAATCAACTTCGAGTTACATTTCTATAACAATAATGATAAATTGCCACTGGATAGTTTTTTTTTTTTACCCTGTATTAAAAATTTAACAATTTACCAGACAGGGATACTCTTGAAACTTAGAAGTGCCTTAACAGACTGGGCATGGTGTGGGTGTGAATGTGGATGGGTGTGCAGCAAGTATTTTTAAAGAGGGTTACAGAACTAGTGAGGAAGATAATGCCATTGGGGGTTTGGCTGACAGTGGATCAATAGGCTGTGGTTTGAGGGATGTTGGTTTCCAACTGCAATGCAGACATTTGCTTGGGTTTATTGAATGCTTCCCATTTATCACCCCATCTTTTGTCTCCAGCTGATTTAACAGCCAAGCTACTCTATCAGGCAGTCAGCGGGCAGCCCCTGGTCTTCTCCTTGCGGTCTGGCACCCTTTCTGTGCCTGCCACCTCTGCCAGAGGCTTTCCCATGTTGTGTAATGGGCAGAACATTTTGGAAGCATTGCTTGAGGGTTTTGTTTTTGTATTTAATGGAAGGAGGCTTGGCCCAGAGCCTAGCAATGGGTGTGTTGCAATTTTCCGCAGCATGATAGAGAGGCGTGTGAAATTCAGATTGCACTAATGAAATACACTGCTCAGACTGCTTGAAACTTCTATTACAACTTAGCATAGGGAGTGACTGATATGAGATGAATGAGAGGCACTGAGCAAATGGGGCAACGTAGGTTGCATCTTTTTCTGTCCCATATTTTTGGCTGCTGTCCTGCCTGTTTTGGTGATGTTTGCAGCCTTGTGGTTCAAGCATGTGCACTTGTACAACTTAATTCCTTCCCAGTGTATTCTGAGTTGGCCAAGTTGGCAGAGATTGATAGCCATTATAGTAGCCTTTTGAAATTGTCCTGAGATGCAGGCTATTCTCTAATAGTATTTGTGGTGATGGATTTTAAGGGGAACTTGCCAGGTAGCTCACTGAGTTAGGTCTCAGGTGCAGAGTCAGGCATCAGGAGTTTGTAGGAAAAGAGCCAGCCTATGTGATCTTGGGCAGTGTTATGGTCCTCTTCTGTAGTTATGCCAATATAATGCTAGCAGGTGTAGCTCTGGGAGGTGAATTGCCTCAGTTTAAGAAATCACTGTAGGCATTGCTTGTTGTGTGCGAAGTGAGTTCTTTACTGAGGCTGTTCACTGTCAACAGGTCAGCTGTTATGCTGGCATAACTACACAACATGGCCATCATATCAAGAGTTAGCAGTCCTAGCAATGAACATCAGATGGCAAGGCAGGGCAGGAGCAGATTCTCCACCCTCAATGGTTCCCCAAAGTAGCAGGAATTTAGTATTATTTATAAATTGCTCATGACGTGTTACACTGACAATTCAGCATGCAGACTGAAGTGTGTAAGGTGAAGAATCCCTCAGAGCAATAGGGCTGTTGAGAAAGAAACGATATTCCACTGCTCATATTCCATAACCTCTTCAAATATTTATGTTTTCTTAGACCAAGTTCTTTGATGTTTTACTCTACAAAAGTTGTGTCTTTTAAAAGAAAAATTCTCTTCCTTTTGAAAAAAAAAGTATTTGGTTGTTGATACGCTAGAGACAAAAGCTGAAATCCAGTAGGAAATCACAACTAATTGAATCAGTGGGAATTTGGTAAGTCAACACATATGTAAATCTCACTGATTTAATAGGCCTACTCTAGTTGTGACTTACTACTGGGTTTCAGCCAGTATATCTCAAGTTTTGAGAAGGGGATAGCCCTGTTCATCTGTTGCATTAAAAACAACAAAGAGACTTGTGGCACTTTGGAAACTGGCAAGTTTTATTTGGCATGTGCTTTCATGGAGTGTAGCCCACCTCATTAATTGCATCTCAGGAATGGTCTACAGTTCATGACAGCTCAGGTCAAATAAACTCATTAGTTTTTAAAGTGCTGCAAGGCTCTGTTGTTACAATTCTTGTTGAAGTTGCCTTGTTATAATTTTATCACTGCTTAAACTTCTACCTTTCTAGTACATAAATGTTACAAAGTATTTTTGGTGATGAAAAATTGTTGCTTCCTGCCTATTTTGAATCCCTATAATAACCACATTGTTTAATTTTTTTTCTGTTTGTAAGTAGTCACCGATGAACTTGTTTTAGCATTTGAATGTCCAATTTGTTGATATTATTCAGTGACAATGCCCCCAAAGATTACTGAGGATTTTACATGGAATAGATAGTACAATCCTGTGGATGATTTTTCTGTGCAATTTACACCCAAGCAAATTGCACTGTCTGCTAACTTAAGATTCTGCTGCTCATTCCCCCCCCCCCCCACATTCAGTATGAACCTCTTTATTTGCTGACAAGACTTTACTGTGCTCCATTGTCTCCTGTAATTTGCTGGGATGAGTTGCAACCACCAAAGAGCATGTAATTTAATCTAGTTACTGTATTTGAAGGCTGCAGCTTGCATTTATGAAGCCACCATAGCTTAATGAAAGAGATGTGTCTCTGTGTTCAGATTCAGGTGGGGAACTAGGTGGCATTTAAATATATGGTATTGCTTGAGAGAAACCATCAGCCCATCTAACCTGGCTGCTCCAGCTAGCAGGGATTCTTCAGCATCTCGGCTGAATGGATTTCCTCATCCTTTTCTTAGTGACGGCTCATCCATTAGGGCAACTGGGATGTTTTTCCTCCTTAGCCTGCCCTCAGACAGTTCCACTCCTGCCTATGTCTTTACCAAGGGGCAGAGGACCAGTGCATGTGGGAGGAGGGGGAGAGAATATGTGTGTGAATGCTTGCTTCCCACTGTGTATATGTATGTGAATACTCACTTTTGTGTCAATTGAGCCCATCATCAGTTGTTGTACATTCTACCCTACCAACCACAGTGGACACCAGCTATCACCACCCTGGCCCTGTTACCAGAGATCTGGGATTTGCTGCTGTTGATTTCCTTGCCTGTCAAGGACATCTAAACAAATCACAATCCTATCTTGACATTGTCACTTCAGCTCAGGCTACGGTTTCTGTGAAGAAGGAGGAAAAGAACCTGTGCAGCATATGGAAATATAGCAGCTACAAACCCAATAATACAATTGAACCAGGCATACCTGCTTTTGAAATACTAGCAGATGTAATGGTGGTGGCTGCAACAGGTATACACAACACAGCTTCTTCTTCTTCTTAACTGAGGGCAGTTGAAAGATTGCAAGCATGTTTTAGAACTCAGATTTATTTTTAGGAGCTATGAAATTATATATGATAGCTGCAGGTGTTCACACCTCAGAATAGTTTCTACCACCTGGAGCAAGGCAAACAAGTTATATTCAGTGGTTTTGCTCTTAAGAGGTTTGGCCTTGCTCAGCAGAAGTGTTTATTCTTTAGAACTGAGAGTGGAGATGAAGGTTGTGTTCTGAGAGCAATGAAGAGAACAGAAGAGTCCTTTACATTTTGGTGACAAGGCCATAGGGAAGCATGAGAGAAAGGTTCAGGGCTTAAATGTATAAATGTATCAATATTATCCAGATGTTTCAAGCTGTGGTTCATATAGCCTGAAAGGTGGTGGTAGTTCATCATTTCCTTCTCAGTTTTAATGTACAACTGTGTGTTATTCTCAAAACATTACAAGGAAGATCAACAAAGGTCATGGTTTTTGCTGAAAGGCTGTAAACCAAATGGATCTGGTGATCCTGGGTGTGGTATGGGAGATTGTTCTCATGGAGAGAAATTTAGAGCAGAAATTTAGACATGGGAGACATGATCCAGATTTGTGATCCTAATGAGAGGTTATGGTGGTTATAAACCTTTGCCCTCAGCTGCAGATTGAAGGTTCTACTCCTGCTATCACCTCAGTGTAGATTGGGATTAGAGATGGGGGTATTCGTATATGAATACGAATACCCCCGCACAGGTGGAGATAACAAGAGTCTGGCCCCATGGTGCCGGACGGTCCATTCACTGATCCGCCGCTGCTGCGGGCTCCGCAATCCCGTCCTATCACTCCAAAGCTCAGGATCGGCGAGCCACTCTTCGACCTGGCAGAGAGGTTTGTCGTCTCGTCTCCTGCCAGGAGTGGCTAATCCATCATGAACTCCACAGTGATAGGACGGGATTGCAGAGCCCACAGCAGTGGCGGATCAGTGTGTGGACCGTCCGGCCCCATGGGGCTGGACCCTCATTATCTCCACCTCTGCGGGGGTATTCGTATACGAATACCCCCATCTCTAATTAGGATCATAATAGAGGGCAAACAATTAAAACTCCCCTGTCGTCCTGCCTCATCCCAGTCTAGATTACCCTCTTCACACTTGCTATTTATTTTTTTAAAATTCTCATACTGTTTATTATGTGGATGAATGACATGCTAAATGAGTATGTGAAGGATACCTTTTTATGTGGAAAGAGTCGAATTGCAAATTGAAGAATGGTATAAAGAAATATGGAATATAGCAATAAATGATAAATTAACTTGTAACTTAAAGGTTAAGAAAGGAGAGTTGAAAAAAAATAACTTTTATGAAATATGGGGTAGATTTTTGGAATATGTGTTAATAAGAGGAAAAGGGAAAGCTCCAAATCAAGAATCAATGCAGTTTTGGAGAAGAGGACAATAGAAGAAGAGGAAGAAGAAGAACAATAAGGAAGAGGAAGATTATGGCAAGAGGTCCCACATATGGTGGTGGGGAACACAGTTAAATTGTATTTTAGTTCGTATGTTATATGTTTTTGTTTATGTTATAGTTATATAATAATAAAAAAAATTAATAAAAAAAGGAAAGAGGCATGTAGGCAGGGTGCACCCATCTTAATGTCCCCATTGTATTTAAACCTGCAAAGTTCTTACCAGCAGATGAAAGTATCAGCAGAGCCATTTTTCAGTTTTGTCTCTTCTCTGCAGTTTGTGTGTGTGTGTGTGTGTACACACACATGCATATATTACTTTTACCAATTTTGTACTCCCATTGCAAGGAATGAATGTTATGTAAAGAATCTGAACTAGTTCTCAAGTATGTCTTGGGGTCAGACTAGATACTAAGAGAACCCATTTCCCCATTTAAGGGATTTCCTTAAAGATGTATGTTTCAGCAATCAGATTGCCATTTTCTGGTGACCAATTACAAAATCAGTTACACTAAATGCAGGATATATATAGATGAAGAGAAACTATCATACGACACCTCCCCTCAAAGTGATAAGATGTATCTATAGATGGCCCCTATACTTCTCTCCCTGAGAGGACTGTGAATCCAATGGATGACTTGCTTCAGCCTTGGAAGAAAGCTAGTGTGAAAACTTCTGTTATGGTTGGGCAGAGCCTGGAGACAAATACAAGATCGGTTCTCCCCTCCTGAAATGGTAACACAGTCAAAAAACTTTGCCTCATTCAGTTGGTGCTCTTCAGCACGATCGAGTCCAGCTTTAGCCCTACTTACCCATTTTGCTTTATTTCCATCACTGAGAAGGTCCGTCCTTTCTTACAATACAAACATACAACAACAACAAAATACTTCCACAAAATCTGTTTTCTCAGGGCATCTTTTAAATTAATCAAAAGTGATTTTAATGTATTGATCTCAATGACAAACGGTTTTTAAAACATTGAACCCCTGCCCCTCCCCACTACACCTCATGCCTTAGCAAAGGTCTACATAATTATCATAGATGTAAGGGTGTTAGTGTCTTGCAATAAAAACAGAGAGTCCTGAACCATTCAGAAGGTCAACATATCTTTTTGGGCAAAGGTTTTCCAGATTCTTGGGAAATTCTTTTTTTTTTAAATGTTGTCCTCATGGTGCCACAAGGTTTTTCTTATTTTAATGGAATTAGTAGTTGGGAAAGCCATGCCCACCCATATTACTATGGAAAGGAGGGGGTTGTCCTTAAAGGGAGATTGTGACCTGTTCCTGGCACAGTGCTAGCTTAGTACTCAGACATGTAATTGGGGAAAGGAGATTCTACAATGACTGAGTCTCCCAAACTTCATAAGCCCCAAGCTCAGAGCAATTTGTAAATGGGAAGTGAAAGGAAAAAGACCACCCGCTTTTATACATTCCTCCACTAATGCTTCACTCAAACTCTATAGCCCTGTTCCAGATTCCTCAGTTCTGTGAGATAAGATGGCAAGGATTGGAAGCAAAGCTCTTCTGCAGTAATTTCACCCTTATGAAATACTAATCCTGACACTGTGCTTTCCTGGGCACTTGGTTCAAGAATGGCTGCTCAAGAAAACAGTTGGCTGAACAATCTGTGGTCTGCTATTTTAATGTTATGCCCTGTTTATGGTTATATTTTATAACATGTTGTTTTTCTTTGGATGATCTGGATGCTGTAACTCTATAACATTTATAACCCAAGCTATATGTTTTATAAGGAATCTGGAGTTCACCTGATTAAAAAAAGGAAGGGTATTTAAAAGAAAAATGATACAAAGGAGTATATAATAAGCACACAGATCAAAGTCCATAAGATGAACCTGTGTGGATTCCATTTGAATCATTACTTAAGACTAAGTATCATCACATGATTCCGCCCCTTAAAGTGAACTATTGCTTGCTAGAACTTTTAATACATTATTTTCACAATCTCCTTGTCCAGACTGACTCCACTTTCAATAATCCTCTACTCATTAATTTATCCAGAGTCTGGAAGTGTGCACCTAGACAGAGAGAGCCAAGGGCCTGGTTTTATCTACAGGAAGGTGGAGACAAAGAGTAGCTAGGTTTGCCACTCTAAAGGAGGCACATCATTCAATGAAACTGTTCAAACCCATCCCGTAGATTTGAATAGGGCTTTCATGAATTTCCAACATGATATCATATTGAGAAATGAAAGAGAGCACAAGGAACTATTTCAGATAGTGTTGGAAAAATAAGGCTGATCAGATTCGTTATTTCTCATCACCATATATTGTTCTTAATATATATCTGTAGGGCACAAAGCCAGTTTTAAAACTTCAATTTTTTCTACTAGACTATTAGGAGAGACGTAAAAAATTACATATAATAATTTGTACAAAAGCCATCTGAACCCTGTAAGATTGAGGCCCCTTTGGACCCTATTATAAAATTAGGAAGGTAAAAAGATTATATGAATTCATTGTCTCATACTATAGAATTACATTTTATAATCCCTAGTCTATAATAACATATTTGAGTTGTGGCACATTTTAAATTAAAACTATTGTCACGTTGGGCAAAAAAACTAACAACATTAATGTAAAAAAATCCAAATTAAAATTTTAAAATTCCATTTAAATTTCAAAATTTGGATTTTTATGATTTTTAAAAAATTGATTTTCCAGGAAGCAGTAGAGCTTCTGAGAAAGAAATAGTGTTTCATTGCCGATCAATAGTTGAACAAGCAAAACAGAATTGCACAAACCACACAAGCAAAATATACCAAACAGAAAGGAAGTGGATGGGGCTTTTAATTCTGCTAGCAGCTGCCCATGATCTTTAGAGAGACTCTGACTCTCTCAGACTTGGAAAGAAAGAAATGGTTGCACGGTAGCTTTAAACACCTTTTTAAATTGGTAGTGACACTTCTGTTGTTCCTTAAGCATAAACATTAGGGATGTCTTATTTTCTAACATTAAATTCTCCTGTCCTGGGGTGATCACATCAATCAGCTCTGGCTTTTAAAAATGGAGGAAATCCTCAGGGTGATGTCAAGAGTGTGAGAACATCATGAAAAGGAAGTGATTATGGTTACAGGGCGTTCTTTCCACTCTGTATCATATTTCTAGTTTCCTTGATGTTTAGCTGTGGAACGTGAAGGAGTGGAAGAAAGGAACATTGCATTATTAATAGTGCCTTATTTTATTTTTGGTGGGCAATGTGCTTTACACTACCATCCTGCACAGGTCGGTTCAGAAGTAAAATCCCATTGTATTTAGAAGACCTTACTTGGAAAGATGTAGATATCGAGTATTGGGAAAAAAAAGATGGACAGAACCCAGTCTTCAACACAACTGATAGGAATAGAGATATTGGCCAAGATAGGCAGGCCTACATTGACTTTTTAAACTATCATTTGAAAAGCTTTGAGGGTTTTTAAAAAAAATGTCTGATGCCTCTTTGCAAGTTATTGGATAACGCGTCTGATGATGGGTTTCCGCCGAATTGCATTTGAATCCCAGTTTCAAAAATTAATTGTGTTTGTTCATTAATCTCAAAGAATTCTTCAAGGAGCACACTGTTCATGTGGTGATTATTGAACCAGGCAGAGCAAGGAGTGCATAATGCTCAAATAATAAAGTAGGAGATGGCAACTGCAAGTGGGGTATACAGTACTGAACCTAATCTATGACTCATGGTGGCCTTAAGGCAGCTAAACCATTAGGAGCCAAAAAGATTATGAAAAGTCTACCTACAAGCCCTATTGTGACATGAAACTCTTGGGACAAGTAGAAAGGACTGCAAGTCAAGACTCATTCCTATCTTGCTGCTCGGTCCTTGGATGTGTGCATTTTATGTAAATTAGGATAATAGATGGAGGTTCTGCACTCCTCTGCATTGCTTCTGTATGATAAAAACTGACAACACTACCGTATCTCAAGTGTTTTTTTTTTCATGGATCCTTCACTTGTAGGACCTGAAGTATTCTTGTCAGATCTATATAGTCTGCCTCCCTACACTTCCTTCTAATTTGCATGGCTTTGATTACAACAGTAGAACTCAACAGTTCCTCTCACTTCCACTATTCTGCTTAACATTGGGAATGACCTGAAAAGTTTTCTTTTGACTTATGTCAAAGTTCCATACATGTCCCACAGCTCACTGAAGCTGTATCCTGACAGTTGGTTCATGCTGTGCGGGAACTTGAGGAATGCTGCAGAAATCACATTCAGAATATCTGAAATCAAGATGCAGATCTAGAGCAACTTGAAGTGCCCTCAGACTGTCTGGGGATTTAGTGAAACTGCATATAATTATTAATTGAACAGTGGGTCACAGTTGTGGGCCATCTGAACTGCATAGTTTAAATGAAACATCACGTTGCGGTTTTGTGCCTATTTGCTGCCTGTGGCTGAGTCTAACAAGGTGCCATGGAGCACCTTCCATAAGATGCACACAGATAAGGAAAAAATTGGATGTTTTTTTAAAAAAATAAAAAACAAATACAAGAATTGACTATGATGTTAATTACAATGCTTGAGTTCCTGTGTTGTATATGTAGCAATCATGGAGCGTTAGGTCATTACTCCAATGAATGGAAAGCTAGCAAACAAGCCTAATAGCAAGAGAATTGAAATAAACTCTGGTGACCTAGTCTTGTGAAAATAAGTAATAACCCATGGTTTACAACACTGGCTTATGCCCGTTTAACGGTTCAGCCTCTTTCACGTCCATAAATGCTCATAGTCATAACCATTCCTATATGGTGAATGTAATGAGAGTGGATTCATTTGGCATTATAGTTGATGGAGGTACTAGTATACACCAGAATCCTGACTCACCATGTATTAGAAAGCCATCTAGAACATTGATAACAGATACATCTTTTATTGGGGCATTTTGGTTATTCCTCTTAGTTAGAGGAGTATGAGGTAAAAACAACAACAGCAACAACACAGAAAATGTGCAGAGATCAGCTCAGTCCTCATCTCCTGCATGCCCCTTTGGTTATTTTCCACACATACTAGCATTTTGCTATTATAAAAGTACCTAGATTAGAGATTGGCATGAACTGTGGCTCAGCCTTGCGCCCACACATATGTTCTGCGGGCACCGCACATTTCTCTCCTCCACCTTCTCCGCGCAATTGCCCACTTACTGGCAGCAGTACACTTCCCTCCTCTGCCTCTTGTACATGATCTCCCACTCACCAGCAGCTCTGTGGGCTTCATCTGAGGTGATGGCCGCCGGAGGAGAGAAGTGTGTGCTGCTCCTGGTGAGTGGGTGATCACACAGAGGAGGCAAGGAGGGAAGCGTGCTGCTGCCAGTGAGTGGGCGATCATGTGAAGGAGGCGGGGTAGGGAAGCTAGTGGCACCTGAGGAACACCTGTGTGGGTGCTGGCCCGAACTGCTGAATTTCTCTACTCTAGATGCATTTAAAGTAGAAAAAGGTATATTTACTTACAGGTACCATCAGACAGATAAAAGAAGGGGGAAATGTGGAAGAGTCTCCCATGCTTTTTGTCTAGTCAGAGGTCAGAGGAAGAAGAAAAGCGAACAACAACAAAGACAATGGAAGCAAGCAAACAAACAGGAAGAGGGGGCAGGGGCTTGCTTCAATTGCCAGAGGTGAGAAAAGAACTCTACCAATCAAGTCAATGGCAAAGGACAATTACAACAGGCTGTAAAAGCCCCTTCCTGCTGATACCCAGTGTTAGTGCATGCAAGTTTGTTATTATTTCAACATCTTTACTGCACATTCATGTTCCCTGAAGTCGATAGACACCTCTCCCTGCATCATAACCAGATGTTGCTGATACGTGTCATGATTTTTCACCAAAAGTGTAAGGTACATGAAAACTGATATTGTCAAAATGGCTAATTTTTCATTAGAGGCCAGAGTTCATTTTACAGAAGTCATTTTGGCAGTATGAGTTAGAATACAGATAGCCAGGGGTGGGGACTTGAGTCGTGGGACTTGTTGTAAAGTCAGACTTAGATAGCACTGGTGACTCAACTCCATTTTGTTTTGTTTTTTCAATGACTGGGACTCAATTCTCAACTTGGAACCCACTCACCCCTCCCTTTTTTCTGGGGGAAAAAAAGCTGGTTTTTAATAGGGACTTGGACTTGGGGCTTTGGACTCGATACCAAAGATTTGGACTCGGGACTTGGTATCACAGATTTGGACTCAGACTTGGGACTTAGACCCAAAGACATGCCAACATCCCTGCAGATACCCCTTTTAACTTCAGCTCACATAAACGATTATCATCATTTTCTGTACAGCATCCTCTCAATGGATGACGTTTGGTTGATCTGGGTTACTTAGGATTGGATAGCAATAGTTGCATGTGACCTTTAAAGAGAGGCAGACTTTAAAAATGCAAAATTAAATGGGGAGAGGAAAATGGGGGAAGGAACGCCCTGGGTGGAACCACTGTCTGGAAAATAGACAGTGGAAAAGTGTGATGTGGTTTCAAAGCTAATAATATTTAAATACATTTCATTTGAAGCCAGACTAACTGACAAGGTAAAATGGACAAAATCAAAGATGGACATGCAGACAGCTCTGAAGGGCAGGGTGGGGCTCTTTGAAGTTTTTGTGTTTCTGTTATTTTTCATCTTTTGAAAAAAAAATACATGTGGTGTTCTTTCCTCTCTGGTTTTAATTTTTTTTTTTTAGTGGAAAGTCAGACTTCTGGCTGTACTCTATGCTGTCTTTCCCAAAACCTATTCTAAAATATTCAGCTATGGGTTCCTGAGGTCAAATTCTATTGCTGAAAGCTTGGGAACCTCTGTTCCTAACTTCATAGCTGTTAATATGTTTATTCCAAGAATTGGCTGTCTGCTGTCAGCCTATGTTGACAGCAGACAACCTTGATATGCGTGTTGGAAGTCATACCCTCTGACTGTGAAATCCGTACAACACAGAGGTGCATGGATACCAATGCTTGCTTTTAGGCAATACACACATTATAAAATCTACAGGTGGACTGAAACAAAACAACAGTTTTGCTCTGTCTTTTTTCAATGAGTGTGAGGAGGCACTGCCATAGCAAGCCAGGACACTTATTCTGGATTAGAAAGTGAATAAAGGGGGAGGACAGCATCACATCAACCCCAAAGGGCAGATGGGAAAGAATGAGTTCATTGTTTCTCACTCCCACCCCAGGACGTACCTTCTTAGTGATGGAAATAAAGCAAAATGGGTAAGTAGGGCTAAAGCTGGACTCGCTCGTGCTGAAGAGAGATTGTCAAGCTGCTGTTTCCGTGTGCTTTTGAAGGCCTTGAAAGCACTTCCTGGGGAAGGTTACAGCCAACGGAGGCCACTGGATGCCCATTTGGATCACACCCGTGCCAGCAGCAGTCCAGGACAATAAGAGAACTTGCTAAGCAACCACCCGTTGGAACATACTGTTCATCCTCTTACTTAGCAGTCCCTTCTCTGCTCACACAGTTATGCTGAAAAGGCCGTACAAAGATGGAGGAAAATGTATCTGGGAAAGGAAGAGGTGGGGGTAATATTGTGCCACGTATCTGAAATGCTCTCTGGGCTCTAGGACCAGCCTTGAGATCCAGTTCTGCAGCTTTTGTGCAGTAGGACCATTTGAACGTTAAAGCCCTGAGAAGAGCTACGGACAAAGCCAGCCGGGCAACAATGGCAGAATCGGTGGCTTTAAAGTGCCACTGTTTTCCTTTACCTTTTTAGGATAAAAGCTGCTAAAGACAGCAATAGAGGGAGTAGGTTAGTGGGGGGTTTTTTTGGATCTGCAGATTGTGACAGCAGGGCAAGCCATTAATTTTGGCAAGAGTCCTGGCTTTGAACAAAGAGCTTCATGAACTTGGGTTGGAAGGAAGGAAGCTGTCCATGGTGTGGCCATGTCTCATCTGCTGATTTCAACAGAGCTTGAGCCTGACAGAGGTCAGGGAGTGGCCTTGGAGCCAATACATTATGGGAAGGATGACCAAAAAATTCTGCGTAGGCTGTCGCTGCCTCCATCTTCCTCCTCCCTATGAGTGTTGCTACATGACATCCAGAGGCAGTGGCACCTCTCTTCCCAAAGACAGAGTTTGCACCAATGCTGTGTTCCAGCAAAACATTGGGGAGAATTGGGGCTCTTACTCAACATCTTCAGTGCCCCATCCTGAGTGATGAAGTTGCGCCATTTGTGAAAATCTCAGTAAGCCTATTTAGCTGTTCGCTGCTTCTGTGACTTTCCTTTATGATTGCTTTCGCATAGGCCAGAAAAAGCATTGAGAATCTGCCAACAAGCCTGCATTTTAAAGGCAACTGAAACCATCATCCCCTCATTTTCCAGTTTCTTGACAAATATTGTTAATGTCGCACATAGCAAGAACTTAACAGTGCCCTGTTCCTGCACCAGTGTCAGGGACAAGGCAGGCTGAGGTCAGTTGTTGGCACCCAATTTGTACTGCTGACTCAAACGTAGAAGGACTTGTAAAAAGTCTGAATTGCGGTCGGCCACATCTGAATGCAGCAATGAATCCAAACTCCATTGAACTCCGCTGCAGTTGGACCCAGCTGCCAAGGACTACTGTGTGGCCTCTGTTACATTTTTGTGAGGCCCAAGTTAAATGTGTGGTAATTAAGATTATGCCAGCTGTTCACAAGTTCTAATCTTTTGGGTCACAAACTCAGTGGAATGGAAATGCTTCCTGAAAACCACTCAGGATTGTGGGAATGTTGTTCTTTTAAGAGAGAGCTGCTTTTGAGACCCTTTCTTCTACTGCTTTGCCTTCTTGAATTGGACACATGGTTGGTGGCCTCCAATCGGGGGTTGTGCCTGGAGGATGTCACGACAGTACATAGCTGGTTAGACTTGATGATGTTCCTAGGATAACTGTAAGAACAATTTTTTTCCAAAAAGTGGTTTAAAAAACACCATTGACTGCTAATAAAATTGCCAAGAAGGAAAGGCATTTTCCTACCGTGCCAGAAATGTTCATGAAGTCTGGCAAGCCATTTAGCTCAGCTGTGACCTGCCGTTCTCTTCTTCCAGGGCTTTCTTATGGTTTTGCAGCTGGAAAGCTCACGCAGGGTTAAGTTCATCTTTTGTGTGTCGGGACTTGAAGCTGAAGAGGTCTTGTGGCAAGAATGGAACCCTTTGATTGCTCTTGCTTAGTCTGAGTTTTTAAAAATCTTGTATATTTGGTTTCAGTTACACAACAGTTGGGATAATTAGTTTGCTTATAAACAATACAGAGAGTGCTTTGTTACATTCATGGGGAGGGGGTTCTTCTCCTGGCAAGGTTTCTTGCCCAGTTGCTTTTTCTTTTTGGGGGGTTGTGCAATTTTCCACACTGGGCGTCCTAAGCTCCTTGGGTTATTTTCCTTCTCCCTTCACGTGTCCCCAGTTGGCCCTGTTTAGACCAGATGCTGCTTTGATGCCACACCTGAGGCTGTTAGGTCAACCATAGAATTTGGCCCTCTGGATCTTGAGCTGCTCCTAAAAGGAGTTGAGAGACGGGATGATGATGCGGCTAAAAGGCCAAGCACTTGGCCTTCTTGAGATACTTCTTTTTTTTTTTCCTTTGTAGCACAAATGGGACAATACGTTCTGCGTTCTTTGCCAAATTATCTCCTGTGGTTGAGACATGTGCGGGTTCTGATTTAAAACAACGCCATTATTAAATACTTCTGACAATATGTACAAAAAAGGCACCAGAAGACTGAAGCTCATGGGAGAACAAGAGAAGCATCTTCTGCATGGGTCTTTTTGACACCTTGCGTAGCTGGTGTGCCATGTTGTCTGGTTTGAATGTTTATTCCCCATAGCAGTCTGTTTTGCTTCCCTGCAGTGAGGGCATCTGTGGAAAACAAATGTGCACTGTGGCTGACGCAACTAATCGTTCTCCTCTTCCCTGTGTAGAAACTGAAGAACATGCTGAAGGATCAATTGCTGATAATGTTGTGGATGGTGCCCCCAGTGTGGTGAGCGGAGGTGGACGGTTAAAGCCCTTGAAAAATGGCAGGGAGATGGCTGTAATTCGTGACAAGGTGAATGAACAGCAAAAGCACATGGGCAAGCCTACCAAGCACCACCATCACCCTGACCTACGGGCACCATCTCTCAGGGTGAGTTGGTAAAAGACTGAGTGAAGTAAACAACAGAGTGCCCTCAAGTATGTGCATCGGTTCTTTGGACCATATTGTTCTTCTCTAATGGAAAGGATACACAATGTAAAATGTGTGGGTGTTGTGCCAGGGAGATCTTTTTGAACAACTGTCTGTTTGTTAACAATGTGAGTTAATTATGTTTGAAAGAGAAGAGTCTGAAGGGACATTTTTAACGTGCGCCCCCCCCCCCCCTTACTGAGATACTTGGTGCTCAGGGCCCTGTTATTTTAGATAATCCCTTCAGGAAATGGGAATGGATGAATGAAAAGAGCTCTCTCTCTCTCTCTCTCTCTCTCTCTCTCTCTCTCTCTCTCTCTCTCTCCCTCTCCCTCTCCCTCTCCCTCTCCCTCTCCCTCTCCCTCCCTCTCCCTCCCTCCCTGATCATCCTTGTTGCCCTCCTCTGAGCTTGCTCCAATTTGTCTGCATCCTTCTTGAAGTGCAGTGCCCAGAACTAGACGTAGTACTCAAGATGAGACAAGTACTTTGCGGGATTTGGAGACTGTACATCTATTAATGCAACCTAAAATAGCATTTGCCTTTTTTGTAGCCACATCACACTGTTAGCTCATATTCAGCTTGTGATCTACCAGATTCTAAGATCCTTCTAACTCGTCGTATTGATGATCCCCCATCTTGTAACAGTGTCTTTTGTTTCTTTTTCCTAGGTGCACTACTTTGCACTTATCCCTGTTGAATTTCATTCTGTTGTTTTCATCCCAGTGCTCAACCCTATCTAGATAATTTTGAATTTTGTTTGTCTTCCAGGGTATTAGCTATTCCACCCAATTTTGTGTCATCTGCAAATTTGATTAGCATTAAGTCGTGGTGGTAGGCACCACCATCTGGAAGCCCCTTCATCCCAAGCAGAAATATGCAAAAGTCAGCTGCACTTGTAGTGGCAGATTGAGGGCAGTGTCAGTCATAATGAAAATAGGAACACCTGCTTTGAAAGAGAGTTTGCAGTGGTGTTAAAAAAGCTTCACCAGCAACAGGATAAAAGTGGCAATCCTTGTATGTATACTGGCTCTGAATGGCAGAAGGCAGATCATAGTCCATTGGTGGTCTACTGACCAACTGCTGGTGAACCACTTAGTGCCTGTTTGGCATTAGGATTTATGGGGGGAAAGGGATAGATTAAGAAGACCTAAGGCAATGATTCCCATCCAGGTATTCCTGGACTAATACTCCCAGCAGCCTTCACCACTAGTTGTGCTGGCCAGAAGTTCTGGGAACTGTAGTCCAAGAACATCTGGGGACCCAAGGTTGGGAACTACTGCCTTAAGCCATCGAGATACATCTTATATCCCTGATTACTTAACATGGAAGGGTTGTGTCTCAGGTGTCCAGAGGCCCTTAATAGGCATCTGTTTTGTAAACCTGGCACAATTTTTTTTAAACCAACAGACCCTGTTTTAAAAAGAAACAATAAACCACTTGAGACATCCACCCACCCATCCTGTTATATATACAGTACTGAAGGTTACATTAGCACCAAGGAAACAAAGAAGACGGAACAGTAAAATGGAAAGGAAACACCAACAGAACAAAACCAGAAAACTTTGTGAAGTTTTGGCAGGGCCTAGACGGATGACTTTGACAGTCGGTTGTCAATCAGGTTTGCAGTTGGTATCATTAGTCGAAGCCCAGAGACAATTCCCAGTAATAGTTTTTCCAATTCAGCTTTCAGATTAGCCAGTTGCCATGTATAAGTACATAATTGATACCGGTTAGCTGCTCCTGTTGCTCCTACAGCTGTGGTTGCTGATGCTGATGCCTCTGCCATAGCTGTATGGGAAGTTCCCCTCTCCCCCTCAGTGCTTCCTGTTGCCACACTCACACTGGTCTAGTTGGCAACGCTTTTCTCCACCTGGCCTGGTTCCATGTCAAGTCCGAGTGGCTGAAAGGTATTCAGGACACTTTCTGAGACAGAAATGGGTGGACTGGGAGTGTTATGATTGGTTTTCAGAGTTTCTTCAGAATGTGTATGTAAGGGATCTGGCAAATGGTGGTTGGCCCTTGTGTTCTTAAATGGACTTTCCTTCTGAGCAGACATACAGAGGATTGTGTTGTAGGCTGGGTCTATAATTCAGATGTAGTCTTTGTCACCTGCTTCTCAGCCATCACATAGCAACCAGTCCCAGTGGATCCACAATGGAGGATGAGTCAGTGGGTATGACCAAATACAACTGGTGATGATAGAACAGCATCAGTGGGTCTTTTTCTCTCTCAGTGGTTCCATATAAACTGCCAGTGCAGTAAATTTCACCATGGTATTATCAACCATCTGTAGAATTAGAGGCATTGATTTTTGGATGTACTCTCTGATAATACAGTATATTGATATCAAGGTGTGATATAAATATTGTGTTATCACTAGTTGTGCAACCAAAACTAAGGATATGGTATGCATTTAAAAATACTGTATAAAGATTCTTGAGGCAGTTTAAGCTAAGATTCTGTACCAGGAACAGCTAAATCCCGCAACCTGAGTATCACTTGTCATTGCCAATGTTTTTTCTGCTGCCACTTGCCATGGGAAGAGTTGCAGGGTTATGCAACTCTGCTTCCTGGCCACTGGAGATCCCATCAACCCCTTTGCCCTTGATTTCATGTCATTATGCAAACAACATCATGCTAAATTTTGTACAGTAGGACTCCCCCCCCCCCAATCCACAGGGTCAGTATCCACTGATTGACTTATCTGCTGGCTGAAAATACTAATTAAAAACTCCCAGAAATAAGTATTTATATGTATTTCCAAGTTATTACCAGAACTGCCCACTAGAGGTAGCCAGAGACCATGCAATGTATAGTATTCAATACTTCCACATTTTTCAGCATGTGTGTGTGTGTGTGGGGGGGTGAGCTTGGAACTGATCCCCCGCAGATACCACGATTCTACTGTACATATAGCTTTAAGTGTAATAGACATTCTTGCTGCTGCTGCTGCTGTTGTTGTTAAAAAGACAATTAAAAATCCCAGATACTGAACTTGAACGTTCCAAATTCCATGCTTTTGTGATTACAGACTGGAAGAATATATGGGAGCCCTTTTTCAGCATCACAGGAGCACCATATGGGTTGCTTTGCCACTCATCCACTCACCCTTGGACAATTGTTTAGACATTACAGATGCATATGGGATATATCTCAGCAAAACACCTTCCATGGTGCTTCTGTAATATTTACAGAGGGCATCACTATTCTACCACTGTGGTTCTGTTAACTCTTTTAGTTCTGGACAACTGGTACCTATCTGATAAGATCACCACAACTGGCACTATATTCCCAGTGGTGTGTGTACAGTCAAATGTCCATATGTACACTCTATTTATAGGAAGCCATGTTTTATGTTTTTGTTTTTCCTCACATTTGTTTTTGCTCAGTACAGTGCTGGAGGGCAGATGAGCCCCAGTCTCTTTGCTTTTTATGACTAATAGATACTCATTTTAGAACAGTACAAGGAAGCCATTATTTGGCTGAAGTTGGTCAGGGTTGAGGGTCTCGCCTTGTGGATGTCTCTAAGCCACCCCTCCCTACTTCTTTACCTCTATAATTGAAACCACTAACCTGTGGGTTTGGTAAAGGTGGATTTCTGTCCTTCTTTTGGACCTGTTTCAAGTCCATAAATCAGAACTCACTTAACAATGATAGGCAGAGTTTGATTAATATGCTACTTTAGCAGGAACGGCAGTTTCCATGGGATTGGGCATGCAACTAACTGCCTTCTAAAGATGACTCTAGAAAGGGAATGGCAGAAAAAGAAAATTCCCATAGCTGTCCTAAAAAGTTGCAAAGAGCTTTCAACAGTTTCTTCTCAGTGCAGACCTGTCTGAAGTAGCATATTTAGAAAACAAAGCCTTTTTTCATTATTATTGCCACAGACGCAGTCCCTTGCAGTTTTGTTTTCATATCCATTAATCAAAGTTACTGCAAGACAGTTTTATAAGCCCTCCCATGCTGAGTGTAGTCAGCAATACATGAACACGTGAATGGTGTTGCATCTTTGGGACTTAGGCAAATTGCCGTTGTGTCACAATACTTGGATCCTTCAGGTTTAAAGGTTACATTATGCTGAGGTGATGTAATTATATGGGTGAAGTGGACTCTATTAGAACATTTCCTCACGCTTGGTGAAAGGGTCCAAATTCAAACACTAAAGAGCATTGAGGATTTAAGGGGGCAGAGTTACGCAAAGTCTAAAATTGTAACCAAATCCCAGGTGCATAGTTTTGTTGTTTATAAGATTTCTGTGCCCACTGTCACTGTATGATTATTGGAAATGGTCTGCATTGCTTTGGTATTGATAGGTTTGGTTTTTGAAACCAGTACATTTTAACTCTTAAAAATTTGCAAAGTTGTGTGGAACAAGAGCTGTAAGCACCTTCTGTCTGCCTGTGTGTCAGTGGGAATCCTTGATCTCCCCTATGCCTGTCAACAGATGAAAATAATTGTTTTCAGCTCCATTGTTTTGAACAGAACTCTGATGATATTTTTTTTCTTTTCTTTTTTCCTGTCTGCTTTCTTTGGTTTTCTGCAGACCCCTTGCCAGCAGGAATTGGACCAGGTCTTGGAACGCATCTCAACTATGCGCTTGCCAGATGAGCGTGGTCCGTTAGAGCACCTCTATTCCTTGAATATCCCAAATTGTGACAAGCAAGGTCTCTACAATCTCAAGCAGGCAAGTGAGGATGGCGCTTAGGGGTTCTCTTTTGAGAAACCATCATTTCAGGGATCCAAGAGCACTCGCCCAGGGCAGCTCAAGGGCGGCTCAAGTTTCAGCAGATCTGCATAGCTGAACATGGATTGGCAAAGGCAACACAATCCTCTTGGCAGGCCTAAACACATGGAAGTCCTTCTGGGATTAGGCCAATGGACTGTCTGGTTGTGTCTAGCTAGATACCTTTTGAGCTGCTTTGAGTTTCTTTTATGGAAAAAAAACCCTCCAGGGTATTTTTTAAAAATGTGAAGAATGTTCCATGGAAACTGTTAGGGATATCATGATAGGGGGAGAGAGAGTTCCCTCCTTTCTCTATATTGCTTGTTTTCCAGGTTTCTCAAGTGGCAGAATATGCTTCAGTTTTTCCAAACCATTCTCATGCTCACCAAGAAGCTAACTCAACTCAAGACAAATCTACTAGTTTACATTAATATGCCATGCATGTTGAACGGCAGAAAGGATTGCCTTCTGTTACGCACAAGCTAAGCTGTAGAGCTGTAGTTCCGTAGTTCCTAACCTGTGAGCATGCTCTTAGTTTGCTGCAAGAAATGAAAATTTATTTAAGGCATTTTTCAATCTTGTGGCCAAAGAGGCTTCTGGAGCAGCTTACAAGAAGATTGTC
Organism: Intellagama lesueurii; assembly: GCA_037013535.1. Lineage (NCBI taxonomy): Eukaryota > Metazoa > Chordata > Lepidosauria > Squamata > Agamidae > Intellagama > Intellagama lesueurii. The sequence goes on from JBAJHW010000001.1 coordinate 117,556,807, forward strand.
GGTAGGCTTATATCCTGAAAAGATAGGATTCAAGAGGAAAAACGGATGAGGAGAGAAGAGGAAGTAGCATGTAGTCTTCAGCATGGTTGGTTGAAAAGCCATTCTTCCTATCTCATCTCCTTCTGTTAATTAAATATTTCTGTAAGGCCAAAGTACCCATTCAGTTCATTTTGTTCTTTTCACTCAGCCTCAGCTAAGAAAACTAGAAATTCTGCTGCTTCTCTGCATGAAGTATAAATGAATTAATTGCCCTTATAGGAATCTCTCCATGGCAACTCTGTATGTCACTACACTGTCAAGTGATTTGTAAAGAAATCCATGGGGGCAGCTAGATGGGAGGTCAAGGCTGACCTAATCATTTGGCAGAGTGAGGCAGCCACCACAGGCAGGCAGCTTGGGGTGTTATGAAAGGGCAGCAAAGAGTTACATACTTAGTTTGTATGTATTTGCTGCCAGGAAGAAGTGTATGTGGGATTTTTGGCCTCGGGTACTAAAATAATGGGTCTAATTTTGCATACCATGTATCTTGACTTTGGATGTGTGTAGGAGAGGAAACTCAACTTCCTGTCCTGCTTCAGACAACAACATGTCTTGAGATGGCCTTAAGGATCATATTTGCTGTTACATACTCTGGAAAGTAATGTCTTTCAGCTGTAACAATGAAGTGTGTCTGGTTCTCCTTTAGGAAAAAGGCATCCTAGAAAACACAACCCAATTCAGGTGTTACAGAATCTGGTTCTCTCTGCGTGTTTAGAGCCCTGCTTCCCTGTCATAGAATCATAGAGTAATTGAGTTGGAAGGGGCCTATAAGGCCATTGTGTCCAACCCCCTGCTAAGTGCAGGAATCCAAATCAAAGCAGATCTGACTGACGGTTGTCCAATTTTCTCTTGAATGCCTCCAGCGTTAGAGTGCTCACCACCTCATCACTTTCTTCGCACAATCACATCATGCAATTAAAGCCAAAGAAATGTTCCTGCTCACATGGAGCACATGTACATGCATAGGAACCTATCCTCTTCATGTTGTTGGTGGTCATGATGATGGAGAGGTCGAGGCTGAATATTCATCTCTAAGCAAGCACATTGAGAAAACCAGGTGCTATAACACCTGCATAGCACTAACCTTAAGACTTCCATGTTGTGTGTTGTGAAAAGGGCAATCTATGTTTTCCAGGGATGGGGAACCTGTGTCCATCCAGATGTTATTAGTTTACAGTTCCTAGCATTTATTTAATGTATTTTCATTTATAAAATGAATAATTTTATGTTTCTCCTTTCAACTCTAAAAGGCCTCCAACTCAATCCCAATTTTTTAGTAAAATCACTCAAATGATTTCAAACTTTAGAAAACTGTAAAACAGTGCTTTACATCAACAGTATATTAACAATTGAGATAAAATATATTTAAAAGAAAAAGAGAATAGAAGTAATTACATTTAAAATTAAATTGTACATCCAAAAGCCATGTAGAATTTTTAAAAAAGAGTCTGAACAGCCCACTGACTGTTGGCTATGCTGGTTGATGCTGATAGGAACTGGGAATCAAACAATACGTGGAGAACTACATACTCACAATTTGCTTTTTGTTGTTTCTGGAGACCATGTTGCATTTTCATACCAACCATCTCTGGGCTGATATGCTCAGACACTAATTTCAGCTGACATCTTGGTAGGAATCCACATAGGGGGCAGGAGGAGGAGGCAGGAATTAAGAATGTGAATTGCTTGGCATTTTCCAGGGTGCTTTGCGTCCATGAGTAGGTTTAATCGCTTGGGGAAAGTGGTAGGAAGGTGAAATCTAAGGGAAAGCAAGCTTTTCTATGAGAACAGGCACAGGCAGCTAACACCTATGTAGCATAATTGATCCTGAACTTTTAGAGTGAAGGAAATTTCTCCCCAGTATATGCAACAATCCACAGAAACAAAAATGCTCCCAAGGATATGGAGAGTAAGGTCTTTGGACTTTTAAGTTTGCCTGTGGAGTACACTGCTTTTTTGCACAACATGGGCTTGAGTGGATCATGATCCATGGAAGGAAGGGGCTGGATTGATCCTACCTCCAGCAAGTTGGCATTATGGGGTCAGCTATCCCTTCTTCCTAGCTCCTTCAGCTATTGCTACTAGATAGACAGTGTTTGGAAAGTTTGGCTAAGATAGCTGGGGAAAGAAGCTGTAGTTCAAAACGTTCTTCCAGAGGACAGCTGCCTTAGTCTGTTGAAGCAAAACCAATAAGAAGAGTCTTGCAGTCATCTTGAAGGCTAAGGAGTTCCAATTGGCAAAAAAATGTTATGGCATGCAGCCTACAACTTTTCCTAGGACAAGGTGAAAGCACCTGTCATTCTCTTAAGATTCTTATTTGATTTCAAAGGCCAGGTGGTATAATTTTCTTTTCTTCACAATACCCCTGTTGGACATGCTGGGTGTGAACCAAAATGTAGGGTGTGGTTGCTTTGATGCATCTTTCTCCTTTGGGGGATGAAAGAAGCAATCCCAATTCCCCCAATGTTCTAATTAACTTGGAAGGCCCACACCCCACAGCTGTGGCTAATCCCCCTTTAAATAGAATAGTCCCCTAAAGGGATTTAGCTGTGCTGAACAAAGCCTGCTCTACACACCGCCTTGTTTTACACAGAGGCATTCTTTTAGATGAGCTCAAAACTACAACCAGGTACAGGACAGTCTGATCCTCCACAGCCTTTCCGCAAAGGGGAAGGAGGAAGATGTATTGCCAGCAATTTAATTGAATGACACCAATATTCTAGGCAAACCCAAACTGCAGTCTACAGGGTCTGGCCCTGGTCATCTGACTTATACTAGCTGTACGCTTATTGATTCAAGAGCCATGACATTCAAATATATTAGAGGTTTTTTTTTTTTTTTACCACAGCTTAGGCGATTATCTTTGAGCCTCAGTTTCCAGTCAGTGATTGGAAAAAAAATGTGCTAATGACATTAACTATTTCTGGAAGTTGAGTCATGGAAACTGGACTTCTTTCTTATTAGGGTGAAACGTTTCGCTACTCATCCAAGCCACTTCTTCTAGTCTTCAGACTGAAGAAGCAACTTTGATGAGTAGTGAAACGTTTCAACCTAATAAGAAAGAGGTCCAGTTGCCATGACTCAACTTCCAGATAACCTCACTTGGATGACTGAGATTTATCTTCACAGACATTAACTGTAATATATTACTTGTGGGGCAGCAAAGTTCCTTTTTTAAAAATAATGGAGCGACTGGTAGCATCAGTGCTTTGGGGGCAGATTTTGCTTTCTTTTTACTACTCATGCAGTGGTCTGTGAGAGTCGTGTCTGCTTTCCTGAATCTTGCACAAGGGGTAGTTGTTGTCCTCCTGTGCAGAGGTCGGGACCTCTGTTGCTTCCAGTGGGGCGATCTCTGATTTGCACAGCTGCAGCTCTGCCTGCAGGATATTATGCTCCATGAATCCAAACAGGATTTTGGCCTTTGTATTTTAGCAGAACAAGTAGCGTTTACTCATTTCCCCCAACATTTGCTTGGGGTGGTGGTGCCATTTGGTGTTTTTGCCATTTGAGTTAACCAATTTCTATGATAAACTAACAAGTTATGAATGTCTATCTAACTGTGCTTCCTACTTTGCCTTTCCTCCTTCCCTCTCTCCATATTTAGTGCAAAATGTCAGTAAATGGCCAGCGAGGAGAATGCTGGTGCGTTAATCCTAACACCGGAAAAATCATCCAAGGGGCTCCTACCATTCGCGGAGATCCTGAATGCCACCTGTTCTACCCAGGGCATGAGCAAGAGGATCGGGGAGTGCATGCCCTGCGTGTGCAATAGTTCCTACCCACCGGCAGGCAGCTCGGCCTAGTTTCAGCGCTGGATTTTACATGGGTTTCAATGCATCTTGATTTTCTTTCCTTTTTTTTCCCTAGCTCTTTCTGGGCTACATGTGCCTCTCCACTGCTTGCCTTTAACCCATTGGGGAAGAATTACAAAGGAGCTGGGTTGGAAGGGAACTGGTTTCTCAGCCTTTTCTGCCTGAGAGCTTTCTTAGGTCACATACAGCCTTGATGCAAGCAAGCAGGGAATAATCCTTGTGTTAGAGAGAACTGATCTGTCTTCTGCACACAGGTCTCTCCAAAGAACCAAGGTGATCAAGCTCTCAACAGGCTGGATGAGATAATCTTTCCCCTGCTCCTAACCCCTACACTGACACCAAAGACCAAAGATTGTAAATACTGCATATTGCCTGCTGTCCAGAGCCCTAACGTCTCCCTGATGGTCCTGTTAGGTGGCTTGTAGCATAAATGAGGGGTAGGGAGAATCATTGTTCAGATTCAGGTCTTTGGCAGGAAAGCCATTTTCCTTCTTGGAAGGCGTGGGGGATGAAGGAGTTAGTTACACTTTGCTACCACCTTTTTCCACAAAACATTGCACTTAAAAAAATCCACAATGGTGCACCCCCTTCTCTCCACCCAGTCCTTAAAATGCTAGAGTGGAGCTTCATCCATTAAGAACAGAATGCTATGAATAATGGTGCAACTTCAGGATTTCTCTTGAGTAGAGCCTTATGTTTTACTTAGCCTCTAGTGGGCATACTTGTGAGAAGCAGCGATATGCAGGTAAATGTTAATGATGATTCTACTTTTCTAATGGCAGTTCTGCTCTGTTCCAAATCAGGTATAGTAAGTCTCAAAATCAAGAGGGAGAGGAGTCAGGTGCTGGGGAAACACCCCCAGAATTCAGGTTTTCTCCCTAAGCAAAAACCCATTTAAAACCCACATGTAAGCTGCTGCCAATGGCCCTCTCTTCTATCACATGGGACCCGGGTGATCAACACCCATGTATTTAAATACACATTATATATAGTGCTTTGTAAAGCCCCTGAAACACATACAAACAAGATACACAGACACATTATTAATATTTGGGAGCTAGGGGAGACATGGTGTTTGATACTCTTGTTCTCAAGAACAGACTATGTTTTGCTGATATTGTTTCACACCTTTTTGATTTTCTGTGCAGATCATGAAAGTACTGAAAATTTGACTTAGCAGCTGCATGGACAATGAGGTCTTCTTACATTATAAATAAATAAATAAATACACACACACACACACACACACACACACACACACACACACACACACACACACACACACACACACACACACACACACACACACACACACACACACACACACACACACACACACACACACACACACACACACACACACACACACACACACACACACACCAATTTATATTTACAGGACAATTGCTAGGTTCATATACTTGGTGTGATCATTGGGAGTTGGGTGTTTTGTTCTGAAAAACACAATAAATATTGTAAGAAGCAAAAACAACCAAAAAACAAAACAGACAGATATATTCCTAAATTTTGGTAGAAGCCACAAGTACTTGTGCAGTAGGGAAACAACTTTGGGACTCTCTCTGTCCAAGAGTTCCCCCTCAGTTTGGCCAGCCACCAGAGGAAATGTTTTCCCTGTTAATTTCACTGCCTTGTAAAATACACCACTTCAAAAATTCAGTGGTAATTAGGAATTGGAGGGGACCTCATCACAATCATCTTCCCTCTTACAACCCCAAGTGACTTTTGACTTGTAGGGATTAATTTTTAGTTTGATTTTTCAGCTCCATATGACTAGGTGGAAGAAAGGGAGTGAGAGGTAAACTACTATGGCTAAACATACAAACAGCTTTTGGGAAGTCTACCAGAGCAGCCACTAGTAATTGCTGGATAGGCTAGACAAGGAAAAGCAAAGGTATGCTAAATGCTAGCAAAAGCTTTGGGAGAAGAGTGCCTGCTCTATTAAGAAGTGCAGAGAAGGGTAATGAGTGATTGTGACAGGAATAAATCCCAAGGACATTCCAGAAGTCTTAGAAAAGGCCATTAACTCTTCTCTAAACAAGAGTTTGACCATTCAGGTAAAGTATGACGCAGTCTAATTCATCAATTGCTGTGGTGATTGATGAATATAATAAGTGTAATCTCATTGCTCATTTGGAAATATGCTAGGCTACTTTTGTTCTGCCTGGATTTTATTTCTTAACGTGTTTGGCATACTCCAAATCCTGCCCCAAGTTCATCAAACAAAAATTGGCATTAATGTTGTCAGAATCCCTATCAATTATTTAGCAGGGGAGGAGGGATATTTCATTTACCACTTTCCACTTCCAATCTATTAAGCACCCAAGGAAAACACTAGTATTAGTGCCTTCGTGGGGAACACTGCCAGCCCCACAAATCTCTAGCTGTGGATTCTACTTCAGGTACAAACCTATAACTGTGGTGGATGTAGAAGCATTGCAAAAACTGAACCCTCCAAGTTCTGGGAGCATATCTCCATGTTGCTGGGGGCTTTTTTGCTTTTCCTTTAAGTAGGCATCCAGATCTCATAATGCAACATCCAGCAATTTCAAGAAAAAAAACACCTTGGTGCTATCTGTCTTCTGTTGCTATCCATCAAAGAATTGGGCTGCTTTCCCTGTAAGCATTGCAAGCATCAGCTCTCAATTTGTAATTGTTCGGAAATCACAATGTTTTCTTTCTGTTCTGATTGCTAGACTGTGACAAAGTTGGAATACATTAAATGGGATGCCAAACGAGTGTGTCCTGGTTTCTGGTATAATGTAACATGTATAGCTAAATCCAAGAACATCAGAATTCTCCAAATTCCTCTATTGTCTTGATGTTAGAAGGAAGCCTCATTGGTCAACAGTAAATACCAACAACTGATGATCTTACTTTTCTACTCAAAAGTGTTGTCTGCTACTTAACAATTTGTTAATTAGCCTGGATGTACGAAACCTCTGCAGAACTCTATATTCTTATACTTTAAGGGATCCTTATAACTAGGGGGAGGGTTTCTATGACTTGTCATTTTTTTCTGCAACCTATGTTTGAGCTTATGGGTGGTTTGAACATATTTATGAGTAATCTGGTGAGAAAGGCCAGATTCCTCATAAACATGTTGAAACTTGCTTATGGATTTAAATGTAGGTTGAAGAGAAAATATGAAATGTCATAGAAATCCTCCTCTACTGGTAACACATAGTTCCAATAGAAGCTAACTAAAAACCCTTTTGATCCTTTTAGCATACCTGCAAGAAGCTCCCAAGTTTAGGACAATATTAGTACAAAAATAGAGATGAATACTCATGCAGAAAGATGCCACCGTTCTGATATGAAATGAAAAGGCAGGATTAACGGGGAAAAATTCTTAAGGATTAGTGGAGCTGCAGCTCCCACATGAGGCCATTTGCAAAACTGAAGCCTGGGGTTCACAATACAGCAAAGACATGCCTTTATATCTTTCTATAAACTTTGGAGTACGCTCTGCAGTTCCTGAAACTCTTTTTTCCCTGGCATTCCATAATTAATACTACTACATGTTGGGGAAGTGGATGCACTCTCAACGCTTTCCCACAAAATTCTATTACTGGTTTAATTAAAAAATAGCACACAGACAGAGGAATAGAATAGAGTTGTACATTAGTTGGTCCCATATTAAAAAGGGGAGGAGATGTGAACTGGTGATGCTAGAACTGAGCTACAAGAAACTGAGCAGAACTTCAATGTGACCTTCAAGTATCCCTTCAATTTGTCAGCCCTTAAGCAAACCCTGCCGCCTGGCCATTCTGTTTTTATAACCATAAGATACTATTATTCCTTACTACATCTACACAACTATTCTCAAGTTATGATGTGGGGATGGAAGTGGGCAGTGGTTTATACTCTTAAAATGCAACTTCCCACCAGCCAGCATTAACCATTTTGCTCCTCAAATTGCTGGAGAAAACATGATTGTGTTATCAGTTTTTCATAGTCCATATGGCACAATTTGTGATGGGTGACAACACTCAAGTACATAAAATCCATCCACAAATAGCATGCAAAAAGTACAGTGGATAGTGACGAAAGGGTAGCTTAAGCCTACCTTTTTGAAACTTTCCCTAGTAAAAATATTTTTGCTCCTGAGGAATATTCCAAAGATTACCTGTATATTCTTTGACTTGAATGAAAGAGTAGAGCATAACAGACCTAGAATTTGAAGCTGCTTACTGTGTAAAATATGGTACCTTCTAGCAGAGAATGAAACCAAGTGTTCAAAACTGCAGCAGGGCAAAAAAAGTAGTTTGGACAATAGATCCTTCTGGAAAAACTGGCCTAAATGAAGCATCTCAAAACCTACAGTCAATGATACTTAGGCATCATTTTCAATTGAGCTTGTATAGGCATTCCCCCCTTTCCTGTACTAGTCATGACTACTTGTAGAAAATTCAAACCATCTCTGCCTTGTATGATCAGTGTAGGAGAAAAAGAGCTGTTACTCCAACTGAGCCTTCTCTTCTTTCAAAAGCACTGAATGCAGATGAATAAATGCTGATCTATACAACTAAGAAGTTTGCTTAGCTCAAGGGAGCGTATTACCCTACTTGTGCCAGGCAAAGGTACGGCACTAAGTTTCCTGAAAATAACATGCTGCATCTATGCTGGAGACATTATTTGGCATACTTAGGTATTATTCCCTCCAGCATGTCCACAGCATAGACTTCCTCCTCCCCTTCCTCTTCACAACAGACTTGTGAGACAAGTCAGACTTGCCCCTGATCACCACTGAGTTTCATTGCTTCATGGAGACTCAAATTTGGATCTCAAGTCCCAGTTCAACACACAAACCCCTGCAACACATCAGTTCTCTTAGCAGCATCTTCCATTCCACGCTTCCCCTACACTTAATCTGGTAGAACTGCACTGGACTGGATTTCATCAGATAATGCTACCAGAAAGATCTAAGCCTGGCAATTTAAACATAACTGACTGCAACAGAAAGAAGAGTACTTAAGTCTCTCATTTAAACCAGTGGACCTAGCAGTACTTTGCAGGTGTAAGCTTGCCATACATTTCTTTGGCTTCATCAGTATTTCTATTTGGCAAATTAATCTAGTACATGTTTATTTTTCATTTGAATTTAGAGTAATATGAACATTCACGTGTGTTGCATATTTGCAGAAATTCAACACAGTTTTTGTACAAAGAAGCACTGCCTAACAGAAATATTTTCCAAAAAAAACAAAAAAAAAAAAACAAGAGGAGCACAGTTTCACAACCACCTTTAATTGACAAGAGAGAGCATGAACTGAGAAACTGGAAGAAGACAAACAGCACTGGAACAAAAATGTTTCTACTGGTCTTTTAATTCCTTCAGTCTTCTAATGGCAGATTTCACTGTCACTGCTGAAGTGGTACTGGAAAAGAAAGGAAGTATAACTGTCAACCTCAAAGGAGACAAAAATGCTCTCTGTAGATTCTTATAAGCTAATGTTCATCACTGATCGATAGCCAAGATGAAGATGCTTAATCTGTCTTGTTTTTACTATAGACACTCCAGGCATGGATCAGGGTCAGAACATGAAGTTCAGAAGGAAAGACTTTGCGTACTGGTCCAGAGGAAATCCAGCCCACCAGCTGTTTATATACTCTGGGAAGAAAAGCAATTTTGGGACCATGGGCAATAGCAGGAAGGATGAACCCTCTCTGCAGCTGCGACTTTTAAAATAAATGTAAATGTATCCACCAGATACAAGTAATGCTTGGATTAGCCCTACACCAGCATTTTCAAAGTGTACAAAGGGTTTACTGGCAACCCACAAGCAGTGCGAGACTGGGCATGCAAAGGGGAGCTTGTCACAGCAGGGGGAACACCTAAAACATAAGTGCACAACACAACAGGATACCGGCCATCTTTTTTTTGGGGGGGGGGGAGGTGGAGATGAAGAAAAGTCATAGCCATTTTTAAAAGGCAGTACTCAGGATGCTCTACTTAGATAATCTTCATCTTCCTTTTTCCTTCCAAGCAGGTCACATTTCCAATAGCTAAGTCATATCTATCATAAGAATGTATACAATTATACTAGAAAATCAGCTGCAAATCATAACTGACTGTTTACCTCAAAACAACTACCCACCTTAAATGGAAACTAAAAATGTTCCCAGGATACTAACATTCCCCCTACCCCCATCATTAGTTTCCCTTACTTGTATGTCCAGGCACCACCAGCCACTGTTTTCATACATGAGCCACAATGCCAAATGCCAACTGCTTTCCTCTTCATTTTGGTCTGTAAGAGAAACATCACACCTAGTTATTTGCCCAAGAATGTCTATCACAGAAAGAAATAAAAATGCATTTTAGGATATTTTCCACCAATGCTTTATTCATACAATCCAATTTTTAATATGATTTTCAAATAAAATGACCATGCATTTTTACACTCTGCTATGCAAACCTGCACAAAGCAATCTTCATACTTGTTCTAATATCTGCTCAACAACACAAACATAAAGAAGCACTGCAAGGTGGTAAGAATGCATCCAAAGATATAGTTCAGGTTAGCATTTTATTACATTTTTATCTTTACTTTCCTCCATATAGCTCAAAGCATGGATCACGCCTTCAATTTATATCCACAAAAAGCCTGTAAGGGAGGTCAGGCTGAGCATGTGACTGTCCCAAAGTTGCCCAATGAATTTCATGGCTCAGTGGGACTTGAACCTGGATCTCCCCAATTCTCAGTCCAATACTCTTTAAGACAAACTATCGCATATAAAGATAATACCAGCCTAATTTATACTTTGGGAAGAGCTTGCCATGGTGGTAAGGAAGGAAGAACATTACCACCCCCATCTTTACTTCTATTTGAGGAATTTCTGCGGATACAGAAAATGGCCCAATAAGGTAAAACCATCAGATAAGTACCAATGGTCTGGGATAATTTGTACTCTGATTACACTGCTTTTTGGCACATCTGTTGGTATGTCCTGTCAAAGAACGTCTGACTCGCGGGAACCCCAACAGGATTTCCAAAGTATGTGAGAAGTTCAAGGAGTGGTTTACCACTGGGAACCTTCTCCTCCTCTCCAACTGTGCTTCCACAGCCAACTGGAGATCTGAACCCAGGTCTCCTTTTTATCCACCATGCCACCTTGGCTCTCAGTTCACTGACAATAAAAACAAATCCAATAAAACAATAATCTATTTTGAATTTGGCATAAAACTGACTTTCCCCCTCTTTGTATGAGCAACCCATTCTGGTTCCTAAAAATTTCAACACGAGAGGACAGGGCTTCACTGACAAGTCTAATTCACACAACTGCATAATTTTATACATAAGGAGCACAGGTTAACCACTTATACATTCCTGCTATGTTTCACAAAGGTACATACTTTAAAGCCAAAGCTACCTACAGATAAATTGGTCTTGTTTTTTATAGCACCTATCTCACATAAGAGAATATTCCACAGTATCTTGGACTTACCAGAGAACTTACATGAAAAAACTAAGTCAATGTGATACACCTTCAAAATCTAAAGCAGGTTTTCAGGTATGCATGGATATTGCCAAAAGCTGAAGAAAAATGGACAGCTCCTTCATATGCACTCCACCAGTGCATGGAAAGGCTTGGAACAGTGAAGAGCCCTTACCTTGCCACAGAAGGAGCAGGTGTACTTGGCATGCTGGCTAATTTCAATTTTCTTTACCATCTTCCTCAGGGAAGCTCCATATCGGGTACCATATTTACCCACAATCCCAACCTTCTTGGTGCGCTTGGCCTGACAAAAGTTAAAAAAAACAAAGGTCAAGCTGTTAGAATAATGAAAAAGTGAACTATATTTAATTCTAGAAAGAGATAGAGAGCAGCCTGACTCCATGCATGTTTATTCAGATCCCACTGACTTCCAAGTAACTCAAATAAAAACTGGCACCCAAGAAAAAAAACATTTTTCTTACTCCACTAGCATCTCCCCATCTTCTTACTGTCAGTGTTAGCAGAACCTTAAACATTATAAATGCAAGTCTAAATTGTACTATCGTCAGTATCAAGATATCCTTTTTTAATTAAAAAATGATAGACATGAAATCCACTGTAGGCTCTACCAGGTTCACCCTTACATGTATAAGTTAAAATGAGAAGAAAGCAGTTTGGCAAAAGCCTCTTCATATGAACCGCCACTCTTTCATTCATTCATTTTGTATTTATCTGGTGCAGTCTATAAACATGATATTCTTCCAAATGCAATACTGAGAGCGAACTCAAAAGTCAATGGGATTTTGACAAACCAGATGATATTACTATAGATTAAATTTTAAAACACTAAAGAAAAATAATTATGGCACATGCCCCCAACCCACGTACCCATTCCCAAATCTAATGAACTGTGAAGCTTTCTTGAGCAGATAATGCCAAGGCATTTCAAACACAATAAGCACAATTATTCCAATCAGTAATAAACGCTAGTGTTTCCTCTCAGTACAAAAACCTATGGGGTTTTAAGACGCTCAGATCTGGAAATGCACAAGGGAAAAGTGTGCAGACCAGGAGGTACAGCTGGAAAGTGAGACCAACCAACCAAGGAAGTCCCCCGTGTGGATTTCCAATAACGTTAAAAAAAATAGTCATACCGTGTTTCCCCGAAAATAAGACAGGGTCTTACATTAATTTTTGCTCCAAAAAATGCATTAGGGATTATTTTCAGGGGATGTTTTTTTTTTTTCATGTACAACAATCTACATTTATTCCAATACAATCATGTCATCTTCTTCTGGTTGCTGCACAAGGGTGAAGGGCGGGGTTTCACTTAACTGGGGCTTATTTTGGGGGTAGGGCTTATATGATGAGCATCCTGAAAAATCATACTAGAGCTCATTTTCGGGGAAACAGGGTAGTGATGGGTCAATTTTACAAACAAGACTCACATCTGAGGGGTTGCTGAAACCTTTGACGCCAATTAAAAAACAACACACACAACACTGGTCCTCCCTAAGCCCACATTAGGCAACAAAAGGCCATCCACAAGCCAATTTCAACAGCAGGAGAGGAAAGACGCTCCCGAGTCAGAGGCAGCTCCGAGGTAAGGAGAAGCAAAGACCTGACCCCCCCCCCCCCCAGCTTCCTCTCCCGCCCCCAGAATCCTCTTCTATCCAAAACCTGGCCTACCGCCCAGCTGCTGCCAGTAACCAACACCCCCCCGCCCCCCAGTCGAGGCCCCGTACCCCGAAAAAGGCCTAATATCCGGCTTTCTGAATAGTCGACTCCCCCTACTGTAAGCCTCCACTAACGGCCTCTCGTGTGAGAAGAGCCCCAAGGAGGATGGCGGCGGATTAAAAACAACAAGAAGAATATAATCGGGAAGACGGCTCTCACCATTTCGCCACTCCCGCGGGCCGAAGGAAGAAAGAAGGAAGTGCCCTCCGCGCACGCGCACTATTTGCTCCTCCCGCCACCCCAGACAGGAAGAAAAAGGAAAGGCACGTGATACAACCATAGAGACAAAAAAGCACCGTGGGACTGTCTGCTATCCGGGAGGTGTGTCGACTCAATGATCAGCCTCTCTAGTTGGTCCAACGTGAAGACGGGGTCCCACCGGGGAGGGGAGGCAGGCAGCCAGCCAGGCGCCCTAAGAGGCACGCAGCACCTCGGGAGGCATCCTAATACCCGAGCAGTCTACGCTTTGGGAATCACTGTATTTGGCTCCTGACTTAAGCAGAGCCCCAAATAAACTAGGGCTGATCTTGGGGAAGTTTGGAGATAAAATGGTTGGTTTAATAGGTTAGTGTATTGATCTCATTGACTGCCAGCGCCCTTTCCAGGGCAAAACAGGAAGCCCTGAAAAAGCTGGGGCACCCTTCTGGCCATCCAAGCGTTTGAGACTACAGATTTCACAGTCGCGTCGTTTTGGCTAAATTGGATTGGGGCCGGACATCCAGTCAGTGTTCAAGGTTTTCCACCGCACACTAAATCACATGGACTTCTAAAACCTTAAAAGATTAGGGGTGTCTGATTTCCTGTAATACTATGTTCAGAGGTTAGCAAGAGAGGATGTGGAGTGCACTTCATAGAAATATGTAAAGGCCTGGTAGAACCAACCATTTTCTTTAAAGATAAGAAAGATTGGTATTTTCAATTTATGTTGTCAGTTTTAAATCTGGGGACAATTAGGGTCACTTATGCCTGAATGGGAGGTGGTTTTACTTTTTAAAATTAGTAACTTGAAAACCCTTTGACCAAAAGTCCCCAAATTTGATACAGAGTAAGAGCAGACTGCTGCAACAATGCCAAATTTGGTGCTGATCTGAAGCCCAGTTTAAAACTTTTTCTTTGAGCTGCCCCCATTTTTTTTATAATTGCCTTATAGAATGTTGATTTGCTTTGCCAGCACAAGATCATCACTCTCATGTAGTAATAATAACTAGAAGCTAAAAGAGATTTGTCAAGAATAAATCTGCCAGACTAATCTTATCTCATTTTTTCATTAGGTAACCTCCCTCCTAGATGGTGGGAATGTTATGAACGTGATATATCTTGACTTCAGCAAAGCTTTTGACAAAGTGACTCATGATACTCACATTGGTGATCTAAGTGTGGGACTAGATAAAACAATTCTCAAATACACAGTTGGTTACAGAATCATACTCAGAGGGTGCTTATCAAAGGATTCTCAAACTGGAAGGAGGTAACAAGTGCAAGACTCAGTCCTGGGCCCTCCAAGATTTTTATTACCCTGTTTCCCTGAAAATGAGACCTAACCTGAAAGTAAGCCCTAGTATGATTTTTCAGGATGCTCGCAATATAAGTCCTACCCCAACAATAAGCCCCAGTTAAGTGAAACCCCGTCCTCCACCATTGTGCAGCAACTAGAAGATGATGACATGACTATAAAATAAAACATCCCCTGAAAATAAGCCCTGATGCATTTTTTGGAGCAAAAATTAATATAAGACCCTGTCTTATTTTTGGGGAAACACGGTAATGACTTGAATGGGGAAGTGCAGCGAATGCTTATCAGATTTGAAGATGACACAACATTGGGTGGAATAGCTAATACCATGGAAGACAGAATCAAAATTCGAAAAGATCTTGATAGGCTCAAGCTCTGGGCTGACAATAACGGTGAAATTGAACAGGAGTAAGTGCAAAGTTCTACACGTAGGAAAAAGACACCAAATGCACAGTTACGAGATGGGGGATACTTTACTCAGTAATACTACATGCAGGAAGGATCTTGGAGTTGTAGATCCCAAGCCAAATATGAGCCAACAATGCAATGTGGCTGTCGCGATTTGTCCCTTTTTGAATCCCACACCTCTGGAACCTATGTGGCGTTGGACCCACTCGTGCCTTGGTCTGTCCACCTAGACTCAGACCTCAGAGCACACCAGGGCAAAACTGATCTCTTTCCTTTCTTCCACTGCTGCCACCAGGAGATCCCTAGATCCCCATAACTCCTTTAGAAAGAATCAGGTCCACTCTTTAATGAAATAGAAAGATCTTTTGTTTATTTGCTTATTTGTTTCAGTATTTTAATATACAGTTCTATTCCTTCTCCCTTCCAGTCACTGGTCAATCACTTCTCAGATCTCCTACTATATTTTCATCAGTCTAATCACAATCACATAAATCTCTGTACTCTCTAATCAAACTCCTTCCAAAACTCTCATCCCCCCTCTCCCCCTCAGGCTCTGCCTCTTATTCTCTGCCTCTTGGCTCCGCCTCTCAGCAACATAAATATGCATGACTCACTCTAACTAAACCTGAGCCATGACCACATTTAAAGGAGAACGCTACAGACCTCCCCCCTTACTTAGGTTTGTTTGGGAGGGGAAACACATTTTTCCTCCTGAACAAACAGGTGCAATTGCTTAAACTTTTTTTTTTCATAACATTTTACCTTTCACATTTTTACTAAATATCAACCAAATACCTTACCTTATTATTTAATAATCAATACAATACTTTACCTTATCATCTACTAATCAATAATATACATTACCTTCTCATTTTACAGAATTTACAATCAATACATTTACCCAATTAATTACTGGAGAATTCTAGTCCATTTTGGTTCTTTTTGAGAGTTCTTTAAGTCATTCTTCTGGTCTTCTGGACAGCGCATCTGCCACAATATTGTGAGATCCCTTTATGCTCTTTATCGTGAAATCAAAGTCTTGCAGCAAAAGAGCCCATCTCATCAATTTGCTGTTAGTCTTCATGGATCTCAGCCACAGCAATGGCGAATGGTCAGTGCATAAGGTGAATTTTCGCCCCCAGTTGTAGGGTTTAAGTCTTTGTAGGGACCATAAAATCGACAGACACTCCTTTTCAATCGTAGCCAGATGTTTCTCCCTTGGCTGCAGTTTCTTACTGATGAACATCACGGGGTGCAGAGTTCCTCCTCCGTCAGCTTGGCACAGCACTGCTCCCAGTCCGATGTTCGATGCGTCAGTGAAGATGGTGAATTCTTGGGTGAAATCAGGTGCGATGAGGACCGGTCCAGTTGTCAACGCCTCCTTCAGCTGGTCAAACGACTGCTGGCACTTAGGTGTCCAACTGATGTTCTCCGGCTCCCTTTTCCGAGTGAGGTCCGACAATGGCGCAGCGATCGCACCGAAGTGAGGGATGAACCTCCGATAATAGCCCGCCAGACCTAAAAAGGAACGGACTTGCTTCTTTGAAGTGGGGTTTGGCCACTTGGCAATCGCCTCAACCTTAGAGTCCAGGGGTTTGATAACTCCTCCACCCACCAAATGTCCAAGATATTTAAGCTCCGAATCTCCAACATGACATTTACTGGCTTTTACCGTTAAGCCGGCTAAGCACTAGGCTTAAATGCTCCTTGTGCTCAGCCCATGTTTGACTGAAAATACCTATGTCATCCATGTAAGCTACAGTGAAATTGCCCATGCCCTGTAAGGTCCGGTCTATTAGTCTTTGAAAGGAAGCAGGACCATTCTTTAACCCAAATGCCATGACCCGGAATTCGAACAACCCTAGGGGACTTCGAAAAGCGGTCTTCTCCTGATCCTCAGGGTGCATCGGAATTTGCCAAAACCCTTTGGTCAGATCGATGCATGTTATGAAATTGCATCTACCTATGAGCTCAATTAAGTCATCCAGGCGTGGCATGGGATAGGCATCTGCCTTGGTGACATGGTTTAATTTGCGGTAGTCCACACAGAATCTAATGCTACCATCCGGCTTGTCAATAAGTACTATGGGTGCAGCCCAGGGACTCTCTGATGAGGTAATTATCCCTGCCTTTAACATCTCCTGGACCTCCCGTCGTACTTTCTCGACATAATCCCCAGTGATCCTATAAGGGGTAACAGCTATGGGGCTGGCATCCCCAGTGTCAATTCGGTGGACTACTCCTTTGGCCTTTCCAGGTTTGTTAGTGAAGAGGGTGTGATACTTCTGCATTATCTCCAATACCTCTTCTCTCTGTAGTGGGGTAAGGGAGTGGCCTAGATTTACCTCCTCGGGATTAAATTGTCGTTCCCCTCTCCCTTCCCAGCACATGAGTTCTTCCTTATCGCTAGGGTCCTCTCTAATAGCGTATAGGGTCCATTGATTTCTTCGGTAATAGGGTTTGATCATGTTAACATGTACTACCTTGCGACCCTCATCCCCTTTCTGGATTACATAATTTATATTATTCATTTTTGAAATTACCTTATAGGGACCCTCCCAAGCTAATTGTAGCTTGTGTCCTCTGACTGGCCTGAGCAAGAGAACTTCCTCCTCCGGCCCAAAAGTTCTTTCACGGGCTTTCTTATCGTACCATGCCTTCTGTTTAGCCTGGGCAGCCCTCAAATTCCTCCCAGCCAACTCCAGAGAACATTGCAAGGTGTTTTGCAACTTATATACATATTCGACCACTGACTCTGGGTCACTTTCTCTATGGTCTTCCCAGTTCATGCGGAGCAAATCTAAAGGTCCGCGCGCCTCTCGTCCTAGCAGTAACTCAAAAGGACTAAATCCCGTGCTCTCTTGAGGGATGCTCCTATAAGCATATAGTAAGGGTTGT
The DNA here is from genome assembly GCA_037013535.1 of Intellagama lesueurii. Taxonomy (NCBI): domain Eukaryota; kingdom Metazoa; phylum Chordata; class Lepidosauria; order Squamata; family Agamidae; genus Intellagama; species Intellagama lesueurii. The sequence goes on from JBAJHW010000001.1 coordinate 117,574,675, forward strand.
ATTTTGCAGTCCCAATCATTTGGGTTCTCTGCTACATACGCCTTAATCATGCGCACTAAAGTGCCATTGAATTTCTCAACTAGCCCATTGGTCTCTGGATGATATGGAGTCGAATTGATTTGGGTAATTCCACAAGCCTTCCATAACCCTTTGATCAGTTTGGATGTGAAACTCATTCCCAAATCGCTGACTATCTCGCTGGCAAATCCCAATCGGCTCATGTAATTGATTAGGGCATCTGCCACGGTGTCAGTTTCCATGTTGCGCAAAGGAATTGCCTCGGGATATCTAGTGGCAAAATCCATTATGGTCAAGATGTATTTATTTCCCCTACGGGTGGCATTAGGTAAGGGACCCACTAGATCGATTCCCAGCCTTTGGAACGGTGTAGAGATGACTGGCAGAGGACATAATTTGGCTTTGGTCCTGTCCTGCCCAGTCCCTCGTCTCTGACAGACATCACACGTTTTACAGAAACTAGTAATCTGTTTGCCCATACCTGGCCAAAAGAAGTTCTGGCCAACCCGTCTTTTGGTTCTGGTGATCCCCATGTGAGCTCCAAATAAACTGCTGTGAGCTTGATTAATGATTTTCTCCCTGTATTTACTAGGGACCACTAATTGCTTTCGGGGTTCCCCTTTTCCTCGGTATGGAGTAGCTAACGTTTCCCTGTACAGAAGGTCTTTGGTTAAGCTAAAGCTCTCAGGGCACTCAGGAGACAGTACAGTGGGAGTCCTGGCAGCTTCAAAGCAAACTCCCAAGCTAATGTCCTCCTTCTGCTCCTGGGCAAAATTGTTATTTGTTTTGGGATTCTGTAGTAGCATGAGTTCTGCCTCAGCCCTATCATCAAGCTGGGTTGCCACGGTAACCGCTCCACCTGCTACAGTATCGGTTTGAGCTGCAGAGGGTGAGTTTTGACCCCCCTTTGAGCGGGTAAGCACTAACACACTCTTGACATGCTCTATTAAATCCCAACCAAGGAGAAAAGCTGCTGGTATTTCATCTGACACAGCTACTTGCCACTTTCCAGACCAATTCTGGTATTCTACTGGTATCTCAGCCACTTTTAAAACCACGGTTTCCTTCCCAATTCCCTTTAAAGACATTTCTTTGCCAGGAATAATGTCATCCTGGGCTACTAAATCGGAATGGACAATGGAGATTTGAGATCCTGTATCTCTTATTGCAATGTACTTCTTTCCTTTCACAACTATCTCTTCACCTGCGTTTCTGAGAAGGGTCTGGTCATTGCTGATATAGAAACAATGGACTACTTGGGCTATAGGAATATCTTCCTCCTCATGGTCAGTAGAAGTGGTGGTGGTTATGGGATCAGGTCTCTGTCTACTATTTTCCTCCCCTGATTCCACTTGCTTGACACAATACACCTTTTTGGTTAGAGAATCATTTCTCTGCAAGTTGGGGTATGGTTGCCTACACTGGAATTGTAAGTGGCCTGGTTGCCCACAGTTAAAACATTTAAAATTCCTTTTGTCATTCTGAGGTACTTTGGTGAACCGTGCTTCAGGGTTTGATGTTTTTGGCGGGCTAGCCCTTGGCAACTTTGGGGAAGTCCCGCCCTGACCTTCTCTCTCAGGATTCCTGCTGAGGTAATTTTTATTAAAAGGCTTTTTATAGTTATTGTCCCTGTTTGGTTTATTTACTCTCAGCTCTGAAAATCTAGGGTTCCTGTAAGCATTAATCAAATCAGTTTGTTCTCCCGCTTCCCATAAATTTTTAGGATTCTTGTCCCTTACTAAATACCGTAGTTCTCCAGGTAATAGGGAGTAAAACTGTTCTAGCCCAATTAAATCCTTCAACTGTTCTAAAGAAGCGATCTCCTCTCTTTCAATCCACTTATCCAGAGTCTGCGCCAATCTAGCTCCCAACTGAGAGTACGATTCATCCTGCTTTTTAGAGAGAGAGCGAAATTTCCGCCTCAGGTGTTCAGAGTTCAGACAAAATCTTGAATAAACCATCTTTTTATATGCCTCAAAATCTCTTGCCTTCTCGGGATTCATCTGGGCATATATTTCTGCCAGATCTCCGCTAACCTGCGCTCTTAAAACCATCATTCTATCTTCATTTCTGATTTCAAAGTCATTGCAGGTGCGTTCAAAAGCAATGAGGAAGGATTCAGGACAGTCCCCTCTTTTGTACTGGGGAAACTTCTTCAAATCTATCTTTGACAGGATTCCACCTCCCCCACTGTTGTTATTATTAAGATTATTGTTTAGAGCAGAAATCTCTAGCTGTCTCATCTGTAGTTGAAAATCCATTTCTTTTTGCCTTAATTCTAGTTCCCTTCTTCTCTCCTCCTGCTCAAATTGTCTGGCCTCCTGCTCAGCTCTTTCTTTGTTTTCCTGTTCCCTCCTTCTCTCCTCCTGCTCAAATTGTCTGGCCTCCTGCTCAGCTCTTTCTTTGCTTTCCTGTTCCCTCCTTCTCTCCTCCTGCTCAAATTGTCTGGCCTCCTGCTCAAATTGTCTGGCCTCCTGCTCAGCTCTTTCTTTGCTTTCCTGTTCCCTCCTTCTCTCCTCCTGCTCAAATTGTCTGACCTCCTGCTCAGCTTTGAGCTGTAGTTCCTTAAATTTAAATTCCCGTTCCAGTTTCCATTTCTCAAATTCTTGAGGGCTTAATTCCTTATTTCCCTCCAATTCCTGAGGTAACTCTTCAGACTCAGGACTCCCCCTTGTGGCGTGTTTGGGAGGCATCTTTTCCTTTTTGTTTTTTTTCTTTCTCTGAGGTGATTAGAGCAGCGTTCACAAATTTTTTTAAAGGACCTGTTTTTTTTCTTATCTTACTTCCAGTTACTGATATAAATTTATTTCAAGCCTTTTCTTTTAGTACTTTCCCTCAGATCTGCTATGACCTGGCTTCTGCCTTATCCACAGCGCTCTCCTATCTCAGAGCCTGGGATTTTACTTACAGTAAGCCCTCTGATCCTCAGATCCTGAGGTAAACTCAGAAATTCCCTCTCAGAGAATCCAAGCCTTTTCCTTAGGTTCTCTCCCTCAGATCTGCTATGACCTGGCTTCTGCCTTATCCACAGCACACTCCTCTCTCAGAGCCTGGGATTTCACAGCAAGCCCTCTGATCCTCAGATCCTGAGGTAAAACTCAGAAATTTTCTCACAGAGTCGTTCCCTATCTTAGACCCCCCTGATCTGGGTTCTGAGGCCCCGCTACTAAGCTTTTCCCAAAAGCTCTAGCAGGAACCAAACCTCATTGCCACAGATCCTGTCTAAAAGGTACCCTTGACTCAATAAACTCTTTTATAAAGGCTTCACTGGATTACTTCAATAGGTTTCACTGGATTATTTCAATAGGCTTCACTGGATTACTTCGTTTCCCGCCGCTGGACACCAATGTCGCGATTTGTCCCTTTTTGAATCCCACACCTCTGGAACCTATGTGGCGTTGGACCCACTCGTGCCTTGGTCTGTCCACCTAGACTCAGACCTCAGAGCACACCAGGGCAAAACTGATCTCTTTCCTTTCTTCCACTGCTGCCACCAGGAGATCCCTAGATCCCCATAACTCCTTTAGAAAGAATCAGGTCCACTCTTTAATGAAATAGAAAGATCTTTTGTTTATTTGCTTATTTGTTTCAGTATTTTAATATACAGTTCTATTCCTTCTCCCTTCCAGTCACTGGTCAATCACTTCTCAGATCTCCTACTATATTTTCATCAGTCTAATCACAATCACATAAATCTCTGTACTCTCTAATCAAACTCCTTCCAAAACTCTCATCCCCCCTCTCCCCCTCAGGCTCTGCCTCTTATTCTCTGCCTCTTGGCTCCGCCTCTCAGCAACATAAATATGCATGACTCACTCTAACTAAACCTGAGCCATGACCACATTTAAAGGAGAACGCTACAGTGGCTGCCAAAAATTTCAATGCTATCTTAGGCTGCATTAACAGAAGTAGTCTCCAAATCCTGTGAAGTACTAGTTCCCCCCTATTTGACACTGGTTAGGCCTCATCTTGAGTATTGTGTCTAGTTCAGGACACCGCACTTCAAGAAGGATGCCAACAAATTAGAACAAGTTCAGAGGAGGGCAACAAGGATGATCAGGGGTCTGGAAGCCAAGCCCTGTGAGGAAAGACTGAAGGAAGTGAGCATGTTTAGCCTTGAGAAAAGAAGACTGAGGGGAGATACGATGGCACTTTTCAAATACCTGAAAGATAGTCATACAAAGGAGGAGTAGGATCTGTTCTCAGTCATTCCAGAATGCAAGATATAATAATGGGTTCAAGTTGGAGTAAGCCAGATTTTGGCTGAATATCAGGGAAAAAAGTCCTAACAGAGCAGTACAACACTGGAACCAATCACCTCGGGAGATGGTGAGCGCTCCAATACTGGAGGCATTGAAGAGGAAGTTAGACAGCTATCTGTCGGATATACTTTGACTTAGATTCCTGCCTCATTCAATTCCATGATTCTATGATCCTAATCACACTTCGGGTGCAGCCAGACGGCAAAAAAGCTGCGTATCTGATTGTACCAGAAAGGACCACTTTAATGAGAGCAGTCCCTTTAAAGCAACCCTGCCATCCACTGGGAAATTGCTTCAGACCAGCCCTCAAAAGTAGTAGCTCTATTGCTGAACCAAAAAGGTCCAGCTTGGGCATGGACTGGGGTCAGGCTGGAGTGTTATTCCTGCATGCCACGTAATTGCCCAGGACGTAGCTCACACCAAATCATGCCAAAAGTGGCACAAACTGTGAACGATATGCCCATATGTTCTCACTCTTACCTGGCCATAATCCCCATTCAATTCTGTGAATCTCTTCTCAAGTAAGTGCATGTAGGCTTTGGCTACATATGTAATACCTAATTAGGCCCACAGGTTCCTTTTGTTGTGTGAAAGGAAACAAATTGTTATGCTTGCAAGATTCAAGAACAACATTTGAATAATATTAATTTTATTGGAACTAAACAAATCATTCACTGATTTTTCCTCTTCTATCATAATAAAAAAATAAGCATCATTTTCTGTGACATCACTGTCCATAACCAAAATCATCAGTACGCCGTTTCTTGCATGGACTTTTTGTGAACAGGCTTCCTCCTTCTTCAGGAGATAGTGTTTGTTGACCAAACTCTTCGCAAGCATCCACTGCTTCCACAAGCAGGGCTTCATCCAAGTCATCTGTTTCTTTTGAAAAGGCCCTCTGGAAAAGGTTTAAAATATTCTGCTGCTTTGGGTCCTGCAATGATATTAAAGGGGAAATTTTAAAAAATAAGTAGACAAAAAATAATGAAATAAGCAATCCACAAGAAATGGGAGATGTACAGAGGAAGAGACATGGAAGGAAGCACAGAAGAGATTCCAGATATCATCTCGTCCAGCAACCTACCAATGCAGGAAATCCAGACTTCTATCATCCATGACAGATGGCCATATAACTTCTGTTTAAAAACATCCAACAAAGGAGTCTGCCACCTTTCAAGGCAGTCCATTCCACTGTTGAATAGCTCCGATCATCACGAAGGGGCTCCTAATTGAATTTTTTTTCTTGTAACATGAATCTTTTGGCATTAGTCCCACCCTCTGGAGCAGCAGCAAACAAATTTGCTCGATCTTCTACATCAGGGGTGGGCAATTAATTTCTATAGGGGGCCACATGAAAAATCTGAACTGTGTTCGGGGGTCCGAACCAACTTTACTTAAAAATAAAATGAAACAGTGATGTTATGATTGTTTTTATTTTAAACTTGTTAATCTTCACAAATACTAAAGAGGTTTTTTGCGGTATGTTAAAGATAAGCAACTGGCGGCGGGCCAGACAGGAGCGGCTCACGGGCCGTATGTGGCCTGCGGGCCGCACTTTGCCCAGGTCTGTTCTACATGGTAGGCCTTTAATATGTGAAGATAGCTATCACATCACATCTCAGTCTTCTCCAGGCTAAGCATACCCACTACCTCAACCATTCCTCATGGAGTTTGCTTCCCAGACCTTTTACTACCTTTGTTTCTTTTCTCTGGGCACATTCTAGCTTGTCAATATCCTTCTTAAACAGTTGTGCCCAGACATGAAATTTGTACTCCAGGTGAGGTCTAGCCAAAGCAGAACAGAGCAGACTACCATACCAAGCTTTCCCCCGCCACCCATTGTGTGACTGCAGAAAAGGGGCACAGTGACATCGCACACTGACTTCTCAAGAGCAAAAACCAGAGCTTCTCTATCAAATTGACTGTAGCAATACCATTCAATAGATTGACTCAAGCATGGCTGCAGTCCCCCACAGGAAAGAGCACAGGGTAAGTCATGCTTTCAGGAGCTTGAATAATTGCCATTTCTCCAAAACTAGAGTTAATAGATGTTTGAGTAATGAGAAATTCACATACAGCCAGAGGCCTTGCTGGGACCCGGTTATTGGGGCCAGTGCATGATCCCGTCAGACTTCCCAAGGAGATGATAAGAGTCTTACATTCAATCTCTGTTATTTTGGGTGAACTTAAAATTGTCCTTTGAATTGTGTTCTTCTACCACAATAACTTACTGTTCATACATTAATCTTATCTTCCCAGTTACAGTTCTCCCCACCCTCTAGTTAAGTAAGTACCAATGTTCCTATCTTCTTTCTTCCCTTATTGCATGGAGCACCATGCACGTTCATAGGAAAAAAATAATAAATGGCCTCCAGGATTTAAATTAATGCTAAGTGCAGCAAAAGTTGTATTCCAGGCAGTTACCTTGTAAAAGTAGTAGTCTTTGGCTTCAGCGGTCTCAGAGAACTTGGCTTCCGAGAGGCCAGCTTCACCTAACACTCTGATCTTCTCTTGAATCATAGGCCTGATAGAGGACGTAAATATTACAGTTACCAAAACAGGCAAAAATTTGTCATTTGGGCTTTGTTTGCTTTTTTTCCTAAATAAGTGACTGTCCTGGCAAAAGTTCTGCACTCTACTGTGTTAGTTTCCTGACGTTCCTTGCTCACAGCTCCTAATCCAGTGGCTTCCAGAGGCACAGATCATACAAGATCACAATTTTTTTGGTCATCTGTCTTAGCCACAGTTCCACACATGCTACAACACCATACACCACATACAATTTTTCTAAATGTCTATGTGAATAGGGTCCAAGCTCTGTGTATTTTATTGAGAACCCTCAATAAAATACACAAAACCCTTTCCCCTTCCCCCATACCCAGTTTCTCCTCATGAATTTGGGATATTTTACTTGGAAGTGAAGAATGAAGGCAAAAAACACAGAAAGCACGAAGTGAGTGCAACAGTGGCTGCAGTATGGGAGACAGGGTCTAATATCTGGTGCAGCACATCGAAACCAATCCTAAGCCTTGTTACAAAACATGGATATGCAGGAAATGCTTCCCCCCCCACCACAATAAGAACTAGAAACTTGCACCTTTTAAGAACTTCCATTGTTCTGCAAAAAGATTTCATACATTGACTGCAGCTGTGTAGATGCCTCAAACCCTTGAAACTTTCCACAACTGAGAAAGATCCCCCTCTCCATGGAAATAAACTGTTGGGATCTGAATGTACAGTTGAGGGATTCCGAAGATCATCAGTGGCCGTGATGGGCACAAAGGCAAAGAATATGACCAGCAGGGGCAGCTCCAGTGAGTGGAACAAGTGCTTTGTGTCTCCTATGAACAAGGTGGGAAAGAAAGGGCTATGAGGAATGGGAGCAAAGCATTAGTATTCCGTTTGCTCAGCTCCATGATCTGCAGTCCTTGAGAGTCAGGCTGTCACTTAATAATATAAATAAGCATTTTTTTGAATGAAGAGAGAGGATGAATAGATGACTGCATTTTTTGAAAAGGCCACCTTGAGCACTGTTCAGTGGAAGAAGATTACAGATTTAAGAAACAAATGCGCAGAGCGGCAGAGGAGGTGTGCTACGGAATTATGAGGAGAAGGAAATACGGGGACACGCCTGGGAAAAGGAATGATAAAAGGAAAATTTGACAAGTATATAAACAGAGTACAACTAAAGCTTTCATCCCCAACCTTTGTAAAGAAGGATTGTAGCCTAGAGCAAGACTTAAAATTTGTAGAACGGAGGGGGAAAGTTAACAGACAAATGAAAGACTGGCAGTGGGCCACAGGGAAGACGTAATGGCAAGAAAGTTGGTGTTTCCCTCCCTTGCATAAGGAAGGACATTTCCACTCCCTCCTAGGCAGGCTGTTATAGTGGCCCAGTTTGCACTTGCACAGCAACAATCTGGGAAACCAGTCTTATTCTACTGGCACAGCCATTCACATCACCAGTGATCCTGGCCTGAAAGTGCAAAAACTGTGAAAACCAGGAAGATGGAAATCTTTTGTGTCTTGAGAAACAAAGGGTAGAGAAAAATAAGGCACTTGTTGGCAAGAGAAAATATGGAAGGCAGGAGACTAGCAGTTAACACTGTATATAAGGCTCAAGATAACACAGAATGACTGAGCAGCAGCGGAAGGCAATGTCTGTCAGGATGCAAAACAAGCCTTCTGGCTCAACCCAAGTGTCCCAATCATTCACACAGCAGTAAGAAAAAAGGCAGTGGAGCAAAAAATGAGTTCTCACCACCACTCCTACCCCAGCAAACAGCACATTTTCCTCCCCTCTTGTACTAACCATCTCATGTATGGTGACATATTTATTTTATTTATTTATTTATTCGATTTTTATCCCGCCCTTTTAGACAAAGTCTACTCAGGGCGGGTTCCATAAACATTAAATATAAAAACACTAGAACAATTAAAATTAAAATAAAACAGTTCAAAACAATAATATTAATATTAATAATACTCAAGATGGAGAAAAAAACCAAAATTATAATAAAATAAAATCAAATATTGACAGGAGGGAAGGCCTGCCTGAAGAGCCAAGTTTTTAATTGGCTCTTAAAAACACCCAGCGAGGGAGCCAGGCGGATCTCTGATGGAAGGTTATTCCAAAGCCAAGGGGCCACTGCCGAGAAGGCCTGGTTTCTTGTTCTTTCTTTCCGGGCCTCTCTCGGCGTTAGGCCCCTCAGCCGTCCCTCCTGGTTATGACGGGTGATTCGGGTAGAACTAGGTGGGAGAAGGCGATCTGCCAGGTATCGAGGTCCTAAACCGACATACAAGTAAAACAGGAAAATGACTGTCATTAGCTCTCATTCACATGTGGGCGATGTGTCAGCTCCTAGCTGCTTGTGAGATAACAGTCTAATTATTCACAAAGCTGATACTCGGGGGCTCTGCAAGGACAAAACTTCTGATGGAATTGTCTGTCTCACAGGCCACGTCTGCAGTAAAATCCTGAAAAAAGAAATGCAGAAAAAAAGCAAGGAAAAACCGAGAACAAATTTCCATGCACTTTAATGACACTTCAGCTAAATTCTGCATACATTATCATGCACTTTTGCTAATGATGTGTCTGCTAAAGGACAGATGCTGATTCACTGACATCCTCCCACCCCCCTAAAAGGAGAGGGAGAGAGAGCCTTGGATTGAAAGGACAGGATTTCTAGAACCCAGATGTTCTAACCCCACCCAAAGTGGTGGGAGCAGAAAAATGGGACGGGGAGGAGAGGCAAAGGGAGGAGGCTTGTGTGGGGATGTGGGGGCATTTCCTGAATATCCATGGTTTGAAACCAGAGGCTTAGGATTGGTGTCAATGTGCTGCACCAGATTTCAGTCCCTGCCTCCTCTACTGCAGCCATTGTTGCACTTGGTGTTTTCCTTGCTCTTCACCTTCATTCTTCACTTCCAAATAAAATACCCCAGATTCATGAGGAGAACTTGGGTATGGAGAAAGGGGCCAGGGTTCCTGACCTTCATTCTCCAAGAACTAAAGTCATAAACCCCACCATGAGCAAAAAAGTAAAATAGAGGAAGCCATGAAACAAACCATTTTTATGTCCTACCATAAGTAGTCATCAGCTGTGCCTTTTGCAACCAAATAGTGGATATTCACAGAACTGGTTTGCCCAATTCTGTGTGCCCGGTCTTCGGCTTGGATCAAAACCTGTAATTAAAAACGAAATCTATAAAATTGGGAGGAAATAGGGTACAAAGCTACTTTTTATGGTTACTGCCCCCATTAATAAATAAATGATCTGTTATACAGCATAAGTGGATCTGCCTACCAAGGTACTGTCAACATTTATTAAAATCCAGAGAACAGACAGCTGAAAAGGAGACTACTGGCATTCCCATTTTTCAAAGCGGAAACTGATGCTAAAAGAACAGGTGAACATTCACAAGAGCACTCAAAATTGGCTAGCTCTTTTTATAATTCTGTTTCATAATCATGGAGATTGGTGCATGTTCTACAGTTCTACGTTCCACATTTAGCTGCACGACAGAAGAACTCTGCAATATAAATCAAATAGTACTGCATTCGTTTAAGATTTGAAATTACTTGCATAGCCAGGTACTGAAAGGAAATTTTGCCATCCTCAGTTTGAGATAAAGGGGAGTTTGAGGGCTAGACTATTGCACTTTAACCTGGAAAACTGGAATTGAAGTCCTAACTCTACTGTGTAGCTTCTGAGAAGCCACACACTCATCCACAGTTACGCAATTTGAAAATAATACCACCACAAATCTACTTCACAGAATCTTGGAGTTAAAGACAATGGACATAATCAGAAAGAAGTCTGTAATGATGAAATCTACTAAATGAAACTTTGTTACAACTGTTTTATTTAATTTATTTTTTGCTATAATTTTCTTAGTAAAGATTTTAAAGGACTTGTCAAACGCCAAATAGGAGTAATAATTTAAAAGAAATGTTGGCCACATAAAACCTACTGTCCCACTAAAACATACTGTTCCCAATAGCTTACTTCAACACAGAATATCCAGTTTATTAAAACCCACAGGCTTAAGCAATGCCTCACCTGAAGTAAAATCCAAAATAATATTTATTTATTTATGCTCAACAAAGAACCTACGTGCAAAGCATGCAACACCTTCACATAACACATTTATTTTCTTACTTTTACTCCAGCAACCAAAGCTACAAACCCGTCCTGCTAAGAGGGCTACAGGTTCAAGAAGTAGGTGAAACAAAATACTTTCCGTGCTGAACACTTCTCCTGGCATGCACTGCCCAAATTCTCCACAGAGTAACTCCCTACATTCTATCTGAAACACCATAAAACATTCCTTTTGCCAGGAATACGGCCCAAGACTTCTTACCCCAGGATTCCAGAATAGTTCTGCAAACACAACCAGATCAGCAGATGAGAGAGTAAGCCCCATGTTGGCAGCTGTTAGGGAGAGGACAGCCACAGAGCGCTTCTCAGAGAACTGGAACTCGTGGCAGAGAGACTGACGCTCAGCTGAAGGAGTGGAGCCATCAATACGAATGTACCCAACATGCTGAAAGGAGAAGTGAGGAAATAAGGGCTCAGCCATCAGTCCGGCTGAGCTTCCTCCTCTACTATTGCTTTGCTGCAAAAAACTCCACTAAGTGAAACGAAGCTTTGACATTTGAGAGCTTCGCTAACCACTGTCAGTATGTACATCAACACACGTACAGTCATGGTTCACAATCTAATCTGTACCCAACCTAAGAAATATTGGAATCCAGAGCAGTACCAGAACAAACATGTTCAGACATTTGGCACAGTTTATCTCTTTACTGAGATAAATTATGTTCTCATGTTTTACCAGAACTGGCCAGTTGAGGGAGCCAAAGAACATGCTATGAATACTTGTCAGTGAAAAATACATAGCATGGTCACCGGTGCCCTCTAGTGGCCAGTTCTGGTAATGCATGTGAAAATAATTTTTCTGTTTTGTTCCCCTTTTACTATTCTATATATATATATATCTTTCTTGTGTTTGCTACTGTCCACAGTTTTTGGTATCCTCGGGGGGCTTGGAACCAGAAGTGTATTTAGAATGTGCAGGTTCCCAAAAAATTCCTGCCAGTTGCCGGTGATAAATAAATACATATATTTAAATCCTAAGTGCCCTCACAGTGCAAAACTGAGAGATGGATGGGGGCTTACCTCTGGCCTAGCACTCAGCTTTGGAAAAAGGGAAATCTCACTGAAGATCCCTGGGTTGTTGGAGACAAAATAAATAATAATAAGTGCAGCTACTACTTACCTTTTTCCCCAGCTCCTCGGTGATTGCATCCAGAATTAGTTTGTGATGGGCAAAAACCAGAAATTTTTCTCTTCCACTTTCCAATAAATCTAGGATATATTCTCTGTATTTAGGGAAAGGGAGAGGAGAAAACTCAGGCATAAATAAAACTTGTTCTACGTATGTCCAGTGTGTGTCATGCTAAATCAGTAGTTTTTAACTTTTAATTTTATTTTGGAAATGAACTATTCGGCCAAACCCCACGTCTTAAGGCCTGCTTTTTTCATACACTTGAGATCATACAGACTCTAGAGTCTAGAGTAGCTTCTAAGAATATGGAGATTAGGACTTCATTGTAAGGGTAATAAAGTTTGGGTCAACATCAATACTGTCTGAACAATCTATTATTTCTTACAGAAGTACACCACAGGGTATAAAGGTGATTCTTACATTTCAAATAAAAAAAAAAGTGAGAACAACAGCTTACCCAGTAGTAACAGATTAGTGGTAACAGATTCACCAAGCTGGTTCACTATAGAGACCATTAATTAACATTTTTCCTATGCTCGATTGTACTGGAAACATGTCTTGCAGTCTACTTTCCACCTTAGTAAGGAATGGTCAAGGATACTGCATTCTATTCCAGAAGAGCAACTTACATGATACAGTGAACTTTGCCTTCTGCTGTCCTGTTGTAAAAAAGGATGAGAGCTTCTTTCTCTTCTTGTTTCTGCAGACAATGTTTAGAAAAATCCATCAGTGAAGTCTAAGACTAACACTTTTATCAGACAGTTTTTTCATTGGTAGAATAGAAATGAAATATCAAACAAGCAAATCCTCTTTTTGAATGCCACCTTGTTACAGAATGGCTGAAATCCTGTGGCTTAGCTTAGTAAGTCACACTAGGGTAGGCCCACTGAATCAGAGGAGATTGGGGGAGTCAACTCCTCTGTACATCCAGCTGATTAAAATGGAATGGCCTACTCTAGTTGCAACTTACTTTAGCACAGTAAATCACAATTAGAGTAGGCCCACTTGAATCAACTGGACTTACAGAAGAGTTGACTCACCAAATCCCTGTTGATTCAATGGGTCTACTCTAGTGTGACCTACTCCATTAAGCAACAAGATTTCAGCCAATATCGGCTGTTGCCAATCAGCTCAGGAAATGCAAAGAGCACTCAGCCAACTCTAGTGGAGCCCTACTTTTAGGGCAGATTTAGGCCACAGATTATATGTTTAGGTAAATTTCCCCAACATGTATGAATATGGCAAGCATGTCTTCCACGTAAGAGATGAATCTCTGTAGCAACTGTGACTGGTTCCAACTCTGTGAAAATGGTGCACTTCATGGCATGCCTAGATATGTCTTATATGATATGCAAAAGTTTGAAATAATTTTGTCCCAAGCAATCTTCTCTCTGCTCTCTGTTAGAGCTTGAATGAAGTGACTCCCCAGCAAATTTTCAGACAGGACGTCTCCTTCCACCTATCTCCTGGGGACATGCCCATTGCTCAGAATGGGAACCTACCCAGAAAGATAGTTACAGCTGGTTCTCAAATGATCCTTGCCAACCATCTAGGCCAGCAGCAAACCTGTGCAGATGCAACCACTCTTCCTCTGTGTACTGTAACCATAGCCATGAAAACAGAAGAATTAGTTAGATCCCAAACCATACTGTGTGTGCGCGTGTGTGCGTGCTAGCCATATTCAAGGGCCTGCAACCGTGGCTAATGCACTTCCAAACATATAACAAACCAAGTACAGTTTAGACATTATTGCCCAATTCTGTCTTCTGTCTTAGGACGCAACTTTAAAAATGCCAAAGTTGACTCCCATCTCCATGATGCAGCAGTTCTTTGAGACATAACAACATCCATAACTATAAATCTGCAAATTCAGTTGGAATAGAAAACCGGAGCATGAACTGTGATCTGCAAATCAAACAGTCCCTCCCAAACGGGGGTTTATGAGGTTCACAGACAAATAATTTTTTTGGTCATGTAAACTATGATTTTGCATTACAGCTGAATGCCATCACATTATTTCCCAACATTCTTTCTACTTACACTCTTATAACCCTTTGCCATTTCTTTTGCAGCGGCTGCCAGCTCAGCCTTGGTTCTCGCATTAATGCCTTCAGGGGCCACCACCACCACTTTGCGCTGCTTTGCAGGGAGCTGGGAAAGCACGTCAGATTTCAGGCGACGGATCATGATGCATTCTTCCAGAAGAAGTTTCAGCTCCCCAAGGTTTGATGATCCAGAATAATCCCACCCCCACGGCCGCTAAAATCCACACACAGTAAGAAGCATTAGTATTGACACTGTCATTATTATCACTGTTAAAGTTCTTACAAGAGCTATAGTTATTCTCATGCACTGGGAAACTGACACAGAACATTACAAAGCTTAACTTACACAGGTGCTAAAAAAATACTTCAAAAAATGACCTGCAGATCCCCCACAAAAGCAAACAATGGTCTAAAATGAGCTTTCATATAGTGACCAATGCCAGAGTATGAAAGTAAATAAAAGAGTAACCAAGTTACATTTCAGAAATAATTTAATGAGTTGACACAGATATTTTACTGAATAATAAGTAATGGCTTCTAGTTATTTTTCAAAAGCATTTTAAAGCACTGATTGGAAGTTTTATGCCATTGTCTTACCAATTTTAAGTAGCAAGTATTTCTCTCATTTTTTGTATTTCTTTCAGTATTTTCAAGATACAGTATCAGAACTGACCACTAGAGGAAGCGAGAGAGTATATCCCTTTATCTTTCTGACTGCTGGTAATCAGACTAGTAATGTACAATGCTACTAATTAATTTTGTGAACAGACCAAAAAATGACTGGAAAGTAATGAGTAATGTTTGTAGTTCCTTTTAAAAGACAGAATTCCAAGCTCTGAACAATATGTATTAAGTATTTTCTAACTTTCCCCATGGTTTTGAAGTCCTCTTCCATCTCCCCACAGTGTAATCACACCCTAGCAATGCATTCTTCACCTACCACTTTTGCTTAACTTGTCCTGCCCTTGTTATTTTGCAGCTCTCAGAGAGCAGCCAGGGGCTGTGCAAGATACAGAAACCCCACTACATTCAAAGTCCTACTGGCAAAACTAACTAAAAAAAAGTGGTAAACCTAATCTGCACATCAGCAACATTCAGCAGCCTTGTAAAAATCTACACCTTTTTCACACACATATCCTGGAATATAGCACACGTGTACATCTGAAGCCAAGGGGTTGCTTTCTCCAACTTGCTGTGCTCTTGACTAGAAATGACCACAAATTGGAAAAATGGCAATTCATTTTGATTCATGATTCGTCAAGATCCACAAATCACAAATTTACAGGGGGTTTTTCTGATGAATTGATTAATTCATTTTTTCCTATAAAATGCCCCTCAGCACCTAAAGACACCAAAATTGCAGGGAAACTCCCCCTGACTCTCTTCTACAACCCCTCCAAGTTTGGTAAAGATTGGGTTTTAGACATCCAAGTTATACACCCACAAAGTGGGTCTCACCAGAAAAGTGCCCTTTAGCAGCTGGCTTGGGGAAACCCAATCTTCACCAAACTTGGAGGGATTGTAGAGGAGAGTCAGGGGAAGCTTCTCTGTAATTTTGGGGTCTCCAGGTGCCTGGGGGGGGAATTTTCAGGGGGGCTCTTTGTGGGTGTGTAACTCAGACATATGAAACACAGTTGTCACCAAACTTGGAGCGATTGTAGAGGAGGGTCAGGGGAAGCTTCTATGCAATCTTGGGTGTCTCTAGGTGCCGGGGGGGGCATTTTATAGCCGGACAAATTGACAAACCAAAGATCGCTAAAACATTGTTAATTCATATGTGTCAGGGGCATTGATTTGGATGAATATAAATTGACGAATTAGTGATTTTTGACAAATTTTTCAATTTGTTTTTTAATTCGTGCCCATCTACTCTTGATTGTAATTTTTTTACAACTTTAAAGGAAGCTCCTAAACCTTTCCCAGCTGAGCATTTGTGCCAATCCCAGTGTACTTTTTCTTCTTTTAATGCTCACCATTAACATCAATTGCTTTGAAAAATGGCTCTAGAACACCTATTTTTGCAAAATTTGGCTCATAAAGAAAAACAGGTGACATTTCATTTGTTGCACTTTTGTTTTTATGAGCAAGAAGTGCCAAGGAGTTCAATTGTAAACCAATAAACTCATTCCATATCTTTGCTTATTGCATTTGCCAAAGATTTGTGTCCTTCTGCCATAAAACTAAATCAATTCCTTTTAAATAAAATATATTTTTTTCCTAACGGAAGTGTTCAGCTTTCAGGTTGGTTTGTTTTTTAATTTAGCCATGTTAAGAACATGCTACATTTATAATAGCAATTGCTATCAGATCCACAATTTAAACCATCGTTTCAGTACTTTGAAGCAGAATTGCCTATTATAAAGCAATCAGAGGGCTCTCAATACTGCATTTGCCCCATAAGATTAGCACAAGAGCAGGACATTACTAAAGAAAACATATATCAAAGAATGGGAAGAACTCTTTAGCACCCCACCCACTAATTCTCTCTTAATGTTCCTTCCCCAACCCCCTCCAAGCCACTAGGCTTCATGACTCAAAGAAACCTGGCAGTGAATGAGGAGGAGAAACTTCCCCAGGAAGTACTAGTGGATGCAGAATAGTTGTGGATCCCACCCAGTGGTGGTTATTATTTATTATTATGTACTCCACGTGTACCTCGTCTTTCCTCTTCAAAGTAGTGCTCAAGACAGCTTACAACCTTCACCTGAAATCCTTTTGCAGTTATGCAAATGGAATGACTTTTAGAAACAACTGCTGTAAGTTAAGAAATCTCCATAAACCTTCCCTGTTGCACACCAAATCACACAACCCGTTACGCGAAAGACAAGTTGAACAGAGAGTCTTTAACTTATGGCAAATTTCTTCCAAATGTTACATGGGTCGCGTAGCTGCATAACAAGATTTCAGTCTTTGGAAAACAAAGTACCTTTAATTATTTTTTTAAGGTATGATATTTGGGGTAGTGAGAAGATGAGGGAGGCAGGAAAATGCAGAGTAAAGATGCACACTAATGTTGCAGGGGGGGAAAACCCAAAAGCTCATAATCCCTACTAAAACATCACAGATAAATTCTCTCTTCGTTTGCTCAGTCCCTTGCAAGTTAGGGAGAAAAGACAAGCCAAAGCTAGACTCATTTCCTCTTTCTACCCTGCTCACTTCATAAGTCTCAAGATCTGCCCATGAAGAGCAAAGTCAAGACAATCATTGGATAAAATTTTAGACCAGTTATAAAGATATGCATAAGATGGTTAAATTAAAGCTAAAAAATGTATACATGTGCAGGAAATATAGCTTTACAACTGCTGTTCCCATTTAACAAGCTAATTAACTATAACAAGATAGTGCTTGGAAAAAGACATGTGACCTTCTGCTGCCCAGTGAAGGTAACCCTTAACAATGAACACAGGATCTTTAAGGCTGCTACTCAGATGCTGGCCATGACCTGGAAGGCAGTGCTCTTTTATCAGAATGCAACAATGGCAGCTAAGAGCCCCTACTCTGATCTAACATCCCAACTGCTTCTTCTCAGCTGCTGCTCAGTTCTAGCAGATGCACAAGACACTTGTAACATAGTACCTTCAACAACAGGCTGCAAAGTTATGTGAAGTTTAATAGGTGCATCTATCCCAAAGAGAAAGCGCAGGCAAGCAAGGAGAGCCCAATAACATCTGGCCCTCCAGATGTTATTGGGCTATGGCTCCCCTCACTCCTCACACTACCAGCTGTGCTGAGTAGGTCTGATGGAAGGCTGTACGTTGACCACTCCTGTCTGACAGGCTGAGTATTGCCACCCCATGATAAGCAATCAGTTCCCTCTGGAACTGCAAAGCCCCCATGGCGCAAGAGCACTTCTGAACAGAGAAGATGTGCTTGATATGAAATTTGATCCTTTCTCACCTAAGCTAGTTATCATCTCACAGGCGGCGGCAGCTCTCCAAGGCTTCAGGTTGAGGTCTGTCCAATTCCTATTACAGGGAGCCTTTTAACTGGACACATGGAAATAAACCTAGCATTTTAAACATGCAAAACACACACTCTACCAATGAGCTATAGCCAACTGGTTCTGCTGAAGATCTGCCCTCCCAAAGGGAAGAACTCACTTGGAGGAGACTACAATTTCATGATTTTGCTTCCTTACGACTTATTCAGAGCAAAGGATACTTCCCAGCATGCACCTATTATTATTATTATTACTTCCAAGTTACCTGATGGCTCCCACTTTGCCGGGAAATCTACCCCAATTACCTGTTTTGCATCACAATAGCGGAGCCCAAAGGCATGGAACTGAGGGAAGAAGGATGGCCTGACGGCTGCCATTTGGGTATACAGTTCTGCAGGGCGTGACATGGCAGGGGTTCCCGACAGCAGGATGACTCGCTTGGCAGCCTAGAAGAGTGTAAAGGTTGTAGAAGGTGAATGCCACATGGCTGCCATTCCAAGCAGAGTTGAGGAAACCAATTCTGGTTCTACAAAAGGTAAGACACTGTGATGACTAGCACACTAATATAACATAGTAGGGGTAAGACAGTGGGGACTCCCTATGGGGAGAAAGGCAGCATATAAACAAACAAATATAACAATGAGCAATGAGCTGAGAAAATATTCTGCTGACAGCTCGCAACCAACTCCTGCCAGGCATAGCCCACACATCCAGAACTGGTCCCTGGACATACAGCATCTTGGGCAAGAAACACCTTTTGCCAACATATCTCCTGTCCATGCTGCAGTGCAGCCAACTCATGTCTGTAGGATTTATGGTATCTCCAGTGTTCAGGATGCATGGTTAACACTGCTCCAGATTAAAGCTCTTCTTTTGGGTTTTATGAACAAATAGCACCAAACTGGATGTTGAAGGAGAAACTGACTTTTAGAGCTATTAGCTTCATGTTTGCAACAAGTAGATGCTTGTAATTAGTACCGAAACAACCTGTGAAAGTGTCAATAAAAGGCTAAGGTTGTATTTTATTTTATTTTGGTCATTCAGCTCATTACAGGAAGTGTAACCAAGAAGCCATCACTCTGGTGCCCCCTTCTTATAGGCACTGAGGCCAAATGGTCCCTAAGGCCCACATCTATGGATGGAGAGAATGATCATATGGAGCTGCATAAAAGACCTATTAGAAGAGTCATTGTCCTCATCTTTGAGAACTTGAAGCCCGTCTCAAAAACCATCAGATTTATTCATCTGTAAACTTTTGGGGAACTATCAGATGTATTCATCTGTGAGCCAGAGGTTGGGAGTTTGATTCCCTAATGTGCCTGCAGTTCTAAGATGATAATCAAATCAAAATCAAAATCAATTTATTGTCATTGTAAGTATATACAAGGTATATCCAAACAACGAAATTCACACAGATACCCAGAGACCAGACCCACATGCACACACATAAAAAATCCCCAAACACTCCCCACCCACTAAAATCCCCCACTAAGAATACAAACATCTACACTGCAGGCCAAGTAACACTGTGCAACTATTCACTACTGGTGACGATCAAAGCCCACTTCATCAAATAGATGTGTAATAATATTCTCGTTGGACAGGTACACACACAGGTATATGATAAAAAAAAGTCCAAGTCCCTGAAATGCAGAAGTGCTATCTGACACTTTTACATAGCATTTAAAATAAACCAAGGGACAATTTGCAATGCAGTCAATGGTATCCCAGTTTTGCTATGATCGCTGACACCTGTGTTGGGACAAAGAACCGCTTCATGAAATAAATCTAAATGAACAGAATTAGACTATTAAATCTAAATGTTCTGTTTTAAAAATGCTGGGATCTCCCTTTGAGATTCATTTCATAAAGAAGGGCAGCAGCAGGGTATCCAGGAAAACTGAAATGTTTCTCCCACTGGCTTCTGAATATTGTCAATTCCATGGTTATTTACTCTTTCACATAGAGAACGACTGGTTCGTCCTACATAAAAATAAAAAAGCCATTGCCGGCACCTGACAGCATATTTCACATATGAAGATGAGTTCACAAGAAGACTTAAGGTAGATAGCAGGAGAGCAAAAATTAATAAAGAAAACACCTGAAAGTAGCCAGGAAAACTGTAGAATCACGGAGTCTCTTCTATGATTAATCGGAGCTGCAAACAAGCCTGGTGCTAGGATTTAGACTGGAGGACCACAGAAATATTGGGATAGTTTTAAGGTAATGCTGTTATGTGTATCAGTGGCATAATTCCTCCAAAAGGAGTGTCTGACTACAGTAAAAGGAAGCCCTTCATAAAAAAAAAATTCAGGAGTTATATTTGCATTCAGATGCAGAAATGATATACAATATTCTGACCTTTCCACTGGATGTCTCGCTGCTTTCAAATTGCACAAGGATAGATAGGGAACACACTAGTAAATAAACATCACTGAACATGCAAGGTTGCCTTATCCTCAAACAGTGATTTATTGGGTTTTTAAATGATTTTTACAGCAGGTGACCTGCAGTGCAGCTGTCCAACTTCCTTTGCATTGTGGCTATTATTTAAATGCACATTCCACTGGATATACAATTATAACCATCTTCCTGATTCCTTCTCATTTTCCCCTTGTCAGCTGTTTAACATTTAAAGGATGTGTTGCCCTGCCTGACACAAAATGAAAATATCAGATGGCCATTTAAATGTAGAAGCTTTTGCCTCTCGAAAGACAAAGAGCTGGGACCCGTGGGGGGAGAGTAGCTGCACGTTTTTCAAATTTTCATTTCTCTCACAAACCAGCATTGTAAATCATGTCCATTCTAACTGTATAAGAAGCCTACGGTCAGAACCTAACTGACTATCATGTCTACAAATAATCTGAAGTATATCCATCACCACAATCACCACCCCAGAATATTCAAATTATATCCAAACGTGAATTGGTTCCAAACAGCAATGTTTTGACTCTAAATAGTAGTAGCCATTAAGACTTTAGTAAAACATGGGTTATCATATGCTCTTAACCATCAGAAGGGAAGAGGGGGAAATGACCTTGAGGAGGTATGTATAACTACATTTCTTTCACAAACGTATTCTGGATTTATATAGAAAACACGGTGCTTTTTTTTTTAAAGAAAAGGCAGTCCAAAGGTTTCATTTACTCAAAGTAAGGAAATTTTATTGCTTTAATTCTAAGAGGGCCTGAACAAAGCCAAAAAGAAACCATGTGATTTGAAATAAGGCATGGGTTGTGGGGAGATTCTTAGTGATGGCAGCTCTCTGTCTAATTTATTTATTTATTTATTCAATTTGTATCCCGCTCCCGTTAGTGTCACAGCACTACTCTGGGCGGGTAACAGCTCGTCAAACAGAAAACAGAAATAAAAATAGAAAAATTAAAAAACAATTGCAATAACTCTTTAAAAAAACCAACAACATTGGGACTGGGCGTTCTAATCCACATCACCGGAGGTGAAATCTGAAACTTTCTCTTTCTCAGTGGATTCTACAGCTCCTCCCACATTCAATAAACAAGGAATCTGGCCATGGATTTTATAACTTTTTTTTTCTACACCACCCCCAGTTCTGTAATGCCCCAACCTGACAAAGACTTATGTGGAGTCAATAGCTAGATCCTGCATGTTCGGTTTCAGTGGTCTAATAAAAGTATCCCCACAATCTTCACATTGTGTACAAGGATCACATGACTTTTTTCTTTATTGTTGAATACACTATGTTTCTTGCTTTTCTATTTCCAGACAGTTAAGGAAGAAAATGTAAAAGGATGCACACTACAGCAAAAAGAAGGTGTGCCTTCTGTAGCTCCCAAAGGTAAACCAAGGATGCTAACACACTTAAAAAATGGGTCTGTAACACTACTGGAGCGGAATAATTCCAGCGGACACAATGGCCTTTCCTCAAACTTGCAACCATTTGGAAAGCTCTGATAAGTTCATAAAATCATAGAATAATTGAGTTGGAAGGAACCTATAAGGTCATTGAGTCCAACCCCCTGATCAATGCAGGAATCCGTATCAAAGCAGATCTGACAGATGGTTGTCCAATTTCCTCTTGAATGCCTCCAGCGTTGGTTCCACTGTTGTACTGCTGTAACAGTTAAGACCTTTCCCCTAATATTTAGCCTAACTTGAGTCCATTACTACATGTCCTCCACCTTGGGATGATCAAGAACAAATCCTGCCCCTCCTCTGCATGACTACAAATCAAGTATTCAAAAAGTGCTATCATATCTCCCTTCAGTTTTCTTTTCTCATGGCTAAACATACCCAGTTCTTTCAGTCTTTCCTCATAGGGCTTGGTGTTCAGTCCATTGATCGTCCTTGTTACTCTCCTAACTTGCTCCAGTTTGCTGGCATCCTTCTTAAAGTATAGTGTCCAGAACGGATGCAGTTTCTAAAATAGCAGTGGAAAAGAACTCCTCCTGCTAAAGGTTGGTCTGGATATACAGGAAAATTGCCTAATACACTATTGCAGTAGCAATACCACATTGATGTTCATCAACCTCATGCAAGTTTCATTAACTGCCTGCCAATAAAATGTATTTTTTAAAGACATGGCTCTCCACCATTAGGCTAATGATCCTTATTCCCGGTGGTTCTCTCAGCAAGCAACTGGCCTGCATAATGATTATGGAATACACACATTCAGAACTTTGCTCAGCAGCTAATGTGCTTTTCCTGCATCTTGTGTGCTGGTGCCTCTAAATCTTGTGTCTGTTCAACTAAGACTCACCTTCATTCTTTGTGATGGAAGTTGTGCAAATGAGAAACTCAAGAAATTAGCTTCGGAAAACAAACATTTTATCAAATAGGGATTACCTCCAAGAAGCGCCACTAGATCTAGTAAAAAAACAACAACACCCAACTACCTTCATTTCAACCTGGACCTAGTTTAAAACACATTCTAACAATTTCAACAAGTTTTATCAATTTTTAAAATGCTAATCTGAGCTTTACCTATATTTTTAACAACAGATAGTTACTGCCTTTAATAAACAGGGACACTTAGGGAAAGCTTAGTCTCCATACTTCTGAAGTTTGAAACTACATCATTTTAAAAACAACCAATACAGAGATGTACGCAGGCATTTTCCCTCCAAACGCTGAGAAGGGAGGCAAACAATGAAACTAAATTCTGGATGGAGACGATGAAATTACAAGATGGCTACTAAAAAGATGTCTATGAGATAGCCACACAGACCTGTCAATAACCTTGATGATGAAGCTTAATGCATTTGCAAAATGGTAGGAACAAGTACAGATGCTTTTACACTGCAGTCCATGAAAACATGGTTCACTCTTACAGAAAGTGGCATTAAAGATTTTCAGTGGGTTAGCAACATGCTCAGTTCTCAATGAGACAGTCAACTTCTAGCCAAAATCCTTTTGGGCAGGTTCTACCTGTGTAGCTGGAATGGCATCTTTATCGGTGGCAAACTACTGCTGATTGAAGACTTCCGTTTTCAATTTTTGGGTGCATGCAACTTCATCTCATTGTATGTGATTTCTGCGGAAGGAAAAAAACTTTGCCTGCCATGTAGTTTGCTGCATGTGGGCATATTTATTTTTAAGTAAATAAGAACGTTCAGGCTTGATAATTAGATTGATCAACTGCACTTGTAGTGCCACTAGTTGGAATTGCTACTGTTTTGGACTACATCTTCCAGACACACACACACACCCCAGCCATTAGAACCATGCTGACTGGGGGACTCTGGGTATCACGGTCCAAAACTGGGAACATTCCAAGGTGCGCTGGGGACAAGAATCTTATAGAGCAATCACCTCATTCCCCAGAAATGGAAGAAAGGTGTTAGAACTGCACTCTTAGGCAGTTCAGAACAG
The DNA here is from genome assembly GCA_037013535.1 of Intellagama lesueurii. NCBI lineage: Eukaryota > Metazoa > Chordata > Lepidosauria > Squamata > Agamidae > Intellagama > Intellagama lesueurii. The sequence goes on from JBAJHW010000001.1 coordinate 117,598,581, forward strand.
AATGGAACCTATCTGGAGCTTATACCACATGTCTTTTCTTGCAAAGAAAAGGCCTTCCTATCTTCAGTCAATATAAACATAAAAGCTAAGGAGACTTTTAAGGCTGAGAGCTGTGAATGCAGTATACATCCAGAAATTCCGCCAAATAGGTTAACAAAGCTACTAGTTAACCTATGTATAGTATGCATATGCATCTTGATAGCAGGCTGCTCCCGGACCAGAACCACAGAAGCTATAGTAGCAAGGTATATCTGATATTAAGAATCCACTCAGAACACCACGCTAATGTGGTACTTTTGAAGATCAATTTGTGATGCATATTATAGATTCATACTTCCCACACACGCAGTCCCAGTACTTGATATCAGAGCAGTGACAGCTTTTTGTGCTGGATTTAGGGCACCACAGTGGAAATGCAGAGAACATTTCTATGAATAATTACTTTTGAAACTTTCAGACTTTTGCCCCATGTTTTATACATGGGTCTACTGGAGGATTCTATACATCACTGCCCTAAAGTCATTTCCTCAGCAATTTGTATTCGAAAGCCAGAAAAAAAGATTTGGGGGAAAAAGCCACTTTATCTTAAGAAACCATCAATGACCAAATTATATCAAAGATTAAGGCAAAGTATTCTCGAAGGCTTTCACGGCTGGGATTTGATGGTTGTTGTGGGTTTTTTCGGGCTCTTTGGCCGTGTTCTGAAGGCTGTTCTTCCTAACGTTTTGCCAGTCTCTGTGGCCGGCATCTTCAGAGGACAGGAGTCAGAACTCTGTCTGTGCTCTGGTGCAGTTTGTTTGGATAGTTGAGTATTTATAGTTGTGGGATCAGCTTTTGTCCTTTCCAGGAGATGGGTGATTGTGGTGATCAGCGTGTTTTTTGTTGTGGGTGTCGTTAGCTGGTCTTTTGTGTGCAGTGATCACTGGTCCTTGCAGCTGGGTAGAGTTCGTTGACCTTTTGCAGGCTATATTTTTCAGTGCCAGCAGAGCTTCAACAACAACAACAAAAAGTTTAAAACTCAACAAAGCCTGGCTCCCAGCACTGAAAAATACAGCCTGCAAAAGGTCAACGAACTCTACCCAGCTACAAGGACCGGTGATCACTGCACACAAAAGACCAGCTAACGACACCCATCAATCACAGTGACAGATAATCTCTCCCTCTTATCACAACAATACACCCACAACAAAAAACACGCTGATCACCACAATCACCCATCTCCTGAAAAGGACAAAAGCTGATCCCACAGCTATAAATACTCAACTATCCAAACAAACTGCACCAGAGCACAGACAGAGTTCTGACTCCTGTCCTCTGAAGATGCCGGCCACAGAGACTGGCGAAACGTTAGGAAGAACAACCTTCAGAACACGGCCAAAGAGCCCGAAAAACCCACAACAACTATTAAGGCAAAGCTTTTAATATTATAACGATGTCTAATTTTCTCCTCAAAATACAAAATTCAGACCTGCTCTTCAACAGAATTAGAAGGAATATAAAACTTAGAGATTTCTTAATAATCCATTATTGATTACATATCCTTCATAGAAGGCGTCAGGATTTGCACATTACATATCAGAAAATCATATTTACTAGGTCAAATGCTCATGGCAGTGTAACTATCAGTCTCAGTATAAATCAACTTAACTGATAGTGAAATATCAGTATTTATAACAAATAAGGGCAGATTACTATTATTCAGGGCAGCTTCACTTGAAAAATAAATACTTTGACACTGTGTACCTGCAATTCATCAACATCCTAAGATACTTAAAATCACAACATTTCAGACACACTGGAATAATTAACAATTGCATATGTGCCTTGTGTTTATTCAGCAAATCATTTAAATTCTCAGGCTTGCACTATTAGGATTTTTGAACTCATTTCATGTATATTGTTTAAAATGAAGTTTTAATGACAGGAAAACACAATCACCTGATTTTCGTAATTTATATCATAACTATGGCTCAACCTATCTAGAGACAGGTAGCTAGGTTGGGGAAAACAGGATGCAAAATTCATCAGACAGCTTCCAGCTGGCTGTCCAATGCCAAGCTAATGGCAGAATTTTGCCCTCTCTCCCTTGTTTTTCCATGCAAAAGTTGGAATACTATATAAAAATTGATCAACAAGTCAGTAACATTCCAAGCTTTGTTACTGTGGAAGGAGGCACTTGAGTATTAATATTCAAATAAATTGAATAAAAGGACTTTAAGGCAGACAGGTGGTCTCTTTTTAAATGGTTTTGGATTGAAAAGTGCACAAAAGCTAGACTGCTAAGTAAGCAGTGTGTGAAAGAATTCTGATGCGTGCTTTGCCAGGTGGCAGCAGCACAATGTTGGATCACATAACACTCCAAGTACTGGCACAGAGAGGGGGCAGTCTAGTGGAAGGAATAGTTATTGTCTAATTAGCCACAGCAACAGCCAGTGTCACTTCTCCAGTCTACTGGTGAGAAGCAGCAGCTAGCTCAGTAGAAGATACCGTGCTCTGCATCCATCAGAAGAATCTCAGGTACCAAAAACTGAGAAAGCAGGAAAGCAACTGTCAGTTCACACTAGCTCAGTGGTTCCCAACCTTGGGTCCTCAGATGTTCTTGGACTACAATTCCCATAAATCTTGGCCAGCACAACTAGTGCTGAAAGCTTCTGGGAATTTTAGTCCAAGAACATCTGGGGACTCAGAGTTGGGAACCACTGCAACTAGTTGAATCTGCTCAAACTTATTCACAAAAGCTCACAATGAAATAAATCCATTAGAACAGAATGTGCCACAATACCTTTGTTTATCTGTTATACATGCTGGGACATAACTGACCTAAACAGTGCAGGAGTAGGCAACTTCATAAGACGTTGAAAATGAAGATGGAGTCACAAAAGATAAGCCTTCGGAACCAAGTGGAATCTCCACACTGAGAGGCAATGTCCTTCTGAATTCCACGTTCTGCAGATAAACCAGAGGGAAAGCTTGCCTCTTTTAGGCTAGGCTTGGAGCTGTCCCAAAAGCATTTGGCTCATCACACCTCCAAGCAGAATGCTCAGTCAAGTAGGCACCTGGTCCAATCCTGTAATTCTTAAGTAACTTAGGCAGCCATGTTGCTATACAGCCTCCCTCAACCTGGCAGCCTCCAAATACGTCGGATTACAGTTCCCATTACCCACACCCAGTATGGTCAGTGGTGATGAATGAAGGGAGTTCTGGACCAACACATCTGGAGAATGCCAGGTTGAGGAAAGCTGTTCTTATGAGTCCTGTTCAAGGGCAGGCAAGTCCTCAACTTCTTAACAACCCAACCTACAATTTTAGAAGAAGGTTCCAAAGGATGTAGGAAAATCGCAAGAATTGTCTAGCTACCTTACAACCTCTGTGCATGATAGCCCACCAGTTGCTTCTAGACTACAGTTCCCATCCTCTTTCATCACCAACTGTGCTGGCGATGGCTGATGCCTATGTGCCAGGTACCAATCGTGGGCTCCTCTGCACTTGGCCAAATGGTCATAATGGAAATTAGTTAATTGGCAAATCAGTCAGTTGGGAATCAGGGAAAAAAATCTGCTGTTGCTTACAGTATCTTATGCCCTTTGAAATCAAAATCCCTCTGGACTGATTGTGGCAACATCCACAGGCTTTGTGCAGAGAAGGCTTTGGGCCAAGGGTTATTTCATCATGGTCCTCAGCATGGGTTTTCTCCTCTATATGCAGTGGCACTGTATAATCCAGCGAAATTCTTTGTGACTTCCAAGTGGTTGCCCAAGCATCAGGCATCTGGGAGGCATTGCGCTTAGAAGCCAAATACCCCAGTTTGAAAGTTGGGTGCTTACCTTCAAGAGGGGCATTGCAGCCCGGCATCGAGCAGTTTTCCCATTCTTAAGAAAATGAGATTCATCCTGAAAAAGAGAAAGAGAAAGAAATCTTGTACCACAGCCAACTAACTTGCGGACAATTTAATAGGCTCAATGCTTTCTGTGTATTTTCCTAGGTCAGGTCTTTTTTCTTTTTTTAACTACAGAGGAATATGAGTTGCTGGGCAAAGCAAGATTCTGAGTGAAATCCCTACACAATACAGTATAGGACTGCTTGAAATCAAAGTGTCTGAGAAAGAAGAGCACAACATTCATATCAACAATCACAGTCAAACAAGTAGACAGAAGGAAAAATTTAAAAAAAAAAATCCAATTGCACAGTGGATTTCCCTCCACTCTGTAAATGCAGTTAAATGTCAGTCCCTCATGGCACTGACTCTCCCAAATGAAGGGGTTAATGAAAAACATCAGAAAGGAAATCTAATTAGGAACTAACTGTTCTGCTGCTAAGGGCTCTCCAGGTAGATAATAACTTTGTATCTGAGAGTTTCCCTCCTGCAGTGAGCTCTCTCCCAGTCTTTCTCTCTCTCTCTCTCATCTTCCCATTACATGGCTGAGCTTCAGAATGCGAAGGAAACTGGCACCCTCCCAGGCAATGTGCTCATCTTGTTGCATCTGAGAAAGTAAGCTGCCATGCACAGAGGGGATAATATACCCCCTCTAACTGTCAGATAGTGCTCTCTCAGTCTCGGCAGGCAATGCGGTTGCGTTAATAACAGTCACCGGCAGAGGATGAATTGAAGAGAGAAGTGAGGAAGCAATACATCATGTGTGGGCTATTTGACTGGAAATATAGGCTCTGGATTCCGTATTCTATCCACCACAACAATGAATGAGGGCCAAACATTTTACAAGAGAGATGGCTGTTCCATGTCTTTTAATTTTTTTTAACTAAGCCTATGCCTTCAAAGCGGAAGGGGGCACGGAAAAAAAGATGTTTCCTCCATAAAAAGGTAGAGGTTCCCCTTGACAATTGTCCAGTCGTGTCCGACTCTAGGGGGCGGTGCTCATCCCCGTTTCCAAGCCGTCGGGCCAGCGTTTGTCCGTAGACAGTTTCCGTGGTCACGTGGCCAGCGCGATTAGACACGGAACACCATTACCTTCCCACTGTGGTGGTACCTATTTATCTACTCACATTTTTACATGCTTTCGAACTGCTAGGTTGGCAGGAATAACAGTCACTGGCAGAGTTTCCTCCATACTTTATTCTAAATTCAAGTTACACATGCACACAGGTGCATTGTCCCTGTCATAAAGCATGATTAATATACCCAACGCATGCATGGCTGTACAGGGCCAATGTGTTACCTTTTGTATGTAGGATCCACAAGGTTACCACAGCCCTCCTGATTCCTTCTGCTGCATGGATTTAGGCAAGGACCTTCCGTATTTCCAAAAATGAAAGCATTACCTGAGACTGACAGCTGTTCCCAGCAACAAGTCTGTAAGCAGACAATGTGCTAGAACTATTAAATTATGTCAGTTCAAACGCTGATTGACTAGACATATTCATCCAAACATAAAAAACATTTCTAACCTTGTAGTGCACAAATGGCCACAGAACATGACTCAGAGCCCGGCATGCCTTCAGTTCAGACAAGTTATCGAAAATAAGAGCTCTCTCTTTCATGAGACTGTCTAATCCATCCCACTGTGCAGCGCGTCTCAGACACCTCTGATTTTGACCAGCGTGTCAAAATCTGGGCCACTTTCCTTTCCTCAAGAGGATCTGTCCTCTCTTTCCCCCCCCCCCCCCCCCGGCCACTTACAACAATCACAACTTGGAAGGTGGCTTTGAGCTGTTTCTCCATCTTGCTGAGAAGGTCAAAGCTGACAATGTTTATCAGTCTCGCCACCAGGCAGTCCTTGCCCGTTGCTATGACACTGATGGCATCTGTGCTCAAGGAAGGAAGCCACCTGTGGAAAGCCTTAAGGCAGAAGAAGAAAGAGGGAAGAGGAGGGTGAGCAGGAAACACTGTTTTGCATCTGAATAGCTGAAAGTTTTTTTTAAGCCAGCAAAGTGCTGTGGAATCCTTAAATGTATTCCTCCCCCACAGTACCCACCTGAAGCCATTATTATTTCAAATGTCATATCTGAGGAACTGAGGTTAGCACTGAATCTGCACCTGCTGTTCCTCACAAAACGGGCTCTGTGCCCAGTTTGTCCCATGCTCAGGTCTGCTCCTCCACCCCACCCAAGCAGCAAGCATCTTCTTAAAGCAGTATCGATTTGTCCTATGAAGTATCCTCACAATGACCTAGTTTTCACTGAAGTGTTGTTCCAACCTGTATCTGGGCTGCACCACTTCAGACCGCAGGTGAGACCAAACTCAGCAAACAGTTTTCAACACACAATCAAACATTCCCGAGACCCAGAAAATGAGTACTTGAGACAGAACAATTACAGCCAAGCTCCATCACACCACTTTTCAAGATACAGGGATATTTTTTTTAATGAGGAAGCATTCACCATGTGACCTTGCCATCAAAGGTTTTATGACCAAGAAACAACAAAGATAATCTCACAGACAACTAGGCTGATGTCTGAACAGGCATCAGGGTAGGAACACTACCCTGGGACCCACAAAAACCACCCGACCCTGATACTTCTGGCTCCAGTCCAAGACCAAGACTTGAACCCATTTGGCATAATAAATCAGAATCACAAACAGCAACAAAGCAGGGATGCTACATGATAGTATGCCCATAGTTTTATAGCAAGGGTGGCTGTTTGCATGCGGCCCCCAACAACTTCACACACATTCCAACATTTTTTAATGTTTTTTTAAATTTATTTTAAAATTGGATTTAACATTTCCTTGTTGCCCTCTAAGGCAGTGGTCCCCAACCTTGGGTCTCCAGATGTTCTTGGACTACAACTCCCAGAAGCCTTCACCACCACCTCTGCTAGCCAGGATTTCTGGGAGTTGAAGTCCAAGAACATCTGGAGGCCCAGGGTTGGGGACCACTGCTCTAAGGAGTTGTTGGGGCAATTCTAATATGTTCTGAGGACCTGTCCCCACCCTTGGACACCCAAGCAATCCCCCAACTTTTACTGATGATCACAGTGATAATCACAGTATCCCCCTCAGAACACAGAATCTAACCCAGACGGGGTGACTTGAACAATTCTGAACATGCAGACATTACCTCTGCCCATGTGTATCTCACTGAAGAAGGGGCGATGACCAGCAGTGGCCACTCTTTTTGATAATACGCAGCAACGCAGATTGCTTGTATGGTTTTCCCTAAGCCCATGTCATCAGCCAGAAGCAAACGGCCCTCTTTAGAAATGGCAAAACTGAAAACCAAAGGAGAAAAAAAGGGGTGTGTGTGTGGGGGGAACACTAATCAGTTCTTGTGCCCATTTCCTCAACCAAATCATTTCTTTGACACTTTAAATCTGGTTCAATGGTAAAGGGGCACCCATTGTCTTCCTCCCTTCTTTGCAAAAATCACTGATTCACAATTTTAGTAGATAAATAATTCAGCTGCCATCCATTCGCCATTCTGCTTTCAGGAGGCCTGACACTAGGTCTGGGAGAGCCTCATGTGGTTGAACCAATTTGGACCCAACAGCATGAAATTCAAATGATCTTTTCCAGAGAGCAAAGAGAGGAATGGAACGGAGAGCACTCAGACTACAAGACCTGAAGCAAAGGGCTCGTTTCCTCAGAGGCGGAGGACTCGACTTACTTCACACCTTCTCTCTGAAACGGCATGAGGCTTGCCACCACTGTAGGGTCCACTCCTGAAAGGTCTGCTTCAGGGACGTCTGCAGGCTTTGAGATGGACTTCTGGAATTGAGAAGCAAAAACTTGCACTACTGGCTTGGGCAGAGGTTCCAGCTCCACTTCTGGAAGGCTCCTCATCAGTTCCACTGAAAGGGAAACAAACACAAAGGGTTCAGGGGACTAGACGTGTTTCGAAGCCATATCAAGTTACGAGGGTGAACTAACACAGCGACCATCATTCAACTGAATTCCTAAGACCATTCTTTTTAATTAATTTCTACTAGTTCTTAGGCTTCCCTTTTAAGAGACAAAAAGAAACACTACCCACCCTAGGGATGATGCCATGAAAAATGAATACCAACCTAAGCTGGGCAGATACAGGGCATGGACACAGTGAGAAAGAATGGGGCATTTTCTCCAGAATGTCAAGCTCATCTTTACACTAATGACAGCTAGAAACGTGATTATTCCTTTCTTTTAAAATGCAGGTTCTTAGTATGTGGAATTTAATCCCCTTTACCAAGTTTCACGGTTATACTGCACACACAGTGCTCAAACAGGAAAAGTATTCAGGAAACAAACATACTTAATCTTTACCCAATCTTTACTTAAATTGGGTACATCAGCAAAGTGAAACTGTCTAAAGTATGTTTCACAGGGATCTCAGTCTGTGTAAACTCATAGGCCAGTATTAAAAAGGCAGACATCCTTCTGTCACAAACAGAAACTTTTTTGAAATGGGAAACAGCAGCAATTGTCAGGTATTTAGATATTTTGACATACTGATTTCATGCTTCTCCTTCTAAAAATAAAATGATGAAACAATTTACCCTAAAATGTTGAATATTATGACATTGGATTAAGCACTGTCCAACAAATATTTAAACTAAGCTCCAACTCCAGGTTCTTCTTGACACAGCAATCAAAATGCTGCTGCGCTGTATTACAACAAAAATAAAAACACAAGAGTTGTAGCAATTTAGAGAACAACAGATGTATTTCAGTGTGATATTTTGTGGATTACAATCCACTTCCAGAGACACATAATAGACATAATATTTAGCCCACCACTTTATATACACAAAATACTTGCTAGAAGGGTGGGAACCAAGTGAGTTGGGAAAAGCAGGGTGACACTACATGGGTAGTGGATGGATAAGAGTTGTAATCCAACAACAGCTAAAGGGCCATCTTCTGCTCGTGCTATAACCAGCTGTAGCGTTCACCCTGCTCATTAATATTTATATTGAGATTTGCATGCACCAATAGGAGTTGGTGAGGGGCGGAGTTAAGTGGGGGTGAAGAAAAGGAGGGAGAGAGAGAGAAAATAGTAGGCGGTTGAGAGTGGAGGAAGAAGGTTGTTTAGTTGAGAGTTAACGACATTGACTGGACTGTTATCACCTGTAACAATAAACAATTTCTACTTGGTTCTTAAATGATACATTGCCCGGACATCTGTCATTAATAGTGAACAAAGTTGATGTAATCAACTGGTGGCAGCTGAACGACACGTAGCTTGTGCCTTTGCTTGGTGAAACAACCAAGGGACAGGCGGGAACGTGACACCAGCCGAACAACTAAAAAGACCTCCACAATCTAACCAGCAGTACTTGTCTGAGAGATCCTTCCATATGCATTGTTTGGTTTGATCTTTTCTTCCACCAAGGAAAAAAGTCTCTTCTTGCTAAAGCTGAGCTCCGACCGCGCTACCGCACGCAGAAAGTCGCATGCTAGAATTACAAACTTGCAAATTGCAGCAATTACACAATCATTACAGTTTTGCAGACAGGCTTAGAAAATTAAGTGTTTCGGTAGCTCGAATGACTCATCCTATTTTTTTCTTTTTCTTGTCCCCAAGTGACCTGTTATCTGACGTCAAGTGACTAACAGGTAAAACAGTTATCAGTGAAGTAGCAGTGATCTACTCAAAAATAAATGTTGACGGGGTATATAAGAAGTTCAGTACAGAGGACTGCCAACTACTCAAGACAATTGAGGTGCCCTCTAGAGAGCCTCATGGCAGCGAGACCATGACTCCCAGGAAACATTGCAGCAGCTTCCGCTCTTTCACACTGACAAGAGGAGGCAAAGGCCAGAGAAGGCTATGCAGCCTCAGAGGTAGGCCCCTGCTGCAGGTGAGCAAAATGTAGGGGTCTGCAGGTATGCGCTTGTGGGCTGAACCTCCCAAAATTCTGCCTGGGGGATTCTTTGAGAATTCTGGGAGATGGAGTCCAAAACAAATGCACACACACACACACAAACCAGCACACTGTTAAATTTCTACCTTTTGCAAAGCCAGTATTGGCATCTGAAGGTTATACCACCATCTTATAAGAAAGTGAACAGTGTGATTTTAATGACCTTTTTAAAGCAGCAGAAAAGACAAAAATGAAATTCATTAGCACCTCTAATACATGACACAAACTCTAGGAAATTAGTGCTAAATGAGCAGCAATTGTCGCAAGAGACTGATATGAAAAAGAAGCGTCATACTTAATCTCAGGTAGTCCTCCAGTAGGAAACTCCATTTTCTGGTCTTCATATCTGAAAAAGCCATAACAAAGAAACAGGCAGGTAAGAAATACAGCCACCTTTCTTTTCATAGTCCTTTACAACTACAGTAGAAATACTGTATATATAGAGGTGTTAAATAAGTAGGCAGACAGATCCTTGTCACAGGCCAAAGAGTTCCTAAGATTTGTTGGTCTGACATCCCTTTGACCCATATCATATATATATCAATACCCTATATCAATATAGGGGGACCTCATCCTCTGTTGCTGTCCTGACTCGACATGAACATACCACCTATCCAAAATGCCCCCACGAACTGCTGGAAAGCTTCTGACAAGCCATTCCAATACTTTTCTACAGGGAAGCTTGGAAGCAGCCAGAGATAAACAATTTAGGCCTTATCCAAACATGGTACTTGAGCCTGAAAACATCTCCAAAGAAGCACACTTAAAGAAAGAATATAATGAATCTGTTACAGTATTTGCTTTCACAGTTACTTGTTTAATATTAATGGCCAATATCTTATCTGGAGCATATGTGTGATCACATAAGCACTTCCCTACTTTGGCAGATCCCCCGTTGCACACCTGATCATGCAACCCGTTGCATAACTAATCTCACAAACAGTGTGACACTGGGTGTACCAACACAAACCTGCCAAAATCGGGGGGGGGGGGGAATGCCTATGGGATAGCCCCTCCTCAGCAGCACAGCACAACAGGATAGTAGCCCATGCAGTTACTTCATTACATTTATATCTTGCCTTCCCCCCCCCCCCCCCAATACAGCAGCTCAGAAAACAGGGGGAAGAGATACAAAAATTAAAATATTAAACAGATAATGAGAACTAAATAGCATTTCATTCAAGGTTTTTCTGGATCCGTTGGAGGGATGAAATTAATTGAAATATTAAGAATGCAATTAAATATATACAAATATTGGAAGACCATTGAGCTTAAAAATAATTTATAAACAAACACTTCAAAAAAAATGACACACACTCAAAGAGTTTTAAAGTGCAGTATCTTTCTTTGCAGCCCAATCTGTGGCCAGAAGCTTGCCTAAGAGAAAGGTAGGGCCTGCTAGTAGAAAAAGGCAGCCGGGAGGGAGCCCACCTAACCTCCCATGTTCCACAACCTGGGAGCAGCAACTGAAAAGACCCTCTCTATTACCTCAATTCATGTTCAATGTAGTTAAATGAAAATGACATAACAAATACATATGATGAGCCTGAAGTAGAAAAGTAGACTCTAATTAACACATCCTGTCTAATATGGTCATATAATTGAGTTTAGTATCTAATTAAAAGCCACAAGTTCCCATTGGTTATAGAAATCACACAAAGCAGACTCTAAGAAGGGAAGCAAGAAGACTAAGTTGAAGCTGTAGAAATCTTTGCTCTATTGACATTAAAGACACTGTCTGTGCCGCTCACCATAATTCCTAGAATCCAACTGCTTGAATATACCTATGACGTTGGCGACATAGCCAATATCGACTTCAAACCGGGAGTACGAGATCAGCACACATTTCCCTCTGACGACTGCTGACGGCTTCTGCCAGCCAGTGCAAGTTTGCAAGAGGGATTTCAAGGCAGAACTTCTTCCAGCAGAAGATGACTCAATGGCCCCAGGGGTTGCCTTCATTCCCACTAGAGGTGTCAAAGTTATGGATGGGAGTTGCTTCACTGCTGACACTAGAGAGAAAAGCAGGGTTGCAAAGGGTGAGGGAAGGAAAGTTTTAAAAAAAATCCATCAACTCCCCAGGGAAACAGAAAAGTGAACAGAATGGGGGCGGAGTGTACAGGAGTCTTTTAGATGCAGAAGACAGGCAGAACAACAAAAGCTATGAGTGTGCAAAGATGCTTACTTAACAAGCTCACATGATACATATTTTATCAATTATGGTACCCACGTCTAACTCAGCAGAGACTGTGGCTTTGTGACTCATGTTATGCCTCGACAATAAATATTTTGCAGGCATTGAGAACTTTCTCTTAGTAGTGAATTATGACAACTCCATTAAAAGAAAATCAAATTGCAAACACTCTTCTATTCCCAAAATCCAGTGAAACAGTTTAAACTGACTTTTAAAAACCATTTTAAAATGCTGCTTTCCAAAACAACCTCCCTCATCTTTGGAAAGCCCTAATTCAACTCTTGTATGAGACAGATTGTTCTTCCTGTACACCTAAACTCCAGGTTCCAAATAGAAACCATTTCCCTTATGCCATTAATTAAGCAAATCATACTAATAAAGGTCTCACAGGCTCTCTAAATGTGTGTGAAATCATTCTCTCTCTAAAGGATTCTCAACTTTTAGCTGTACCGTGCTGTTACTTACTGAAGTCGTTATAGTCTTCGAGACTGAAATTCCACATCTTTGTTGCAGGCTCTGAAGTGGAAGAATAAAAGGTGGAAAGTGATTTGGGATTAAAAAATGTTCTATTCAGATGTTCAGAAAGCTGAACATTCCACATTCCTACACTGGCATGGTCACATTTGGGAGTGCCATGTTTGCCTCTAATGGCAATACTGGCATGCCTCCTTCTCTTCTTTCCTTACTCCACATGGGGGAAGAGACGCATCTTCTCTAACAGGATGTATGAGGTGAGGAATCACCAGAATTATACACATAACTGAGTAGAAAGATACATGCATACTTGTTCTTTTGGTTCAACCCCCCATTATGTGTTATGTGCCATCAAGTTGCATCTGACCTTTGGTAATTCTAATAAAGTTTTCAAGGTACATGAGATATTTAGAGAGTAGTTTTAAGAGTGCCACTTCCCCACCCTCCAGTGAGTTTCCAGGGCCAAGCAGACATTCGAACTCTGGTCTCTTAGTCCTAGTCCATCAAATATACCACACCCTCTGACCAAATTAAGAATGGGCAAGATGCTTCTCAGATTCAAGAAATGGCTCCCAAATTCTTATCTAGCTAAGTATCAGAGATGGACTAGGAACCCTTAACATTGAGAAGGAAGAGGCATATATTAGCCTCGGGGGACTCTGAGAATCACATTTTCGCCTCTTTCGCTTAACAAGTTACACAAGCAATACATATATCCTGAACTCATGTCTCCTCACTGGTTTACATTTTAATCCATACTTAAGAACTAAATATTTGTTCTGCTTTTCCCCCCCAAGACAAAACATGAAATGTAGCCAACACAGTTTCAATGTTTATATACATTAGGCCTGCCATATCCACGGGATCAGTACCTGCGGTTTCACTTATCCGCTGCCTGAAAATATTAAATAAAAAACTCAGAAATATGCATTTCCAAGAGGTATTACCAAAACTAGCCACTAGAGCGTATCAGAGACTATATATAGGGCTGCTATATCCTGATTTCTGGAATCCATGGGGGAGGGTTTGGAATTAATCCCCTGTAGATATGGCGGTCTTCCTGTATAGTGACAAATATCTTCATTCAAAACTGACGTTTGTTGCATGAAAGATGTAGTCAACAATCCACTGCCTTACCATAACTTTTGCTCGGTATGCTCCTGAACATTTCAATGAGTTGGGCATTGTATCCTATCTCAACGCGGAATCTGTCTTCAGAATGCTGCACGCATTTTCCTTTGAGGCCATTATGTGATTTCCTCTGTACGGGTAGCTCAGATACATTTCCTGCACCACCAGAAATGAGTGGTTTCGATTCTCTGTGCCCTACAGGAGCTGAAGTTTTCTTCGAGCCATAAAACTGCAGTATGCTGCTACCTTCTTTTTTGGTACTTGCCTGCATTTCACCATCATTCAATGCAGTGCTGCTGTTGGAAGGTATGGGCATATGTTTCATGTCACCAGGGTCACGGGTACACCTGTTTTGCATTTGCAAGTCTTTAAGACTATGAAGGTCTTTATCAACATCTAATCTACCTTGATCTTGTTTGTCAAGGTTGTTGATTACTGCACCACATTTCAGTAGCTGCAACGTTTTAGAGTCGTGTTGGTTTGGTTGACCTTGGTCCCCACCGCTCCGATCAGAGGAATGCCCGAGAGAGTTCTTCACCCCTGTTGAGGGATGCCTGGCGCTATTCAACGGCCTGCCTGTCTCCCAGCTGGAACCGACTGAGCTGTTTTCCTTTGGAGCACTACTCAAAGGAGCAGTCGGTTGATTTGAGCTACAGTGACCATGTGGCATTCGAGGACCCTTTGGCATCCCATGGTTGCTGAGGAGGTGGAGACGGTGGCTATTTAGGTGGATGTGGTGGTCATCCTTCTTCCAAGGTTCCAGCAGGTTTCCTTGGCAGCCACCAGGACTCTGCAGCCCAGGATGCTGTTTAGCAATCGCACCCTGCTGAGCTGCCAGTCGCTCTGCTCTCCTTGCTAAAGCCTTCTGCCTATTTTCTTCAATCTTCTTTTTCTGTTCTTCTGTCAAACTCGATGACATCTTCCATTAAGTGTTCACTGGAAGTCTCTGATACCTGGAGGTGGAAGTAAACAATGAATGAGGTCTGTTGCCCAGTTACAGCAATCTTAATGGATCAATCACAGGACTTTTTGGTTGATTGTCAATTAAATTCGCATGGGAATTAAGACACACTTCCCTTTGTTATTATTACTAAAGAGGGGGGGGGCTTCATATTCATATACAAATGCGAACACCCCCAGGCACAGGTGGCTGGCGTGATTACCTCCCACCCCCAGGCCCCATCGGACCACTTAGCGTGTGGCGCACAAGGCCGGCATCATCTTCTGTACCCCAATCATGGCAGTAGCTCAGCTGCCACAGCCCCGTCTCCCTGCTTGCCCAGCCACTCCACAGCTGAGCAGGGGGATTCATCCTCCTGCCCCCTTACCAGAGTGGCTGGGCAAGCAGGGAGGCGTGGCTGTGGCACGCCTCCCTGAGGCACAGAAGATAAAATACTTATTTTTGGTATTTTTTTCTTAGGCCGGAACGGATTAATCAGTTTTCAATGCATTCCTATGGGAAATGGTGCTTCGACTTACGGAAATTTCGACCTACGGCCACCGTTCCAATACGGATTAATTCCGTAAGTCGAGGCACCACTGTATCTCTTTTCAGACAGTGCTAGCCAGAGGTGGCTGCGGCTGTGTTTTATTGTTTGTCTCAGTTATTGGTTAGTAGCTTTTCCGAACCAGGAGTTCACAAAGCAGCGTACACAGAAAGGACAACTCAACTGTAGAATATGTATGTATCAAATGGGCATGACTAAACCCTTATATGAAAAAGAGTCCCTCAGGTTACAAAATTCCCTTAAGGAAATACTGTCGTAAACCCACTGGGTTGAAGGTCAGAACTGTAGGGGACCAGGAAAGGTTCCACACCTGCAGGGCCCTCAACAGCAAGCTCTGCTGTGTGTGCTGACCAAGTCAACAAAAAACTGTGGCCCAAACCCTGTTGGGCAGGGTCCACTTGAATAATGGCAATGACATAAGAAGCCGCTGCAGATTGCTGCTAATTAAAGGCTTCCTTTTGCGATTTCAGGGTACACACGACTTTGTCTCATCGCATGCAAATGATGTGCACCTCAGGATGACAAAAAGAAGCCTTTAATCAGCAGCAATCTGCAGCTGCCAATGACATTTCCATTGTGTGGGTGGAGCTGCATAACAGGATTTCAGCCAGTGGTTATTTATAAGTATTTGGATTACAATATAGTTTTAATTTTTATATAGATTAATCAGAGGCATATTTTCAATCCATCATTGAGTCCAGCCTCTGTCAAGGAGGCACAGTGGGGAATCGAACCCCCAACCACTAGCTCCGCAGCCAGATGCCTAAACTACTGAGCTATCCAGCAGTTATATATCATATATTGCTATTTCATCTTTGTCAAAGTTGGCTTTTGGAAATGAAGACTCCAGTTCTTCACTAGATGACAGTGAATATCTTCCTGCATTTTTGCTGTGTTTCATAAGTCTGCTTAGATGCTAAAAAGATAAGCATATAAATTACATATTTTCTAAAGTTGCATGGCTAGCAAGCATGTAGCTTGTATACATTGAAGTCTCTGATAAATAATGTTTATACATCTGCTTATACGACAGGGCACTATGCTAGGCCAGATAATGTGCTATGCAAGGCCAGAAAAATGTACCATGTAAGATAGGGATGTTATGATTAAAAGCAAGTACTGTAGAAGAACTGTTGCTGCAGAAGCACCTTAGTGCCAACAGTAGTATGTTGATAGATAGAACCTAGTATTGCAAGTAGATAATCTTCAGTTTGTTTATAGAAGAAACCCAGATAAATACAGGCCATTTCAGAAAGGAGGAGAGAGACAGGAGAAACTGACAACATGGCCTTCAATACAATTTTCATGCTGGCAAAATGACATCATTCTATGCATTAGAACATTATTATTCTTACTGCTGTGTGTTAATGTTGCTGAAGGCTATAAATGATATTTTAAAGAAATATACTCTTCTTAAAATATAGCTTAAGTACCTTTTTCTGAATATACTTTTTTATGGATTACAAGTTTTTACCTTTTTGGAGTGATCGTTTTCTTGTATATGAAAGGTAGTTTCAAAATAGAGGAATAAAAGTATATAAAACAGCATCAGCTTGGCTGATTCACTTTTCTACTCAGAAATAGTAGAATGAAAAGGCAAAATATCTGAAGAGAGAACTGCTTCACCATGAGTGATATATAAGCTATTCTTATGCCCAGAAGGGGGATGAAGCATTTGTACAAAGATCCTCAGTTGAACTTTTATATTTTAAAGAACTAAGAACAATCTGTCTTGAGTGCCACGTAAACAACAAAAAAGTTCCTTTGTGGAGAGGAAGGCTTGTCATGGAAGAACAGGTTTTCTTCTGATCCCTCAGAGTTCCCCTGTCAACAGGGTGCCTCAGCAAGGCTTCACGGGAGAGCTGAGGAAGGGGTTAAAGAAGCACTGGCCTTAACCTGACACCTTTCCTATTTCAAGGGAAACAACAATGAATCTTGGTTTAATACATCTCGCACAATTAACAGCCGGGATAGTTAATTCTGGCTCAGTTGAAATAAACACCGCAAGCAGCTTTCAGATCAATTTGATAGCAGGAGAAAGGCCTCTAATTTAGAACAAACTTCCCAATAAACTGGAGCTCCTTTTATACAAATCTTGCATTTGAACTTTACTGAATCTACATTGTGTGTCCTGCACTGACAACTACAAAAATACATGCCACTATGTCATCGTGTTGAAATCTATACCACACCAAAGAAGGAGAGGGACAAATTTAAAAAAAAGGGACACAGGCACAATGCAGACTCTTTAGACACATCAACAACCAAACTTGTCTGTTTTCTCAGTTTAGAACAGTATGATTTGTGTTGCCCACTTTTGATTGTTTGTTTTAAGATCTGACTTTTCCTTACATTGAATACTTTTCAGTGTTAAATGTAGGGTTGAGTCATGCAATTTATTTATTTATGTAGGCACTGGTATCAAAACAGGATGATATTCCCTTGGCTAGCTCAGTTTGGATTATCTCACAGTATAAGTTAGATGTATTTTGCCAGTTTACCCATTAGTGCTGCATACCTTCTGACTGACAACCCCAGACAAAGTGCTGACAAATGGAACATGTGGCAAATACAACCTGTCAACAAACGCCAAATCAAATGACACGGGCCTTTAAATACAGCCTGCACAGTTGTTGTTTTTTTAAAATCCAGAAACAGAAGAGAAAGAGGGCACCTGAACCAAGCCTCTGCCCTACAGGAACAAACAAGGTAAAACATTAGAAAAGAACTTTTGATCCATGGATGGACAGGCAGATATAAAAGCAGTGGCAATGCTGCAAACAGAAACAAGGTTTAGTATAGACTTGAATCACAGTAGCAACAAAAAAGTACTAACCACACCTTTTCACATATAAAAACAGCGAAGCATCCTATGCAGGGGGCAATAAATATATAACTCTGTACCTTGTGAAAATCTTACAAGGTTAGAGGCAACCAATAGTTTTGTAGCCCAGTGATGTGGGCGAGGCTCAGTTTCTCATGTATGCACATCTTTCTTTCTACCCAGAATCACATCCAACCCAATAGGCCATGAGGCTTTTAAAAACGGTACAAATCCCATGAAATCAGTTGACCAGAAGCAAAAGTGGGGAAACTGGCATAAGTGGGTAACCCTCCTTCAAAACACTTCAGCTCTTAACACACAAACAAACATCAATCTCTACACAAAGTTCCAGATCTTTACAAGTCAAGACACTTCATCCCTTTAGGTGCGCAGTTTGCAAACAAAATTCAGCCTGGTTTTACATGATACATAACTGAGCCCACAGCACAAAGTAAGGCAAAAATCACTTTTACACCCTTTAAAACCCAATTGATTGTCTCGGCAACCCCATACTACAAATCCCACAGATAAAAGAGAAAAAACAAAAATACTACAAATAAAAAGGAAAAAAGAAAAAACATTTCCACATGCATTATCAGAACTGGCCACTAGAGGGTATTAGTGACCATGCTATGTCAGGGGTCCCCAACCCCGGGCCGCTGACTGGTCCCAGTCCATGGCCTTGGAAGGACCGGGCCATGCACAACAGTCCCAGGGCACAGTCAGAAGGGACAGATGAGCAGCTAGCAGGAGGTGAGCAGCAAGCGAAGCTCCGCCTCCTGTCAGCGCGCTCCTATTAGGTTCTAATGCCCCAGCTGATCTGACAGGAGGCGGAGCTTCACTCCCCTCCTGCTGCTGCTAGATCAGCTGTGCCTGTGGCATTAGAATCTAATAGGAGCGCGGTTCTAAGCTGCTGCTGATCTAACAGGAGGCGGAGCTTCAATTGCAGCTCACCTCCTGCTCACCGCTCATCTGTCCCGGCACAATACATGTAATGAGCTCCATTCAAAGCTATCCTCCAACAACCTACTGCATAATAAGTACCCCCCCGCCCCCGGTCCGGTCCTTGGGAGAATGGTGTTAAACTAAACTGGTCCCTGGTGTCAAAAAGTTTGAGGACCACTGTGCATATTCTTCACTAACAAGTATTCATAGCATAGTCTCTCACTCCATCTGGTGGCCTGTTATAATAATCTGAAAATAAGTTTTTCTAGATCTTTTTTAAAAATATATTTTCAGCTGTGGATAAGTGAAACCGCAGATACTGATCCTGTGGATACGGGGGTCGTACTGTATTGTGTTACATGTCATCAGGTCAGAATCAACTTATAGCCACCGGAATAGGGCCTCCCAGGTAAGTGAGACATTTAAGGACTAGGTTTAGCAGTTCCAGCTGCCTGGATAGCCCAGTGACTTAGGTATCTTGACTGCAGAGCCAGAGGTTGGGAGTTCAATTCCCCCACTGTGCATCCCAGAAGAGCCAGCCTGTGTAGCCTTGGGCAAGCTGCACAACTGCGCCGTCAGAAGGGAATGGCAAATCACTTCTGAGTACTCTCTTAAGTAGAAAAGCCTGAAACGGGTCACCAGAAGTCAGGATTGACTTGACAGCACGTGATTATTATATTTACTTCTTTCAGACACTGACACTCCCCCGAGCGTGAATTTCCATGGCCAGGTGTGAATTTGAACCCAGGGCTGCTAAGTTCTAGTCCATCACTCTACCCACTACACTACACGGTTTATCCATATACAACCTTTCACGGGCCACAATAAATATGTTACGTCTTTACAGACCCCCCAGCCCTCCACCTGCCAGGAAGCCCCACTGCACTCAATGGGTCTTACCTCTTCTGATTGCTCTGTAAGGCGCCGCAGGACTTTTATCTAATGCGCCCGCGTAGGGAATGCGAGTGCCGCAGCCTCTCCTCGTTACTCAGTAATTTCCCAGGTAAAACGGACGCTCCCCGCCTCCTCCTAAGTCGCCAGTGACACTCACATCCCCATCCGAATACTTCCTTCTCGTCGGAAGCTATTCAACCACCCCCAACAACAACATATCTCTGGTCCTTAAGCCGACCGAACCGTCCCGCCTTCCAAGCCAGTGGCCATCACAGCAGAAGGAACGCTCCGTTACCGCAAACTCCACTAACGTCCGGCGCTGGAAACCTCTTGGAGGAAACTTCCTCAAGGCCGCAACCGCTCTTTGACTACAACTCCCGTCAAGCAACGGGGGCAGTCCCACCCCCCCTCGTGCCCTCCGTTGTGGGAACGGTAGTCCGCCGAGCCTCAGTGCACCATGGGAAATGAAGTTTTGGTCAACCCACCGTGAGAGGGTGCTCATTTGTTCCTTCGGTTTGCGTAAAATCTCATCCTCTCGGAGGAGCTGCGTTCCCCTTTGGGACATTTAGTTTTAAGACAGTTCTATTAAAATCAGTGAAGTTCCGTCTGGAATCCTTTACCAGCGCGTAAGCTCTATTATGTTTAATGGGATGGTCCTCTAAATAAACACGTGTATAGGACTGGACTCTTCCAAACGACATGGACTGAACTATGGATAACTTTTTTTTTCCAGGTGATAGGATCTAATGGTGTCCTTCAGGTCAAAGGATTCAGAAACTGAAAGATAAGTTATGATCGTGGAAATATTCCCATTCTAAAAGACCTATTTCCTTAAATAACAATAATCGGTTTCAAAAATCGTCTCCGGTTATCATAGTGAGTACTTGTGTGTTCTGTGCCATCAAGTCAGAACAGACTGATTGCAAGCCTAATAGGACTTTCCAGATAAGTAAGATATTTAAGGTTTTACCAGTTCCACTCCCCAAGTGAGTGTCTATGGCCAAGCGGAAATTTAAATCCTGTTCTCCAGAGTCCTAGTCCATCACTCTATCCACTACGCCGCACTGTGAATACCTGGCAGCTCTGGAACTGTCCAAATCAAGACTTACTCAGTTTTATATAAGTTTCCCCCACTTCCTCTATGATGAAAAACAGTGAGTGATACATACAGTTATGTTACATATTACTGCAAAGTGTATGCACAGACAATTTGATTATGCTGTGTTTATGTGTCGTGTGGTTTAATCTTACAAGACAGGTAACAACTGTACAGACAAGAGAAAAGGACAAGACCATCCTAAGAACAAAACATATTTTTACTGTGAAGAAATTGGGAGAATATTGTTCCATGTCACTGACAACTGATGACACATCTTAATCTAAAAGACTAAATAAGATCTAGATTCTAGACTGGAAAAGTTGTTGCTAAAGAGTTGAAATAATGTCTGAGCTTCAGCTTACAGCTGGAAGCTCCCGTATTGAATTTTCCCCGAATGAGAACATTTTAATGATGTGGCCTGGGCTCAGTGAAAACAGGTGCCACATAAAATGGCTTAGTCTTTAAGGTGCCATAAGGCTCCTTGTTTGTGCTGCAATAGATGGAAATGGCTGCCCTCCCCTTGGAAATTATTCCTATGCATAGAAAACTAGGATGTCATAGGAAAGGCTAGGGTACCCTGTTCTCTGATATGAAACTTTTCCATCTTCTTTGTTTAATGGATCTTCTCATTCAGTCAGGTAAGCCCCACCTGCCATCTGAAGTGTTGTAAGCCAGACACAGCTTTATTAACTCAGGGTGTAACTACACAGCATTGATCCTCTGTGAATTAGCACCCAGCAACTTGGGTTTTTCCAGGTCAATTTGCTTTTGCTGATCACAGGAGTCAGCACAGAGAGAGGAGGAAATTATCAATCAGTGCTTGTTTGCAGCTTGTTAAGACAGCTTCTACTGGAGCTGTCCAGGTTTGTAGGAAGCAGGGCTGCACCAGAAGCTGCTAACTGACAATTCTGCCTCTCCTCCTGGGTGCTTTAGTGCAACTTTGTTGCACTGCTGGCATGAAACCTTTTTAAACATGAGAGAAAGAAATGGTTTGGAGACAAAGGTGCCCAGTTGAGGGGAACTGACACCCCATCAGTGCCGCCTTGCTTCCTCTCTCCCCACCCCGCCAGCCACCAGCACCCATGACATACCCCCATTGTTTTTCTATATTAACTCGAGTGATCACCCCACCTGAACTGATGCGAAGGCATTGACTGTCAAAAAAGCAGACGCTCCATCTGTATTCGTCCCCTTAGGGAGAACAATCATGGAGAGACCCGTGACTGTTCAACTGTTTCAGAAATGACAAGTGAAATGTCACGTCCAGCTGTCTAAGATTATTACTGACTCACAGCATTTCGTGAACTGCGGAGAATTCTCAAGACTTTTCTTTAAAGCCAGTTCATACAGTACTTTGAACACAGAGCATGATACATTAGTTTTAAAAACTGAAATGTGTTCACGTTCATTGTCACTTTTGAAAATCCTTGAAGTGCGTTACCATTGTTTAGTAAGTCATGAATAACATGTTGGTAAAGTGTTACTTTTTATTTCTTTCAGACATTAATTATTAATTTAAAGAATAGGTACTGTCCTGCAGGTTGTTCTTAAGTCATGATGCATTTTCCCACAGAATGTCCCATGTATACCAGTTCAAAGACCCCATGTCTTAAGCCCTTAGGAACAGGGACCAACTCCCCTCTATGCACAGTTCCATTTTTGCTGGGCAGTACAAAGCATTATACAACTTATAAGGCTACAAAAATCATCAAATAGGGCATGGGGAGGTAAAGCCATTGAGTGCTTCTGAACACATCATGTACTAATTTTTATTATCCAATCACTGTGATATAATGCATTTTAATCTATCTAGATTACCAGCATCTAGATTACTGGTTCCCAACCTTGGGTCTCCAGATGTTCTTGGACTAAAACTCACAGAAGGCTTTGTACTAGCTGTGCTGGCCAGGATTTCTGGGAGTTGTAATCCAAGAACATCTGGAGACCTAAGGTTGGGATGCTAGCTGTTAATAGCATGAGTTGTATTTTATTTTATTTTATTATTTACAAGATTTTTTAGCCGCACCATTACCAATGGTCTCTGAGCGGCGTACAACAGTATTAAAACTTTAAAAACATTAAAACCATTAAAAATAGGCAATATTATAATAATACCCTATATTAAAAACAGTTATTAAAATGTTAATATTAATAAATCCTGCTGCTCATACGGCCAGCTAAAGGATACTATTTAATTAAAATGCTGGCTAAACAGAAAGGTCTTTGCCTGGCGCCGAAAAGCCAAATGTGTTGGAGTCAGGCGGATCTCTATAGGGAGGGCGTTCCAAAGTTGGGGGGCAACAGCCGAGAAGGCCCTATTTTGGCATGCCATCCCCCCCACCTCTTTCAGGGATGGCACCTTCAGAAGGGCCTCCTGGCCTGATCTTAGAGGACGGGCAGGTTCGTACGGAAGAAGGCGGTCCTTCAGGTAACCAGGTCCTAAGCCGTTTAGGGCTTTATATGTCGAAGTAAGCACTTTGAATTGGGCCCGAGCAGCAACCGGCAGCCAGTGTAAATTTTTCAGAACCGGCGTGAAATGAGTCCGCGCAGCGGCACCACTTACCAGCCGCGCAGCCCGGTTCTGTGCCACTTGCAGTTGCCGGACCATCTTCAAAGGCTGCCCCACGCATAGTGCATTGCAGTAGTCCAGTCTGGTTGTTACCAGTGCATGTGTGACTGTTGCCAGGCTCCGCTCATCCAGGTAAGAGTGAAGTTGTTATATTCTCCGCAGAATTATATCTTCTGAGTTTCTGTGTAAGAGCTGAGTGGCTATTGAGCAATAAATAAATGGGGCAAAAATGGAAAACTGTTCTGAATTCATGTCAACATCAGTTAAACAGTTGAGAGGCTCTGCGTGATTTCTGCCCCTATCACTTCACCATTTGCCACCCCATTTGAATTTCTCTTTGCCAATTCAGAATACAGGGGACAAAAAGCTCTTGATCTGTTTGGAAAGGTTGTTAATGTGAGTGCAGTAAAGAAAGCAGCATACACAATTCTATAATTTCAAGCAAATTGAAAGAAAAGAACTGCTTTTTATTCTTTCTCCTACAAATGTCTCAGACTGAGTTACTGAGATTTTAAGTGCCAGTTAATGAGAAATGGGTCGACTCTTGTGAACTTGTAGCTATTCTCTGTGAGTCTCTGTACTTCTACTGCGTAGCAAAAAGGAACTTTACCAGATATTCAAAACTCTGCAACATTCTGATGCCCTTTGCATCTTTTTAAAGAGGCTTTAGGGATGTTGAGAGCAGTTCCCTGCCTCCCAGATAAAAACTGCATCAACTTCCACAGGCCTCTCCTGCCGCCTCCACCTCCTCCTCTTGACTCTGTCAGCTGGATTCAGAAATCAGACATGACATTAAAATGGATAATGCTGTAAGGAAAATGAGCAACTAAGAGGATAAATAAAGTAATGGGGAGGAGGAAGGTAGGATGATAGATGATAGATGTCTAGGGGCAACAGTAATGGGATTATTTCTTTAAGAGCAGACAATTTTCCTGTATTGGGTATTGACACACAGAGAGAGAGAGGTGGGGGACCAACCAGTCCTCCCACCTGTTGCAGTGCTTACTTGTTTCTCTATAAGGCTTTGAGGTTAACACTGGATGGGACGGGACAGTGAAGTAGGACGTTTCTCCCAGACCCAATTAGAAACACACACACACAATTTCTCTGTTATTTGTAATGGGAGGAAAATGCTGTGTGGTAGCTCTAGGGCTGGTGTAGATTTCGCCCAGGTCCAAGGCATGGCAAAGGAATGGGATAGTTCTGGATCCTGTGGAGCCAAACCTTTCTGTGACACACTCTGTCCTTTGCCTTGATCAATGGAGTTCCAGAGTCAGAGAGGGAAGATTTGTGGAGGTTTCCACAGGAGGTAGAAGCAGGTTACCTGATCAAATCTCCTTCTCTGACATTAGATCCCTCTCCCTCTCATTCCATCTTATCACTCATGAAAGACCCTCCAACACTCTATAGGATTGGAGCCATACTCCCCCCCCCCCCCAAATATCTTTATTGTGGCTTCCAACACCCTGTGAAGTCAAGTGCTTCTAAATCCATTGTACACATTAGGAAAGATGCTTGAAGGAACAACATGGCAAATGACAGCCCATAGGAAAGACCCACCTTGAATCCTAATTTTCCCATTTCTCAAGTCCGGTACTCTATAAGTTGGACTTAGTTTAATTTTAAGTGCACTTTTGATTGTGTCGATGTTATTTTATTTTATGGTCTTGTGACTGTTGTGAACTGCCCAGAGTGACCATTGATCAGATGGGCAGTATAGAAATAGAATGAATGAATGAATACCGAAAGGCCACAATGGCTCTTCAGTTCAAATCCCACTGTCAAGTACACATTGGAGCCATTATGATGTCCAGGGGCCTTACATAGCCAAATTAGTGAGAAGACCACCAGATGTGGTAGAGTGGCTTCCTATATTTTGAAGCAAGTGAAGCAACAAGCATGACAATCTAAAGAACCACTCTAGGTACACCTCCATTAAAAAGAACTGCAGAGTTTTAAGATTATTTGACTGCAATAATACTGCAAGTAGACTGGAATATATGCATGTTTTGCCTCCTTGCTGTTTTCCAAAATATACAGTAGATGCATTTTACAGTAAAGCTGGGAGATGTGTGGCCTTCCAGACATTGCTGGACTGTAACTCCCATTAGTTTTAACAAGCGTAACCAATAGTGAGGAATGACTGGAATTGTAGTCCCACAACATCTGGAAGACCAACAGTTCCCAACCCTGTTCAAAGGAGTATACAGAGAAGATTTATTACTTGCTTACTTTAGTATGTTTAAATAAAACCCATCCTGACTCAAATTAATTAAACTGTAGATATGTGGAATCTAAGGGAAATGTAGACTCAGAAAATAAAAATGCGCAGAGAAGTTGCAGTGCAACATAAGGCTGACCCAGGAATAAGCCCCGCAGATCACAACGGAGCACTTCTAAATGAATGTGTGTAGGAAATGTTGACAAAAGTGAAAGGAATAAAGAAAGGCAAAATATTGTAGCACCTTTAAACTCACAAATTTGGTTTAGTGTGAGCTTTTGTGGTTCAAAGAAGTGGATTTTGACCCACATACTGAGCTCATACTGAAATAAATCTGTTACAATGTTTTATCCCTTTTTTTTCCTTTCCTTTTCCTTTTTCTTCTTTCCTTTTTGCCAATATGCTGAAACCAAGTACTGTACACTGTAACATGCTATGTGAAAAGTGTATAGTAGAGTAGAGAGTGACCTTAGGGGGATGGGGGATAAGGGGTGGTAGAAACAATAGAAAACAGGCAGATCAGGAGCCGAAGAGTTTGGACATGTTAATAGCCCTTTTGCTCTTCCGGATCCAATAGAAGAACTAATCAGCAGGGCCTGCTGTCCAGTGAAGGGTTGCTAAGAAGCATTGTTGTAAGCAATCTCCTGTGAAATTGGAGGCTTGTGTTAAGTTAGCATAACTAAATTGGGATACACTGACATAGGCTGAGGATCTAATAGAAGTGTATAGAAGGCATGAATGCAAAACGCCTCATTGGATTTCATATCAGATATGTTCTTTTTCTTTCTCTTTCACAATCCATTGCCTCTTTGTCATGCTGACCCATATCAGATGCATAATAAGACTTATCAGTAACTTGGGAGATTTGTCTCCATTGTTTTTGTTCATCTGGAAGGTCTTGTAGCTTAAACCCACGAGGATATTACTCACTAACAAACACCAAACACTAAATTAATTGAACCAATAGATTAGCATCTGTTAGAAACAGTAATCTTCATGCTGTCCCTTTCTTAATCATACCAAGTAACCTAATAGTACCATGAGAAACAATAAGGAAAGGACTATCTCGGTTATTTTATCCACTATTAACATGATGGGAAATGCAGGCCTCCCCACATTTCTTTGCTGGGGGTATGGAAGGAAGGCTCATAGGAGAAAAGAAGGAGAAGCTACATGCACTGTGAGTAGAGCAACCGAGGGTGTGACTAGACAGTCCAATTATTCCAGCATGGATCAGTCTAGAATTCTACTAAACAGGATTGCTTTGAGGTACGGTATGTCATTTGGGGCGATCCTTGCATCCACATACAAGGATTGACCACACTGCATCTTAAGTGACTAGGTTATGTTTAGCATAATTGAGACCAATCTTCTTTCTCTTTAAAGAGAAAAAAAACAAATCCCTCTCCATGTTTTGCCTAAGCCGCTTAACAACGCTGAGAAGTGGGAAGCTTCCTGGCTGCTCGCCTACAGAGGAGAAGGAAGCGGAAGTTTTCCATTTCTTTTTAATTGTTGCCAGCACAGTGCATCAGCGATACTTTGAAATGGTAAATACTTTTAAAAATACTTTAAAATACTTTTTTAAAAAAAGCTCTTTCAAAGCATTGCCGATGCATTAACAACAATTAAAAAGAAATGGAAAATGTCCTCTTCCTTCCCCTTTGCAGGCGAGCAGCCAGGAAGCTTCCCACTTCTCTAGGTTGTTAATGACTTCAGCAAAGGCATAGCCAGGAGGTATCTGCTTTGGTTTGATCCCAGCAGTTGCACACACTGGAACTGAACCAAAACAGAGCAATCTTAGCCACCCATACAAAAAAGTAGCAGTGACCCAAAAAGATATGGGTAAGCATTGATCAGAGACAGGCTGGACCACACGCTGTGGTCACCATGAAAAGCAAACTAGGCCATCCCCAACCCAGACCAAACTGTGGGACAAATGCCCATCCAGCTGCACCCTGAGTTCTCCTGAACAACAATTACATGATGCAGCATTTCCTGGCTTCTTTTAGGAAGATTGGGAGTTATATTGTCAAATACTTTCCAAGATTTCAAAAAATGGTCACCATGTACATTAAAAAAAAACAGACTGGCATATAAAGGAGATGACTAAGCTGAAACAATTCTGGTCTGACTATGTTAGCTTTCCACAGACAAGGTATTATTTATTTATTTATTTATTTATTTTATTTTATTTGTGGGGGTGGAGATGGAGGCAAGAGATAAATATGCAATAGCCTGTAGTCTGCAGTGGTGCAGTCTAAGAAGGGCTGCATCTTGTGACCTTCCTGAATGTATGCTTTGACTGTAAGGTTTTAGGGAGGGGAAAACATCAGTACTGTGCTCACATCCAGGAAGATGTAGGAACCCATATGTTACGTAATTAATTAATCATGCCATCAGGTCAATTCTGATTTAGGGCAGCTCTTTCAAGGGTTTCCTAGGTAGTGAGTACCCAGAAGTGGTTTACCATTCCCTTCTTCTGGGGGTGCTCTGGGACTGTGCAGCTTGCCCAAGGCCACACAGGCTGGCTTTCATCCTGGGACACACAGAATAAAATCACTGGCTTCCTAGTGCTCTCCCCCAAATGTACTTTACATACGAAACATTTTTTCTGCTCTTCCCCTGTTTTGTCCAAGAGGATGGCATACTTTCTCCTTTCTGTCTTCTTTTTCACAAAGGCTGCTCAGGGACTAGAACATGGGAGGTTTCCATTTAATGAGAGAGATGAGGAGAACTTAGCTAGCAGAATGGAGCAGATTGAAATATTGACACACCCTAAACAGTGCTCCTTCCCGGAAAAAAGCTCAGCAAGCGATCACCATAGAGTGCTCGTAAAAGCAATGCACTTTGCATGTGTGCTGTTATTTTTTTCCAGAGATATGTCACTGGCGTGGCAGGGGGTGAGTTGCCAAGGCTTGGTCCCTGGGTCGAGAAAAGGCTTGCTTGGTAAAGCATTTGATCCTGCAAAAAGAAGATAGATCGAAAGCCTGGGATGGGATTTACTTGAATGACTAGATACAAGACTAAAAATGGAACAGGAACAAAGCATTAAATGGAAGAACATTTCACTTCTCGAGAGAATAATCTGCAACTTAAACCCCACATAGTTAGAAGCAATAAGAATGCCTTTATACCTCATTTTAATATCATTTAAATATTTCTAGTCTTCTGGGCTCTCACCTTTCTTGCAGCCAAGCAAAGGATACCTCCAAATTTTAGTGGTATCACTAAAGCATGAACTGGAAATGAGTTAATCATAATTTAAATGTTCATTCATGGGCCTCATATCAAAGTCTTGAAATAAAAATAATACCAATACTAATAATATTAGTAGATTTGGTATTATTACTACAGTAGTACCAGCAATAATGCCAGTAATGGTGGTATTATTAGTAACAATACTAATAGTTTGCCAGATTCAAAATTTGGAATGTAACATCTGAATGCAAATTAACCTTTTAATACTGAAGCTAGAATTATCATATGCCCAAGTTCTTTTGAAAATTTGAGTCTTCTGAAATTGTCTCCTGGGAATTTGATAGGTACATGTTGAGATGTTTAGGATCTGAAATTGGGGCACATGTTTGAGTTCAAATTGTATTGTTCCAGTTCATTTCAGCTGCAGTCCAAAGAGTCCATTGTTACATTTCCAATGAATTGATGTATAGGTAAAAATACTACTACAGTAGGACCATGATATCAGCAGGCGATGGGTTTTAAGCTCACCCACCCACCCACAGACACGGGAAAATGTGGAAGTACTGAACTCTATACATTGCATAGTCTCTGGATTCTTCTAGTGGCCATTTCTGATGAATACACCCTGGAAATACATATAAATATGTATTTCTGGGGGTTTTATTTCATATTTTCTGGCAGTGGATAAGTGAATCACTGGATACTGATCCTGCAGATAAGGGATCCTATTGTGATTGACTGAATCCCATGACTTCCATTGTGGCTTTCTCCCAAGGGAAATTGTAAATGCAGGATTGTTTGTTTGTTATGTGCCATCAAGTTGCACCTGACTTACAGTGACTGTAATAGGGTTTTCAAAGTATGCAAAACATCTAAGGGGTGGCTTTACAAGTGTCATGTCCTCAAGTAAATTTCCATGGCTAAGCATGTCCCTGAGTCCTAGTCCATCACTTTATCCACTACACCACATGGTCTCTCTTTCAACACAAGAAACTCCACTTAAGAAGAGTAACTAGGGGATATGATCCAGAATAGCATTTACCATTTGCTGTAAACTCACGAAAGCTACTTTTTTTGGACTACAGCTCCCCAAAAACCCCAGATAGCATGGCCATTTTAGAATTCTAGGAGTTGTCATCTAAAAAAATGACTTGGGAACTGCCCACTTTGACTATACTTTTCCAGATTATCTCTATGCAATAGGATGTGATTCCTGAGAAAAATAATCTAAGGACTACGCACATATGTCAAGACTGGCTCTACCATTAGGTAAAGTGAGGTGCCAAGCACCTCAGGCAGCAGATATTCAGTGATGTGAGTACAGCCCTCTTCTAAGAAGGACAGAGATGTGTGTTCTGGGCAACATATCTTACACCCCTGTTAGCCTGTTGTCCTCAAATATGGTATATATGCTGCCCCATTGCTAGTATTGAAATAAGATCCAACAGACAGACTGGTTGACTTCTATGGGTGGATTGGGGGCATGGGGCATTTTGTTCCTTGCCTCAGGCAGTCAAATATCTTGGGCCAATCCTGGCAAACTCACTGTGCAACAAGCTATGTGCAACAGCCACTTTAAACTGCTTTTTCTGATAGCTGCCTCCAAGTAACAAATGATATATTTGCAACAGCATGCAAGATTGTAAATAAAACTCCAACAAAAACTCCTTGTGTGACCATCTCATAGTTGTGAATTTTCATGGAGTGAAAGCAAAAAAAACTATTAATGTTTCCCTCAGTAGCAGAGTAAGCACTGTGTTGACATGCTGGCTGTTTGAAAATAAATCCGGTAGAAACAAAACAAACACCTTTTTAAATAAAGTTTTATTCAAGATAGAAAAACCTAAACCCTAATTCTAACTAGATAGGCATATGCCTCCTAGGGCATCTCAGGGGTCAGCAACAGCATGTCTGCTCCTGAAAGAGTCAGGAAATAAGGGGAGTGAAAGTGATAGGTAGATCCTGAGAATATCAGTCTAGCAATAAGTGCAGCAGGAAGTAGTGATCAGAGTTGTCTAAAAGGAAAAGGGAGGACCCCTGACTTCTCTGCTCCCCAATGCCCCTTGTGGTCATCTGGGTTGAAGAGGTGCTACGAAGCGCGGCTTGGAGGACACCGGGCCGAACACCTACATATGTATTTTTCTTAAACAGAATTTTGGCCCTTAAGGGCCAAGTTTTTTCCTGCCCCAGCTGGTTCATATATATATACAGCGACGTAAAGCTAATATGAAACTGAAGTGAAGAAAGATCTTGAGAGTCCTAGTCAATCTTTATGGATGCAGCAGCCTTGTTTCTCAAAAGCTTTTGCTTTGCAGAACGTTGTCCCCAGAGAATCCCAGTGGAAAGGAGAGAGAAAGAAGAGGAGAAAGGAAACAAATGCTGCAAAGAACAGAAAGCCTATGAATAATGATTCTTTAAAGCATCTTATTTATGTCCAGACTTGTTATTACTCTATCCTTAGTACTCAAAGCTAGATAGATGCAAAATATACCTCTGGTGTTTTGAAGGCATTCTCAATCCATGCGTCCTGCTAAGAAGTGTGCACACTGTTAGATGTCCACACATTTTACACAGACGAATTGGCAGAATGTGAAACAATCCACTCACTCTCATTACAGGAGGGCTTTTGGCCTCACAGACATTTGTGTTATTCAGTTATCAGAAAAGGAAGAAACCTGAGCTAGCCCCTTGCCAGAGCCTTGCAGCTGATCTCCGTCATGAGGGGCAAGAAGAGCCTTAAAAGAGGTCTTGCCAAAGATTACACATTCAAAGTTACCCCATAGAAGATAGGATTACCAGTACTTTTTTTCTGTCAGGCCATATATGCTTTATTGAAAAAAATAATTGTAGTTCAAGCAGAGATTCAACAAGTTGAGAACACTTACTGAACTTCTGCCTGCCCATGTTTTAATTTTAAAGCCCAGATTTAGGGGTCTGTGGGTGATGAGGGACCGTGAGCAGTTCTATATGGGAAAGCAGCCCATCACCATAATAGCAACATGGATTTGGCCCCAGAAAGAATATTTAAAGCTGTGCATCGCTTATCCGAACATGCAGTTATCACTTTTATGCAGCAGCTAGTGACTACCCAAACATTCAGCCAACTAAATGCATTCACTTAAACTCTGTCATTCAGATTGGTATTAGTTGAAAAGATGCTACATCTGAGGAGGTGGCAAACACTCTTAAGTAATCTTGTTGTTTTTCTTCAAATTTCCTATAGATATGGTGTGGGGGAATGTATGACCTTCTAGTTGTGACTCATCACTCACTCTTACAATTGACTCATCGTTGGTGAGGCTGACCAGGGCATTGGGGCCCATTGCTGAGGCTTTGTGATGCCTTCCAAGTCACATTCACCTTTGGTACAACCTGGTGGCAATGTTGGATACTTGTGACTAGACCAGCCACTTCTTTTATGCTGGAAGCTCTTTGACCTTTAGTCCATCCACAGAGAATAAGCTCTGAAGGTTTGTCCAGATGGAGCATTTGCTCTTGTAAAAGGACCCAGATAGTCTCTGATGGACTTGGCATTTTTCTCTGCCATCCAGATGAGAGACACAAGTCTCAATTCAATGTGATTTGGCACTACCTCCCCCCCCCTTTTTTTTAATGCTTTCTTGTTCCTCTGGAGAGGGTGGTTTATTTTACTGCAGGGTTTGTTCAGGAGGACATAGTTTCTTGTTACAGTATTTCCAATGGAGAGTTCATTTCCACATCAGAGTTCTGCAGTTCTAAGATTACACTACATTACAACTAATCCACACAGTGAGAGGTAGGTGGAGATATGGCACAATGGTAGCCAACCTCAGCAACTAAGACAGCGCTCAGAGAAAGGAATGGACACAAACCCCAGTAAGCCTTATGACCAATCAGAAGAAACCAGGATAAAAAGGACATTGACATGTTGCCCTGTTTAGACAAAGCCTTCAGAAATGGTTCAAAACATCCTCCACAGGAAGGAGTTAGAACTCTGTGTCGCAAGCACTGGGTGGAGTTAGAGCTCTGTGTCACAAGCACTGGGTGCCTCTGTCCCAGCTATGGAAAATCCTCTATTGTTGCAAGGAAGCTACGTAAAACGATTAACTTGACTTGGAAGCAACTGGAGCCAAGCGCATTGTATTTATGCAAAGTTGATCATATTTGCCTGCTGTTTCAGAAATGAGACACTGCAGCTCAGGAGGAGATATGGGCTACCCAAGATGTTAAATCCTAGAGAAAGGATATTTAGGGATTTGGGAAAGCAATAGCTCATATTCTAATTTCGGGAGAAGTAACCGTGCTCGTCTGTGCAAGCACATTAGAAAGCCAAATGCAAAAGATCAAATAAAAAATCCAACAGGCAAAACCATTGTGGCACCTTAAAAACTAACGGCTGTATTTTAATGTGGGCTTTCATGAATCAAGCCCCACTTCCTCAGACGTAAGAGTGAGACTACATGACTCTCTTATTTATACATGACTCTATGGCCAGGTGGGGATACAGACAAGGGGCAAAGTGCAAACAGTTCATTAGTAAAGAAATAGGACTATCAGGCTGTGAATAATGTCAGGTAACAATATTAAGTAACAATAGCATATGTGACACAAGTGGCAAACTGTAGGAATCAGGTAGGATTTCACACTTGGTAATGACTTAAGAACCCTTGATATATATTCAGTCCTTTTAAGTGGGTTTCCAGCATTCATATATTCCTTATCTCATCTGTTTCTCTTTCAAGTTTTATTTAGTTCTCCCAGCTCAAAGTCTTTTGTACAATTGAGGCCAGAGATGGTGGAGAAAGAAGAGGAGGGGAATAACTCCAGTTATCACCTCCTTGTATATATCATGAGGCAAATGACATAGGAGTCTGGGCAGGATGTGGAGCCGAGATGGAAAACTGGTGATCTTCCACATTCTGCTGGGCAACAACCCCTATAATCTCTGACCTTGAACAGTGTTGACTGGGACTGAGGGGCACAGGAGTTGAACAACATTTGGAGGATCACAGGTTTCCACCAGGTTGAAGATTTTCCTCTGAAATTCAGCCATCTCTACAACTTCCGTGGATAACAACCACATGTCCCTGGATACAGCCATTTGCAAATTCTCATCCTTGCTTCTAGAGCCCTCCTTACCTTTCTCATGTAGCTTAAATTCTGGGATAGCATATCGTGAGATTGACACAGACCTTTCTAATATACAGATTTAGACCAAGGCATGAGTTTCACAAACTTACACTCCTCCTTTGCCCCATATATAAACCATACATTTAGAACTCTATGCAGTATTCCAGATTTATGTTTACATTTGGAAAACTGTTTATAGAAGAATCACTACCTTGTTTATAGTTTCACATACACTCAAATTATTCAAGTGTTGCGAGCTATCAGGGTGCAGCCATTGTACAGGTTTCGCTTCCTCTAGAATTAGGTCACTTGAGGCTTGCAGACATTTTGTGAATTTACGCTTTGTTTGTTTGTTTGATTTTTCATATAAGATAAAGGTTGAGCATAGATGGCAGTCTTAGCAAACAATATACATTGTAATCCTTTGACAGATGTTCCAAAGTTCACTGCTCCCACCTTAGATTTGTAGGCAGGCAACTAGCATTTTAAAATGCTTCTGCAACAGGGGTGACCTATAGGATGTACATATTCCTATCCATGTGGTCTACCGGATAGGCTGTATATGTGCCCCCAATGGTCCCCTGCATGCCTCACTACAGTAAAAAAAAAAGTGGAAAAACACAATCACCTTTTAGAGAGTATATAGAGTCAACAAATTCTTTGTCTCTTCCAAGTCTTCTTTTTTCTAAACTACGATTTCTTCCCAAACATAGTCTGATGATGTCATCCTCAGCCAGAACAATTCCTGGTATTTCTTCCTTGTACAAAATTCCCATCTATGGACAATCACCAAACAGTCTCCCTAAGGAAGAGAAAACCAAATAGACCTTAAGCACCCTGCTGATAGAAAATTCCTTCACAGAAATCTTGGAATCAAGATCCATCGAGTTGGACTGAAGGCATCTGGAGCAGTCAGAGTTAGAAATTGAGACAGAAAGAGGGAGAGAATAAAACTGCTGGATAAAGAGAACACTGACAGTTTTGCAAATTCAGGTGACAAAGCCTGTTACAAACAATTTGGGAAGCTGGTGCTCTAATTTGAGACAAATGATTTGCAACCAGGGATACAAAAAAACTGTCAATCTTTATCTCATTGCTTTTCTTCTAACTTCATCTGTATTCCCATCCTTTGGGCATGTTAGATTATATGAGTCTTTTTTCCTTCTCACTGGGAAATTAGCACACATTTTCCATAGGCACTTCTCATGATGTACACATTAGTCACTTTTCCGAACATATGCACTTGTTACACATTTTCTGCATGAACTAAAGCAGCTTTGTATTTTTCCCCAATTGTATACATTGCCCATTTATATTTTTAAAAATATGTGATTTTAAAAATTCCCTTTATAATAACCACAAGGCTCACAAATTTGTGAAATTCTGAGGCAAGGCATGCTTTACCTTGCAAAGATTCTTGAGAAGTGCAAAATATTTCATTTCCATGGCAATCATGAAACTGCTAGAATTCTTCTCCATTCCAGCTTCCAGTGAAATGTGTTTAGTTGTTCCAGTTGAACATGTTAAAGAAAAGGAATAGATTGTTTAATCTGTACGCACCTCTAACATGAAGGATTGGAAGGCCCTATTTGACCTTAGGCAAGTCAATGTTGTTCAGCCTACTCTACTTCACAGGGTTTTTCTGTGGGTGATAGGCAAAATTAGTATCCTGTAAGAAAAACAGAGGGGTGCTTGGCACCAGTAGAGGTAACAGGTTTTTATATATATATATAGCCAGAGCCTAGAAGTAATTTGTTGCCAGTAAGGATGTGGCACTGAAGACCAAGGCCAAGATCGTCAACATGATTGTATTTCCAATTACTATGTGTGAGTCTGAAAGCTGGAAAGTGAAAAAAAGCTGACAGGAGAAGGGTTGATACATTCAAAATATGGTGCTAGCTGAGAACTTTCCAGACACCCTGGGCCAAAAGAAAGACAACACAAGTGGATTCTCAATCAAATCAAGCCTAAATTCCTTCCAGAAGATAAAATTACGAAGCTGAGGCTGTCCTACTCTGGGCACATCATGAGAAGGCAAGATCCTTGGGAAAAGACAATAAAGTTAGGAAAATGTATTCTTGAAGGCTTTCACGGCCGGGATCCGATGGTTGTTGTAGGTTTTTTGGGCTGTTTGGCAGAACACGGCCAAACAGCCCGAAAAACCTACAACAACCAAAGTTAGGAAAAGTTGAAGGCACCAGGATAAACTGTTTAGCCTTCAAGAAGCCAGAGAATTCTGTTATGAGGACACAATGCAGTAACCCAGGCCGGCCCTACATCCATTGTAACCAACAGTAATTTTAAAAATCACAATGGAGTCTCCTTGTATTAGCTTCCCAAGCACCAATTTACTGGTGAATTGGACTGACCTTCTTGCATTTTGCCTTGAATGATTACAAAATGAGTTCTTAATTCCAAGGATAAAAATTAAATGTAAACGCTCTTGTCACTCAGTCTGAACTTGATCTTTGTGTAGCTAAAGATTTCAGCTAAAACTACTGGGGGAGGTCAATCGCACTTATAATACTGTACTCAAGAAATATCAGAGTTCTTAGTGTTTTCTCTCTGCTTAATGCCTAAATTCCAGCTCCCTTGGGAGCCTTCCTTTTAAGATAATTGCTGTATTTCTTGGGCAGTTGCAACCATTTGGCCTTTGGCTTTTTGCCTTCCGGAGCCAACCTGAGACCTTTTATAATGACGTATTCAATTCTCTCAGATAGCTTAATTAAAAAGCCACGTTTTTTTAAAAACAGCCATGTTTTGGTTTTGAGCCCTTCCATCTCTTCGGTGCAGAGGAAACAGCTCTAGAAGAGACATTGGCTCAGGGCTTCAAAACTGTGCTTTCTCATTTATTTTACTTTGAATGAATAGATGAAACATGTACTTTTCATTTCTCATTATGTGGCCAAAGTATTCTAGCTTTCTGCATTTTATGATTTCTTGGTCTTTATTCATTCTTTGGCACTTCTTCACTAGTCATCCTGTCATTCCAATAAATTCTTGCCACCCTGCAGTAAACCTATAATGCCTCTGTCTTTTTAATAGCTGTCTTGTGTTAAGGTCCAGAATTATCTCCTAGTAATACTATATCATCTGCACATTGGGTAGTATTGATAACTTTTTAATTGGTAATGACACCATCATTTGAATTATGAAGTGCTTCTCTAAAGATGTTCTCAGAGTAGAGTTTGAAAAGTAGTATTGAGAAGCTGCATCATCTTTGTATCTCTATGTCCTCCATCATTTGATATTTAAGTTTCCCTGCAGATTTTTGTTGTCAGTAGAGGTTGCCATTATACTTGATTTTTTGAATCCCGACCTTTGTTTATGAACAACCCTTTCAGCTTGTTGTACTGAACTTTGTCAAAGACTGTCTCGTAACCAATAAAGCAAGCATACATATCCATATTCATATCGCTTAATCTCTTCCCAAGTACATGTATACAGAATACTGCTTCCCTGATAGTAAATCCTCTATTGATTCCAATAGAGGTGTCACAAAGAGTCGGACACGACTTAACGACTAAACAAAAACAAATTGATTCCAAATTGGTGTCTTCTGTCTCTTCTTCAGATTTCTTGTAAGTTTTGCCATGTATTATTTTAAAGACAACCTTAAGCATCAAACTTATTGTTCTGTAGTCATTACTGGCTCTGGCATTTTTATTTCTTTTCAATGTGATAAAGATTGCTCACAGCCAGGTTTCAGGAACAATTCCTGTTCTGTGTACATCTGAATGAAAAACTCCATTAAAACATCCGAGTTGTCATTTCGTATTAGCTGTAATACTTCAGGAGAAACATAATCAAATCCAGAAGTTTATTTGCTAACTGCGTGGCATTTCAGATTTCTGTTTTTCAGGTCTAGTGCAATGCCCCCGCCCCCTGTACCTTTGCCAGTTAGACCAGTTTCCCTTGGAGTAGATAAAAAACATCTCGTATGGAACAGAGCAAACCCTGAACCTTCCAGCCCCCCCCCTTTCTTTTTCATAGAGACAAGTTCACAGCTTAATGATTACACACTCAGGATTTTTCTTAATAGCATCTTTGTCCAGGAAAAACACAGGAAGTCTCGCTGTGACACAACATTCGCTGGGGCAAAGCGAAGCTCCTGATCGTGGAGTGTTCCGTCAGGAGCCTTCGGTGAAGTATCTTTAAGTGATGGCTTGCCAGGGGGATGTGGCTGAGAACAAAGCAATCCAGGCTCCCTCCATCCCATTAAGGGAAGCTGAAGTGGAACAGGAAGCTCTCCGTGGCTGCTGTCGACACGGGAAGCGGTCAGCCAGGCAGCAGATGGGTTGCTCAGAAAGCAGGCATCTTTGTTTTATAGGAGGGAAAGTTCAAGAAAGCTTCCAAGTAATTTTTTCACCCAAGTATGGCTGCCTCCAAGCACAGCTCAACCAAGGCATTTTGCTGCCTGAGCCAAAGCAATATCCTTCCATAAAAAGTCATGATAGGTGTCAAGCCTAACCAAATTATTTTTGGCTCCTGGGACAAAAAAATCCCACACGTCACTGTGAAGAATAAGGCATCCAAAGGAGCAAACTGCTGCGTTTTCATAATATTCAAAATCTGCTGCCTGAGATGCCTGCCTTGCTCTGCCTAACGGTCAGGCTGGTCCTGTCTTGCAGCAATTGTGTCCTGAACAGTCTGGTTAGAATGTTGTATATCCTGCAGTTGCCGTCCTTCTTTCTCAGTATTGATTTCAACATGACAGTGACCACATGGAAGGCAAGAGGGCATACTGGCCAGTGTCATCACACAGAAGCCACAGTGTACCAAGGTATTGTTAAGGAATTTTTTTGGTTATTCCCTTTTCATTAGCAGAGTAAGAAACAAGGAATGATCAGCCCAGTCTTATCACCCACCCTTGCTTTGGTTTCTCACACAAACTAGTACTTTGCTGGTATGAAATCACTCTAGAAGCAGTTAAAGTAGAAAAAAGGTTCCTTTACTTACAGTTGTGACCAGTAGTTACAATCAGAAGAATAAAAGGAAAAACTGAGGAATTGGAGTCTCTGCCATGTGAGATGTCCTTCCAAGCCTGCCACATAGAGCCAGGTCAGGAGACAGAGAGAGAAAAAGGAAGCAGCACAAAAAACAAGATGAGGGGTGGGGCTTGCCTCAAATGCCCGAGGCAGGAATTAGAACTTTAACAATAGGTTAGCAGCAAGGGGACAATCATCTTAGGTTGTGAAACCAGTTTCAGTGCATGCACAATTGTTATGTCAACAGCTATGCATGTACTGCATCTAATGGGCTTTGTAATACCAGCAGAGATTAATATCTTTAATTCCCTTAATTGCACAATGAAAACACTTGTAACTTTTGGCTTTAAAACTGAGTAGCAATTCCCCAAGAAACATACACACCCCACAGCATGTAACCAGCTTAAGTAATTATTCAGATACTACTTTTAAGATGAAAGGAACATATATCTTTACTCATTGAACTTGCAAGTTGCAGGCTTGAGCTTTCTTACAGATGTTTCAATAAGATACACAAAAGCAGGCTCTCAGAGGTCAATAGAATAAATGAAGAAAAGGGTTGAAATAGTAAAAAAAAAAAACACAAAAAAACAGTGGGGTCTCTCAGGCCGCATGGCTGAGAGAAGATGTTGGACAGGAAGATAGGAGAAATTCAAAAGAGCATCCTTCTTCTATAGTGTCCCCAAAGCGTGTAGTGCCTAAATAAAGGCAATAAAGCAATCAAAGATAGAGGAGGGGTCATCTTTGCCCTCCAAAGAAAGAGTGTTAGCGAATTGGTCAAGAATAGGTGGGAGGGGTCATGCAAACTACTCGGCATATTAGTCAACAAGCATTTTCTTCCATTCAGGTGATCATGCATTCATTTGGACGTTGAATTGCTAACAACTTCAGTAGCATCACAGGCTGGTGCAGGTGTCACCTGAGCATTACACTGCTGGGCGTGAGCTAAAAGCCTTTACACTGGCCAAACAAAGTGGTTATAGAAGGAAATGCTTCTGGATTGCACCCCCCCCCCCCAACAGCTATCACTGCACAAAATTTGTCTGAGAAGTTATACAGTTAAAGAAGATGTTGGAATTGGACCGAGACAACTCATCCTGTACACACTACACACTATATGTATGCATGCACCTGCTCACACATGTGCAGTGCCACAGTTTTGCAGTGTTCCACTTGTTTATTATGAAGCAAACAGGGCTTTTGGAGATGAGAGGCCAGCCACTGGAAGAATTTTGATGCCAAGAGCTTAGAGGATGCAGGAAAAGGCCTTCAGCAAACATAAAAATGCCAGGATCACACCATTGGTATGGCTGCTCCTCTGCACAGAGAAGAGTGGGATATGATGGGTCAAGTGGTCTGTGTCCTCTGAAACTTGGAAAGTGCAACACAGGTCTTCAATGGGAGACAGCCATCCTTAGCCAGGGGATCCCAAAGTTCCAGGACTTGGTTGACATGATGGAGGACATAATGAGGGGACAGTCTGGGTAGATGCGAGGGATTCTATTGAGGGTGAACAGCATTGTTTCTGGCCTGAAGTGATGGCCCTGGTCAGCAAGCTAAAGGACCTGCTCCACTACAAGTTTGCCTTCTTGTGGAAGAAGGGGGAGTACATTCTAGCAACCCTCTTGGATATTAAGCATCAGTAAGGGGAGTGGGAATGGCATCCAACTTTCCATCACACGCAACAGCAGCTAGTGAAAAAGGTCCAGCTAGCACCGAGGGGGGTCACACAGGGCAGGAAAAAAAACATCCATCACACTCATAAAGCAGTACCAGCAGTTGTATTCCAGAGTCCAGGTCCCTCACCCCTGCAGCAACAAGGCAAGCCTTCTGGGACGCTGTCTTGGCAAGCATGGCAGGGGCCTGTTCTCCGCAGACACCACCCCAGAGGATGGACATGGCAGAGGTAGAAACACACATGCAGGAGCCCTACAAGCCAAAAGAAACTGATTCCTTGTCTTCCCAGGCGGCAGTGAGACTGCTGCTTTGCCCACCAAAGAGTGTGCCCAGTGAGAGAGTGTTCTTGCAGGAAGGGGACACTGTCAGTTCACACCACTCACCTGTGAAGCCTGGATCTGTAGAAAAACTTGTTTTCCTTGTGGTCAAGCTACTATTGCCGTGCTTCCCTACATCCCTTTCAGTAAGAGAGAAGGGCATACTCTCCTTGCAGGACAAGGTATGCCATGCTTCAGCCTGCTGCCCCCTCCTTCCACCTCTTTCGTTCTTCCAACGGCTACTCCAAGAATGTGCTCACTCACTCACTCAGCTGTGCTGTGCCCCATGCTGTTGGCACAGTTCCCGCCCACCACAAGCTATCTGATGCCCCAGTCTGCCTGCCAGTGATGCCCAGGGCATTTGCCCATTCCCCAGTGCGACCTCTACCTCCCCAATGTTGCTGACATTTCCCTGCTGACATTCCCATGGTCCAGCATTCAATCAGTGTGCCCATGACGATCGTTCCCTAATACCTGGGCACTGCTGGCTGTCGGTATGCACTCTTTTAGTTTGCTACAATCCCTGGCAAGGTGTCAGAAGATACAGGGAAATCCTTTGAAAATGTTTCACCTGTTTGTGTTTCTTAAAAGGGGAACAGAATGACTGTAATAGTATTCCTATTGGCTGTAACAGAGTTTTGGATATCTGGAAATTCCAGATTTTTAAAATTCTGAATTCAAAATCTGAACAGCTGTAATTCTGAATCCTGTATCTGAATTTTGGTGCTAGTTCATATCCCTAGAACCGAAATGCACAAAACCTTTAAGATATTGCCAGTAATTCTTGACAAAACAGATTGTTCTGCTGTGTGATAGAAAAATGTGGTTTTCAATGGCACAGCAGCCTACAGTGATTATATATTTGAAACTTTTTGGCAAATCCATGTGTAACTTATTTGCAGTAAATTAATTGCACATGCTATTTCCAATTGGCTATAATGAGCACTTGGATTCTGTTTTTGTTTTGCTCTGCTCCTAATTATGGAACAATGCAGCAGCATCGTCTCTGCTTCACACTGCTTCGCAGCAAAACCCATTG
This sequence comes from Intellagama lesueurii, assembly GCA_037013535.1. Classification (NCBI taxonomy): domain Eukaryota; kingdom Metazoa; phylum Chordata; class Lepidosauria; order Squamata; family Agamidae; genus Intellagama; species Intellagama lesueurii. The sequence continues at coordinate 117,640,566 of JBAJHW010000001.1, forward strand.
ATTGTTTTTGATCACAGAGACCTGGACCAGCATAACCTTTGAATGACATTTGGATTTTTCCTGTCTTGCTCATTAATGGTAGGATTTTGGCCCCTAGTCCCAAACTGCTGAGATTTTGTGAGGTTATCTCAACTTTGGGGCATAGACAAGCATGTCTGTATGATCTGAACACCTGGGGCTTTGATGAAGGCATTTAGAGGGAAAATGAACAGTAAGGTGACCAAGAGGGAAGCAGATGTATACAGGTAAGTATTAATGTGGCTGTCTTCTGGAGGAATGAACAATGCAAGACAACAACAATTTGTTTTGAAAGAAGCCCTATGTTTGTGCACTACTAAAATATATTTATGAACACAATATTAATCCCCCAGCATAAAATCATCAGAGACCTCATACCAGCAATAGTGATGCTAGAGTCCTGGTGAAATACGTTTGTCTTCCTTTGGAGCCAGAAGAGAAAAGAGAGCAGTATTGATTGGGCTTCCTTGCAAAAGAGCATTTCATAACCTCAGTGCCACCACTAAACAGCCTTTTTCCTGATCTCCCACTACACTCATAAAAGGGTGTTTGTGGAATCGTATTGAGGCCGAATCCCACAAAGGGTTGTGGTATGCACGTGAACATCAGCATAACTTGGACAGAAGTGATATATCAGCCGAGCTGTAGCAGTAAAACTTTGCAGGTGCAATGATGACAGTTCTATAGCCTTCTGCTCACAAGGAGCATCTAAAAATGCTTGCAGCTCTGTTGATTCATATGAACAGACCAGAAGGAGGACTTTTGTAAATCCAATGGATCACAATTGTCTGTTCAAGACCAAGCCAATCTCAAATACGGTACTTAGCATTATGACAGAGAGTTCACAAAAATACATTGTTGCTGGGAGAATCCAGTTCTCTGTGCCCCTGCTATGCTCAGGGGACAGGATAGCTGATAATATAAGTGCCCCATCCCAGCACTTTGAAGTCTGGGAGTCATGGCTCGCTTATGTCACCATAACCAAGCACAACCTCAAAACCAATAGCAAGCAATTGCAATATTCTACTATCTTTCCTTACATGACTGCACAAGGAACCATAGCAGACCTCTGTACGTTGGGTAATGATAGCAGGGTCATTGCTGCTCTCCCAAACTCACCTCCCTCACAGAATATTGGTTGAACCATCATTGTCCCAATTGCTCTGGCCTGGCCTGCCTGATCACTAATTAAGTGTCCCTAATCCTGGAGCCCTCCACATATTGCAGGACTACAGATCCCACCATCCGTCATCTTCATCTATGCTGGTTAGGGCTAAGGATATGAAGAAGTTGCTCTGTTCTTGAGATTCAACATAAGACTGGCTGTCTTAGCGTCTACTGAGACAGGTTCCTGAGGATTCTGTAATCCACTGAGGGATCTTGAAGAGTCCAGGAGACTGAGATGCCACAAATAGTATTTTTGTGTATGTGATTTTTTTTGTGATTTTCACAAAATACAATTTGAATTAAACTCTTGTTCCCATGCAAAATTAGTGCCATCTTCTCTTTGTGAAGCCAAACACACACGGGCACTGAGCCTTTTTCCTGATCTTTTTCCTGAGCACTACGGCTAATTGATCACAAAGACAAAATTGACCCTGCAACGGCACTGCTTTTGCTGATTCATACCACAAGGCAATGGCTACTACATCTTCCAATGCAGCACATTTTACAGTAATGTACAAAAACCATTTGAGAAAATACACAGCTTTTCTCTGAGACCAACACAACATTTCTCCTTGGCTGTGTGAGGACCAATCAGGTGAGGATTTGCATCCCTAGGGCAGATGTGTATCCAGCAACATTTGACAGCCATATGCGCCTCACCTCTGCCCTCACCTTCATCTCTACACCTTTTGCAAGCCATGGTAACATATATTTGCTGGCATCTCTAAAGCCCATGTTAAGGCTCCCCTGCACCAGATGTTATTCTTCTGTTTTGCACAGCATCTAGTGCACCACCAGTCTTCTAAAGTGTTGTCCTCTCCACATATTATATTTATTATGCACCTTCTTGTATAAAGGATGCCTGTGACAAATAAAATTTCCCACCATTTGCAGCATCAAGGAGGAAGCTGAGATTGACAGTAGCTTTATCGTGGGTTAGCTGCTGCTGTGTGATGAAATGGCCCCAAGAGAGCATCTAAAAGGAGATGCACTTAGAACAGGTGAGGTGGGCGGTGGATGTGTTGAACTGAGGGCTGAAATCCTCTTACTTAGTAAAGTAAGTCACTACTAGAGTAGGCCCATTAAATCAATTGAACATACAGAGGAAATGACTCTTCCGTTCCCCATGGATCCAGTGGGCCTCCCGTAGCTGCAGCTTATTATGCTAAGCAACAGGATTTCAGCCAATATCTGGTGTGGCAATTTGGGACTGGATGAGGGCAAACAGACTGAGAAATCATCTAGAGTTAGAAATACTGTGTACTGGGGATGATGGTGGTCCTGAATATCTCCCTGTTCTAGCTGATGTTCCAACCACCTGAGATGGCAGGTGAGGAGTCGTGAAGAACCCCTGGGCCTAAACTGGCACAAGGTGCTCAGGTAAGAGCAGTGAGTGGGAATGCATTTTACCATTTCTTCCTAATATGCCAATGGTGTTCTTTCCTGAAGAGATTGGGCTTGGCCTCTGTCATTTAGGTTAGATTATTACAATCCATTTTATATGGAGCTGCTATTGAAAGCAGTCCAGACACTGCAGCATGTCCAGAATGGTAGCAGTACAGGTTATATAACAGGAGATGCCCAGAGAGGTATGTCCACTGCTTTCTCTCCTGCTTTTTGAGTTGGCACTGAAGAAGATCTGAAAATTTTGATTTTACTGTGATTTCTGCTTGTTGGTGTTTTGTTTCTGTTTCTTGGCTTCTATTGTTCTCTTGTTTTTCTCTTGTTTGTTTTATCCTTATCTTTTCAGAAGACACCTTGTATATTTTCTGTAAAATATCAAAATAATAATAATAAAGAGCAAGATGAGTGTTACATATTTTATTCTGCTATTCCTCCATATAAAGGATGTGGTGGCGCTGCAGGTTAAACCGCTGAAGCCTCTGTGCTGCGAGGTCAGAAGACCTGCAGTCGTAAGATCAAATCCACGTGACAGAGTGAGCCCCCGTCGCTTGTCCCAGCTCCCACCAACCTAGCGGTTCGAAAGCATGCAAAAATGCAAAAATGTGAGTAGATAAATAGGTACCACCTGGGTGGGAAGGTAAATGGCGTTCCGTGTCTAGTCGCGCTGGCCACGTGACCACGGAGGATTGTCTGCGGACCAACGCTAGCTCTATGGGTTGGAAACGGAGATGAGCACCGCCGCCTAGAGTCGGACATGACTGGACAAATTGTCAAGGGGAACCTTTACCTTTACCTATTCCTCCATATATTTCCTAATTGGATTATTTCTTCATCTCAGGTATATTGATACAGCATCAGCCAGTGTGGAACTAGAGTTTGTGATAATCAGACACACATTTAAAAACCAACCATACGAGATAAAATTAATGTACTACATGTATTAATGGTCTCACTGTATCTTAATACTAAGTAAATCTATTGACACTAGCTGGGTCTTCTCCAAATTGTTACCCTCTAAATGTTTTATAGCTCATACCATCTCTATGGACTGTGCTGGTTGAAAATGATAGAAAGTGTCCTACTATGTATTCATGGAAAAATTGTATAACTTTATGCCATGGTTTATTGCAGCTAATTGAGGAAGTGCCAGAGAACATTGTTGGTCAATCAGGTGCATAACCAGGTAGTACACCAAGACTGACATCTCATCAATCAGCTGCAGTTAGCTATGGCAAGTTGCATGGACCTTGCATAAACATCAATGGGATTTTCTTTGTAGTCTAAAACACCTGAAGTGCACCAGGTTAGGGAAGACTGCCTTGAACCATGAAATGATCTACAACTAACTAATTTGTAGGACAAATGTTAATGCTTACCTTGTTTATTTTCTAAGATAAATACAAGATTACATATGTATCTGGATACCAATTTAACCTGTAACATTAGATTACCACTAATTTACCCCCAGTCACAGTGATGCCTATATCAAAGGAGACAAAGAATTTGTTGAACAGAGCGGAAAAGAAGGAATGCTAAGATGAATGAACAAAGACCAAGATATAAAACTTTTTTAAAAATGCAGAAAGCTAGAATACTTTTGTAATGTCATGAGAAACAAACAGTACAAATTGTTACAACTGATCATTCAAGTTTTTAAAAAGTGAGGAAAGAAGAGCAGAAGAAGAACTTTGTGGCTGAAGAAACTGGGAAACTAAGAAACTGATTTAGATACAGCACAATATCATTGGCCAGAATCCTGTTACTTAACACTTACAAGCCTAACTCCATCAGCTTAAATCTCAACAGCAAATTGCCTCTAGTTAAGAAGCTGACATAGGGTTTTGGCATTGCACACCAGTCCCACAGACACATATGCAATGACAAATTCAGTGACCATCCTTCAGATACCTTAGTGTTGTCTCTGCATCGGTAACAGAGAAAGACCATTTTATGGAGGAGGACTGTTGGCAATTACCTGGCTGCTGAGGATAGGGCTTTTTGTTCACACTGTATTTTTTCACTGGAATGTTTTAGAAATTACTTTTAATTTAATTTAACATTATAATTTGTTTAATTGCTCAGGCATTTGTTTCTTTTTTTAAAAAATTCTACTTCAATTTTAATCATAGAGTGAACTGCCTTGAGAATCTGTTTCAAAACAAAAGTGGGATACATTGAATAGAAATCAAATAAATAAGTAAACAAATTCATTCAAAAATCTGCAAAACAATCAAGAACAGACAAAAGGGGTACCAAGTTTTCTTATGTACATAAAGTGAGTCACCAGTGAAAGAGCACTTACAATGTCCCAAAGACACACAAAAAGTTAAAACAACCAAGAACACTTTTGATGTTCACACAAAGGCATACGTATGCACACTCTGGTAAATATACCTCCAGAAGGAGAGGGTGAAGAGAGAAATGGGGAGAAGGAGGAATCAGGAAAAGAGGAAGAGCAAAACCATAGCATTATAAACAGAGCTTGGGAAGTTACTTTGATGAAGAATGAATACAATAACAGGAGGAAGCTGCCCATAACTGAAAAGCAGGATGATGTGTTAAGTTGGAGTATCATCCCACTATTGCTGAGTTAGAGATGGCAACAAAATGTTGTAACAGCCTTCCTTCTTAAAAGTAACTTCCCAAGTTCTGCTTAGACACAGGTAAGCCGACAGAGCCTATGTTCATCTAAGCGTCGGACAGACTCACAGATATGTCTACATCCAACACATCAAGGCAACCATTCAGAGGCGGGGAGTCCTTCTTTGCAATCCAAGGAAAGGCGCGTCGTCAAGCCTCCTACATTCAAGTGGGCACGTGAAAGACGGCCCGCCTCCCTATGGGCAGGCAGGGGCAAGGCTATCCAAGCGGTATCACTGGGAACACCCGGCGACGCGCAGGGGCCGCCTCTCTCCCAGACAGGCACAACGATCACAGACGGACAGGCATCCTGCCACAGTTCCCTCCCCATGAAGATGCAGAGGAATTGATAGTTGATCGCTGTGCACGATGGAAGTTGACACGTTGGACGGCTAACAGTTTAGTACTCTTTGACGCCCCCCTCCCTCCCTCCCCCCCCCCCCGCCCGCCCTCCACCCATCCTTTCCCCACTCCTTACTCCTCGGCTCCTTGTGCTGGTTGCGTCAGTCTCTCCACAGCCTGACGCGCCAACCTGGGAAGGGAGCTGTCCAGCGTCTTTGGTGCTGAAGCTGCTGCAACTCCCGTCTTCTCTTCATCCGCGAGCATACACCCCCTCCCTACCATACACACACAACGCACACCTGACCGCACATTCACTCCAGCTAATGCCGTCAAGGCTCCCGGGCACATTATTTTCCTATCTATGCAAGCCCTTTCTCCTCCCCACACTCTCGCAGTCCCCACTCCCGCCCCATGGTTAATTGACAGCTCCTATGTCGGCGCTGGGGGCGGAGAAGAAAAGCAAGGCTGGGCCAAGAACCTGAATTTATTCTCTCTCTCTCTCTCTTTCTCTCTCTCTCTCTCTCTCACACACACACACATCTTTTGCCCACAACCACTTCCACCCCACCCACCCCCGTTTCTGTCTTGGCTTTATTTATTTAAGGCTTGAGCAGGAGGCAGGAGGGGGGAGGGAGAGAGAGAGAATCACGTTCCACCCACCCTCCCTCCACTCCCGCCCTTCCTCAACATCCCCGTTTGCACTGCAAAACTATCCTCCTCTCCCATTGCCTCCCAAGGAGGTAGCAACAGCCACATCATCACTGGAAGCTGGATGGGGAGAGCGCGAGCGACGGGGAGGCTGCCGAGAGGGAGAAACCGACCGCTGCCCAGACGCGGGGAAGCTGCAAGCCAAGCACCCGCCGCCTCCCCGCCGCCGCCGCTGTTGTCGGCGTGCTTTCGGTCTAGCGCATCGCCTTGCTTAGCAAGCCTCCTTTAACCCTCCCTTCCTTTTTTTTTATTTTCAGTTCTTTACACCCACCCCTGCCCCCCACCCCACCCCAAAGGCGAGGAGACTCTATCCGCGGTGCGGGTTTGTGTTGTTGTGCCTCCGTCTCCTCCCCACCCCACCCCCACCCCCCTTTCCTCTTATTTTTAAAGACTTGCCATGGTCGAGCGTCAATGCCATTGAGCGAAAACAACCATCAGAGAAAGCGGCGGCGGCGAAGGCGGCGGCGGCGGCGAAGGCGGCGGACGACGACGACCCGGGGAGAGGAAGATGATGGCACGGGAGACGGTTGTAGCGACGGCAAGGAAGGAGCCGCATGCATCCAAAGGAGATCCCTGCCTCTGCTGAGCGTCCCTTTTCTCCCTTCCGCGTCAGCCACGATGGTCTACACAAGCTGTCAATGCGTTTGATGACGTCCCTGTTTTGTGAAAGGGGAAAGGAAACGTGACAATGTAAGATCCACGTTTGCTTAGTCGATTTCGAGCCAAAGGCAAGGGCAGACCGCGACGGATTTGGGGGTGGGTGGGTGTTCGTTTCTTTCAGTTCCAGGAAGGAAAACAAAAGGAAGAATAGCTAAGAGCCCGGTCCCCTCCCTTAAGGCTTCCCCTCACCCTTTAATGCTTGCGTGTGGTCCAGACGGTTCCTGGCACGGGGGAGGTAATGCAACGTTTCGGTGCATTTAAGAATCAAGATTAACCTCACTGAATACTCATTGCCCTTCAGAACTTTGAATATTTCTACCGGTAATATTTTGCTAAAGCAACCTTAAAAGTAAACTGTGAGGATCTAACGCTGAGGGGGTGTTTCCCCTCTCTTCCCCCCAAATATGTCCGTCTTTTTTTGTCAATGAAATCAAATTTTGATATTCATCCGAATAATACTGATGACAACAGCAACAAGAGCAAAATTTGCATTTTTATTAAAGATCTGCTGTGCTGTTATTCTGCCAGAACCACGTTTTTAAAATGTTCCGACTAAATAGGAAAATAGTAATAAAGGGAAATACTTGACATGCCAAATACTGTTAAATATATATGTACCTTCTCTCTCTCTGTCTGTCTGTCTTCGCACCTTTGGGTGACTTGAATTCTTTCTTCCCCCACTTTCTCCTTTCTGGAGTTACCAGTTGTTAGCCATTCCTGCCACGTTGTTTCTCTAAACTAGCCCACCCAACATGTTGAAGTAGAGAAGGCTTGTTTCCCTTAATATCTCATTTTAATTCTAGAGAGACAGCGAGAGAGAGAGAATAAATTGTGGAATTAGTAATTGGAAAGAAAAAAAAGGGGGAGAGAAGGAGGTTTAAAGTTAATACTTTGTAGTTGTTTTTTTAAAAACCTCATTATTGTTGTGTGAGGTTTTTGTTTTGTTTTTGAAACGGCGTTGCTGTGAAATATCCCAAATATCTTCCTGCAAATTCTACTTCTGCTATTCAGCTAGATCTAATTTCTGGGCATCAACGTGGGTTGGGCAGGAGCTAGAAGAAGAAACCGGAAAACAACCGGTCCAGCCCTCTTGCTCTTCTGCGCCCCCTGCCGGCCCAACTTTTCCCACCCGTGCCGGTCTGGAACGGAAGGCACATGTTAATACCAACTGGTGCGATCATTTTATGGTACTGTTGCTACGGTTTGCTGATCCCCAGGCAGATGTTGCGCCACCAGGGTCTCCTCAAGTGCCGCTGCCGCATGTTGTTCAATGACCTGAAGGTCTTCCTCCTCCGGAGACCTCCCGCGCCCTCGCCGCCTTCGCCCCCTCCTCTCCCTCCCATGAACAGTGGAGAGCAAGCCCTGAGCTTACAGCAGGCTTCCAATAACAATACGCTGACGGGGCTCTATGGAGGGCGAAGGGGACCTTGGAGAGCGCCGAGTGCCGGGAGTGGTGGCGGTGGAGGAGGAGGAGGAGGAGGAGCGGGAACCACCAGCCCCCCGGACGAAGAGTGGGGAAGCCCTGGGGGAGAAGGAGAGCAGCCCCTCTCTATGATGAGCAGCGCCTCCGACGACGACTTTTGCAAAGGGAAAGCGGAGGATCGCTATTCGCTGGGAAGCAGTCTGGACAGTGGAATGAGGACCCCCCTCTGCAGGATCTGCTTCCAGGGACCTGAGCAGGTGAGTGTTTCTGTGTCTGTGTGCCTGGAAGTTGCCTGCCCAGGAAGTGGGAACTGTTCTCCTTCGCTTTCTTCTTCCTGCTCCTCACACTGGGTATCTCCAAAGCAATCCCCGACCCACACTGGAAAACAGGGGCCACACGGGAGCTTCACGCAGCCCCTGGGCTGCTTTGGGGGGGGGGGCACTCCTAGCTTGCCCACCCTCCTCTTTTGGTAGAAAAAGAGGGTCAATTGCAAGTTGCTGAAAGCCTTTATGAGTGTTGGTTCAGGACCCCTCTCCACTCTTTAGGACTCCCCAAGACCCCTTGTTGAAAGGGCTGGAAGTGGGCTTCTTGCCACTTCCGGTTTCACTTTTTGGCCCTTTGAGCCATCTGTGCAGTCTGGGGAGGGTCCCTGTTGCAGATCTCCTTCCTTCCCACCCCCATCTGCCAAACTTTCTGACCCCAGTCGTTGGGCTTCTCTTTTTCCTGGCTTGTTCTGTTTCCTTGAACCTGTTGTGAAGGACAGAGTGAAAGAAAGAGTGCAGAAGTCAGGGAAGGAGAGGTTCTGCCTGGTGGCTTCTGAAAGAAAGAAGAAAAGGGAAGAGGTACACAGCAGACTAACGCAAACACACACCACTACAGATACAAATCTCAAAGACACCAGCAGACTACACTTTATTACAACACCCTCCTATTCTCCTACATATATAGAATATACATGAAGTATGAATGAACAGAGCTGCAGGCTAAAATGTCAAGGTCCACTAGTGTGATTTTCAAGCGACAGAGTTTGTTCCAATACATTCCTTCTGTTACACTTCTCTCTGGGATTAGGTGAAAAAAAAGGTGGTTTAAGTCACTTGTAGAAGTTGTCATGGACTGCTTTTTTATTGTAACTATTCTGGAGATGGTGGTCGTACCCTATTTTTAGTGTGTGCACTCATGAATTTTCTTTACATCCATGATATCATACAACTATCAACTTTGCCCCAAACTTTCCTTCAGCTTGGGCACAGGCCTGTGTCATTCAGAGTTACACCATGTTATGATTGTTCTATGTTTATACTAATTTAGGATTTTTTTGTTTGTGTGCTTCAGTGTTTGGTTTTCAAAACAGCAACTGTAGTTTTTCTGGAATGTTGATTTGTGGCTCAGTAGAGAAAAGTGAACTGATTGTAACAGTTTCTTCTCCTAGTCTTTTAGATGTGCTGAAATCCTTTCAAACAATGCATGACTTCATGTGTTGGTAACAGGGTATATAATGGATCACTGCTATAGGATCGTGAATATCTGAATGAAAGAACTTTGGGGTGTTCAGTTAATCAGCGACCATTCACTCAGAATCGTGAATAACATTTTCAAAGCTATAAAAAGCATCAACTTCCCCCTCCAAAGTCTGAATCTCAGCTGTATCAACACTGAGGAGATACAGCAAATGGAAAGGCTGCAAACATTCAGCAAATATTTAAGGGATACAAGAAAAAATGGAATAAAGAAACAAGTAGCCAACCAAATATTGTGGAAAGGAGTTAGACAAAAATCTCTCTTGTAGGAATGTGTCTGGGAAGCAGGACTACATGATGATTTCTTAATACATAGGAATTATGGGCAATTGGCCATGTATAGCAGAAGTTTCAAACTTTTCCTTTTGGCCTGAGGATATGTGTGTGTGTGTTTGTGTGTGTGTGTGTGTGTGTGTGTGTGTGTGTACACGCACGCATGCATGTGTAACATTTTTTAGTTCTATACAGCTATTTGTTACTTAGATATCTATTGACAAACCTTGCAAGCACACAATTAGACTCTTATTATTCACAGTTATATAATAGATAACATAAGCAATTATAACAACAATAAAATGCTACAATTTGTGCACCCAAGTCCTCTGCAACAGCACCAACACAGAAGTTGCTTGTAGAATTGCAAAATTCTAGTTTTTTAAACATTCAAATTCAGACAAAAATCCAAGATATCTTCTTCAACTGGGTTGGGTATCTATAACATAGAAGAATTAGCTCCACATGCAGAGTCTTCAAAACCCTAGACCAAGTGGGCAAGGGCCTTAGCAGTCTAAGTGGCAACAGCAGCTCCAGCCTCTTCAGCTCTCCTGCTCTTTCTGATTCAAACCTCTTACAGCCCCAATCTTCCTTAGTCCCACCCCTTTGGGCTGAACCAATATTTCATAGGGGTTACATGTGCACATGTGCATGTTTGCGCATGTGTGTATGCATATTTTACATTTGGATACATTGCTTGCCAGTTCCTCTTACATAGTCTAGATTTGCATGTTGTGGTGCTGAGCAACTCCTGTTCAATTTTAATGTGTTTCGCATAGGAGAGGCTTCCACTAGATTGTGTTTATTGACCACAACCTGGCATGCAGTTTTGTACCAAGAAATACTAGTGAAATCAGTGGAGCTCAGGTGTTGTTAATGCACTGTGATATCATAGATGTTCTTTCACATGCCTATTTGCCTGATCATGGAGGGTGGGATGTTTGTAACCACATCTGAAGCTTTTATGTTGGCAAGTGATACATGGGCAGTAGCATTTGTAATGTTGAGTAAGTACATGGAGTTTATTCATTTGGTATATTATTTCTCATACTTATGTTCTATCTTTTTCCCAGTAGTTCCATGGCTGCCCCTCCTACTATATCCTCATAACAACCCTGTTGAGTAGATCAGGCTGAGGAAAAATAATGGGCCCTAAATCAGTTCCATGGCTCAGTGGGGTCTTGAACCTGGATCTCCCAGATCTGAGTCAACCACTATTAACCACTACATTGATGCTAGTTCTCTATAGATATTTAGTGTGGTAGCATCCAGGTGATCTGGTGGACTTGCAAAATTATTTCCTTTGTAAGGCATTCTATGTGAAGTGCTGACTCCCGGTGTTACTATCACTGTATCTCAGTTTTCTACAAATTAAGTGAAACTGAACAAGACTTACCATGGCAGCCTAAGGTGCTGAAAGAATTGAGAAGGATCACACTCTTTTCTATGGTAAGGATATTAGAAAGTGTGCTGCTGCTATTATAGAAATAAAAGTGGCAATAGCACGTAGGTTTCTTTTAAAAAATTTAAGATAACTGTTGAAAAAAAGAGGAAAGTACACTTATCATGGCAACCCTCTGGGAATTTCCTTCTTAGTGCTCATGTGAAATGCCAATGTTGAGGACCATATCTGTGTTGGTTAAGCTATACTGTGTTTCAGAGTATTGTGGCAAACTGTGGTTTTGGTTCTATGAATCTGGTTTAATCTGAAAGCCACTAGGGAGCAAATGACTCGGGTTTTCAGCTGGCTATGTGTGTATATATTAGATGGTCTTTTTATCTCTCCCAGCAATGGTAGATGAACTAACTGTAAAAATTTCCACGTAGGTATTTGCAGGCATCGATAAAACACAGCGGGAAAGGTTGATGGATGCACCATGTCACACAGAACAACTAGGTGCTGACCCAGCTTCTGACACCATGCAGGCACTAAACACAACAAGCCCACTCATGATTAGACTTTTGTCTTGGCTCAATTGCACATTGATGAAGCACATCCAAAATCCAGGCAACAATTTCAGCACCATACAGCCAAGTGTGGCTTCGTGCAGACCTTACAAATCAGCTGAACATTGGCTAAACCACAGATATACACTAATATAGACACAGCTTACTAAGCAAGACAAAACAATTTCTATATGACAAACATTTTTAAAAGGATATTATGCCCAATTCTGTATCTTGATTAGAGTCGGAATCACTGAAAATGGTCTGTCTTAAACTGTGCCATTCATGGCATTAGCAAACCTATCCTTTGTGCAGCAAATGTAGCATTTGGTCAAAAACACAGCCCTGACTCATGAAATTAGCTACTATGTGTTGTTGCTGTAATAATCCTATTAATTTTTAATTTAAAGAGCTGATTGTTCTTATAGGAAGTGGTGTATACTTTCCAGGCAAAGAAATATGTAAAAATTGTACACATAAATGGATTAAATCAGAATTTGCAGAAGATTCTCACCTCAAGAGTACAGATGCAGAATTGATTTGATATCCTGAGAGTAAAGGTTACAATATCCCTGGATTAGGCATCCTTCAGTCTCGAGAGACTATGGTAACGTGCTCTGTATGGAGGACTTGGAACAGCATCTAGTGTGGCTGAGAAGGCCAATTCGAGAGTGACAATCCCTTCCACACTGAAGACAAATACAATCTGTCCCCTGTCCAGCTCCCTGATTTTGCTGCTTTCGTGAGATCCCTGGAAAGAAAGGAGGAAATCAGTTTTTACATTTCCACTTGGGGTTCTAAGGTGGGAGGTGTGATCTCTCTTGTGCCCTGATAAGTGCGACAATAAGGTCCATGATCTAGTAGGGATTGTGGAAAGAGAAAATGTGCATGCAACATGCAGAATATATAGCAAATTCACAATCAGAAATAGAATCAGAAGGGATCTTGGATTATACTGTTTAGCCCAGGGCAGAGACTGGTCTTCAGGTTAACTGAAAAGACTACAACCTGAATCTCTAAATGTAACCAAGAGTGCAAACCCTTGGGATGGCTGTGTAAGGTTTACACCTAGGAGTGGGCTACATCCAGGGTCAGAAGGGCATGTTGGCATTCCATGGGCCAAACCCACTTGGGGCTGTGCACAAGGGGGACATGGTCCCTACTAGAAAGGGGATCCTGGGAGTTGTAGTCCAACAGATGACTTCTTTCCAGATCTGGTCAGCTCATAATGTGGGGGCATCCCACTACCATGCCTGGACGTGATCTCTACACAGAAGTGAAGACTGATTTGCATGAGCTGTCAGTCAGACATTGAACTTGGTATGAGTTTCACCACTGATGGTTTTAGTGAAATGCCTTCAGATGTATGGCTTTTTTTGGGAAGCCATGCATTCCCCTCCCCCCAAAATTCAGCACCTCAATGAAATTTGTATATTTTTAAATATATTTAGAAAACATGTCCTTTTTGGAAAGATATGTAAAAATTCCCTGGTGTCCCTTCGCTACTTCATTTCTATAGAGCTAGACAAATTGTTTATCTTTCTCTGCCCTAGTCCACTGAAGGTAGAATCTGTGAAGTGTGTCTTTTCATATGCATATGCAGAGATCATAATCAGTGTTACAAGTAAAATTTGTGCTTCAAAGACCACTGAAGATTTAAGACAATTAGAGTGCAATCTTAGACATATTTACTCAGCAGTCAATCCCATTTGGTTCAATGGGTCTTCCTCCTGGGCAAATGAGTACAGCACTGCCGCATTAAACAGCTGTCATTCTAGGAGCAAAATATCAGAGATGGGGAAAGTTGTTTTTGTTGTTTTGTTACTGGGAGTTGTAGTCCAAAAAGCATTTTCTTTCTCTGTGGAATATCTATAGTTTTAGCCTTTTAAACAAGAGGGTAGAACTTGCAGCAGAACAGCTGTGCTATAAAGGCAACAAACTTCTAATAAAATCTTTACAGTACTTGGGAAATTAGGCCGACCAAAAAGACACAAAAAGGTGTGCAAACTTCTGAGATGTTTAGATCTCTTAATCAGGCAAGATATTACAGATGGAAAAAAAATGGGGAAACTTGATTCTGAATCATATAGTCTGCATGTTATCTTGAGATACAATGAACACTGAGATTCAGTATAGCGTCTGAAGACTCTCAACTGCAGCTTATTAGGTGATGTGATGGTGCTTGGTTTCATTTGGTACAGGCTCCAAGCTTGTTGAAAGTAGGGAAAACAATAACAGGATAGCTCAATGGGTTGGAGTGTCTGGTTAGGAAGCCAGGAACCAGGAATTTGAATCCCCCATGCTTCCTGGGGTGGCTGGATATTTCAGTGGTTTAGATGGCTGAATACAGAGCCAGAGGGTGAGAGTTTGATTCCGCACTGTGCCTCCTGAAAGAAGAGCCAGCCTGGGTGGCCTTGGGCAAGCTGCACAGTATTAGGGCACCCCCAGAAGAAAGAAATGGTAAAGTACTTCTGAGTACTCTCTACCTAGAAAACCCTGGAAAAGGTTGCATAAGTGAGGATTGACTTAATGATAATTATTTACCAGTGCCACAGTCCTACCCACTCTCCAACTTTCCACGGCCAAGAGGAACTTTAAACCCAGGGTCAGGGCTCCTAAGTTCTAGTCCAGCTTCAGTTTTCTCAATGGTATTAGGTGTGCTTGCTCTCCGTGACCTCTTGTTCAGTGGCTGCTGCTTCTACCATCAGTGAAGATCATGACAAGGCAGGGCAAGGCAGGGCACTCACTCCAATCCTCAAGTTCATGTGGGCCATCAGCCCTCAGGATTACCCCTACTTGCCTTCCAGCCATCACACTTCAGCCCAGACTCTTTCCAGCTCCTATAGAACTGGCCACAATGAATGGGACCAACAGAATGCTTCCAGATCCTTCTTTTCCCATAGAAAGGAAAGGAAAGGAAGGGAGACAGCAGCTGTATCTAAGAAAACTGCACTGGGAAGGGACAGGAGGGTGCGGGAATAGTGGAGGTGGAGGAGCAGGAGGAAAAGGGTGAAAGCTGGAGTGAGTAATGTTTGGCACTGCACATTCTGTGGCATCAAGCAAATGTCTCACTCTGCCTAATGATAGGACCAGCCCAGGTCTCAACAGAAAACCCTCACCACAACCAGCAGTTCCTCCCTGCTCCATAGTAAGTGAGAATCTAGACTGTGCAGTTTACCAGATCCCTATGCTAACTTTCGTGCTTCTTTAGACTAATGGGTCCAACACACTGAGCCATGTTACAATGTATGCAAACATTCTTGTGTTGATTTTTTTTACTCTTCTTTGGAAAGTAGGAGTGGATAAAGTATATGTAGCTTGAAACCAGAGCTTAAGCACTGTGAAGGACTTTAAAGAATGATGGGAGCCATTTCAGTCAAAAGATGTGCCTCATTTGTTCCGTACTCCTCTTTCTGTGGCATATGCTTAGCCTTTTACGTTTAGACACAAGTATCACTCTCTAATATTTCTACTATTCTTAGAATATTTGCTTGGAAGGAAAGCCCATTCACTTACATAGAATTTCCATCTGAGGGAATGGGTGACATGGCTTCAGAGTAAGGATGAAGGTTGGAAAGGGACCCACTTCTATGAGGGGAGAAGGACACTTGGCTCATCCAATACAGTATTTTGGACAGCAGTTCTCAGCATCCCGCTACCATTGGTCATGCTGGCTGGGATTCCTGGGAACTGACATCTAAGACATGTGGAGAGCTTTAAAAATTTAAAAAAACAAAAACAAAAACCTGTCTCTCCTCTCCCTGGTGAGGCTTACCCATGCGGTTCCGGCATACCAGGGATCATATTTTGGGAAAGCTGCTCTTCAACTTTCTTTATGTCTTCATGAGTGATACTGAGTCCTCACCTTTCCTCCATGAACTCAAGGAGATGTACATAGCTTGACGACTCCTCATTCTATATCCTCACAGTAGGCTCAGACTCCGAATGAACGAAACCAGCCCAAGTGAGTTTCATCATCAGTTGGGGTTAGAACCTGCATCTCACAAGTGGCAGTCCAACACTCCAACCATGACAGGCCATTCTTGCAGCAGAGTTTTCCTCTTCCAGCTGCACCATTCCTTGTGTTATTTAGAGACAAACATATACCGAGGGGCATGTATTGAGTCTTTCACTTTTTGCAGAGGCCACCAGTATTATTGAGGAGTGGATAAATTATACCCACTTATATTGGGATTCAGGGACCTGAAGCCTTCCAGATGTTTGTGGACTACAAATCCCATTAGCACCAACCGTCTGCTGTGCTAGGGGCTGACAGCTGGGGCTGACAGGTGCTTGAGTGTGACAGCCTCCTCCAGGCCACATGTTCCCCATTCCTGGGACGTTTGCATTGTGAATCAGATTTCATGGGGTGGCAGTATGTGTAAGCAGTGCATCTAAACTTTAGTGTAGGGATGCTGGTTTTGGCATCATCCACAGGGTGAGGGTAAAGAGGAGACCACAGTTTGAAAAAGTTACCTAATTGATCAACAGCTCCAAAATTTGGGCATAGTGTGTGTGGACACCAGGCTGGAGTCACTGGATGAAGCAAGGCAGCTCAATGGAGCTGACAGGAGGAGTGCTCAGAATGCAAGCTGAGGTAGGGTCACACAGATCAGAAGGCTACGAGGTTATCATCAATCAGAGCTGGAAGAGGAGCTTGTGAAGCAAGCCAAAGGTCAGGTTTCCCAAGGTATCTGGCAAACAAGAATGCAGGGAGCTGGAAACAAGCCAGGAGAAACCTGTGTTGTTCTCAGCAACTGCTCTAAAGGCAAAGAGTGTTCTTACTCAGCTGCAGCTGAGAAGCTCCTTTTCATATCTGCAGCGACTTAGGAAGCCCTACTCCCTAGCAGGGATGTATTAACCCTAGGCTTTCAGGTATTTCAGGCCCCCTCCAGCACTTCATTCGTTCAGCCCACGACAGCTGATAGCCTGACCCTCGTACGGTAGACACTAGACCACAGTATAGAGCCCTATATCCATTTTGAGGGTCTCCTGAAAAATTCCATTCATAATTTTTTAAATGTTTTTATTACACAAGTAGAATGCTTCAGGAAATCACGTTTTCGGAGTATAATTGTTCAATATTCCACAGTAAGTGGAGAAATCTATAGCAATAAACATTTAATAGAAATGGACAAAAATAGGTGGAAGAGTATATACGAACTGACATGAAGCACCTCCTGCCTTTTATTACTCTAGCCTGAATATTCGAATAGAGATATGGACAAAAAAGGAACCAGTAAGTAATATGGCATTTAGATTAGGCATCCTTCAGTCTCAAGAGACTATGGTAATGTGCTCTGAATAGAGGTCTTGGAACAGCGTCTAGTGTGGCTGAGAAGGCCAATTCGAGAGTGACAATCCCTTCCACACTTTCCCTGCACTAATTCTCCATACAGGAGATCTTTTGGAATCCGACCATCAGCCATTCTCACGACATGCCCGAGCCAACATAGACGTTGCTGTTTCAGTAATGTATACATGCTAAAAATTCCAGCTCATTCTAGGACTACTCTATTTGGAACTTTGTCCTGCCAGGTGATATGGACAAAAAAGGAACCAGTAAGTAATATGGCATTTAGATTAGGCATCCTTCAGTCTCAAGAGACTATGGTAATGTGCTCTGAATAGAGGTCTTGGAACAGCGTCTAGTGTGGCTGAGAAGGCCAATTCAAGAGTGACAATCCCTTCCACACTGAAGACAAATACAATCTGTCCCCTGTCCAGCTCCCTGATTTTGCTGGTTTCGGGACTGCCTCTTTGCCTTGGCCTGCCGGACAAGTGTCTCTTCAAATTGGGAGAAGCCATGCTGCACCGCCTGCCTCTAGGCTGAATGCTCAGATGTCAAGGTTTCCCATCTGTTGAGGTCCATTCCTAAGGCCTTCAGATCCCACTTGCAGATATCCTTGTATCGCAGCTGTGGTCTCCCTCTGGGGCACTTTCCCTGCACTAATTCTCCATACAGGAGATCTTTTGGAATCCGACCATCAGCCATTCTCACGACATGCCCGAGCCAACATAGACGTCGCTGTTTCAGTAATGTATACATGCTAAAAATTCCAGCTCATTCTAGGACTACTCTATTTGGAACTTTGTCCTGCCAGGTGATACCAAAAATGTGTCAGAGACAACGCATATGGAACGTGTTCAGCTTCCTCTCCTGCCGTGCACAAAGGGTCCAGGACCCACTGCAGTACAGGAGTGTACTCAGGACACAGGCTCTATAGACCTGGATCTTGGTATATGCCGTCAGCTTCTTATTAAGCCATACTCTCTTTGTGAGTCTAGAGAACATGGTAGTTGCTTTGCCAATGTATATATATACATTGCTTTAATGCCATATTGCTTACACACTAAACTTGTGTGTGCGTGTGTGTGTAGTATACATGTGTATATTTGGGCAGCTCTGTAAAGAGGAATGGCTAACAATCAACTTCACTGAGACAAAGATCATGGTCTATGGGAAGATAGCCCCTAAACAGAATTGGTCATTGGATGGGCATGTCATTGAACAGGTACATTCCTTTAAATATTTGGGTATCCACTTTTGTGAGAAACTCTCTTGGAAACAACATCTAAATGCCACTATATTATTGAGCTCCAGATCGATAGGGCAACTAAAATGATTTTTTTATAGTAGAGGCAGCCAACTGATAATTCCTGTACTCAGGGTATTCACTGTCAAAATCTTACCACAAATGCTTTATGGGGCAGAATTATAGGAAGAAGCAGCTAAGCCAAAATTGGAAATTTTGCAAAATAGATTCATGAAGCTGATACTGGGGCTCTCTCTGGGAATTCCCTCAGCTCATCTCAGAACTGAGTTAGGCCTTCCCTCAATTGCCGCTAAAACTGACCTGGCCTATTTTAGATACTGGCACAGATTGAACAACCTAGAGGACCTCTCCTTGACAAAGTGCTGTTGGCTAGAACAACAACAGTTTGTTGGATGGGCACAATAGTGCTACCAAAAACTAAAAGTCTATAACCTCCCACTGGAAAAATTCCTCAGTCTAGGCCCCCGAGACCTTAAAAACTGGATTCTCGACTTTGATGCCAGTCAGGACAGGGCTGTTATTGTCAGGTCCCGTTTTTCCACCTGGTACCCCCAACTTCACGCAAAAACAAGTTACTTTGAGTCACTGACTTTTCCTCAGATCCGCAGAGCATTCACAGAACTTAGATTTGGGCAGATGACCACAGCATATCTTGAAGGGAGGTATAAAGGAGGAGGAGGAGCGGAAATGTGTCTATGGCTGCAATCAAATTGAGGACCTAACTCACTACTTATTACTCTGTCCTCTCTATGAAAATCCCAGAGAAAGATTTTTGTCTCCCATTATTCAGCTGTATCCCAACTGTACTTCAAAAGAAATAAGAGTAAGACTATTCACTGATATACGGCTGTATATTACGTACTCCGTTGCACAATTTGCTCTGGCAGCTAAGAAGTTGAGGCTTCGATTTGTTAAGGTTCATAATATTACATAAATGTTGAATATAGTGACTTTGATATTATACGCTATGTCACCATTCCCAGAACAGGTTTATTGACCTCTGAGGCATGCTTTTGTTTTAACCGTTTTTATGTAAGTCTGCCTTTGTAAAGGTCTATGGCCAGAAACAATAAAGGTACAATGTGAGTATACATGTCTATATAATACATATACTATACTAGAGAGAGAGAGTATACGTGTGTGTGTGTGTGTACACACACGTATACTCTCTCTCTCTCTCTAGTATAGTATATGTATTATGTATGCATATGTATGTACATGTATTGCTATGGCACAGAGTGCAAAGTGCCTTTAACCATTGGAGCCCTAGAATGCTACAGTAAAATAAATAAATAAATAAAATTTGGTGGGCCTCTAGTCTCTGCAGGGCCTCTAGGCTTCAGCCTAATGAATAGCACAGCCTTGTTCCCAAGGCCTCTCTGTGAAATCCTCGTGCTTTTTCTTGGCCAGGACCTGGTGTCTTGTATCTTGAGATCTACTGTCTTCCCTGGGACTGAGAGATAGTTATGTTGCTGAGGCCTCCTCATTGGGGGGGGGGGAGTGGAGGAGTGACCCCTCTGCCCCTTCTCTGGAGGACCAGGCTCTTATTTGGCTTCTGATGGGGCTCAGGGGAGAAGAACTCAGGTTCCTCCTCTGACACAGCCTTTTCCTGTATGGTACATCATTGTCAATACCTTTCTCCAAGTGTTATGTGACATGTCGACCCCTCCCCCCCCCCAACATTTCCCATTACTGGGGTAGATTGACTCCCATTTCCACATAACTCTATTCAAGATGATTAGGAAAAGGTGCTTTCCCATGGGCTATATACATTCTGGCAGGTTTTGCCATTGTGAACTTTAGTTGTTGTTTAGCTATCTACACTTTTTGCAGGATTATTGTGGGAAATAGGCCTGATAATGTCTCTAGCATGCAGTGGAATATTTCCAGGTGGCAAACAAATAGGCTATGTTAGAATCAGAAACCAGAAACATATAGAGTTGGAAGTAATACCAAAGGTCATAAAGTCTTTCCCATTGCAGACATTCTACATCTAAAGCAGCCCCCCTGACCAACGGCTAACCAAAATCTGTTTCAAAACCTCCAACAAAGGGGAATCTGCCACCTTCTGGAAAAGTTTGCTCTAGCAGTGAATTGTTCTTGCTTAAGAAAGGCCTTCTTAAGATTTCCTTTCTTATAATATGAATCCATTCATTTGGGCCCTAGCCTCTGGAAAACAAGTTTGCTCCCTGTGTTAACTCTTCTGGAATTCGAGGTGAGATATTATATCACCTCTAGTCCTCTCTTTATAAAGCTAAACAGGCCCAATCACCTTATAGGGCTTTATTTCCAGACCATCTTTCATCTTGGTCACCTTCCTCTGGACAGGTTTCAGCTGTTTGATATTTTTAAAAAAAACAAAAAAAAATGGCACTTTCAACTTGGCATAATATTCTAGGTAAGGCCTCACCAAAGTAGATTAAAGGAGTGCCATTATTTCCCATTGGTTAAAATTAATTCCCAGTGTGGTGTAGTGGATAGAGGGACGGACTAGTACTCTGGAGAAATTCACCGGGAGAGTGGAACTGGAAAAACCATTCCTTAAATATGTCACTTACCTTGAAATTCCTCTTAAGGTCACTATAAATTGGTTATAACTCCATGGCACAGAACACACACACACTTCATTACCACCTTCTACCCACTAGTATTTTATTGTAGGGATGAACCACATAGCCCAATATGGGAAGGACCTCAGGGGCTTCCACTCCAACTGTCAGAAGAGCTAAGATGAGAAGCAAAAGGATGGTAAAATGTGATCCTTATTTATTTGGATAGTGTTCCCTGTTTGAATACCCTAAACATACATAGTACTGGTCCATTCTTTGCATGGCTGTTTAGAAGTAACACAAGCCCTCAGAACGTCCCTACAATGATCTCCTTTTTATTGTCACATGACTATTGTCACATTTATCAGACTACGTAGTCTCTCTGAGCAAAGCAGTCTGAGGATTTACAAGTTCTACAGTTTTCTTTATGAGAGAGCTATCTTTGTCAGATGACAGAATATGAACACTCAGTGGGAATGAATCTGCTTTCTCTTCCTCTGTTGAGCTATGAAATAATTCTCGCGGGGGGGGCAGCAAGAAAGCATCTTGAAGAAGGCTACACGCCCCATTCTTGATTGGAAATGCAAACTTTCCGTGAGGAGGAACAGTCTAGCCATACGCTGTCAGGTCTCATAAACAGATGCAAATCCGGTTTTGATTTTCTTTACAAACAAGCCTAAATAAGATTTCTCTCTGCACGTCTCTAATCTGTTTTCTCAAGGAGTTTTTATGTAACAAGTAATGTGAGCAAAAAAAACTTGGTGAGATTTTCAGTTGAAGTTTTACAACAGTTTGAAATGTGACAGCTCCAAGCTACTGGCTTGGTTGTATCTTAAGCTTTCCATGTGCGTTGGGGACTTTTACACATAAGCAGATTGTTTAATTTGAAAACTTGTGTTAGGAAAATGAAGCAAGGACAAGGAAGCTGCCCTTCAGTAGAAAGCAACCCATAATGCTACTGCTTTGTGTTTGCCTTTCCTTGAGCAGCTAGAAGCTGTCACGGATGGGATTTTGGAATTCAAGGACTCCCAGTGCCATAATTTGGCAGGAACCCCACCACCCCCAGGCCAAATTATGGGACTAGGAGTCATCAAACTGTAAGGAGGTAGAGCAGCCCCTTCACCTCCATGTCGTTGTCACACGGCTTCTTCAAACTGTTAGAAAAATATCCCATTGCACTGTAGGGGTCTTGAGGATCCCTGAGACTCACAATGGTGCTGAGGTGAATGAGTTCTGACTCAGGCTGATTCCATACAGAGTGTACGGAGGCAGCCTCCATTGAAACTTGTTTCCCCAGGCACCTTTGTGAGTCACAGGGGATTGCCGCACCTCCCAAGGTGCAGCAGGGCACTTTTCTAAGGGCGCAAAAAAGTAGTAGGGGTACAGCATGGAGGTAAAAGGGCTACTCTGCCTCCTGCTGATTGGAGGGCTCCTGGTCCCAGGATCTGGCCAGGTGGTGGGTTCCACCAAATTATGGCACAGGGAGTCTTCGAATTCCAAATATCCCATCCCTAGAAGCTAGTATATACTGGCTGGGTAACTCAGTGGTTTAGGTATCTGACTGCAGAGCCAGAGGTTGGGAGTTCAATTCCCCACTGTGCCTCCTGCAAATAGAGCCAGCCTGCATAGCCTTGGGCAAGCTGCACACTCCCACGGCACCCCCAGAAGAAGGGGATGATAAACCACTTTTGTGTATTCTCTACTTTGAAAACCCTGGAATGGGACGCCATGTGTTGGAATTGACTTGACAGAATACAATACATACAAAGAAGCTAGTATGGAGTAGTGGCTGAGAACGTACCTTGTCAGCCACAGAGTCCTTAGTTTAAATTTTACTGGAATCACAAATTCACTACATATCCATAACAAACTATGGAAAGATTTGGATTTTCTGGATTACAACTCCCAATAGTCTGCCAGCCATCTTAGCCATGGCCTAGGCTGACTGGAGGATTCTAAGGGATGTAGTCCAAAAAGTAACTTTCTCAAGCTTGGGCCTTAAGCAAACCATGCTCCTCAAAGTCATGGGTTTGTGATGATGTAGTCCATTGTAGCCCTAGCAAAAAGGAATATCCTTAATTGCACAACAAAAAGGCTAGCAATGTTTGGAGGTAAGACTGATTAGCAAGTTCCCGATAAAAAGATACATCACACACACACACACAGAGCATTTAACCAGCTTTATTAATAACTCAGACACTGCTTTTAAGGTAAAAGAAAATGGACGTTGACTCATGGAATAAGAAGCAAATAGCACCAAACATCAGTGAACACGCTCTCTCAGTGGATAGCAAGATGGCTGAAATAAAAAGGTCAAAATAGTAAAAAGCAAAGGTATGTTCTCTTAGACTGCATGGTCAAGAGAGCGAACATGGTGGACATAAGAAAGGAGCTCAGGGCAGCATCCTTTCCTTATTTTGTCCCAATCATACAAGTTGAGCAGGTATTATGGCATGGTCTTGCTGTAGCTTTCATAGGAAATTGTTCCCTCAGCTCCACACTTAACATACTACCACACCACCCAGGACTCTAGACATATGGTCCCCAGAGATTGTTTGACTACATCTCTTAGGATTCCTCACCCACAACTTGTGGGAGCCGCAGTTAAACAAAATCTGGAGGGCAAAACCTTCCTTGCTGCTGACCTAAAGAAAGTTCCATCTGCCAGCCCTGCCTAATAAAACAGAATGGTTATCTGGTACTTTAAAATGTTGGGCCCTAAAGGTTCGAGTCCAATCACAGTGAAACAGGCTAACATCCATTTACCACATTGCAATGGCTGCATGGTGCCTTCAGCAACTTCATCCTGCAACATCACTATCTCATCCACAGAATCTTATGGGATCTCAGCAAGTCTGTCTACATTAAGTGTTATAGCAATATGATGTCACTTTAACTGACATGGCTCTGTCTTATGAGATCATGTGCTTAGCAGTTTGGTGAGCTACCTAGAATTCTAGGCCTGCTTGCCACAGTGATGTCCAGTTTTTCAGAAGTATTGGAGGAAGCATACACTTCAGCAAGGGGTAAATAATTTATGCCCATTCCAGAGGAGGAAGGGAAGGGAAGTGAGAGAAAGGGGAAGATTGCTTCCTTGAGGTTTTTGTGGCAGCCTACATGTTAGGGTTTATCTACACTACACAGCTATAACAGAAACTCTCACAGTTCCATTTTATGGAATCCTGGGATATGTAGTCTGGTGAGGTATCTAGAATTCTCTGTTAGAGATCATGAGTTCACTTCCCTGAACCATAGCAGAGAATTCTCACCAAACTATCAATCCCAGGATTACATAGGACGAAACCATGACAGCTAAAGTGGTACCAAATTGCTATAACTATGTAGTGCAGACACATGCAGAGTCTTCAATTTCGAAATCTCCCACTGTTTCCTATTGCTTTTTTAAAAAAAAAAACTAAGAAGAAAAAAACTCAATTTTGCAGGAAAAATGAAATAAGTGCATGCTGCCTTTTGATTAATCACACTAGGTGACTTCTGATGGGGATTCCTATCTGTGATCTCTACCTAAAACTGAGATGCATGTTGAAATTTATCTCCTGGGAAGCAATATCGAAGGAAAGGTTTGGTAAGACTTCCATTTGAATACACACAATTAATAACATGCCCTGTGTTTAGGACATTGGGTATTTTATCACAGTCAAAAAGGGGACCATGACATGGATTTGCTAGGACTCACCCCATTACAGTGCCTTTATCCAGCCAGATCCAGCTTCTTGTGGTACCTTGAAGATGAAGAAGTTTATTTGGCATAAGCTTTCATGGGCTGTAGATGATTTCTTCAGAGGCATCCAGAGAAGCGCATTAATTTTTCAGGTACTACATGATTCTTTTTTTTCCCCTGCAACAGACTGACACAGGTATTCCTCTGGAAATCCATTTCATCTGAAAGTAGGGATGTAAATTGTTGCTTGTCTCATTCTCACAAGTCAGGCCAAAGAACTGCTAAATTCTCCTTGCCTCCCCGCCAAAAAAAAAAAAAAAAAAGGATGGGAAAGAGTTTGCAGGGAGTCTTGATAATATCTTTTCAAGGAGAAGATCCCTTAATGCAAATTGTGTAAAGCTAGGACCAAATTTTGTGACCTTTTAAGAATTTGAAGCATTGGAGAATTCGAAGTATTGTTTGTATTTTCTCTTAACAACGGCTTAGTCCTTCTGCGCTTGCCGTCTGTGGCTTTGCTTCTCAATGGGCAACGATATTCACTTTGTGCAGACATATTTTGCCCAAATTATGGGGACCAAAAAAAGCAGCTCTTTATCTCATTCTGGCAGGGGGACATGGAATCTGGCGGGGCCTTCAAATTCTTCAGAGAGATTGGAGTTGAGACAGCTTACAACACTGAGGATGAGGAACTCGGCAAATATATGCTGCACGTCCCTAGCTGAGACATTTTAGATTGTGTCTGCAGTGGAAGTAGGATTCAAGAGCAAGGGTGATTCATAAACACCTGCACAACTGTGTGGGAGCTACAGATCTATTGACAATTTCTTTCTTTCCCCCCCCCCCTCCCTGTTTGGTTCGCATCATCTGTTCAGAGCATTGCCCGTCATGTTGGTGAAGCTTCGCTTGGAGAGAGACGAAATTAAGATGCACTGACAGGTGAACTTTGGTGTTCAATAGGTTTGGATCCTACCTGGAGGGGAGCCAAGCAGGTCATCAGCCATACTCCCTTCACTTCAGCAGGTGGCAAGATTGCAAAGGCAGCAGTGCATAAACTCTCCTTCTGCAGTTTCATCCTCTTGCTGGTGCTGATTATATCAAAAGGGCAAGACCATCAAAACCTCTTTCAGAGGTGGAAGTCTGTGGACCATGAAATAGGGGCTCCGTCCTGTAAATATGTCAAGCTTATATATTCTGAAGGTGGTGTTTCTCTTTGAATCTGTCTCTGCTTTTTATTTCTCAGGCTTCTTTCAAGTGTTATTCAAAGGTGTTTTAGCTGGTGCTGTAGAAGAGACATGGAGGAAATGTGATGGTTTAGTTAGGGCTATGTAATTCCTGGCACCCACATAACCTCATGGGTGTGATCACTGGGATGTGGTTAAAAAAAGCATGGAATCCAAGAAACCCAGTATGGACCTTGATCTGCTGGGGTATAGAGCAGAACAGATCAGACAAAAGATGTAGACTGGAATGTATGTATATTGCCTTGACAGAAATAAAGGGGAAGGAAGAGGAAAAGGCAGAGGTAGAGGAGGATAAATAAAAATTCTACATAATTCATACGTTTCACTGTAGGTCAGTGTAATGTCAGCTCCAGCTGACTTTGAAATGAGTGTTGACAACAGATGGTCCACAAAACCCAAGGTTCCCAACACCTGGTAATCTCAGGAAAGCTTGGATTTGAGGTCACAGTTCTATAGGCTGGATTTTTCAGGCAAATAGTCTAGCTGGTAGCGCAAAAGTTTGTGTATGTTCTGCACATCAAAAATTGTACTAGCTGGAAGAAGAACTGATACACCAAGAGGTTCCAGTTTTATTATTATTTTAAAATCTCTATATCTACATAGAAAAATACAGGTATGTATACTGTATGTAGTTTTTAGGAACCAGGAGACACCAGCAAGATTTCCAGTGATTAGAAGAATGGTGCTCTTTATAATTTCTTATGTCTCAGCCAGTCCTTCTTCTATTCCTCACTCACGGAGTCCTTTATTTCTTCCTCTGTTTATATTGTTCATTTGTATTGAGTAGGTCTCTTCATAGAATCACAGAAAAGTGAAGTTGGAAGGGGCCTACAAGGCCATCAAGTCCAACCCCCTGCTCAATGCAGGAATACAATCAAGATGTTTGATGATGAGAAGAGCATAGCTGTTCATGAAGCTCTCTCCATGTCCCATGCATTTATGGTTTCTCCCCTGTGTGAGTCCTTTGATGTGAACGAAGGGTATTGCTGTGACTGAAGCTCCTTCCACATTCAATGCATTCAAATGGTTTCTCCCTTGTGCGAGTTCAATTTCTTATATTTTGGGGTGACTATCAATGATGCCTGCATTCAATATATTAATTTGACCAGATAATTCTTCTCTGGCTCAGTATGCAAAATCAGATTTCACACATACGTGTTCAGTGATCTGAAGTTCAGGTACAAATTGCTTTATTACAGTTGCTTTAGAGGCACATGAACCGGCATTTCTTAATGTTACGCCTTCATCTTCAAGGGAACTTTTGTTTGCCAAAATAAGGTTTTTGTATATATTGGATTTAGAAAATAGTACCTTCTGCCTAGTGGGCACTTGGAGCTAGGAACAATAAAAATGCAAAATCTCATATTAAAGCCAAGCAAGAGAAGAAGAAAAACAGAAGGAAGTTTATTGATGGCAGGAAAGGTAGAGGGAGGACAAATACTGAATGTTAAAAGTCTGATGGAACACGGCGATCTTTACTGTCTGCTTAAAGCAGAATAATAAAATTACAACAGTTTACAATAATGAATCCCAGAAGAGTTCATAAGGAAAGTGATGGTCTTTGCCCCAAACCATTTAAGGCCTTGTAGTGTCAAAATGTCAAAACTGGCATCCTGACACCATGGATGTTTCTCAAGATTATGGCCCTATGGTTGCCATGCACAGTCCTGAGAAAAACCTAACCACTGCATTGTATATTAGATGTAGTTTCCATACACTTTTTATGGGCACCCCAAAAGAGAGTCAACATGAAAGGTATCTAAGGATGTATCACTGTGGCCAAACCTTCTTCTCCTAAGAATGAAGGCGCGGTTGTCTCCTGTCCAACAACCAGCAGAGATGCACTCCTGCTCTCCATTTCATCTACAATAAGTGTGGCCATCATGTGGTCCGTGGGTTGCACACTGGCCCCCAAGCCATTTTTTGAATTCCCCTGACCCCTCAAAGAGATAATATTTTTTAAAAAAAATTATTCTCTGAATTTGCCTCCCTGCCCCCCAAAGGCTTCAAAAACTGGCAACACAATCTCTATTTCAACCCCCCTTCCCTGGTTTCTCAGAAATCTTTTCATGTTTGTTTCAACTTAATTTAACGTATTTAATTATTTTATTTGTTTCCTGATTTTGTTTTGATTTATAACTTAGTTTGCGTAATTGTATGAGGAAACTCTTTAATCAGGGTATTTTCTTCCCAGAATACCACTTCGCTCTGGATTAATTGACAACTTTGTTATTTTTTTGCTATATCTTTCAATGGCTAGGGGCTGTTTAGGGTCAGAGAATCACAATGGCTAACGGAGGGTATCTCAATCCTCCAGCAATGGGGGTGGGTGGGTTATAGAGCACTGAGCTGCCAATCAAAATCAAAACTGATCATCAGTGCCTCCATGATCACCCACTCCTGATTAGAGATGGGCACGAACCGGCTTATTCCAGTTTGTTCCAGTTCATAAAGGCAGCAGCACAGTTGCTGCTGTTCCCCTCACCTGCCTCCTCTGGCTTAAATAACCCACTCGCTTGTTTTTAAACCTCCTCAGCTAATCTCCCAGTCCCGGCAACAGCTCAGACTTCTTTGTCCTGCCCTCTCAGCTGATCTCCCACTCAGACAAAAGGGCGGGCCAGAGAAGTCTGTGCTCTTGTTTGAGATGAGAAGCTACAATTCGCTCTGGGTTTGCTTTAAAAACTCCCATAGATTTTTTGAGAGACCTGTAGCCATCTAGCATGGTGGAAGCTGTACTGAAAGTCTTATAACCTTTAGAAGGAGAGAAACGTCTCTCTCTGTCTCTCTTAGAAGTATTTATATCCTCACTCCCTGAGCTCTCTTTTAGCCACATTTGTGAAGCACAAATGAACATATGTTCAAAGAGGCATGTGGTTGCCCTCGTCGCTACAAACAACTTGTCTAAATTCTCAGATAGTGCAAACTGACATCCATTAAAAGCGGGCAGTTACTTCAGTTTTCTCAGTCTCTGTTTCCAATGGGGAGCCTAAGTCGTCCTCTTCCAATGGAAGTTTGGATGTCATTGTGGCTAACGCGACCTTGGATGTGGCAGCTCGAAATGTTGTTGCATTACAGACAAACAAGCGAAACCTTCTGCCTCCTGCACTTCTGTTTCCATTTGAATGGAAACTATTTGGAACTATTTATATATATTGTTTCTTGTTATACAACTGGAATATTCTAGCTGTCTGCTTTTTGCATGCATTGTAGTTTTTTGGTCTTTACCCATTTTCCTTAACACAACTTTGTTGGTCCACATTTCAGATGCTTCTTCTTCTTCTTCTTCTTCTTCTTCTTCTTCTTCTTCTTTAATCGTGGCCTGTGTTACAGTCCTCAGTTTCATGCTGTACAGTAGAACCAAGAATACCTAGCACCACACAGTGCAGATTCTTAAAGCCCGTTTTACGTTTGTGATGCATATTACATGCTTCATCTTCTCTAGTCCATCTCTACAGTGTCTTGTATTCTGTGTTCCCACTCTTTGTTCAACTGAATTTGAAGCTATTTCTGTTTCTCAACTTCACAATTTCATTCTGGATTTTTAACTGTGTTTCTTAGGCTACTTGCTTTTTATTGATTACCAGGAACTTGGTTTTTAATTAGTATTCCATGCTGGGCAAGTGTTCTGTTCCATTGACAGGCATGCAGCAAAGAAATCTTTCTTCTGTGCCCCTGGGCAGGGTCGTCCCATCTTTCTATGCTTAGGGTATCAAGAAATATTTTTGCAAAGCACACTATCTTTGCAAGACACTTTGCTTACAAACTCACACAAACTCTGATTTAGACCAAAGCTTGGAAATATTACTTTTGTAGATCACAACAACCCCTGTAATTTCAGCTGCCATGGCCTAAGGATCAGTGTGTGACAGACCAGACATAAAGCTCTGCTGGAATGAAACTGTATGGATGCAATGGAAGCAGAGAAGAAAAATGTCTCCACTGCCTGTCTGTATATTAACTGGGACCCTAAATGACCTCTGCCCTATGCTTGGATAGGTTCAGCCAAAGGCTTTCCCCACCATTGCTTGAGTTGTCTGAAGAGGTGCTCCATGACCCTAAGAAAACAAAAGGAGCCTGTGCTTTGCATCCTACAGAGAGTGCATGATATGTACTTTCTAATGGGGATGTAACAGGACAGGGACAGGACAGTGCAAGTCAGCCACGGCATTGTGGCAAACTGTGTTTCCAAAGAAAACAACAGCTTCAAGAACACACTGTGATAATGTGGTATGGCATGTAGGTGCTATTACCAACATATGTATCAACTTCAGAAGCCGGGAGAGCTCACTTAGGAGGCAGATGTTCTCTCTCTCTCTCTCTCTCTCTCTCTCTCTCTCTCTCTCTCTCTCTCTCTCTCTCTCTCTCTCTCTCTCTCTCTGTGTGTGTGTGTGTGTCTGTGTGTGAGAGAAAGAGACCCATCCAGAAACAATCATAAATGAAACAATCATCAACCTCAGTTTGAGCCGGCATGAGCTCACCCATCCCTAACCATGGCTTGAAAACTTTGCATGACTGCCTAGAATTCCTGGATTTCTAGAGTTCATTTGCCTTTAACACAAATACCTTATGCATGTCTACTCAAAAGTAAAGCCCACTGAGTTCAGTGGGAATTATTCTCCCAGATACATGGTTACAGAGCTGCATTCTTATTCTCGATTTATGTTTCCTACATATCAGTATGAGATGTTACTAGTAATATTTTATGAATATGTCCTAAGCCAACTCATTTCCTTTCCTGTCTTCTCTTATTCTTTCTTTGTGGAAATTAAAAAAAAAAGGGGTTAGAATTATTTTAAAACAAACAAAATATCCTGCTAAAAATTTTTTAATGCCAGCTTGAATTCCACAATTCATATCATTTTAAAGTGAGACAACCCTCTGAAGACTTCCTGCCCATGAATGAAGATACAATACATTTCCATGTTTCTTTGTTTGTATTTATCTACTTAGTATATAGTCCTCCTGCCTATATATTTGTCAGTTGCACTTATATCCCATCTTTCCTCAACTGAGTTTGGTGTACATGCTGTTATCTTCCCATTTTATATTCATAACAACCCTGTGAAGTAGATCAGAGCAGCTAAGAAGAAAACAGGGCCATATACCTACTTCCTCCTGCCTTTTGTCTTCCCATGGCTGAGAAAATACATGCTCGCTGTAGCATTCTGGGAGTTACAGTTAAAAAAAAAGGTTTCCCACTGCTCTCAAATTACAAGAAGTCCCACTCTTAACAATGTGTCTCTGGATGAAGTGGGGTCATGATCTTGTAGAATTCCCACTCTATCACCAAGCTAAAACCTTGCCTTGCTTCTATTTTTGTACATTTGGGATGCGGCTACATTGGAGAGCTGCACTGGAACAATTCGGCTTTGCTGAAATTTGATTTGCAGCCTGTATTACATCTGAAATCACAAACAGTGCTCACACATGGGCTGCAGATTGATTCAAATGTTCAGTGTTCAGTGTACACTGTTCATGCAGGTTGCGATGCATGTCACATTCCAGCCCACTGCCCCCCCCCACTATTCCTTCCTTCCTTCCTTCCTTCCTTCCTTCCTTCCTTCCTTCCTTCCTTCCTTCCTTCCTTCCTTCCTTCCTTCCTTCCTTCCTTCCTTCCTTCCTTCCTTCCTTCCTGGTCCTGCCTCTGCTGATCCTTTGCAGCCCTCTGGTGACATAAATTAATTTAAATTAGCTTAAAACTATATGTCACCAGAGATCAGTAATTCCTGTATGCGTTACTTGGAAGTAAAGGAAGGGGGTAATGGATGAGTGGTAAGAAGGGGGTGATCCTGAATGGAATCAATATGAGTTGTGAATCATGATGTATTTTGCAAAACTGCTGTTCAGACATTTGATGTGCTGTATTCTGGAACTATGAAGTAACTTTTCCATGTTATTTTTCTATAAAAAAGTTTTTCAGAAGTCTAGTAGTCTGAGAAGCTTTAAACAAGAAAGCAGTTTCACAGCAAACCATGCTCACCGTACTTTGCTTTTGAATGCTCCCCTCACCCCCGCATCCTGAGAAGCTGTTTTAAAAGAAGAAGAAGAAGTTGAGGGGACGGGAGGGGAGAAGAATGCTAGTGCTACAGACTTCCCCCATCTTTATAACAATGTCTGCAAGGGGAAAAGCCCGATTGAATCCTCCCAGCATGAAAAGGCTAAAGCTCTCTAGAGGCAGAGAAAAAAAAGCAGCTTTGGCAACAAAAAGGCTGGACCAATTTGAATCAGACTTGTACGCCATGCAAAGTACTTCAAATTCATCCATTTTATAAGTGGAGTAAATTCCATGGTATTTGACCATGTAGTCACTTTCTTAGCCCCGTCTTGAACAATAATTACATCATACTTTGGTCACTGCACACCAACCCTCATCACTAGAGATAGGCCTGAACTGCTGGTTTCATGGTTCAGTACGGTTTGTTTCCTAGCAGAACAGCTGATCTGTGGTTCGGCACCTTGTCCCCTTCCAGTGGGCACCCACTTGGCAGTGGCATCCTGCCCCGCCTTCTCCAGGCACTGCCTCTGAGGGGGCAAGGCACCAAACCTCAAACCACCTGTTCGGCTGGGAAATGAACTGTGCTGAACCAGTGGTTCACGCACATCTCTACTCACCACTGTTCCTTTTTATGAAGAACATTAATTCTGCATGGAAGGGTTCACCAGCTAACATTTACTATGGGGATTTAGAGGTATAAACTTATATCATTATATATTTGCCAATGATCATTAAGGTGCCTGTAACCTGTGAAGCAGCAGGAGCAATGTGGATTGTGCAGCAAAGCCAAAGAAGGGCCTTGCATCACAGGATATGATTATAAACCTGTTAGTTTACCACAGTTTGTGAGGAGAATATTAGAAACAATGCTGTGATATTTAATGAGAGGAAGAACTTTGATTAGACAAAGGCAGCCAATGTGGATTTGTAAGAGGAAAAAGGGAATTAAAGCTGCTGGAGCGTTTAAAAAAGCATTAATATCAGGTTTGAAAGAGGAAGATCCTAGTAGATAATACATGCTTTAAAATCTCAGCAATACAGTGTGGTGTGATTGTGACAGTAGGTGTAGATGTGGCTACCACATCTGCTAGGTTTTGTCCTCATGGGCATTTCTTATTTGTTGAATGTTGTGATTGTCCACCGGACCCCCTTCCTCCTCTTAGAGCTTTCCCACCACAGACAACACTGGAGTCTCATCTTGAAACGAAGTTGTATATTTTATTTCCAACAATTTGGCAATAATAGGTTCTTTTTGTTTGGAGGTCTCTTTCTTCAGAGTTGCCCCCAGATGGCCCCTCTTTTCTGGCAACCACAATTCCCCTGCAAGAGGTGTAGTGGCTGAAGTTGCCTCTTGAAAAAAAAAACACTTGGGTAAAGGGCTTGGCTTCTCTGGAACATCTTTCACTTCTAAGACTGGGGAGGGTAATAGACCCATCCCCCAAAGGGCTCTCATCCCTTCTTCCTGCGGCTTGGCCCCAATAAGGAGGTCTCCGATATACTTGGTCTCTCCACCTCTGTCCGGCTACCTCCCTTCCTTGAACTCAACCCATTCCCTGTCCCGGTGTCTTCCTTTACAATCTCAACCAAGCCTTCCTCTCTCGCCCTTTTCTCTGTGCAACACTCCTGTGTCTCTAACTGTATCAACTGCCGCTCTGCTCCCTCTTCTCTCCCTTTTATACACTCCTCCCTTTCCTGCCGAAACAGCCCCCTTTTTGGGTGAACCCCTTCCCAGGCTTTTTCGCATTCCTTCTCTTTCCAAGCTTAACTCCTGTAACTCCTCTCCCAGAGTTGCACATGGTTGTTTCACAGTTCCTTCTAGAGACAGGGATGCCACACCTCCCATAGATCTCTTGTTGTCTTCCTTGATCTCACAAATGTATACCACACTGAAGCTCTGTTCAGTTGTTTTGACAGCATAGGTTCTCCACACGTGAAGAAGGGCCTCACTGCACTAGCCTCACTGTCTCTTTCAACACTGGAAAATGACAGAGAATATCCATATAGGCTGTCTGTATAAGCAAGAATGCACAAAAGAAGGGGCTGTGGAACATTACTGCCTCCTCCTCTTCAGACTGGTGCTTTTTGGAAGCAACACTAAAGGGGATAGTGCTCGTGTGCTGTGGAGAGCACATGGTTTGAGAATGACTGAAGAGAATGCTTCTTCCTCTAGAATCCAATACAGTGTTCATGAGATGCTAATGCTGTTCCCCATATAGACTGGACCAGTGGTTTCCAACCTTGGGCCCCAAGATGTTTTTAGATTAAAAGTCCCAGAAGTCTTCATCACTAGCTGTGCTGGCCAGGAGTTCTGGGAGTTGTAGTCCAAGAACATCTGGGGACCCAAGGTTGGGAACCACTGTACTAGAATCTGGCCTATGTAATTTTAAAAAGATTCCTACCTCAGGTGTTTACTGGGCTAAAAGGCTTTCTTGGTGCTGCCACGCTAGTTACAAACAAGAATAGGCAGTAAGAAAAGTGACAATGGATATTTCAAGCCATGATGCATGTTGATCTCAGGCAAACAAAAGAGGAGTCAGAGTCAGTCTCCAGTATGTTTTATCCCTGTAAGGTAAAGGTAAAGGTTCCCCTTGACATTTAGTCCAGTCATGTCCAACTCTAGGGCGCGGTGCTCATCCCCGTTTCCAAGCCGTAGCACCAGCGTTTGTCCGAAGACAGTTTCCGTGGTCACGTGGCCAGCGCGACTAGACACGGAACACCGTTACCTTCCCACCGAGGTGGTACCTATTTATCTACTTGCATTTTTACATGCTTTCGAACTGCTAGGTTGGCAGGAGCTGGGACAAGCAACGGGAGCTCACTCCGTCACGTGGATTCGATCTTACGACGGCGGGTCTTCCGACCTTGCAGCACAGAGGCTTCTGCGGTTTAACCCACAGCGCCACCACGTCCCACGTTTATCCCTGTACCTTGCTGTAATTATGCTAACAACACTTAAACCTAAGGAGCTACTTCTCAACAAAATCTGAAGTTATTTCGCAATTATTCTATACCTTTACCCCTTCCTGCCACACACACACTTTCCTTGCTTCTCTTGGAAAGTGAACTTATTGCCAGCAGAGCTCACAGCAGGATCCCACCTCTGCTTGTTCCAAACAAGGCGTGCAGGTGGTGATTCTGCAAGAAGCAAACTCCAGCATTTCCATTGCTAAGTACTGTTGCAACTTCCCTTAATTTTGTTTGGTCAAAGGAGTACACGAACAGCTTTACCGTTGGGCCATGGTTTGAGATAGCACAGTTCAATGAGAAAACTAGTTGTACACACCTCTGACCAACCAGAATGAAGAGACTGGAATACAGCAGCGATCGAGTGAAGAATTGAAATGAAGCAAAATAGCAGTATCAGTGTTGAGGGCAGCTGTGGCTGTTGGAAATCACAGCCATGGACAAGAATGTATGTCAATGGACAATCTGCCTATCCCTAATTAGAACATTAATCCTTCACAAGCCTCTGGTTTGTGAGTGTGGGGTATGGTTACTGTGCCCATGATTCCAAACAATGTTGTAACATGGCCTTACAATATTGTACCAGTGTTGCCAGCAGGAAAAAGGATGCCAAGCTTTATACAGCAAAGACCAGCCTGACTGTTGACAACACTAATTACAGCAGTCAAGATGGTCTACAGAATCCCCTCTAGTGTTTTCTACTAGTCACAAAGAGACACTAAGTAGGAAAAAAAAATCCCTGAACCTGATTCCTTTTTTTCATCAGTTAATCACATCTCACCCAAAGAAATTGTCAGGGCTTTTTTGTTGTTGTTGTTGACAAGTTCTTTAGATATTTATTACTCAGGATGGAGAAAATAAACTTGAGAAGAGCCGAATACAGAGAGAGGAGCCACACACGCGCGCAGAGAGAGAGAGAGAGGATCCATGGAGGAGGGAAGAGGGAGAGAAAGAGCAGGAGAGAACTTTCACAGAAAGAAAGGAGTTAACTTGATAATGCAAAGCTACAGGCCCCTCCATTACTGTTGTAGAGAAAAGGGAAATATCATTGATTCTATTTGTTCCTTTCTTTCTAAGACCACTGCAAAAGGCAAAGATGTTCACCCTGGCTTTTGGCAACTATCTGGGCTTTTGAGGAAGGGGCTTTTAACAGGGGTTGCTATGCTCTTTTTTAAAATGATATGGTTTTAAATTATTGTGAAATGTTTTAATTGAGTGGTTTTTTTAATATATGTTAAATTGACTTTCAGTATTATAAATCATTGTGTTATTAGCCATATCTGATTCTAAAACCAAAACTATTATGTAAGCCACCTTGGATCCCTGTATTAGGAGACAAGTGGGATGTTAAATAAATAAATAGATGAGGGTTAAGATATTTTCAGTCATGAAGATAAGCATTGATATTAGCTTCTAAACTCTACTAAGGAATGGAACCAGAATTTTGGATGCTAAACCTACCCATTGTTCTTTTTATTAGTGTTTTTGAACTTGTGAAGATACACCTATGCAGAGTTGGGGAAAATACAGTCTGCATCCCTAAGCCCTTTTTGGTGGCTACCACTGGTTCCTCCCCACCACAAAATATAGTTGTTGATGATGTTTGGTGCCAAATACCTGCAGTAAATGGCTAAATCTAATGAGGGAACTTATGTAAGGCAGCAAGAAAGCGTTTTTGTCAATATTAATTTCAGCAGAAAACCCTCAGTTACCTCCCAGTGTCTCTCTCCCCAGCATTTCTAGTCCTTAAACTATTATTGTTTATTGCAGACAACTCAGTCTTATTTAAGAGTTTAAGTTTTAATTGTTATTTAATAGGCTTAAATGGGGGAGAGGAAGGAGTGTTAACCAGCAGGCAACCATAGAAGTACAATGTTCGGGTGGTGGTGGTGCTCTGTGAACAAAGCCTGTTTAATAAATTTGCTTTAAGTTATAAGTTTCATTTTCACAGAATAAATAATATTTTATTAAATAAAAATAAAGTCTAATTTTTAAAAAAATATATTTATCAAATATTAATCAACTATGTGTCAGTTGGGTTGGGAGTTCATATATATTGTGAAATTAATTTTATGAAAGTAATAATATTTAATGAAATAAAATGAAATGTTTAAAATTTAATATTCATAGGAAGAAGACTTCATAGTCTTGAAATTGTATATATTTCCATATATTAACTTGTTTTGCAATATAACATTTTGTTTTTCCAAACCTTTACATATTTTTAGATTCCAGTGAAGTGTTGTGATACTCTAATATATACTAAGGTATTTCAATACTCTATTGAGGTAAACAAATAAAAGTAATTTTAAAAAATTAGCTATCTATCCATTTTGGCTGTGCCTGCTACCCTTCAGCCATGAATTCTGAGAAGCTGCCCAGACTGAAAAATGGCCTTCAGACTCACCAAAAGTGCCCACCCCTGCTTTATAGCAACTGTTAGCAACTGTCATGAAGTATGGAGTGTTCTGAGAAAGAGGTAGATATATAAGCATTACAACAAAGATGTGGAATGGGCACCCTGGGTTTGAACCCTCGCTCAGCCATGGAAGCTCAGTGGTAGGGTTGTGTGGAATGAGTAAAACTACTCTTTAAATATCTCACATAACTTGAAAGCTCTATTAGGGTTGCTGTAAGTTGATTCTGACTTGGTGGCACGTGACATAATATAATATAGAAGACAAGACTGTATTGGCCATAGGTCAGAGTTGGTATAAGGCAATTTGCTTTGTAGTATGCAGAGAGTAGTGGAGTCAAAAATACAGCCAAGCTCAAATACCTGTTAAACCCCATTTGAGGAGGAGAATCTTGGTAGGTAATTTGGAACACAGAAACAGGGACATCTACTTCTCCATTGCAGATTTCCCCTTTCCATATGAGTATTCCTGGAAAAACATGGTTGAGGGTGGTGGGGGTGGAGGGCTCACTTATACATGTCTTCAACCAGCACTATGTTCTTCCAAATTGCAGCTATATTCAGCCAAGGGTGAACAGATCTGCTAATGAGAGTATCCATGAAACGCTAGTTTCAGGAATTTCATGTTAAGACGTTGCCAGTCTTCCAGATGTTAGACAGCAGCTCCTTGCATCTTTAGCCAGCACTGCCTATGGTGAAGATATTTTGAGGACCAAATTTTCTTGTCCTTGTATTAAGAAGATGAGGAGCTGAAGAAACATATTGAAGAAAGTTGCTACCATTTCTACATCATTATTATTTTGATAAGGAAATGCACATGCCTGATCCAATCTGATCGCAACATACTGCGCCCCTTATGGCGTTTATTCTGCCAGAAGACAGTGTTTCTCACTTTTAGTCTCCATTTCGGGTGCTTTTTCTCTCATCAGCTCCCTCATTTTTTCCTTGTTTTGTCAAATAGAACTGCTAGAAAAAGGATCCTGGAATAATTTCATTTCTATTTGCATGGCTACCTTTTGCTAGACTTTATCTTTAATATTTTAGATGTAATATTTGACATTTGCTGCTGAGGAAAACTTCAAATTGAAACATAGAATCTTAGAACTATTCAATGATATAGTTGGAAGGGATCCCAAGAGTAATCTAGTGTCCAACCCCTTGCTCATACAGAAATCCACAACGAAAGCAACCCCTGACAGATGACAAACCAACCTCTGTTTAACCATTTGTAATGAGGGAAGATCCACTCCCTTCCAAAACAGCCTTTCCCATTGTCTAGTAGCTCTTATCATGAGGAAGTTCTTAGAAATTTTCAGTCAGAATCTTCTTTGTTATCATTTGAATCCATTCCCTTGATCTAGACACTATACTTCTGTTGATGCACCATATAATGCTTTTTCTTTGTTTTGTTTTTTGTTTTTGCTCCCACATCGCTCTATTATCTCATATTCAAGTTATGGGAAACAAAGAGCCTTAGGTCATTTCCCTACATACTGCTGTCAATCCAAGTGTGGATTGTGCATTCTATATTTGTGTATCCGTTTTTTTCTGTTGAAATGTAGAATTTTACATTTTAAAATTAATTTTGTTTGTTTGCCTCAGCACTTTAAGCTGTTAATGTCATCTTTTGTGTTTGTTTGTTTGTTTGACTTTTATGCTGCCCGTCTGGCTGCAAGGCTACTCTGGGTGGTTTACAATATAACAAAACAAAACAGTAAAACAATAACATCAACACTTGAAAAAGAATCAAACATAATAGTTATACAAAAATCAAAATCAATTACAATATACGATCATAATAACCAAAAAAAACCAGGAACACAAACATAAACATAAATAGAAACAAAAACATAAATAGAAACAAAAACAAAAATAATTTAACAGACAAGATGGCGGAGCAAAAATAAACACTGAAATGTCCACTGCATTATCGCCATGTAATCTCTGGAAAAGCTTGTCTGAAAAGCCATGTCTTAAGATATTGTTTAAAGGTATTAGCCACCCTCCCAGTTTGGTATCGTCTGCAAATATCATGAGTATCCAATCACATCCAAATTGATTATAAAGATGTTGAACAACACTGGCCCAAGCCAAAACCTTGTGGTGCCACAATTGTAACTTTCTTCCAGATGATAAGGAGCCATTGGTGAGCATTCTTTAGATATGGTCTGTCAAACAACTGCGGATCTATCTAATACCATATTTTATCAGCTCATTCACAAGGATACCATTGTAGACCTTGCTGAAAAATTTCCAGACACAAGATGCGCGATAGCCATTGCACTTCCCAATCAACTATGTTTGTAACTCTGCTAGAAAAAGAATGAGAGAGAAAGAGCGAATGAACTCTGGTATGACTTGTTTTTGAAAACCCACTATAGTTGTTAGAAATCACAGCACTCTGCCCTAAGTGCTTATAAAATGACTATTTAATTATCTGTTCTGGAAACTTTCCTGGTATTAATGTCAAGTTGGCTTTAATAGGTGTTCTTCCCTTCCATTTTGAACATGAGGACAATATCTGACTACCTCCATTTTTCATGGACATAACTTGTTCTCCAACAGGCTGGGTATTGTTATGAGAAAATAATATTTCCATTCTCAGTAGCTGATGGCATCTAGCTGGCCACTGGAGGGAACAAGATGCTGATCCAGGGAGGCCTCTGGTCTGATCCACCCTGACTCTTATGTTTTTAAGAGACAAGATGGTCAGTTCAAGGGTTCTAAAGGAAGAACTGGTTTATTTAACTTATCACCCCTTCAAAGCCTCTGCTCAGAATGGAAAAAGTAAATAACTAACACAGAGTTCTAACTCCTGTCCTCTGAAGATGCCGGCCACAGAGACTGGCAAAACGTTAGGAAGAAAAACCTCCAGAACATGGCCAAACAGCCCAAATAACCTACAACAACCATAACTAACTAACAACTTAAACCATTCACTGTTGCTTCATTCAAAAGTATCCTAATCACTCCTTCTATAAAACACCCAGTAACTTCATTCAGCTGTGCAAGGGGAAAGGCTAGCAGATATTGCCAGTTACACCTTGGCACAACAGTGCCAAATAGTCTGCTATTTTAAAGTTGCTAAATGTTTCAGATGTGCCAAGCATGCCAACATAGCGATGTGTGATGTGCTACATAGGATGAACCAGAAGAAATGTAGCTTTCTTCCCTCTTTGTATGACATTAATGTTTTTTCCCTAAAATAACCTCCACCAACCTGCTGCCGTCCCACATTGTTACTTACTTTGGGTAGATGTATATTCCTCCACAGTGCAGGGGGTTGGTCTTGATGGCCCTTCCAGCTTCATTATTCTTTCATTTTATCAAATGATCCTTATTGGTATTGTTGTTCTGTGAGCAAGTGTAATACATTGGGTCAGGGATCACAGATGTGCTGCATTGCTGTCACTAGTGCATAAGAAAAACATAGGGACATATTCCCTGGTTTCCTCTAGTGGTTTACTTCCAATACTTCACCTTGAAAATACAAAAATCCAAGGAAACAATTTCCCATGATACTTAGGAATAACAGAGTCACATGAAGCATAAAGCATTCCTGTCAAACTGCTCCTAAAAATGGTTTGACATAACCTTTAAAGTACTTTCAAAGTTAACTAGAAAATGTTACTCATTTCACCCCAAAAGTAGCTTCAGACTCTTTCAGATTCCACACTAATGATGTTCCATATAACCTTTTTCCTCCCTTCAAAATCATGCTCCTCCTATCTCACTTTGTACAATTTTCTCCCTTGATATCATGCGGAATGTTACTTTAGTGCTGCAGTGCTTCCCAAGATTTTCAGAGTTGGAATTTTTTCCCAGCATCAAAACCATGTTCCTCCTATCTCTCTTCATACCATTTCCCCCTGACTTAAAGGCATTTTAATCCTGTCAAAACCCTTGGTTTATTTTTAGTTTGGCTTTGTTTCTAGGAGGCGCAGAGTTTAGTCTATGGCCTTTCCCAAGATTTTTGGTGTTCGGCCTTTCAGAAATGTCAGTATTTTCAGTGAGAATTTTAGCACAGGGAACTTTACTGAACAACAGTGGATACTTCCTGGACACTGGCAAGTACAGGTACACAGCAAGCACAGTGGAGAAGCGGAGAAAATGTTACTAGAAGTAACATTTTAGAAGTACTGTGAGCAAGTGTAATACATTGGGTCAATTTCTAGTTACTAGAAGTAACTAGAAGTGGAGAGAAGCAGATCAGTGTTAGATCACCTAGTTGTTCCCTCCAACGTCACCATTAGGATGTGACTCCCAGTAAATCTCACAAACTTCCATCAAGAACTTACACAAAATTGCTGCATAGCTCAGAGGTTTAGGGAGGTTGGGAGTTCGATTCCCCATTGTGCTTCCTTGACAGGAGCTTGACTCAATGATCCATAGAGTCCCTTCCAGCTCTGCAGTTCTAAGATTATTTATTATTAAAAGGAAGTGAAAAATAGGGGTTGAAACATTGCCTCTGGAAGAGCTCTTATTTTTATTTTTAAAATGTGAACTAGTGACGGGCTTGTAACCCAAAAAGCAAGTGGGCACATATAACTATGTTATTTGCAACCAATTACCTCTATGCACTGGTTTTGGACTACAACTGCCCATGTTCCTGACCATTGTCCATGCCGGCTAGGGCTGATGAGTGTTGAACTCTAAAACATGTAGAGGGCACCAGCTTGGTGGAAAAGCTTCCCTAAAGGCCTGCTTCATTTGTGTTTGCTCAGCGCTCTGGGATCCTCATGACAATGCATCAGAGGGAGAAGTGGAAGCCCTTACGTTCTAAGTGGCTGATTGCTGCACATCTTTCTTTTTCTTTTCTGCCGATTTTTTTTTAACATTCCTGGTGCTTTGAAACAACACTTGAAAATTCCCCGGAGCTCTTGCTGAGCTTGTTCTCTTTTGACTCAAAATAGTAACAGGCTTAATCCAGGGGACATCGGTAATCTTTGGGGTCTATGTGGGTGGCATGAGTGATAGCATGGGAAAAGCAAACCCATTTATGCA
The DNA here is from genome assembly GCA_037013535.1 of Intellagama lesueurii. Taxonomy (NCBI): domain Eukaryota; kingdom Metazoa; phylum Chordata; class Lepidosauria; order Squamata; family Agamidae; genus Intellagama; species Intellagama lesueurii. Next base: position 117,683,076 of record JBAJHW010000001.1, read on the forward strand.
AAGCAGTTCCCTCTCTCTCTTGGTTTAAGAAGGATGAGATTAGAAGGATATCACCCGCCACAAGTGACTAAAGGATCTCTCTTCTTCTGAGACTCGCTTGGTACTTAAGGAATTTACATTATTTGGCTTTCACTAATATCTGTGCTGACTGAGCTTAACACCACAAAGCAAAAGCAGAAGCAGCAAGAAACGGCAAACAGCTGCTGTACTTCTAAGCAGGTGTGAAGATCCACTGAAATCAGTAGGATTTGCTTCCCACCAGGCAACGGGTGTAGGCTGATCTTGTCTTCTGCCTCTAGCAAGCCTAGGGCCTTGTTTTGGGTTTACTTTTTTAAAAAAAATCATAACCCCCAAATTCAAAATTTATCATCAAGTAACTTGAACAGGTTACAAAAATGTGCTAAAGTGTGCACATGATGAAGCTTTGGGTGTATGTAAAACAGAGGCCACATAAACTTGGTCCAGGAAAGATAGTTCAGATGACAGATCTCTGGGAACTGACTAGTTGGAGAACTGCCCCCCTCCCGTGATTTGATCACAAAGAGGAAGGGAACCAACTGGAGCAGCTTTGCTCTGGGGTTTCATAAGGCAGTACAATTGTGAATAGGTGGCCACTTCACTACCTGATGAGGGCAGGAGAGCTACATGCATCCCATGGGCTGTGGTCTTCAGGCCCATGTTTGCAACTGAAGACCACCCTTCCCAATGACCTCTCCAATTCCAGGTGTGTGTGAAAGAGGCCTTTTTCTGTTCCTGGAGACTTTCCACAATTTATCCCTTGGGAAGATTACCCAAAAATCCCCCATCCCTCAAAAAACCAAAACTGATACAAGAAGGATCCATCTAAATGTGCTCTCTCTCTCTCTCTCTCTCTCTTTGTGTGTGTGTGTGTGAGAGAGAGGGGGGGTGTTAAATGGCTATTTCCACCCATTGACTTGACTGGTGTACCCTGGGATATGGGGCTATATGACCCACCCCTGTTCTGTATTCCTACCCTAGACAAGCCATTTTCCTGAACCCTCAGGACACCCATCTGCAGATAAGAATAATAGCCTACTTTGCAGGGTTGTTATTTGAAGTAATGTCTGCAAAAAAATTGGAATTCTCTAAGGCTCACTACAAATACAAATTATTTCTTACTATTGCTTCAGTACATGCCTACCCCCTTGTAGGTATGTACTGCTCCTGAACTGGACTATATTGGGGGGGGGGGTGTCTCCGTATGTGTTGTTTTTTCATTAAGCCTAATTTGATTTGGAAAGGAGGGTGTGGGGCGACAAAATGTTACACATCCTGAATTGGTTGGCTGAGACAGCTGTCAAAGTCTCGGTGGTCTCACTAATATGATAAACAAAAGCAGAGGGTTAATTCCAATTAGGGCTTTCCTTATTGGAAAAACACCATAATTGTTGTGATAATAGCCTGAAAATTTGTTGAACCACAACTCTGCATCATCATTTTTTAATTGACTGTGGAAGTGAACAGTTACTGTGTGACAAAAAAACCATCCCCCTGGAGGACTCAACATCTCGTCATCTGGCTTTTAACTGTGGGGGCAGCCAATTTCAGTATTCCATGTCAAAGTACCCTCCAAAATTTAGTCTTTTTGACTATGGTTCCCAGAAACTCCCAGCCAGCATTATCCTAGTTTGGGAAAGTTACTTTTTTGGACTACAAGTCCCAGCAAAAAGAACAATGTTTCCAAGCTCTGCTCTAAAACCACTGTAGCAGCATTCACATTGCAGGATACCCTGTGGGGCTCCAGCTCCCTTACCTATTCTGCCTGTAAAATTTCTCTCTTTATCTAATCCACATCTGGGGTGGGGAGGGTAGCTTGCTATTCTATTCCCTTGTTCTCTCCTGTTCCCCAACAAAAGTGAGCACTATATGAGGCCAAAGCAGCACCCAGGCCTGGCAACACCAACGAAAACAGTAATCTCAACAACATTTAATCTGTGCTAAAACCAGCCCTGTAAGGTAGAACACTGGCAACACCTCTATTCATGGTCCAACTCATGCTAAAAGAAACTTGAGACTTACCCTTACATTCCTTGGCCCAAATCCTCTTGCCTAGTTACACTGGCACAGTACAAATTGCATAACTTTTCGAAGCAAATTGCCTTAAGTTAAAAAATCACTGTAGACATTATATCTTGCGTGACTCAGTGTGTGTGACTCAGAGCGGTGTGACTCAGTGTGCAACGGGTAATGTCTATGGTAACTTCTTGACTTGGCACAGTTTGCCTCCAAAGGTTACACTATTTGTTTAGCTGATCCAGAAGAAGATTTTGGCTCTTGTGACTCTCAGGGGAATAAAGCCTGCAAATCATAGGCAACTCTGCTCTCATCCTCCCAGAAATAAAATATTTGACAAGCATGACCCAACGGCAAGGATGGATTTAGGAGCAGATCCCCCCCAAAAGCCTGATGTAGTAAACCATACAACCTCTGAAGATTTTATATTTGATTGAAAAGTTAGAAAAGGCCAGATTATCCAAGATCTAGCATTGCCAACTGATGAAAGCCAATTAGAGGGAAAAGATCTGGAAAATACACATAACATGATAACTTGCTTAATTTTTATTTAGGCATATGGGACTCAAAGTAAAACAGTAGTCATGTACCTCAGTAGTCAGTCAGGGAAAATAGGTTAAAAAAATTGTACTTTGGGAAAAATGCATATCAAGGTACACAAACTTTCATGCAGGAAGGAAAAAGTGAGTTTTGTCATTCTTCTCCCAAATCCAATACAGCAATGGGTTTGGGAGAAGAATGACAGTGGGAGTCTGTGAAATGCAATGAAAATAAAATTGTCAGATTTTCACATCCCAATCTATCTCAAGGGTATAAAGCAGTTCCTTTTATACTTGCTTTGCTTCTGGTTTCCTTTCCAAACATCTGACCACCAGTGAACAAGGAACAATGGTCTAGGTGGAATGAGCATCCTTGAAATCCAGTTTGAACTCTTTTTGCTCACAGGTTGACAAGAGAAAAAATTAGCAACAGAATTATCATACATTACATGATAAGTACAGCTGTCTGTGAAACAAGAGAGCCTTGTAATGTTTTTTCAGTCAATGAAAGCAAATTTTCATTACAAGCCCATTCATATAACTGTGTATATGTGTTCATAAGTCTCCATATCTATGTACGTGTATGTGTATTCCTGTACATATGCATAACATGACAAGTGCAACTATGTGTGAAACAGTAGCCAGGATTGTGATCCACTGAATAAAGATATTTTGATGAGAAGGAAAGGTGGTGTTTGTTATCTGAAGATTAAGAAGATATAAACTGAGGGTGGGGGACCCAAATTCATAATTTAGTAATCTTCATACATTTTAGGCTATAACTTCCATCAGCCCTTCCTAGTATGACCAGTGAGAACAAGGATGGATAAAAATCAATGATTTTTTTAAAAAATCAGATTGATTTAAATCACAATTTAAATTTTAAAAATTGATTTTTTAAAATTTAAATCATCAAAAAAATCTGATTTTAAAAAATTTAAATTGTGATAGGAACTCTTACTCAGATGATCTAGTAGGACAAAGGTTCCCCAGCCTAAACCAGAGCAGTGATGGCCTTCCAGATGTTTTTGAACTTCAGTTTCCATAATTTCTCACCATTAACTACATGAGTTAATGCTAATGGGAGCTATAGTCCAAAACTATTTGGAAAGACAAGAGTTCCTCACCCACGGAATAAATGGAAAGACACATCATCTTGGTAATTTTGAAGGGGCAACATATCATGGATGCATGGATCTTGTGACCACACTACATTTATGTACTGTCTGCACCCCTTACTGCACTACTCTCTCAGTCTCCACCTACCACACTCTGATCCCTCTCCCATCAGTCTGTATCACAGGCAGGGATGATATTCAGCTCAAACAGTAAGAATTACATGTATCCACATTTTGGAAGTAACAGTTTTGGCTCACCACTTTCACTTTGGGTTTCACACTCTGTCATCAAAATGCAGAAACAATGCTACACGTATTTAGTCTGAAGTAAGCCCTACTGCATTCTGTAAAATTTAGGGTGTGCTCACACAGGGAAATAGATCACAATCTGCCCTGCTTATGGAGTGGTCCACTGTGATCTTTTCCCTTTTGATCCCACAAGCCATGAGGAAATGCACTCCAGCTCAATGCCAATCCATCCCCAAGCTGAACCTTATTGGTTCAGTTGTAAGGCTTCTATTTGGGGTGGGGGGCAGGCTGGAACGATTCCTCAGCAGAAGGAAGGGTCACTTTAAGAGAGAGATCAGGTGCAATCAGGTGTGTGCCTTTGCAGCTGTCTAATTGCGCTCTTACTCTCTGTTGTTATTTGGTAGTTGTCTCAAGTTGGCATGTTCAGTTGGAATAGGAAGAGTAGCATCTGAAGTCAATTACACTCTTTTTGTATTTTGCATATTAGGCTTTTAAAAAAAAATTTATTTTTTGTGGTGATTCATGGAGTGCAACACAGGGCATTCTGATGCTAATGAAGAATGGCTCATCAAATGTGAGGCTTTGAGAGGTGAGAGTCTTAGGGCTCAGGCCCACTGATAATAAAAACCACTGTTGTCCTGGGTTCTTCTTTTAAGACAAAACTAAAATTTAGTGTACACAATAGGTATAGTCACATGTGGAGACACGTGACAAGGAAGTGAGTTATTCTCCTCTTCCTCCAGAGGTCTGTTTATTTTGAGGTGGATGTGGAATCGATTCATTGGAATCGATTCCACATATATGAACCTCCCTGACAGGAGCAGAAAAACCTGCTCGCTGGCCTCTCTGATCACACCCCCACCAACCCGCCCCTGCCCACCAGATTGCCCTCCCCCACCTGATCACCCCCATCTGCCCAATTGTCCCCTGCCCACGCAACTGCCTTCCTGCCAGCTTGTTGCACCCTTGCCCGTCTGAACGCTCCTGCCAACTCAATCTCTCACCTGCCTCATGACCCCCTGCCCCCTCACTCACCCCCACCGCCCCAGTCACTCCTTCATCCCCTTGTTCGTCCCCTTGCTTGCCTGTCCGATTGTCTCCCCCCCTGCTCATTCACCCTGTCCCCCATCTCTTGGTCACCCCCCGCCTGCCTGACTGCCTCCTTGCTCACCTGCCCAATCATCCCACCACCAGATCACTGATCACTCACTCACTTGCTCACTCGCTCACCCTATCGCCCTCTCACTTGCCCTCTGCCCAATCACTCCCTGCACACCTGCTTGCCCCCCACATGCCTGCTGCCCATGACTGACCTTGTTTTGAACCGAATCGGCGGTTTGTGCCCATCTCTACTCATAGTTCCCTGTTCATATTATTTGAGATGTGACCTTCACTCCCACCCACCCCTCACCCTTATTTCCTTCGTTTCTCTGGCCCTGCCTCTCCTTTCCTTTTATGGTTAGCTGCAAAGCCCCTTGCTTATAGAAGCATTCCAAATGTCTTTCATTTTGCCTTGCTTCTATATGTGTGTTTGTACATGCAGAGGACATCTAGTGAAGGTGATAGAGCTGTCTATTGCAAAATCTCATGTATTGTTGTTGTTTTTTAATCAGAGGAAAATGGTGCGAACGTGGTCTCACTGCCCTGAAAAGCATGCCTAAGTGCTTACATCAATTAGAATACCACCTAAAGACACTCCCCCCATCTTCCTGGGAATGTCAGCCGGGGAAAAAACACAATTGAATCCAACTCTCTAGAGGCAGAGAGAAAAAGCCAGTTTGGCAGGAAATAGGCTGGAAGGAATCGAATCTGCCTTGAACATCATGTAGACATTAAAATATAGATCAAATTCCTCAGTGTTGTAGGTGGACCAGATCCCACCATATTTGAAAATGTAGTCTCAGCCTAAGTCTAAATTCTTACATATATTTACCTATGAAGGGGCAAGATATTTTGTTCTCTGATGAAAATCCCCAGATTCATGCAGACAGAGAGACAGATTCTTATACTAGTCCACCATTTGGTTGGTGCAGGAATAGTCATTAATAGTGAGACTTGAGGTTAAATCTAGTTAGTCCCAAATAGCGTAACCCACTGAATGAATGGGACATGTTGAGTTGGTTACACAATCAGATCCATTGACTTGGTATTAAGTGAAGTGGGCAACTTGAGTGTTGCTAGGCCAACTTTTTGCCCCCATCACCCGCTGCAGCCACAAGATTTGAAAGCGGTTTGTGGAGGGAGATTTTATGGACTTGGGTGAACTGTCCTGCTCACAATGCTAAAACCGCTGCTCCTGCATTCCTCCAGATTCAGGGTGGAAATTCTCCCCAATTGCTTTTGAAAAGAAAAATAATTCACTGGCAGTCATGGGGCAGCTGTGGGAGGGCTTGAAAATACCCCCCCGGGGGGGGGGTCACATATTGTTCGTAGACCTCACTGTGCCTGCTCTGGTATAGGGCAAGGGTTAAGACAATCTTCCTCAGGAGCTTAAAACCTCTTTGGTTGGAGATGCTGGGGACCGAATGTGGGATCTTTTGCATACAAAAAAACATGCAGTATGCATGTCATGAGGAAGTTGTTGAACTGTGTGTTAAATTCTCATCAAGAAGATACAGTGCTGCTCACTCAGACACATTTAGGTGTTCTACAACACTCATGTAACTTTAGAGAATGATATGCAAGTCAAGGATAATTCCAGAAAAGAATAGTTGGGAGAAGCAAAGGAATAGAAACAGCCACAATAGGCAAAGAGATATGTAATCCATGCTATGTAACAGAGATGGACTGACTTCAGGTTTGGGGAATCTACCTTTACAAACAAACAAGGAAATAAACATAAACCTGAGATTCAGGTGTTAAAGAGGAAGTGGGATTTAATGTTAGAGTTAAAGAAGAAGGTACCTCTAGAAAATAGATCAGTGTCAGCACTCATGTTGAACATGAGATCCTTCAGGCCAATTCTAATATTAGATAGAATGAGGTGGCTGCCTCAGACAGTGGATTACCGGGATGCTCCCCCTGCCCTGGATCGACCTTTGCAGCCCCTTGCCCTGTGAGGGGAGCTGCAGAACTGGGCATTTGGAAGCAGTTCACTTTGTCCATGAACCTGGCTGGGACATTGTGGGGAATTTTAATGGTGCCTTTCAGACCCAACTGCCTTTTTTAAGAAAGTGGCCCCAGGAAGGTATCAACAGTGGGTCCTGCCAAGACCTTAGAAGTTACCCAAGGATATTGTAATCTAACTGTACACCTGTAAATCAGGCTGGGGTTAAGGCAGAGCTTGTGCTGATGTGCATATCCTAACACACCCTTGGCCTTCCAGATGTTTTAGACTACAAAGCCCATAACTTTAAGCATGGTGGAGGGGCCTGATGAAATGTTTAAAGTCTGAAGGACCACAGAGAGTACAAATCCCATCGGGCCTGTCCTCCATGGCTAATGTCACTTCTCTCTTGCTGCTAAAACCAGCCAATGTTTAGGTACCAAGGAGGGGGAAAGTGTGCCATCATGTAGCAGGAGGCAGGAAAATTTAGTGTAATTATTTTGTAGGTTTTATTTTGTTGTTGTTTTGATTTGTAGGGGAAACATGAATGCTGGTGCTTAAATATACTTGTATGTATATCCATGCACATTTTGGGTGATTTCTTTAAACATTTTATTTTAGTTTCAAGTTATGATGGACTTTGGCTATGTAAGCAATGAAGTTTGCAACACCAGGCAGTAGTGTTTTAATACTATGCACGGGAAACTGGGCACATGACTGCCGTTGTTGCTAACAACCCCATAATTCTTGTAACAGGTGGTCCCACCCTCTTTCAAGATCATGGTAAGGCTATAGACAAGCCGTATCTTGCTTTTATTCTTCTGCAGCACTTAGCTAGGTGTTCTTTAATATAATAATCATAATCACACCATATCCAGACAGCTCTAGCAAATAAGCTGCACTCCATTCTTTGAAAAACCTAACATCCCCTAGGGAATTAGCCTTTTATTACAATATGTTTTTCAATAAGTCAATACAATCCTGTTATAAAGCTTAATCCATTTAACAAAAATGGATACATTCCAGCATTCAGATCATTACCATACATAAAATGCGAATGAACATGGAAACCACCTGAGAATGTTTAATCTTGAAATGACTTATAAACTCTAAGTTAAAGGAAGGAAATACGTGAAGAATAGATTTTAAATACAAAACTAGGCTTATTATGTACCACCTTGGGGCCGGTGCCATAGAATAATGATGAACAACATGATGGCCATGTAGTACTTCAAGCAAAGGAGTCTCTTTGGGATATTTATTTAGCTTCTGAACAGCTTCTCCATGACTTCAAGTGCCTTGACCAAGGTCATGCAGCAAACCAGTTTCCAGGTTGCAGTTGTGGCTTTAGGTACACTGCAAGAGCTGCCGTATGAATCAAAGACAAAATGGCAGTGCTATTAGGAGGATTGTCTGCTCTGTCTTTGAGTGGTATAACATTGCCAAAAATTGGTACAAATGCTGTAAAATCAGTGGAACTTTGAAAGAAGATGTGTTCTTGAAGGCTTTCACAGCCGGGATCCAATGGTTGTTGTAGGTTTTTCGGGCTGTTTGGCCATGTTCCTAAGGTTTTTCTTCCTAATGTTTCGCCAGTCTCTGTGGCTGGCATCTTCAGAGGACAGGAGTTAGAACACAGACAGAGTTCTAACTCCTGTCCTCTGAAGATGCTGGCCACAGTGACTGGCGAAACGTTAGGAAGAAAAACCTCCAGAATACGGCCAAACAGCCCGAAAAACCTACAACAACCTTTGGAAGAAGACTCATGTATATATATTCCCTGCCCCATGTCTTCCCTTTGTTGATATGTGCAAGGTGAATTTCAAACTGGCTGCACTGAGAGGGTGCAAATCATGCACTCCCAATTTACTTAAGCATATCCGAATGACACTGTGGCACCTCAGGTGACACATTGAATATGGAAGTTACTCAGGAGGAAGTGCCCAGATCCAGATCAGGGTCTGCACCTGGGATTTGGAACACTTAAAACCAGCCTTCCCCCTCTTCTGATACTATTCTTGAACACATGCAACTCAGAGGTCTCCTGAGGGCTGTTCCTCACTTGTATGGTGTCTTGATGTGTCATTCAGATTGAAGATAAACATCAGGAACAAAGAGCAACTCCTATTTGGGAGGATGATGGGATTGCAGTGGGGCAAGGAAAGTGTTAAACCACCATTCTCCTATACTGCAGCCACAATCAACATTAAAGTGAGCATGACTGCAATTGCCAAAATAAAAGAACAGGGCAGTCACATCTGAGGAAGTGGATAGTCACACACAAAAACTCATGCTAAAACAGACACTCATAAAGATGTGTCAGGAATCTTTTAAAAATACTAATAACACATTGACCAGTGTCCTGCTGTATTACATAGTCACAGAAGCTGCTCTGGCAATCTTTCTTTGCATGCTCTGTTTTGCACCGCTTGTGAGATTAATTGTGCAACCAGTTGTGTAATCGGTGCTCAACAGGGGAAACACAACATGATTACTTTTATGTTCTGAATGGAGTACTGCTGGCCATGGCTATTTGTTTATTTTATTTTATTTTATTTATGTACTGCCCATCTAGCCAATCACTACTCTGGGCAGTATGCAACAAAACTATAAAATATAAATTACATAATTGCTACAGACACTAAACAGTAGCACAAACAGAAAAACAGCAAGATTGGAAACAATAATCATTACGGAACATAAACGATAGTATTCCTTGCCTCCTTTATCCACTGTCCCAGCTTCTTGGGGAGAACCTCCCCCAAAGCTTCTCTGAACAGCTCAATTTTTACAAGCTTTATCAGGACTGCTGGATAGCTTAGTGGTTTAGGGATCTGGCTACAGAACCAGAATCCATGCATAGGCCATTGATGCCAGATTTGGGCTGTGTTATACTGTATTATACTGATACGTACAAGGAAGTTGAGCCGTGAAAATGGAGAAAACACACACCACCCCTAAAGGGTGAGTGGCAATTTTTTTTACTGATTTGGAAATACTGGCAGTGTGTTAGAAACGTGTCAGTTTCTCTTATAGCTCCACTGAGAAGAACCATCTAAGGTCACTATAACTTTATGAGGCCTTGGGTGACTTTTTGTTTTGATTTAAATGTTACTTCCAGTTTCCTAATATCTCCTGTGGACTGCCACAGCTGACCTGAGGGACTGTGTGGGATGAAGGACTATTAATAGTGGGTGCTGCTTGTTGTGGTGACCTGACTGGCACAGGGCAAGAGGTGCAAGTGCAGACCAAAAGCATGGTAAATATGCTTATTGTTGTTGCGGCTGCTGTTGTTCTTTTGGTTTTTCTGAGGAATTAGAAAAACAAAAGCACCAGAGAGGTCATATAGGAGAGTCATCAAGGCAAAGAGAGCACAGGAGAGGAAAATGTCAGGAAAAAATGGGAGGGATTAAATCCCAGAGAAATAAAGACAGACATCCCATTATGTTTGTCCCAAACATCTTGTAGTTCCTGATATACTGCTGCTGGCAATGAATGTTTAGAAACATAACATGGAAAGCAAACATTAGCCCAGACAGATGGAAGGCCTAAATGGGTGTGTGAGGACCATGGACCATACAAGGTGTTGGGCCTCACCTTGTCCACCCCTGCTCTATCATGGCAGAAAAAACGATCCGAGCTGTTGATAGAACTGTCTTCTATGAAGAGGTGGATGTGGGGACTGGAGATGCCAACTAGGACAAATGTAGATCTCTTGAATCCCATGGACATTTGGACCCACTGCTTATGTTTGCCCTCTCTGTACCTTTATAGGCCTCTATATTTGGCATTGTGCTCTTCGAAGTGGCTTCTTATCCATGACTTGTGCTGCGACAAGATGGTTAGACCTTTAAGCCACCACAGGATGGTTTGTCAGATCCTTGCAGACTGAGAGATTCTGGAACTCGTAGTTAAGAAAGTAACTTTCCAAGTCTTCAGAGTTCTGGTTGAATACAGAACTTCAAGCTACCAGTTCACTACAGAGAGGCTTTCTAATTCATAAGAATACTTCTGTGCCAAATCAATTCTGACTAATGGTGACCCTTTCCAGGGTTTTCCAGGTAGAGAATACTCAGAAGTGGTTTTACCATTCCCTTCTTCTTAGGGCATCCTGGGACTGTGCAGCTTGGCCCAAGGTCACACAGGCTGGCTCTTCTGGGGTGAACAGCAAGGAATTGGACTCCCAGCCTCTTGTTCTGCATCCAGATACCTAAACCTCATTTAAAAAAAAAAATGGTAGAAGATACACATTTATGTGGTCTACCACAAGTAACACCTCCCTTTAAAAAATCAAATATCACAATGGTGATGCCAGCTTATTACAGTTTCTAAGACCTTTCACACATAGTTTTTGTAGAGTTTATGGGTGGCACACTACACTTCTCCCTTGAATTGCACGGATCTGAGCAGCATGGTTTTGGTTATACACATTTTCCCCCAATAAATAAATATTTCAATAAATAAATATTCGATAAATACTGTGCTGCTACTTGTCTCCAGGAAGTGGCCTGAGAAAGGTGGGTTTTGGTCTTACCTAGGACCCTGTTGTTGGCAGCAGAGCCCTCCCTCCTGTTGTGGCAGCTCCACATGGCGTCTGGGGAGGGTGGTGTTGGGGCATGCCAGGGTGCTGCTGACACATGCTAGGGAAGGAGTGTGTGTATCTGTGTAAATCAACTGTTTATGCTTTGTAGTTATGTTTCTGGGGACATAAGAGTTATACATGGCTTTTGAACAACACGTGGGTCTGGTGCCCCTAGCCCCAGCGTTGTTTGAAGAGAGAAGTGTATGAGTAGCGACTGGAACAGTTTTACAACATAAAATCTCTGTGAAAGAATTTCTTGCCAGAAAATGCCATACTGTTGTTCTTCAGACCTGTGGAATTCTATGTCAGACTTCTTACATTTATTAATATGAAAACCGAGCATAAGGATCGCCTTTTGTTTTCTTTTTTCTTCAGGGAAACAGATAATATCCTAGCTGTTACCAGCCAATTAGTATGCTTAATGTGTCAGGGAAAATATATTTAAGGCTCCTCCTCTTCTCTAATTAAGGTCAGCTAAAGAAAATCATTTAACAGCTGGCTTTGTCTCAAGGAAAGCTACTTTGGATAACTGCTTTGTCTTCTTTCATCTAGCACTAATTAAAGGATTCTCCACCCTGAAGAAAAGCATGCTGTTTACTGATCTAGATATAATTGTTTCATTAATATAGGGAAAACTGGGTTCAAGTGGATGAATTCAGATCTCTATCTGAGATAGCTTGTACATTTTAAATTAGAGATGTGCACCATCTTTTGAGAAATGTGTAAATACAGTCATAATTAGGGTTATCTGACGAATTCCCATGACGGCCGAGCAAGAAGCCTCCAGTTGTCCACACTGGGCAGAATGGCTGCCCACACAGACTCCTCATTTTTAATGCAAAAATAAAAATGGAAAAAGAAAAAAAAGACATACTTCAGAAGGAAAGGGAAACTGAAAACAAGACTTCAATGGAACTACGAGGAGACCAAGAAATAGCACCCCCATACCAACAAGAAGACACTTTGACTCTCAACATCAGCAGAGGAGTGCTGCAACCACTAGGTTGGCTTTAATCATGTTGGCTTTAATCAGACCTCAATTGGTTGAACCTAATGAGTTTACTAAATTATCACCCCAATTCTCAGATGGAGGACTCAGGTTTCCTGTGTCACACTCCTCCCCCTGATCAAACAGATCTGTTTCAAACAAAGGCCAAATGGGAGATATGTGCACACACATGCCAGTGCTTCTTTGTTTGTAGAACTGGCTACCTAAATTGTAACCATAAAACAGCAACCAGACTCCTCACGTCCATCTAAGAGAGAAAAGCGTGGCAAATTGCCAAGAACTGTTGGACTTAACATCTAAGAGCAACTTTCCTGGCAAAAAAACATCTTGCCATTTACTTTTGGACTCTTAAGTTCTGGACTTTAAGTTCTTCACACTGGTACAATCCTGATGAAGTGGTGATTAATCCACGGAAGCTTGTTTGTTGTGTGATCATTTTTTAGTGGTCTATAAAGGATTTGCCTATTTTTGCATTCAGATTTTGTTCTGTTATGATCACACGGCTGCCTTTTACTTCAATGAAAATAAGATAGTATCAAGAAGACTGAGCTGATGTCAAAGGAGGAGATTGACAACTGAATTCTGCTCTCTGTCCCCCAATAAAGCCCAGGACATCTTCTGGACAATTAGCTGCAGAGGTGCTACAGAAGGTCTCTGAGTGAGGAGGGCACCACGCAATAGCAGTGGCTCTCAACGTTTTTTTAAGATGCAGTGCAAAGTAAAGGACACCTAAGCTGCATTTTGCCTGATCTTTGCCCTTTTCCCTGTCATTTAAAAATTCTGTTATTTACATTACTGGGACTGAATGTAAACACCTGCATTCTTGTGGTTATTCAGAACTTGGCTTTAGGACATCAAGGTCTCTCCCTCCACCTGCATCATTTCTCTCTCTCTCTCTCTCTCTCTCTCTCTCTCTCTTGTTGTTGTTGGTGTGGTGATATCATTGCCAAGATTAATGATAAGTGTCTCCTGCTTCTCTTTTTCTTGTGTTAAATAGGCAGGAGGTGGGCAAATGATTCTGCCAGAAGTAACTCTGGTTGTACTGTCTAACCCTTCATCCCACACCATAGATGTGTGCATTTCTCCATTCAGGGGTGTTTAATGGAGATCTGGAAAACATACACATGCACACAAATGATGGCATGGACACAGACAAGGATCAGGTTAGAATACCTCTGAAAGGGCATGGGAAGGCAGGCCTTATCTGCATGCTTATATTCAGGCATGAACTGAATTGGGGGCCCCAGTGCATATGCCTATGTTAAATGTTTGTATACCAAATGAATTAAACAATAGTTAAAAACTATGGGGCAGTGTGGAATGCTCAGGCCCCTTAGTTATCACTGGCTCCTTCACCTATCATATTTTAGCTCCACTGATGTTTAGCCTGTTTATTAATGATATGAGAAGTATGCTGAGAGAGGATATCTTCTCCTTCTATGTATTGTTATGAATTCAACACCTTTGCTGTATGACTAATATTCCAAGGCAGTTTCTGTATAAAAAACACAGTTCTATACCAATATAGAACAATATAGAATATACCAACGTCCAAGAGTAGACGTTGTCTAAATGGGCGGGATAAAAATCTAATAAATAAATAAATAAATATGAAAAATACATAAAATTAATCTGCCATAAAACGGGGGGCACCAGGGAGAAAATTCTGTTTCTAGTGTCACCTGGTTGTATAGATCAAAATCACTGCCTTGCAATCAGGACCTCTAACAATGATTTTAACACATGGTCAAATTTAGAGATCCAAATGGCACATTCCCTAGACACATTCATAAGGATGAAGACAATTCTTCAAAAGTACACAATGCTTATCTGTCATGCTGTCATCAAATGTGTTGGCCACTGAGGACAAGTCAGAGCCTCGTGATTCCAGCAGGAGTGAGGGATTACGGGATCCAGTAGACCTTTGGACGCATCAAAATCTAGGAGGCCAAAGCCCCCATAGGGCAACAGACCATCAGAAGCAGGGAGAAGCCTGAATCCCATGACACCAGCCCTCTTGACATGGAGGAGGCTGGCCTCCTCACAGCCCACACGTTGAAGACAAGAGCTCAGAGACAGGCTGTAAGAAGCCTGAGGAGAAGGGGCTTCCTCAAGAGTAGGTAGTTTCCTTGAGTTTCCAGCAGACCAGTGAGCCAAACTCTACAGTTGAGCTTTACTACCAGCTGGCCAAATGCCTGCTGCTGAGCTCAGAGCCAGGCCTTGGCAGCCCAGTTGTAGAAACATAGTCTTGAGACTGTGTTTTCATGGGAGGCATGTTCCTTGTGGTTCCTGTTTGTTTTGTATTTTGATCTAACTTGGATCATCAGACTATCCTTTTAGAGTCTCCCTGTTTGCTTGCATGAGTCCTGGACTACAACAGCAGTGTTTTTTTGCCTGATAATTGCTGGGGGGCCACTTCTACCCCTCCTCCTTCTTTGTGACTCCTGTTTTGAACAAATAGCTTATTTGTGAAGAAGCTAGACACCATTGATGTTGGACTGATGTTATGGCCTCCTACCCTGAGATCAAAGAGAGGTGTGGGAAAGGCCCTAATTAACAAAGGGCTCCCTTATTTGCTTTCAGCATTGTCTTCCTGCCTGAAACTAACTGATTGATGGACTTATATAACGAAATTGAAGAACAAGGTAAATTAAGGGGTATAATTGTTTTCTCAGGATGTAATTTATGTAAATAAACTGTGTGATCGATTTTATACTGTGAACTGTACAATTCCACCTGGATAGCATAGTGGTGTTGATAGCGGCCTGAAGTTTTTTGGTCTTATATGTCTTCTTCATTCAGCTGATATCAAGAGGCTTGACAAAACAGAGTGCGGTCCTTGCTGCCTAAATGTGTGATGTTCAAAAAGGTCGGCGAGCTTCAACTTCTGCCGCAGTGCTGCATTTTGTTCTTTTTCTGAAGAGGTTGAGTGAAGGGGTGGCCTGAGAGCCTTCATGTTCTTCTCTGAATGTACTTATAGAGCATTACAAGAAAGGATGGCTGAGGTAATCCAGCCATGGATCATTCAGAAATAAATGCAGGATAGATGCATGTAGCTAAGCCTAGGGCCCAAGCCTGACATCTGTTTCCCCCACTCCTGAGTGTCTGGGAGAGCTCTACCATTAGGCAGGGTGAGGCATTTCCTTCATGTCTTGGGTGTTATGAAAAAGCAGCAAATTGTAACTTATGGTTGTTGTAGGTTTTTCGGGCTGTTTGGCCGTGTTCTGAAGGTTGTTCTTCCTAACGTTTCACCAGTCTCTGTGGCCGGCATCTTCAGAGGACAGGAGTCAGAACTCTGTGCTCTGGTGCAGTTTTGTGGGATAGTTGAGTATTTATAGCTGTGGGATCAGCTTTTGACCTTATCAGGAGATTGGGTGATTATGGTGATCAGCGTGATAAGGGGGAGAGATGATCTGTCACTGTGATTGATGGGTGTTGTTAGCTGGTCTTTTGTGTGCAGTGATCACCGGTCCTTGTGGCTGGGTAGAGTTAGTTGACCTTTTGCAGGCTGTATTTTTCAGTGCTGGGAGCCAGGCTTTGTTGAGTTTTAGACTTTCTAATCAATTGTAACTTACTTAATTTCTTGTTATTGTACTTTTATTGCCAAGGAACAGAAGAGGCACTTGTGGGATTTTCTGCTTCTTGTTCCTAAATAGGCTGGCTACTTTATATAGTATTTATTTTGACTTTATATAGTATTTATTTTGACTTAGGTAGATGCAGTTGACATTTGTCGATTCACCTCAGACAGGAAAAAAGTGTGGGCCTGGTCTGTGAGGGCTCATGGGTACCAGTCAGTGGAACATAAACATCAGTTCACCATGGTAAAGAAAGAGTTAAAAGTTGTTTTGAAGCAATATGCTCAAAACTGCCTTGTGAAAATTAAAGTAGTAAAAAACACGGAGGGCAACAGATTGGGAGGGCCTACCATGGTCACTTTATAAAGATTGTATAAGTTTGGTGCATGTGATATATTTCAAGACTTTTTGTAGCAAGCACAAATATTGGAACTAAAATATTAGAGTGGGAAACAATTAAGGTCATTTAATATGGTTTAAATTACTGCTGCACAACTGTGCAGCAATAGATATTGTGGAACAGCCCAATTTAGCATTCCATTAGGCAATTCAAAAACAAGGAAGACTCCAAGCAAAAAATGATAACTGAAATGATAAGTGAAAGTCTGAAGTAACAGAATCTGACTGAGAAGGGAGGAGGGCTGGGGGATCCCTGGATTGGCCTCTCTTTGAAGTCGCATCTGGAAGCAGAAATCGACTGGGCGCTATCTTGGCACAAAGCTGTGAATGCCCCAACAACAGAGAGCGGAAAGGTACAGAAGGATTTTGGAAACAATCTTGACTAGAACTTGAAGTAAGTGGCTTGCTTTACATATGGAACTCTTAAGGACCTAAACAATGAAGAGAGTGGGTGCAATCTGTCAGAGAAAGTGACTAGACCTATATCCGGCCAGACCAGCTAGCATTCTCCCCCCCCCCCCCCACAGCCCTTCATCTGAGGCTTGACTGGGAGAAACAGAAAGAAGGAGAAAAGGGGAGGGAGAAAAACAACTGTGCTTCTATTGCGGCAATAAAACTCGCTTCTGCAGGACAATATAACCATAAACTACTCATGGATTTAAATCTGTGAAGCAGCCAGAAACAGTCTTGGGAAAAACCCTTCCCCCTATCAACCATTGCTAACTAGGAAGCCCAGGGAGAGAAAGATTGAATTGTAAATGTTTTCTGCCCCAAGACATATGCTACCATTGTGAATAACTACTTTGGTTACTACCTGCTGAAAAGAAATCCAGATAATACCTCCAATCATGGAACAACAAGACATTCTCAAAAATATTCAAAACATTATACTTAATGGACTACATCAGATAAAAGCAGAGATGGATCAGCTATTTGAACAAACTAAAGATGTAGGGACACAAATGGAATTTACAGTGAAGATGTAGAGAGACAATGTTATTCTTAAACCCCAGAAGGTTTCAGAAGATAAAGGTGAAGATACAATGCAGCGGAGAGCTAATTTGTTAATCCCTCTTATGAAGATGTCAGCAGCTGAAGTGCAGCAAATGGTGAACTTTACTATGAACTTTCCTAGCAATATTGTCTTTTCCATTAAGTTTTGTTTGGATCTTGCAAATTAACAGCTGTGGCTTCCTTTACTGTCAACCCATCTCAGATCTTCCTCTTTTTCTACTTCTCCACCCCACTTTTCCCAGCAATATAGTCTATTATGGTCAGTTCTATATTTCCATTATATGTTCATGGTAGGATAGGCTCAGTTCACTCATTTTTGCTCAAATGAGAGTTCAAGCTTGTCTTGATTGAGCAGCCACTTTTCTACTTTTCTGGCTATCATTTATATCTCTACAGCTCTCTTCCAGCACCACATTTCAAATGAGTTGACTTTTGTCCCTATCTTTCTTCACTGCCTTTCTTTCAGACAGTATGGATGACTTGACCTTGGTTTTGAATAACCATAGTACAGATCATGTGCTCATCTTCTGGAATCCTCTAGCATAGAGGAAAATTTCTGTTGGAATTTATGTGTAGTGTATGTATATTTAAACTCCTGTTTTAAAAAGTCAGGAAATTCAATTCTTCAAAAAACCTCCGCTTTATGAATGTGGGATGTTGTTCTTTTGTATTCATGATTCAAAATGCGAGGAAATGGTACTATATTGCTGCACAATATTGTGCTTACATTGCCAGCAGGAAAAAGAATGCCAAACCTTGCATAGCAAAGAGCAGCCTGAATGTTGACAACACCAATGGCAGCCGTCAAAATGGTCTACAGGATTCCCTCTTCTGCTCACTACCATTCACACTTGTTGAAAAACAGCCCTGACCATTGCTTTGTGTTCGGATGAGAAGTGGTTAACGGATGAAAAAATTAGTTACCTTCTGGATTTTCCCTTGCCTGGTGTCCCTTTGTGAATGGTAGTGAGTACAAGAGGGTTTTGAATTGTGAATACAAAAGCACTACATCCCACATTCATAAACCAGAGGGTGTGTTTTTTAATTTTTTATTTATTTATTTATTTATTTATTTTATTTATTTTTAAGAATTGAATATTTCATTCAATATAGAAAACAGATGTCTGGAAGGTATACTTTCAGACTCCATGGCAGGTTATAATGATGTATGCCTTTGGTTAGAGTTTATTTTGGTACTGGTACTAAAATAATGTAGCAGGAACTACTGTAGGCAGTTGATTCTTCATAGACTATGGTGGTCATGGGCTATGATTCCCAGAAGTCCTGAGAAACAGCATAGGCTCTTCATAGTTTTTTTTTTAAAAAAAATCTTGTTATATAGACATTTAGATGTCTAAGGCTAAGCTACCTAGTATAAATCTGATTTTAAAAAAGAAATTTGCAAAGGAAAAGGGGAGGGGAAAAAGGTTGATTGACAAGAAATCTCTTGAGAAAGCATGTCAAATCTATCCTTTTTATGTGTAAAATCCATGTTCATGCTTGATCTAAAAAAAGTAACACATTTGCCATGAATGCATTATTTCTAAAACATTGTTTCCAAGCTCTGCATTGTCCTAAATCCAATTGCTAGACCCATTTAATCAATTACTGAACAATTTGCTTCTGTAAATCCCATTGATTCCATGGGCTGTGTTTACTTGGAACTAGTAATCAGATTCAGCCCATTGTTTGTTTGCTCTTTGTGTATTACTGCTACAGATGTGGGTCCTACAAAGAGTGGGGCAGCTGCGTAGACTGTTCTGCCACTACAGCACCATCTTCACTCGGGGCCGCGGGGCAACCTGTGACTTGCAAACCTTGTAGGAAAAGCCACTAGACATTTAAAACATTTTGCCTTAGGAGGCTTCTCCCGTGCATGTTCTCCGATGAGATGCTGGAAAACGTTCTTTGCACAAGGCCTTGTCGGTTGCAAAAGCAATGGCAGCGCAAGCGGGGAAGGTTTTATGAATAGCCAGAGGTTTCGGCGCGGGCAATGCAGGTTGCTGAGCTCATAAACAAACAAATTGGTGGTATGTTAAGAGATGACAAAAGAGGGAAGATTTACAATGAAATATACTCTGAATTTATGGATTACATTATGAAACAAAGAGCAAAGTGGACGGAATGGATTTAAAGTATAGACAGTGCTATGCTATGATGTGACTGATAGGCTCTTGGCTGCATTTTATGGAATCGTTTTATTGATTAATGTATGATGTATAGGATTTATTTTTTAAAAAACTAAATCATTTACATCCCCTCTAAGGGGGGAAAGGCATGCCACATGTTTTGTGTGCAATATACATTCTTCCTTACTTCATCTCCTTCCTAGTTTTCAGAACTAAGAATCCAGATACCTGGAGGTGACCCTGGGGAGTGGGAGTCCCAGAGCTTGTTTTAGTGAGAATAGGCACAGTTTAAGAATGCAAGTTTATGCTTGCATGAATTAGGCATTTGATCCATCCAGACTCGCCGAGCCAACACTGCAGGGTTTCAAGGCAGAAGTTTTGACAACCACACCAGGAGATGCCAGGGATGGAACATGGGTCTATCTGCATTGCGCTCTCACTGAGCTATGTCCCTTCCCATCTCCTGCTTGATTTGGCAGTTGAGCCTGTTGTGAAAAGTATCGACACCACTGATGTTATGCAGTCAAAAACTGGTCTGAAAGTGTGATGCCCAACTAAGCAAGGCTTGCTGAATGAATTGGCAACCTTCACTGCTACACAGAACAAAAAGATAGCTAGAGTAGTATGCAAACTGATTGGACTCCCACTCTTTACATGAGTTTGAACTACAGCTCCCAGAATCTCCCAGTGAACACAGTTTCTAGTGAAGACTTTGGACCCCCAATTTCTGTCAGTTTTACTGATGATAATATTTACATTATGCAGTTTCTGCAGGAAAGCTCTGCATTCTTTGTGCAAGAGAATAGTATGCACTCTGAGATGCAGAATAAGGGGAAGCTCTGGCAGTGTGACAGGGAGTAGATCATGGTTTTCACAAGCCAACCTTACCTGGAGCAGCTGTTCCCCAATTGAACAGGACAAAGAGGGAAGCTGTGGAGACCCTGCAGCTTCTCTGCATTTCTCCCCTGTCAGTCCCACCTTCCTTAATAGAGTTCAATACCTCCAGCACTAGCCTTACCTACAGCACCGATTGTGATTAAAGCTATTACAGTGCAGTTCTAATGGATGAATAGTAATGCCTCGATGCTGATATTGCCAATAGCCAACTGAGCTACTCTGAATAAGCCAAGAGGTTTTCCTGCTGGAATTTTAGATCCCAGAAGTGGTTTTCCTAAATGGAAAAGGTATGTTTCAGCCAAAGACATTAACATGTAATAGGGAGAGGAACTGATACCCCATTGTGCTCAGGCTTAAAGAGAGGTGTGGTAGCAAAGAGAAAAAAACCTGGACAGCTTCTGCACACAGGTTTGTAAATGGCCACTTCCCTGAAGTCATAAAGGTTGTCTCCAGAGAGGGGCTGACATGTGCTCTGTGAGCTTCCTCTACCAATGGTATACCTCACATCCACCCACCTCCCATTGCCATCCTTGTTCTCCTCCCTAATTTCAGCAGCCAAATGAAGGAGCTGGGGCCTGTCTTTATTCTTAGTGCTTTCATCATGTGTTTGAGGGCAAGCTTTCCTTCCTAGGATGGCCATATAAAAAGGAGGACAGGAGTAGGGTATTTTGACAGGTGGAATTTGCACAACAACAGATACACATTCTTCTTCCACATGAATATTAACAATTCAGGATCCCATCCTCCCTATAGCCCTTCCTGCACATGACTAGGTGAGGGAGACAACACAATTCTGACCTGATTTTACAACAGAAAGGGAAAGGTCTGCAAGCAATATCGTAAATTAGTCAGATCTCAGCTTGAAAAATGAACTACCAAGATAAATTTAACAAGGTATGGGAACTGTATTGAACAGGATTACCGATAATTTGGAGAAGAGCAGACTGGCCTGTCGTTCTCTCTTTGACAGGAACTTGGCATCCAAAAATCTACAGGTAAAACTCTTTACAGCATGGAAAATGTTATCTGCTAATGCCTGTTCAAGCTGCTTAAGCAGCTGTCCATCCTTGTGCTGAGTTGTGATGATGCCCAGACCCAGAAAATGCCTCCTTCTACTCATGCTTAGGAAGTTACTTTTTAAAGTTAACTTGTGTAAGCTATTGCAAAGTCCAAAGGGTTTTAAGTTAATCTTAATGCTACTCATTATGTTACAAATTGCTTCCCTATTACTTTTTAATTCCTGGGGGAGGGGTTTATACAAAACAGTAAGGAAAATTTGAACAAATTCTCTCAAAATGTTCCAATTTCTACCCCCAAAAGTAACATGAATTTTTAAAAACAACATTAACAGTCATTGGGTTATTTGAAAAAAGAGACTATTGTAACACTCTCATTAAATAAAAAAAAATATGTATTAGAGATTGGTGTCACTCATATCATCTGAAGACAGGGGTGGGTGATACCTTTGTTAGACCACTAAAATATTATAAGCAGAAGCTAGCTTTCAACTCTTCTGGAATCTTCATCAGGCTGGGCATTATGGAGTTCTGGGTGGTGTAGAAGAAACAGACAAGTTCTAAAATCCATAGCCAGATGTGCAGGTCAAGTTTCCTCATTTGAAGCAAGCTCCAAAATGGTGGCTGCAGAATGAGCTCAGAGATGGTAGGTTTCAAATTTCATCTCTGATAGTGTGGATCAGAATGTCCCTCTGAAACATATTATTATTATTAGTAGTAGTAGTAGTAGTAGTTTTATTTATATGCTGCATTTCTCCCAACAAGGGACCCAAAGCGGCTCACAACATTAAAATTCACACAATTTAAAAACAAAATAACATATTAGACAAGGGGCTGCCGTAACTCAGTGTCCTAACCCAGTGCCTTATATTGAAACACATGGTTCCCTTTTGGCTGGGGACATAGAAACATGGTAAACCCCATACCGAAGAGGTATAATATTATTTCCAAGTTCTGTTTCTAGTTTGTCTTGAGTTTTCTTTACTGAAAATTGCCTGTATGTTATGTTTTTTTTCTGTCCAGTCCCAAGAACTAAAAATGTCTTGTTCCTTAAATATAACAGCATAGCGTATTTTGCAATTGCTAATGTAATGTGCTGTACAGACATTCTTCAGTATAATGCTAGTTAAACGTATTTCCATGTGCTGCATAATGTGAGAATAGATTCTAAACAGAGGTAGTCAAACAGTTTAGCAAACAGTCTTTGCCCTCAGCAGGGTTTGTCTTTCTCACAGGTTTTTCCCCTTGCCCCAGGGAATAAATTATCCATTTTGTTCTTTTCTACATGAGGATTGCCATCTTTTAAATTATTTCTGCGCCTTTTCAGCAGTTGTGCTTCTTAGCAGCTGAAGCAGTCATTTATATAAGAATGATAATTTCCCCACCACCACACTGCGGTTCGGTTTATTTTTCTAGTGCCACTTCTGTGCATGGCACTTAAAAGAATATAAGAGGACCAGTTCTTGCCCCAAGGAGCTTACAGCCTTAAAAGACCTAACAGAGGAAAAGAAGGCCAGGGGATGCAAA
Organism: Intellagama lesueurii; assembly: GCA_037013535.1. Lineage (NCBI taxonomy): Eukaryota > Metazoa > Chordata > Lepidosauria > Squamata > Agamidae > Intellagama > Intellagama lesueurii. Next base: position 117,706,210 of record JBAJHW010000001.1, read on the forward strand.
AGACAAACAGGAAGAGTATGTCATTGGTTCAGTTATTTGTGATTAGGCTTATGTACAGATGAAGACAACAAGAACTAGAGTGAGGTGGGCAAAGTGTAGTCTTTCAGGTATTGTTAGACTGTAACTTCTAGCATTCATCACTGTTGGTTTTGCCTACAAAAGCTGATGGGAGCTACATTCCAGCAACATAGGGGAGGGCACCGTTTACTCACCCCAGAACTAGGGGTTTATGCCAAAGTCCTCATAGAAAGAAAACAACATGTTTGGGGGGGGGGATATGAATAAAGAGAGCGAGAGGTAACATCCTGCAGGTATTATGGGACATGATTTCAAGCAAAGGTGTTTCTGGACTACAATCCCCAGCATGCCCCAGACAGCATCGCCTGTGGCATTCTGAACGTTGTAGTCCAGAAACACAAATCTGCCCACCTCTAGTTCCATGCACACAGGGTAGCAGGAGAGGCAAAGCAGAATCTTGTAAGGGTGACAGATACCTTCTGAGAGCAGAGGGTGGTGGAGCTGGGGGAATGAGGCGCATGAGCAATAACATATAAGGATTAGGGCTGGCCCAAGGTATTTTGCTGCCCAATGGTATTCTACTCCCATTCCATATACAGAAGCTGATAAGCTGAATCTTACTGCAACACTGGTAACAGAATAGTTAAAGTATCTTCACCTTACCTGAGGACATCAGGCTAACCGAGGCTCACATGGCAGGCCACAATTCTGTTCTCCAACATTTTGTTGCCATTCTCCTGGTGTCTGCTGCCTGAGACAGTCACCTCACTCTGCCCAATGGTAGGGCCAGCCCTAATCAAGATGTTAGAGCAGAGAGGAAAGGCTGTGGAGGGTTTTGGAGGGTGAGGACAAGGGGTGAGAGTTGGTTTGGTTATGGGAAGGGACATCACATGATCCAAGAGGCAAAGTATGTGAATGATCTGAAGGAATTCAGGTGAGACAATAAGACAATAGCAGCCCAGAGGGAAGGAGAGTGCCATAGGCTGGTCAGCCGTAACATGGAATACACTTTTCTTTCTCTCTCTCTTTATTTTAGCCTTATTTATTCTGCTCTGCTCTCGTAATGTTGTACATGGAAAGACTTTAGAACAGATGCTGCCTTTGTCATTTCAGCAATCTTCCAACCTTAAACAATTGAGGATGCTGACGCTTGGCCCTGCACTTGCCTCCAGAAACCCTGTGAGGCAGAGAGAATAAAGTTAAAGTTTTCCTTTTAATGAGCCATTGGTGGAGCGGCCAGGGGAACATGGCTCTGGTTTCTGTGTGTTTGTGTGATGTTAAAGGTTCTGACGGAGACCAAGGGGGAGAGGGCCCTGTGAAAGGATTAGCAGATTTGTGTGCTCAGTTGTCTCCTTCAATTATTATCTCCCTAATTGCCAGTATGATGAAAACCCACATGGTAAAGATCAGAAAGAGATAAAGCAAGGAATCAGGCCTCAAGCTAAGGTTTGGGGGAATGGCTGGGCTGGAAGAGGCACTGTGGCTCCTATTTTGTGGTGTAGCAACAGAGTGCTCACCTCTTCACTGTCAATTTTTGAGGCATGACAATTCTGGGGTCAGCTTCAAGAGTTCAAGACTAGCAGACGCCTCAAATAAGGGCTTACTGCTTGGTGATATTGCTCAGCTTTTGTCTCGCTTTTGTAGTACTGCCAAACCTACTGTGTTGATAAATCCTGCCTTCTGAAAATGGTCACTGAATTCCATGACAGGCAAAGTGGGAGAAAACAAGTTGTCAAAATATGTTGGGCAAATCAGAGTTACAACGCAATCTCCTGCATGTTTCATTCGAAGGAACCTCACTGCATTCAATGGGGTTTAATCCCTAGGGAGAAGGTGTTTAGGATTGCAAGCCTTTCTCGGTTTGGAGTTCTCTAGAGGTTTTAGACTACAACTCTGGTTGGGGGCTTCTATGAGTTGTACTCCAGTACACTTGGAGAGCATTGGGTTGAGGAAGAGGTTAAGACAAAGAGCTACAAATCTGGAACTCCTGCATTACCTCTGCCACAAACATATCACTAATGGTGTAACAGATCTAAGCCTGGGGCTTTCTGATCAGCAAGGATTGTGACATCATCTGCCATCCCACCCCACCTTGACTTCCCTGAACTTAGTTGTAGTCCTCACTGGGAATGGGATTTTCAGTTTTCTAGAACTTCCAGTGCCAGACGTCACCAAGAATCCCTGAGGTGCACATCTGGGAATAGGAGAGGAGACAATGAAAGGCAATAGAGATGTCTCTCTACTGCCATTTTCTGCTTCATTCCATAGCCTTCGGCTAGGAAATAGAAGGGAATGCCCCCTCAGTCCCACTGCTTCCTGGGAAAGGTAGTTCAGTGAGAGAGTTGAATGATACCCTTCTCATGGAGCACTGGAGCAACTCCAAGGAAGCAGTGGGGCTGAGGGAGTGTTCCATTCTTCTTCCCACTGGAATGCACATGGAATGAAGCAGAAAATGGAGACATCTCCTCATTTCTCCTCTACCAGTCCCAGATGCCTGCCTGGGGGATTCTAGATAACCTCTGGGACTGGAAATCCTAGAAATCCAAAGGGTCCACCCCTTATCCTCCAAGTAGCTAGGGGAGAAATTTATTTTCCTAGAAACAGATAATGTTGCAAGCTTTTCCTGTTGTAATGCATAGATTTTCCTGGTGATTTGGTCTTGGATGCACAATTAAGAGCCATTTGTTCGTGTTAGCTGCTGTCAGGTTGGAACATAGTGACCCCAATAGGGCTTTCAAGATAAGTGAGATATTTAAGGAGTGTTTTACCAGTTCCCGTTCTCCCAGGGAGTTTCCATGGCTGAGCAGGGATTTGAACACTGGTCTCCGGAGTCCTTTTCCATCACTCTATCCACTATACCACACTTGGTATGGTGCCATTACCCAGTGAGCCATTAGCTTCAGAAAAACCTTATCCTGGTGTAAATAAAACTTGCTAGAACTCATTTATTGCCATGGTTTGATTGATCCTGCTGCCTGCATTTTTTAACTCCTTTTGGGCAGGGAATTGCCTATGCAACCTGTCATGATGAGTGCCTGCACTTTGAAATTTATTGCTACACCACTGCTTACCAAGTGATGTTAGGCAAACTGCTCTCTTTAACCTCTACCTCACAAGTTTCCAGAGTTTAATAATAGTACAAGCTTACTTTACAAGTTTGTTGCAAGTATGTAGTCATTTGAATGCCTGAACATGTTTAAGAAACACTTGCTTTGCCACAAACTGGAAGATAACTTGAAATTTATCTTTACATGCATGGAGAAACAGAATATGGCATATTGCTATAATGAAAAAATTAACATACCGGTTCAAATTACCTAAACAACCTCATTCCCAATATGACTTTTTCAATACATGGTTTCCTTTTATTTTTTATGTTAATATGAATAACAAAACTTATTTTCCACCAGCCTCCCATGTCAATGTTTGGTGCAATATTTAAATTTGATACAGATTACAATGGTGTGATGGAACTATATCAGATTATACATTTCTAGTGAAAGGCTTGTACTATTATTTTGTTATTGTTGTTGTTTCCATGTTCATTCAATAAAGTTCTTTTAAAAAAAAGAAACACTTTTATAGGAATTAACTGCATGGAATCCATCAGAACAGTTACCAAAGACTGTGTGAATGCAGGGTGACTCTAAAATTTCTGTATAGTGCATGTGATCCAATTCAGCAGAATGAACAAATGATCTGTTCAGTGCTGATGCCAATTTTTAAAGAACTTTTCATAGAATAAAACATTCATTTGCAGGGCTAATACAAGGCTCTTGTTCATTTTGAATGACACAGATAGTGCCCACCCACCACTTATGAACCTGAAGTTTCCCCAAACTAGTCTTGCTCAAGCACATCCAACAGAAGAAGGAAGTGAGGCAAAGATGTCCATCACAATGATTTCAGAGGTGTCAAGTCTGCCACGGTAACATTCCAGAACAGCCCAAGAGTGTAAAAGAAGCTTATTGAATGTGACAACAGCAAATGTAAGGCAACACTGAATGTCAGGGATGCAGAGTTCATGCAAAGTGCACGGACCTGATTTTCTACAACAGTCAGTACTGAAGTCTGGAGCTGGGAAGAGAACATGTGATAAAAACAATTGTCTTACTCTGCCAAGCATGGAGCATTTTGTGGCAACTGCAGTGGCAGGAAAGAACCAAAGTAGGGAGCAATGGAAGGTTGCTTTCAAAGGTATAGCCAATCAATAATGCCATCTGTCGAAGAACTTATTTTGGCTTTGTAGCAGAGCAACCTGCATGATCTGCAGACAGTCTTGGCTTCAATGATTGCTCAGTTTATCCAATAAATCAAAAAAGCTGATATAAAACAGAGTTAGGAAATGTGTGGCTCTCCAGATGTTGTTGGAGAGAACTGCAAATTTCATCAACCCTGGTGAGCACGGCCAATGGTGCAAGTTGATGGAAGTTGAAGTCTCTCCACACCCAGAAGACCACATTCCCCATTTCTGCTCTGAAAGATGCAGCTCTTGAGGCTCCCTCCGATTTCCTGTTGCAACAGAAATGAAGTGCCTGCCTCTGTCATTTTGAAAAGAATTTCATTTTTTTTTTTGCATGGGACTTTCTTTGCTTGTTTTTCAAAATTGTCTTGACTTCCAGGTGAGACAATCCACATTCTGTTGAAGCCCCAAGTGTCGGCTGGGAAAACATAAATGCCCTGCCAGGACTGAAAGCTTCAGGGAGTTGTGTGCCTGCAGCTCCCTGGACGCAGCAGTTGGCCCTGTGCCATACAGCCTGTTGACCCCAAAGCTGCTGCTTGTAATCCTGAACAGCCGTGGGAAGGGAAAGTGTGTTGCACCTTGAGTGTTATAAAACTGAAGCAGCTCAGCTGCTCTCTTTTAAATTGGAGTAGTGATCTAGTTCACAGGAATCAAGCGTGCCCAGCTCTTGACCACAGGCAAAGTAAATACAGCTGACCCAGTTGCACGTTTTCCACAGTAAGCACTGAATTTTGCACCTATCAATTCATAGAAATCAAGTGCAAACAGGTTTCCTGGGAGTGACCCCTCACATTATTTTCACCAGAGAGATGCTGCTGAAAACAACATATCTGCAACAAATTTCCTTTTGCATTGTCTATAAGCATCCCCTCTTCCAGGGTCAATATGTTTTTGCTCCGGATTTTACTCTTGGTGTACAGTATTTGATTTAGGAGCAAACAATAAAGCCTAATGTTACCAACCAAGGTAGAAGGAGAGAATCACATACAGTATAGGATACAGTATATCCTCAATCTGTGTAAGTGGAATGGTTTCAGCTTTGACCATACTTTGACAGAGAAAGCCCAGCTCAGTTAGTCATTTTTGGACTACTGCAATGCACTGTATGTGGGACTTCCTTTACAAATGGCCTGGAAATTGGAGCTGGCTCAAATGTGACTGAAAAATCACTAACCAAAGGCCAAACTAGACAATAGTTGGCATGGCATTAGAAGCAGAACTGGTTGGGAAATGTCTGTTTATCAAACACAAGCTTGCCTCAGTTCACATGTTATAAATTAGCTTTCTTGTTTTGTGATTGGTCATCAGGAGGTAAACAAAGGCTTCATTTGCAAGTGAATTGCTGGGGCACAGGCCTTCAAAGGAACTGTGTATCTAGAGAGAAAATGTTGTAGTGGGGAGACATAGACATTTCTTTCAATATGTGATTTGACTCTGGCATTTCAATTGTATTATACTTGTCCTCATCATCTGGATTGGCTCATTCCCGGTGTCAATTTGAAGTGCCAGTTTTAACTCATAAAAGTATTTCATAGGTTGGGATCTGCTTACCTGAAATACTGGCTTCTTCCTTACATGCCCCTGCTCCTTGTATCCCAGCCAACTGAAGTTAGGCTGATGGTTATTGGGGAGAGGAGCTTCTTAGCAGTGGTACCCTAGCTGAAGAGCCCTGCCTCCTGCATCATCACTTTCCTCATACAAAAATGACAGGCTGAAGAGGAAGAGATCCCTCATGTCCAGTTAGGCTTTATCTGTAAGCCAGAGCCCTATGTTTTTCACATCCTGGCTCACATGGAGAGCCTTCTTAGATAGAGCAACAGTCACGTGAGGAAAACCATGTCAGAGGAAAGTGAGGGTACCATGTTGCCCTCATTGCATGTGGAACACACATGCTTTAATGACAACTGAGTAGGATAAATGTGGAGGGCACAAGTTGGAAAAGCCTGTCTTAGGATAACCCTTAGGAAATATTTTATCTCCTCCTCTGCTTCTATGTGCGTGAGAGAGAATGCATGTGTCTGCATATATGCAGAGACAGTCAGAGAGGCAGGTGCTGTGCTGAAGGAACCCGTTCCTTCAATGCAATTTTCTGTTCAATGTCCTCCCACTGTTTCCAACTGACAGCCACAGCAGGAAGTTTTACAGTGCTGTCCATCATTCATTACTGTTAGAGCTACTTTTTTCAGATGAAAGACGCGGAGGCAGCTGCATGGTGCATATGAACATGGGGTTTCAAAGGGATAAAGAATGAAGAAAAGCGAGAAGAGGTCATTTTCTCCACCTCCCTTTTTTCTTTTCTTTCCCCCCCCCCTCCTCTTTTTTCTCTCTCTTTCATCGTCAAGTCCTTTCGCAAGTTTCTCTCAACTTTGTAAGTACAGTGAACTTCACTTCAGTGTTATGGTCAGATGCTCCTAATTGGAATAATTTGTGCAGTATCTGTGTTTACTATGGGCAGGCCAGTGTTTCTCCAGTGTTTCTTGCCCTAAGCCTCTGCATGTTCTAACTTAATAAAAAGCTTGGTCCTGCTATTAGACAGAGGAGTGTAACCACCTCAGGGAGAAGGTGCTAGGAGCCAATAGTGACAGGTTCCTAACCGTCTCTGCTGAACCCCCAGCTGTTTCCCTCTATGGAAGAGCCAAGCTGTGAGGGGTACACCACCAGTCTTGAGGTCTCCTATTGGAACTGGTTGCCTCAAGTGTAATGGCGGACACTATCTGACCACCAGCAGTGTTCAAGTAAAAGGCAACTGAGAGTCTAGTCAGCTTCTGTAAGTGAGAAATCAGTGCCATCATGTTTTTGCCACAGGGAGAAATATGTCCTGGAACAGGCCCTGATTAATGTATGGCTTCCCAAAATGTATACATGGACATTCAAGGATACTGATCCTGTTCATTCTTCATGTCTTCAGCAGCAGACCAGCATGTCCTATACCTGTCTAATTAGGTGTACGTCCTATTGAGTTCAGTGGAATTTATTCCCAGGTGAATGAAGGCAGGACTGCAACCTAAATCTTCTACTGGGTTGGAATGTATCCAGTAGTTCAGCATGCTGTTGCTTGCACTTTGAACACAGGGAGGAAAGTGCTAGATCAAAAGGCAACATGGCACGCTAGATTTCTCAGCATTTTCATTGGCCGTGGTCAGGGGTGGGAAACTGGAAGATGAGAGGGGAAAAGAATACAAGGTTTCTAAAGACATAATTGCTTCATTTAAAGAATTTGATCACCTGTACCACAAGTCATAAGGATAGAGTAGGACTGGCTGATCAAGTCAGTACTTTGACCAAACTCCACCAACTATTAATCAGTGGGGTCTGTAGTATCAATAGTATTCAGTAGTATCATCATCTGAGAACTTCAAAGCTGGAAGGGATCCTATGGATAATTGAGTCCAGCCCCTGTCAAGGAGGCACAGTGGGGAACTGGAACCTTTGTCTCCACAGCCAGATACCTAAACCTCTCAGCTATCTTTCTGTTTTAAAAAGGGGGCATCCCCTACATCTTTATTTTGTTCTCCATACAGATAATTCTAATGTAATTTCAGAATTCACTGGCACAGATGTCAGTGCCTTTATGAACCAGCCCAGACATTAGGTAGAGCAGGGCACCTGCCTGATTTGGCCACTTTGGAAAGCAATCAGTGGATTGCATATGGTCATTAAATAATCATCACATTTCTAGGGTGTGGATTTTCTGCTTCAGTCAGCATGTTGCTGAGGCAGGAAGATGTGATGGCAGCCTTCATGTGTAGTCTGAATGCTAGCAGATTCTCCAGTTCTTAGAAGAAGGGTCCTGTTCAACCCTAGGCTCCCCACCTCTTTTTTTGACCTCTTGTTTTGTTTTTTATGTTTTTCTTATCGTTCTATGGTTCCAGCTTTAGTCCTCAACAACTTTTTCTAAAGATCTCATGGTTTCTGCCACACATTTAATGTGTGGCATTGCATTAGATGCAAAGAATACTCACGAAGTTCTTCATTCTTGTCCATTTGCTGCATCTGAACTTGGTGGATAGCAAAACAAGGAATTTTCAAGCTATGAAAATTCCTTTGCCCTTCCTCGGTTGTTTTGGTTTCGCTCCTTGTTTTTCTTGTTCTTCTTTTTCCTTATCGCCATCAATCGAGTCTCGCTCCATCCCTTTCTCTTCATCCAACTCCTGACTTTGCCCTAGGCCCTCCACCGTCTTTGTTTGCTCCTCCCACTCTTTTTTTGTTAAAATTCCAGAGTCCTTTAAAAGATCCAAAGCCATTGGGACTGATGTAACCTAATGAAATTTTCCATTGTAATGCACCTTTAAAAACACTGGGTAACCCCAACTATATTTGACACTCTTTTTTTGAAGGATAGAAGTAATAATCCGCATTTATCTTCTAAATACCATAGTTTCATGACAATAATCATTAAACACTTGAATTGGGTTTCCCTCAAATACCAAATTCCCTGGATTCTCTCTTAAAATTTTCATCAGTTCCTCTTTTTTTCTAAGGCTTGAAAATCTAATCAGAATATGGCGAGGCTGTCCTCTGCGTCTTGAACCGACTCTATGTATTTTATCCAAAATACATAGAGTCCAGTCTATTTTTGGTGCCGTCTTTTTCAGCAAGGCTAGGGCTAGTTCAGTTAAGTCTTTCTCTTTGGAGCCCAAATCCGGAATTCCTTTCAATCTAATATTATTACATCGATTGTATTCCTGTGATAAAATCATCTGCTGCTGTAAATCCGTAATAGCAATTTCATTGTCCAATAATCTAACAAAATTTTGTTTAATTTGAGATTGCAATCCCTCAACGTTTTCATCGATTTTTTAAAAATGAGAATCAATTTTTTGATTTAATTTTTTATAATTCTCTTGATTGGTCTTAACGTCCTTTCCAACATCTTGTAATTCTTTCCCCATTTCTTGTAAGTCTTGACCCATATTTCCCACTTTTTTACCCATCTTTTCCATTTTTTGGTCCATATTTTCCACTTTTTGACCCATATTTGACATTGTTTGTTTCATTTCCATGACATTTTCATTCACCTTTGCAATCGCATCCAACATTAACTTCATCTCAGATTTATAAGCTTTTTGAGCCATTTCTACTTCTGCTTCTACTTCCACTTCCACTTTTGACAATAAAAAACAAGGAATTTTCAAGCTATGGAAGGTTTGTGGTGTCCAAGAAAGAGTGAGACAAAGAACTTTTTTCCTCTCCATAATTTGCGCAATCTGTCTGCACAAAACGAGTGTCTTTTCCTGTTGAGAAACAAAACATAGCAAACACAGAAGGATCAGCTGATTGCAAACAACCTACCTAATACTTTTAATCATTAAAAGTCTGTGTAGCAAAGCAGAAGCCACAGTTTTGCATATGCATGAAAGCAATTATGCTTAATTTGTGGGGAAATTATTGTTTTCTCTCTCTTTTGTGAAGAGCACTACAAAACACCATGATGCAAGGAAAATAATATTGTGGTTCTTGTGCAAGGACAAGAAAAGTAAGGGTTTCCATCCCTGCTTTGCACTAGACTTGTTTCTCTTGCTTCTCTGTGCTTCTGCAGTTTGAACCTTACAATTTGAGAAGCTGATCTTGCCTCAAGCATCAGTTTGGCCTCTTCATCCTTGATCTTCTGTAGCAGGGATCATTCTGAAAAGGAAACTGGTAAATAGGGAAAGACGTTAAGAGATTAGTCTTTTCTTTTTCCTTGCTTTCCACCAAATTACAAAGAGAGATTTTTAAATAACTGCTGGATAGCTCAGTGGTTTAGGCAACTAGCTATGGAGCCAGAGGCTGGGAGTTTGATGTCCCACTGTGCCTCCTTGACAGGAGTTGGACTTGACAATCCATAGGGTCCCTTCCAGTTTTGCAGTTCTAAGATTATTCTATGATTGTTATAAATATAATTTTCTTTGAGTGTGATCACTTCTAGGAGATGCTGTGTCTCTCACTTTGCTAATCTCTCTTGCTCCCCATCCAAACAGTCGCTTTTTCTTCCTCCATGTGTAATTTATACTATCTGTTAAAAATAATGAGAAAAGTTATCCCTACAAAAGATAGCTATCTTTTAAAAGAGGATTAGTGAAGGTGAGCAACCAAGTAACTCTGTAATAGTCCAACTCCTGTGAAATTTCAAATTATGGTTAGCATAATTGTGCAGGCAACAACTCAAGAAAAATAGAGGAAAAGATTACCCTTTCCATTTGTTATTATTAGCATCCAACTTTTAATTGGGTAGGTGAGCAGATGCTGTGTCTGCACACTGGCTCATGCTGTGAAATGAGTGGAACTTTGTATCAGATAAGCAACTTTGGTGTGGCTTATCTTTTGGATGGAGACATACTGGTGTTATTGAGTTAGACAGGAGCTAATAATAGCAAGTGATTTCACAGACTGGGCCATAGAGTCTCATATACAGGATATTGCATTAATTGGACAAGAGAGAAGTGTTCCTCTATTAGGAAGATTGCCAGTTCAGCAATATGGATTCAGCCAGCTTAGCTTTGCTCTTGAAGAACCATGTTTTCCACGTGGGATTCCTCCTGTATTCCCTAGAGGATGGGCAGAAGGAAGCGGAAGTTGGATGAGGGAACACTAGTGTCTCTGCCCACTTTAGGCTGACAATCAAAGTGGACTCATTGTCTGGAGAACATGTACAGCACATGGCCATATTTTAAAGTTAGTGTGCTATAAACTAATTACAATGAGACTCGGTTATTAAAAAGAAAAGATGTATGCTGGCCTGTTTTCAAAAAGTGGCTGCTAATCGGGAAACTTCAACTCATGCAAAATGCAACTGCAAAAAAAGCTGACTGGAGCCAGTTTTTTGGAGGAGTGATTCCTAATTTCAGGTCTCCCGATGTTGTTAGACTTCAGCTCCCAGAATTCCTAGCCTTCTCAGCTCAAGTATTCTGGGAGGCTGAAATCCTGTCACTTCGTTATGCAGGTGGAAGGCAAAAGGTGTAACATTCACTTGCTTGTAACCGGCAATTAATGAGTCACCACTGTAACTCTTGAGGGTGCACACACACACACGGACTTGGCTTGCACTCAAGAATCTCAGTGGGGACTCATTAATTGTCAGCCACAAGTGAGTGAATGTTACACCTTTTGATTTTCACCTGCACTACAAAGCAAAAGAATGTCAGCCCTAGTCTAATAACAAATGGAGAACCAAAGTTTGTCAGCAATGTTTTAGATCATATTACTATATTTTTATACCAGTTTCACTGGCTGCTGGTTTGGCTGTAAATCAGGATAGTTAAAGGATTGCCTTTTTGCACAGACCTATCAGTCTGCTAATGCCAGCAGGAAAGGTTCTCATGCATATCCCACTAACATTTAAAATATGCTGGTAAGAATAAGGGAAAGGACCTGTTCAGTTACAAGATCCAAAATGTAAGGTGTTGCCCTGGGAGATCCGCTTCCTGCCCCACCCCCAGCAAGAGTGGAAAAGTTGCCATTTGGACTGCAGCTCCCAGAATCCCCAGTCATGAGGTTCTAGGAGTTGTAGTCCAAAATGCTAATTTTTCCAAATACTATTTCCACCCACACCCATGGTCTTTCACCATAATTATCTTTTAGTTCTGGTTAGCTTTTGGCATCTCTTTGGTTTGACCTTTTGCTCCTTCTGCAACACTGTTTTATTGATTTTCTTTATGGAGTTGTTTTGTTTTCAGCTTTCTTTTGCTTTTGACTTGATGTTTCTTGCTTTGAGCACCAGCTGTTCACAGAGGAAAAAAGATAAAAAGTCACATAAACAAACAGAATATTTCTGTTCTAAGGCTGTCCAGTGTACATTCACTTGGGAGCAAGCCTTGCTCAGTGAGATTTGTACTTGTAGTGAAATCTGCTGGAGGTCAGCCTTCACAAAATAGATTTAAGTATGTCTATCCATTTTTCCTAGTATCCTCGTCTGGTATTACCAGGGGCTGCAGCAACTGAAAAAAATGGTTCCTGTGGAAAAGCAAACTTTTGGAAGCTTTTCAAATCTCTTCTTCTGCTCTTGTTGGTAAAAATGTGGGTGAGGTGGGGTGGCAAAAGGAGAGCAGGCAAAATATTGTGGCACAGATTTCTTTTTTACAGTGTGAGCTTTTTTGGATCAAAATCTCCTTCTTCAGATTCCTTCTATCCTTGTTTCCCCCTTGCTCAGTTGTTTAGATATCTGGCTGTGGAGCCAGAGGTTGGGAGTTTAATTACCCACTGTGCCTCCTTGACAGGGACTGGACTTGATGATTCATAGAATCCCTTCCAGCTCTGCAGGTCTAAGATTATTATATATTATTGCTCTACTTCTAGAATCCTTTCATCTCTCCAGATTAGGGTCAAATGCCCCCTGAAAGTTTGGAATTAATTCCCCCCCCCCCAAATCAGAGTCACCACTTTGGTCCATTAGATCCCCACATATCATCCTGCTCTTGGCTCTAATTGCTTCTGTACTCTGCTTCCAAACGCCTTCAACCTTTCTACATCTTTTTGGTTCCATATTTGCCACTAGGAAAGCAGGCTGTGTTTGCCAAACACCTGATTTGTGGGGTCTCAGTCTCTCTCCCCTCTCCCCTTCCTCATTGTGTATAAGAGAAATTGTGGGGTTGAACGTAGATACCAGTTAATGTTATCAAGAAATTCATGCACAAAAATTCCATCGCTGTGGAACAGAACAACTGACAGATATGTGCTGATAGAGAAGGAGCTGCAAAACATTGGTCCAAATTACTGTTTGCTTGCTGTAAGAGACATTTCTGATAAGGTCTGGTGGCTGCTGCTATTTTGTGAGGAAATAATTTTCCTATTAGAAAAACAGCAACATAGAAGTAGAACACAAATCACAACAGAGCATGGCATTAGGCAAAAACTCAGCAAGCCACTATCTGTAAATAATGGAACAATTCATGCGAAGATTGGCCCATGAAGCGCTCACCTCATTGAACAGTTTGCAGGCCAATTCCATCTATCCAGCCCAAACATTTCAAAGGAGAAAACAAACCTGGACGTGCTCGAAGCTATTCTCCTCCTCACTCTGGCATTCTGTCCTGCTTATTTATTATGCATATCTTGGTCTGCCTCAGAGAACTGGATGCTATTTAAATTCAATTATGGCGAGGTTAAGCTCCCCATTGTAGTATCAGCCGAGTAAATTTAGAAGCATTGGAGAGTGAGTGAATAGGGCCATTTGTCTTGTCTCCGTTAAATTTTACTGTAGTGAGAAGGGTTTCCTGGGAATAAAACAATTATTGAGGAAAATGAGATGGACTAGGGTTGTTTGCGTTTCCTCATCCCAGATTCCCTTCTGTGCAAAAACTATTATTTGGATAACAAAACTAGGATGAGCAGAAGATGGAAGAAATTCAGCTTTGAAACTGAATTAGGAAATCACTCAGTTCTCTGGATCTCACTAGACTGGGCGAAATGGATTGGTGTTGGGTAGACTGGGGAGGCCTGGCAGGAAGTTAATTATTGCTGCACTCTCATGCAGCAGTAATCATATGCTGGCAGAGCAAATCAACATTCTATAAGGCAATTTAAAAATGGGGCAGCCCAAACCAAAAATTGTAACCTTGAAACTGGGCTTCAGATCAGCACCAAATTTGGCACATCTGATCTTGCTCAGCACCAAACATGGGGAAGCTTTGGCAAACAGATTTCAAGTTATGATTTTTTTAAAAGTTCAGCTATCTCCCCTATAGAGAAGCAGGTGACCCTAGATGTCCCCAGATTTAAAACAGAGCATATAACTTGAGAAGACCAGTCTTGCTTATCTTGAAAGAGAATAGTTGCCCCGCCCACTTTTTTTATTTGGAAAGAATCCAGGCTGCAGGGGCTGAAAGACTGATCCTCAAAAAAAGCCTTTCCACCAAAAAGGAAAAACAGCTACTTTGTTATAAGATCCAGCATGTGTGTGGTACAGACTAGCCAGCAGAAGCTTTGTAAAATGAAACATTGTACACATTCATAGGTGGGGGAAGAAATTTTTTGAGAGAAAGGTCACAGAAACAGATTGAAAGGACAAGTTTTCTTTAAAGAGTTTTTAAAAAAGCAGCTGTGCTTTAAAGAAAGTAATGGAGTGAAAGTACTCCAGAAAGGGGAATATTTTGCTGTATATCTTCAGTAAACATTCTCAGAATTTCTGAGATCAAACAGTCCCTTCATACACTTTTTGAAAGGGGGAATCAGCTCCACATCTGGGGCAATCTGAACTTTTGACCTTGTTAATCAGGACACAATTACCTGACTCTTAGCTAACTTTTAAACTCCTTCTTGGCCAAATAGACTTAGCAGAATCATGCTTGGGCCTTGTGTTTGTTTCTAAAAATGGAGACACAAAAAGAATATTAATTCTTTTAAAAGAAATAAAGATATTGAAAATATTTTTACAATATATATTAAAAAATAATGCAGAACAAACTCAAAAGCTCACTCATTTAAGTTGTGAAATTAGTGGTTTTTTGCTTTGTGGCTGGGGATGGTCTCACTTGATGTTCACAGAGCTTTTGTGCCTACATCCTGTTATAATCTCCTGTCAAAGTCTCCATTCTATCCATGTTGCCACTATACAATTGTTTGGTAATTTAAAAAAGAAAACTCCAAAGATGTTATATGCCATCAAATCACTTCTGATGTGTGGTGACTGTATGAGTTAATTACTTCCCAAATGTTCTATCATTAACAGCTGTGTTCAGATCTTGCAAACCAACAGCATCTCATGTTAGGCTATTCTATCTTCCTACAGCCTCCTCCCCAGCAATATTTTCTTATGCTCCCTACCATTCACAAAGAGACAGCAAGCAAGGGAAACCCAGCTTTTTTTCATCAGTCAGCCACTTCTCACCCAAACACAAAGCAATTGTCAAGGCTCTTTTTCAACAAATTCTCTAGGTATCAAAATGCCTAGAAGAAATTGCAGTGAGCACAATATGGTAGCCTGTAGACCATCTTGACTGCTGCCATGGGTGTTGTCAACATTCAGGCTGCCCTTTACTATGTAAAGTTTGGCATCCTTTCCCATAATATCCCATATTCATAAACCGGAGGTTTTCTGAAGAATTGTGTGTTCTCCTGTCTTGCATTAATGTTTCACTTACATTTATTATTATTATTATTATTATTATTATTATTATTATTATTATTATTATTATTATTATTATTATTATTATTATTATTATTATTATTATTATTATTATTATTATTATTATTATTATTATTATTATTATTATTTATTTCATTTATACCCTGCCTATCTGATCTTGCGACCACTCTAGGCGGCTTCCAAACAACATAAAACAACAGATAAAATCACAAAATTATTACAAAAACAATTTCCATAACAATTATAAAACAAAAAATAAAGATAAATAGAAAAGATAAAAAGATCAGGTATTGACTGGAGGGAAGGCCTGTATAAACATCCATGTTTTTAATTGATTTTTAAAGATACCCAGTATAGGGGCGGCACGAATCTCCGGAGGAAGATTATTCCAGAGGCGAGGAGCCACCGCCGAGAAGGCCCAATTTCTTGTTCTTTCCCTACGGGCCTCCCTCGGCGTCAAGCTCCTCAGCCTCACCTCCTGACTCGCACGGGTGATCCGGGTAGACCTTGGTGGGAGTAGGCGTTCCGCCAAATATCGAGGTCCTAAACCGTTTAGGGCCTTATAAGTAAGCATTAAAACTTTGAAGTCAATGCGGAACCGAATGGGCAGCCAATGCAATGCGGCCAGAATAGGAGAGATATGCTGGTATTTTCTCACTCCACTAAGGAGTCTGGCCGCCGCATTCTGCACCACCTGAAGTTTCCGCATCAACCTCAAAGGCAGCCCCACGTAGAGCGCGTTACAGTGGTCTAACCTTGAGATTACGAGCACATGCACCAAGGTAGTGAGCGCCCCCATATCAAGGTAGGGCCGCAGCCGGGCAATCCGCCAAAGATGGAAAAAGGTGGAGCGGACTACCGATGCCACCTGCGTTTCCATGGTGAGCGCCGGGTCCAGATGGATCCCCAAGCTGCGAACCCCACTCTTAGCGGCCAAGGCCACCCCCCCAAACAAGAGAGAGTCATCCAAGCCGCCAACCACAGGGGCACCCACCCTCAGAACCTCCGTCTTGTCCGGGTTCAGCCTCAGCCCATTTTCCTGCATCCATTGCAATACAGTCCCCAGGCAGCGCTGAAGGGACAGGACGGCATCACCTGCAGTTGGTAAAAAGGAGATGTAGAGCTGGGTGTCATCAGCATATTGATGACACGAGGCTCCACACCCCCTGATGACCCGACCCAGCGGCCTCATATAGATGTTAAACAGCATTGGGGAGATAATCGACCCCTGTGGAACCCCACAATTGAGACCCCACGGGGCCGAGACACTCTCCCCAAGCTGTACTCTCTGGGGACGGCTCTCCAAGAAGGAACGGAGCCAGGCAAACGCCAAGCCACCAATTCCCAACTCAGAGAGCCTCCCCAGGAGGATACCGTGGTCGACGGTATCAAAGGCCGCCGAGATGTCGAGGAGGACCAACAGATATGTTTTACCTCTGTCAGCCTCCCTCAACAGGTCATCATACAGGGCGACCAATGCCGTCTCTGTACCGTGGCGTGGCCTGAAGCCCGACTGAAATGGATCCAGGGCATCTGTTTCATCCAAAAGAGCCTGAAGCTGGTCAGCCACCACCCTCTCGATCACTTTGCTAATGAAAGAAACATTGGCGACGGGCCTATAATTGCCAATTTCGTCCGCCGCCATATTAGGTTTCTTTCTTATGGGCCTAATGAGTGTCTCCTTGAGGGCAGGTGGGAACCTGCCCTCAAGGAAAGACCCATTTATTATTGCAGTGGCCCATTCAGTTGTGATCGGCCTGGCTGCTTTGATTAGCCAGGCCGGGCAAGGGTCAAGGGAGGAAATGGTGGCCCGACAGCGATCAAGCACTTTGTCCACAGTATCTGGCGTCACAGGCTGAAAGAGATCAAGAATCACCGGGCAAGACGGAGCGCTGGACATCTCAGCTCGACTCACTGTATTCAAAAAAGGAGAGAGCTCCCGGCGGATGGCCTCCACTTTAGATTTAAAAAATACTGCAAATTGGTCCGGTGAAAAACTAGGGGGAGGCCCATCACTCTCCGGAAAGGTCGCGCACTATACGGAATAACTCCGCCTGCTGGTTTGAAGCTTCGCTTATCCGGTTAGCGAAGTATGTACGACAAGCAGCCTTTACCTTAGACAGGTAGAGGTTAGTTGCGACCCTGACAGCTATCCCATTATGTTCCGTCGAGTTCTTCCTCCACCTACGCTCTAGCCTTCTCCTAATCCGTTTCATCGCTCGGAGGTCCTGGTTAAACCAAGGCACAGGCCGAGCTCTGCGTTGGAGAGGGCGTTTAGGCGCGATCGTGTCTATAGCCCTAGCGGCAGCGGTAAACCAGCTGTCAACCAGAACCTCGACAGGAGCGCCAGCCAAGTCAGCCGTAACACCTCTCATGGCATCCTGGAATCCAATAGGATCCAGTAGCCTTCGAGGGCGGACCATAAAAATAGGTCCCTGCTCCCTGCGAGGGGGGAGTGCCACTGAGAGGTTACATTTTATTAGGTGGTGATCTGACCATGATCTATGTACTATAGGTCTCAAAGGCAAAATTGCACCAGGCAAATATCAGGAATATATTCCTGTTCCCGGTGATCCTTAAGCTTGTTGTTTAAAGGGTAGCTTGTAGCAAAGTCCACAGAAACAATTCATGCTGCTATTGCTAATTGATTTATTTATTTGATTTATATGCTTTTGCCCTCCAGTTCTGCTTGTGAGCTTTTCAGAAGGCATGATGTTGACCACTATGGGAAACATGTTGTTGGAATCAATCAGTCTTTGGTTTGATCCAGTAATGTGCTTATGTTCTTATGATGCTGTCACATGCACTGGACACAACAGCAAGCAAGAGAGAATTTTCCTTCCAGGGCTAATGCAGCTTGGGAGGATTTGGGGGGGGGGGGGGGGAACCATGATGGAAAAGGAAATTTATTATTTACATTTATATACTGCTCCCATTAGTGCTGAAACACTATTCTGAGAGGTTTACAATAATAAATAAAAACCCAAGATAAAACTAAAAGAGTTTAAAATCAGTTTAACAACTAACCCACAAAAACAGATGGTGCTAGAACAATAAGGCAGAGAAGTGGTGGACAAAAGGGTCCGTGTGGAAAGCCTCCCTGAAAAGTAATATCTTCAGTTGCCTCCTGAATGTCCACAGAGAGGGGGCCAGGCAAAGCTCCTCCAGAAGCTGGTTCAGTAAGGTTGGAGCCACTGCAAGGAAGACCCTGCCTCTAGTAGATGACTTATGGGCCTCCCTCGGGGTGGCCACCCAAAGGACCTTTGCCTGTGATGATCTAGAAACTGGAGTTGGACTTCCCAACCCTTTCGTACCTGCTCCTTTCCCTATGAGAGCCAGTGTTGTGTAGCGGATAGAGTGATGGATTGGTACTCAGGAGACCTGAGTTCAAATCCCCACTTGGCCATGGAAACTCACTTGGAGTGGCAATAGCAAACCACTCCTTAAACATCTCACATATCTCAAAACCACCACCACCAAAACTGTTAAGGTTGCCATAGGTTGGAAGATATTTTGATGGCATATGAAAGCAACTGTTCTGCACACATTGCAATCCAAACAAAATGTGGCTTCTCTATGCCTGCTGTTATTTCCTCCACCACCCCTGGCCGCCAAAGCTCAAATGTAGTTGCTAATGATGCATATAGTATCGGGCTTAGTTTGGTCCTTCATTTCAAGGGCTCATTAGGAGGTAAAAGCTGCTTCATTTGCCAGATAGGAGATTCATCCTTGAAATTGCTTTGTACAGTCTTACCCAGGCTGAAGAAGTGCATCTGAAGAAACTGGCTACAGTCCACAAAAGCTTATACCAAGTAAAACTTTTTAATTCTTAAAATGCTAGAAGACTTTGGTTTTTATTTTTTGTTTAGTTTTGTTTAATTGCATACAGCATTGCTTTCATGGGGCATGCCTCTGCATCCGCATGTTTGTGTGACAGTGAGCACCACCTGAGACTTCTTGAGTACGTCCCAGCGTGGCTGAGTTAAAAGCTGGCACCCTGGCTCACAGACTTCAACATTTTTCCTGCCAGAGCTATTAGCAACCCCCGCCTCCCACCTTGCCAGCCTGCTGGAAGGAAATAGTCTGAAATGCAAGATGAGCCTGGACAGAGTCCAAATAGAACAGCCTGGTGTTTGTGCTTTCCCACTGTAATAATTGTGATCTGACAATAAAGTTCCGCTTGCCTTTGTAAACAATCTGCATTTCCCTTTGAAACGCCTGCTTAAGAATCAGCCCTGTGAAATTTTTAACGAAGGCAGTACAATGAATTCGGCACAGACATTAACCAGCTTTCAGGAGATGTAGACTGGGCACACAACCTCTTCCCTGTTCCAAGTATTTGACACCTCTCTCTTTATGCCTTGTTTTTAATTGTACCGAGTGTCTCCACACTTGCTTTGGTCAATTTTTACCTCAGGTTTTCAGTGGGTTCCTTCCTCACTGAGGTTTCCATTTAAAATACCATGGGCACCACACAAGCAGCAAGACACTATCCAAGTGAAGGGGTTAACATCCAAACACATCGCACACAGGATTACTGTGTGTTTATTTTTACTGGATCTGCTTGTGAGCTTTTGACAATAGTCTGAGAGGTAGACATTTGGCAGCTGGAATTTATCCCATGGTGGCATTCCATGCTAGACTATTTGTCTAGATGGGCGGGGTATAAATCTAATAAAATAAATAAATAAATAAATATGAAGAGTGTCACCTGATAAACATCTGCCTTCTAGGCATCCAATGGATTCAGCAATGAAGAACCGGTGTGGTGCAGTGGATAGAGTAATGGACTAATACTCAGGAGCCTTGAGTTCAAACTCTGATTGGCTGTGGAAACTCGTTAGATGGTGGCAATAGTAAAACCACTCCCTAGATATCTCATGTGCCTTGCAAACCCTATTAGGTTTGCCATGAATCAAAGACAACCTGATGGCACATAACACAATAGATTCAGTATCAGTGCTAGTAATTTTTTTAAAAAAGGAGAAACTGACAGAAAATGTTTGAAAACTATGTGAAGAATGCCTTTCACACAATGGACATGTTTGTGTGCACGCTCACTGATAAAAGAGAGAGACAGAGAACGTGACTGTGTGTGTTTCACTTGATGCAATGAGCAGATTGCTAAATTCCAGGCAGACTTTCCCTTCAAGAATTGAAAACAGCACGTAGAACCTGAAACTTAAGAAATGTTGGCATTGCCTTGTTTCTGGTCAAGAGCAGGCTGTCTTGACATAGGGAGACGGTCTGTCAAAGATTGGTCAGTTCCTGCAAGAGTTCTCACCACTAGTGTCAGAGTGGACAATTTTCCTCCCTAACCCCATGTGTTTTCTGCATTTTGTGCAGAAAACACAAGGAGTAAAATGAGTGCCTTCTTCCTAAGCGCACAAGCACAAGAAATATGAAAAGGCAGAGGAAGGGGTCAAAAGGACACACAACCCATCAAATGCTACCTTGTTTGCTAATTCATACAAGGAAGCAATGCTTATTATATTTTCCAAAAATGTGCATATTCCAAAAAAGTCTTGCAAATGTGCAAAATGCGGTGGAAGAAGACTGGGAAGTCTCTCCAAGACTGGGAAGAAATATTTCCAATGTCTTGGGGCAAGTATTTTCCCCCCTGGGTGGGTGACTGGGAACTGTATTGTTTACCACATAAGGACGAAGCTGGTCAGGATATGCATCTCTACCTGAAGCCTACACGGTACCCAGTAATTCAGGCAGGCTGCAATCTCTGTCCTCAGATGACGTTTAGCTACAGGCCTCATGGCTGTTGTATCTGATTCTTTACTCCCACCCACCCCACACCTCCGTTCCTCCCCTCAGATTCTACTTTTTTGTGATGCCTAGTCTGATGAGAATTTTGTAGCAAATACGGCATGCTGCACTTTTTGTTGCATTTTGTCTGCTCCAAAAATGCCAGCAACTGTGTTGATCCATATCAACAAGCCAGTTTTAGCTGTTTTGTTCTCCAACAAGAGCAGGGCCTCCGTAGAATTAATGGGTCTTACTTGCCTATTCAAGGGAGTGACTAATTGGGCATTTCTCTAGCTCTTTGGTCCACTGCAGAGGCAGACTAGTTTGCTCCTAAAGCCAGCAATCAGATGACAACTATGCTGGAGCGAACTAGCCCACTCCTAGAATGTTCCTGTTTGCACCTTTTTGGTCCCTGTCAGAGGCGTCTGCTTTTTTGGTGTGGGTAGATCACTCAGTTCATTCCCAGTGTGTGCAATCACTGGAAGCAAGCCAAAGCAAGCTAGCGAATTGAAGGTTTCCGCTTGAATTTGCTGGCTAGTTTCAATTTCCCCATGTCATTAGTGGTTTAAACGGACGGTTTAACCACTTAATTATATGGGGTAACTGGGAAATTGAAAACTTCCTCTTTCTGCTCGTGGAGAAGAGGGAGGAAGCAAACAAATAATAATTAAGTCAATTAGGACAGTGCTAATGCACTGCATTTTATTTTATTTTTTAGAAAAAAATTAAAAAAACAGAAGGCTTCCTCCTAGAAGCAGGAGGAGACAGGTGAGGGCAAGGAGGTGTCCCTCTACCCCCCCCCCCCACACACATAGCTTTTCTGTCCCTGGCAAAACATGCTGAATTTCTGGGCTGTTAAAAAAAAAATCCTCCACTTTGCCTTCTCCCTTCTTTTTTTCATGTCCAGGAGAAAGCCTTCCAATTTTTAAAATTTCTCTAAAACAAATAGTGGACCAAATAGAGTCACTGTGCCGAATGGATGCTACAATCACACCATATGGCATACGGGATCTCTACTTGACCTGAAGCAACCTCATTTCATCTGCACCAGCCTGCTCCAGTGTCGCCGTATACTGTAGCCAAGCCCCAAGCCCAATACCTCTCTCTCGCCCCACCTCCAGTCCTTTGCATTACAATAGAGATTGCGCATAACCGTATATTGTTGCTGAAAAGTCCATGCTCTGCCCAAACAGCTGTGAGGATCCTACTGAGGTTCAGAGGAAAATCTGTGGGGGGGTGTCACATGATGTCACACTCTGTGCTAAATAAAACAACAACCCTGACACTCTGACCCCGCAGGCATGGGCTCCATTATACCACTGCATAGGAGCTTTACCCTTTCTTTGGCTGAGGACAGGCAATTCCATTTTGTTTCTTCAGGAAGCTGAAGGAAGATTGAAGGAGATGTCTTTGGATATAATTCTTCTTCCATGATTATCTCAGCTACAAAAGTTTAGTAGAAGATTGTGTTGTTTCAAAAACCTGTAAGAGAAATGTGGCGATACGATTGGGGGGGGGGGGTCCTATGGAAAAGGTTCACCATAGGAAATGGTCAACTCCATTGGCAAAGCTTCTCAAAATGACTCACTGCTCTTTAATGGCTATAGCCTACCTTTAGCCTCCTTATTCTCCTAACACTTGCCAGCATGTTGAAGCTGTTTGAACATAGGAATATGTATATAACCAACTACATATGAATGTTAACAGAACCTTTGAGATAAAACACTTGTGGTGGCTGTGTAAACACAAAGAAGTGGTGGTCAGAAATATGCCTAATCTCATCCCAATCTCCATGCTGTGCTGTAACTTCTGCTCAAAGCTTGACCTGAAAGAGATTGTCTTAAATCCAGTCAGACTCATGGTTCATGGATTATTAGTGGTTGGCCAGAGTTCCATACATACAGGAGTCTTTCCTAGCCCTATCTGATGTTGCATAGGACTGAACCTGAGACTTTCTGCAGACATGCACAGAGGCTAACAACTGTACATGTGTATGTTCCATTCAGATGGTACGAAAATGTGGTTGTAGGTTATTGGGAATGATCCTGACTCTTGACTACCATGCACATTCAGTCACCAGGCCTATGATGTCTGAAAGGATTAGAAACAATGCTCAGTCTACAGAACTATGGGAATAATAATTCCATTTCTTTTTAAATTATTTCTTTTTTAATTACTTTAATTATTTTCATACCTCAGTCTAAAAGCATTTAAGTTGTATACAACATTAAGGTATAATCATATAAAAAAGAATATCAGAAATTGTCCTTAAAGGAAAAAAAGAAAGCTTAATATCCCTAAATTATCTGAATATGCCTGAATGTCTAAAAGCTTCACCAGGTTTTCAGAACTTCGGAGCAAACTATCTTCGTGCAACACGTCTGGTAAGGGCAGAGAAAACACTTTCCCAGAGGCTGTGGAACTCTCTTACACAGGAGATTAGGTTGGCCCTTCCCTGCTCTCCCTCCACTGGCTGGCAAACATTTTTCTCCTCAGGGAAGCATACAGGCTGTGAGCAAAGAATGTTTTAATGGAAGACACAACAACATTGTTTTTCCTTTTTCTTCTTGTTTTGATGTGTTTTAAAGGTTTTTAATTGTTTGAAGTTAGTGATCTTTTAATATTATTACATATTTAATTGCAGAACAGATATACCCTGTGTGTGTGTGTGTGTCTGTATCTCTCTCTCTCTGTGTGTGTGTGTAGGAGTGTTTAATTTTGTAAGTTGCCTTAGGGCCCTCATTGGGAGAAAGCTGGAACATAAATGAAATCTATGCATGCATACATATATACAGTATATGTGTGTGTGTATAGGTAGAAAGAAATTCATCTTCGATCATATAAGAGAGATGTGATAAAGCTTGGGATTAAATGTCCAGGATTCTTTTACCTGCTGATCTGTCCTATAGAATGGTACCATAGCAACT
Organism: Intellagama lesueurii; assembly: GCA_037013535.1. Lineage (NCBI taxonomy): Eukaryota > Metazoa > Chordata > Lepidosauria > Squamata > Agamidae > Intellagama > Intellagama lesueurii. The sequence continues at coordinate 117,730,217 of JBAJHW010000001.1, forward strand.
AAACTATATATATTATATATATTGTATTGTAATACATACTTTCTTTTATGGATTTGGTCCACATTATCTCCCACTTCCATCTATCATGCTAATCTACTTTTAGCATTCACAGCTGTGAGGAAGTTTTAAATTCCTGCTCCACCTTCCGAGGTATGAATGAAATACATACACTCTTTTCCTCTCTACTCTGAATATAGTTGGTTAGCTAAAGGTCAACCCAGTTCAATGTTCTCTTTACTGTGTGCCCTTCATCTTCTGAGAATCTGGAAAGGGAGGTGCTGTTGCATTTCCTAGTCCCCTCCCCAATGTCAGCATGATTTCATTTCCATCTTTACAGGCACAATGCCACCCCTGAATGCCTCAGCAGCTGAACTTCTGCTCAGTTTCAATCGCCTGCTGCTAAAGGCTAGGCATCACGCTGAGGTGTAGAGACAGCACAGAGGGGGCTGCTTTCTGCAGAACACTTTTTTGCCATCTTGGTTGTTTCTCCATTCCAGCTTGATATTCCAGCAATTTTCGTTTAAACTTTATGCCGGATGTTTTTCCACTGGCCAACACCAGTTTGAAGCACATTTGACATGCTTTAGACCTGTATTGCTTTGCTTAAAAAAAAAATCTTAGAAGAAATAGACATAAGTAAGGATAGTGATAAAGAAGGGTTGGTTTGGGTTGTCCTTTGCAACTGACATTATATGAACCAATGGCGGCTTGTGACTGGGACAGAGAGGATACCCCCCCTCTGGAAATTTTGGGGTGAGACATCCCTGTCCCGTTCCTGATATGAACCCACTGAAAAGTTCCCTCGAGATACTAATTATATCAGCTTATAGAGGTGTCTTGGAAAAGTGCATGGCAACAGTTACTACCACAAAAATGTGTGATGGCTGCCAACCTGGACAGCTGTCAAAAGTCCATTGGGGAAATTCATGACTGATAGGGCTATTAGGGACTACTAGTCTTGTTAGATATATATTCTGCCCAGTATTGGAACAGTATATCTCCATACATGACTGAACAGGAGGATGCTACTGTGTTCATGCCTGCCTTGTAGCTTTCCATAAGCATTGTTCCCTATAACAGGAAGGTGTTGGCCTAGATAGGCTTTTGATCTCACCTACCTTAGCTCTTCCTAGGTTTTTATTTACATTTTATAAGAAAAATATAAGAGTTAGTAAGAAAATTAATAGACATAAATCTGACATCAGAAATGGCAACACACAAAAGCCTGTTTTAGAACATTTCAATCTCCCAGAACACTCTGTAAATGACATGAAAGTAACTAATGTAGAAAAAAACCTACAAAATAGGACTGGAAAGAGAGACATCTGAGATAAGATATATACATAAGTTACAGAGCATATCAAAAGGATTAAACATAAACCAGAGACTCTTAGCTCATTATCTTGAGACTATTCACTTAAACCTGGAACATTTACACAGTTTACCTTCTGTGTCAATAGTGCTGTTGTCACCTTTTAGACTTATTTTCTGCACATACCTTGTATCCGTGGTCTAGGACTCCTTTTATATAATGTTATGTATTTCTTATCATTTGTTTACACGTTTAACTGTCTAGCTAGCTAAGGAAGAGATATATTTGTGAGGCAATGTTATTTTACATTGGCTTTGCTTGGCTGGAGAACTAGCTAATGGTTTTGCTGTGACTTTTACTACATAACTATCAAACCGAATCTTCTGTAGCACAATGTACATTTTCAGGGTTGCTTTTTACTGTCTCCTTAATTATTTTAATACTGGCTGCAGTAGTAGCTGCTCACAGGCTCTTTTTGGGTGGCAGCAGGAGCTGGGAGCGTTCCCCTGCCTGAGGGGACTGCCTCAACAGGCCTAATGGCAGGGCTGGCCCTGCATCCAGAGATCTATTGGTAGATCTGAATCTATCTTCTGCAAGTCCCTGCTGTGGAAGATTACTTCTGTGACCACAGGTATTTCACTGATTCGCAAAGGGATGACTTAAATAAATTTTGGTAAAGCTTTTCCATGAGTACAGTCAAAATAAGTATCCACACAGCTTTCTGCTGATGTTAAGCTTATACTTTTACTAGTTGTGATTATTTGTGTTTTCTTGTTTATGGTATTAAAAATAGTGACTTTGAAATGTTTGCATAAAGAATTTGCATTACAGAAATATTGTTATGTTTTCAAAGTGGTTCTAAGCCACTTTGAGTGCACCTATATCAGGAAAAAAGCATATAAAATAAATGAATAAATACTTGGGGGAAAAGTCTGCATGTCAATCTCTTTCTAATTATTATTCAACATGCTCTAGACTTTATCTGTCTCACTAAAAACACATTACAGATTATAGATTCCAGTAGCAAAAATGCCCAGCTCTTCCAACAAGGAAGCCCACATACTGTCATTAAACAGAAGTTGTGTCAAACAAGAAATGACATGCAAATTATGCAGAAGGTGGTAGATACTTCCTGTGAGCAACTTTGGTTTCTGAAAATGATGGAGATCTATCTAGTTCTAGAGCAGGGGCAAACCATTTGTAATCCTCTGGAGCGCAACTTAATTCCACCTTTCTCCTTAAAAAAAGGACCCAAGGCAGTTTACAACATTAAAAGCAGTATGTAAAGCTAACAACAGTGAGAATCCAATACTGAAAGGATCAAACACATACCACACTTTTTAAAAAAAAGGAAACAAAGGCAACACCAAAACACATTCAAAGCACTAAAGTGCAACAATCCATTAAAAAAACCCACTGAGGTTTTTAAATAGCCTCGCTTTGGGAAGGATTTTTTTTTAGTCAAATGAGAAAACCCGTATTTGCTCATTTGTGTACTGTAAAGGTTGCTATGATGTTTTTTTGTTAACTGAAATATACAGTACATCTATATGAAATGGAGATATGAGGGTATAAAGGTACTGTGGTCCCTCAAAACATGCAAAATTGCCCCCCATGCCTCCTATACTGCTGGTTAGCTCAGTGGCTTAGGTCTGTGGCTGCAGAGCTGGAGATTGGGAGCTTGATTCCCCACTGGGCCTCCTTGACAGGAGCTGGACTCGATGATCCAGAGGGTCCCTTCTGGCTCTGCAGTTCTAAGATTGTTATTAGAGAGAGAGAGCACAAAGGACTTTTAAAGCATTTCCCCAAAAAAACATATTTTATAGCTTTTTTGGGTGTATGGAGTCTGGGGGAAAAACCCCAGGGAGCACTACAGAATTGCATGCAGTCCACATATAATATGCTGCCCATCCCTGGGCTATACACGCATCCAGTGTCAGGGGCAAGCATACACAGCATGGTCCCACTCTCTACTTGTGTAATGGAATAATGGGGATGTGGATGCTTCAGGAGGCTTGTAGTGGTGGGTAAAACAGTGAAAGTCTGGAGAGAGGTCTCCCACTTTCTCAGCTGATAGTCAAGGGCTTGCTTGTATGTAGGCAGCAGTGTGTCTGCCAGCATTCTAATGAAGCTGCCAAATTCTGGGCTAGCGACCAGTTTTCTAAAAACTTTCTCTGCTTCCAACAAGACAGAAGCCATAAGGCCTTGCACAAACCTTCCTGTCACCCCTGATTGTTATGAAACGTGGGTCTTTTTGTCATGCCACACAATCAAACAAAATGTTGCTGATGAGCAACTGTGATAATAGAAGACTAGCATACATGTTTATTTGCGAACACAATTATGAGATAAATAATGGCATTTCCCTTTGCCTGTTGTGCTGCAAACATCCTCTTTTGTCATGAATATTCTAAAAGCTGTTTCTAACATTCTAAGTTTGTGAGAGTATTTTGCCTTTGATTGCTGGAATTCTGGGTGAGGGGCATTGTCGAGAGTGTGGTCTCACCTTTGGCTTTACAAAAGACAGTTCTCTGTTTGAAAATGTCCTCTGTTTGAAGGTCTGTCATGTCTATCTCTCTTCCAAAGATAAAGAACTATAGGAATGAAGAACCAGGGATATTGAAGTTACCCAACATGAGGAATATTAGGGAGGACAGATGGAAGTTACAGGCTAAAATATCTGAGGACCAAAGGTTCCCCACTAGAGTTGGACTTTTCATATTCGTATCACAGGGATATAAATAAAAATATCGGCACCACGGGTGTCACAGAGATCCAGCCCTCTCCCCCCCTCAAACCGGCTGGTCCACTCATTGGTCACTGTGCTGGGTGCAGGGCCATCATCCGTGTCATCACACCAGTCACAGAAGCAGCCCAACCAGTGCTTCCCTGCCTCCCCATGCATCAGACCACTCAACAGCTGTGTGGGGTGACTCTTCTTCCTGCCTCCTTGCCGGAGTGGTCAGCTGCATGCGGAGGTGGGGAAGTGGCAGCCAGGCTGTTTCTGCAATTGGAGCAACTCTATTCCCCACTCCTGCACAAAGGCAGACAGAGATATTTCCTTCGAGATTAGTATTCAGTTCTCCCCATCCCCATGCTTGCAATAGATTTCCAAAGGCGACTGTCCTCAGCAATCATTCCAAGCAGGTGGGAAGCAGGTGAATACATTTTACGAGTGAGGAGTCTTGATCAAAGATTGCTCAGACAATGTCCTTTCTCTTATTAGAGCAGCATATTGGCATGTCTGAACAGTGACCAGTTTGCTTTCAGTAGCTCTGTATAGTTAGTCCACCTTGCATAATCGTAATTTGTCCAGATAGCATGAAATATTCGAGAATAATGCCCTCATAATGCTAGTAAATGTAAGGTGCCCAAATGCCCTTCAAAATGGGTTCCAGCTATTTTTTAGAAAGAGAAGTTGAAGCATGGCGCTGTAACTTTAAACGATCTCTCAGAGTTGATTGACATATATTTGTTGATTATACAACATTTGAATGGTATTCAGCAGCCAAATGTGTGAACAGCTTCACTGAAAAGCATTGTGTGACTAAAGTGCCCCATGCTGACTGGTTCACTTTCCTTTGTCTCTGGCTCTCACTTTGGGGTGGTCCATTCACCAAAGGCAAGTCACCCATTGATAGTGTAGTCTAATTTAACATACACGTTGTCTGAACCAGCATGTAAACATCTAACGATGAGAGGATCTGGAGGAGGAGGAGAGGAGAGGAGGTCATCTACTGGAACCTTCTACAGGTGAATGTCTTAGAGGCTCATTCCTTTGTTTGAATTTATATCTTGCCTTCTTCCCAAAGATGGGATTCAAGACAACTCACTGTAATATTAAATAAAACAATACCATTAATGCACAGAAGAAGAACCTTAGTTAACACCAATGGCTTAAATCCACTTGCTAGTCTCCTGTCAGGGCTAAATCTCTATCCTGGTTCTTTGTTTTCCCCACAACACCCACCCGCCCATACAAATCTGCATACAGACACCCATACCCCTTGGCTCTGCCTCCCTGTACCATGGTGCCAGCTGAGAAAGAGTAGAGATGGGTGCCCAAGCATTAAATCCACCTCATCCACAAAAATCAAACTTGTTTCTTTGGTGATGCTCACCCGGAGATTTTCCAAACTACTTGGAGACTTGGAGAAGCATCTTGTAGTCAGTGCACTGAGACGTGGCAGCCCTAATCCTCTCAAAACAACCCTCTGACAGTGATGGAAGTTTATTAATGTTTCACTTTACTACCGTCAGGGAAAAGCAGCAACTGGTGCCACAGACTATAGCTGTGAACTGCCATTATTTCTTCCAGGCTAATTTGGAGGATTCTTTTTTCCCCCCTGTACTAGTGTGCTGAAGATGTTATGGCATTTTCACCATGGATAGCCGAATGAGTATGATTGAAGCTCTGCAGAGCCTCTCAGGAAGGAATAAGATAGTGCCATGTACAAACTCCCTCTCATGAATTACATGATGCACAGCTTTGTTGAGCATGCTTTTTAACTCAAGCAACTTCATGCAGATTTGAAAATGTCTGACTCTGAAACCCCAGAGTATCCCACAGGGAGTTCAGCCATTCAAGAAAAAAGTGATTTATCACAGTGTGACAGAAGAACATTGAGTCCCCAATTAGATGCTACTGAAAAATATGTGTCGCTTGTTGACGAAGGGCTTCTCCCTGCAGTTTTCCATTGCTAGGCGGCTATGCATTTCCTGTCCCTAAATAGATGGAAAGAGATGGCATTTTGGCATTAGGAAGCATGCACTTACAGTCCTGCCACCATGTCAAGCTTCATTGTTAAATACATGTCTTGTCATACAAGTGTGGTTGAGTTCCTCCACTGAACTTTAGATGCTCTTATGAAGGAGAGTTTAGCCTTGAATGGAAAATGTTACCTCTCTCTCTCTCTCTCTCTCTCTCTCTCTCACACACACACACACACACACACACACACACACACACACACACACAAATGCACAGAGGGCTGGGCTGGGCTGGGATACTTGTGGGTTTTTCTGACCTATGCACCAGAATAAATTGGCTGCCCATTGAAATTGTCCACTTCAACTTGCCTCAGGCAGAAAAATGTCCTGCCACCTTATAATTGGTTTTAGTTCAGTTCTCTATTGGGGGCCATATGAGGGACTGCAAGGCAGGATATAAATTTATATTTAAAGATGATCAAAAAAGGGCCTTAAGTTTGCACATAACTTCCTTTTCAGCTAGAACCAGAGAATGGATTTGCACTACCATTTTGCAGTGGTGGCTGATGTCATGAGCAAAACATTTCAAAAAAAGTGAGATTTTCTGCCCTAGGAGAAGCAATCCTCAGTTTTCTTCCCATCAAAAACAATGTTCCTTGCTTATATATTCTTCCAAAGACTGCTGCCCTTTTTTCTGCCTCCATTTCCATCCAAGGGGCTCAGGACTTTTCTGAGGCAAGGGGCACCAGACAAGAGCGAAACCAAGCCTGCAATGACAGCTTCCCCCATGGTGTTTCACTACAAAGACGGAGAGCCAACACCCTGCTGCGTTACTCAACACCCAATCTCCAAGGAAAATGAACAGAGGCTAGAGACCAGGAAGGTCTCGGAAACACAAGAGTTGCACAACAGAAAGCAAAAAAAAAAAAAAAAAAAAGGCAAGTACTAGTTTTGCCCTCTAGCTACAGGCAAGATGCTGAAATGAACAGGTACTCTGAGACACCCAACAATCGGATGTCAACAGGGGTGACCTAGTTTATTGTACAACTCTTTGCATGACCTGCTCATACAGCGAACATCCCATTCTGTTTATCATTTGCAAGCCATTCTGAGACAAAGAAAATAATGTGTACTTTATTTTTGAAGTGTAGCCCTGGTGCAGCTAGGCAGCATGCCACATTTTTGCTTTTTCTTTGCCAAGCTTTATGACTGATTTATTTTTAATGACAGTAGCACCAGAAGCTGCAGGCAGCTGAGCTGGTTATAAACAGAGAGACGCGACTACATATGAAACCAGGAAGTTGCCTTAACAGGTCAAACGCTTTGTCCTTGTAACCCAGTATTATCTATTGTTCAGAGGCTGGAAAGGTTACTTTTTTGAGGGTCATAGTGACTGGAGGATTCTGAGAGACATATTCCAAAAAGTAGAGATTCCAGCAGCTCACTGGAATCTTAGTCAGAGTCTTTCCTCACATAACCTGCTAACTAATCCTTTCAAACCACGATATTAGGATTTGAACCCCAGATTTTTATGTCAGTGAAGCAAATGCATGTGGTGGAACGTTTTGTGTCTGCCCTCAGCTGAGCTTTACAAGCCCTCTACCAGAAACTGATGGCCTTGTGAAAGCTTGAATGATGAAATTCCCATCATAAGTTATTACCGATCTGTGTAGCAGGCTGTTGGTATGAACTTGGCCTTTGCTTTAGCAGTTATTCCATTTTTTGAGGTATTTGTTTCATTTGAGGTTTGAATTCTAATCTCATTGGCAAGTAGACAGAAGATGCACAGATGCAGGACTATGATCATTCAAAACCGGAGTACACACTGAGAAAAATAACATAGGACTACAGTTGAAGGCTGTTAGGTCAAGGGTGTGGGCATGTTTTATTCTCAGTTTTGTGTGGTTTGATAGTGTCTTGGTCTTGGCGTATGCGTGTGGAGGAAATATGCATGAAAATAAGAGTTGGCAAGAACAGCGGAGCTGAGGGAAGAAAGCTCCAAGAATATTGTTTTGCTTCTGAAACATGCCTCCCGCAGCGATGGAGAAGCAGGTGCGACCTGAATATTCAATGCAAGGTCTCTCGCTTGCTTCCAGAACTGCAGCTGGCGGGATCAGCTTCGCTCACATTCCAGCTCGTTTTAATCCTCAACAGATTTTCCCCAATATTTATTGCATAGCAGTCAGAGATAGAATGGGCTGGTGGCTTACAGTTCTGTATTTGAAAGATTGCTGGTTGACTGTCTAATCTAATTGGCTAATCTTTCATCACTGAAAGAAGCTAAAAGTAGGAGATGTTCCCCTACTCCTCCCAGGGATATCCCCAGGCAAAAGAGGATATCAGTTTCTCCAGGAACACCTTCTCTTCTAGGGTTCATTTCCATCTTCCTTGGAGTGCAAGGTTTCCTAAAAGGCCTCCTTTTACATGACAGACAAGGGAACTGTCTAGTTGGAAATAAGAAGCCCATCACATCACCCTTGATCCTGGCCTTTTTCACAAAATCTCCCTCTTCTTTTTCCAGATCAATGCATTTCTTAAACCTACAGATTGCATTTTAAAATTTAACTAAAAATAGAAATTTAAGCTGCCTACACTTACACTTTATTATTAGCTTGAATGCTAACATTTAAGTGTAGGGTAAGCCTAGATGTTTTCTCTATAAACTGACTTTTCTACTAGCTAATTCTGCACTTTAGCCTTTGTCAATGGAGAGAGGAGGGAGAGAAAGGGAGGGAGGGAGAAACCTTTTCCTTAAAAATGGGTTTAAAGTCTAGGTTTCTGATTGAGGTTTAAAGCAGGCATTCAAGTCTTAAGAACATAAGAAGAGCCCTGTTGGATCAGGCCAAGGGCCCATCTAGTCCAGTTTCCTGTATCTCACAGTGGCCCCACCAGATGCCTCTGGGAGCACACGAGACAACTAGATACCTTTCTCTTGATACCCCTCCCCTGCCTCTGGCATTTTGAGGTACATTCCTTTTAAGCTTGGATATTATACATCCCCATCATGGCTTGTAACCTGCGATGGACTTTTCCTCCAGAAATCTGTCCAATCCACTTTGAAAGGCATCTAGGCCAGATGCCATCACCACTTCCTGTGGCAAGGAGTTCCATAAACTAACAACACGCTGGGTAAAGAAATATTTTCTTTTGTCTTTTCTCACTCTCCCAACACTCAGTTGGAGTGGATGTCCCCTGGTTCTGGTATTGCGTGAGAGGGAAAAGAGTTTCCTTCTATCCACTTGATCCATCCCCTGCATAATTTTATACGTCTCAATCATGTCCCCGCTCAGGCGCCTTTTCTTTAGACTAATGTCTAGAGAATATGATGAGCATATGATGTTCTTTCATTGTCTTCCTTTCAGTTTCAGCTGACGATTAATAACATAACTATAAGAGTCAATCTTTTTTCCTTGCATAGGCACATCACTCCCCTCTCAGCTTAACTTGCTGACCTTGATGTTTGGTCACTTGGGCACCCTTGTGCTTCTATCTCTGCTTGTACATTTGTAAATAAATTAGAAATCACAATGATCCCATAAATTGTCAGTGGTCTTTCAGCCAAAGAATATCAAATTCTGGAGCAATTACCCAGAATTCTTTTGGTGCTCACAGGTGGAGAGCACAAACAATAGATTTGAATCGAGTGCTATGTGAATACTGTTCAATATGATTTGTACCCAAATGTCTGTGGCACAAATTGGGTTTGACCCATTCTAAACTGATTTGGAGGAGGCTGGAAATAATTTGCTCCTGTGTTTTCTGCAGATATTTATATGTATTTGTCTTTTTCTGGATTCGGAGGAGGGGGAACTCAAAATGGAGAAAATAAAGGGCCTGGGGTGGGTAGCAATGCATAGTGTGATCAACTCTAGATCTTCAGTTTTAGGCAAAGTCCATCCCAGACAGCTGGCTGGCTGGCTGGTTGGCTTCTTTCCTTCTGCCTGTGAGTTGAGAGTGTGGAAGATGCTCCTTTAGTGTCCTGAGTCAGTACCTGACTTGCCCAGGTATACCCCCTCACTGTCTTGCCCAAATCGGAGCACTGCATGTTTGGCTCCCACCCACTCTGGAATATCCACAGGCACACACAGAAAAAGGAAGGAAGGAAGGAACCCTTTGGTGTCAATAGCACAGGAGAAGCTGCCTCCTGCCATTTCTTCTGTGGCACCCTTGTAGTGCACCGAACACTGAGCACAATGGGAGAAAATATCTGTTGGGGCTGGAAAAGATGCCCCTTTGTGTCCTCAAGCGTAGCCTGCCCCAGTGTCTCACTGCCTAGCACAAATCAGAGTGTTGCACGTTTGGCACCCACCCACTGTGGAGCATACAAAGGAACTTACAGCAAGAGAAAGAAACTAGATCTGCAAATAAAGGCCATCATCAGACATTAAAAAAAATAAAAGAATCTAGGAAGGGAGTGATGATGCAGGAAGATAGTCTGTAGCACTTTGACCTGCCCAGTCAAAGTCCACAGAAGAGAGACAGTTGTCATCCCACATTCTCATTCTCTCCTTCCCTCCCCCCCCCTCTCTCTCACACACACACACAATCTTAAATGTAGTAAAGACTCAGTGTAACCAAGAAACAGCAAGCAAACTCTAGAATGCAGCTGGTTTAATACATGACACCATAACTTTCCCTTGCCATGCCTGGAAACAAAATGGCTGCTTCGGTGGGTGGATGGGAAATAGAGTCCAGGAAGGTTGGTCTGAGCCCACTCCATGGCTCAACAATTGGAGTCTCTGAGAGAAATCTTGGCTTTCATTTGGGCTTCAGCTGTCCGTCTTTTTCTGCTTTGGCACTTCCTTATTATGCTACTGTAACTGGTACCAAGTATATTTGTTTGTTCAGATTTCTGCATTTTTAACTCTCAAAATATTGCCTCAGACTTCAGTGATTTGTTGAGGCATCATGAACTGGCCCAAGTCTAGTTTGAAGCTACTTGAATTGCCCTGTCCCGGCTCTGGTGATGTACAAACATCCCTGTGTTGCCTTATATGGACACTCTTTTCTGAAGCTGGTGCACACCTCTATTTAAAATCCAGCAGATGCAGGCAAAGGTTCCACGTGATCTTTTGGCAAAAGGGTTCTGCAAAGTCTCCATTGCCTCTCACTTCCTTCTATTTTAGTTTTTCAAGGATGAATGCTTCACATTTGTCAAGTAATCACAGGCATGGGTAGAAATGTTTATTTTCTTGTTTGTAGTTGCCTGGGTCAATTCAGAGAACCATTTATAAAGAGAAAAAGTGACTGCAAGGTGATATTCTCCAATGTGTGGCTGTGTTAGTTATTCAAGGTAAAGTTAATCTGAATATGTGAGGAAAGAAAGCAGGCTAGTCCTGCCCTCTTCTGTTGTTCCCCACTTCTTGAGTGGTGCCAATGCTCTAAGAAGAACAGCATGCCCTGTGGGTGCAGAATTATCAAATGAATGGAAACCTTGCTTTTCTAGGGTTTTGGATCATGTGGAGACCAACTATGCATATCAGAGTTTTTCCTTTTCAGACTGCCATTCTTCATATTAGGAGAGTAATGACAGAGGAGTGGACCTGCCCTGCTCCCTTTCCTTACTCCCTCAGGTTAGCCATATCCTGAACTGAACACATGAGTAGTGCTTTTTTGTGTTTTTCCCCACATGCAGCTACTTGTAGTGTTTCCACGTAAGAGTGCTTTCATAATACTTTTTTAACCATGTGGCACTATCTACTCTTTTGTCAGAGGAGAGGATAGTGATATTGGAGGGACAGTCTTAATTAGGGTGGCTTGTCCACTGTTTGAAGGGCTGTTAAAAAGGATTCCTCACTGCAAACATGCCCTCTGTTTGGAGGGAGGGCAGTGAAAAGCATAGCTGAACACGCATACAGGTTACCTGATCACAGTCTGCCTCAAAAGGAGAAGATACATTTATTTATTTATTTATTTATTTATTTATTTATTTATTTATTTATTTATTTATTTATTTATTTATTTCCCCATTCATGCCAAAACACTATTCTGGGTGGTTTATAAGTAGTTAAAACCAAAGTCAACAAACAATAACACTAAATTACAAGACAAATAGTAATAACATAGCGTAACATAACATAACATGCATTGTGTTTCTATTTAAGTTATGTACTTTAATTATGTGTCCTCCTTTTGTGACACATTCATTCTTTTCCAATGATGTGCAAGTGCCCCAATTCCACTTCAAACACCCTTCTATTAATAAACAGAAGTAAGCGTGATTAGGGAATCAGTTGCTAAGCACTCTTTATATACTGACACTGAACTCATTCTCCTAGTGTGGCTCCTTATGCAGGTGGAAGAATCACAGGCACACGATGGATGCTCCAAGGAATCCCACATGAAAATAACAAAGTACAGCTAGGTTGGGGTAGGGAACCCAAGAAAGGAATTCCCAAAAAAGCTCAGTGAGTTGTGAGGATATTCAGTTCTCATGACGTTTATCTGTTGCAAAGGGGTGAAACGGAAAACGAAGTTGGGGAGGGGAATGGCATGGCTAAGGGGTGGGATGGCAGATGATATGACTGAGTGGACCCTAAACAAGAACATATATTCCAGTAGAAGGTTTGTTGTAGTCCTGCTTTTGTTTACTAATGATAACTAATAGGGAGATTCACTAATGTTTCAGGAGCCTAATTCCCCTTAATATGGTGGTATGTTAGGTCAACAATGACAAGAATCTTGTTGCAGCACAGTCAGAGTGCAGAATACTTCCATGTGCAATGTGTCATGCTCTTCAGGTTTAGCCCACAAGTTGGGAGAGATTACAGTGTTCAGTTCAATGGGGTTTGGGTTGGAGCAAAAAGGTACACAATAATCTCCTTGCACAATCTCCAAAAAAGTGGGACTGCTCATACAATGGATCATTGTACCAATGGAGCAGAGCAACACTTCCACGAAACACACGGCTATAATAAACCACTGGTGGCAAACAGTTGCAACTGGCATTTTAGAAGTCAGAAGTATTCATTTGTATTCTCTGGAGCAGGGGTCCCCAATCCCCGGTCCACGGCCTGGTGCCGGCCTGTGGCCATGGCAGGACCGGGCCGCGGAAACAGATCTCCTGCCCCCCTGCATGCACTCCCCCCACGCACCCCACCCGCACACATGGCCCGACCACCCGCACACACGGGTGCTCCACCCACCCGTGAGCGTGCCCCGCCCATCCGCGCATGCACACGAGCGCGCCCTGCCCATGCGCGAGCATGCCCCACCCCCGCACACGGACCACATCCCCCAACCAGTCTGCGGTTCAGAAAAGGTTGGGGACCACTGCTCTGGAGAACAACAGTCCCAAGGACAGACTGTTTTCAACAAGTAAGACAATATTATATATTCTTGTTATGTGCCATCAGGTTGCTTTTGATCTATGGTAACCCTACGAATTAATGAGCTCCAGAATGCTCTATCATTAACAGCCCTGCTTTGCTTCTGCAACCTAAATGCTGTGGCTTCTTTTATTGAATTAATCCATCTCATTATAGGTTTTCTTCCGTTTCTAATGATTTCATGTTTTCCTAATGTTATCATATTTTCCAGTCTTGTCTTCTTGTCTTCTCGTGCTATGTCCAAACTCAGCTGAGTTTTAGTGTGAGTTCAGGTTTAATTTGCTCTAGAACCCACATCATATCCTCTCCATGGCCCATTGTATCGCTAAGGCTCTTGTCCACCACCATTTTTCAGATAATGTGTGGGATTTTCCCGTCAGCTTTCTTCATTGTCCAGCTGTTACTCACGGAGCATGGTGTCTTAGCTAATTCTATTAAGCCAAGTCTCGAGCAATAATAATAAGTGGACAGTTTCTTGGAGGAAAGGGCAACAGCTTTCTTTATTCAGGTAAAACAAGTGTGCACTCGGGTGCTCAGTAGGGTGGGCCCCCCAAGATCAACAGGGTTCAAGTTTTTATACAGTTCTAAAAAAAGAACAAAAGTATGCAGCAGTTGATTGGTCCCTGAGGAATATATGACCATTGGTTACCATTTCTCGCATTTCAGCAAAGCAGTTACCCATGTGCAGAGCAGCTTATCACTAAGGAATGTTGAGTCTTCCTTGGAAGACACTGGATTCTCTGTAGCAGTTTCTTCCTCCTTACACAGCTTTCATATTCATATATTATATTTGAAATACCACAGCATGGATTATTTTGGCCTTTGTCTCCAGCAAACATCCTTCTTGCTCTTTATAGCTGCCCTTCCACGCCTCAGTCTTCTTCTAGTTTCTTGGCTGTATTCTCCATTTTGACTGGTGGTTGAACCATCGTATAGAAAACCTGTGATAATTTTGATTTCTTCATTGTCAGCAGTAAAGTTATATAATTTTTATATAGATATTATTTTTGTCTTCTTAGCGGTCAAAAGAAATCCTACTTTTGTACTTTCATCTTTAACTTGTAAAGTCATTCCTGTTTTCTTCCAGTTTTGCCAGAACTTTTGTTAGTACCACACAGAAGAAGGCACTTGTGAATATTTTATACCTCAAAAACCCTATGAAGAAAAGAAAAAAATCCGAAGTGAACTTCATGGATAGAGATGAGAAATGACCTTGTCAAGGCTGAGATCTGTATGAAAGAAAACATTACTTTAAAAAACAACTGAACACAGATCTCAGTACGAGGTCTATATTCCCGAAAGCTATTTAAAAATAAATACATGTGTATCCATAATCTATATTTAAAAAAGAAACACCTGGAAGCCAAAAAGGATATTTTCAGGAGTATGCATTCTGTAAAATGCAGTAGAATTGTCTGTTGCTTCACTGAAATACGTGCCTTGAAAGTGTAAGCTTGAAACTCTTAAGCTCAATTTTGGATATGGATATATGAATTTTGGAGCTGCATCAGGAGAAGTTGCAAAGAGATTTCTGGCCATCCAAAGACTTTGAGGAAGGCTGGAATGGAACTGAGTCATGTTGCTTTGGGACCTGGATTTGTTTGCTACCTACTCAATCTGTACATATATAGATAAAGAGCTTATTGCTTTAAACAAAAGTAGAAAGTAATCCCCTCCCCCACCATATTATCTCATCTGAGAGAAACACACCACACGAAAAAGATGCCCTGTGACTTTCCATCACTCAGGGAAATGAATGCACTTGAGAGTGAAATGACAATTTATCTGGCATTTGTTATCTCTTTGCATGATCATTTCATGGGGACCATAAAAACACACTAGTAACACTTTATGCTGCTCTGAAACACTTTGCACTTTAATTTTGTTCTTTTTCTGGTCGTGGCCATATGGGTTCTTTTATGGTTATTGTTAGAGTTATCTTTAATGTTATTGGTGATTATAAGTGGTGGGGAGGATGGGGTTTTGTTGTTTTATTACGCACATCACCTGGAGTAGTATCATTTACTAATTAAGTGGTACAGAAATTTAATAAATAAATAAATAATCGCTCTTGCTATTATGTTTACTTCACTATCTCCCTCTGTCTTCTTATTAATACAATCCCAATGACTGGTATAGATTATGGAATTTTTAGCATGTATACATTACTGAAACAGCAACGTCTACGTTGGCTTGGGCATGTCGTGAGAATGGCTGATGGTCGGATTCCAAAAGATCTCCTGTATGGAGAATTAGTGCAGGGAAAGCGCCCCAGAGGGAGACCACAGCTGCAATACAAGGATATCTGCAAGCGGGATCTGAAGGCCTTAGGAATGGACCTCAGCAGATGGGAAACCTTGACATCTGAGCGTTCAGCCTGGAGGCAGGCGGTGCATCATGGCCTCTCCCAATTTGAAGAGACCCTTGTCCAGCTGGCCGAGGCGAAGAGGCAGTCCCGAAAGCAGCAAAATCAGGGAGCTGGACAGGGGACAGACTGTATTTGTCTTCAGTGTGGAAGGGATTGTCACTCTCGAATTGGCCTTCTCAGCCACAGTAGACACTGTTCCAAGTCCTCCATACAGAGCACGTTACCATAGTCTCTCGAGACTGAAGGATGCCTACTATGGTATAGATTAACCAGGAAGGTAGCTGGGTCATTCTGGTGCTTGCATTCCATAAAGATTTATGCCAAATAAAATGTGCTGGTCTCTAAGGGGGCCAGAGACTCTTAGTTAAGATTAGAATTTCCATTCCAGAGTTTAACGTTCTTCAGAAACATGAAAAGCAAGCCTTTAACAGGGATTAATTCATGGCACTAATACAGGGATGGGTAAAGGGGCATTCTCTAGATATGAAGTGGGCAACATGCAGCCTGTGGGTGGCATGGAAGCCTCCAGGGGACCAAATGCCGTCCCACAAAATTAAAAACAAGGCTGAAAAAGTCTTCTGCTGCTCTTTGGAGACATGGGCCGGTTCTATCTTTTACTCCTTTTACAAACTCTCAAAACATTTTTTGAATTTTGTATGTTCTGTTTTTAGCCATTGAGGGACAGAAGGGGGCCTTTTCAATTTATAATTTTCCAATAGCTCAGTGGTTTAAGTATCAGGCTGCAGAGACATACGACGTTGAGAGTTCGATTCCCCACTGTGCCTCCTGTGAGCAAAGCCAGCCTGTGTGGCCTTGGACAAGCTGCACAGTCCCAGGATGCCCCCAGAAGAAGGAAATGTTAAGCCACTTCTCAGTACTCTACCTGGGAAATCCTGAAAAGGGTCACCATAAGTCAGAATTGACTTGATGACTGATGAATATTATTATTAAAGTTTGTAAGAATTTTGGCCTTCCAAAGTTCAGTAATGGATGTGTTTTGCCCCAGAACTCTGGAGGTGTGCCACTGCTACTCTACATGATTGCAGTTCCCACCATCCCTCTGTATTGGCTTTGTTGGCCAAGCCTGATGGGAACTGCAGTCCTAAAACACCTGAAGGGCTGTCCACCCATGGACAAAGTCCAGTTGAGAAAATGATCTGTGGGCTTTGAAAATCTCTGCCTCTATTCTTAAATGTTTAGAGACAGATTATGGTTATTCAGTGATGTTAGCATTCTGCACATATTCAAAGGGACTGGCTGTGAATGAAAGAATCCCACACTTCTTGGAGTTCTGGATCTTGGACAGAAGAATCTCAGTGTTCATAGTATGTATACCAACATTTGTAGCAACTATAAAAGGCGTCCTTTATCCAATATGTAGAATATTAGAAAAGGAATTGAAAATAAAGTTGCCAATTTCATGGTGACTGTAGACAAATCTGCAGTGTAGCCATACTTGGAATATTGTTTGCAGTTCCGACTGCTGCATCCTAATTAGGAGATGAGAGAGCTAGAAAAGGGGTACAAAAAGGCAACCAATTGATCAAGGATGCAAGTGCCCCATAAAGAATTATTACACCATTTGGGAGTCTCTAACCTGGCCAGTGTGAGGGGAAGGGGAGACTGCAAATAAAGGTGTTTAGTGCAGAAAAGGTGAATAGGGGAGTTTTTCTTCCTCTCTTACAGTACTCTCACAGTGCTTCAGCCAATAAAACTAAATGGTGGCAGCTCCAGAAAAGATAAAAGGAAGCACTTTTTTACAGAATACATCGCTCAAACTATGCGAGATGCAGTGGTGGCCACCTTGGATGACTTTAGAAGGAGCTAGAGGCTAAAACAAATCAGATACAGCAGAGCAGATCATCAATCCGGCCATGAGGGCAACATGCAACTTCCAGTCACAGAGGCAGTGTGCCTCTCCACACTACCCAGTAGGGGAGTATAAGCAAGAGCATTTCTATCCTGCTTTGGAACTTCTCACTGGCCCTCATGGGAACAGACTCCTGGGGTAGATAGGCCTGGTCTGATCTAGCATGGTTCTTCATATGGCTGTGTGCCAAAGGCTTCCTCTAGGCTGCAGCACTTGAGAGTCCAACTTAATGTCTGTGTGGTTCTTCCTCACAGTGGGCCAATCAGGGTTCCCAATTAGAGGGAAGCACCTTCAACATGTCTCGCTATGCACATGTAGGGCCCTGCCTCATTCAGAATGAGGATTGCCAGGTCTTAGTAGGGTTGCCATGTGTTAGGCTTCAAGCCCAAGGTTCAGGTTTGGGGTTTCATTCCCCAGGTACAGGTTTTTGATATGACCTCTGAGGGAATGGAATTTTGCCAACCTGACAACTCTGTATTTTGGAGTTCTTTTTTGTTTGTTTGTTTGTTTCTTTTTTGGCTTCAGGGCATGCCATTAAGACATACTTAGTAGCATCCTCCCAACCCATCGCACTCCATTATCCCACATACTACTGCTGCTACTGCTGCTGGAACTCACACATTGGCCTTACTCTCTATGTTATTTATCACATAAACACAATTTTGTCATGGTTGCTGAAGGGATCTGTTCCCCTGTGACATTACAAAGACCTTCCCCATGCTCTCAAGCTTTGGCCCCAAAATATCAGTGCACAAGTTGTTGCTGACTCAGTGATCCCATTGGCTGAAAGGAATTTCCCAGCTTCCCAGTTTTCTAGATGATGAAACATTAGATTTCAGGGCAAGCGGTACTAGAGGAAGAGAAAGTCTGGGTTTTGCATGTGATGCGGCTTTATAGCCTACATGCCCGTTCTCCATCATTTCACAGGCTCAGCAGGAAGGCATTTTCACGTGTGTTGGGCTTGCTTCCTTCTCAACCCTTGCCTGCCCTGTGTCTATGACAACAGAGGATCTGCTCCTCTGTCCTCCCCTGTAACACACAAGGACTTCCTGGTCTCAGGGCTTGGCTGTGAAATCTCACAGAGTGGGATGCTGCTCGCCTGGCAACCATATTTGCAGTACATGTACAGCTCTTGGAGAGCCATGTTGACTAGAGAGTTCCGGCAGTTGTAGTCAGGAAGGAACCTTTCTAAGCTCTGGACAAGGCCAACTGGCATGTGAGAACTGGGGCCAAGCCCGCTGGATGCTATCTCCCACCCCTCCTTCAGGACTTAAAGGAATGTGTGAGAGGATTTGTACCAATATCCCTAGTAATGACTTCCCGTGAGGTAATTATATGAATATCCCATCAGAGGAACTATCAATAAACTATTCCAGTCTCTAATTGAAAAAGCTTTGTTAAGGAAAATACTTCTCAGTTTTAGGTTGGTGTAATTTAAAGCAGGGGAGAGCGTTGAATCACCTCTTCCTTGAGGGGAATGGCTTGGCTTTTGAGCAACAAGAAACCAACAATGTAAACAAAGTGCTCTAATGATTTTATGCAGCAACTATATGATGCCATTGATGGCAGTCTATCAAAGCCTTTCTTCTCATCCTTAATTGCTCCCAAGCAAGAGCTTGGGAATGTTATCAGAGTACCAGGTGACTTTGCGGAACACCACCTCTCTGTTCTGGCAAACAAATTTCATAGCATAAATACTTAAACTAAAAATAAAAAAATGAAAATAAAAAAACACTTTTTTTCCAACTTCCAACACATCCCACTGGGCCATCAAAGTAGTGTTCTGCTCATATGAGAAGCTGCACAGATGGAATGCACTGTGCTTTCTTCTTCCTGTTTTTGCATTGGATCCAGGCCAACTAGGTCATGCTTAAAAACATGGACTGGTTGCCTTAGTAAAATGTTTCTAGGGAAGGAAGAGCCCTACAATATCTAATCAGCACTTCATCTTGCTTATAGTCATGCCTCTCATTTGTACTTTTCACAAGCACCTTTGTGCAGTTCAACCAGTGGTGTGGAGGGGAGAGGGTATCAGTAGGTCCACCAGGTCCATGCCCTGAGCTTTCTGTATTCCATGGAAGATCTGAATAGAGATCTATACAGTTGTATATGCATAGGCACACCCCAACAGTGGATTCTTGATCCTGTGGAGAGTTTAATATGCATATAGTATAGATGCCAGGATGATGTTTCAGTGAGGCCATCTAATGAGATCTAATGAGATCTCCTTCCCCCTCACGATGTTCAGTGGAGAGCATGCATTAAAGGCGTTTCTATTCTTAATTATCTAGTCTTCTTTGCCTCCACCAAATGGGACTTGGTATGAGGCTGACCCTCACACTAGGCAAAATGTGGTAGTAATTTCTGGTGTCAGATTGTGACTGCTGAGTAGTTTAGGTATCTGGCTGCAGACATAGAGGTTGGGAGTTCGATTCTCCACTGGGCCTCCTTGACAGGGACTGGACTCAATGATCCACAAGGTCCCTTCCAGCTCTGCAGTTCTAAGATTATGATGGGGATGGAAGCAAGCAGAACTCAGACATAAGTAACAACATTAAAGTAATATAGCTACCTTTGACAAGTTACTTTTTTGACACCAAGGGCATAATAAAAGTTACATTTCAAAAGTGACATAATGGGTAAAACCCTGTTGCTTAGCATAGTAAAACACAACTAGAGTAGGACCATTTGAATAGTGGAAGTTACAGAGGAGTTGACTCACCAAATCCCCACTGATTCAGTGGGCTTACTCTTAGATTAGGTATCCTTCAGTCTCGAGAGACTATGGTATCGTGCTCTGTATGGAGGACTTGGAACAGCGTCTAGTGTGGCTGAGAAGGCCAATTCGAGAGTGACAATCCCTTCCACACTGAAGACAAATACAATCTGTACCCCGTCTAGCTCCCTGATTTTGCTGCTTTCGGGACTGCCTCTTCGCCTCGGCCAGCTGGACAAGGGTCTCTTCAAATTGGGAGAGGCCATGATGCACCGCCTGCCTCCAGGCTGAACGCTCAGATGTCAGGGTTTCCCATCTGTTGAGGTCCATTTCCAAGGCCTTCAGATCCCGCTTGCAGATATCTTTGTATCGCAGCTGTGGTCTCCCTCTGGGGTGATTTCCCTGTACTAATTCTCCATACAGGATATCTTTTGGAATCCGACCATCAGCCATTCTCACGACATGCCCAAGCCAACGTAGACATCGCTGTTTCAGTAATGTATACATGCTAAAAATTCCAGCTCGATCTAGGACTACTCTGTTTGGAACTTTGTCCTGTCAGGTGATACCAAAAATCCATCGGAGACAACGTATATGGAACGTGTTCAGCTTCCTCTCCTGCCATGCACAAAGGGTCCAGGACTCACTGCAGTACAGGAGTGTGCTCAGGACACAGGCTCTATAGACCTGGATCTTGTTGTATGCCGTCAGCTTCTTATTGAGCCATACTCTCTTTGTGAGTCTTGAGAACATGGTAGCTGCTTTGCCAATGCGTTTATCCAGCTCGACATCTAGGGAGAGAGTGTCAGAGATCATTGAGCCAAGGTACACAAAGTCATGAACAACCTCCAATTCTTGCGTGGAGATGGTAATAGAGGGAGGTGAGTCCACGCCCTGGCCCATGACTTGTGTTTTCTTCAGGCTGATTGTTAGTCCAAAGTCTTGGCAGGCCTTGCTAAAACAATTCATGAGTTGTTGGAGGTCTTCAGCAGAGTGGGCAACAATGGCTGCATCATCGGCGAAGAGGAAGTCCCGCATGCATTTCAGTTGGGCTTACTCTAGAGCAACTTAAAAAGCTAAGCAACAGGATGTCAACCAATGAATGGTGACACCATCAGCAGCTGGATGTATTGTAGGATTTGTAACCCCCTGGGAAATGCCGAGTTGAGGGAAGCAATTTAGGGCCTGTCCACACTAGCATATAAATATGATACATAGCTTGCTGAGGGCACAGTTTGACTAGTGAAAAAAGCCCATGTCCCCCGGTGTTTCTACTTAGATCGAGCCATCCTTCTCCTTTAAGAGCTGTGCTGCACCTTTCTGGACCAGTGGCAGAGCATTCATTCTTTTTGCCGGCTCCAGGCACCCCAACCAGCACAACTGTCACTAAAGGGCTCTCTTCTGCAGAGGCAACTGCCTGTTGGAGACAAGCACCATGGATAATGTGCTAGGTGACATATGGAGCAAGTGCCAGTGATCTCAGTATAGCAGCAACCAGGGACCGCCCTTTCTGCCCTTCTCCTGGGCATCCCACAGCTTCACTCTCTGCACTTCCTACTCCCCTCCCCCTTTCTCTTCTTCCATTTTCTCTTTCCTCCTTTCTTTCCCAATTCCTCTCATCTTTTTTATTTCCCCTTCTATCCATCTGTCTTCCTTCCCTCCCAGCAATTTTACCTAGTATTTCTATACTCTTTGCCTTCTCCTGGCTCCTCTTCACTCCTGTCAAATTCCTTTTCTATTTCCATTTCTTTCCCCATCTGAACAGCATCCCCATTGCTCTCCCTTCTTGCTTCTTTCTGGCCTAGACCCTTTCCCTCCCCATTCTCCCCCTTTCTGCCTTCTCTTTTCTCATCCTCTCCTTATTTGTTGATTCTTCTTTGACAGCTGATCGGGCTACAAGGGGTCATTTGCCATGGGGACAGGAGGAGAGTGTCAAATGGCACATCAATCCTCCCCTCTACCTCACCAGAATGGTTGTAGTCTGATCCACCCAAAACGGCCAGTCTGGACAGGCTCTTAAACTCCTGAAAGGGCACTTTTGAAGGAGCCAACAACAAAAGGTGCACCGCTTACAGAAAGCAGCACCAAACAAAGTATGATATGCCGTTTTCTCTGTCAGCCCTTTGGTATCTAACATTAACATTGACAGTTAAAGGCAATGACAATGTAATGTCTTGAATTTCCCCCATCTGACGTAAATATAAATAGATTAGATTTTTGAGCTCAATTAAAGTAGATGACATGGGTTTTATGGTACAGAGCTTTGAGTGCCAGATTGGAACTTGAAGGATCCAGGTTCTAATCCACATCGAGCTATGAAACCTGCTGGTTAATCTCAGGACACTCCCTCTCCCTCACTGAGGACCCGGTGATATTAGTAATATATATTTATATATATATTTAAATTGGGTTCAGCATATTTTAAATTGATGTTTTAAAAGGTGAATATACAACACACATGGAAGTGTGGATTATTTTGGCAGGGAATTGTGTGTTTTTTAAAGTGGCAGTGAGTTGTTTTTTTACTCTTACACCAGACGGTTGTTTATTTTAACTCGGATGTCAAATTGATTATTTTCTAGCAATTCGCCATATTTGAACACCTCTGCCAACATTTTTTTTCCTGAATGAGTTTTGTCTTTCGTTTTGAATGCAAACAAAGAAGGAATGGGTGCAAAGCATGGGTGCAAAGAAGAAGAAGCAGCCACCACTACCACCACCACAACCATAACAGTACCTGACACCAACGCTGCTCTGGGCTCAGATAATGCATGCCTGGCTGAGGGGCTCATCTTGCTGCCAGGATGCCACCAGAAGTAGCATGCGCCACCTCTGTGTCACCCCGAGGTGCAGCAGAAGTAGGAATAGCAGCCACCACCATAGGTGCTTCCTTGCCTCCTTCTGCTCCTCCTCCTCTTCTTCCTTGAGCTGCTGAAGTGCAGCTCTTGCCTCACAAAAGTGATGTCCAAGCCTTGGCTGCCTCTTCCTTTCATCCTGTCAGCATTTCCTCCTGCCCCACTCCCGTTTTTTTGTGGGGGGGGTGGACTTGGGCATTATTGTTGGAATCAGTTTATAGCTGTATCACTTAGCCACTGAGAGAGTCATTCATTTGAGATTGTGAGAGGGGAGGAGAGAGGGAGATGAGAAGATGAAGAAGAGGAAAGGTGTAGTTTTAAATCCTCCTTTCCCTGTCTCTCTTCTCTCTTTAAAAAAACTACTGGAATAAAAGGAGTGCATGCAGTGAGTGCCATGTGACTTTAAATCACTTTCAATAACACTGCTGCATATTCTGAGGTATTTCAGTAGTATAACCCAGCTCTAACTAATTTACCTCAGGAGGTTGTTGTACAGATAAAAGTCCCCTTAGAGTAGCTGGAAAAGAAAAAATGCTGAGGAGTAGAAGATGAAGAGACACAGATTTACATACTATTTGCACATTCTAATTTTTATGTATCAACACAAGTTTCAAAATAGATACTCAAACTTAAATAAAGATACAATACTCATCATTATTAGGAAAGAATGAGTTCTGGTGAGCTGTGTGCCTCCCCTTTCTGTAATCCAGGTGTTTACCATTGATGGGAAACCTAAGATCTCCTCCCTGATTTCAGTTCTTAGAGTTCTTGATCTCTAAACCATGACTTGCCCCTATAATAGAGGGTGTTTTCAAATAGAGGACCATCTACTGAATGACCTTCAGACAGAGGACTGTTCACTATAAAGAAGACACACTGCCACTCTCTCTTCTTTTGAAAAGGGATTGGTGCTATAAGTTGGACTTTTTAAAATATTGTGAATTGCTCTGATTCCCCCTAAAATGTCACCTAATGCAGGTAAGGAGTTTGACCAAAGAAAGTTAGCGTTCTGTGATGTCCAGCGGAGTTTTTAAAAGGCAGATGGGAACAGAAAGACTGCTAGAAGTTGTTTTGCAGATTCAGTTTGGTGACTGGTGGAAGAGAGGCAGACAGCCTGACAGTCCAGGCTGAAGGACTGTGGGGAATTGGCATCTGTGCTTTTGCTTTGGAGAATCTGAGGCAGAATGACCAATTTTGCTATACATTTTAGTTGCTCCTGAATAGGGTCTTCGTATAACTTTACAGATAAAAGTGCCAAGTTCTATGTCTCTAGTTCCCTTTGTTTCAAAGGAAACTAAATCTCATAACATGCCTCTTGAACATCTAATCATCTGAAGAAATGAGGAGAGTGCAAAGGGAACTTACTTCAGCAGCATGGGGCCAAACTCTATGTTAGAAGTAGCCTGTCATTAGAAGGCAAAATCAGTTAGTGCTCCAAAAATGTGACATACATCTTCATGACTGAGCAATCATAAACACAAATGTAGCTTGCACTTTGCTTCTGATGACCAATTACAAAACAAAGCAACCTAATCTGCAGGCTGCAGGAATGTGAAAAGCTCCTGCTGTGACAATCAGGTGAACTCACCACTTCAGAAAGTCCGTCTTCTAATGATGAGTTATTATTAGGGTATAGTTTGGTCCATGGACCCCATTGTACAGTGAACTCCATTATTTTGGTAATGTATGAGCCCCATATTCTCTGGAAGGAGACAGTGGCCTGACAATTTCCCATGCCAGCATCAACCCAACTCCTGGGAAGGATGGAATGTATGTGGAATGTAATGTGTCCCTCTAATCCCTCTAACACATAATTATCAGAGGGATGTGGAAGAAGCCATGTTGCAGCCCATCAGGGATGACCTGTGATATTTTGCTGCTGTGGCAGAGGACAAGATGATGGTCCCATTCTGTGTATGGAAGCTGATCAGACTTACAGCTGCATCTTATTATAACACTCATGAGGGCACAGAGTGTAGGGTAGGCCATATAGTTCATACAACTGTATCCCACAATGTCTTGCTCTGTCAGAGATTGACTCTGAGGAGCATACCAGCAGGAATATCCCCTAAGGAGGGGAAAAAAGGGGGGAGGAGTCATTGTCATGCACTCTGCCCAGAATACTTGACAGACTACACAATAGATTTCAGAGATCATCCACCCAGATGTTGCCCCTCTGAATCACACTACACTGGGATGAGCTGAGATCCTTTACCTTCAGCTCCAAACAAAAAACATACTGACAAATCCTTGCAGAACAGCCTTTGGAACGAATTTCATTGAGTACAGAAGGGCACAGGATATAAACATGCAATCCAATCCAACCGCTCCTACAATGACAATCCACTCCAGGAGGAAAAATTTCAGGAGATTCATCTCAGACATCTTCATTAACCTTTCTGAATGAGTGAGTCTCTATAACAGGTGTGTGTTTTGTCCCAACAGGCTGTACTGGATCAGTTAATTACAATGACATTTCTCCTGTCCTGTCCCAAGTAAACAAACATCTTAGCAGTTAAAAAATGTATTCCTAAACATCCTAAAGCTTAACCAGCTGCTGTATGGAAGTTATAAAAGATTTTTTTAAAAATCAGCAACAATGAAACACACACAGCTCCCTCTATAGAGGGAAGATGAAACAGGATCCTGCTTATATTCATGTTCATTCTTACTCTTGCAATGTGCTATTAATATTATAGCTCTACATTTGTTTACTCAGTTCTTTGTGGGCTAAAGAAGCTCCTGTCCCCATTACTGGCAGGGCAGATTCGCTTCACCTGCTGTTCCTTTGACTACCAGGTGGTCAAAACTTCCTGGCTCCATGCCACATTCTCCACCTTCATCTCTCTCTCTCTCTCTCTCTCTGTGCTTCTCCACCACTCAATGTGGCCAGAAAAAAATTGCTTCCACTCTCAGGATAGTTTGGCAGAAGCCAATTGCTTTCAAAGGAAGTTTGATAGTTCCAACAAATAGCAGGCCTCATGTCATCACTGTAAAATTTGGTTAGGGCTGTCAAAGTAGCTAGAACTCCACCAATGCTTTGGGCCAGAGCTTTGACTGTTCATTATGAACCTCAAAACGTAAGCCAAACATGAGAGAATACAAACTGGGCTCACACCAAGAATCCCAGCATGAGACTAGCTGTCTTACCAGAAGGTGTTCCAGCTTTCCAAGAAAGAAAGGCAGGAAGAAGCATTGATCTGTTTCATTTGGCTCTTGGTAAGAAGGGAGTTGGCATCACAGGGTGCTGAGAAGTATCAGTTTCTCTGAATTCTTTCTGGCTGGTCTTTTCAATGCTTTGCCAGGGAAATGTTTTCCATAATGCTTATTAGAAAGTGTCTTTCTCTGCTAACGGCTTCCCGCATGACGAACTGCAAGGTTCAATTTGCTGAAATTATGAAGGCATCGCTGATAAGGACCATATTAGAAGGCGCTCGCATGCTGAAAGCATTAACTTCAGACTTTGAACTTTTAAAATATGCATTGATGGATCCGATTAAGATGAAATAGCTGGACATCTTGCAAGATTAGGCATATTAAGGCAAGTGTATGAGTGTATTATGGTCTGACATTTGCCTTAGTATTGCTAATCTGCAGTGTTTTAATATATGTGTATATATAGGAATTTCTTTGTGGGTGGAGGAAAGCATTATATTGGAAGGCATCAATATAGCCAGCCTTTTCTTCTCCTTAGTTAAAAAACAAAATCCAACCCCAAAACTTTAAATTGTAAATATTTGTAACTGCTCTTTTCAAAAAGCTATAGACTGAAAATGGAAGAAGATTGAATTGATAGGCTGTCACTTGTACTGTTGATAGCAAGGAATAAAAATAAAAATAATTGTTATATTTTCTTGCAAGCTGTTCTATATATCAGTTCTTTTTAAAAACCAAATTTTTTGCTTAAAACTAAGAATGTAGGGAATGTAGCCAATGTTTTTAAGGATAACTGTGCTTCTTGGAGGCATCCGAGAATGCAATTCCTTTATACAGCAAGGGTGTGTGTTTTAGAAAAAATATTTCTGCACCCCCAAACACATTTGGCTTATAGGGGAGGAACCCGCAAGAACACATGGAGCACATGGAGTGCATGGGCTGTGTGTTTCAAGTCCTCCCCAGGGTGGCCCCCTTTAGGAAGACTAGCAGTCCATTTGAACAGCTGTCAGCTCATTCTTTTGATGATGCCCTCTATCTGAAGGCTGCCTGAGTCTCACTTAAAGGTAAAGAGCCATAAGAGGTGCGGTTGGAGACCCTGACCTTTGCCCATCCACAGGTGGTGGCTGAACAGAAGAGTCAGCAGGCACAGTTGTCAGTTCACAGTCTTCCTGACAATGGTGAGATGCATTCTAATTCTCTTTAAAATATATTAAAAAATACACTTTGAATTTGACATCTGTTCATATAAATTAGCACACGGATGATTTTGGGTTTTGGCAACTCATTGCCCTTCCTGATGATGGCTGCCTTTCTTTTCGGTTATACATGAGCAGCTGCCCTGTACCTGCCATACAAAGTGCTTAGAAGAGAGACTTACCATTGATCAGTGTGTCTCCTCTAGTTGGGACTAGCAATTAGATTTGGGGGTGGTAGCTGTCCTGCAAGAGCAATAGACTTGCTACTGGGGAAATTATGCTGAGGACTGTAGGTTGCTCCTGCCTATTGTGTTATGTGGACTCAGACTCCAGAAACATGGACGTGACTGTCCTCAGTTCACCGCCACACCACTAACATAACAGAAACATTAACATTGTTGTTGTTTTGACTTATATACTGCCCCATAGTGCTAGAGCACTCTCTGGGTGGTTTACAACATAATTATGCAAAGAACACTTCATCCCTCAGTGAGCTGTGTACTCATTTTACTGACCCTGGAGAATGGAAGGCTGAGTCAACCTTGAGCTGGCTACTTGAACCCACTGGGCTCAAACTCAGGTCATGAGCAGAGGCTTGATTGCAGTACTGCAGTTTAACCGCTCTGTCACAGGGCTCTGTTAAAGCAAATTGCTTTGATGGCCTCCTTCGGCAGACATGAATCAAAGGCTACTGTAGCCAAGGTGGCAGTTACAGAATAGAGAGGATGGGATATCCCAAAGTGTGGTGTTTGCTTTGAAGGAACGATGGGGGTAATTAATGGCATCTTTCTGAGATCCTGAACAAACTTGTCTGAAGTGTTGTTGGGTGCTTTATAAATTGTCTCTATTATCACACTTCCTCCCTATTCCACTTTCCTTCCTCTTCTCTCTGTGCGTTTGTGGTGATAGATATGGATATGAGAGCCACTGTAGTGTAGTGGATAGTATGACAGACTGCAACTCAGGAGGCCTGGATTCAAGTCCTTGATTGGCCATAGAAACTCAGTGGTGGGATAGCTCTGGTAAAACTGCTCCTCAAATATCTTACATACTTTGAAAACTCTACTAGGCTTGCCATAAGTCAGAATTGACTTGATGGCATATGACAACAGTAATTTGTCCCTATTCTTCCCCACAAGGGCCAGAAGTTTTCTGATGTTTGTGAAAGGTTTGCATAACTTGCTAACTGATGACATGCTGAGGCATACCTTAGTTGTGTGCCTGGTCATGTGCCCAACTGCACAACTGAGATGTGCCCTGGCACCTTATTAATCAGCCACTGTTAGTTATGGCAAGTTACACAAACCTTACACAAACGACAGTAGGATTCTGGTCCAGAGCTATATTTCCTGAAGTATGGTATATATACCATATATATATATATATATATATACGTAGAAGGGACGTGGTGGCGCTGCGGGTTAAACCGCAGAAGCCTCTGTGCTGCAGGGTCAGAAGACCAGCCGTCGTAAGATCAAATCCACGCGACGGAGTGAGCTCCTGTCGCTTGTCCCAGCTCCTGCCAACCTAGCCGTTCGAAAGCATGTAAAAATGTGAGTAGATAAATAGGTACCACCTCAGTGGGAAGGTAACAGCATTCCGTGTCTAGTCACGCTGGCCACGTGACCACAGAAACTGTCTTCGGACAAACGCTGGCTCTATGGCTTGGAAACGGGGATGAGCACCACGCCCTAGAGTCGGACACGACTGGACTAAATGTCAAGGGGAACCTTTACCTATGGTATATATTGGGTGGGGAAAGGTCACTGGGGGAGAGGGGATGGGTAAAACCTCTCCTTAAATATCTGACATATTTTTAAAACCATACTAGTGTCTTTGTAAGTCAAATGTGATTTGTGTGTGTGTGTGTTCTGTGCTGTCAAGTCAGAACCGACTTATAGTGCCCTAATAGGGCTTTTAAGGTGAGAGATTTAAGGAGTGGTTTTACCAGTTCCACTTCCCCAGTGAGTTTCCATGGCCAAGTGGGGATTTGAACCCTGTTCTCCAGAGTCCTAGCCCTTCATTCTATCCATGACACCACACTGTAACAGAACATAATATACATATATGAATACAGAGAACTTAGAAACCTGAAGAGCTTGCTTGCTTGCTTGCTTGCTTTGTTTGTTTGTTTGTTTGTTTGTTTTGTACTACAGCTCCCAGAATTTCCCAGGGATCTGTCTACTGATTATGCTAGCAGGAGGATCAAAGGAGTGATAGCCCAAAAAATAATGTTCTCAAATTCTCCTGAGCATCTTGCAAAGCAAAGAAGCAGATGAAACTACAAGGCAAAAGGAAAAGGGTTATTTTTGCTGTGTCTACTGCTTTAAAACAAGGTGTGTGAAGTCAGCACAGAGCTAAAAGATGCCTGGATTTGCTAGCTCACGATACTTTGGCACGTTTCTCACAGTAGTATGCTACAAGCACGGTGTGGGGGCAGAATCCCATTTTCCCCATCAGCAAAATATTATTATTTGAATCTCAGGAAAACACAATCTGCTCTGCAGAACAATGTTTGGAACCTGTACCAAAAAAACGGTGGTGGTGGAATAAAATCGGTGCATTTCTTCTATGAAGAGGGAAAAAAGCTCCTGTGGAATAAAAACCCTATAATGAACAAGTCGCCGTGTTATCTTGCCAGCAAAGCTTGGGCTTGTCACTTCTTTGTATTAGGAGCAGTTGACAATAGTGACAACTGCATCCCAGTGATACTACGCCTGTAATGTCTCACAGCCAAGTGCTCCTTGACAAATGTTATTTTAGCTACTAATACCAATTACAGCTACATCATTTGGAGGGACAAGGGTGTCAGCTACTTTTAACAAGCACCAAAAGGTGTCTTTCTTTAAAAAAAACCTTGTGTAATTCATTCCTTCATTTGTATAGACTCAGAAGTACTTCATAACAAATGTCCTTCTGAGAACTGAAGCAAATTGGAGTTTGTGCCATTGCAGACTGAATGTAAATGCAAATGTTCTTTTCCTTAGTGCATTTTCTGTGAAATAACCCATGTTCTTTCCAGCCTTTCCTAGCAAAGTTCAATGAGTCACCAAAGTCTGCCTGCCTCCAAATTGTTTGCCGTCTTCTCTATGCTCGTTGTGTACAACTGATCAACATGAACAGGATATGATGACTGAATCACTCTCTTTTAGAGGAGGGACTTTACACAAGAATCACAAGCCTACTTTGTGACATCTGGATTGCATGTGCAGGGTCAGCCCTGCCATTAGGCGGAGTGAGGCAACTCTTACAGGTGGCGGAAGCTGGGGCCAGCTGTAGTGTCCCAGGCACTCATCCTGAAAACTTCCTTGCCTGTTTTCCTCTGCTGCAGAGGATAGAGTCACAGTCAGAGCTACGGAAAGTAACTTTTTGGGCTGCGATTTCCAGAATTCCTCAGTCAATCTTGGTTGTGCCTGTCCCTGTTGCCTCTGCCCGCCAGTACTGTGCCTTCTGTTGCACCAGTTACAGCTGTCACTATGTCCTATCACACATCCACAATATTCACACACACTACTGGCAGTGTTAAAAAAAAACAGGTAAAAACACACACTTATGTGCAGGGATTTGAACACCCCAATATTGGCTTAACCAATTCATGAAATTATGTAACCATGAAGGATCCATTGTAAATAAGTTATTATTACAAATAACAATTCCACAAGAGTATAGTCCTCTGAGGGCAAACTACAGCCAAAGCAGAAATAAATGTATTAACTCTCATGTAGGCAGATTTTTAAATGAGCATTTAGTGATTTCAGGGGTATTTTCTGAGAGATAGGGAGGAGTTAGAGTAAGAAGCAGTTCTAGGGGTAGGATTGGTAGATCTTGTGTTTTCTGAAGTCCACTGTCCCCCACAGTCCCATGGGACCAACCTACTGACACTTCTGATTTCAACACTATAGTTTGCCAAAATATGGCATGGGACATTTTTTGTTCCAGTAAATTAGATGGGGAACCTTAAAAGTACCTCAATGGCAACATGCAATAAATTTATTGGAGACTGGTTGGCTGCATTGGCCTGGTTTTTCTACACTGTACGTGGTAAAGGCTGAAACATGAGGACATTACTTACAAGTCTTCAAGCCTCAACATTGTAAAATGCTTCCCTTCTACTTTAGTTATGTGGGAATTCTGCAGCAAAGAAATCATGCCTCTAAAGTGGTGAATTGCCCATTTTGCCTGGGTGAGTATTAAACTACAAAAACAAGACTTAAAACTCAAAGAGCAGGCAAAAGTTAGCGTACCTGGGGGGGAAATGAAATACACCCATTTTGCTTCAATTAAATTTTTATTCATGATGCATGTTTTTGGCATGGTAAGCTATGTGATTAGATCACAGAAATAGAAAAAGAAAGTGCTCCAACCATCTGCTTGCCAAAAAGCATTTGGATAGCTTTAACACCCCTCAAATAAATCCTTATACTGCTGCTGCCTAGCAAATTGAACAATATATGACACCCATGGGGAGTGGGGGAGAGCAATATAGCATGATAGCAAAGACAGATGAAACACAAGCCCTAGCACTTTCTTTCCTTAGGCCCTGGGTCCTGGTTTGCTCCCGCAGCTTTTGTCTCCAACCAGTGAACACCAAACTTTCACACTTACGGACCTCACACAAGGTCTTCCTGACGGAAGGTCTACCACTCACTATTTGGATTGCTTTTGGTCTTGTTTGGTTCAAATCAAATTATAGCGTCCAACATGTTTTGACTTAGAGTGATCCATCCTGCCCCTTTTTAGAGTTGCCCCACTCCTTCAGTCCTGATTATCCCATTCTGTAGCCCACCTGGATGGTTTGTTCACAGCTGTTGCACTATGTCACCTACTTTATTTAGCAACAAAAAAAGGAAAGTGGCTGCAGCCCACTGAATGATATCTGCAGGAATAGGTGGGGAAGGGGGCAGGAAGGGGAGTGTCATTAATAAATAGGGGGACAAATTGGAGCAATCCAAAGACCTGTCTGGGCCCTTTTCATGAGAGAAGAAACGCTGATCAGTGTGAATGAAAGGATTGGTCAAGGGAGAGATAAAACAGGCTGCACTCAAGATAAGAACCTTTTAAGCCTGGACCAGATCGCTCCAACTTCCCCCTTCTGGATGTGCCCACACTCCACCAAATGTTTTAGCTTGTCAGTCATGTATGCACGTGACCAAGACGGTTCTCCAAACCAGAGCCTACATTTTCCTGAAAGACTGTGTGGTAAATCCAAAAATTTTGTCTTGCAGCAGTGTGGTGTTTGTTTGTTTTTTAATGGGGATACAGAAATCTGTCGGTTTCACACATACACACACACTGCATTTCTCGGCAGGTCACAAGCATTCTTGTTCCATCCCAATTCTATATTGGACCCCAAGGCTTTTCTTTCAATGGCTGCATGGAAATCTATGCTTTTTTTTTTTTTACAAATTTCCTCCCCAAATGTATGTGTTGGAATGTATTTTTCCCCCATTGATTTTCACGCACATTTGAGTGCATTTGTCAAATGTACACATTTTTAGAGTGCATATTCTGAAGTTTTCTGACTCAAGATATGCTTCATTCCATTCAAGATGGAACCTAACACATTTATTTCCTGGACCTACTTCTTAATGGCTCCCCTTATGCCATTCCATTCCACTGTGTGAAATCCTCCAGTCTGTTCATGCCGTGCTCCCACAGATTAAACTCAGTCACCCTTCTCTAGCAATCAGGGAGAGAATTGCTATTGTGCTCCGATGTTGAACAATGTCACTCCAAGCTACCACGATTATATGTTACTGCAGTTCAAAAATTGCTGCCTTAGCAATGGATGGCTTTGCTTTTGAGCACCCTAGATGTTTTTTTGAGATAAAGCTTTTTTTAGCTTACGTACTTTCCCTTGATCTCAGCCCCATCTCTGCCTTTATTACAGGAGTGTGCAAAACACAGTCCCCAAGGTCCACCACTTGAGCACTTCCCACCCCTTGGCACCACCCCCTCAAATGCATCCTTTTAAACATCCACATTTCATATGCTTCTCTTTTTGTATAGCTGCCTGTATTAAAATTCACAATTCAATGCTATACAACAGAACTGAAAATACATAGCACTATAAAATGTGCATTCCTGAATTTTTTTTTTAAATTTTTTTTTTTTGGTTGCATATCCTATTGCACCTCCTAAGGAAGCATTTCTGAGCCATCTCTGTTCTGTTCATTCAACCAAACTCCAACATACTTATATTTGTCAACATACTCCATGTCTACCGAAGAGTAGACTTCGGTCTAAATGGGCGGGATATAAATTAAATAAATAAATAAATAAATATGTCTTCCTTTTGGATCTTTAACTGCATTTCTTTGCCTCCAGCAGCAGGAAAATACTGAGCTGAGCTTTGGACAGGAGGCTTGCTCACTCACCAAAGCTGTCCCACCTCAGCAAAATATTTGAACAATGAAATGGCCAGGCTCACATGTTTTGTGCAAGCATGGCTGAATGTTTCTAATCAGTGGGGTCTGGCTGTCCATCGTTACCCGGTTTGCCTCCTCTTTGTTGTTGTTTAGTCGTTAAGTCGTGTCCGACTCTTCGTGACCCCATGGACCAGAGCACGCCAGGCCCTCCTGTCTTCCACTGCCTCCCAGAGTTGGGTCAAATTCATGTTGGTCGCTTCAATGACACTGTCCAACCATCTCGTCCTCTGTCGTCCCCTTCTCCTCTTGCCCGCACACTTTCCCAACATCAGGGTCTTTTCCATGGAGTCTTCTCTTCTCATGAGATGGCCAAAGTATTGGAGCCTCAGCTTCAGGATCTGTCCTTCCAGTGAGCACTCAGGGTTGATTTCCTTCAAAATGGATAGGTTTGTTCTCTTTGCAGTCCAGGGGGCTCTCAAGAGTCTCCTCCAGCACCACAATTGCCTCCTCTTAGCAGCCTTTAAAAAAATAAAAAAAAGGAGAATGCTGCTGTCAACCAACAGCTTTTCAAACCACTTTATCAAATACAAATGTTCGCTGTCTTCCATCTTCATCCCATAATTACACCCTATGGTGGGACAGGCACTGCCCAACCCATCCATCTGGTGCAGATCATTAAGATAAGTATTACTCTGGTCTCTTTATGCTCAGGTTCTTTTTGCCTCACAAATTGCTATAAATATATTGTCAGATGACAGAACCAGTCAGCGCTAGCTTTTAAGTTTGCATGACAGGTAATGACAAGATTCACTATTTATCATTATAACCTAGATGTAACAATGCAATGAATATTAATGATATTTCTTAAGATGGTCTTACCTGAATGCAAAGCAGCTTTGGCAAAACTGGTTACTCTGTTTGCCTTCATGTGGAACTATTAATCTGCAGCATTTGGGAAAGGACAATAGCTTGCAAAGTTAATTTCTAAAAGTAATTAGTTACATCTATGGTTCAAAGGAACAAGACATAATGATAACTGTAGCTGTAATTTTAAAATAGGTCTTCACTTTACTCTTTCCAGTATAGCTGTACTGATACTTTTAGTTACTTTAAAGTGAATAATTTTTAATTCTGCAACATGAGGCACAGCTTTTGAAGCAAGTGATCTTTCTTCTCCACCATTTAGGCCCTGGTCACACAAGAGAAATGTTCTCCAGTTCTTTCAATACTTTCTGTACCTCTGTTGTACTGATTCTTGGTCACATGTTTACCAGGGCAAACGTCCTGAGAACCTTTAGCGGTAACAATTTATTTCCTCCTATTTGAATCATTATGGCTGGCTACACTATGGTACCGGTTTATTTTCTCTCTTGCTTCAAGGGGCTGTTGCGCTGGCTGCTCCTGCAGAATCGCATTGGTCCATCTGCTTCCCCTACCATCTCCTCTGCCTTTCAGCTTAATCTGCTATTTCCTCTCCTCCTCCCCCCCGCAGCCCCCTCCCCCCCGACTGTTTTCTCACAATGACTGGCAAAAAGCGCAATGTCAAAATGCTGGTACTGCAGCAATGGCTCAAATTGTTCTGTGACATACTTTTACCAACGTATCAATGTACCAGTCATGAAAAATAAAAAAATTATAATATGCACACTGAAATAATGGCAGCCACCTTCCTGGCTTCAATTCTGAAAAGAAGCAGGGCAGGTTGTGCACACAGGCAATTCCGGTAATGAATGTACCGATACAACAGAGGTAAAAAATAACATAACTTTTCCAGAGAGTTGAAAATAAACTGCAGTTACACCACTGGCCAGGAAGATGTTTTGATCTTAACTGTGTGTTGTGTAACTTGGGGGGGGGGGGGAGCAACAATCTAACTGGGGAATAACTAGAGAACATTTTCCTCGTGTGGCCAGGGCCTTAGTGGAGCCACCCTCCCATATAAATGTAACTACAGTGTTACAGTTGTACTAGAAAGAGAATGACATTATTATTTCTTAAGTTATAGGCACAATACCTTTGCTATTGGACAAAGGAACTGATTGCAAATAACTGGTCATTTGTAACTAATTAACTTCCAAGCTCTTATACGTAACTAGCTAGTTCCAAGCTCTGACATGCCAAAGAACCTACCAGAACCTCAGATAGTGATGTCATCTGAGGTTGACAGGGTGCTTGATCCCTGCAGGGCCACCACAAGCTCCCTGATCCTTGCCAAACCTGGTTTTTAAAAGCTGCCAAGCTGATAACAACAGAATGGGCCACTTTGATCATTATTGCGTCTTTCCTTGAGGGCCAGGTTCCCCATGCCCTCAAGGAGACATTAGGTCCATTTGGAAAAAAACAAACTTGACGGTGGATGACTGTAATAACTACAGGCCTGTTGCCAATATTCCCTTTATGAGCAAGTTAGCGGACAGGGCGGTGGCTGATCAGATAGAGGAAAACAGTGCCCTCCACCCATTCCAGTCTGGGTTTAGTCTGTGTCACAGCACAGAGACGACATTGGTCTCCCTGCAAGATGACTTTTTGAGGGAGGCTGATAGGGGCAAGTTGTCTCTGTTGGTCCTCCTCAATTTCTCAGTGGCCTTTGATACTGTTGACCACAGTATCCTCCTGGGGTGGCTTTCAGGGTTAGGTATTGGTGACCTGGCTCCAGTCCTTCCTCGAGGACCATCCCCAGAGAGTTCAACTTAGGGAGATGGTTTCCACCCCTTGGACTCTGAATTGCAGAGTCCCTCAGCGGTCGCTCATCCCCCAAATGTTATTTAATATCTATATGGGGCCATTGAAGGAGGTCATCAGGGGATTTGGAGTTTCATGTCATTAATATGCAAATGACCCCCATCTCTGTCCACCCTTCTGCACTGGATGCCATCTTGTCCTTTGAGCACTGCCTGGCTGCTGTGCTGGGGTGGATGAGGGACAACAGACTGAGACTGAACCTGAACAAGACGAAGGACCTCCGGGTGGGTGCTTCTGCAGTTTGAGTGCCTCCCTTTCCTTTGGTGGGGCTACTCTCTCCATGAAGGATGAGGTGTGCAGTTTGGACATCCTACTGGACCCAGCACTGTCAATGCAATATATGTCCCAATAGCATCTGTGTTTCAATCCACCTACTTCCACTTTAGGTGAATTGCCCAGCTGTGCCACTACCTTGACACTGGGTCCCCCACCATGTTGGTCCATGTACTTACTGGCAGTCTCAAGAATAAACTACTGTAATGCTCTCTACGTGGGGCTACTCATGAGGCTGGTATGGAAACTTCAGGTGCAGAAGTTGGTGGCCAGGTTCCTAAGTGGAGCCAACAGATACCAACATGTTCCCCCCCCCCCTTTCTGGCTGCCTTACACTGGTTACCTGTCTGTTTGTGATGGTGTTAACCTACAAAGCCTTAAATGGCTTGGGACCTCAGTACCTGGCAGAATGCCTAGGCCCAACTGGGAATGCCCATCCTACCACCCAGGCAGGACGGCTGAGGAGGCCCACGAAGAAAAAAACAAGAAGCCTTTGGCCAGATGAGTGCTATATAAACTGACTGACTGACTGACTGACTGACTAAATAAATAAATAAATAAATAAATGAAATTATTCTTTTTATGATTCCATAACCTAATCAAAAGTTTTGTGAATGGCCATTAAGCTCATTATTCAAGGCTCTGCTCCAGGTCAAATACACAAAGTGGGTCTATTGCCTAGCAGGAGGAAGGTTCGGCAATAATTATACTGGTGTTTTTAAATATAATTTGTATATTGTTAGTGTGTTATTGTTGCCTAGTGGCTTTGAGCAGCCTTAAGCAAAGTTAGGAAGGAAGAATGTGAATGTTTTACATAAGTCAGTCAGTCAAACTGGAAGGATGTGAATTTGGCTGTACGATGATTTTTCTGGATTCTTTTTTATTAACAGCTTAACATTTTAGCACTCAAAGCCCAATTGATTGTTATATTTGGAGAGGATATTAGGGGCTCAGGATGGCAGGTTCCCATTGGAAAGCAGTGGAGAATAAAGGGTTCCTCCCTTGTAGAATTCTTCCCCTGGGCTCACTTGCTAGAGTTATCTGGTGTGATCATTGCTGATGCCCTTGCTTCATGTCCTGGTTTCCAACGGAAGTCTACAGTATGGTCTAGGTTGTGTGAGTTAGTTTGTAGGAAGCTGGTGAGTGGGTTCATTGCAATAGAATGTCAAAACCCTTCTAGCTGTGATTCGGTGGAGTTTTTATCTTTGATCTGTAACTGTACATCATCTTCTTTTTAAAATTTAGCATCTCCTTTTAACTACAGTGTAATGTAGGAAAACATGATTCTTTGGTCTAAGAATGGGGTGGAAACAGATGCACATTTATCACATTTTATGAATCCAACTTGAATGGTTCTTTTCTCTATGTGTGTTTTGTGCCATCAAGTTACGTATTACCAATTTATAGCGACCCTAACAGGGCTCCCAAAGTAAGTGAGATATTAAAGGAGTGGTTTTACCAGTTCCACTCCACCAATGAGTTTCCATGGCTGAATGAGGATTTGAACCCTATTCTCCAGAGTTCTAGTCCATCACTCTATCCACTACATCACACTGGGAATCCTGGTTCTCTTCTACCTGGATTATATTCTGTGACTTTGGTTACCACCGAGCACAGCATTACCTTTTTCCAGTTGCTGAGAAATCAGGGACTTGGTAATATTCCATTCTCAACATCTCCGACATTGCTGATGATGACAATATCTTCATAGGTTCAGATCACGCAGGGGGACGGAGTTTCAAAGTGGGCCCCTGTAGGGAAGTGTGCAGAAGAAGTTAGGAAAGTTACTTATTGGGACTGCAGTTCTCAACATTGCCTCAAACCAGCATGTGAGCACATGGCTGGGAGTTCTGGGGGTTGTAGTCCAAAAAAACCTAGTTTTTCCTAAGTCCTGGGGAGCAGTTGGCTGTTTTAGCTATTGAAGAATATGTAGCTCCATCATCTTGCTGGGATACCTGGACTCTGCCTTACTGGAACAACCAGATCAAGCTTTGATTCATTCTCACTTTTTTCTCTCTCTCACTTTCTCTTTTTTCAGGGTGAGTTGCTGAGTCCATGTCGATGTGATGGGTCAGTGAAATGTACACACCAGCCTTGCCTGATCAAATGGATCAGTGAGAGGGGATGCTGGAGCTGTGAGCTGTGTTATTACAAGTATCACGTCATTGCTATAAGCACAAAGAACCCCTTGCAGGTAAAAGTACTAGAGATTATTCCAAAGTCCTTTCTTCCACTGTTTTGGCTAACTTTTTTTATGCTTCCCCACCCTACTCTCACTGCTCCTTTTGTTGCTGGAGATATGTGCAACTTATATTGTATAGCTGCATGGTGAATTGCAGAACTGGGCTTTCCAATTATTTTTATTGATTTGGGGAAAAATGTAAAAGATGTGTTGCAATATAGTCATTTGAAAATATAGTCAAGATTTTTATTTGAGAATTCTTTTTACTGGATTAGCCAAATAAAAAAATAAGGTCAAATATTGCTTCTGAATGACTTTCAGACACAAATTTTGATGAATTTCAATACACATGTAAAATAACTCCCAGGTAGACTATTACCAGTTCCGTTTTCCCAGATCTACGGTCCAGGCAGAGCTCAGAAAAGTTACTTTTTTAGACTACCAGTCCCAGTATCTCCCAGTTACACTAGGGAAGCCATATTCAAACAAAGTAACTCTTCTAATCTAGCAGAGGGTGCAATCAGACTGTTGCAAAGGTAATAGCACCAGGAAGGGTCATTTTAACAGGAAAGAGCTCTCTTAAAGTGATCTTTCCATCTTCTGGGCAATCAGTCCAGCCTGGCCCTAAAAAAGTAGAAGCCCTACAACTGGACCAAAAAAACCAAATCCAGCTTGAGCACAGATCAGGGTCAGGCTGGAGTGTGTTTCCTCATGTATCATGTGATTGCCAGGAAGAAGATTGCCCCAGACTGCTCCACAAGTGGTCCACATTGTGACCTATTTCCCTGTGTGACCCCACCCTTGGTTTGAGTTGCCATTCCATTTGTTTGTTTTATCCCTACCTGCCTTTCACCAAATAAAGCAACAACACAAAGTGGTTCACAAAATATTTAAAAGACAAATATTAGGATAGTTAAAACAAACAAACAAACAATGAATTACAATATGAAAAGACACCATATTGTATATGAAAACTAATGAATACAAGAGTTTAAAACAATTTGAAGCACATTTTTAAAACTTAAAGATCCTCCAATTAGAAACCTCTTCTTTGTCAGCCAGTTACTGACTAAAAGCTTCCCTGGAAAGAAAGGTCTTTGCCTGCTCACGGAAGGGGTCAGCCTGGCCTTCTGTGAGTGGGAGTTCTACAGCCTGGGAGCAGCCACCAAGAAAGCCCTCTCAGATATTTTCTGAAATATAATCAGTGGCTCAGCTTGAGTGAGAGCTACTGACTGTTTTTCCATATATACATTTCACTTGCTTCATGGATGCGTGGCAGGCAGGAGATATTTTAATTTCTTTAACACTATGACAAATTCATGGCATGAGCCCCACCTCTGTACAAGCAGAAGATGAAACGAGGCTATTAAGAGAGTCTATTAATAATCATGAAAGTGGGCTGAACAGATAAGAAGGAAGTGTTTCGTTGAAGGCAAAAGGATCTTTTAACTGTACCAGTACTGCTTGGCTTGGCTGGAAGAAGAGAGGCGGACATCTTGTCAAGTTTTAAAGGCCTCCTATCATTATTGCTTTTTACAGTATTGTATGAACAGTGATGTAAAACTTGAAAATTAGTAATTTATATTTATTGAGATGACCCTCATAAATTTGTGCCCTAAATTATAGTTGATTTAGAGGGCACTTGCATCTGGCACTATATTCCTGCCTACACTAAATAAGCAGGTGGGTGCTGCACTTGAACTCATCCACCATCATGCAGGTGAATGTTTCACCTTCCTCTTTTCTCCTCCCACCTGCTGGGGTCCCTGTGGGTTTCCTTTGTCTCTTCCTTCTCCTCTTTCTCCATTAGTAGTTTTTCAGTCAAATCAGAGCAATCTACTGTTATTTTTTATTATTCCTGAACCTTCATAATAGAGCAATTAGTAAAGCAATCAAATAATCAATCTTTGAGTTAAATACATTTTATTAAGGGATTTCCGTAACTCCAATGTTCACTCATGTTCCAAAATGCTGGGAAACGTTAGCTATTATGGGCTACATGTTTAGTAGACATGTTATTTTAGCAGGATTTTTCCATCTATGGTGGTCTAGTTGTAGAGCATTTTTGCTACAGACATTTGCTGGGCATTCACTTTGTGCAGTTCTAGATGCCAGGTTTAAAATACTTCAGCTCAGGTATTTTAACGAGGGCTTGTTGGAAAATTGCATTACGAACTTGCATTTGTAAAATTATGTCAAATTTTGGGTCATTATTAGTATGTTTTAAATTGTACTATAAAACTACCACAGGACAAGGTTGAATGAAGAAGAGGTAGGCCAGTATACTGAATAGCCTGGATGGATGGATGGATGGATGGATGGATGGATGGATGGATGGATGGAAGGAAGGAAGGAAGGAAGGAAGGAAGGAAGGAAGGAAGGAAGGAAGGAAGGAAGGAAGGAAGGAAGGAAGGAAGGAAGGAAGGAAGGAAGGAAGGAAGGAAGGAAGGAAGGACTGAGTAATTTAACAAAGGCTTTAGTGCTTGGCTATATGTGAAGGACTTCCTTAACACCACTGGGCAGAAGTACTTCTGACCTCTGTGTATCATTGCTACATTTCTCACAACTACTCCACTCAGTACAAACAGAAGAGATAACAGTTGCGCTTTGAACTCCTCTGGGTACTGGGGTCATGTGTCCTGTGCACCTGGGGCAAATGTCATTATCTCCCACCAGGTTCATCCTGAGCCATGGGTGCAAACCCCAAGGAGTAGGAGACCATGATGTCCTCCCAAACGCAAAAGAAGCTTTATGCTTATTTTTTTAAAAAAAAGGTCAGGAGAGATTGCTCTTCTTTTTCTATTGATCAGTAGATCAGTAAATTCACCTTTGGATCTCAGTGCTCTCTAAATTTTGGTGCCCTGAGACAAAGCCCCACTTGCTCCACCTTAGTTACTTCCTTGTCTATGAAGAGATAGAGAAGTTGCACCCACAGCACGAGCTTATTATGCTTTTCTTCTGCCATGGGAGAGACTCGTGACTGCCTCTCCCTAAACACAATACTCAGAAACACAAAGACTGAGGGCCACACCTTAATGTGTAGTCTTATGTTCTGTAGCTGCTTTTAGTTTGTTCAATAAATAAACAGTCACTATGGAAAGAGAACTAAATTAAAACAAACATGTGTGGTGTTAGTGAGGCTTTAACCCTTTGCCCGTGCTATGATCCTAATCAGAATAGGGGGGCCTCAGACAGTCCTCTGTTTGAAGGGCTGCCCAGTCCAGGGCTGAGAACTGTAAGGAGAGAAACCAGAGACCCTGAAGTTGCCCATCCACAGGGAACACCACCTGGACAGGAGACTCAGCAGCAG
The DNA here is from genome assembly GCA_037013535.1 of Intellagama lesueurii. Classification (NCBI taxonomy): domain Eukaryota; kingdom Metazoa; phylum Chordata; class Lepidosauria; order Squamata; family Agamidae; genus Intellagama; species Intellagama lesueurii. The sequence goes on from JBAJHW010000001.1 coordinate 117,772,603, forward strand.
ACATAGCAGCAGCTCACCTGGACACAGTCGTCTCCACTTCAGCAAGGTTTATTGTGATGGAGCTGAAATTATAAACAGTACTTCTAATTAGGTCCCCGTGCACATATCAGTTGGCTCTGGTGGGTACTTTCCTCCTGTTGTAAGAAGTGAATGTCTTGGAGGTGAGGCAGGGGAGGGTGGAGAGGATTCCAGTCAGGACAATAGCTGGGGTTTAAGACTCCGCTCTCAATGGACCTGAATTTGCTTAATTTATCCATTTGTAAAATAAAAAAAAATACATGATATCAGATTATACAGTTGCATTTGATTTGTCCCTAAATTGTGTTTTCTTGAGTTCAAGGCTACTTAAACTCTGACCTAAAATCAGTAGATATATCAGGATTGGGCAGATGTAGCCTATACACTGACTGTGGCCTCAGTGGCATTTTTTCAGTTGTCCCCACCCCGGCCATCCCAGAAACCTCCTAAGTCACAGGCATTTTTAAAAACAAAATTGGTTATTTCTGCCCCAGAAACATCCTGAAGTGTTTTTTTGGGGGGGGAGAGATTTAGGGGTTCCCTAAGCCCCCCAAACTCAAAACCTAAAGTGAAACAGATCCGGGAACTTCTCATTTTGTTTGTTTTGTTTATTCGCTTCAATCTTCTGGCCATTTTCTGCCATTTCTAGGCTTTGTGGGTGCTAGGAGTGAAATTTTGTCCCCTAAGCCTGTGAAAGCAGCACATACCCGATGTTCATGAAAATAATAAGACAACATGTAGTTCTTGTTATAAAAAACAACTCTATCTCTCAGATCAGTTAATACTTGCTCTGACCACAGTTTACTTCAAAACTAAGGAGCAGATAAAAAATTGGGTACAACGGCAGTCAACACCCGATATTGCCAAATGAAGCAACACAGAAGAGAATGAAGATGAACTAAAATGGAGTACTGTTAACTGATCTGCCATTTATTTAACTTTTAGTGGCTTCTTTGTTTACTAGTTAGTGAAAATGAAAATCTGTGCAGTCTAGGTTCCATTGCCACTATTGAATATTTACTAGGCTTTACGTCAGTTACAATAACAACAGCATCAGCAGCATCATTCTGATCACAAGTACTTAAAGTAAGATAGGTTTCAAATAAAGATGCTTACATGTTTTTTAAAATAATAGCAACTACTGAAAGTACCTGGCTTCACCTGGGTCTGTATCCCACCCCCCACCTGCAGTGTTCTTTTGATTCTCTGTATCCTTTGCAATTATTTGTCTTTCTTGCTGTTCTTTTTTCTACCTTCATCCTGTACTCATTTGCCTAGTATCAGCTTTGCCTGAGTTGGATATCACTTTGTCTTCTGAACCACCAGCACTATTTGCATTGTATGCCCCCCCAACTTATTATTTCACACTATTTTTAATCTCCATCCTCATAATAGCTTCAGCTGGGTGACAAGCTCCTTAATTTGAGCCTCCCCACCCCCTGGATCATTTTCTTTTTCCTTCTACTTCCTTCCTTTTTTCCTTTATTGCTGGGCCTGTTGTGTTTCCAACACAATGTTTATCCAGGTTTTCTCTTTCTTAACTCTTTATCAAGCATCTGGAGACTCACTCCGTCTCTCTTAGGGTTGCCATATTTTACTTCCAAGTTCAGGCAGCACTTCTACATGTTGTAGAGATCATGTGATTGCTGATAAATAGGGGAAACAACAACCCCCAACACACACACACATTCACTAATTTCCAGGTAAGAAGTGATCATTACACAGTTGTTTTATACAGAACAAACAGAAGGACGTGCTTCCTTATATTCCGTACCTGTAACGCAAGTGTGTACAACGTGTGACCCAAAATATATTGCGTATTCCCACTATCCCTCTTATTTACCGCAGTTTCTTCTCACAGATTCCTGTCCTTTTAACAGCTATGGGTGATTAAAATGTTGAATACAAATAGCATTTCCAGGAATTACATCTCTTAGTTTCTGACAATAAAAACACAATAATAATGAAGTCAAGAACTAATCATTTGCTACACTTTTATGACATTGAGTATCTGCTGCCTGAAGCAGCTGCCTCATATTGTCTAGTGTTAGGAATGTCCCTGACACTATATATACATATTGTATATCATGCTGGTTCTCCCAGTAGGCCCATAACTGTGATTACAAGGTATAATAATATGAAATCTTGTTCCCATGGTCTTTTGGGGACCATGCTGTGGCACTAATTTTGATCTATAACTTCATTAATGGCTTGAGTCAAATATCCCTAAGAGGGCATCTCTCCCTTAAGTCCCAACACAATCTTCGAGATCAAGAAAACGGCCTCTTTTTCTTTTCTATTTATAGCTTTCATTGTGCTTTTTAATCAGCTTTACAACAACATGTGCAGGTTGCAACATAACAATTTGTGACATCTGTGTTACGGAACAATCTAAATCTCCCTTTACTTCTTCTCTATCCCAATTCCCTTAGTAGCACAGAATCTATGTAGCTTCAGAACCAATAAGCATGATAAAGGGTTCTAACAATTAGCCTTAATGAAAATGAGAAAGGATGAACAATGGTTAAAAGAAAACAAAAACAAAGCCCAAGCAGAGAAAGGAGGAAAGTAGATGCAAAATAGCAGGGTTTTTAGTGGTTTCCCATTTATTAAATATCTCTGTGTAGAACAAGTACCCAGTGTCATGTAGCAGATAGAGTAACAGACTATAACTTAGAAGACCTGAATTGAAGTCCCCACTTGGCCAAAGAAACTTACTGGGGAGGGTTGCAGTGGTACTGGTAAAACTCCCTAAATGCCTTGAAACTCCTGTGCAACTTGACAGCACATAACACAAACACACATGTATGGAACAAGAATGAGGAATGTGTGGCCCTTGGATGTGGTTGGACTGCAGGTCTCATGAGCCCTAGTCACTATAAACAGTGAAAGGGGATGGCAGGAGATGTGGTCTAATATCATTTGGAAATATTTCTTTAGCCCTCTTACAGAAGCTTTGGGGATGGTCTGAAGTGGACCTTATTAGTCCTTTTTTTTTTTTTTTTTTTTTGGCCACCCTCATATACTGGTTTGAGTTCCTTGATGAAAAGAATGGGATACAAATGTACTAAACAATTTAATCAAGAAAGCATAGTAGATCATGCAGATAAGGCCGTGTTTCATCATACATACAGAACAGGATTTTAGGAATTAACAATGGTGCAGGCAGAGCCGAATAGCTTGTGTAAAAACAAATTGGCCTTCAAAAACCTGTCAGTACCAGATTCTGACCCATCGCCCTGGATATTTCACAGTATTTCTGGAAGGCTGAGATTGCTGGACTATAGCCAAGAATCAACCAGGGAGCTGAGAAATTGCAGCTAGTGAGTATATTTCCATTTATTTGTCCACCTGCTTTCTCCCCGCTGGTTCATTTTCCGTAAACACCTGAACAAAGGCTGCTTCCAGGTTAGGCTTTCTGTGAAAATTTGCCCCACCTAATTCGCAGAATTTTATGAGGGGCAACCATTCCATCATGTTCCATTTGTAAGTTTCCCATATTTCCCCACTGCTTCTTTTTTCTGTCAGAAAAAAAGAGAAAAGAAAATCCACAAATTTAAAAAAATCCACTGAAGCATAACAGAATAACTTCACAGTGTCTTTTGTTGGTAGCAGTTGGGGATATTTGATTGGAAGCATCTTAAGTTTAATTCCAGAGCATTGCAAGATTTATTTATTTATTTTAAAAACAAAAAAACAAGGAAGCACTCCTTACAGAATAATAGGAACACTGGGTTTGATTTTTAGTAGAAGAGCCATGATTCTCCAGAGCTACAGTTATTATCTGAACTGAGCACAGGTAAGGAAAATGTGCTTGTGGAGGAACAGCTATACTTCATCTGGGTCTGGAGAGTGGTCCTCAGCTGGGCTGCAAGTCCATTATCAGAATCTGGAAGTAAAGTGTTTGAGGTAACAGTGCTATCTGCAGCTTGTTACTTTGAGGGGATAATGGGGGCCTAATGATGTCTATTTAGCAAGACAATGGAATGACTGGTGATGCTGATACTTTTTTGCTGATGACATTATGTCAGGTGTGAAGATTATGGAGGTCATACATCTGCTAGATAGCCTAGTAGGTGATACTTGGGTGGAGTCCATTGTCATGGTTTGTTTGGGTACCAAAGATATTGGGGAAATATAGCCATGAGGTCCTGGAAACAAAACATATGCTGTCAGGAAGGAATTTGAAAGCTAGGCCTCCAAGACAGCCTTCTCAGAAATGCTACCTGCCAACACACAATGCCAGCGAGACAGGCAAAGTTGACGAATCACAATGCTTGGCTGAGATTAGGGTGTAGGAGGAGGGGTTTAGTTTTGTTAGGCACTAGGGAACATCTGGCATAAGCTGGGCCTGTTCAAAACAGACCAAACTACTGGTTAAGATGAGATGGGCATGCCAGTTCGTTTATTGGCTGCACTTCAAAGTCCCACCTTCTCCAGTGGGCACTCACTCAGAGGCAGGGCCTGAAGGAAGTGTAGCAGAGAAGCCAAGCCACTGCCTCTGAGTGGGTGCCTACCAGAGGACGCGGGGCTTTGAAGCACTGATCACCTCTTCAGCCGAGAAACAAACCAGCATGAATTGCAGAACGGTGCCTATCTCTAAAACCACAGCCAGCTAATTTTCTACTGAAGGAAAGGCTACAACACGGAATCTTCCTGTGCTTTTATAGTATTTATTTAGGTAAAAATGCAAATATGAAAAACAAGAGACTTATTTTGGTAATCTAAAAATAATAAATAAAGGAGGAATATGTGATATTAGTCAAATATTAAACAAGTTTATTATGTCTTTATTTTAAATGTCTACTTAGTGCTGGACAGCCAAGAATATTAACAAGTTACTTAGCACTGATGACTTGAAAAATCTTAATTATTCCTATTTCAGACTTGCTTGGGCATGACAAAGCAAGACAGTAGAAGTCTGAAATTTATAGAGCTGTAAACCCAATTCAGTTACTCCCCACCCAGATAAACTCATTATACTTAAAGGGAAGAGAGTAGTCCCTCCTCTTTCCACTGCCAGTTTATATACTGGAAAATAGCAGATCTACAGGGAAGACATTCATGTTCACATGTAGGCTCTTGGCATGAGCAAGGGCCCAGGGAAACCTTTGTTCTTGTTTGTGTCTACCCTGAAGAGTTGCCATTTTCCATGTGTAGAAGACAGTAGTTGTGTTGGGGGGGGGGCTGACTACTCTAAATGTGGTGGGCTTGTCTGGTTCAGGAATGACTGAATAGGACTATAGAAATATTTTTCCTAATGGTCTAGCATGCTTTAGATAAGAGAATCATATTTTATGTATCATTTCTCTGCCCTTCAGCTTTGACTTGCATGAGGCAAGTCAAGTGCCTCACTTGTCTTATCTTTTTACACCTCTAATTAGGGTTGCCAGAACAGCAGTGTTCTGAGATTTTAGGGCCAAAATCTTAGGGCAGAATGCACATTCATGTGATGCCAGAGGGTCTGTCTCTTCTGATGTAAGAGGGTGGGCGTTTAAAGAGTAAAGGCAAGGGAGACAAAGGTGGGTAGGGAGCCAGACCAGTTTCTGGGCCAGCAAGTTATCGAAAGATAGGGTAGTCCAGGTAACTGGAACCAGAATCTGGGTAAAACCTAGTTAACCAGGTCATATGATAATTTAGAGCCATGGTAACAAGTAATGCAAATGGTTACAAGCAGCTGTTACCATTACTACTAGAATTTGAATCCCAGACAGCCTTACCTATGGAACACAGGACCCATGGCAGTTTTCTAGACTTACCCTATTTTGGGCTTCTGGAAAGCTCACCTCCAGCCATGTGGAGTTGTTTCTAGGCCCAGCCCTGCTGCTGCCAGGACTTGTTCAACAAAATGGTTCACAAAATAGTTTTATACCTATTTCAAAGTGTTCATAAATAAATACATGGACAGGAATAACCCAAGTAGACAGTATTTACTTAAACTTCTAAACAGTTTTGACAAGCTGCCTCACCAAAGACTCCTGAGCAAACTTAGAATTATAAGATAAGAGGAATTGTCCCCTCATGGGCTGAAAACTTGTAAAAAGGATAGGAAGTGGAGAGAAGGAATAAATAGTTTTTGTAATGGGAGGATTAGAGCAGTGGGGTTCCATTGGGGATTAGGATTAATGCTTTTTAATTTGTTCATATGTGACCCAGAATTAGGGGTAAGGAGTGAGGTGGCCAGTGTTGCAGACAACACAAAATTATTTAGGATGGTAAGAACAAAAATAGATTTTGAAGCACTTCACCAGTATCTCTCCAAAGTGGAGGATGGGCAATGAAATGGCAGGTCAGATTCAGTGTACACAAGCATACTATGATGTATTGGGGTGAAACATTCTTTTGTCTGTGTAAACTGATGGGATTTCATTTGGTAGAGGCTGAAGAAATAAAATGGATTGTGAGGTTGTAGACAGGTGCAGGGTGCAGCTTCTGTGAAAAAAGGTAAATTCTCTGGTGGGCATAATGTAAAAGGGATTGGAAATAAAGCTACCAGTATCATACTGCCTTTAAACAAATCCACGATACACCTGGAATTCTTCATAGTCATTCTGGTCACAGTGCCTGGGAAGGGACATTGTAGAGTTGGAAAAGGTGCAGAAAAGGGCAATCCAAATGATCGAAGGATTGAAGTCTCCCCCTCCCCCAATAAAGGTTACACAATTTTTTTGTTGGTGCCACACAAGAAAGATAATTAACTGGAAACATGAAAGAGATAATAGAATCATAGAATCATAGAAAAGTGAAGTTGGAAGGGACCTACAAGGCCATCAAGCCCAATCCCCTGCTCAATGCAGGAATACAATCAAAGCATATCTGCCAGGTGATTATCTAAGTTTTTCTTGAATGCCTCCAGTGTTGGAGCACTCATCAACTCCTGAGGTAACTGGTTCCACTGTCGTACTGCTCTAACAGTTAGGAAGTTTTTTCTGATATTCAACCGAAATCTGGCTTCCTTTAACTTGAGCCCATGGTTGCGTGTCCTGCACTCTGGGATGATCGAGAACAGATCCTGCCCCTCCTCTGTATGACAGACTTTCAAATATTTGAAAAGTGCTATCATATCACCCCGAAGTCTTCCTTTCTCAAGGCTAAACATGCCCAATTCTTTCAGCCTTTCCTCATAAGGCTTGGTTTCCAGCTCCTGATCATCCTTGTCACCCTCCTCTGAACTTGTTCCAATTTGTTAGCATCCTTCTTGAAGTGTGGTGTCCAGAACTGGACACAATACTCAAGGTGAGGCCTAACCAGTGCTGAATAGAGGGGGACTAGCACCTTGTGGGATTTGGAAACTATACTTCTATTAATGCAGCCTAAAATAGCATTTGCCTTTTTTGTAGCCACATCACACTGTTGGCTCATATTTAGCTTGTGATCTACGACAATTCCAAGATCCTTCTCGCTCGTAGTTTTGCTGAGCCAGGTATCCCCCATCTTGTAACTGTGCTATTGGTTTCTTTTTCCAAGGTGCAATACTTTGCACTTATCCCTGTTGAATTTCATTCTGTTGCTTTCGGCCCAGTGCTGCATCCTATCAAGGTCATTTTGAATTTTGTTTCTGTCTTCTAGGGTATTAGCTATTCCACCCAATTTTGTATCATCTGCAAATTTGACAAGCATTCCCTGCACTCCCTCATCCAAGTCATTAATAAAAATATTGAAGAGCACTGGGCCCAGGACTGAGCTTTGGGGTACCCCACTTGTTACCTCCTCCCAGTTAGAGAATGACCCATTAATCATCACCCTCTGAGTATGATTCTGTAGCCAATTGTATATCCACTTGACATTTGATCTATCCAGCCCTCACCTACTTAGCTTACTAATCAGAATATCATGGGGTACTTTGTCAAAAGATGCACGAAATTATGCTTGTGGAGAAAGTAGTTGAGGGAAGCTTTTCTCCCTGTCTTATAATACTAGAACCTTTATAATAATAGAATCCAAAGACATCAACTGAACCTGAATGTGGGAGATGCAGGACCAAGAAAGGGAAGTACTACTTTTGCACAGTCCATAGTTAAGCTGTAGAATTCATAATAGCAGCAACAAAATGACCCTCCACTAGCCTCAATTACATCACTGAAATAGATAAAGCAAAATACCTCAGAATAGATGGAGAGGAAGAGAAGTATGGTGTGCAGCTTTCAGTTCTACTATTCAATACAAGATGCCAATTTCAGATTTCTTTAGTTCTAAGCATGGGCCTTTCACTCCAGGTTCAGATCAATCTCGGGTTGCTAGTAAAAATCAGTGGAGATGGATCAATGTATCACACTCAGGTGTGACCTATGCTTTGAAGCCTCTTGCTAGACAGCAGCACCACTAAGTCTGACTGACTCCAATATCCTTACGCCAGAAACAGACATAGATTCATAGAAGAACTGAGTTGGGAGGGACCTCTACGGCCATCGAGTCCAACCCCCTGCTCAATGCAGGAATCCAAATCAAAGCAGATCTGACAAATGGTTGTCCAATTTTCTCTTGAGAGCCTCCAGTATTGGAGCATTCATCACCTCTCGAGGTAATTGGTTCCACTGTCATACCACTCTAACAGTTAAGACATTAGAGCTAGCTCAAAATTAGAGCTGAAAGCATATTCATGTTATAAAGAAGTAACTCAGTCTGCCTCAAGTTTCCTCACCACTGAATTAATAATATATTATGATCATGTGCCTTCAAGTCAATTCTGACCTATGGTGACCTTTTCCAGGGTTTCCCAGGTAGAAAGTACTCATAAGTGGTTTATCATTCTCTTCTTCTGGGGGCACGCTGGGACTGTGCAGCTTGCCCAAGGTCACACAGGCTGGCTCTATTCACAGGAGATACAGTGGGGAACTCCGAGCCTCTAGCTTCACAGCCAGATACTTAAACTTCTTAACTATCCAGCCAGTTACCACTGAATTAGTTGCAAAAACAAAAGTAGTTGTGTGATATCGTAAACTAACACTTTATTATGACACAAGATTTAATGGAGTAGCATCTACTCTAGTCCGCAAACACTTACACTTTAATACATCTGATCTTATTTAAAATGTGGCAGGACTCTCTCTGTCTCTGTCTGTTTCTCTCTCTCCTCCCCACCCCACCCCAAGTCTGTCCTTTAGCTCTGGACAGTTAAAAACAACCTTTGTGAAATCTTTCTCCCCTTTATCTGCATTTACAAAACAGATATTTCCATTGAAATGTAGCATTCCTGCATTATGGAAGGAAAAAGCACAACTAGAAGAGACCATATTCAACTTGAATAGGGCCAGTCCAAGACATTTTGCTGCCTGAGGTAAAGGATATGATGGCTGTTCCTGTTACCTCTGGTGAGCTGGCATCAGAATCCAGTTCTAACACACTGCTGATAGGATAGGGCCCTCTGCTATAAACAAGGCAGTGGGTTGATTTAGGAGCCAAAAATGGGGCACAACAGGGGAGTATTGGGGGAAGATGTAGGAGAATGCCACCCTGGATCTACAGCCTGAGACGGTTGTCTCACTCATCCTAAAGGTAGAACAGACCCTGGCCTTAAGGCAGGGTCAGTTTAGGTTGCAGAGTCAGTGAAAATGAGAGGCACATCAAGGTGCCTTTCTGTTTCCATTTAAAACAAGAACTCTAAAACCTTCCAAATAAAACCACTTGTTCCAAAGTGATTTCCAGGAAACCTTGTACATTCTAGGAAAACTTCATAGACAGACAACCTTCATATGGATGTAGTAAAAGCATGTTTGAAGGGTTCCTAGCTCTGTGAAGTGGCCACTTACTGTGAATGGTTCTCATTAAAGGAGCATTTTCTAGCCTGAATAGCTAGGAAAAGTTCATGGGAAAGATAATGTGCCAATGAATTTCTTTGATGGAACTAATGAGAACATAATTTTAACATGCATGCTAACCACCCATCTGCATATTATACTGAAAGTTTCATCAAAGACTAAAAGATACAGTGTATCCCACCCCCCTCAACAAATAGTCCTGTAGTTCTTCTATATATGGCATTTTAAAAAGAACTACTTAAAGCATTCTGGGTAAGATAAATGAAAGAAAAGAAGAACAGGAAGGAAAAGAACTTAATGAATAAAAACCAGATGTAATGTTTTGGATGTAGTACACCATCGTTGGCCAAAATCCTGTTGCTTAGTGTAGTAAATTGCATTAGAATTTATCCATTGAATGGTAATGTGGAGTGTCAATGCCGCCATAGGTTTCATCGATTTAAATGGGCTTTCTCTAACTGCACTTTACTTCAGCATAATAAGCCACAGATAGAATAGGCCCAGTTGAATCAATGGAACTTATGGAGGAGTTGATTCACTAAGTCCCCATTGATTCAATGGGCCTACTCTAGTGCTATTTAGCAGAGTAAGCAACAGGATTTTGGCCATTCTTTAAAGCTGCCACCTTCAAACTCAGAAGAGCGATGATGACATTCAGCTTCCATTTGGAAAGGAACAAGAAGTAAAGCCATCTTTCCTATTGTACAGAGAGCTGCCCTCTGTTTGAAAGTGTGTCCAGTCTCCTTGAAGAATAATTCTGTACATTGCCCAGATAATTTACTGTTATAAGCAGCATAAACAAACAGCAAATAAATAAAGGAAATAAAGAGGGAGAACAGGACCTGTAAGATAGCTAGCTCTTCAGCAGTGAGCACCTGGGCAGTAGACAAAGCAGGAAAACTGGCTACTTGTTTGAAGTCTTCCTCATAATGGTGGGATGTGTTGTATTTTTATTTAAAATAATTATTTCTAAGTTACCATCTATATGTGGGCATAGTATACACACATTTTCTGCCACTCTGTGTCTTCTTTTACTCTTTTTCTTTATGCACTTCTTCTTTTGCCAAAGCAAAATTGGTTACAGATTCCTAGAGGACATAAAGTTTGTATAGAATTAGTTTTCACAGGAGTTGCATTCATTATTCCATAGAATAAACTGGATGTGGATCTTGGAAGAACAAATAAAAACACAATCCCCCAACCTTGTCTCTGTGTGTGCGTGTGCGCATGCGTGTGTGTGTCTCTGTGAGTGTGTGTGTGAGTGTGTGTGTGTGTGTGTGTGTGAGAGAGAGAGAGAGAGAGAGAGAGATTTCTCCCCATCTTGTGGCATAGCCTTGGATTGACCTTTCTATTGGTGCTGCTTTTGATATGAATTTCGCTGAACCTCTCGAAGTTTCTTCACTTCCCATGGACTGAATGTTCTTTAATATCCTCACTTCTCTTGGTTTGCTCATGCAAGATACTACAATGTCTCCCCAGACCATAAATGGCTGACATAGTTTCTATGTCATGGTGCCACTTTTAGTTAGTGTTTCATTATTATGTTGCAAATGTAAACAAGAACTGATCACCACTTAGGACATATTTATTCGCACAATGTATTTCGGATTTCTTCTGCTTCATGTGTTTCCTGGATGCAGAAATGTGCTTCGGCAAGATACCTATGAGTTTGCTATCCATTAAGTATTCTGGCCTCTAGAATATTCATCTAGGAAATCCTACTCCAAATTTTATTCTTCTGCAATGAAAACATGTGCATACAATAAACATTAAAACCCTAATTTCTAAATTTCTTCCATTTAAAAGAAAGGGCTCAACAGACCATCTAGTTCAAAAGTGCTCTTCCAGATGTTGTTCAAATGTAACATTGTCTCCCACTGTTGGCTATACTGGCTGGGGCTGATGGGAGTTGAAAATCTAGCAACATCAGAAAGATAGTGTATCCCTTCCCCCTTACAGCAATAAAGTTTGCAATGTGTTGACTTTCCTTAGCCTTAAGGGATTTATAATTTAAGGAGTGGCCCAGGACCCTTGATGGGCAATTACCCAGTCAGGTGAATATTGTCACAAGACACTTTAGAGCAGGAGTTTTATGTTGATGAAGTGGAACACAAACTCATGAAAGGGACTGCTTCCTCTCTCTACAGCTAATTGAAACATTTATCCCCATTTAAACTGGACACTTGATACTCAAACTGAGTGAACACGGGCTTTCTGCCAGGAAGATAAAGCCTCTCAAATGACATGTAGAGATGGAATGTATATCACATAATTAGCACACAAAGCTATTTTTTTTCCTCTGTCTTTTCTCCAGTTAATATAGTTTATGTGTTATTTCTACCTGTATGGCTCATAAGAATTCTTTTGTTATAATTTAATAATTAAGGAGAGAAGGAGTAACCGGAAAGTTTGTGATTTGTTGACACTTCCTTGATATCAAGCAGTTTGTAATTTAAGGAGTGACCCTGGTTACCAGATGGCATTTGCAAAAAGAAACAAAAATAGAAAAACCCTACGATTCTTCTTGTGTAGAAGTGTCTCAGAGGCACTCTGCAGAACAGAGTTGCTTTTGGCCTACTCTTTGTTCCTCTGGCCCTGTTTATGAACCATAAAATGTTACATCCCTGATGTAGTTGAACCCATGAAAACCGAAGAGAAACAGGTTACTTAAATCATGTATAATAAAATGAAACAACCCATTTAATGCAAGAAAATTGCCTATGAGCAAACCGAAGAAGAGCAGAATGGAATGCAATAATGCCAGAAAGGCCATGAGGCCAGGAAGTAATAATGTTATATTTCTGATGTCTAGAGGGAAGCAAGTTCAAGATGATCTTTTGTTTCTCAAGGCCACTGATTAATAATGCAGGCCGTTGTGTTTAAAGTGCTGTTGCTTTTTGATTCCACAGTCCTTGTGCAATGCTTTGGGATGTTAACTAGTAGCCACTGGTGCCAATGAACATAAAAATTAATCACACTGGTATCCTCTATCCATCTTTCTCGTTTTCTGACTCTTTTGTTCTCCTTCCCTCTTGTCCTTGCCCTTTTGCAGTGGCAGGCCATTTCTCTGACCGTCATTGAGAAGGTTCAGATAGCGGCAGCCATTTTGGGTTCCCTTTTCCTTATTGCTAGTATATCGTGGCTCGTCTGGTCAACCTTCAGTCCTTCTGCTAAATGGCAACGCCAAGACCTGCTCTTCCAGATCTGCTATGGAATGTACGGCTTCATGGACATTGTCTGTATAGGTGGGTGAGTGAAACTCCAGGCCAGCATGGGATGTAGCCCACTTTATTCTTTTGACAGAAGAAACTAGACGGGGACGTGGTACTTTTTTGGGGGGAAAGAAAGTGGTACCAATGCCTGCAGTGCTCTGTTTGGGCCCAAGAATATCATGTCTGGTGGCTTCTTTGAAAATATTAGGGATAATTTTGTATTCTACATTGCATCTTAGCTAAAGTCTGATCCATTATGGCAGCTTCTATCTTTCTAAATCATTGCGGGTAATCTAAGAAACATTCCTAGACATGTTTAAAGTTCTTCTATTTAGGCCCATTATACAGATAACCCTCATAGTGGCATATAAACAATCTCTGCTGTGCTAAATTCTAATCATTAAATGCAACAGTTATTACGAATATTACACAGTAGATTTTCTCTCATGTTTCTTATGGATACACGAAGAAAGCCTTATGTTTCATTGAAATGTATTTTAGATTTGCTGGTTTTATTTGTCTGGTTTGCACTTTTACGTTTAGCTAATGCAGGTTTGGATGAATAAAAAAATATTTGAAATCAGAATTCAAATGTAGTTCTATACTGCAAATCAGAGATTTATTTCAGCTCTGAATGTAATTCTTCCAGAACCTGTATGTACTAGCCCTGATTTTGCTGCAGAAGATTTCTGTCACAATGGAAGTATTTCCTGTTACGATTCCCCAGAAATAAATTCTAATTTTTCAATACAAAATAAAGAAAAATGAAGAACTGACTACCGATTGGGGAAGAATGGAATGAAGTCAGTCATAATTAGTTTATCTTCTATGGCTGGCTTGTGATTATTTAAACAGTGCCAACCTAAAATAAAATGAGGAGCAAAATCAAGTCACCTGGTTAAGATGGAGGTGTCCGTATTCTGCAACAAAAATATATTTTATAAGGAGATAATATAAAATATTTTAAATATATCAGTCTTGAAGAGTGAGGGATTGATGAGAACAGTAAGGTGTTTCTCATGTCCTGGTTTTGAGGGGAATGCCATAAACTGCTAATTCAGAATAGGATGGGAAGTGAAGAGTCCAGGACAATGAAGTTATATGTTACTACATGCTCATTTGTTGGTGTTGATTTTACGGCTCCTCCAAGCTCTCAAGTGGGGACTTGTTAATTAGCAAATAGTTTGTCCTATTTTTCTTTCAAACTGTCAGGGGGCTCCAGTACAGATGTTTCTCCTTTGTACATATGGATAGGATGGGGAAAAGGGTAGCCAGGTTTCAGGATTCCAGTTAAACTCTCTGGGAATTTCTTTGCTTCTCAGAGTTTCCTGACAGAGAGACAGATCTCAGGGTAACCACCAGTCAAGGAAGAAAGAGTTTGTTTTTTATGAATGAGGTGGCTTTCAAGCTTGGGCATCTATCTCCACCCATTCCCAGTTGGTGCCAGGACTTCCAGTGTGGAAGTGTTTTGTGTGTATTGCTTTAAATAGCACAATGGAGTGCATGTATGCACCCACTATCTCACTCCCTGTTCCATTCCCCTCGTGCCTGAGGTTGGGCCCATCATGCAATTTGTAGCAAGGCAAGGAGTGAAGTGCCAGCATTGCAATTCACACACAAGCCCTGACGGCAGCAGCACAAAGCTAGGGGAGCACACCATCCCCTCTTCCCTCGGATTCAGATTTGGCCCTGAAATCTCAGGGAAAGGAATGCTACTGACCTGGCAACCTTAGAATGGGGACAAGTACAAATTGACGTGATGTAGTTACATCTGTGGACTTCTGTGGAAGGATACACGACAAGCCCTGGCTCCTACACTCTATGGTTACCCTGTTCTTATTCTTTCTGTTACCATTTCTGTGTTTCCCGCTGCCAGTGCCCTAAATCAGTGGTCCCCAACGTTGGGCCTCCAGAGGTTCTTGGACTACAACTCCCAGAAGCCTTCACCACCACCTCCGCTGGCCAGGATTTCTGGGAGTTGAAGTCCAAGAACCTCTGGAGGCCCAAGGTTGGGGACACTGGCCCTAAATAATAGGGCACTACTGAATGACACTGCTACCCATATTAATGGTAATGGATCTTCACCAAACAGAGTGTAACCCAATATATTGCAAGCTGGCATCTAGTCAGCAGTACTGGCCACTTTCCTCTTTGGATGCTGGAGATCACAGAACTTTCTAAGAGATCAATAGGTGGGGAGGGACCCACCTGATTTTGCATCCTTTTTTATACCTGGCTAGGGAGGGGGATGGAAAGAAGAGGAACTGTTCTCCCTTAGCTACTAAGAGGAACAGAAAGCAGGTGGGCGGCTGTAGCTGCAAGTAAGTAAAATGATTAATGTGGCTTTGATAAAGCAGGAAAGGTTGGGAGCAGCTGGCTAGCTCATCTGTCAATGGGAGATATGTATTCTCTTTCCATCCCTGTGACGGATGCAAAACCAGGCAAAATGAGCCAGTCTTTAGCGATGGGGAAACAGAAAATCTTGACTGAAGTCCTGTTTCTGCAGATACACCTTGTAAAGCTGGTGACATTGTCAAGCGTGATGGTGACTTTTTTGGAAATATTTTATTTTCAAAAAATTGCTCCAACTGATCAGCCTTATGCGATGTGAATTATGGAACAGGATTTCCATTGTTACGTTTTGATTGCATTTTAGATCTGTGTGTGATTTCTCTTATTTCCTTTGCATGCATTTTTCTCTTCTTTTTCCTAACCACTTCTCTTCTTATGTCATATCTTTTAGATTGTAAGCCTGTGAGTAGGGGAGTGTCGTATTTCTGGTATTTGTGGAGGGTGATCAGGCGGGGGGGCAATTTGGCAGGCAGCGGGGCAGGCAGGCAAGTGGGAGGGGGGTCAGGGGGACTGCTGGTGGTCCAGGATACAGCACAGCTGATCTAGGCAGTGGCAGTGAAGCCCAGCACTCCTCTTCCTGCTTCTGCCGTGGCTGGTCCTCTTCCTCTCCCCTCTTGCTGGTAAGACACAATTTACTCCAACAGAGGGGTTTACATATGCCAGACTGATTAAAATAATTTGGTTTGGTATGCCATTTAAAATAAATGACCCTCTGGCAGGGGAGTATTTTGCCTTGCCTTCCAGCCAAAGATAAAAAATAAAGCTTCCCAGCAAAATAATAATAATAATCTGTGCTTCCATTCATGTCACAGAGACACCTTATTATAAACCGATTTTATTTTTTCTTAACCTGAATCAACAGGAGTTCTAACTGGCAGTGTAATCACACTCTCAGCAAGGAACAGTGTGTAGGGGGGGAGAGAAAAAAGAAACATCTGGGAATGTTTAGCCCGGAGAATACTGAGAAGTGATACAATATAATAGCCTTCTTCAAGTGTTTGAAGGGCTATCGCATGGAAGATGGAACAAGCTTGTCTTCTGCAACTCTAGAAGGTAGTGCTCAAACAAATGGATTCAAAGTACTGTACTAGAAATATTTCAGCTAAACATTAAGAACTTCCTATCAGTAAATGCTCTTGGACAGTAGAACGGACTACGTCAGAAGTTGGTTGATGCTTGTTCATTGGAGATATTAAAAAGAGGTTGAATCTGTCAGGGCTGCTTTAGCTGTAGATTTCCTACATCAGTAGAAAGTTGAACATGACGACCCATAGGGCCCCTTCCAGCTCTATCATTCTCTGACAGACTTTGCTGATCTTTCCCTGCAACTGCCAGAATGGCTTAGAAAGTGGGAATTTAAGATAACATCAGGCTGTTGGGTGAATGAATGCTCCTGTAGGGGTTCTGCAAAGCGGGGGCTCAATCATACTGTGAAGAACTTGAAAGAAGATTGTATCAAGAGGAAACACAGCCAGCCCTTTGTGACTAAGAAAAGCACCTTAGGAGTGTGCTCATTAGCGACAAATTAGTGAGCAAAGAATTATGCAGGAAAACAGAGCTCTGCACTCTACTACTCTTGAATGTCACAAGCACGCAAGTTGCCAGTGTCTGTGACAGATGCACAATTGCATTTTATTCAGCAATCCTAATAGAATTGAACATGTTTTTCGGGGAGGGATGGCACCATATTTTCTATAGCCTGCCCTCTACATATATTGAGAGAACCCAAGCCCTAGTTAGAGGAATATAGGAAGCTGCTTCAGATAAGATTGGATTATTTCTACATAACATCTAGTGTTGTCTATTGACGAAATGGAAATCACATGGGCCATGGGCTGCACGTAGCTCCATAGCTGGTTTTGCATCTCCTGGAAGCCTCCCAAATCTCTTCAAAAAGGGAGGGAAGGGGTGGCAAAGGGAAACTGGAAGCCTCCAGGAGGAGAAATTCTTCTCTAAAGAAATGAGTAAGGCTAATAATAATATATCTACTGTGGTGTAGTGGATACACTGATGGACTAGGACTCAGGAGGCCTGGTTTCAAATACCCACTCAGCCACTGAAATTCACTGAGGGTGCAGAACTGGAAAAACCATTCCTTAAGTATCACTCACTTTCCTTGAAAGCCCTGTTAGGGTCACTATCAGTCAGTTCCAACTTTATGGCACATAACAACAACAACATCAATATCAGCAGCAGCAGCAGCAATAATATAGTTGGTGAGGAGCACTTACACTGTTTTTTCAAACCCACAAATAAAGTTACAGTCAGCTCCAGTTTTGGAAAAGAAAAAAAGGGAAAATATTACATGAGGGAGGAGTGTAGCCTATAGTGGGCTCCTCTGGGGCAAACTGGAGCTTGTCTGGTTCAGCCCATATGACCCAGCTCTGGCCTCTACCTCCTCTCAGCCATGGGTCTCTCCTGACACCTCCTACCTGATAACAATGATAGGGTCTGCAATAGTGGAATAACAACAGCTCCAGTGGAAACTGCCTTATTCTAAATTGGATTACTGGTCCATCTGGTTTTGTGATCAGCAGCAGTTCTCCAGGGCATCAGACAGATATCTTTTCCAGCTTTATCTGAAAACTGAGGGCTGATCCTGTGCAAAGTATGTGCTCCATTGAGCTTGGGTTGCAGGAGTCAACAGAAAAATTCAAGGTAATTCCAGCAAGTATGTTTGGCGGACTATTTCGTGGGAAAAGAAAGCTGTTTGTACTTGCCATAGAAACATATTTGGCAGAACAGTCTTCCAAATGTAACACTGCTGAGCTGAGGGATAACTGTTTGGAACATCCCTGCAAACACTTGGCCTGTAATTAAATGGCCATTTAGATGTGGTTGCATCTCACTGTCTGTACCGGTGAAGGTTGCAATTAAGAAAGTTTGATGTTTGCAGAATAGAATGGTGTTCAGGGTCAGTAAGGCTTAAAACAGTCTCTCGTAGAACACTGAGAAGTGTCAAAAGCTAATGAAAGACTGGGGCATTAATGAGAACATGAAACAGAGGAACAGGCAGACTGGCCTGAGAGGGGTGCTGTGCATCATACAGCAGAGTAACAGATGGCACACATGGCGTTGTCATTGTGGCCACCCACCTATCCCCCAGTATAGCTGCATAGACAACAGAGCTTCCAGTGAATCAGGTTATATTGCTTTTTGTTTATGACCATTCATCTCATGTGCATCAGAAGACTGAAATAGCAAAAGCTATTATGCAAATTATGATGGAGGGCACCGAGGCGTTGGTGTGTGTGTCTTTGTATTTATGGGAGCATAGTTCTTTGGGAATCATTTCTTTCCTGTTCACATCGCTGATCTGTAGAACTGATGCGGGCACTAGCCACAGGGTGAGCTCAACATGTGTTGCAGTTGGAAACAATCTTGTTCCAAAGCACTTTCTGGAGGTAAAAAAATATTTTTAAAGGAGAAGATGTAACATTTTAAACTATAAACATGCTGATAAGTAAAACGTGAAGTGGCTTTCTACTCCACTGCATGACAAGATCAAATTTCAGAACTTGCAGAGAGTTATGGAGAAAGTTGAATTGTCTCATTGCCTAAAAGTCAGCCTAGCCACAGGATGGAGCAATTTGACTACAATTTTCTGCATGGTCACTTGAAGCACATAAATAATATGCTGTGTAACCACAAGACTTGGTTTGCCATCCTTTGTGTTTCTACACATCTACCCAGAATGTGAAGAATCCTCACTTGTTCTTGGCTGTCTCAACATGCCAAGGCAGCTGTTGAGGAATTGGTCAGCCGCATAAGCAGGAATCACCTCTGCCTCAAGAATGAGGCAAGTGCTTCCCTTGCCATCAGATTTCTGCACAAAATGTGCAAAATGAATCTGCACAAAACTAGTGCTGTTTCCCCTCTGTGAAACTAAGCACACACACAAAGCAACCACAAAAGAACTTGCTAATTGATTTAAAAGATGTAAAGAACCCTATCAATGCTTCTGCTTTTAAAAAATCCATTCAAATGATGGAGCACATCCAGTTTTGTTAAAAACTGATCCTTCACATTAAAGAATGCTTGTCAATACTGACAGAGAACATCTAACTGTCTTGTAGGCAGGAACAAAAGTGATAACATTCCTCATTCTTTCATGCAAGAACAAGACAAACAAGGATTTGCTTCTCAATGTGCAAGTACACTGGCAGCCTGGCTTTACTATGTTTTGATTCGGTCTCTTTTATGCTTGTATTCAGTGTAAGTGATCACACAAAGACCCTAGCTTTTTTCAGTGGCAGTACTGGTTCTTCAATCCAAAGCGATTCAATCTGTACCCACAGCCTATAGCTTCCCTTCTTTTGATAGCAGCCACCAGTCAATGCCTAGCTCTCCTTTTTTTTAATTCTTTTTCATCTCAGGTGATCTAGTGCTAAATTAATGTATCAGTGCAATGTTTCACTGCTAGACTTAACGGCTGTTGTTTTAATTTAGGGGTGAGAAATATTAGGACTGGGGAAACAGATCATGGGAATGGGTGCTCTCTGTATGCCAAAACATCATGGCCAGCTTAATATGTCACCAGAACCCCATGTAGAACAAAACAACTGATCACATGGGGGAAATACCACAAGAATCAATCTGACTCTGAGAGGATTCCAGGAGCATCCTTATATAAAACAGGAGGGGAGATTTGCTAAGCTCCCTACCCCCATCTAATCAAATCCAGAAATGGGTGTCCAGGCACTTCTGATTTTGATGTTTTACATTTTGAAGACATTCTCTGATTTTTTTTCCAGGCCTATCTGCCTGTTTATGGTTTCTGATTGTGGCCCCTACCCCAGGTACTGGGGGCACAAATCTGACCCTCAGGCCTAGTGTAATGCCCAGCCCTTATTTAGCTCTTTGAAGGAGAACTGTTTTGCATTTGAGTGCTTGGGGAGATTAACACAAATACAACCTCATTGGTTTACTCTCCTTCAGCTGGCATTTTTTGTAGCTGCCCCTCTTGCCCAGGGGCAAGGCCTTATTTCAGTGGTAAAACACATGCATTGCTTGGAGGAGGTCCCAGGTTTCATACTGATTTTCTCCAGGTAGGGCTGGGAAACTTTCTTTTCTCAGCTAAATGGACAGATGGTACAACTTGACACAACTTGTTCCATTGAATCAATCTCTTACACTCCCTCCAAGCTCTATGTTCAAGTCCAGCTCTTGACAGTTGAAGGAAACCAAACAATATGTCTGCATATTGTTAAAACAGGCATAGCTAGGATAATCTCTGGCATCCTCTTCTCTCATCCTTTTGGTTTTATGGAAGAGACAGCTAGAGGAAGATAACAATAACATGGAAACACATAAAAGGCGTATTTAATTCTTGGAAGTAGTTGTAGAAGAGGTATCCGGGTTAGTCTGTGCAAGCATTATAGGTGAAAACAAAATTAAATTAAATGCAAAAACGTGGTGGCACTTTAAAGACTTTTTTTTAATGTGAGCTTTCATGGACAAGTCCACTTCATCAGAAATAAGAGCATAAGTGGACTTGTTCATGAAAGCTCATATTAAACAAATATAAAAGTTGGTATTTAAGGTGCCACCACATTTTTGTCTTTTTTTACTCTTTATTTTTATTTTGTTTTCACCTTCAATTCTTGAATAAGCTGAATGCTACTCTATAAGCAATGCAGTATTACCAACCTAAGTGAAAGTGAACTAACTTTTATTTTTAAGCAAAAGGAATTTTACTTGGTGGCATGTATATCTGAAGTTACCAACTTGTTCCCAATTGATTGGGACCCTATGAATTAATAGCCTCCAAAAGGTCCTGCCATTAACTGCCCTGCTCAAGTCTTGCAAAAATAAAGTCTGTGGTTTTTCTGAGTTAATCCATCCCACGTTAGGTCTCCCTCTTTTCCTGTTGCCTTCAATTTTTCCCAACTGTTTTCCAGTGAGTGTTACTTTCTTCGGATGTGTTCAAAGTATAACAGTCGGGTTGGCTTCTAGTGAGAGTTCAGACTTGATTTGCTCTAGAACCCCCTTATTTGTCTTTCTGCCACTCCATTCTACAAGCTCTCCTCCAACATCACATTTTTATTGAGTCAATTTTTTTCCAGTTGACTTTCTTCACCACTGTTCTTTCACATCTACGCATAGCAATAGGGAATATTGCAGGGTGGTTGATATTGACTCTTGTCTCCAATGTCTTGTCCTTCCACTTGAATATCTTTTCTAGTTCTTTCACACTCGCTGTTACAAATTTCACTCCTCTTCTGATTTCTTGGCTGCAGTCTGCATTATTAATATTTCTTCCTCCAATTCTCACTTCTCCTTTCTCTGAATCTAATCCAGTTTTCCATGTGATATGTCCTGCATACAGATTGAACAGATAAGGAAAAAATGGATCTTTTTGAAAATATTGTGTTTTTCCATATTTTGTCCCGACAATAGCGTCTTATCCAGAAATAGGTTATACATCAGGATAATGAAATGTTGTCACACACCCATTTCTTCCAGAATAATATATAGCTTTTCATGCTCAACGAAGACTTCACTGTAATTTACAAAGCACAAACTGGGTTTTTTTCTGAAAATTTTTTATATGCCCCAGCAGTCAATGTACATTTGCAATCCAGCCTGAGTAAGCTATGTTAAGCTATGTTAACAGGCTTTCCAGGAAGCCTAACAGAAATTATTTGGTCAGACTTTGCATTTTAGCCCCTAACTACCTATGCTATGTCTCATTGCTGTTGTCTATGAAAGTTCTTCTCCTAATATTACCTTCTGCTGCTGCCCAGTGGCTGCCCTTCATTGACTTCCCCGTTGCCATCATCATTGGGACTATTTTTCTTCTGCTGGTGTGACTGTTAATTCTGAAGAGGATAGAATGCATGCTAGTCTAGTGTCTCAGCTTTGACTATTCCACCTTGGGTGATCTTACTAGACTACAAGTCCCATACAAGTCTAGTCTCCAGGAGGCATTGTTCTCAGCTTCCTAATATTCTCACACCTATACACTACATGAAGGTGTGCATCCAAGAAAGGGAACATACAACTATTTAATTACAAAATAAATCTCCTGCTGTGTTCTAGGCATTCTTCAGAAATTCTCCAAAATCCAAAAATCCTCCTTGCATTTGGAGATCTGAACAACTTGAGCTTTTTTTTCTGGGGTGTTGCCTTTTCAAAAGAGGTATTTTACATTGTTAATATGGAAATGTTTCTGGAACTATATAAAAAAGAGCCAAGCTAGATCAGGTCAAAGATTCATCTGGTCCAGCATCCTGACTACTTAACATATCTGGGAAGTCCATAAATGAGGCAAAGAAAGGCAGAATACTGGGGGAAGGTTACTGCCTTCTTTGGAGCTTGAAAATGTTACTTTCTTCCATACCACAGGTCCTAGAACCCACCAGCTTGCTGGCTGGGAGATTCTGAGTGTTGTAGTCTAAGCAGTAACTTCTCCAGCCTCTGAAGAATGTAGTAGCCTTCCTCGATTACTGAGCGCCAGCAACCGATTTTGAGAAACATACTACTTGGAGATTGTGTATGGCCATTGTGGTAAATAGCCATTGGCAGCCTTCTAGATATTCATTTAATCAAAACAATTTAGGCTCAATTATTTTTTTCTGTTCCATAGTGAAGTTATTTTCCCCTGCCCTTTCTGAATAGGTTGCCCCATTAGCTCAGGGAGAAAAAGAAGTCAGTCCTAGAAAGAATCGGTCAAGTTAAGGACAGGTGGTGCTTTTGTTGTAATAAAATTAGTTGCATCAAAGACAGCTTTTTGGTTTCATCTGCTGGAGGTGAAGCGGAATTAAAGAAGTTAAAATGAAGCAGGTCAAACCCCATTGATTTCAATAGGCTTTAAGCACAATTAATTCTGCCTTGGATTTGAGGCCTTCAGGTTTTTTTCACCACAATTTGTTCAGTTCTTATTGATATACACTTTAAAGTGTTGCCTGAATGTTCTTGCTTTCGGTAATGTGTGTGTTTTCCCTCCCTGCAAAGTTAACTAATTACAAGTGCCACCGGGTGGTGCTTTTCACTTGACATTTTATGCTCAGCTATAGACAGTTGAATTTTAAAAACCCAACAGTGTGTATCAGCTCTTTATACTTAAATCACTGGCCAGAATCCTACTGCCAATTGGCACTTGAAGTTGTGTAAGTCTTGGTGGAAAATTGCCATACAGTACATTAATAAAAGTGCTAGTTGCACTCTCTGGATCAGCACCCAGTTGAATGATCCTGTGCATGTAACCAGTCCCTCATTAATGAGTTGCAGTTTGCCATGAAGTCCTAACACTGTTTTTCTTAACCAAGCATAAATGGGCAATAGGGTTCGGGCCAGCATTTTCCTGGTAGAATACATGGTTGAAGGTGCCCCGTTGCTCTGTATTGCTCATAGCTGTGCCTCTGGTGTAGTTTGCTGAGGAAATCAAGGATGCAAGTACACACACATTGACTGAAATGGATGGGATGCACTGTAATGGGGGAGGGGTATGTGACTCTCACACACCTTCTTTACCCAGGGTGTGCCACCACCAAAAGTCAGAAAGTTACTTTTGAAAAGTAATTGCATAATTTGTTCCAGAATCCATTACCATTAACTTTACCAAAAATAATATGTAATTTGTCATCGTACTTGCTACAGTACTTTTGCTTTTCTGTTACTTTCTCTTCCTTTGTGCGAATTGATAAGAAAGAGACATAAAAATGCCCTTACATGGTAACTTTAAAAGTCACTATAAAAGGTTCTTGTTACCCACATACACCCATTGCCACTTGTTACCATATCTTTCAAAGCTGATTTCATTGTGCCCTGATTAACCCGCCCTCTGAAAGCTAATGATGTACACATAATAACATTACTGTGTTTCCCCGGAAATAAGACAGGGTCTTATATTAAGTTTTGCTCCAAAAAAATGCATTTGGACTTATTTTCAGGGGATGTTTTATTTTTTTCATGTACAACAATCTACATTTATTCAAACACAGTCACGTCACCTTCTTCTGATTGCTGCACAATGGTGGAGGGCAGGGTTTCACTTAACTAGGGCTTATTTTGGGGGGTAGGGCCTATATTATGAGCATCCTGAACAATCATACTACCCTGTTTCCCTGAAAACAAGACCTAACCTGAAAATAAGCCGTAGTATGATTTTTGGGCAAGGCAACAGGGTTTTGTTCTAGACTGTAGATGAGCACCCAAGTTAATGTATGCCTTGTGGCTTGGCCTGTGACCATAGGAAAAGACAAGAGCCTCTGGCTCAGGTGCAGAGGTGTTGTTATCTAGATGGACAGTGGTCTGTCTGTCCTTCACCTGCACCTACACCTTCTCATTTTGAGAGTCGGGGTATGACTAGATGGGGATTTGGCCTGTGTTTTGGTCCAGTTTGGGGACAGGCTGGTTTGCTCTTTTTTCTGCTGCCCAGCCATTGTGAACCAGCCCATCCCTGATCCATGTTTATCTGCTATGTTTTTTTGGTGCGAGTAGGATCGTTTCATTTTGGTTGGGTTCCAGCATGTGTGGTCTGGGACTGAACCAAAGTCGACAGCTTAAGCTGCTTTACCATCTTGAAAAATTGGATGCTTCCTCTCTTTCCAGTGTGGAGGAGGAGAAAGAAGATGTAAAAATGTGTTTTTAAAGGATCTTGTAAGGCAGCACTGATACACTAGGCCACTTAGAATTTTTTTTTTAATGAAAGCTTCCTCTTGCTCCCCCACAGAGAAGGGAATCTCTTTTTATTATTATTATTTTCTCTCTCTTCCCCCCCCCCCCCTCCTTTCCCTTTGAAGAGAGAAAGGGCTAATTGGCGTTTTGGAAGTGCAATGTGGTTTCCTGACCCCAAACCACCCAATTCTTCAAAGCAACCCTGTTTAGCATGCTTTGGACTGATCCAGGCCAGAATAATTGAGCCATTTAGTTGCACCCTTAGTCAAGCTGTGGCTCAGTAGGCTAATAGTCTCATAGTCTGCCAAGATCATAGACAGATCTGTCCTTGTAGGGAGTTGGTTTACTCAGGACTCAATAGACCAGGTTTCTAGCCTAGACAGGAGAAAAGGTCAGCAATTAATATATGGTGTGTTAAACAGTGTGTGTGTGTGTGGTGTGTGTGTGTGGTGTGTGTGTTGTGTGTGTGCACCTGTTAGTTCTAACAGTGTTTCTGATGCCTTATGGAGGAGGGGAGATGTTAATGTGTTCAGTGCTATAATTACCTCCTTTATTGTTTTCACATCGTGAATTACAGAGTTGACTTGGGGTCGCATTTTATGCTGCTTGCCTTGTGTCCCAAAATTGCTCATTACAGCTCTAGTACAGAGATAGTAATTACATTTCTTAATACCAGATGCTGGTCTGTACATTTCCTGCTTCTTGCTCTCAGGGATATCTTGCTGGGTGCTGTTTCAAAAAAAGGTATATATGTTGGTCTAGAGGGAACTCAATCTGTTCCTGAAACATGATTAATAAGTTCTAGAGCTCCTCCTGTGGGTCCATGGGAGAGGCCCTTCAGCATGTCATAATAATGTATTAAAATGTGAAGTGTATTGGTGCCCAAAGTTAGCACACGAAGAGAATTGTGAGGCTTGCAGCAAAGCCAGAGAGATTCCCAAAAATATACATGCAGGAGAGTTGGGTCAATGATAGTTTCACAGATTCTCTGTTTCTCTCTACCAATGCACCCCCTTTATCTTACAGGTCTAATAATTCATGAGGGGCCCTCAGTGTACCGGATTTTTAAACGGTGGCAAGCGGTCAATCAACAGTGGAAAGTGCTGAACTATGACAAAACCAAGGACCTGGAGGATCAAAAAACAGGGACCAGGACCAACCAACGAACCTCCTCTCAGACCAACCATTCATCCTCTGCTAGTGGTGCAGCTAGTAACTCCACTCCAGCCAATAGTGTGACCCGGGGAGCTAGCCACACCACAGGCACCTTGTCTGACCACCACTGTGCTTATACCATCTTGCATATACTCAGCCATCTGAGGCCTCACGAACAGAGAAGCCACTCAAGCACAAGCAGAGAGCTCGTCATGAGAGTCACAACGGTCTGAGCTAAGGAATTCAGAAGGCCTTATTCTTGCAACATGGGAGTGAGAGAGGAACTCAGAAGTGGAGGAGGTTGGTGTGCCTTCTCCCCTCTACTCTACCCCACCCCTGTCACACACACCCCAGGTTGTCTGCAGCTGCATAAGGAGCACAAGAGGCTACTGGCCAGCCAGGGATGGCCAACCAAGGTAGAGCTGCACACAACTGCTGAAAAAGAGGTCAATTGTGTTGCAGTCAACAGAAAGTACAACATGCAATGTGCAATACAGACTACAAAAGCTGAACTGAGGAAAAGGCTTGAGGGGGATCTAGAGAAGTGTAGTTGGTCTCATTGCAATTTTAAACAATCTTACCACACACGCACACACAGAAGTAGAAAAGAAAGAAAGAAAGAAAGAAAGAAAGAAAGAAAGAAAGAAAGAAAGAAAGAAAGAAAGAAAGAAAGAAAGAAAAAGAAAGAAAGAAAGAAAAGTATTTTTCAAAACTGTATTAACCAGGAGTTGAAGTATTTGAATGCATAAATTATTCTGTGGCCCTGTGCTATTTTGTGTGGGCACAGGGTCAAGCTAAAATGGTGATCAGTTTATTGCTACTGTTCTTTTATACAAGTAAAGACCCAGCTCAAATTTTTACCACAAAATGCATTTTAAAAATCCTGATTTACTTCCCTCCTCAAACATGATTCTTTTAGAAGATTTTGGAGGGAGTGCCATGGGGAGGGGAACTTTCATTTGAGCCACAAACATTTGTACAAAATGTGCAAAGCACAAGTCATTGGTGGATGATTTATGGCATTCATCAATGAAATGATGGAAGCATCTTGAATTTCCTCATTCATAGACACTATTTTATTTGCAGTTTGTTAGTAATGGAATTGTCCCCTATTGAATTTACTACTTGGCCTTTCCACCTCATTCTCCAGAACAAATTCATTTATCTCCCTCTGTGGTCATGATTTGTCACAGACCCATCCAGGTTTTGTGTGTTTTAAAAAAATATTTGTATTTCTGTGCTCTTCAGTTTGCAGACAACTATGTTGTGTTGCTAAACAGCAGAAAGTCTGGGATAATTACTTTTTTGGACAACAGCTATCCTGGGGATTCTGGGAATTGTGGTCCAAAAAGGCAGTTTTCTAAGTTCTGCAGTCTCTCTCATTTGATCACTCAACTCAGAACTGTACAGTTGAAATGGAGTCCAAATCCACACCGTGGGCTTCAGTTCTCATCCAGAGATGCACAACTCTAAAGGTCGGACTGCAACTCCCACCATCACTCACATCGCTCAGCTGGTTTGAGCTGCTGGTGGTTTGCAGTCTGCAACATTCAAAGCAGCACAAGTTACCTCTCCCTGCTCTAATCCTATGCATATCTTCCTGGGTGTAAACTACACTGAAAATAGTGGGACTTACTGCTGAGTAAACATGATAGTATGGCACTGTTAAACTGGCTCAACTGTTGCTCCCTGCTCTACAAGGAGTTCGAGGGCTGTGGTTTCATCAGCTGAGCCAGACATTACAGTACTAACAAGATACCATGCTATATAGGTCCCTAGATTCTTTGGGAGAAGCCATCATTAATACACTGGTATAAAACATATCTCCTTGCCGTGTACACCCTAACTCAGTGGTTCCCAGTCTTGGGTTCCCAAATGTTCTTGAACTAAAACTCCCAGAAGCCTTCAACATCAGCTGTGCTGGCCAGGATTTTTGGGAGTTGTAGTCTGAGAACATCTGGGTACCCAAGACTGAGAACTACTGCCCTGACTGAATGTATGGCTACAACCTCTTTTGTACTGGTACTTTCACAAGTGCTACTAAAAGTTACAATACCCTGCCCCCACCCCAGGATCAAGCTACCTCGGGTTGCAGTGGATTCTTCTTACCAGCTGTTGGTAAATAGTAGTCTGGATATAAAAATTCATGAAATAAGAAATTGGATTTCCATTTATTTAAAGAGGGAAAATATAAGGTTTGGAAGTATGCCCATTGTAGGTACTATGGAAGCAGTCTTGGCAACATTCTTCTGGTGGAACAGCTCTTCGTTATTCTCTAGGAAAATATCTGAAGGGCACGGATGGGCCTACAATTAGGCAGAGTGGGGCACCAACCTCAGATGGCAGGCACTGAGTGGTACTGGAGGATATTACTGCATGTTTAAAGCAACCTATCCTGAACCCTCCAAGTTAGGCTGCTGTCCTCAGGACCAAATTATATGTTAACCAATAGCCTCTGATTAGAAGCTAGTATATGTTTGAGATGTGCTTTAGGCAAACCTCAACAAGTGACCAATCTTATTTGAAAATGAAGCCTGTGCTTACCTCCTGGTGACCAATCATAAAACAGAGCAGGCTCATCAGCAAGCTGGAAGAGGTGTACAAAATTCATGCTGTTACAACCAGATGTTTTCAGTGCTTAAGAAGTTCTCTCTTTTATTTATGGGCTAGCCTACATGTAGGTCACCCAGTGTGGTGTAATGGATAGACTGGTGAACTAGGACTCAGGAGGCCAGGGTTGAAATCCTTGCTCAGCCGTGGAAACTCACTGGTGGTGTGGAACAGGTAGCCACTCTTTAAATAATTCTTTTACCTTGAAAGCCCTATTAGGGTTGCTGTAAATCAGTTCCAACTTTGCAGCACATAACAACAACAGCCTAGAAGTAGCATCCAGTTTGATTGGAAGATTCTGTTCCTTTGCAAGTGCTGATGTAAAAGTCAATGATCAGCCTGGTCAGCTTCTGTAGTTGGAAAGGGTGGGTTGCATCTTTGTTTCAGGCAGCTCTCTCAAAAGAGTAATGGAGTGACTGTTGCACTTGGCGGGCCAGTTGAGACAAAAAGCACTGGCTATTATCCCTGTTTTTAAAAATATGTTGGAGAGGGTTCAGTGATATAAGCCATCATGTCCCTTTCTAACCCCACAGGGGTGCTCCATGTGGAACTACTGCTTGGCAGCACCTGTGGCTCAGGTTTGCATAGCTTTTATATGTAGGGTAAGGAGGACTTCAACAGTATCAGTTCCACAGCGAACTCTTTCACAGGGGAAAGCATAGTACCATCTAAACCAGGCATTAGTCTGCAGACATGGTGATAGATTGGGGATGGGGAGTCCATAGACTATCAAGTCCAATTCTTTTTTGAATGCAGGAAATATAAAGCTAGGACCAGCCCCTATAACGAAGCTAGGGGATTCCCACAGTATATATACTACTCTGGACTTGGGCCCACCAGGTTCTGGAGTGAGAGGGGAATGTTAGCATCTGGAAAGTACTGAAGCTACTCTCCTTTTCTTGCTTGTTGCATGGCTTTAAGCTGGTGCCCTCAGTGTGATCAGTGAATGGCAAAATGTGCTTCGATGTTACTATCTTGGTAATCATTTTCAGAAGAGCAGGCACATTCCTTCTAAAATAAGCAAGGCCATCATGCTCCAGAGTGGATACCATAACCTAGTCTGCAAAAGGCATACATTTCTACACACATAAACAACAAAATGGGTCACTTCTGGGATTTTCTTTGCTATCTTACAACTGTTGAGCTTACAACCTGCACTAAATCTGTCAACTGAAGTTGGAGGAAGCTGTTTCAAAACTGAAGAAATGGGCAGATAGAATCTGAATGCTGTCTTTTCAACCAAATATGTATAGTATTGACATAGGCCATCCAGGGAACAAGAGCAATGTACTCAGAATGATTTTAATTCCCACCATCTGGAAACCATTTTTCCTACTAGTCAATAGGTCAACTGGTCTTGAGCTAAGTGTTCTCCACAAAATTTCTGGTAGTTTTTCTCTTTCCAATTTTTTCTCCACCATTATACACATTATATGTGTATATGCGTAAGCCTCATTTATCTGTTAACACACATGCATTTGAGAAGACATGACTGCGCTGTAATCGTGGGTGAATATAACATCCATAGTTTTCTCACCTGGCTCACAATGACTGGAAAAGAACTGTATTGAAATGATTAGTGGAAGTATCACAGAAAACACGCAGAATAGGTGCAAAATCTGCCCAATCTGCATTAAGGAGTACTTGTTTCTCAGATTTCATCTATTGATAAAAACTGTTTTTGTGCAAACTTTGCAGCCTAAAACGATGATTCACCATGTTCTATCAATGCTGTCAGTCTATAATTGTTGAATAATAATTAGATTCAACAGAACATATATTTATTTATTTGCTATACTTACATTGTGCTGGATGGATAGCTCAGTGGTTTGGGTATCTGGTTGTGGAGCCAGAGATTGGGAGTTCAATTCCCCACAATGACTCCTGTGAGTAGAGCTAGCCTGTGTGATCTTGGGCAACCTGCACAGTCCCAGGGTGCCCTCAGAAGAAAGAAAAGGTAAACCACCTCCAAGGACTCTCTATCTGGAAACCCCTGAAAAGGATTGCCATGTCAGAATTGACTTGATGGTGCACGATTATTACTATACTTATATTCTGCATTTATATGACACTCACAGTAGCTTCTCTTCCAAGGGTTAGACACCTGTCAAACTTTGCCTAGAGCTTACTTTTGAAAAGCAGTTAGTTACAGTTACAGTTCCAAAGCCCAACAATTAGTGAGTTGCAGTTAGCATTATTATTATTATTTTTTAAAAATAACAATTTACTTTCATGTTTCTTTTACCTGAAATAGTTATCTTGGGGTTGTTTTTTTAACCCTTTCTGAAGAATGCTAACTCACTGGCCTGCTGCCCAAAGCACTCTTTCCAGCCAACTCCTTCACTCAACATCCACAACAGAGCATGTGGCACAGCACAATTTAGCACGTGAAGAACCACATGGCAGGAAATTTTGCAGAAATGTTTTTAACCCAAAGTTAGTAGGAGTAGTGGATACCTAAACCCACTGAAAACATTACCCAGATGGTGGAATGACAACATGCACAAGCTGAGCTTTTCATGGGATTCCACTCCCTTACAGTTTACTCCTACAGCCCACCCATAAAGCACACTGTCCATCTGACTGCCCTTGATTTCATTAGTTTGCACCTGGGGAGGGGGACATCTAGACGTGAGACTGCCATACCCTTATGTTTAAAGCCACACTGACCATGGCCATTTAGAAAGCATGCAGGAGCCTGATGTTTAACACCAAAAGAGACATGGTAGTGAGGAGCACACAGCTTGTTTTGTTTTGCTTTTTCCTGGCTGCTGATTATGCCCTTGCAGCTACTCTCCCAGCTAAGAAAAAGTATCTTGGTATAGAGGCTATAGGAAGGTACGGGTTTAACGTTATTGTTATCACGACCATAGGTCAGCCATGTTAGATATACAAAACTAAAATACAGTAATAAATCATATAGAATTTACAAGCAATACAACGCAGACTAAAATTCAAATTGCAGTTAAGTGTACATTTCTAATCTGATTACTGCAGTGATTGAACCATCTGTTTTCTTATTATACAAGCTGCTGCACAGAATTTTGCAAGCTTAGCTGTAATTTCACTGGAGGAATCAGAGAGGAGAAAAGAGATGTAACATTGATTGGGTCTACCTGGATAATGTTTTAAAATTGGGGGATTGCCCAAATCTTTATAAAATGTGCCATACAGCACATGTTCCACAGTTTCCACCATATCAGATTGGCAAGGGCAAAGACGTTGATTGTAAGGGATATGTGAGTATCTTCCCTCTAGAATGGCCAAAGGCAGAAATCAGTCAGAGTAATATAGGAAGGTAAGTTGTGGGATGTGGCATTTAGCACTCTTCATCCATATGCTGTTATTTATATCACTTTCCACTTAAATTGCATCAGTTTCTGCTATTATCAGTGAGGAAACAGCTGTCTTAATGAGGGATATTGTTAGGTGGGAGATGTTAACCTTATCCCTGACCCCAATAGTCATGGTTTTGTGCACCCCTATCTGTACACCTGTATATATGCCTGGGCACACACACACACAGGTAAGTGCATGCGGACACACAAAAATGTATGCAAGTGCTTACAACTTGCTGCGTGTTACTTTTAGGATGAAAAGTGTAGTCTCTCTATTTTATGTTACCACAGCAGACCTGAGTTCAGACCCATGGCTCTTGTGCCTCCACAACCAGTTTGACCCTTACCTCTAACAATAATGAACAATAAAGACTGGTCTGCAGACACTATGTTTGACTGACACTCAGGTTTCCTCCCTATTGAAGGAGGTGTGCAGTTCCATCATTTGAGGGGAAAATGAGCATAAAGAAACGGGAAGCTATGGGTGTTTAGGATTTCTCACATTTTGTAGTGTTTCCGTAACTATCTAAAGGCAAAGGGACATTTCTTTACTTATTGTTGGCATGTAGCTCAGATGATTGATGCTGTGCAGAATCAATGTTTGTGTCCTGTCATCACTGAAGTAGCATATTTCTGAAGCAGATAATTGATATGCCAGCAGTTTGGAGGCCGAATCATTGCTTATCTGGCTTAGTGCATTACTGCCAGCACAAAGAACATTGTACAGGAAGTGAAAAAGGTAAACTTGATGAGCACTTCTGTGACTCACTAGCGGAGGCTGATAAAATCATTGCCAGAGAAGCAGCGAGTTAGATTCTACCTGCCTCAGCCCCGCATTGCCCTTTTATGGGTCGAAGGAACATTTCTCCTGGATGCAGGTAAATGTCTTTGCTTCCTTGTTTTTAAAGGTAAACAGATGGAGGAGGCAGCGGTTCTGAGTGGAATGCTATTCATGACTAGTCCTGCCCTCTGTACATACACCCAGAAGCAAATAGAGATGAAGTGGGTAAGAAAAGATAGTTGTGACTAAGAGGCCATACTGTCTATTGTAACAAAGTTCTGGGTGGGGTAATAGTACCCTCACTGGAACACTACAAAAGTATAAATAGAATGAGCTTCCAAGTTCCCCCCAACTATTAATGAGGCGAAGAAAACCCCAAATTTTATACTATCCTTGCCTCATTAAGAGTTGATCCAGAAAATTATCCTATCCCTAGAACTTCATGTCTGTGGAGGGATCACATGGCTACTTTTTCAATTTGCTGTAACACCAGCATTTTAGGACAGAGCTCAGAAATGTTACGTTTTAAAACTACCGTTTCCAGAATTCCCCAGCCAAGATGGCCATTGGCTCTGCTGGCTTGTAGATGCTGGGATCTGTAGTACTGGGGGTGGAGGAGGAATGTTTTCAGGCTGAGCTTTGCAGCACCACAGATCACCCTTGGCTTATATGAATCCATTTTCAGCCTGCAAGCATGTGGCTTTTTAAAGATGGAATATAAATATAACCATACCGATGGATTTAATGGGCCAGCACAAGGTGGCCCTTCCCCTCACATTTGTATGAAAACAAATGAATGTGAACCAGTCAGTGGTTCACAGACTGAAACCAGAACATCTTGCAATAGGAGGAAGAGGCAGGAGTTGATAGCGTACTCTTGAATTTTCTTCTCCTCAGTTATACCTTTGTAGCCTTGAGCTAGGTCCTGACTCTGTGGAGACAACGATACTCTAACTACCTCAGAGGGCATTGGGAGAAACCGTGGCAAAAGCACATCCCTTCCTGGCAATGGGCAGCGCTCAGGGTCTCCCTTCCCAAAGAGAGCACTTGGCTCCCTTCACACAGTATTGTACAAATCTGAGATGGCTGGTTGCTTGCCCAAGGAGGGGAGGGCTGTTGCATGGATTCCTGTCAAATGTTCTTCCCAGAATGCATGCTACCTACCAGAAACTGCAGGGTCCTTCTGGACTACAAGCTTTGCTACAGAATGACGTATGCATGTTTTCCTTTCAAGAGAAGCCTCTCTCTGCCATTGCAACTGTTACTGCCATGTCTTGTCATCTATCAAGCCCTTTCCATGTCCCCCCCCCCCCCGCCCGATATTTTGTGAAATGCATGAGCAAGAACCTAGCTCTGGAGTTTCTGAAGTTCCTGCGAGTCTATAAGGATGGTCAGAGAGAAAACAAATAAATCCTCATAATGTGCTGGTATTTTTAATACATTCTTACACTGGTACCTCATTTGTGTTCTCTGAGACACTGTGGTACTCACAGTATTTCCCACGTACTAACCTTTTTGTAAGGTACAATGGCTACCTGAAGTTACCAGAGTGTTAGGAAGTTTAGGTGCCATTCTCGGCATCCTCCACAAGAAACGTTGGCATTTGTGGATTCCTAAGGCTGAGAGAGGTTGTGAGATTCTTTTCAGCATATTTAATTGTGCCATTATAATGATATTTCCTTCTCGTCTCTTTTTCATTTGGGTCATACAACAGTCTATCCACCCTGTCCCACCCCCATGTACAGGATTTTACTAAACAAAACATAGAGCTAATTTCCTCTCTCCTTCTTCAATGTAGCATGAAAAAAACAAAGTGCATATTATGAATTAAGGCAAGAGATGACATGAATTAGGCAATGCAAAAGTTCCCTTTTGAATGTTGTCCTGACCCTCACATTTTCTTTCTTGCTTTGACTGTTCTCCTGTGTCACCTTTAATTCGCATCTTTAGAAAAAGATAAATAAAATGATGATTTCTTATTTTTAACTTTCATAACTTCTTATGAATCAGTCAGGCTTAAGGGCCAACATCCAGCAATATAACACTGGATCCAACCCCGCTGAATCTGGAACTTGTTTCCCCTCCTTCTCTGGCTACAGTCCACCATGTTGCCAAATGCACACATAGAGAGAGACAGAGTTCCAGACAGTTTCCTCACCCTCGAAAGATGACTTTTAGGGTGCATGGGAGCCACAGGAGGAAGGGAGGTCTGATGATCCTGGCAGAAGCAGTGGGATCTGGTGGAAGTGCACTGGCCCTCTTCCTTCACTTGACTTTGGGTCTGTTCTAGGAAAGAGAGGAAACCGTCTCTCTTTTTTTACAGTGTGTTTCCAAGCTGCCAAACTTGTGGCATTAAATAAAAGATAGAGTTAGAAGGGAGACAAAACATTTGAGAGCCATCAGTATACTTACAATATGTTTTAGATCTGTTGGTAGTATACTTGCATAATAATGTACTGTTCCACTTAAAATATGTTAAGTACCTTGCCTGCAGCTCAGCTTGGTTTTCTTTTCTACTTATAAGTAAGTGTGGGGGCCCTGATTGGGATCAGAATTGCCACACGCAAGGGAGGGAGAGTTTTGAACACTCACCATTTGCCATGCCTCATACAGGTGCTATGAAAAGGGAGAGGAGATTCCCCGTGAGTGCCTTTCCTGGGTCTGCTTTCCTACACAACTGCTTCACACTAAGGGCAGCTCTAGAAAAGGGGGACATGGGTGGATGGTGGTATAAATAATGATCTTATTTGTTGTTAGCTGTTGTTTCTGCTTTTAGCCCAAAGACTGGTGTGGGTACAGAGTAAGCACAAAGATGTTGAAAAGCACAAACATCAGGAATGGCAAGGACTCCCTCTTTCCTCCACTAAGTAGCAGGGATGTTGGCAAGTCTTTGGTCCAAGTTCCAAGTCCAAGTCTGAGGCTTTGGTACCAAGCCTGAGTCCCTATTAAACGACCTCTTTTCCCCAGAAAAAAAGGGAGGCGTGGGTAGGTTCCGAGTCGTGAGTCGAATCCAAGTAATTGGGGGGAATACCCCAAGTCGAGTCCAAGTCAAGTCACCAGTGTGACTTAAGTCCAACTTAACTGTGAGTCCCACAACTCAAGTCCCCATCCCCGCTAAGTAACCTACAATTCTGAAAACAAATAGAAGATTCATTTCTATATCCTGTGACTAAGGTACTAAGGATTGTATGGAAGGGTTTGCTGAGGATTATTGCTTTGTCAAAAAAATTGTGATTCCTACTCAGTTCTTTCATAAAGAATTGTTATTTATAACTAAATACAGTAAATGGGTCAGAGCAGCAAAAGGAGGCAAACTTTTGCTAGATGTGTTACTAACCAAGCACAAAGCATCCAAATAGGTTTTTTTTTAAAAAAAAAAACCCAATAAAAGCAACAAGGAAGATCTTTTCTTTCTCTTTTGGTAAGATGTCAGGAGATTTGGAAGTAAACATTGTTTAGTTTTTTGGACAAACATATTTGAGTACCAGCTTTCAGACACTAGATTATTTGGAAGGAAAGCTGGTCACTTTGCCTACCTTCCCCCCACACACAGATGCACACACACACACACACACACACACACCTGGCAATTGTAGTAACTGCTTTTCAGCCTTCACTGCTTGGTCTGTCAAACAGAAACAGAATTTGTCCATGTAGCAAAACAATTGTCTGAATGCTTCATTATGTGGTCACCTTGGCTTTCAGCCCATAATAAAGCACATGAGCAAAACATTTGTGAGGACAGCAATACATCATAACATCAGTATCATGGGCAACAGTATTGAAATAGCACCATTGTGAGTGCCACTAAGTAAATCTGTATGCCACTTGCGAGGGAACCCAGACTGGGAGAGGATTACAGTAGGACACACACACCCCATCTGCAGGGGATTGGTTCCAGCCCCCGCCCCCCCAGATGCTGAAAATCTGCAGATAATAGTGAGTGGCGCGCTATACATAGCATGGTCTCTGGCTCCTCCTAGTGGCCAGTTCTGGTAATGATATCATGGAAATATGTATTTCTGTGATTTTTCTTTTAATATTTTAATGTTTTCAAACTATAAGTGAAATCACAGATAACTATTGTGCAGATATGGGGGTCCTACTGTATTGCCCTCATGTCTGTGTGTGGGGTTCCCAGAAGCATCTGGCTGAGCATTCTGGGAAACAGCACACTGTTTTAGATAGCTTTTGGTATGGTCGAGTTCAGGTGTTCTTATGTTAACTCCAGTGGCATGATGTGTTTTCTTAATACAGGCATCTTAGTGATAACATGCATGCAAAGAAAGATGTGTGAATCTACTTCCACTAGTGATGTGACTCAGCTTGATTCCTTCAAAACCTCTGAGGTCCTGAGGTAGAGATCACAAAGCATGGCTTATATGACTTACTCAGGTGGCCCAGAATGGGGGGGGGGGGCAAATTACACCACGATTTCTAGGTGAAGAATCCATCTACTCCAAGCATAGGCCACCCCAGTGGTATGCTGGAGACAAGAAAAGCAGCTAAGCACCTTAAATACCTGTATGTTTTAAGTATGCTTTCCCCTGGCCTATTTTTGTTGGTCACACTGTCCCAAACTGTTGTGTGCAGAACATAGAGATGTAGGTGGTGGATCTCTGTCCTTCCTGATATCCTGTGGGAGGGATGAGAGTTTTCCTGGCCCTGGGCTGGCCCTAATACAAGGCAGAGTCAGACAGCCACCTCAGGTGGTAGATACTGGGGGGCAGCAGGGAGATGTCAGGAGATTGAACTGGCTGTACTATGGTAACCTGCAGCACACCCACTAAGCTAGCACACTGTCCTCAGGTGTGTTGGAGAATGCCGTCCCATTGCCACTGTTGAAGTAAGGTTCAACTGCCACTCTAGTTGGCCTTGATTGAGAAATGAGAGATGTACCATCTTGTTCTTTGCCTCTTTGCTTGAAACCCCCTTGTAATGAACTACAATATGTCACATTGGACAGTGGCACTGGAAAGGTAAACACTGTTTTCTTTTCCTCAGTAGTCATCCTCACACATTCACATCCTCTCTGATTCGCTCTATGCCTCATTCACACACAAACAGTGAATGACATAAGCAACGGCTTGCTAACAGTGGTGGGAGACCCATCCTCCTAACTTGAGAAGCAACCCAGACTTAACGAGTTTTTTAAAAGTTCTCTTTGATTGCAATGTGTAAGTCTGTGCGCTGTCTTTCAAAACCTAATTCTGAAGCTATAATTTCAGTCAATATTTTTGCAACACACTGATACCATTTACTGTTTCGATGCAGCTGATTCCTGTGCTTCTTCCACAAGACTTTCCCCTCCATCTGAAAGAAGCAGTGCAAGATTCACAAATGTGTGATGGCACTCACAGATAAAATTTTCTCTTTGTTTAAGAAAGGGAAACACTTGAGGTGTGTAAGTTGATTGCCCTACATGTGTACAACCCATTTCATGACCTATTTGTGCATCAACACAACTGTTTCTGAGGCATATTTCCTTCCATCTCATGCACATAGATTCTGTATTTGTTACCACCCAGATGTAGTACCACCAATGGTCATACTAAGGAAACCTTCCCAAGAGTTCCTAAGCAATTAATTTGGTTTATTGAAATCACATCTACAGTATCTCTGCGTTCCAGCCAGCCTCCCTCTCATCAGATACCACATCAGATGCAGCAGGAGGGGTTCTCGGTGAAGGTGGGGACATGATGGAGAAGGCTGTAGAGATTTGCACAAAAATCAGCCCTAACTGGAAAAGAATTTTGTTTCAAGGTTTCATTTACCATGTGAATGTGTCACTTTCCTATCATGCTCCTGAATCAAGAATGAAATAACAAGTGCTCTTGATGGGCAGACAAACTATTATTTGGTGTTTGAAGGTTCTTTTCTAAAATAATAAAAATGGAAGAAGAAAAAGAGAGAAGTGGAATGGCTGTGTTGATTTTTTTCCCCCTCCTGTGACTCTGTTAACCTGTAAAATAACACTGTGAAATTGTCTTCCTTCTTGCTTATTTGTTTCCACCCCATCTATAAAGATCCCTTTCCTGATACTTTTCATAACCCACACAGGACAATATATACAATCACCTTTGTCCTCAGTTCCCGGTGTTAGATACAAAATGAAATATCCACCATGCCAGGGGGCAGGTGACCAAGTTCAGTAGGCTAAGAGGACATGAAATACCATTATCCAGGGAAGAGGAGATGAAGGAGAAAGAAAATAGGGCTAGTTCACAACAGATGTTAATACACACATAAAACCTGCCTCATGTTAAGGCCATTGGTCCGTGCAAATCACCCAGGACTGTGTTCCTCCAGCTGGCAATGGTTCACACAGTCAGCAGCTAGTTCTCAGTTTTTCTAAGTAGAATGATTTAGACAACATTACTGAAAGTAAAATTATTTAGACTAGCAGGGATTGAAACAATTTTCTGGATCTATATAGTGTGTCACATAATGAGGGGCTAATTTTTCTTGCCTCAAACCAAAATCAACTCAATATTATTTGCACGCTTTTGCAGAAAAAATACTGTCGGGCTTATCTCCTGGCTCATGAAGTTGATAAAGTCACCACTGGACGGTTTTGTGTGACACCTTTCTCCTGAATGTGGTCCCTGATCCTCAGATCTGGTATTTACCATGTTAAAGTAAATTATGGAAAACTACGTTTCCCATCAGATGTCAACAGCCACCAACTGAAAACACATTTTGGAGAACTGGATATCTCACAGGGATCAAATTAGACAACATGCTCAGCACATTTTTTGCAAGATGCTCCGCCCACAAATGGTGAAAGACTTCTACTTGTCATAACAAGTTATTTCCCTCACTATATATCTTGCATATGAGCTGCCTCAGTGAGGTAGGTATCTGGCTGTGGAGCCAGAGGTTGAGCACTTGATTCCCCACTGCCTCCTGGGGAAAGAGCCAGCCTGGGTGGCCTTGGGCAAGCTGCACAGTCCCAGGACGCCCCCAGAAGAAGGGAAAGGTAAACCACTTCTGAGTACTCTTTACCTAGAAAGCCCTGAGAAGGGTTGCCAGAAATCAAAATTGACTTGACAGCATGCAATTATTATTATTATTAAATCTTGCATATACTGTGCTTGGTTATATGACCAGTCCTAGGAAGATAAACATGGGCTTACTTTGAACATCCAGTTGCTGAGGTATTTCAGTCTGAGACTTAGCCAGCTTCCTTCGTGGTGGGAGGCAAAATGTGTTAATCAAGGGATACAGATTGCCTTTAACATCTAGTTTGACAGTCAGGAAAATCGTGAGGGCATAAAATACCATATGGTAATTTTCTCATATTAAAAATAGGAAAACATGGGCGTCATTTACAGTATGGATTGCTGAGGAATGTATCTCTGAGGAAACTCCATTGTGTGATAGAATATTGTTTAACTGCTTTCCCTGCCTCACTTTTTTTAAAGCACATATTAATTCTATCCTTCTCTCCAGTTTATATTTTTCTTAAAGGTCTACGTGAAAATGTGTATGCCTTTCTACGTGCAACTAACAGAAAGGTTACCTACCTGTAACCATGGTTCTTCAAGTGGACCTCTGTGAATTCACACAATTGGGTTTAGACAGCGCCTGCGCTGGTCTTCTCGGAATCTTCTAGAGCTTTTGTATAAAAGTAACAAAGTTAGAGTTGCCCCTATCGCGCATGCTCCACCCGCCTCAGCCTTCAGTTCCATTTATCCGCCACAATAGCCTGAGCTTAGTATAGACATAGTCAGTGACGGACAGTGGGGAGGCCGGGCGGGATGTGTGAATTCACAGAGGTCCACTTGAAGAACCATGGTTACAGGTAGGTAACCTTTCTTTCTTCTTCGTGGCCTCTGTGAATGCACACAATTGGGTGACTAGCAAGCTCACTTACCGGAAGGAGGGTCGTCACTGCAGGACAGATGTCAGAACTGCTCTCCCAAAACTCGTCTCCTTTTTGGCCCGAAGGTCCAGTCTATAGTGTGTCACGAAGGTGGACACATTAGACCATGTGGCTGCTCTGCAGATATCTGGAACATCCACACCACGTAGCAACGCTGTAGATGTTGCAACAGCTCTGGTGGAATGTGCCCTCAGACCCTCTGGTGGGGTCTTGCCTTGTAGTTCATATGCCAGAGCAATAGTGGAGACAATCCAACGAGAAACCGTTGAAGAGGAGACAGGGGATCCTTTATGTGAACCTTGGAAGCAGAGGAATAGCCTTGGGGCAGTACGAATGTCCTTAGTCCGTGAAACATAATATGCCAAGGCTCTTCGAACGTCCAGAGAGTGGAGCATGCGCTCGATGTCCGAGGATGGATGAGGGAATAAGGTTGGTAACGTTAGTGATTGATTGAGGTGGAAATCAGACACAACCTTAGGTAGAAATGAAACATCAGGGTACAGCACAACCTTGTCCTCAAAGAACTGTAGGTAGGGAGCGTCGGATCGAAGAGCTGCCAACTCACTTGCTCTTCTCGCCGAAGTAATGGCTACCAAAAACAAAGTCTTAAATGACAGCAACCGCATGTCACAGGATGCCATGGGCTCAAATGGGTGGCGCGTAAGGGCGCGTAACACGAGTTGTAAGGACCATTGAGGCACAGGAGGCTTAACAGGAGGTCGAATATTGGATAGGCCTTTCAAAAAAGCCTTAAGAGTAGGGTGAGAAAACAGTCGTGCCGAATCAGAGTCACGGGGTTGGAACGACACAATTGCAGAAATATAAACTTTAAGGGTGGATAACGCCAAGCCTGCATCAAACAAATAACGCAAATAGGTGAGCAGGGTTTGGAGAGAAACAGGAGAAGTCCTTAACTGTTTGTCTTGGGCAAACTTGAGAAAGTTGGTCCATTTATACTTATAAAGGAGGTTAGTAGAGGGCTTTCTTGCTTTATCTAGCACCTCCTGTATGGATGGGTGAACCTCCAGGCTGTGAGATGCAACGATTGCAGATCGGGGTGGAGGATGTTCCCTGAGTCCTGGGTGAGGAGATGAGGAACCATTGGCAATCTGATCAAGTCCACAGTCATTTCCTTCAGGGTGGAAAACCACGGTTGACGAGGCCACCATGGTGCAATGAAAATTGCGTCCGTTCTCTGTTGTTGAGCCCTGACCAGGGTTCTCTGTATTAGTGGAATTGGTGGGAATAGATACAGAAGTTCTGATTCCCATGGGATCATGAAAGCATCCCCAAGCGTATCCTCGCCTCTGCCGGCACGGGAGGCATACGCCTTGCATTTCTTGTTGTTTTGAGTGGCAAACATGTCCACTGTGGGAAAACCCCACCGGACACAGAGCATGTGGAAGATGTCCTCGTTCAGCTCCCATTCGTGGGTCTGTCCCGTGAGACGACTCAGTCTGTCTGCCAGTTCGTTGTCGGTCGTAGATATGTGGAGAGCTACCGGGAAGACATGATGAAGGTAGCACCATTCCCATAGGTGTATGGATAGATACAGGAGTGACATTGACCGGGTCCCTCCCTGTTTGTTGATATAGAACATGGTCGTGGTGTTGTCGGTGATTAATTGTACCCCACGACCTTGTATCAAAGGGAGGAATGCCCGGAAGGCTTTTATTACCGCTAGCATCTCGAGCTGATTGATGTGGAGATGTTTGTCCTGATTGGACCATAGGGCATGCATCCTGTGGGGTCCGCAATGTGCACCCCATCCTGTGGGACTGGCATCTGTCGTCACTTGTATTGACAGTTGCAGAGGGCGAAATGGTCGGCCGATCAGAAGATGCGGTAGATATGTCCACCACTGAAGTTGTTTTACTAGCTCTGATGTGACAGGCAGACGTTTCTTTGGGCTGTCCTGAAGGGGATCGAAGAGAGTCAGGAACCATGCCTGCAGAGAGCGCATCTTCAGGCGCGCATGTGTCACTGCAGATGTTGTGGATGCCATGAGGCCGAGCAGATGTTGTGCATGATGAGCTGAGACCTTTGAATGATGTCGAAATTTGTGAACAGCTCTGTTTATCTTTTGTATGCGGTCTGGTGGAAGGAATATTCGTCCTCTGACTGAATCTAGTCTTGCGCCTATATAGTCGACCACCCGGGATGGTATCAGATGGGACTTTTTCTTGTTCACTGAGAGACCGAGGCCTTTCAAGGTGTGCAGGGCAAACTTGGTGTCTTGAATTGACTTTCGTCTGGATGAGGAAACCACCAGCCAGTCGTCTATATATGGGAATACCTGTATGCCTTGTAGACGAAGAAAGGCTGCCACTGGAGCCATGCACTTTGTGAAAGTGCGAGGAGCTGTGGACAGTCCGAAGGGCAGGGCACAGAATTGGTAGGCGGTGTTTTGAAAAATAAAGCGGAGATATTTTCTGTGATGTGGATGAATTGAAATATGAAAATAGGCGTCCTTTAGATCTATTACTACGAACCAATCTTTTCTCTTTAGTAGGTGAAGAATGGATTCTAATGTGATCATCCGGAAACGCCGTGGATGCAGGTAAGTGTTTAGATCTCTTAGGTCCAGAATGGGCCTGATCCCTCCGTCTTTCTTTGGTACAGCGAAGTAACGGGAGTAGAAACCTTGTGGAATGTCCCGTGATGGCACTTGTTGAATAGCCTGTTTTTGGAGAAGAGTGAGAATTTCTTCTTCTAGCACAAGGTCGAAGGATGTAAACTTGATTTGTCCTAGAGGAGGAAGTTCTGCAAATTCTAATCGGTATCCGAATTGAATAATACTTAAGACCCAAGAGTCTTTTGTGATGTTGGCCCAGTTGTGAAAATAGGGGGCTAGTCGAGTGGGGGTGCATGGTGCGAATGACATTATTGTTAAGTCAAAGGTACTGCTTTGATTTCTTGGCAGGTGGTCTGTATGGTTGACGGCGCTGTGAAGAATTTTGTGGCCGGAAGGTGGAAGCAGAAGAGGAGGCTTGAAAGGGTCTAGCCTGGTTCTGATTCTTGAAGGGACGGTAAGATTGAGAGGCTGATTGTTGATATTGCTGATGAGGGTATTGCTTACGCCACTGAAACCTGTTGTATTTAGGCTGTTGCTGAATCGTGTAGGATTTAGCAGTCTTTTTTATTTTATGCAGATTTTCAAGAGAGTCATCGGTTTTCTCATTGAAGAGGCCCTTAGCATCAAAAGGCAAATCCTCTATACGCGTCTTTACATCATCTATTATTCCTGATGATCTGAGCCAAGCATGTCTTCTCAGGGTGACAGCCGATGTCAATGTTTTGGAGGCTATGTCTGCAGAGTGGCGAGAGGCAAGTCGCTGGTGTTTAGCAACAGTGAGAGCTTCAGTATAAGTGTCCAGGAGACCTTGTCTGGTGTCATCTGGGGCTGCTTGAAGGGTCGGTAGAACCCTTGACCAAAGTTGCCGC
The DNA here is from genome assembly GCA_037013535.1 of Intellagama lesueurii. Classification (NCBI taxonomy): domain Eukaryota; kingdom Metazoa; phylum Chordata; class Lepidosauria; order Squamata; family Agamidae; genus Intellagama; species Intellagama lesueurii. Next base: position 117,816,777 of record JBAJHW010000001.1, read on the forward strand.
TGGTAAGCACCCATAGCTGCTTGGTAATTTGCTACTCTTAACAAGAAGGTGGTAAAGGAATATATCTTCCTGCCCAATACATCCAATTTACGGCCTTCTCTATTGGTAGGTGTGACGTGAGCCTTTCCAGATGATCTAGATGCATTTGATTGAACGATAATGGAGTTTGGAGTTGGGTGTTTGATCAGAAAATTAGTGTCATCCCCGTGGGTGCGATATAAGTTTTCAGTTCTACGAGCTACAGGTGCGGATGTAGAAGGTTGATCCCAGGATTCCTTGACAAGTTCCATCAAGGTCGGGATAAATGCCAGACTTAGTGGGGGGGTTCTTTCTTGATTAATGTCCCCAAATATGAGGTCTTCCGTAGGCGGTGCAGGTTGTTCAGTTTGTAGTTTGAGTGTCTTGGCCATCCTCGAGATCATTTGTACATATGAAGAGAAATCTTCAGAGGGTGAAGATGGGTGAGGATCTCCAGCATCTGATCCTAGTGTTTGTCCCACCACAGCTGTTTCTCCTGAAGTCTCAGAAAAAACTTCTTCATCTGGGTCCGAGGCGGCAGATGAAAATGCATCCTCCTGTTCTGAAGACGGAGGTAAGTGCAATGATGAAACCCGTCTTCTATTATCCCGTCGAGATGGTTGCGATGTGTGGGTCGTAGGAGCCTTAGGCTGCACCACTCTCGACGTCGAAGTGGTTTTGGCCTGAACGGATGTGTCCTTAGACTTATCTAAAGGCTTTGAAGCTCGAAGTTTGTCGACGTCGAGATGTTGTCGACGTCGACGCCGAGGAGGAGACGAGGAGTAGGAGGAAGAAGAAGAAGCATAAACATATCTGACTCTCTTTCTTCTATAATGTTCCTCGTCGCTGGAAGAAACCTCGGTGTCCGAGTCGTCATGTCGACGTCGACGACGGGACTTGTTACGATCGACCTCGATATAAATGGGGTCGTCGTATCTCGATCTATGTCGGCGCCGAGAAGGTCGAGGTAGGACTACGACCTCACTTCGTGAAGATCGGCGTCGATCCGGAGAGATGTATTTTGTCTTCGCCGAACGCTTTCGAGGTGGTGAAAACGGCCTCGAAGAAATCGACGGCGAAGAAGGTGCCGGTGATGCCCGCCCGGTCGAGACAGGGCTATAATGGGCAGAAGTCGGGCTAGAGACACAAATGTCCACTAGCTGACTAGGGCTCGGAGAGCCTTCCGGGCTGGCAGGTGAAGTGTCAGGCAGCCGAGGCGGAAGAGAGGCAGCCGCTTCGGAGAAAGATTCCCGATCCCGTGATGAGTCTTCTAGGATCGGAGAAGGCAGCGATGCCGACACCGGAGGGATTCTCTTTCGGCTCTCCTTGGTCTTGTCTTTCTTGCCTTTCGCTGACACTTTTTTCTGTTTCAGGTGGTCCTTCGACGTGGAGGTGGAAGCAGTCCCAGACGTCGAGGTAGGTGGTTTCTTCGATGTCGAAGATTTCTTAGTCGGTTTGTCGACGGATTTCGACGCCGACGATGGTGGTGGGGATGCAATCCTCACTTCAGAGCGTGGGATAGCCGACGGGGTCACAGTCGATTCCATTTCGGACGGTTTCGATGAGGAGAGTGTTTTATCCCACAAGAAAATCTTTAAACGTTGCTGCCGTGCTTTAAGTGCAGCCTTCGTGAATTTTTTACAGTGCCTACAGGATTGAGGTTGATGGTATTCACCTAAGCAAAATAGGCATTTGTCGTGTCCGTCCGAAAACGGTAGTTTACGCGAACAGGACACGCACCTACTGAAAGGTCCGGAGCGGGACATAAAGTTGTAAACACTCACAATCAAGCGGTAGCGAAGTCCAGAAGTGAGGAAGCCTCTGGGGATACCACAGAGGAAATATGAAAAAGGGCAACGGTAGGCCAAAAAGGGCGGGAAACCGGAACGATTCAAAATCGGAATCCAATACGAAAGAGAAGAATAGTCAGTCAGTCCGTAGTCAAGGGGCAACCGAGATATCAGGTAATCGGGAAACCAGTCCGCGTCAAAAAACCGAGAAAAATACTAGAATAGATAGCTCTAATACCGAGAAGCTCCAAATCGCTAAGGCGGTAAAATGGAACTGAAGGCTGAGGCGGGTGGAGCATGCGCGATAGGGGCAACTCTAACTTTGTTACTTTTATACAAAAGCTCTAGAAGATTCCGAGAAGACCAGCGCAGGCGCTGTCTAAACCCAATTGTGTGCATTCACAGAGGCCACGAAGAAGAACCTTATATACACATTTTTATAAGCACTTTCCTATGATTTATGCTTTCGGCAACCATGTTTTCGCTAATGTATGTCTTTAGCAGCACGACTAAAATTAGAGCCCCAGTGTTGTAATTGTGACACTCACTGGTTCTGTGGGGCTACCTATATTTATTTATTTATACATATATATTTCTAAATGAGTATTGCAAACAAAATTTTACAAAAAAAATTAGATATACTTATATAACAAAACAACAACAATTGTGATATAACAAAACTGGATGCTACAGTTTGTACACCCCAAGTTCTTTCCAGTAGTACCAGAGCAAGAGCTACTTGAAGAAACAAGGAAGAATGTCTCTTTAAAGTCAGATAAGAACAAAGATACATTTATTCACTGAGGTAAGGCACTTGCAGGATTAAGGAATCAAGCTTTGCATATACAGTCTCTAAAACTCTAAAATAAAATACAACTGTAAATACGTAAGATCACTATGTGGCTTCACCCTTCCAATGCACAACCATTGGCATTCTGCTACCTAAACCAAGGTGGTAAATGACCTTCTCCTCCTCCAGGGGAACAGCAGCTCCTGCCTCTCCAGCAATCCCACTCTTGAAGCACAATCACTTCTAATGTTTCCCCACCCATTGGGCTGAAGCAAGACGTCCACAGGGCTTACATAAACTGGGCCTAGTTTACAAGGAAGGTTCAGGCCACAACCCATACTGAACTCTGATAGAAACTTGTTTTTCATTCAAATGTTGGCATCTGTGGTCTTTCAGATATTTTTGCCACACATCTTTCATAATCTCACACTGTTGGCTGTGCAGATAAGGTCTGCTGGTAGCACTAACAGAACAACATCTGGAGGACCAAGTTATTTACTTGTTTTTGACGAAGAACTCCCACCAGCTGCCTGCTGATACCTACCGTATCCAAGTTCAGCTGGCAATATGGAAGAACTTTCCATGTTCAGGAAATTACCTCGAAATTCAGCAGCAAAGTGATCATCTGCATTTCCCAAACCAAATGTGACCACCTCTGTAAGATCTAGGGTGGCCATAGACATTTCTTGCCATTGATCAGGGAATCTAAAGAGATGATTCCTTAGACTGAGGACTATTAGATATACATATATATGAACAATCATTTAACTTTTACTTTAGGGATGGGGCCACAGCAATATGGGAGGGAGTGATGTGGTGGCATAAAAGTGACTGATGCCCTTTATAAAGTCATTGTGTAGCAGAACATGATAATGAATGGGATAATTACAGAAACATTTAAGGCCAATGCAATCCATCTGTTGCTTTGATTAATTAAAATTCTGGCTAATGAAAGAAGAACCTTCCTTGACCTGCAAATAACTAATTGCTAGAGTCCTCGATGAATCTGCTTGTGTTTCACACTGAGCTAAATTCCTTGGAGCAAAATACAGAGTAGATGCAGTCAGGGTTGCAGGTGCCTTGTCATGGTGTGCTGACATACTTGTTAAATGACAGGGTCCATGAACCATAATATCTTTGCAATGCACCCGCCCTTCCTTTCAAGACCACACACTAATCTAAGAGGATCTAATGCTTTCCAGAGCCTGAGTGGTATGAAGGATATTAGACCTGCAAGAAGAAAGTAGACCAAGGTGACCTGAATTCAAATCCCCACTCCTTCATGCTCTAACTATATAAGACTAGCCAAACCTTGCTTGCTGTGTCTCAGTTCCCCACCAGTTAAATCAGTATATTGCAGCGAGGTCATATTTTATTAATCTCTCAGATATGCACAAGGCTGCTCAAACAGTCAAGCAGTGTAACATCAGGGAAGCTTGCGCATGAAAGATTACAATGAATGACCTCTTGCACTCCATGTTACACTACAGTTCAGTGCAGCACAGAACAGAACTGTACAGTCTTGGCAGAATTGGCATCTACTGCTGTGCAACTGGGGAGGGCAAGGAGAAAGTTGATCTGTGATGGCATGTGAATGCAGACAAGATGCACTGATTTACTAATGGCAGGTTCCAAAGAGGGAACTGTCTTAGCCCGCTGCAGCAAAACCAACAAAATTTGGGGGCATAAACCAAGATGACCAGAGCCTCCTTTGAATGTGTACTGAGGAATAATTGACCAGGAATATTTCCCTACACGGTGTGGCGGATTTTTTTTTTTTACCATTGCATGGCTTTCTTGGTATTCTAACTAGTTTCAGATGTTGTTATGTGTCATCAAGTCAGAACCAATTTACAGCAACCCTAATAGGGCTTTCAAGGTAAGTGAGAAATTTAAGTAATTGTACCAGCTCCACACCCCCAGGGAGTTTCCATGGCTGAGCAGGGATTCGAACCCAGGCTTCCTGAGTCCGAATCTGTTACTCTACTGTACCATGTTGGGTATCCTTCGTTTCAGATAGGGGGTAAAAATGATCCTCCCATGTGAAAAATTAGGCCCACATTCATCCTGGCGAAATATTTCTATTAGGATAGAGCAGAGATGGGTAGTTGGCGGGAGAAGCCATTTTCTGCCCCAGAATCCTCTGGGTGAAGGAGGACTACAGAGACCAGCAAAAATGTAATATTTTTTTTAAAAAGTGTGAAAAAGTAAAAAATCAGAAATGACTAAAAGAATTTAAAAAAACAGGTATTTTATAGTTTGGCAGTACAGAGGAGTGCAACCTGTTTCAAAGGTGAATGGCCACTTATGGAGACTTCCTGGAGCAAAGAGGAAGTCTTCTCTCCCCTCTCCACTTTTTTTTTTGTCAGAAAAAAGAGAGGGCCAGAAAAACAGGTGTGTGTGTGTGTGTGTGTGTGTGTGTAGGGGGGGGGGTCCATTCTGCCCCAGGGCTGTGCCTTGCCTACTCCTGCTTTGGAGGTTGTGGTTGCTATGTTGGTATCAAATGCCTTGATCCTGCTGAAATGTTGGAGCATGGAAATTACCACTAGGAAACAAGTGTTGGTTGGTTTTTTTTTAAGTGGGTGCATTCTGTATATGCTTGGAAGAAATATTTAATGATGGAAAGAAGGATGGTCTGATAGTAGCTTTTTTTGGACAAGGCACCCATTAACAGTCACACACAAAGTACAGTAAAGGCCAGAGTTTGGCAACGGTTTTTTTTTATTATTGTTTTAAGGTTGCAACTCCCAGAACCTTGGGAGGATAAATTTATCACCCCTGATCTCCCTGGTCCATATATAAAATCCTGCATTATGGAGACCAACAAAGTAGGCTAAAGAAAAATCATGAATGGAAATACTATGGTATCTAAGGTGGCTGTAAGTTGTAATTCAAACAATATAACTTTTCAGAGCTCTTGTAAGAGCTTACTAATTTTTTGTTTGGGTAGTGTGATATGCCATATCCAAATTATATTTTGCACATCTTTTCTACACGTGAATGTGAGGTCTCCCTGATGCATGGCGATGTTCCTACAGGGAAGTAGGAATGTATTCAAACTATATTGCCCTATAGGGATCCAACAAATAATGGGTTTCCCTGCTCCCAAATGGGCCTCAAAGCCCGCTGTAGGCTATACTTGGTTTTATTAAACACCACCTCTTAGTACCTCCGAACATCATGTATGTGGAATAATGCAAGATGCATTCATGGGATGCAATGGATGCTATATTATTCTGGGAGATCCTTTGTTCATAAATGAATGTGCATCAGTAGATAGTCTTCAATGAGCTTGTAATGAGAGAGAGTTAGAAGATATACTGAGGAATGGAAAAACTGGATTTCTGGGGACTCATTCTGTGTGCACTACAGTAGAAGCCGGCAGAAGACATCCCTAAACTCACTGATTTCCACTGGCTTAAGGGTTTTGAAGTTTCTTGGGTTATTATGGCTCATCAAGTGGTTCAGAGGAAATCCGGTGTAATAATCAGCTAGAAAGAAGAGATTACTCATTTGATATGTTTAATGGTAAATAAATTAACAGGAAATGAAAAGCTGTACATGGAAATGCTTTAAAATCTTGAAGGATAAAATCCATCTATTAAATTACAACTTGTCACGCCTGTCAACAGGCTTTTTATTAATGGCTAACACAAGTGGAAGAACTGGCTCATACTAAATCACATCCAGAATTTTGATATTAACAAAGAATTCAATTAATCTTCCCCTGTAGTTAATTTTTTAAAAAAACCCTGAAGCCTTATATGATGGGGTCTTTCTAGTAGGGATCTTTGATGGGGTCTATAAGGGGGTCTTTCTAGGGTCACTAATGGGTGGCCCAGCCTATTCAGTTGCTCTCCTGTACTTTTATGAACTGTGTGATCTTGTAAAAAGTAAAACAACAGCTTTGAAGGAGGGGGGGGGGAGATGAATTTGATCGGGACCTTGGCATGTGGGGAGGGGTCCTTTAACCTTTCACCCACATCACACTCCCACTCTACATCAGAACCATCCCCTCCACCCTTTAAAACTGGAGAAGCTCCCACTGGTGATTATTAATGGAGAGTCATGTTAAATCATATTAAATGAAGGATAAGAAATGTGTGGCCCTCCAGATGTTGTTGGACTCTAACTCTCATCAGCCCCCACTATTAGCGGTGGTTGTCAATGGGTATGCCAGGTATGGATTGCAACCTGCGTTGCGTGTATTTTCTAGTAGAAGGAATGATATCTATTCAACCTTGTCATAAATGCCTTGCAGAGTCTTGGAGTTGTTTAAAGACAGGGTTCCTCCTTGCAAACAGCTGCATGTTTGAAGCTCCTGCCTATTGATATAATTTCAAGTTAGGCCTCAAAACATTATTTTTATCATCCGGTGGTGATACTAAAGATTCCAGTAGAAACTAACAAGATGCAAAGTAAAGTGTCTTCACCAATCAGGGAGTCAACAAAAGCCTTTTCTCTCAAGGATCCTCTTCTATACATCAGGAAACAGAAGTGTGCTGTGTAAATAATGTGGCACTGACATGTCAATTCGCACAGAAATTTGCTTAGTCCATGCCTACTGCTTTTTGCATGGCACTAGTAGGAGAGGCTGAAGAAAGTCATGGAAAAATGTACCAATGCATGATAAAATTTCCAGAATTGATAGTGCCGAAAGGCTCATTAGGGCTTTCTATAATGAGGCCACAGCTAAACACTCCTCCCCAAGACTAGCTTACATAGAAGAAAGTATTTTGTTCCATTCCTGCATTCCTAGCCCCTAAGCAGTGAGAACCGATGGTGTGAGCATTTACTGAGTAATAATATTAGAAATTTAATTGTGTCTTTTTAATGCTATATGTTTACTTCACATGTTGTATGTACACACATGTACATACAGGTGAGTACAGATGACAATTTGCAGCATGGCTGGAGGCGCCTCCCCCAAGCACCAGCAGCTTCCAGTGATTGGACAGCTGGTGGTGCTTCCCCAAGATCCACATCACCGCACAAGGGGGGCTCAGAAGACGAAGCTCAGCATGGTGGTGGTCAAGGGTAACCTCTCCTCCATGGGCAGCAAACTGGGCCCCGGGTAAGCATGTGGGGACCTAGCTTCGGTGACATTATTAGAAATTTAATGGTGACTTTTTAATGTCATATGGTTAGTTCATATGTTTGCACGTACATGGACATACACACAGGTGAGTGTAGATGGGAGTTCAGAGCAGTAATACTGCAGTACTGCTTCTCCTCATCGGATTACTGGGAGGTGCATCCTAAATATATAATTTCTGAGCTCTGATTTGTTCCCTATTCCTGCTCAGCCTTGTTTCCTTTGCCCACAACTACAGATATTAAAGGTAATGCAGGCTTGCCTCAGTTAGTTCATTTGTCTCTCCCACAACAATATTCTTTAGAGGAATATTCCTTGGCAATCAGACTTGAAAATGAAATCCATATTTACCTTCCAATGACCAGGCACACTGGAATGCAAAATATGGAAGAAAGGGAAATCATAAGGTGTGACAAACAGACTTCACAATTTAAGGGGAAACCATTTTAATTACATACTAAATGTATCATCTAGTTTGTTCAGTATATCCCCCAAAGGGGAAGAATAGAATTGCAGCAAGAGTGAAGAGCATATGGCCCTCCAGATATTTTGGCCTACAACCTTCATAAGCCACCCACAGTAGCAGCAATGGTGTGGAACTGGTTTAAAAGATTGATAGAGTTGTAGTCCTATGTAACTGAAAAGCCCAATCCTGACCTAGAGAGAGCAGAACAGGAAATTTAGGGAGAGATTGGACTACAACTCCCAGAATCCCACATACTGGCTCTTCCAACCTCTAGGTATCTTCCATACCTGCTCTTCCATAACAAGGAGAGAATATATGACCATTCTTCATCAAGGCATCTTGAGCACTCCTATTGGTTTTATTTTCATTTCCTTGTCACATAGAATCTCAGTGCTGGAAGAGATCCCTAGGAAATCATACAGAGATCAGTCTCAAATCTCATTATGCATATTTTTATAACATATACAGGCTGTAAAATTCTTGACAGCCTTCCTGACACAGAAACTCTATGTTTACAGTTCCAAATACAGACACTTCAAATATATGCATACCATGATGTACACAGGATTGTTTTCATGGTCAGAGGTGCTTGGCCTTATGAGTAATAAGAAAATAGCATCATTTACAAAATCAATTACCACTTCCTCCATCCATCTCTGGTAATAACCTGTGTGAAAAAGTGTGGAAAGGCTGATGATTTATTTTATTTAATTTTATTTTATATCTGCTCCTGTATATCGGGTGATGAAATAAAGCTCTTCTCACTTAATCTTCTGCAGAATTTAACAAGCTACCAAGATGAGCAAGCCCCATCCACCTTGTATGACACTCAGTCTACCACATTCTTCCCAAGCTCCCAGTCTTTGCTACCTGTCTGAAACTGTGTGCAAAAACAAGGAAAACGGTGTCAGCCCAAAACCCAGGGCAGGCCCTGGATTAAAAGACATCATCGGTAGCAAGTCATCCCTGGATGGTAGTCACTAGAGTTACACAGTAGCTTCATGCAACTGGCACCAAAGTAGTTATGAGAATGTTGAGCCTTGCAAACCATATGGAACATAATATATTTTGCAAAGTCTTATTTAATGACCGGAGCCACTTAAAAGGCTGTCATTGTTGAGGTTTTTTTTTAGCTTACTGGTACCCCTCTGCTCAGAAGCAAGCTCCACATTGTTCTCAAAAGGACGTCCCTCCAAGCAAATATGCCAAAGGAGGCAGGCAAGGCAGTGGTGGGCAAAGGGCAGTCCTTGAGATGTTGTTGGGCTGCCACTCCCATCAACAATGCTACAATGGCAAGAGAGGGTGCGAGTGGCAATTCAGCAGCCTATGGAGGGCCAGATGTTTTCCACCCCGAGAGAGGACTTCACAATGTTGATTTGCTTTTATAAGATGTACAGGTTTGTTTCCCTTTTCTGTTGTAAGAAGCCACCTTGAAGACAGTCAAGAAAGGGGGGGGGGCACAAAGGTTTGCAGTCTGGTATCTTTTAAAAAAGACCTAATAATCTCGCTTCAGTGGAAACTGCCTTGTATCCTTGGGAGGAAAAGAGTGAGTACACTTTTTACATACCTGCTCATTTTTCTTATTCTGTTCCTTTTCTTGGTTCATGGCAAAAAATTTATATTTTTCACTTTTTTCTTCAAGCAATCCAGAGACCTCTGAAGCCAAACAAATATGACCAGAGATCACTGTAGAGGCTTGGCTTTTGCTTGAATTGTGACAAGGAGATTCATCATAGTAGCTCCTGGCAGATATGTTTGAGGAGGCAAAAGGTCTTCTGCCTTGCTGGGTGGCCAGTAGAAATGGGCCCAAACCAAACTATGACCCTGAAAAAAATGATGAACCAGGCTGGTTTGTGGATCCCATTTCGCCAAAATGAAACAAAGTGCCAAACTTTTTTTGCCTGGCCCACCTTTCCCACTCCCCCTGCCCTGTTGCCTCCCTACCTGCTCCTGCCATCGCCTCCTCTTCCTCCTCTGCCACTGCCACTTTCAGAACCAGGTCCACTGTCTCTGTACATGTGCCGCCCTATCACCTGAAAGAGCAGCACACATGTGCAGAGACAGCAGGCTGGGCTCCTGGAAGGGAAGCTGGGTCAGTATCTCTGTACATGTGCTAGCCTGTATGGAGACAGTGCGCCCAGCTCCCGGAGGCGATAGGCCAGTGCATGCACAGAAACAGCAGGCCCGGCTCCCAGAAGTTATGATGGTGGCAGAGTAGGAAGAGGAGGTGGCAGTGGGGGCAAGGGGAAGAGGGCAGGGGCATTAAGTACACCTCCCCCCAGGCACAACCCCCCCCCCAAATAATTGCAAATTGGTTTGTTTTTTCCTGGGGTTCAAGGTGGTCCGTGGTTTGTAGGTAACAACAAACCACCCCAATTCATCATTTTTCTGGTTTGTGCCTATCTCTAATAGCCAGTAAGCGTGATATCTTCAGGGAGTTTCCTTGCTTCTCTGTTTTTCCAGGTGGGGAGAGAAATCGCAAGGCAAGCAGTGTTGGGTGAGAAGAACATCTGTAAAGAAATGTTTGTGTCCGAGATGTCTTCCAAGTTCCCATCTCCACCCGACTCCCAGCTGGCATTAAGACTCTTGAAGGTGCTCTTGTGTACTTTGCAATATCTGTGCACCAAAAAGCCAGCAGCAATGGGAAGGGACTGGAGAGAAAGCATGTGACCTCATACCTCTGGCGTCACAAGGGCCTGTCCTATGATGTCATAATGTCCTGCCCCTAAAATGTCAGGAAATGGAATGCTATCCACTTGGTAACCCTAGTGGCAACTGTCTGGCGTTAAGAGCTTTTTTTAACCACTCGAAACATATCTTCTGGCTGGCATTCCATGTTGTGTGCAAGAAGAGCTAGGAAGGGGAGTGCTCTCCACTTCCATCCCCACAGCTATCCTGCAAATGTAAAGACACCTAGATTGTATTCAACCAGCCTTGGAATGTGTTTTTCCAGCACTGGTGCTTCAGCAACAAAGGTAGATGCAATGTGTTTGCCATGTGGTGCCGGTGTGTGTGTGGTGGGAAGAAGCAGGCTGGGACCATGATTGGAGGGAAGGGACCCTTAATGCTCTTGCTCACCAGCTCCTATCAGACATGCCAACCTCCATTGACTACTGAGAGTGGGAACTTTTCTCCCTTTACAAAGATATGATGGGGTAACCCATTTCCAGTTGGGACCACAGTTGAAGTAAAATCATCCTGCACCCCAAAGTCTCATCCTGCATGGCTCGTGGTCAGAAATTATGTGAGATGAGGTCTAAAATCTGCTCTGTTGTGGATGTTTTAATGAGCAACACCCAGCATGGCTAATGGTCGTAAATTTAGCAGGGATAAGTGCAAAGTTCTACATGCAGGAAAAAGAAACCAAATGCAGTTACAAGATGGAGGATAGTTGACTCAGTAATACTACATGTGAGAAGGATCTTGGGATTGCTGTAGATCACAAGCTGAATAGGAGCCAACAGCGCGATGGGGCTGCAAAAAAGGCAAATGCAATTTCAGGCTGCATTAACATGTAAATATAATCTCCAACTCCCAGGAGGTACTAGTCTCCCTCTATTCAGCACTGGTTAGGTAGGCCTCATCTAGAATACTGTGTCCAGTTCTGGACACCACGCTTTAAGAAGTATGCCAACAAACTGGAGCAAGTTCAGAGGAGCATAACAAGGATGATCAAGGGATTGGAAACCAAGCCCTGTGAGGAAAGACTGAAAGAACTGGGCATGTTTAGCCTTGAGCAAAGAAGACCGGGGGGAGATATGATAGCACTTTTCAAATACTTTGGTCAGATGGGCAGTCCAGAAGTTGTTTTTTTTTTAAAAAAAACCTCTTGAAAAGTTGTAGTACAGAAGAAGGGCAGAATCTGTTCTCAAAAATTCCAAATGGCAGGACACATAATGCACTCAAGTTGCAGGAAGCCAGATTTAGGCTGAATATCAGGAAAAATGTATTTACTGTTAGACAGTACAACAATGGAACCAATTACCCCAGGAGATGTGAGTGCTCCAATGCTGGAGGCATTCCAGTCATCTGTCAGTTATAGTTTGACTTGGATTCCCGCATTGAGGAGGGAGCTGGACTTGTCAGCCTTGTAGGCCCCTTCCAACTCCATTATTTTATGAGTCTATGATGTGCTCCTGTGAAAAAGAAGAAACCACCACAGGGGGCCCTGTGGGTTTGCCATCTCCCATTTCCTCTGAGCTGGGAGAAACCCCTAGAGAAGGAGGGAGCAACTGGTCCCTAAGAGACAAAGGATATAAAGTGGGCTCTGGAGACAGGAAAGGAAGACCAGGAGAAGGAGGGAGACAGAGAGCATGCAGAGGAGATGAGAGAATGCTCTGCAGACATGATAGGGGAGGAGGCTGAAGAGGACAACGACTATGGAGATACCTTAAAGGAACCCCAGGAGGGTTACCAAGTAAAGGTAGAACCCCGAGAAGAACCAGAGCCTGCAGATGAATGGAAGTATGTGTATACAAAGAAGAGCCTTGGACTGGGGTTATTGTACAACCGAGAGTACCCCAGGAAGAGAAACTGCTGAATAGCTCAGTGGTTTAGGTATCTGACTATGGAGCTGGAGGTTGGGAGTTTGATTACCCACTATGCCTCCCTGACAGGGACTGGACTCGATGATCCATAAGATCCCTCCCAGCTTTGCAGTTCTAAGATCATGATGATGATCATCACCATCATTGTTATGATTAAAAGGCTGAGAGACACCTAAAGCCTAAGCCTCTTCCCAAACCCAGATCCTGGGGGGCGGGGGGCGGGACGGGACGGGATGCCAGAAGTGGAGACATTGACAGCAGGAAGCCCAGACTGGTGAACTGGCTATAATCCTGCCAGGACATTGGAGGAAAAAGAAAAGAGCTGAAAGACAACACCCAGCCAAGGGACAACAATCTGCCAGTTAGCACTGGGACTGCCCTCACAGCCTTCAGTGTGGGCATCTAAACCCTCTCTGTTGGTGAGGTGGTGGACATTGGACCTCAACCGGTTGAGGGAAAAGAAACCGAAACAGTGGTGGTAACTGGGCGACTTTTGGACTCTAAAGGACACTTATAGGAAGTGAAGGGAACTATCCCAAAAGGAGCTCCTTGCATTGTATGTTTCCCTGTCTCCATTTGAATAAATCTCATTGTTGAAGGTTCTAAAGGGGCTTCTATGGAATTGGGAATGGAGAAAGGAGATCCCACTGAAGTTGCCATGCCTGACGGGGCCCACAGGTACAAAATGTCCGGAAGGCCCCAGGTCAAACGATGGCTACTCTGAAGCAAGTGAATCCCAGAACATTCTGGAAAGAACAGTAAATCACTGAGGTTCAACTGGTTTTCTCATAGGAGTATTTATCATTCTTACTGCTGCAAAGGGGACTGTTTTTATTCTGAGCACTCCTGCAATTCAAGAAGAAGAACAGGCCTGCTGGGAAAGTCTTCAATAAATAAAACCTATAAACAGAAGGGTGACAGCAAAGAATGAACAAACAAAACCAGAGTGTAATTTTGCACTTCTTCCTTTCAGCTGGAGAAGGTTAGACATGTTGTAAAACAATGCCTCTCAGCTCATCCGTAACAGTCCAAAGCTGAAATGTTTCCCCCTGCCATGTACATTATAGCCTGCAATATCAAGCATTAAAACCAGGAGCCATCTGGACAGCAATTACTGACACTGTTGTTAACACAGAAATAACAAATGATCTTCCTTTTGAGAAACTCCATAAAAAGAAAGAATACAATTAAGTGTGCTTCTGCCATTTATCCTAAATGTGAGAAGCACCTTTCCCACAATTCTACTCTGTGCCCAGTGGCCGGCTGAGCCTCAGAGAAGTGTGACTTTCTTCAAGTTCTTCTGGTAAATATAAATTATGCATTTCTTCTCAGGGTCGTAATAGCACAACTGCCCAGCCAAAGATGCTGTTCCAGTATTTTTTTAGCCTCTGGTAAATAACGGCAAACAGAAAGCCTGTGACAATTGGTAAGCTCCCCGTTTCTCAGCCTGTGTTGCAGCAGTAGGGAAAACAACACATCAGATCTATTTCCAGTCCAGAGAGAGAGAGAGAGAGCATTTAAAAAGTGTTAAGCACGTGTTCTAATTCAAGTACCAACAATTTATGGAAGGTCAAACATATTTAAGCAAGCAGCATGATGCTCAGAGTAGTTTCTATTTGTCTCCATATGCACATCTTGACATACATTACTGAATGCACTGTTGGGGTAGTTGAAAGTAGAACAGTTGGTTTAGGTCTACCATAGACAACGGAAGGCTTTCCAGATTGTTTTGCAGATGGCCTAACTCAAATCCCACATCAATGGACTCAAATAAATTAATGCTTACCATTTCTTCCTTAAAACAACCAATAAGAATTGGGCTAGCCAGTCTGATGCCTGCTGGATGTTATGTATCCCAGCACCCACGATCTCTGAATACTGGCCACAAGGACTGGGGCTGCTTTACAGGCAGCTTGTTAAGTTTTTTTGTGTTTTAACATGTGGACCAGGAAGACGGCAAAATTAGCCCTTGACCCAATGCCACAAATGAGACAGAAGGTGAACCTAACTCTATGGTCCAGGACTGGGCAACGTACATTCCTCCAGACATTGATGCACTGCAATTTCCATCAGTCTGAGCCAGAGAAGTCAGTAATGAGGAATGCAGTTCAACAATAATAGGGCTGCTTTGTTCCCCCCTGTTCTAGCCATCGCACCAGGTGGATCTCCTGGATGGTTATTTCATAGATCAACTGCATATTGGCTGCTAAACAGCTCATTAAAATATGCTGCAGATCACAGATGGAGCTAATTCACATCATCCCAATAGAGGCTCTGCTGGGGTGGATATGCTAGAGATTCCATGGGGTTTGGAATTGTATTAGTGGTGGCATTCCACTGTTCTTTCTTCAACTTCCTCTTGTGCCTTCCTGCCACATCATAGATCCTCGAGGAGATCCAGACACTTGACCTATGCCAGACCGTAAGCACTACCATTGTGCATACAAAGGTCCCACATCCTAAGTTTCTCCATTAATTTCATTGAAAGCAGCAGCTTCTTGCGTGTCAAGCAGCACGTATAAAGAACTGCTCTCCCATTAAAAAAGCAGGGAAAGCTGCTGTGAGTAAAGGCTTAGACACTCAGAACAGATCAAGGGGATGGCCATCATTATTGCCAGCTACTAGATTTGTCTGAGAATAGCAAACCTAGCAAGCTGTTATATATATAAAAGAGCTCCCTCAAAAATCGTCTTTAGTATTAAGGGACATGCAATAATGTGAATTAATTACTGATCATACATACAGCCAGCTCAGTGGTGATAAAACTAATAACTGTTCTATTTTGGCCATTCTGAATAGTAATGTACAAGCTATTCTGTTTCTTTGTGTTGAATTTCATAGAAGATTTCATAGATCAACTACATATCGCATTGTGTTCTCATAATGTATTTCACACAGGTAATAATGAGGAAAGAGAGCACTCCTTACCAGCCTACAACCAAGTGATGTTGTAGAGCCAGCACTCAGAGTGGAAGTACCATGGCCTTTTTTATTTTCTAGGGATGATGACATCATCTGCCTCTCCACTGAGGGTTTCCTGTTTGTTCCCAATTTAGCTGCAAGCCCCCACCATAGTGGATGGCAGATTTTCGTAGCAACAGAGTGGTGTGAAGTCATTAAACCATTCGATTAGGATTTGGGAGGCCTTGGTTCAAATCCTTCCTGTGTCATGAACTTCACTAGGTTACTTTGGGCTAGTCACAGTCTCTCGATTGGATTTATTCCACAATGTTGTTGTAAGGATGAAGTGGTTGAGGTAGAGCACAATGTGTGCTGTTTTTTGAGCTCACTGGAAAAAAACATGGGATATAAACAACAGAAACACCAAATTTGTCCCAAACTATCCCCATTGTAATTCAAAGCATTTTTTAAACAGCTTGGTCACAAACCTGCAAAGAGAACCCATTTGTTTTACCAACGTTCTCACATGTTGGAGAGTAAAGTTCTTAGAACTGGTTTGCTGTGGATGTGGATCAACACAACTGTTTGCTTTTCTCGACTGTTTTTTGGAGCATGGCTGTGAGGGTTGTCACGAAGAATGCTTCTACTTCTAAATTTATCACTACACCATGGCTTACACCAGCCCCATGCCTCTTCAACTACTTTCTTTCTAATAACCCTCCCAGACTCTTTCAATTATTTTGATTTAACTAACATGGTTTATCTTATTGCTTTCACGGTTGTTGGGTTGTGAGGCGATTGCCACCTATATGTCATCTGATGCGCAACTAGATAACTATTCAGATAGAACTTTATAATTCCATCTGGAAGCTTGCCGATGTCCAAACTTTAACATGTTCCTGAATTAGATGCATTCATGCTCTTAGAAAATCTATCGTAAGAGAGTTTTGGCATGGAGCAGTTGAGATTCTAATTTGCAGTTTGTTTTGTTTGGTATCAAAATTGTGTTTCCTTACAATTCTACTGGATGTGGTGAATTAAAAGTATTCTGGATGGAATTGTCAAGATTTGAAATTACTATGTACTGTACAGAGAGCTGAAATAATTAACGGGGTGTAGAAAATGCAGCCCTGAAAATGATGTACATTATGCTTTAAAAATGAGGGTTGTGTTTTTTTTTTACTAAAAGTCACTGCAAGGCAATCAGCCAGCTCTCCAGGTAAGCCTGAAAGCAAGGGAAAAACACTGTCTCAGAAAGGTATCCCTTTCTTGGCTGTTAGTTGAACAAGTAAACAATTGATAATACAAAATAACTGAGAAAAACAACCACACCCTAGAGCAGGGGTCTCAAACATGCGGCCCGCAGGCCATTTGCGGCCCGCCGGACGATAGTTTGTGGGCCCCGCCTTGCCTGCCCCCCCCCGAAGCGCCCACCCGTCCTCTGCTGTCAAGAGTCAAAAAAAGCCTCGCCTCGCTCGCCGGCTCTCCCAAGACAGCGCCTCTTGCACCCTCCATCTGGAACTGCAGCCTGCTTGCCAGCCCGCCTATCTGCCGGCTGGCAGGCTGCAGTTCCGGATGGAGGGTGCAAGAGGCGCTGTCTTGGGGGAGAGCCGGCGAGCGAGGCGCACTGCCAGCCCTTTTCCCCCGAGCCCCCGCCGAGCGATGCCTGAGAGCAGAGCTCGCTCCCGGCCCGTCCTCGAAGAAGAGCGCCTCCAAGCCGCCAACAGCAGCTGCCGCCGCCGCCTCTTCCAGGGAAGCGGCTCTCTGGCTCTCTTGGCACCCTCAGCACCAGCCCGGCCAGCGGCCGCCTCAGCACCCGGCGGTGCTTCCTCCTCTTCGTCCTGCTTCAGCCGCCTCGGCTCTGGAGGCTGCCTGGGCTCGCCTCGCAAAGTTTGCTCCTCTGTCGTGGTGGGGGTAGCTGTTGCTGCTGAGTGCACCTTTTTTTGATGGGGGGCCCTCAGAGGAAGGTTGCCGGACCTCCGTGTGTGTGTGCGCACGCACGCACCTGTGGGGGCCCCCGCCCCGTTCTGTTTAATTTCGCGGGTACCAGTGGGGGCTTTTCTCCTTTGGCAAGGCGAATTCTGTGAGGGTTTTTTTTAAATTTTATGTCGTGCCCTCCCCCCCCCCCCCCGCTAGGCGGTCACGGGCGCTCCCTCCCTTCTCCACTTCTTCGTCCTGCTGCTGCTGGTGGTAGTGAAGAAGGAGCCGGAGGGGGTTGTGGCCGGCGACGAGGGCTCGCGCGCCCCTCCTCCTCCTCCTCCTCCTCCTCCTCGGAGCCCCAGCCGGGCTAAGGAAACTTCTGGGCGGCTTCCTCGGGCTCTTGCTCCGCTTGGTGGAAAATCTGATGCGGCCCAGCCTCACCCAGACTCTGCCTCCAGCGGCCCCCAGGTAAATTGAGTTTGAGACCCCTGCCCTAGAGTCTTAAAATGCAGCTAGAGCAAATTGGTACCTGACCAAATTAGTTCACCACCTCTTTACAATCATGGCATTTTGCTATCCAAATAAATTACTATTTAAATAAACCGCCCAGAGTGGCCTTGGCTGCCAGATGGGCGGTGTATAAATCAAATAAATCAGTAAATCAAATCAAATTACTATGGGACCAGTTAGCTATTCTCACAGGTACAGGAACCCACTTAATCTAAACAAAAGCAACTATTTGCCACAGGGGCAAACCCGCAATTTACGAGAGTTGTACTTTGCCATCCCACTAAAAGCAATAGAGATCTCCACTGAAAATGTTCTGACTGTTTAGAGATCAGCAATTTACTACACCAACAAAATCCAGTTGTTTACAGTTGAAGGAAAAGATAAATAATGGAGGGAAATATAAATGTATAAAATATAAAGGACAGATACACTGATGCCCCCTCCCCCGGATACCAATACTGATACTGGGCACCAGACATCAAAGAGCAGCATAATGTAACAGCTCAGCTCCCAAAAGCACCTCAGAATGGAAAAGGACAACATGGATTTTCCTTCATAGATTCAAACTGGCTTGGTTGGGTGAGCACTTAGAATATTTTTCATGTCAGTAATATGCTTAAAGACTAAAGATAGCTCAAAGCTCTAATGCTTTTTATTCTTTTTATGATGTATTCTCTGCTGTTTCCATGTGCCTTTTTTCAGGCTGTAAGCCCCCTGCATTTTTAGAATGTAATTAAAACTTTCTTTTCGATATTTTTATTGTACCTTTTATGCCGCTGCATAAAATTTACTACAGTTTATTTAAGTATTTGCCTACAACTTCAGTTTAGTTTTCTACTTTGGCTTATAATTTTCATATATTTTAAAGCATTTGTCTCTACAGTTTTCCATAGCTATACAACTGATTTCTGTCTAAATGAAATGTGCCTGTGACTTGTGACTTTTTGACAGAGTTGATTTTTTTCAACAACTCTGAAATATTTTTATGATTATGGAACACAGAAGCAACATAAATAAAACTTGTAGAAATAGACACGCTCATGTTGCCTAGAATCATTTCAACAATGAAACTGCGTATTTTACTTTGATACCCAGATGAATTTTGGTATGATTGGAAATGGCAGTTTATCTGTTTTCATACTAGAACTAACCTTTTTAGGGATAAATGCCAGCTGTGACAAACACAGGCTTCTGATTTTTCCTAGAGGTCTAGAAACACCTCTTAGGAAGTTGTTCAGGTGTTAGACTTTCTGATCTGGCACCATGAATTAAAAATTCAAATAGATATAACATTTGAGAACAAGAGACAAGTCCTACAGAAAGATGACAGTTGGGCCACAAGAAACCTATCCTTCCCACATCTTTCGCATAATAAATGCTAACTGAAACTAGTCAACTTTGCTCAGTCAATGAAAATGCGTATACATTTCCCTCTGTTAAAAAAGGGTAGGGATCACAGATATTTTTCAAGTACATAATCACACAGGTCACATGATGTCACATATGTGATGCCCCCACAAGTGATCATTAGCGCAGGAACTAATGTCTCAGCTGGGTGCAAAAATGTCAGTATGGTGTTATATATCCAATCCACTGTTGACTCTAGCTCAGGAAGCCACTACTGTATATTTGTTCATCCCTTTCTAAAATCACTGCTAGTCCTACAGAATATTCTGATTTCAACAGATTAGTCTTTAGATTGCACCATGTAGGATTTCAAAATGGCAACGTGTCTAGAGAATTTCTCTGTAGGACTGACATAGAGTGACCCTAACATACCTCAAGGTATGTGTGGTTGTCCAGATGAAGTTAGACAAGGTGAGAGACCCTAACAAGGTTTTCAAGGTAAATGAGATAGTCAAGGAGTGGCTTTACTAGTTCCACACCCCCAGTGAGTTTCCATGGCTGAGCCAAGAACTGAACTCAAGTCTTCCGAGTCCTAGCCCATTACTCTATCCACCACATTGGAACATGATATTCACCCCCTTGCCCTTTTATGTCCTACAGTTGTCATAGGCAAGCCACCACAAAGACAAACACAATTGAACTCCACAGGGCAGCTGAAATCCTGTTGCTTAGTACCGTGTTTCCCCAAAAATAAGACAGGGTCTTATATTAATTTTTGCTCCAAAAAACGCATTAGGGCTTATTTTCAGGGGATGTTTTATTTCACAGTTATATCTTCTTCTGGTTGCTGCACAATAGTGGAGGGCAGGGTTTCACTTAACTGGAGCTTATTTTTAGGGTAGGGCTTATATTAAGAGCATCCTGAAAAATCATACTAGGGCTTATTTTCAGGTTAGGTCTTATTTTCGGGGAAACAGGGTAATAATACGTCACACTAGAGTAGGCCCATTGAATTCATGGGGGATTTGGTGAGTCAACTCCTTCATAAATTCCACTGTTTCATATAGGCCTACTCTAGTTCTGACTTACTACACTAAAGTAAGTCTCAACTAGAGGCCCATTAGACCAATGAAACCTAACAGAGGAGTTGACTCACCAAATCCCCACAGATTCAGTGACCCTACTTTAGTGCAACTTATTACACTAGGCAACAGGATTTCAGCCAGTAGGACTGAGATTGTGTGCAAATATACCTCAACCGAGTCAAGAGAGCGCTCCTGCCTGCCTGCCTGCCTGTTCTGTTTTGTCCACTCCACAACTTATGTAAAACTGGTGGTTGTATTAATAGTTCTGCTGGCCAATGGAAGAGCTTGTGTCCCTTTTCTCTATATTGCTTAAAGACACAACATATTCTTTCCCTGGGTCTACCCATCTCTGAGAGGCATGTGGTGGACATTTGGCTAACAACTGCAACTCAAACTATACAGTTAGACTTTGAACACTGAGATAGATGATCTGGTAACTAATACAGATTTCCTTACCCCAAAACCTGAGAAGCTAGTAATGTGTTTCTCCATCCAGCCCCATCTGGGCCATGCCAGTTCAAAAGCAAAAAATTAACTGGGGGTGGTGGCAGCGGCTGCAGAAACCTAAGTGCTGACTTTCTCATAGCCACAGAATATTCTCCAGAGCCAACCTACTGCTGCAGCAGCATATATAAAAGCAGCATACAAAAGACACTACTTCTTAGCTGATTAGCTTGTGAGCTCTTGACATATGTTTGAAGGATTTTACTAGGCAGCCTCGGAGCTAACAGCAGGAGTGTCATGCTTTAGGCAATATTTAAGACTTAGGGTTTATAGCCTACTAGCCACTCTGCCAGCACAAAGGAAAATTGCTTTTATATCAGCACATATCTCCAGACATCTCATGCTTTCAGGATTTATTTGTTTAAAAGTCAGATAGTTGATCAACTAATAATCTTTCAACTGAGAAACAGGAGGACGACACAAAACCATCCAGCCGGATATTTTACAACAAATCGATTTCTTATCACTCTTTACTTAAAGTAATAACCATGGTCCCAGAACTGGGAGAGAGACAGAATATAATATTGATAAAATAAAAGTGTCAATAAAACATTCTAGAATATTAATCTTTGACAATTAGCTTTCAAAGTCCTAGGCTCTGGAAGCTCACCACAGGAAACTCCTTTTGCAAGCAAAATAAGACTCCTGGGTCCGGATACAGGAGGAGAATGCGGATGGAAACTAGTGGCAGTTTCCAGCTGGCTTCCTCTGAAGATTATGATGCTTTTGCAGATGTAGATGCACCCTGCATCTGTATGCCAGGTGTCTACAGGCCAGCCAAAACCACACCATTCCCTATACTGCTTCATACTAGTTCAGCATACTGAGGGTGTTGGAGACAAGAGAAGGGAGGACAAAAAAACAGTCAGAATTACAGGAGAAACAGAAAATATATTGGCCCAAAGGCTGTATGTGATACCATCTCAGGACTACATGCATGAACACACTCCTTTTGATCTTCTGGGATGGAGCAGAGAGCCTTCTCTTAGCCCTCTTCCTCAATGAGGAAAATGTGATCTATATTGGGATCTCAGTGGTCCGTGTTGAAATTCCTCAAGCAGATCCCGTTTTCCTCACACAGACATCTCCTCCCATGTCGGTGGCAGAAGTGGAGGTGGTGATGGTAGCAGCAGCAGCAAAAGAACCGTCTGCCTGAAATGAGCAGTGAAGGTCACGGTACCCACAGGAGGCAAACCTAAGCCTTTAGAGGTGCACAGAGTGCACCCCCTTGCATTACATGGAACAAACTTCCTCCATCAGATAAGTACGTGTTTTTTTTTTAAGCATTCCTCTCTTTTTTGTTTGTTTGTTTGTTTGGTTTCAGGCTGCTGTGACTTTGGAAATTAAGATATGGAAAGATGCCAATTCAAATTCTATTTTCTGAACATGCACATTTCCTGCAAAAATGAGAAGGCAAGTTTTCCACAACACACATTTCAGTTTTTAATGTTCTTCTAGGTTCTTCCTGCTTGTTAAATAGCAATCTTGTATTTGAGAACAAACAAGACATCTGCATCGCTTAAATTGTTCTGCATCATATTCACGTACAAACTCCATGTTTTCAGCATTAGCAGTATACTGACAATTAGCCACACCGCAAGTTGTCTTAGAAAAACCAAACGAACAAAAACTGCTTGGAAGTAGCGACCTTGTAGAAAAAGATAATGAAGAAGGTTTCCAAAAACAAATTTTGGGAGCAAAAAGATGGATGGGGGGTGACAGGAGGAAGGGAAAGGAATCTCAGTAATTATGGCCCTATTGGGTTGCTAGGGAAATGAATTGTGTACACGCCCAATGTGCCAGAGTTCCTAACATAATCATTGGGTCTTGATGGCAACAAAAACCACAATGGCATGTTTCCAAGTATCGCCCAGTGAATTTGGAGAGTGGCATGGGTGGGATTGTGACAATATCATCTCCAAACTTGGGGAAGTTCCTACCTCTGATCTACACACAGGCTTCCAATTTGGAAACCAACATCACCACATAAAATGTGAGTTGTGGTTCATCTAGGATATGCTAAATTGGAATGGACACAAGAACCATGAGCACGGACAGATGAACATTCACCATGGTAAGGCTTTCCTTCTTGGGGGCAACATAGACAAATGGGGGGGGGGGTGTTCAGCTCCTTGTACAACCCTCCAAAAATGTATAGGATTGTTTCTCGGTATTCTAGGTATTTATGCTGGTCATAAACACACACTATTTCTGTCAGCCTGCCCCCCCCCCCCCCAAAAAAAGCATACACACATTTCTGGTTATAAAATCCACAGGGATTTTTGCCCTGACAGTATTCTCTGACCAGGTAAGACCATGAGGTTAAACCATAAAAAAACTCTTGCAAATATAACAAAGAGGGACATATTGCAACATGTTATGAAAATGATCTATTGTTAAGGATATGGATACATCTTGTGACAAGAAATTTTGAGTAAAAAAGACACTATGACTTGCAAGCATGGTGGCAACCAAACAACAGAAATCTACAAGATACTGGCAACTTCCTTGGTGCCCACTCTATGAACCTGAGCACCTAAAGAAGTCTCTGGCCCACACTTCTGATGTTCTCCCTGGACTCTAGAGATGTCTTCAGATCCAAAGATTTCAGGTTGCTGCCCATCCATTCAAATCATATCCAGCTGCAAAAGAACACATTACATTTAGATAAGAGGTTATTCATTTCAGGGCAAAACTTCTGAAATGGGTGAATCTGTGGGTTGTTAATTGTGCTAATTCTTTTGCAAAGAAAAGAACAAAATGTTTTGTGACACATTATAAAGACTAGCAAGTTTTATCTGATACACACTTTTGTGGATTGCAGCCCACTTTCCAGATGCTAGGAGTAACGTATGCAGAACAGACGGAGAGGATAAGTTACTAAGAAAAATTTGTACAGCCTCTGAAAACATAAAGGAGATTTACATATATATATGCCATTAAACTCAAGGTGGTACCTGTGAAGGACCCCATTTTAAAATAAAATTATTTCCCCTGGGTTCTCTCAAGATACACTTCCGCTTTTCCCAGCTCCAAGTTGGGCAATGTTCAGGCTCTATCCAGATCCCCCAGTAGGTGCTGCTATTTACGATCTGGCTCAACTGAAATGTAGGTGAGCAGATGTAATTTAAGACAGGGATTACTCAAAGACATTAATTACTGCATTATATCAGAAGTATTTAAAAACATTAATCAGTAAATATAATAACATTCAGTACATAAAGGTACACATCAAAAATATATTCTACAATCAGTTGCCTGTTCCCTCATCATCAGATATATAAAAAACAGTTGTTTTGATGAGTTTTCTAATCAGAACACTGTGAATTACAGTCTCTCCTCCAAGATCTTATATGCATTTTTACATATCTAAGGAATGTAAACAGTTTGACAACATGGAAGCCCTCCTTTCAGGGAAAGCCCTTAGAACTATTGGTACTTAGTAGTAATTAAAATTGTCCTTAGTATTCCTATTTTGACATGTAACATAAGATCCATATGTGCATAATCAAGGCATTTTTCTTATTGTCTACCTGTTGGGGTTATGACTCCTCAACATCATGTTTTTTGACAACAGAGATCCAACCAAAGCTCTCATACTATGCACATTTAACAAATGGAAATGACTGCAATACTTGCCATGTAACGACTGAAATCCTGTTGTGCAGTTACACAAATGACATAGGTTTTAGGCACAAATTGCCATAAATTAAGAAATCTCCATAAACATTATCTGTTGCATGCTGAATGGCACGTCTCAGTATGCAACAAATATCTATGGAAAATTCTAAATTGACAGCAATTCATGTCTAAAGGTTGTGCAATTTGCTCAACTCTGCAACAGGATTTCAGCCAACGTATCTCATATGTTGTATGCCTTTTTTCCATATGTATGGCAAACATACGAGACACCATTAGCGTGGAGACTTAAACCTGCATAGCTTCAACTTCAGCAAAGTGGCTGCATCAGGTGACATTTTATTTGTATTAGAAATAGACATAGTATAGTGACAGGGGTCAAGCCCATCTAGAATAAACATCCTTATAACCCAGTAACTTTACCCTATAACCATCCAAGCCAAGTGAAGAGTGGCTGCAGACAAGCAAACTCTTGTATCTCAGCTCTCCCCAGCCTGATGCCCTCCAGATATGCTGGATTAAAATGGGGCTGGATGTTTGTCCCTTCCCATATTATGTCTCAAATTCTGGAGCTTTAGAAAGGTCCCCCTTCTAACCTAACTTTTCCCCAAACTTCACAACCCACTGACTGTCATCGCTCGGCAAGGTAAGTACACCAACTCTTTCAACACAGTGAAGACATCCTAGTGACCAGAAGCTCCTGTATGTACCTTGCCTTTTTGCATCATCTATGGTTAGCAGCTGCAGCTTTCGTGGTGCACTAATTCACTAATTTTGATGGTGTAATCCTAGTCTTGATTGCTAAGAGGAAACACCTCTCGATGTGACTGTTGCAGGAATCTCTTAAGCAAGGGTCATCCTTTGTAGTGTCATCCCTATCAGCAAGAAAAGAGGTTACCTACCTGTAACTCTGGTTCTTCGAGTAGTCCTCTGTGAATTCACACTAATGGGTTAATCTGCGCCTGAGCAGAGCAGCCTCCGGAAACTTCCACAGCTTTAAGCACTTAGTGCTGGGACCTCCCCTACACCTGGCTATATAACTCCACCCCCAGCCCAGTGCTGCAGTTCTTAAAGAACCGACCGCCGCTGCCCAACATGCCATGGCACACGTGACGGACAGCGGGGAGGAGGGCGGGACGTGTGAATTCACAGAGGACTACTCGAAGAACCAGAGTTACAGGTAGGTAACCTCTTTTCTCCTTCGTGTCCTCTGTGAATACACACTAATGGGTGACTGGCAAGCTGACCAACCAGGAGGAGGGACGTCACGAAAGTGCAGATCCAGGACAGCTCGCCCTACTGCAGCCTGAGCATTCGGCCGGACTACCAGGCGGTAGGGTGAGATCAAGGGAGACGAAGTGGCACACGTGGCAGCGCGGCAGACATCTGCGACGTCCACGTGATAGAGAAAGGCCATTGAGGATGCCACAGCTCCAGTAGAGTGAGCTCTCACTGATTTTGGAAGAAGAGTCTCTGCCAAATCATAAGGAAGGCGGATGGACTGGACCATCCAGCTAGACGTGGTCTGAGAGGAAGCCGGTACTCCAAAGGAGAGCCAGCAAAGGTGACAGACGTTGTGAGACAGAGCACGCTTCACGTCTAGAGCGTGCAGAGCTGTTTCAAGCAATGAAGATGGTGTGGGAAAGAGACCAGGAAGGACAGCTGGCTGGTTGAAATGGAAGGCAGAAAATACCTTAGGCAAGAAGGTAAGGCCTGGCCGTAAGGATGCTTTGCAGAAAAGGAGGACCGGCTCTTAGTGTAGCCAGCCCTGCAAGCTAAGGATAGTGCCAGGAGCAAGGCAGCCTGGAGGGTTGCCAAAGAATTAACTGGAAAGACCACTGAGGTGTCAGTGGTCTATAGGCAGGGCGCATATTCTCTGGGCCACGGAGAAATAGCGTGCAGGTAGAACGGGCCAGTCCCAGGCAAACAAGTGAAGGAGAAACCGAAGGAGTGCGTCCAGAGACATTGGCCTAGTAGGCCAATGTTGTCGTGATGCAAAGGGACAGAACGCCTACCCATGAAAGGAGTAGGTCAAGGTGGTAAAAGGTGTGCAAGCATGATGGAGCACGTCCATTACTGTCGGGGAAGACTCCAAGCCGACAGGTAGGGGAACCCGAGGTCCGGATGAAACCTCCGACCCCTGTCCCGAGGCAGTAGGTGAGGGACCAGGTGCAGTGTGATGTATTCTGCAGGTCCCGGGAGCAGGATCGAGAACCATGGGTAGCGAGGCGACCAAGCATGACGGTCGCACACTCATGGTGGACTTGAACAACAGGCCTTTGAAGAAGGGGAAAAGGTTGAATCTGTAAAGGAGGCCCCATGACCAATAGGTCAGGAAGGCATCCCCTAGGGAGGCGCGGCCGACACCGGCTCGGGAGCCGAACATGGCACACTTCTTGTCCATTCAAGAAGCGAAAGCATCCATGCCTGGAGTCCCCCACCAGCGACAGAGGCAACGAAAGATGGTATCGTCGAGAGCCCGCTCGTGAGAGCAGGACTGGTCTGCCGAGATGGAGTGCCATGGAAGTGTTCTCGCCTGCCAAATGTACAGCCACTCGATAAATGTGGCGAGCATAACACCATCTCGAAAGGTAGATGGTGTGAAAAAGAAGGCGTAACGAGTGAGTGTCGCCCTGCTTGTTTATATAATAAACTGCAGTGGCATTGCCTAATGCGACCTGGACCACCCGACCCCGGAGCAGGGACTCAGAGGCCTAAAATGCATTGGTGAGTGCCAGGAGCTCCAGCACAATGATATGCAGGCTGGCTACTACCATGAACCAGCGGCGAAGGGCCACGTGGTGGCGTGGACAAGCCCCCCGCAGTGTGGCGGGCTGGTATCCAACAGTGACCGAACCAACTGGGTCAAGAGACCAGAGGGTCCCCCCTGTCCGTAGGGTGTGGGGGGCAGGGGGGTTCCACCCATCCAGTTGAGCAGCGTGTTCCGGAGTCACCTGGAGCAACATGGATGGACGGTCGCAAGATATCTGAAAGAGTGAGAGAAACCAGGCTTAAAGGGACCGCATCCTCGTTCGAGCAAGCTGTCCCACATCTCCAGTAGATGTCATCAGCTCCAGGAGTTGCTGGACCTGTAGGGTAGGGAACCAAGCGCCTGAATAAAAAGGGAGCATAACAAATTATGCATTGTCACAGACTTGATGGCAGAGGAAAAAGCCTGCTTCAAGAGAGCATCCAAAGTCACATTAACACAGTTTACACAGTGTGTAGGTGGTAACGTCAACTTCACTATGTTGACCTATAGTCCTAACGCTGACGAAAGGGACAGTGCCAAGGACGTATGCTTACCAGCCTGTGAATTGGACCCCGCGACCGGGAGCCAGGTATCCAACCATGGGTAAACAGTGATTCCCTCAAGTGAAACCCTGAGAAAGCGATGACGGTCTAACCAGATGCCCGCATGAAAGGGAGCATCTTACGAAAAACCAACCCCCTGGACGTAACCAGTGAATAACAGAGTCCAAGGAAGCCATATGGAAACTATGCAGAGTAATAAAAGAATTCAGGCTTCCAACCCCAAGGACGGGCCACAGGCCTCCATCCTTGTTTTTTTTTTTTTTTTTTTTTTTTTTTTTGGGTGGGGTTAGGGGTGGAGGCGGCCATAACATGGCTTGTGACAGGGGCACATCGAATTCAGTGGCATAGCTGGGAAGACAAGGAGTCAAACGGACTAACTGGTCAATGACAGAGAAGTAAAGAGACCGCTCAGTCTTGCGGTCCTGCCTGCAATCCTGCCGGTCAGGGCACTGCCTGCCCACATGTCTAGGGGCGGCAGCTGGTAACTTTGGGGTTGAGGCCATAGACATTCCCGTGATGCCCTAGGCTGATAGGACCATCGTCAGGCTCTTGCGGTTGTTACGCCGCAAATAACTGTGCCGCCGGCTAAAGCTTGAGCAGGTTATCAAGAATAACAAACGGCAGGTCCCAACCCATCAGTTGTTTAGATGCTGGCTTAAAGGCGTAACGAGCAGCAGTGCGCTCGTGAGGCACCAGCAACAGTGCCTCCTAATGACGTGGGAGGCGTGAACTGTAAAGGTGCACAGGAGCTACCTGCAGAATGGGCAGCACCAAACTCCATAAGTGGTGAAGATAAGCCCCCATGGCAGAGGAGTAAGTGGCTACATGGCGGCCAAAGAACTCCTCATCTGTTAATAGGAAAGGAGGGTGACCCTTTGTGACAACTGAGAGGGGTGTAGGAAGATTGGTTGGGAAAACTTCCTCCCCCTGTGACTCCCAATCTTGAATAAGGTAAGCCCTTCTGATGAACAAGGGAGAAGACTTCCCTAGCACGAGCCCGACCAAGCTCAGGCTCAACACAGTTGCCAGAACGGAGAAGCCGAAAGGGTTAACAGCAGGTTCGGTTGAACCTGCGAACACTGTGCTGCCGGAGCCGAGTTCGAGGGAGCACTACACCAGTGAAGCGTATGTGGAGGCGTACAGCACTCCATAGCCCGTGGCTCAGAACGATGCCAGGCGGAGCGGGATGGTGGCGGTGGCAGAGAGCTCATAGCTCCTATACTGGATAAAGGGACTGGTCCTACACAACTTGTCAGCGTGAGAGGACCTACCTGAGGAAAATTTACCCACCAGCGGCAGGGTTCTAGGGTGGACTCCTGTGAGTCCTTTACCTATGAGCCTATACTGGCACCGGCAGCTGAGGCAGGGCCGCAGGCTACTGCGTAAACCAGCCCATTGATAAAGAGGGCTGTTTTGTGCCAAATTATCAGCCACCAAATAGGTGCTACCCCAGCCAGGGATATCACCGACTAGCAGGGCTAGCGGTGGGAGTTGCAGCCCCCCCCCCCTTTTCAGAGGCAAAGCTAGGGCTGTTAATGTTGCCAGAAAGCTCTTGCCTTGGCACCTAACTGATTTTGGAAATAGCAGCTGCGTGAACAAGCCCCTTGATAAATGAGGGCTGTTTCATGCCAAACCACCCAAGGGTGTTAACCCAGTCAGGCATATCACTGACACGTAGGGCTAGCTGCGGGAGCTGAAGGGGCCCATACCATCCCCCAAGGCTTACCGCATGTCGCCGGAACATCTACAGCCTCTGCGTGCAGCTCTATCCGGAATCGGCAGCGGCATGAACGCGCCCACGAAGGAGGGCTGTCGTGCGCCAATCACACGCAGAGGCTTTGCCCCATGTCAGGAGAATCACTGACAGGTGGGGGAGGCGACCGGCGCTGCAGGAGGCCCTTTCCTCTTCAAGGGCAGGGCTCCAGATGCCCAACTCACTGCAGGTTAACAGCTGTATGAACGAGCCCCTTGAAACAAGAGGGCTGTTCCACGCCAACCTCCGAAGAGGCTGTACCCCACTGACAAGCGGGGAGCAGGAGCTACGGAGGCCCTTTCTTCTTCCAAGGGCAATCCTAGGCCGCGCAGAAGCCCAGCTCACTGCGAAACAGCTGTAAGAACAAGCCCCTTGAAACAAGAGGGCTGTTCCATGCCAAACTCCGGAGAGGCTCTTCCCCTGTCAGGAGAATCACTGACATGCGGGGAAGGTGACCAGCGCTGCAGGAGGCCCTTTCTTCTCCAAGGGACAGGGCGACAGAGCCCTAACTCGCTGCGGGGTCAACAGCTGTATGAACGAGCCCCTTGAAACAAGAGGGCTGTTCCTGCGCCAACCTCCAAAGAGGCTGTACCCCACTGACGAGTGGGGAGCAGGAGCTACGGAGGCCCTTTCTTCTTCCAAGGGCAATCCTAGGCTGTGCAGAAGCCCAGCTCACTGCGAAACAGCTGTAAGAACGAGCCCCTTGAAACAAGAGGGCTGTTCTATGCCAAACTCCGGAGAGGCTGTACCTCAGTCAGGAGAATCATTGACAGGCGGGGCAAAGCTCAGAAGCCATCCTCTTCAAACCTGCTAGGAAGAGGAAATTGCAAACAGACAGAAAACTGTTGCTCTTAAGCCTGGGGGTAATTTTATAAAGAAGGTAAAAGAGACCTTATGTCTTTAAGAGAAAAGCCCTGAGGGCTGCAAAGCCGGCTTTGTAAAGTTTTACAAGGAACAGCTAATGCCGGCTAATACCTTATCCCCAGGCAAAAGAATCAACTTGTTACAGAAGAAAGAACAAAGGGAGGTCAAAGAAAGGAACAGAATCATTTCTACTTGCGAAGTTCCAATGCGAAGTTCCAAACGAAGCTGCTGCTACAGCGAAGCTGCTGCTACAGCGGCGGTCAAAAAAAGAACTGCAGCACTGGGCTGGGGGTGGAGTTATATAGCCAGGTGTAGGGGAGGTCCCAGCACTAAGTGCTTAAAGCTGTGGAAGTTTCCGGAGGCTGCTCTGCTCAGGCGCAGATTAACCCATTAGTGTGTATTCACAGAGGACACGAAGGAGAACATCCTTGCTACCACCTACCTGCCTTCCTTGAACAAAATATTCAAGGGGTGATGTGTGTAGCTCCCCAACCTTCTAGAAAGAGAGAGCTCCAAATCCTATGGGTGTAGGGCAGAAGGCTAAGCCACCGTTTGAGCCTTATCCAAGTTAAAATACAAGAAACCATTTTAGTACTTATTTGTCAATTAAGATTGGAGAAGGTCATCCAAGCTGAGATAAAGTGGCTTTGATAGCTGGATGTGCTATGCAATCCACCAGTGGCCATCTCTGCTCTACAGCACCTGAAGCATAAGAAACACTTGTGTTCATTCATCCTTGTTTTCATGCTGCAAGTATCATTCCCCGACACAACCCAGCTATTCCAATAATAATGCTGGAAGATTTATTTAAGACACTTACAAGATCATCAACATCGCCACCTTCATCAGCCACTGGGGAAACGTCCATAAGCTTTTCTTTGGGAGCCAGGAACTGCAAACCAAATAAGTGTGAAAGTGATCAAGTAATGGATTCAGATTGTTCATTATCTACAGCAATGATCAAACAAACAAACAAAGCAGCTTTCAGTTTACTGAGTGGTTGGTACCACACCAGGTTGGGGTTGGACTGCAATACATAATACTAAAAAAAGGAGAAAAAGAAATATAATTACATTAGAAAAGAACTGTTAAGACCTCTTAAGCTGCTAGGAGTTCCACTAACTAATTATCAATGTCAGATGCGTAAAAAGGACTGCCAAATACATAAAACCAAATATGGGACAACTAAGTCTGCACTGCAAAACAAAAACAAATAAATTTTATTTAGGACACATTGGGCTAAAGCAGAACATGTGAAAGAGAGGAGACTCCAAACCTCATAAACTGGGAATGGCATGTAGATGATTCTCTGTTCAACAACTTTCCTCAACCACAAACTACTTTAACAACTCCAATATGCAGGGGTAAGAGTAGCCTTGTCTGGCTTCTGATAAAACCTGTTGAGTGCCATCTAAGGAAGTACTTTAAGGAAGCAATCTTTAGGGGAAAGAGTACAAACGAACAGAATTATATTGAGAATTAAGTGGCTGAAATAATTTATCTGCAGATAAGAAAGGGCAATGTACTCAGTCCTCAAGGTCACAAGGAACAGGAAGAAGCAAAACACCGTGGCTGAGTTAGAAGGGGCAATTGAAGCATCCAAGGACATAAGTCAG
The DNA here is from genome assembly GCA_037013535.1 of Intellagama lesueurii. Taxonomy (NCBI): domain Eukaryota; kingdom Metazoa; phylum Chordata; class Lepidosauria; order Squamata; family Agamidae; genus Intellagama; species Intellagama lesueurii. The sequence goes on from JBAJHW010000001.1 coordinate 117,848,937, forward strand.
TCAAGTTAGCAACACGCAGCCTCAAAGCATAGGAATGCCTGCATCCAACCTAATTTCTTTTTTTAAAGTTATGAACTTGATTCCAATCCAATTTTTCTGCTACAATGTGAACAGAAATTTAATTTAGTAGGAAAGTATTACTCTTGGCTTCCAAAATGAGACAAATGCCATTGTGCTTTGGGCTGCTATTTTTGTACCTGACAGTCGCTTGAATTGCATCAGTCTCCAAAGCCTGCACATCCCCAAAGCTGGAGGCAGACATTACCCTAAAAGTAGTGCTTCACTCGTAAGACTGCCTAGATGTTCTGGCCTTCTGGAGTAAAAAGCATCACAGACTTGCGAAGGTTATACAAGCAGGGAAGATTGCACAGTCTCCACACATCATGCCTGTGCGCTTCTCCTTCCCTGACACTGAATGTAATGCCATTATTGTACAGGCAATATTGAAGTAAAAGCAAGTTGTCAAATTTAAAAGCTTTTCTCCACTGGAGCAAATCCCATTTTTACATAGTTAATTAAGGTAAAATGGTATTTCTGAAAGTTACTTATTTGCTGCGAGGCCTCTAAAGTGGCATTCTGGCACTAAATTAGATGTAAACAACACATCAGAAGACACAGAGGATGAGAAATTGCTTAGCAACACAATTAAACTTTTTTTAAAAAAACTTTCCATCTAGAAAGCACTTGAAAGTCTCAGCAGTTTAATTTTTTCCCCCTCTTTCCTGACAATATCTGTTTTACATTTATGTAGAAACAAAATTACATGTAATAATGATGCTGAAATCCATTACCTTCCTCAAGGTAATGGCAGGATGTGCTTGGCAAGTCTGTTAACATGATCATCTTGGTGTTCTAAAGAGGCACATTCCTTCCCTTTGTCTCTGAAGAACACACTGCCTTAGGGAGGACTCGAGACATGCAGTTTTATGTTTTTGGTCTTCAGCCTGGGGAATTCTGGGAGCTGTAACGAGTGCTCTCAATACAAGAGACTAAGCTCTGGTTTATACAGGATATGGGTGATGGGGAAAAGCCCTTGTCCCAGCAAGGCACTTAGCACTGACACATCTATACATTAACTTAGCATGCCAGTAATCAGTGGTCAGGATGGGTGTTCTGCTGCAAAAATGCCAGTTCTCTTTCAAGGAAAGTAAAGACTTTTCATGGGAACTATACTCTACACACAAATCAGCCCTAAGCCCTAAACTGCAGCAGAATCAGACAGGAATTGAGCTGGAAGAGTCGACTGTCACTTCAGAGTACAGCTATGGGAAGCTTCTTGGAGAAGACATATATAATTTTTTTAAAAAATGGGGGGGGGAGGATATTTTTTTAAAAATGGACTTCCCCCACTTGAAGTCTGAATTGATACGATCTAGAAGTCTTTTAGTTCAGTCTGCTATTGCATTTCATTGTATACACAGACTGATTCCAAAGAGAAAGTAATAAAAACACATGCTTTTCCTCCAAGGAACTGAATGTACTGAATGAGCCTCCTGCTCCCATGTTTTTCTTCACGAAACATCCAACCTCAACAGCAATGGCCTTGAAAGTCATTACTTGCCTGGATGTGAGGTCTGACAGAAGGGCACCTCCAGGAAATGCCTTCTGTTTTGTGGCCTGAAAGAGCTATTAACATTTTAAAGGCATTCTTCCCTGCTTGGTGGCCTCCTGGTGTGTTGGACTACAGTTCCCATAATTATACAGCCAACAGTTTGGAGGGCATGAAGGAGGTGGCACTGAAGAACAGCCGACTATCTATGATGTTGAGAAGTCAAACCTCATGTGTGGTCAATAGGGAACACCTATGTATTGCCATGGAACAGCAGGCACTGCCTAACAGAATGGCAGCTAGCTCTTCTTAACAGTGTGGCTTCATATTTGCTTCTAAGACCAAGGTGCTTCTGAACAGACCAACTTTCTCAATGTGTGTGGAAAGATGACAAAAAACAACTAATTCCTGACAACCACTTGCCTTGGACACTGAAGTCCAAGGGAAGTAAATGGCAGTAGGAGATTGGGACAGAAAGGAAGCTACAAGGGGTGGGCACTCACTCCATCTTGCCAGTCTTAGGAGAAGCCATAAAAGCAGACTAAAGGAAACAATAAACACAACCAAAAGTCTTCTGCATCTGAAAGACTAGTAAGGTTTATTTGATAGTGGGTTTTGTGGACTGTAGCCCACTTTACCAGATGCCACAAAAGGAAAAAGGGACACCTAATTTCTGAAATCCCTAAAATACAAATCACTATTGTATGAAGGTATTTTCCTGCTGCCACAAAGTATTTGCTGCTCAAAGTATTTTTCATACATCAACAACAATCTAAATATCAGAGGAAGACAGAATCTGCCATGTGCCAGATGTAGCAAGACTCATCCTGGGTAGAGCTTGTATCTTTGTAACAGGGTACCTCTAAAAAGGAGGAACTGGATATAAAGTGAAACACCTTGTTTGATGGACGTAATTAGAAGCCCAGGAGATAAAACAGCTGATGGACTCAGAAGACAACCGGTGGCAGAAATATGCCAGCAGATCTCACAGGAATGTGCATTTGTGTTTGAAAGCAGGTAAAGAGCAGTACTATTCTGGAACAACCAAATGGATTTCATGTGGCCTAAAGATGGGATCACACCACCAGGTTTCCATCTGCTGAACCAGATTACCAAAAGCCTCCTGCAAAACCTGCTCTGCCAAGTGGCATATCTCACTTCTAAAAATGAATCTTTACAAATACCTTTTTGGCATCTTCAGCTGTCACAGAGCTTCCTCCAGCTTCGTCTTTAGTGATCAAGGAAATTCTATCTAAGAGTAACCGAAGAAGTACAACATTACAAAATCGCTCTACTTAAAGTAAAAGAGTTAATGGACCAAGGCTTTGCCATCACAAAGCACATTTGGGGTGGGGGGGATGTCACTTGAATAACACAGCTCTCACAAACAAGTTGAATATCATCATGTCGTAATTAATATTCATTCCACAGTACAAATAATAGGGTTTATTTTTTTGTCTAGATCAGCGGTCCTCAACCTTTTTGTGAATGCGGACCGGCTGAGCGTCTGAGGAAGGTGGGGGGCCCCGCAGGTGCGCGCGCTCCCCCACCCCTTTGCGCATGCACAGGGGCGCCTGCACGCCCGCCCACCCCTTCGCGTGGGCGCTCATGCGCAAAGCGGTGGGGGAGCGCCCGCCTGCGTGCTCCCCCACCCCTTCGCGTGGGTGCTCGGGCGCATGCGCAAAGCGGTGGGGGAGCGCCCGCCCGCCTGCGTGCTCCCCCACCCCTTCGCGCATGCGCAGGGGCACCTGCACGCCCACCCGCGCCCCCGCCCACCCCTTCGCGCGGGCACTTCTTCCCGGCCTCGACCCTCTCTTCCCTCTCCCCCAGGGCGCAAGCCATTCCTCTTACCATCTTCTCACTGCCCCGATGGAAGGTGTCGCCTTGCACATGCACAAAGCAGCTGTGGGGAGGGGAGTGCGTGCGGGGGGGGGAGGTCTGTCTTTGCGGCCCGGTCCGGCTCAGGCCACGGACCGGCACTGGGCCGCAGACCGGGAGTTGACGAACTCTGGTCTAGACCATAACATTTCGAGGGTACTCAGGAAAAGCCTTTGGGTTACACACAACAGTTTCTCAGTCTGAGGACACTGGAGCCTAAAAAGCCTGGGGAGAATGCAGCTAGAAGAATGCTGATTTAGTCCAATGTGGATAAAGAAATGAAAATTGGCAGTTGATATGTTAATTGGTTTATAGATATGGTTGTGCTGCAGTGGTCTTCCACATTAACTCACTAAATGTCTCTTTGGGAAAACAACAGCTACAAGGAAGACAATTCTGTTTGATATTTATCTTGTTTCTTTACAAGAACCCTTGGGAATTTTATTTGTTCTCTTCAACGGCATTTCTACTTTCACTAAATTCTTTACATTCACGACAGTTATGAATGGCTCTTCCAAGCCACCATCTTTGGCAACACAGAAACAATTTTCATTCCTTGGTTTCTTATCTCTGGAAACTGAACTCCCATTACAGTGAAACACTCCCAACACATGAACATTATACAGTTAATATTTCAAGGATTTAAACACAGTCAATTAATATTCTGAGTCACTCTTGCACCCTAACTTGTTCCCTGTCATATATCTAGATTGTAGACACTGGGTGGATTTCATCTGTGAGCAATGCAATTTGCTTTCACTTTTTCTACACCTGGACTTTGAAAATATGCTAAAGAAACAACATGCAGAGTCATACTTTTCTATCCACATTACTGTAACAGCCACACCTTTTGCAACAACTTGTATTAATTACACAATGTTTCTTGCTGTATTCCTCCTTGGAGAATTAGGAATCTTCATACTCTAGCATCCTCCTTGAATTTTAACAATTTGTCCAGAGCTGCTTAATAAAGTTCCATAGTTAGCACATGTTCCACATTGCTGGGTATTTCCTTCATCCAAAGTTACTTTTCCATTACCTGAAAACTCTACATCTATGAAAAATCTAAATTCTGAAGAGGGAAGGTTAGTCACATTCTGCTAATTAAAATATTGAAGTGATGCAAGAGAAAGCTGTATTTAGCTGAAATTCAAACTTCACATAAGGTCTATGGATAGAAAGACCCAAGCAGAATGGCTCCGGGGAGTGAATATTCCAGACCAAAAAGTTAAAGTGGAACTATATGGTAAAAGCCTTCACATGGACCAAGAACAACATCAGACCTACATTGCATAGTTTGAAATTCAGAAAGACAGAACAGGGGCCAAGATGAAAAGAAGCAGACGAAAAACTTCACAGAAATTTTAAGGAGACAAAGAAGGCTGTGGTGTAGAAAGGTTATCAGAAGAAGGGGAGCTCAAGAAAACTGAGTGACAGAAATGAGGTAGTGGTGACAGCAGGACACCTCACAAAGTTATTAGAGACAGGGAAGCTTAATCAAGGATAGGGGTATGTATGAGAGAGGAGGTATGACTCTCCTATGCCAGTTCAATACAAGAGCCAATTTTTCGTTCACAGCAATAGAAAGAAACTGCATTTTGTACTGCACTATGAGTCTTCACATGCCTTTTATTAAAATTAGCATCTCCCTTTCCATTTCACAAACAGAAATACCAAGACATTGACCAGGAGATTGACCTGGTCAATAAGGTAGCAGAACCCATGCAGTTGACATTCAAATCCACAAGATCTACTAATTATTTTCCAGATCCATGAATATGCAAAGTTATGAACGAAACTTCCAAGCCATCATCTGCGACAATAGACATAATTTTCATTGCTTAGTTTTTCTCTCTTGAAGCTCAACTCCCATGATAATGGAACTCCCCTTAATTCAAACTTCATTAATCAGTATTCATAAATCAAAGGCTATCCCAGCTCTGGACAAAGGTGGAATTTGTCATTACAAACAGTACATAATTGGGCAATCATGGAACATGGGATTTGCTCTTCCCAAGTCCATTATAAGCAACAGGTACATGTTGCAATTATACATATGAAGTGGTAACAAGAGCAGCTGAACAGGAAGTCAAGTGGCCAAGGCAGCAACCCTAGAAAAGCCTATTACTTTCTATCTAAGAATATATAACCATACCTTGTAACCATGCAAATATCCTAACTGTCCCCAGACTAATGAGATACAACATAAATTTGTTTTGTTCCCTATGTCCAAAGGCATCCATTGAATAGACTGTGTTGTTTTGGAGTAGTGTATGTATACAATTGGTGCAGTTTATTACCACTAATACATGGGATCCAACAGAGGACTTCTACAGACAGAAGGGTCCCTTCCATCTCCTGGAGGCTTCTGATCAAGTGGTTTTTTTGTGCTGGCTGAACTGAAGAGGAAGCAGTCTGCTGATTCACCCAGCTTCTCCTCATGCTGCCTCTATCCCTTGTAAATGTGCTCCAAAGATTTGTGGAATTCTTTTAAACACAGACTGCTGCTGCTCTGGTTTCCACCAATTAGAAGGAGTCGTAAACAGAACTCCACTTGGCCACATTTCCACTGGTGGAACAGAAAGTCTGGATCCAACTCATCTCCATCATCTGAGCACTCTCCCCTTTCATTGTACACATACCACTTGTTACCATTCTGCAATCTATATTTTAAAAAGCAACAAACACTGTGTTTATTTAGGTTCTCTGCGCAAGTGATACCAGTCTGCATCTTTCCTTCACCAATTATTTTTTCCGGAAATAAGTGCAATTTTCCTCCTCAAATTTCCCATCTTCTTCTAAGCATCAAGCCTCTGCATAGCACACTGTAAATAATGTTTGACATACCTTGTATTATAATCTCCCAGAAATCGGTTAAGTTTTTGTCTTCTACCTTTTTTTTCAGAGCCTCCAGAAAATCATTAAAACATTGCACTTCTGACAGCTGAAACAACAACAACAACAACAAAGGAACAACACAGAAAAATAAAAGTGAGCTTGACACCCAAGTGACAACGTATTCTTAATTCATCATAACACCCTGTCTGAAAACAGAGGCTGCGGGGAGAGACAGGCAGTGAAGCATTTCAATCTACTGCACATTCAATTCATCTGGCTTTGCTTAGAAGCAAACTTCTAATGTGTGGTGAGTCACTAAAGAAATGACATTTCACAAAGCAGTACAGTACTATTTCTTTTGTGATTTGGTTTTTTAAAGACATTATTTGGGAATGGTACAGCTTGCTCTTCATCTAACAGGTTGCAGCCATTTTCCTTCTTCCTTTCAAAAGCCCAGTATAACCCAGCTATACCTTGAACAGGGGCCAAAGACCAAAATATATGATACCGAAGTGTCTTTTAAGTGTCTAGCGTATCCAAAACAAATGCATTCTGTGCCCCCTTTTTGATGCTGTCTCTTGTATTTTCACTATAAGGATGCTTGGCCACATTCCACTCCCAAGTCCCAGCACTGAATGCAGTATCCCATGTTACCTTTATCGCTTCCTCTCTGAAAACCTTTATGCAGTCGATGCTTTTCATATAGTACAGAGGCCCCCTGTTTTCCAAAAACTGGTGAATGTGTTTTATTAGCTGCTGGCTGACTAGAAGAAAAGAACCAGAAAATTATAGGAGTTATTCACAAGGTATAATCAGTGTGACTCTCATACAAATAATGCAAACAATGCAATACGGATTTAAAAACTGACATCAGATCTGAGTAGGGTCTAGCAGGGCAATGGAACTAAAGGAAAGGGCACTAAATCTCTAAGAGCTAAAGAAATGAACTCAGCAATGCACCACTTTTCTTCCTCCACCAGCGTTACTATGACTTGGGTTGTGTCACCAGCAAGGAAACAAAATCAGACTAGTAGCTGTGTTAGTCTGCGGCAGCACAAGAGAAACCAGAAGTCTCGTAGCACCATTCAGACTTCGTTTTTAATTTTTCACAAGTTTTCATGTGTCCAAGCATATTTCTTCAGATAAATGGAGTGGCTGTTATCTGGGAGAAGTTTAAAATTATTGACAGGGGAGGATCGGCAGTCTAATTCCATCATAATGGTGTTGATCAGGGTTCTGACTGTGTGACAAAGGCCTAGATGACTGAATTAGTGTATCTAATGACACAGGAAACTCTTATCTTTGTTAAAGCCCAGAGTGTGTGCGCTGAACTTCAGATGTATTCTTGCATGAACTGCAACTTTGAGGTCTAAGCAAGGAAGTCCAGGAAGGGTGAAGTGTTTGCCCACTGGTTTCTAGGTATTTCTATTTCTGATGTCTGTTTTGTGCCAAAGATACACCTAACATTTTTACTGTTTTACATCCCTCCCACCCCGCTTCTTCTCCTGTTCTCTTGCTCTGTGTGTGTGTGCGGGTGGGGGGGAGAATTGAAGCCTACAGATGCTACCCCTCCACTCAAAAAACAAAACAAAAAGCCCTATAAATTATAAAAATTAAAATTTTTAAAAAGGCAAGATACTCCTTGTCCCCTAGAGAGCACAATGGGAGTTTATGAACCCAAATTATTTTTCAAAACTAAACAGTTGTAGTGGGTGTGAGAATGCTGAGAGTTAATCTATCTCATTTTACTTATCTCTGTCAGAATCCCACTGCTATTCTTGCTCCATCTGAGTTAAACATTTGGTTGCTAGACTCATTCCCTTCTTCCCTTCAAAGAAATAGATACATTTTTTGCATTTTCCTGAAAAGGTATGCATTTCTGTATGATGTTTTTAAACTAACACAGGCATTTTAGTTCCCTTTTCTGTTTGGCTAAAGTATGTTGAATCCACTTTTCAAATATACACATTGCTGTGCATATTTTCACAATATGAACACGGTTTTGTGCATTTTTATTTTTATTTTTGCTTTTTCAGAAATACAAGGATTTGCCCACTCCTCCTTATCACATTTATATCCTACTAGCTGTATGACATTTGCAAATAGTATAGGGATTAGCACACACAACCAGGGCTTAGTTGGATCACTGCTGGTTACTGTGCAGAGTACATATTACACAAAAGCCCTATTCTAGTTGATATTTCCCTCCTGCCCTTCAAAATTCCAGTTAAGGTGCCACAGCAGTAAAATGGGTTTGGATATTGTTTGCCCATCATTACACCAAGGGCCAGACTTAACTCTTCCCTGATTTAACAAAACCCATTAAGTCACGTAGTGGGAACCAGAACTGGAGGAAGCCCACAAAAGAAAACATAAGAGAAATTGCTAATACAGTAATTGGAAATAGGGTACAGGCTTGAAAACCCACAGAGACACATTGTAATTAACAGTGATTGTTAAAACTCATTGGAAAACTGCTGAAATTCGGAAAATTTAAATTGCAGGGTGTGTGTGTGTGTGTGTGTGTGTGTGAGAGAGAGAGAGAGAGAGAGAGAGAGAGAGAGAGAAAGAGAGAGATTTCTGCAATTTATAGCCACATGTCATTTATTCCACATCATTCCCATGGGTACCATTACCCCCAGCCCATTTGGGGGTGAAGGTGCTGCAAAGAGTAGGGAATAATGGGGCATGCTTATTCCACAAACAGGGCTTGTTCCATTCTTGGAAGAAGAGTAAGGATCTAAGCCACAGATTTCAACTCGATTTTGCTTCTTTTATTAGGTTGGTGTATCTCATTAAAAAAACATTGACCCAGTTTTACCTTGCATATAAAACAGATGGGGGTGCTGAGCAAGATATCATCATAAACTGGAGATGAAGGGAGGAGAAAGTACATCAGATAGTCAGCCAATGAAAGTCCCACCCACCCCGACAAAGTATTTCCTTTCCAAATCAATAGCAAAGGTTTAGATGAAAAGATGATCATGCTCCCTCAATTCTGGCCAAGAGATACTTGGAGCTCTCTTATATATCAGTGTAGCACTGCATCATTTTTATGTTTGCCAGTAATAAAATGATGCTCACATAAAATGCCAGTTTACACTGGCATTAAGGACAATTTCCATGCCCTGTGGCACTTTACACTTGCTCTTCACCATTTGTTTCAGAATAAAATAAAAGTGTTTATTTATTTAAATATTTTAACCTGCCTTTCTTCTTAAAAAGGACCCAGGGTGGCTTACAATAAGTACAATATTTAACTTGGTAACAATTATACAATACTAAAAGGTTCAATGAATACAAAACCAAAACAACAACAACAAAACACATAAGCAACACCAAAATACATTTATTGCAGTAAAATACAACAATCCATTAAAAAAAAAACCCACTTGGCAGCCATTCACTCAGGCTTCAAGCTTGCCTATAGAGAAAGGTTTTAACCTGCTTCCAGAAAGACTGTAAATTCAAATGGGGGCCAGCCTAGCCTCCTGTGGGAGGGAGTTCCAAAGTTTGGGAGCAGCAACAGAGAAGGCCCTCTCCCATGTTCCCACCAAAGTGGTGGGAATGAGAGGAAGGCCTCTCCTGATGATCTTAACACTTGAGCAGGCTCACAGAGGGAGATATGGCCCCTGAGATAGCTTGGGCCAAGCCACTTAGAGCTTTATAGGTTAGAATCATCACTTGAATTCTGCCTAGAAATGGATCAGCAGTCAGCGGCTGTAACAGGGGGGTTGTGTGATCTCTGTGTCCAGCCCCAGTTAGCACTCTGGCTGCTGCATTTTGTACCTGCTGACGTTTCCTGACACATAGGCAGCCCCACATAGAAATAAAAGAAGGACCTAAAGTGTGCCTTTAGAGACCAAGCATTATAAATATGCCACAAACGTTTGTGATGTATTTACTGTTGGGCAAAGAATGAATATTGATGGTCAAAGAACACAAGCATTTGTTTTCTCTGTCATAGAGAAATGCTCTTCAGCCCAACTCTTCCTCCTGGAAAGCATTAACACTGCATACCCTTTACTTTCTACCAGGGCTGCCTGATTCAGGGAGGGAGGGCTGTGGTGGGGCTCAGAATTATACATCTGCCTTGGGCCCTAGAGACCTTCTGAGTGCCCGCACTACACAGATGAAAAGAATGTAAGATGGTGCCAGGCTGAGCAACTGAAGACTCAGAGCAATAAATCAATATTGCCTTTTAAAAACAAATCGGTCCACTAAGAAAAGTTTCCATTAATAGACAACAGTGTGAGAGTGTAAAAATATGGGATACAAACAGCATGTAAGCCTGGTGCCCAGAGCAGAGTTTGGTTCATGAAAACAGGCCTTGCTGAGGTCAGTAAGGACAACTGGGAAAGATGGAAAGCGGTGAGAAATGTGCTGTAGCAAAGGAAATGTATAGTTGACAGCATGCTATGCTGCATGATGTTAAGAAATAGTTGACCTCAACTGGTAAGTCCCAATGTACCCTGGAGATTAAGAAAGCAGCAAAGGGCACAAACAATTTCTGTATCAAGCCTATAAAATGCTTATCACTGTATGAACAATTCGTCTTATGCCACAAGAGACTCCCGGACTCTTGTCGCTCTGCGCCTCTGATTGCAATTAGATTCCTTACTTCTAAATAAAGTTATCTGCGCTGAGACAGTCGATTTGTTTGAGAGTCATATTTTTCTAACAACAGTAACTGTCATCACTGGAAAAGCCACTGCAACTAGCCTCTGAAGGCATAAAGCAACCCAATGCCTTTGCTGCAGCTTGGGATGTATGTTACTTTGAAACATTGTCAATGCAGATGAGTTGACAAAATTGATAACAATAAACTGGATTCATGTTGGGTTAATTAAATGTGGCCTTTAGAAAGGTAAGTATAGCTTCCTGCAACCCCTACATGATGATACACGAGCGGAAATGTGTTTCTACACAAAGACAAAATTCACAGCACTATCAGCTGTAAAAGGCAGGGACATATGCAATGCCATACCTGGGTAAAGACTGAAGGTGTGGCTGATTCTACCCATTTTGAAAGAGATTAGCATCTTCATTTTGGACTACAACAATTGTTAGAAGAGATTTGTGGGAGTGACTGTACATTAATTTCAGGACCAAGGGTAGTATCACTGTAGAACGCAACAGGAGGTTGTGTATAAATGCTGTAGTGACAATATTTTTATACATATTTGTTATACATATTAGTTACAATTCACTGGTTGAAATGCTGTAGTAAGTCACAAGTAGAGTAATTCCGTTGAACCAATGAAACCTACATAAGAGTTGACTTACCAAATTCCTAAGGATTCAATGGGCCTACTCCAGCTGCAACCTATTACTGGACTTCAGCCAATGGCCAGTATCCCATTTAAACCAGTATAACATAAAGTTACACTGACATAAATGTGCTGGGTGTTACACCCGGCAACAAGGAAGTGCACTGTGGAAGTGCACAATCGATCATGTGTCCCCAACACGACCCTAGGATTCTTTCTTTCTCTCCCTCAACGTCACTTGAAACTCGGCTCCAAAGACAGTCCCAGTCCTCTACAGAAGAGACCGAGGGCTGCAATGAGGTGTGGGGTCCCTTTCTCTTAGATCTGCTGATGGGCATTTTCCATCAGCACATGTACCAGCTGGATCCTGGCCACACTCTTTCTAAAGGACTGATTACCTCAGTCATGAAATGACCATGCAAAAGCTCTTCATAATTCCACAAGAATCTATAAAACTGTCACAGCAATTTTCCTTTTAGGATCACCATGACTGCAATGTCAGCCTTACCATTATGCTTATCCCAGAATTCCAAAACACCATTAAAGAAAACAAAGCCTAATTACATTGTTTTAAAAAAAATGTAATTTCTTCCCATATTTCATATTATAATAGAAATACTTTCCAAGATTAAAAAATGCTTCTTGAAATCACATGATACAAAACAATAGTTTAAACTTAACCAGCTAATCAGGAACATGAATGCACTGCAGAGGGTTGAGATATGTTCTAGGGTACCCCCCCTTTTTATATGGGACTCCCGGATCTCACATACATCCTGCATGAACTTCTAAGAAACCCAGGACACATATAACACACACACCATGGTGTACACTGCAAGAGAAGACTTGTTATTCATGATTCAGCTCCCTTTCAGGTAATGTTGTCCCCCAAAACTGATGGCACAAAGGAAAAGAAAATATTCTGATAAACCTCTAAGGTGTTTTAGGGTTTCTTGGGACTGTTTTAAAAACAATAACAATGTAGCCTATGTACGTATTAACTGGACTTTGACTCAAGACTATATCACTCATTTACCCTAGGCACATGACTGGTACTACAGTAGCAGCAATGCTTATAGACAGGTTAGTAAAACAAAAACAAAAGCAAAAAATTTAAGGTGGGGGTGGGGGTAGAGATGGCTGGCCACTCCAAAAGAACAAGAGTCAAAGCTTTATAAATTTTATACATAGCCAACCAACTGAGAACGTTACAATTCCAGCTTTACAAGTTAATGCCTCCCCCTCCATGGCTAATGATTTTCTCATAAAATATTCTAATTTCTTACAAATTGCAGCAATAAAAAATATGCCCTGCTGCTTTCCCCCCTACTTCTAGAGCACTTCGTCTTCATTGATGTGTTAAATGAAAACCCCAGGCACCAAGAAAGTAGAGTTGAAATCTTTATTGTGTGAGAAACACACTCCCAAGCTTCACAAAATTACCCAGCTCATTTTAACACACTGACCTTTCCCCCATCAAAATGACAACCCGATTTCTGTCTGAAAAGAACTTAGCTTACTTCTGCTTAGTGATGGCACTTTTTGGTAATCACTCCCAGGAGACTAAAACCTGCTTGAATAATTCCATAAAGCAATGTTATTCAGTACTAGAAGGAAACAACTAGTATAAAGAAGAACAACTAAGATATTTGGATCCACTGTGAGAGACTTTCAACACAAGCCTAAAGAAATCTTTACTCCATATACTTACACACATTATAACAGCTTGGGATTTTCTTACTACCACCTGGGACTTTTGACCCAATTGCAGCTCAACTCATACTCAAGAAATCTGAGAAGAGCAGAGCTGGTGAAAGATAGTTTTCTGGACTATTATGTCCAGAATACCTCAAGCCAGCACAGCCCTTTGCCAAATGGGTTGGGGGTTCTCTGGAAGTAATCATCCAAAATGTAGCTTGTCCCATCTCTGGAACAGAATCTGGGTATTAGTTTGGATGATCTTCAGCCTCACCTGCTTTCATACACAATATCACATTGTGCTGGACAATGCCATCACCCAGAGGCAAGAATAAGGTTAGATGGATGCAGCCTAGCTGGAAGAGTGCCCAGGTTTCTCCTACACTCTTTTTTTCTTGCTCCATTTTATGTCTCTGTCTCTCTCTCACACACACACACAGAGAGAGAGAGAGAGAGAGAGAGAGAGAGAGATTGAGAGGGAGGGAGGGAAGGAGGGAGGGGGAGGGAGAGAGAGAGAGAAACTGATTGAAGATCAAACGTTGCCAAAAAGAGAGTTCTCTCAGATAATATTTTATTTAAGTATGCCAAAGCATCACAAGAACAAGCAGCAAACATCATGATGCTATTTTCATATTGCTTGGACATCACGATGGAATCTGTCCTGTGTCAGAGGAGCCGGCACAGGCTATTTTATTGTGTACACTCTGCAACCAGCATACAAATTTACGATGTTGACAATCCTGAGTTGAGTCTGTATCTGTATGCGTGTCTCTGCAACCTTTGTCAAAAATATCTGCTGTTCAAGGAACTGAACTTGTTGACTTGAGAGGGTCTCTGACCTCACATGTACAAACTAGTCAAAATGTCCAAAACAGATTTGCCAGCAGTGACAAATCACTCACCCATATGGAGAAAAGGACCCAAACCAAAACTGATACGGAACAGTCTTGACAGAAGTCCAGTGCGAGAAAATGATTCAGAAGACACGGACATCCTTCAGCCTGAAGAACCATCAATGGGCAGTTTGATAACCAACCAAATCTTGTGTGTTGCTTCTTTTTATCCCCTGAAAAGGTAGTGACCAATACCAACAACAATGCTACAAGCATAGCTGAAATCTTTTTTTTTCTTTGGAAGTTTAATTATTTGGCACCACCAGATTAATTCATCAGAGAGGGGGTTATATGAGACCCAGGCTAGGCAATTTCTGATGAGTCCAGTTGCCCCATGGCACCCTCTGGGAATAGCAGAGATGGCAAAAATGAGAAACCCAAAACTAGAAGTAGCTAGAAGTCTACCTCCAGGGTTTTTTGTTTTTTTTTGAAGGGGGGAAATATATATTGTTTGGGGAGGGGGCTCTGACCTAAGAACTGTTACCCCCAGAAGTTCCTATGAGCTGCAATTTACCTCTTTTTGTTGGAGGAGTCCTAGGGCTGCGCAAACAGCCTCAGAGGGCCACACTTTGCTCATTCCATATGAGACATTTCTGTGTGACACACTAGTTTTCAACAGAGGGAGTGGGCTCCCCCACCCCACTTAAATGTGAGGGAATCTCAAAACTGCAGTTTTCTACTTGCAATCTTAAATGGTGCTTCCTAAGAATTTTCTCATCTCATTTTGACTAATATGCCTAGTCATCACCTACTACTTGTACTTAGCCAGTTCAACATTACAAGACTTGGTTTATTAACTTGTCCACCCTAGTGCAGCTACCTCAGTAATTTCTTCCACACCAGAAGAGCTCTATTCAAGCCACGGAAGGTAGGTAAAAGGTGGTGGGGAGGAAGGGGATGCTTTAGCTCCCTCTTCCTCTGATGCAGTTTCTAGTTCTCTCATATCACCAAAAATGCCTTTGTGAAAGGAACTTCCTCTGTCTGTGAAAAATCCTGGTTCCAGACTGCACGGAGAGACAGAGATTCTCCTCCTCATAAAGTTCTTCTTTTTGAAAGGAGAGTAATGTTGGAGCAGAATAGTGCATTCCCCTGTGGACATGGTTACTTATATACAAAACAGAGAAGGCCTGAATAGGGATAATGTTAAACCAAATCCAAGGACTAGCACAAGAAGGTACCTGTTCCATAGGAGAATGGTTCCCTTCATGTAAGCACCTTTTCAGTGAAGTGTTTGTTCACTGTTCTGATGATGATGATGATGAAACTTCTATTTCACTTTTTCTTCAATGACCTCATGGTGGCCTACACAGCCCTTCTCTTCCTCCTCACTTTGTTCTTCGAACAAGTCTGAGAGGTAAGTCAGGCTGAAGAATTGTGTTACTAGCCCATGGTCATCCAGGAAGTTTAATCAGTGGGAATTTGAAACTAGGTATCTCAGTTCTCCATCCAATGCACTACTACACCACATTGTTTTTCATGGCCAGGGTACTTGATCACGTTCCCTTTTATTTGATGGCCAGAATTCTAGCGACATTCACACAAGGTTTGCATAAGTTGCTATGGCTCACTGTGACTAACTGTGGAGGTATCAGGACATGCCTCTGCTGCCTACCTGGTCATACATCCAACCGCACAACTGAGATCTGTCCCATCACCACACCATAGCAGTGGCGAGTAACACGAAACATATATACACCAACACGAGTCCAGAGAATGCACATTCTCTCTGGTTTTGGACCATCAATTTTCTCGTTTCTTACACATGCATGATCTAAAATATGCACTTTTCTTGGGTAAAGTGAGCCAAAGCTCAACATCCTAGCAGCCCTCTGCCATTACTCATGATGCAATATAGGCTGAATGCACAGGGAATGAAATTAAAGTTCCTAGGTTGCAAAAAGATACATGACAATGTTACCACCCATTTGCAAGTCAAGGGAGAAGTCTTAAAAACAATAATAAACTGAACAAGCCACCACCAGTTAAAACAAAACAAAAACTAAGTAAGAAAGCTCATAAATACAGATTTCAAACTGAACGAAGGAGAGTTCATTCATCACTACTAAAGCAATCCCCTTGCCTTGATACTAAAATAACCATACATGCATTTTCAGTCCCAAAGCTGTCACAGAAGTGACCACATCACTACCTAGTTCAACTCTACAGTACAACGCAAAGCATGGCAATTTTCTCTGCAGTAGCCTTCTGTGTTATTCTAGCTATTCAACACTGCCTCCTTCTACTTATAAACTTATCCCCATCCCAACCATTCTGATCTCTTTACTCCATTAACACAGCTTTAAATGCTAATGAAAACGTTGAGACTCAAAGGGTACAGTTGCATTTCTCTGAGGCAAGCTGTTAATTTGCTCTGTTTTTAATCTCCTTGTGAGCCACTGAATGTGCCAGGAGAACACAGGGACAGAATTAAAAATAAGCAAACAAGCTCTTCAACTTTGCATATAGGTAGGTTGCGTGCTACCATGTTTCCCCAAAAATAAGACTGGGTCTTATATTAATTTTTGTTCCAAAAAACACATTAGGGCTTATTTTCAGGGGATGTTTTATTTTACAGTCATGTCATCTTCTGGTTGCTGCACAATGCTGCACAATGGTGGAGGGCGGGGTTTCACATAACTGGGACTTATTTTTGGGGCAGGGCTTATATTACGAGCATCCTGAAAAATCATACAAGGGCTTATTTTCAGGTTAGGTCTTATTTTCAGGGAAACAGGGTAGAAGGCCACTGCAGTACAACAGCAAAAGTGTGAGATGTTTTTATTTAACTCTGAGAAGAAACACAGATCTTAATGAAGCCATTTAGGAATTTTAGTCATAGTTCTTACTGATTTATATTCAGATATCACAATTAATATGGCAGACAAATGGACTTTTTATTTGCTATACGAATGTAAAGCAATCAAGGAGTCCCACATCAAATGATAACAATTATGCTGTAATTGTTAAGAATTCTGATATGTATTTCTTATATTTTATGTTTCTGTGTTTTATTACTCAAGTCCATGTTTCTATGCTTTTGCAGACTCTCTTCTAATATTGTTCACATTTTTTCCAAGTTAACAATTCAGTTGCTGCCTGATCCTTTTCCTTTCTTTTCATGCCATAAATATACACCAGCACAAGGTACTGTCATCAAAAGCTTTATGTCCTGCCAATCCCAGATCAACCTGCCAATCCTTGGAAAATCTGCGGTAAATCAGGGAGCCAGGGACCATGTAATAAAAGGACACTAAACTATTCTTCCTTGGAAGCGCTTTGATTGTTCCAAGGATTTGCAAAACTGCCTAGCCACAAAGTGCTGACAGCAGTTGCATGACCTGAGGTATTTAGCTTTGTTTGTCTGTACAAGAGGATTTGGAAAGGTCTCACATTTGAGAACCGTGCACTTTGGACTGTTATACACAGAAATATTTAGTGGAAAATCAGTAAAAGGAAAAAGAAAGTGTATTGAAAAATTCAGCCTGAAAACACTGTTTACTTCCAGTACTTTTTACTGAGCACTCAGTTTTCTGGGAAAAGACTTTTTCCCTTTAGTATTTTCACAATTCTAAATGCTCACACATATTAAGCAGAAAAACATAAACAGGAGAGAAAATGGAACAGACAGCAGCACAACAAATGAAAAATTAAAGGGAGGATGGGATATCTCAAGAAGTAAAAATAATTTATTTTATTGGTATTATTTCCAGTTATTGTCTATGGTTTTCAGTTTTTTAAAGCAACAACCCAATGTACTGAATAGAATACTTTAAAATGTCACCAAAATATTTTCCTTAGTGAGGATGTAGACTGAACAATCGACTCTGTAATTACACATCACTCTACAGTAGGATGGCAAATTGGTGTTAAGAGTTGAGGTGTCCAAGCATGGATATGAGCAGACTGTTTCTCACCTACTATAATAAAAATGTGTGAGAAACACATTCGTCTGGCAGAACTAATGGTCACAATGTGCTATTTATTTTATTAGCTTTTTGTTTCGAGATATATTAGTCTGATTTACACCTACAACATTTACCTCTACATTACCATTTAGAAAACTGGATGAACTACCCTTTTTGCCTGAACAGAATTTCTGCTCTTTGGCTTAATTAAAATAGGAACTTTTAAAAAATGGCCCACTTGTGGACTCTTGATGATGAAAAGACAAACATAAACAGTGACATAGGATTATTGCACTGACACACAAACCTGAACAATCATAATCAAATTAATCTCAGATAAAATGAAATAATGGAATATAATGGCTTATAAGCGCCTTCGAACTCAATTATTCTATGATTCTATGACTCTATGATCCAATCAGAACATTAAAAGATTTACAGGCCTCGGCACACAGGATAACTACTTAATACATTTGAGTAGAGGCTGACAAGTACACTGGGTTGGTTAATTCATGAAGAGAGAGCTGTGATTATTGAGTTTAGATCACTTGAATCCTGAAATAATCACTCAATGCAAATTCAAAAACTCAAAGGAAATAAACAAGCATCCATTTACCTTCTTTAAAGTCAACAGTCTTCTGCTTCACCAGCACTCTGAAATTTTCTGCTGGGTTAACACTTCCAACCTACAAAATAATCCAGCAAAGGTTACATTCTCAGCTATTACACTAATTTCTTCAACATTTTTTGTAAAACAAAACTAGAATCTGGAGTGCTTTCTCACTCTCTCAGTTCCCTAAGAGAAATCACTCTGGATATGTGTTAATGTGATATACACTGATCAAAAGTGGATATGATTGGAGCAGCTCTACAAGATGAACTGGACAGATGTTATTCTGCCCTCTCATGATGTGGTCATTATCTCCAAAGACATGGGTCAAGATAACAAGACCTCATGCTGCTTCTCTAGTATAATTTTAAAACTCTCCAACTGCTCTGGCTGCCTTTACATTATGACATTCACTTAATTGGAAGTCAAACCTCTTAGCCAAATGAGCAGAAAACAGCTGAGCTGACCTGGTTCAATGGCGTTGCATTTTGTGAGAAAAACGAAAGAATTGCCTGACTTTTCAGACCTTCTTAGTCTAACTCAGAAATTCCAAACAAAAGCTATAAGAGTACAGGCAAGAATGGAGGCCACAAGCTTCTAAGGAACTAGATGGGGATTAACAAAAACTAGGGAGGGAGGGATGCCCCTTTATACCCCCCCACAAAAAAACACCCCACTTTGAAATGTAAGTGAACACTGAGAAGCAGATTTTGAAGGATACAATGGTAGGGAGATTATGGCTAATATGTTAGGCACTTACCATTACACAAATAGTATAGACACATTTACCGTATTTTTCTGTTTATAAGACGACCCAATGTATATGACCCCAAATTAGAAAATTTGATCCCTGCTTTTCCCTTCCTTTTGCTAAGCCACAGAGCTTAGCAAAAGGAAGGGAAAAGCAGGGATCAAAGGACTCCCTTTGACCGCCGCTTTTCCTTGCCTTTTGCGAAGCCACGGGACTTAGCAAAAAGGAAGGGAAGGCTCCCTTCGGGTAAAGCAGTGATGAAAGGGCTGCACGATCACAGCCCTTTGATCCTGAAGCCCTTTCATGGATGCTTTACTCACTAAAGCCCCGCGGGGCTTAGGAAGTGGGTAAAGCCCCACAGGGCTTAGGAAGTGGGTAAAGCCCCGCAGGGCTTAGGAAGTGGGTAAAGCAGCCATGAAAGGGCTTCAGGATCAAAGGGCTGCGATCGTGCAGCCCTTTCATCGCTGCTTTACCCGAAGGGAGCCTTCCCTTCCTTTTTGCTAAGCTCCGTGGCTTCGCAAAAGGCAGGGAAAAGCGGCTGCCTTCCGTGTATAAAACGACCCTCAATTTTTTGTCTATTTAAGGAAAAAGTGTCGTTTTATACACGGAAAAATACGGTAGAATCAAAATAAAGCAGAAAACTCAGATTCTATGGGCTTTGTAACTTCATAGCTACTGGTCATCATAACATAGGTGTCAACATACTGTATTAAAGTTTTCCCTCACTAGCCACTGTCTCAGCTTCTAAGCATTTATGTAATCTTTATGAACTTTTCAATTATTCAAATATTTAAAGGGAAACACTTTCTACTAAGTGTAGAAAGATGCAGAGTGAGAACAAGAGAGCACTATTAGGATAGTTATTTGCCAGAAGGAGTGAGACTTCAAAGAATGTAAATGGAGAATAGCTGGTGTAGGCATTCAAAACAAAAATGACTCAAAGAAACAGTCTTATTTGCTGCCAAACAAATGATCAAGATATATGTGATTGCCAGTTTATAGTCACCATTTTTAATAAATGCAGCTTCTACAATTCAAACTGGTTCATTCTGGAGTTTTGGTGATCACCAAACCTGCTGCTGAAACTTGCAAGTTCTTAGTTCACAAGTTACACTGCTGCACTTTATCCAAATGAGGGCTAGCACTTCCCAAATTTGTTACAAAATAATCATGTGGGGAAAGGGGCCCCATGAAACCACTGGTATTTGCCCTAAAAATGACAAGGCTCTCAATTCCTGATGTTGTCTTATACCATTAGGGAGTGACAGCCCTTTCAATACAGCCGATCTCACCTAGTCTGTGATAGATCCCTTTACAAAAAGTACCTACTGTGGTGACATTGCCTTCAGCCAGATTTGCAATCCTGAAGCCACCTTCATTGCTTTCCACTTTTGCCTTTTTAGCACTGGGCCCATCTTCATTACTACAAGCAGACAAGAATGAAGTATCAGTTTGGGGAAAAAAACCTTTAAACATAATGAACTAGGCAATTTATATGAGACAGCTCATGTGCTGTGAAGAAGACTAGAGACTGCAGTTCAGTCATGGAGTTGTCTCTTAAGCTCCTGACAAATTGAATCTGTCTCAAGACAGTGAGGCTGGTGAGGGAAGGGTAGACTTAGGCAAAATCTTGATGCCACAGTGATGGCATGTCCACCAGAACCACAATATTAGCTGTAGATTATTCTATACAGAAACACAGAGAGACATACACACACATCATACCATTATGCATTCATATCAGTTTCCTTCCAATGATTAAACTGGCATGAGAGATAATGGAAATTTAATGTTTAAGAAAGAAATCTATCTACCCTTCCAATGTAATTTGCTGGCTCCTGTCTTGAAAGTGATAGTTATTAAGTATCTGGGAACACAGACAAACTATATGTCTCCTAATGCATCTCCTTGGTCAACGGACATGTGAGCCTGATAAACTTCAACCTGCAGCTCCCAGCAGTCACTGAATCCCCAATTAAACATGCAAGGCCTCTCTGACTGAATTGCCTTAAAGTACACCCATAACTTCCTTATGTGCCCTTGGCTTCCTAAAATTAGAAGCAAGGATGATACACTTAAGAGCATGGATCTACCTCAGGTATCCTAAAGACCCTTTGGATTAACGTTGCACTTTGGATTAATGTTGGAGTTGGTACAGACCAAGCGAGAAGCAAAAGTTCAAAAAGCTTGCTCCTGAAGAAGGCCATCGCCGAAATGTGTTGAGCCTGACCTTTTTAGATAAGGATAAAGTTTGCATTCCTACCATTTTTATACATCTTGAGACTCAGTCTCCCATTTGTACTTTTGCCACCAATGGATGTACCAGTTCCCTCTGCTTTGATCCTAAAGACCCATCAGAAGGAGTCAGTCTATTAGAGATATATGGGCAAATCATTATTGCTTTAAAGGTGAACACTGTCACCTTAAATCATGCCATCCCCCCCCCCACAAAAAAAGAAAAAAACATTATAGGTCACCAAGTTTAACGCTACTACTCTCAGAAACTAGCAGCAATTTTTAAAGGCAGCCCTATATAATGCCTCAAGCTTGCACTCGTTGCCTGTCTTGGAGTTCTAACATGTGCCTCTTTAAAGAATCACTGACACACACCATGGGTTAACTTACTTGTCTTTGAAGATATGTTGAGCTGTCTTCTGCTCTTTCATTTTGCCTGCTTCCTTCAAGGCAAAAAGTGATTTTACTTTTTCAAGGGGAGCATGGCATTTCTCTGCCACTTCCAGAGGTGTCACCAACATGTCTAAGATGTGTTTCTCAACAGCAGGTAGAGGTGAATCAGGATGGAAAGCCTTATGCTGTAGGCACTGGTGAGAAAATGCAAAGAAACAAGTATTTCAAGCCACTTATTCATATACTGTCCATGCTGGTTTTCCAAAAACGTAACTTTCACAAGCTCTGATAATACATAGAGTGGATGGTACTTATCTCAAAGTATAAGTTCAAATATTTCTCGACATGCAAGATGATACTCTATGAATAGATGAGGTAACAGAGATTATAAGGGATGTTTTAAGGTAAAATGGCTCAAATATCTCATGAAGAGTGTTCAGTGATGTAAGATTAATGACAATAAATAACGACAATAAATATAATGTATTCTCGACGGCTTTCACGGCTGGGATCCGATGGTTGTTGTAGGTTTTTCAGGCTGTCTGGCCGTGTTCTTGAGGTTTTTCTTCCTAACATTTCACCAGTCTCTGTGGCCGGCATTTTCAGAGGACAGGAGTCAGAACTCTGTCTGTGCTCTGGTGCAGTTTGTGGGATAGTTGAGTATTTATAGCTGTGGGATCAGCTTTTTGTCCTTTTCAGGAGATTGGGTGATTATGGTGATCAGCGTGTTTTTTGTTGTGGAATCAGCTTTTTGCCCTTTTCAGGAGATTGGGTGATTATGGTGATCAGCGTGTTTTTTGTTGTAGGTGTATTGTTGTGATAAGGGGGAGAGATGATCTGTCACTGTGATTGATGGGTGTTATTAGCTGGTCTTTTGTGTGCAGTGATCACTGGTCCTTGTGGCTGGGTAGAGTTCGTTGACCTTTTGCAGGCTAACCCTAACCCTACCCAGCACTGAAAAACACAACCTCAAGAACACGGCCAGACAGCCTGAAAAACCTACAACAACCAATAAACATAATGACAATAAATTCCTTGCCTCTGCTGCAACTCACAGATTTGTCAAAAGTACACAGAGATCACTATTTTAACCAACTATGTTGGTTAAAGTTCAAAACATCACAGTGATGGAATTAAACCTTAATGTCACTTTTTAAATATAATTCTAGGCTAGGCTATAAAATGCCTGGATGACAAAACTCCTTAAGTCAAACTTGGGTTTGCCTGCCAAGATATCCACCTTCTCTACACCAATTTCTAGGATGTAATCCAACACTCTCAGTACTGAAATACTGAATTATTTTATTCTGCCCACACAAGGTAAAGGTAAAGGTTCCCCTTGACATTTAGTCCAGTCGTGTCTGACTCTAGGGCGCGGTGCTCATCCCCGTCTCCAAGCCGTAGAGCCAGCGTTCGTCCGTAGACAGTTTCCGTGGTCACGTGGCCAGCGCGACTAGACACGGAACGCTGTTACCTTCCCACCGTGGTGGTACCTATTTATCTACTCGCATTTACATGCTTTCGAACTGCTAGGTTGGCAGGAGCTGGGACAAGCGACGGGAGCTCACTCCGTCGCATGGATTCAATCTTACGACTGCTGGTCTTCTGACCTTGCAGCACAGAGGCTTCTGCGGTTTAACCCGCAGCGCCACCACGTCCCAAGTTGTTTTTGCCCACACATCTTCCTGTCAAATCAAATTAAATAAATGATGAGGGGCCATGCACAGGTTATTCCGCTGTGAGCCAGGAAGGTGAAGCAGTTGCAGGGCAGAGGTCTGTGGAAATACTACACTATCAGCTGCATGCTGATAGTCACAAGATTGCAATATCTATAGTGATTTCTTAATAAGGCAATTATCCTCCCAAAATTACAACATTTGTGCTATGCTGGCATAGTTAGCCAACAGTATCTGGGCCTTTACATTTCTGCCAAAAAGTTTCCTTTTGCTGGATCTAGTGAGATACAGGAGAAAATAAGGAATGTTTTAAAGTGATGGTGAAAAGTTCCTCCTCTTACCTGGTACAATCTTTGGAACTGAGGATTTGGGAACTTGCTGGTTTTAAATACATCCTTGATTGTCCCTTCAGTCTCATCTTCATAAACCAAGCTCATAGAATCAATCAAAGAATCAACTGCAAGCAACTGATCCTCTGGGTCAGCAAAAACAGGCAAAGACATATCAGATACAGAGTCACGAGAGAAAGGTACTATATCAAATTTCTCCTTAGAGAGGAGGCAAGAACTCCCACCCAGTGCAAGTAATTAAAGTAGAAAACTCCTAAGGTAGTAAGAACAGTCAAAAGATAGATGTGTGCCAAATTTTTTATTCCTAGCCCAGGAATTTGAGTAGATGTTAAGGCTATGGGATTTTCTATTATGTCAGAACATCCGGTAGTTTCCTATTATTGTAAAACCTGGGTGAGCAGAAAGAAATTGTTTATAGTCAGAAGGAAAAGGAAAACAATTGGCAACAGTTATAAATATGTGGAGATAGGACACAGGCAAACAGGGCATTCCAACACATCATCACAATTCCAGAGCGCTTTGGGCACCAGGCATCAAAGAACAATCAACATGGATTTTCCTACGTAGATTTTAAGTGGTATAACTGGGTGAAGAATTAAAATGTATTTTTTTCCGTATGTGTCTAATAATATGCTTCAAGGTTAAGAGAATTATTAATATAATAATATATAATAATATTAATATATATTTATTTTTTCAAACTTTGACATTTTCCTATGCTTTTTAAGTAAAGGCTAAAGATTACTGAAAGTTATAATGCTTTTATTATTTATTTTATTTTATTAGATTTATATACCACCCATCTAGAACATGTCTACTCTGGGCGGTTAAAGGATGTATTCTCTGTCTTTTGTTTTAATCTGCCTTTTTTAGGCTATCAAGCTCTTAAAATTTTGGATGGTTTTTATATTGTCTACAACTTAAGCTTTGTATTTGGATACCTGCAACTTCTCACGATTTTTAGACTGTTTGGATGGAAATCACACCTGTAACTTTTTGCAAGTTGCAAGGAAGGATTTTTAAGCATTTGTGCCTACAGTTTTCTTCATAGCTGTAAGATGTTTGGATGTTGCAACAACTTTGAAGTATTTTGTGCATATGGAACAAAGAAGCAATGTAGATATGCAAAACCTAGAGAAATAGAAAAGCTGATGTTGCCTGGAATTATTGAAATAGCAAAAAGATTTATAGTTTGATAGATGATTTTTGATATGATTGTCTGTGGTTGGTTTAATTCTGGAATTAGCCCTTAACTGGGATAAATGCCAGTTGTGACGAACACAGGCTTCTGATTCCCCCCCCCCCCCACCTCGGGAGGTCTATGAAATTTTGTAGGACTTTGAGGTGCATATGTGTTTAAAATGTTAGCTGAGCTAATCTGACACCGCTGCTATCTTCACAGTCCCAGAATAATGCATATCACAAGGAAGAACTGTGTCTACTTTCTCCCTCATAAAATCGACTGAAGATTCAGTGCTGAGGGGAAAATGTAAAGCACCTGCAAGAAATCCAGTGAAAGTAGGGGCTTCCCCTCCATTATATCATGCACTGGTTACTTTGCCATCAAAGCTGGAAGCAGTTTTGCTCTCTACCTGAACTATGACTTCAAATGTAACAGCTTTTGTTTTCCTCCATTCATTTCCAAGGCAGAAAATGCATACCACCCTTTATAATGGTAAGACCATATACCCCTCTGATAATAGGAACAGTACAACTGCTCTCTACAAGGTCATCCTATGATCTTATGAATCTGATATTTTTTTTCTGAGAATAGTTGGCAGCACCAGACTCTTCAAAGGAAAGTTCTGGAATAACACACACTGAGCAAAGGCACATCGGGGCAAATGCTAGATGCTCATGGCAAATCCGCCCCGATTTAGCTGTGAAGTGCCATTCTTCTGGCAGGCTTCCTACAGCTATTGAACATTCTCACCCTTACCAATTACCATTGCCCTGCCTATGTGCCACATAATTCATTTGCTTATTTTTTTAAAAAAAAAGT
Source organism: Intellagama lesueurii (assembly GCA_037013535.1). NCBI lineage: Eukaryota > Metazoa > Chordata > Lepidosauria > Squamata > Agamidae > Intellagama > Intellagama lesueurii. Next base: position 117,874,985 of record JBAJHW010000001.1, read on the forward strand.
GCAATCAGGTGATGCTTTGAATGTGCAGCATCTCTAGCAGCCTGACCCTGGTTTACTTCTCAAAATGATCAGGATTCAGTTGTTAAGGACAACTGCCTGCTTTCTACCCACCTCCTCTGCATCATGGCAGCTTTTATTCACAAATATGTTACTAATCATTTTTTATTTCAGGGATTTTCAGCAAGTCTGCTTTATAGTTAACTGCATTTGGCTCTGTCTCTTCCCAACTATCATCCAACTGTTCCACTGAGGGACCTCAATACACTCAATGCACATGTTGCTTGGGTTTTCTTAGTCTTCCTTTTCCCTCCCCATCACCATTCCAATTGGTGTTGTGTCTTTTTAGAGAGCAAGTCTCAGGGCAGAGACAATCTTGGGCTGCTATTGTTTTAACTGATAGGTTACCTAGTCTTACAGCCCTTCTGGTTAAAGGGTGATCTATGAAGTTACAGAAAAATGGATACATGTACAACTATGAAGTCTTGAGCAAAATTTTAATGGGTTCCAACAAGTGATGTTACAGACCAAGGTCAGGAGGAAGAGAAGATTCAGCTCCCAAAGAGAATGAAAACTAGATTCCTTGATGCACAAGGTTGACAGTGTAAGAAAAAAAACCCATACACAAATCTAAACCTATCTTAAAATGGCATGAAAGAAGTTTCCATTGGTTCTAACAGCTGTCTGCCTTGCCCAGCCTGACATCATCCCAATGTCTTCACCTGCAACTCCCATCACCCTTAGCTACGCTAGCCAGAGAATATGAATGGTAGCACACACTCATTCCATGTGAATGGTACCCAGCTGGGAAACACTGATTTATTCATATTCAAAATGGGAAGAAAAAAACCCAGAGAGTCATAGAGAGTATCTAAAGCAGAGTTGGGATGCTGTATAACTCCCACAATCCTCTGCCACTTGCCTTGATGAATGAAGCCAAAGGGAGTTATAGGTCAGTGATATCTAGAAGCCCAACAGCTCATCACCCTTGATCGACAGACTCTGTCCCATGGCGCAAAAACCTGAGGCACCCAGTCCCAACACAAATACCAAGACTGGCCTCCCCCCCCACCCCCCCAATCACTCAGAAGGTATCAAAAGCAGACCATCAAAGCACATGTTCTCCCCTCTCACTCTGCCCTCTCCCACTCTCAATTTAACTGCAGTTAAGTGTCAACACGATAGCTGAAAACAATGAACTACCCTGGTTAACCTTAAAGTTCATGCCATGTGTTATTTAACCAGATTTAAAGCTGGAAGACAGATTTCTTTCCATGGAAAACCTTACAAAGGACACTGTTGTAAAAAAAAAAGCAATATATGGATGCAGAAACCATCATTTTACAAGCAATCATTTCTGAAATATAGAACATCACAAAGAATATTTAAATTGCAATCCTGTACAACTTACCTGAGCTGGGACTAAGCAGCCCTCAACTCAGTGTGACTTTGTAGAAATACAAAAAACACCTCTGTTATGAGTATGAGTCAAAGTGGATGCTTACCTGTTGCTGTACACTTTTTATTATTTTTCAAGGAGGAAAACACATATTGTCTCAGATCTTCCATATAAGGCATCTGTACATACGCCAAACACTAAAATCAAAACAAATTGGGGGGGAAGAAATGTCAAGAAAACGTAATTAAATAGAAAAAGAACAAACCTTCCAACAGGACACTTCCAGATGAGGATTTTACTGTAGGATCACACTGACTTATTCATGGACTAGTATAGGAGGCCCCAACATTGCTGTCTTTTATTTGCAGCCCTCTAAGGTCTTCCTGTTGCTTCTTCCACCTTCTTTCTTACCAGAGAAAATCCGTCAAGCAAAAAGACAGAGCAGCCACATAATACTCTTTAATGATGTAAGGAAAGAGTCCTCCATCTGCAAACATCTATATTAAACTGCAAGACACTGTCTATGAGAGTAAATATTTTACAACAGAAATGTTTACAGAAGTACTAAAAGTGTGTGTGTATATATATATATATACACACACACCCAAGACTAAAAAAAAATATTCAGCAAAGGAATAATATATATGGATGGAGGCTACATTCCTGAGGACAGTGGCTTGCCATTTCCTCTCTGCAGATTAAAGTATGTGATCTCTCTGTATTATGTGCCAATTGGCCCCAGGGGGCTCTGCTTTAGGGCTGAATCTCTGGAAGGCTGATGAGATCCTGCAGCAGGGGCTTTGTCCCTCTCTTAGGGGAACAAGGAGAAGAAATTACATCATGGTGAAGGAAACACAATCTGCATTAAATCACTAAGCAAAAAAGACCGAGCAGATGAGACTCTTGCACTCTTACCAGGCAGAGAGACATACTTATGAAAAGCTAGCTCTACTGCCCACCTAGGAAGGAACCCAGAGCAGCGTCACAGCCTGAAGCCCCTAGCAAAGGAGGAGGTCATATTTTCTTGTCCCTCAAGATCTTTTCTTCATCCACTCTATTGCCAAGGAATGAATGCCTCAGTGTCAGAGAGTGTAGATGCGGAGAAAATAGCCAAGGGTGACTTTTGCCAGCTCTGTCTCCCTTTCCTCCAAGTTTGGCCAAAAGGCCTTCAATATAGGCCTGAGTTGAGATACTTTGTGGAAACCAGAAACATCCTTAGGAGTGGCAATGGGAGACAGCCCCCATTTCTAAGTATTATACTTATCTTGCTCACATTCCTACAAGACCAAGTTGACCACAGACAGATTTTAACCATTGTCTCTCTCATGGTTTTTAACTGTTGTTTTACACTGTAGCCAGTGTAAAAATGCATATTTGCATTCCCAAACAAAAGCATCAACACAGCGGTGTCTATCAGCATTATCAGCAAATAGCATCAATCTTTCAAGACTGTGAGATAAATCTATTTGATAATAGATAAATCTATTATAGATTCTATTTGTGTTTCATCAAACAGCATAGAAATTCATTAATACTTTAGTGATACCTCCTAACCTAATCAAAATAAATTTGCCTCTCTGTCTTTAACATGTGCAAGATTTTTTTTAAAGTTTCTGGATATTTAATAGTTGTTCACTCGGTGTGTGAATTTGCTTCTTAAGAGTCCTTCCACAGTTTTCTTGCAAACAGTGGCCATCAGCAATCAGCTGCTCTTCACTTTCACATACTGATACTTTCTCTTATTCACAAGCGTCCTCCAGCTCATCTTAAGTGATTTCCCTTTCTATGGGATGCTTAGGCATGCTAAAAATAAAAAAAATGAAAGCTTATGTCCAGTCCAACATTCCCTCTAATTTCCAGTCCTGCTCAGTGGGGCTCTGCCCATCTCATGTGCAATTCCGCCCTCTTCCTCCCCCCCCCCCGTGCGGGGTTCCACTATGACCAGAACCGAAAACATGCTGCAGAACTGACATCGCCATTTGCAGACTCTGTGTACAATTTGGGTTTTTGAGGGTGAAAGGCAATTTTTTTCCTACAAAAAAACAAGTGTTACATAAGGGCTGACATTCTGTGACTTTGTCACACATGTGGGAAGCAAACAGTATTAAAGTTTGTTGCTTTGAGATGGCAATTAACAAGTCTTCCATTAGGATTTCTCAAGTGTACAAAATCTAAGTTTTCCCATCAAAAACTATTTTTTGAATAACAAAAAAGCCTGTGCGCAATCTTCCTTAAAAAGCCCTGAAATATAAAAAAATACATACAAACTATGATAATTTTGCCTCTCAGAGAAAGAAATTTTGAAAGTTTTCATTTACACTCAGAGAATGAAATAAGTGAAGATGTACAGAAAGAGAGAAATAAATAGGCATTAATGAGCTCAGTCATCATATAAAGTATTACCTCGTATTCATCCTTAATTACTGGGAAGGCTGCTCCAACCTGTGGTAGAGATCTTTTATCATAGACATAGCGCACAATGGCTACCATATCTAACTCATCCAAAGCATGGATAAGGGCAGAAAGCGCAACAGCTGCAGCCTGTCAAAGAAGACACGTAATTATAAACAAAAATAATTGTGTTATGGGCTGTTATGTCAGAACTGACTTATAGCAACCCTAATAGGGCTTTCAAGGTACATGATATATCTTAATGAGGGGTTTTATCAGTTTCATTCCCTTTCCCTACCAGTGAATTTCCATGGCCAAGTGGAGATTTGAACCCAGGTCTCCTGAGTCCCATCTACTACACGAAACTGGGTCTTCAACAAACATCATTTATCCTTAGCAACTGCAGCATTCACAATAAGATGAGAGTCATTTCTGTTTTCAAATTAGCATAGTCATTCAAAACCCACCTTTTTCCTCTTCAAAAGCATAGGAAACGGTGCTCATGCACAGTGAAGTCACAACATCAAGAGACACAGCAAAGTTGGACACTACAGTGCATATGCTATATTACCATTTCAAAATGAAATGGGACGATGTATAACGAACAAAAAGAGATCGATAACGTTTCTTCTCCTAAGTCTCCACTTCTTATTTCTTAAAAGCTGGCAGAGATTTTTATTTTTAAAATGTGGCCAACATGGCCATCGATTGAATCATGTGAATCAATCACTTCACAAGTACTAATTGCAGGAGCTTAAGATAAAAAGAGAGGCAATAAAAAGAACTAGCTTGAACAGATTTTATTTCATGTTTCTAGACTCAACAAAGCTGCGTTATAGATGCTGTAGCATTCTGGACTGAACAACAGTCTGGTTATTTTTAATTTTTGTTGTTGTTGTTCAAGGGAGCAGCAAAGACTCTCTTTCTACCTCCTTGATGCTGTGGCAATCCAGCTATACTACACACCCAAGAACATTATTCATGATAGAGCCACTGGGTGGGAAAACGGGGCTAGTAACTAGGCTGTAGTTGCACGACGTTGCTTGGATGCAGGAAATCAAAGTCAAAATGAGCATCAGATACATGACCTCCTGATGCTATTTGCTGGGAGATTTTTGCCCTAAACCAGTGAGCTCTCATTACAGCCGACACACTCAACCAATGAGGTACTGGCAAGTCAACATTCATGCAAATAGCACTGATTCAGTTGGTCTACTCCAGTGATGGCAAACCTTTTTAAGCCCGAGTGCCCAAACTGGGAAACAAAACAAAAAACTAGTGGGTGGTGGGTGGCGGAAGTGGCGGCGGCGGAAGCAGCAGCGGAAGGGAGAATCCCGGGCACGGAGGTGCCTCCAGACCCCACTCTGGATCTGCCTCCAGTCATGCCCAGCCCCCGCCACTGCCTATAGCTCAGCCGGCCTGCCGGCGCCAGCTGCTCCTGATCCTGGCCCACCGCCTGTCGGGGCACTAGCACTGCGGCTGCAGCCACCTCCTCAGGTTTGGCTGCCGGGGGTAATGATCCAGCGACTTATGGCTCACGTGCCCACAGAGAGGGTTCTGCATGCCTGCTGTGGCACACGTGCCATAGGTTTGCCATTGCTGGTCTACTCTATCTGGAACTAACAACTGCATTTAGACAATACCATCATGCTCGTTAATAGAGATGGGCACAAACCACCGGTTCAGTAGTTCATGCTGGTTCATTTTTCAGCCAGATGTTTGGCACTTCCCAACCCTGCCTCCTCTGGCAGGTGCCCACTCAGAGGCAGCACCCTAGCTTCCCTGATCTGCCTCCTCTGGGTGCTGCCTCTGAGTGAGCGCCCACAGGAGGGTGTGGAGCTGGGAAGCACCAAACACTTGTTCGTTTGAAAAACAAACCAGCATGAACTACTGAACCAGCACTTCGTGCCCATCTCTACTCATTAACAGCTCTATCACGCTTGCAAGTTAAAATTTTTCATATTTTTTACAGCCTTCTTACACCTATGTTTTAAAAATGTTCACATTTAAGAGTAATGAGTTGCAGTATATTTCTATACATTTGCTTAACATCTGCATCCAACATGTTTCTTTTTTTTAATTTTTCTTAACATATAATATGGCTTTTGATTTAGAAACAGTCAGAAATTTAAAAATAAAGTAGAACCACGGTATCTGCAGGAGATAGGTTGCAAGTCCTGTGGATGCTATAAAACGTGGAAGGATGGAACACTACACATTGCATGGTCTCTGGCTTATTCTAGTGGCCAGTTCTGGTAAATATATATATTTGTATATGTATATATGTATATGTATATATATAGGCACAAACCACCGGTATATATATGGAGCCACTGGGTGGGAAAACAGGGAGCTAGTGTGTGTGTGTGTGTGTGTGTACCGATCGGTATATATATAAACTACACACACACACACACACACACACACACACACAAGCCCCGTTTTCCCACCCAGTGGCTCTCTCTCTCTCTCTCTCTCTATATATATATATTATTGTTACTTCATTGTGCTTTTTATTCTGGCATTCGAGAAGTCCTTCTTAACTCTTACATAAGGGCATTGAGGCACATTACACACTGCTTTTGCTGACAGGGCAATCAATGCCCTGGCAGATATACTGGGCTAAACCAAAATTCAGATATGCTGACAAAAGTAGCTAAATTCTGTGCTGCTGCAATCAAAATCCATGAAGGAAAGGTTCCACCCAAAGCGCAGCTATAGTATCTGTAAATTGGTATATACATGTAGAGGCCTTAATGATCACACAGGCTCTATGAGCTTCAAAGTTCATAACAATTCTGTCATTCTATGCAAGCTGCAATAGCCCATAGATAAGGCCTACGATAGGGAGGCAGGAGATATCTAATAAGATGTATGAATGTAGTTTTATATATATGTATATAGATGTTTTTAGATTGATTTTATGTTTCTTAATTTAAATAATGTTCCTTACTTTTGCTGGTCAATGACTGTAATAAAACATTTATTATTATTATTATTATTATTATTATTATTATTATTATAATATAATATATATAAATAGGTATGGGGGCAGTTATTTAGCATTTTCAGCTAGCAATTAAATGAATCAGTGGACACTGATTCCAAGGATAGGGGGTCCTGCTGTACAACAGTAATCTAGTCACTGTCAAGATTGGAGATTTGTCTCACCTCGTCATCTTTCGCCGGAAAGACCTTCAGGACCTGGTTCCCCATGTAGCGATGTCTCAGGACCTACAAAGGAATGTTTCTGGAATTTTATCTTATGCAACATTATTTTGAACTCTTTAAAGGAACTTTCAGAGACATGCCTGCTCAGCTCTATGCTGGAAAGCTGAAACACAGCACGGTGTTACTTCTCTGTAGTGTTTCCTGCACTGACTACTACTCTGGGATAACGGTCAGAGTTCTCAAACGGAACGTTCTCTGCGTCTTTTGTCACTCACTCAGACATTCTCATCCCTGTATCAGCCTTCTTTGTCATCCTTTTTCTCTCTCTCCCATCTTGCCTTCTACCCTAACTGAAAGAAATTCTTAGTTCACTGTGCTCGGTCATCCCAAACCTCCAAATTACTATTCCAAACTTAAGAGAGTGTTATTTTTCAGAAACAGACTTTTTAAAATGAGGATGGGGATGAGAAAAAAAGGAAATGAAAGAGGGAGTCAGAAAGAAAAAAGGGAAATGAGAGGGAGGAGAATAAGGAGATAAAGAGAGAAGGGAAAGAAAGAGGGGGGGGGCTCAATGAAAACCTCACTAACTTTTGACTCTGGCCTTGCCCACCACCAGTATGAAGCTCCAGACAGAAAACACCTAACGGAGTGCGCCCCTCAACAAAAAGTGTTACTTATAACTATATTTCTATCCTGCTGTTTCATTAATCAACAACACTAGTGAACAAGTTCCTCACTCCTGGTTCAGAACAAAACAGGACACAATCATTATGATGCCTTAAATTTTCCTCACCAAGAGAGCATACCTTCTGACAACTCAAGCTAATCTACCCTTAAAGGACAATAGTCTCCAACAGTAAAGGAATAGTCAGAAAGACGGTAAGCATGTATGTCAGCACGTATTGCAAGTTGCAATTGAGTCCGACTTAAAGTTGCACCAGCGACTTGACTCAGACTTGGCTCTGGGATTTCTGGGGCGACTCACGACTCGACTCAGACTCATTTGTCCAAGTCACACTGTTGAGTCCCTACAGTCTTTTAAAAGCGCTCCTAAAACAGGATTATTATTATTTTTTACTTTTTATTTTTTTGTTTTAACTATAACATAAACATAAAATACATAAACCAAAATACAAATTAACTGTGTTCCCCACCACCATAGACGAGACCTCTTGCAATAATCTTCTTCTTCCTCCATCTATATTCTTCTTCTTCTTTTATTGTCCTCTTCTCCAGAACTGCATTGATTCTTGATTTGGAGCTTTCCCTTTTCCTCTTGTTAACAGGATTTTTAATTGTTTTTTTTTTAATTTGATTTTAAAGGATATTTTTAGTTAGTTTACTGTAGCTCACTTTGGGACACTAATGGACAGAAAAGTGATTAATAAATACTTCTAATAAATAATATGCTAGTCCTGTAGTTGAACAGCAAGCATGTCCATAAGTTGTTGTAGGTTTTTTGGGCTGTTTGGCCATGTTCTTAAGGTTTTTCTTCCTAACGTTTCGCCAGTCTCTGCGGCTGGCATCTTCAGAGGACCTCTGGCGAAACGTTAGGAAGAAAAACCTTCAGAACATGGCCAAACAGCTCGAAAAACCTACAACAACCATCAGATCCCGGCCGTGAAAGCCTTCGAGAATACATGTCCCTAAGCTTATGACCATACCTGAGAAGATCTGCTGAATCCCAAGACAGCAAAACATTTCCCATCCGTTTTGTATTTCATCTGTTCTTCATCTACCTTAGAGAATGGAACTATGTCACTCCCATAGCGGAATCCTGTAAAATGAAAGAAAAACTTCTTGTGTTGGAAAAAAGAGGTTGATGGGTAAGGAGCCTAAGGAGCCATTGTCCATCTTGGCTGGGGGAATCAGAGAGTTGCAGCTCAAGGACTTCTAGTTTCCCCCTGCTCTGATCAAGGGAACAATCTGAGTGGCTCACCTCCTCCAAACTTACATCTCCTCCAATTTACCAACCACAGTTCTTTTATTATGACCATGGAAGGCCTACTGCAGTTGAAAGGATGGGGGTGGGGTGGGGGAAATGCCTCTGAGGGCATGCTTCCTCCACTGATACAGAGACTAGATCTTTTAATACAGGGGTCCCCAACCTTTTTTTCACCCCGCGGACCGGATGGTGAAGGTGGGGCACCCCCCGCGCTCATGCGCATGCACAAACGGTGGTGCGGCATTTGTGCATGCACGTGCGCTCATGCGCAAACAGCGGTGCGGTGTTTGCACGGGGGCGCACTCATGTGCATGCGCAAATCAGCTGTGCGGGGGTGAGTGCATGCGGGGGGGAGGTCTGTCTCCGCAGCCCAGTCCTGCTCAGGCCACGGACCGGCACCAGGAGTTGGGGACCTCTGTTTTAATACCCAGATAAGCTTTCTGTCTATTTAACTACACATGCCGGTCCCAAATCCATTTTAAACAACTTATTGCCTAGAACAGTGGTCCCCAACCTTTTTGACACCGCGGACCAGTTGGGGGAGGACGGGGTCTGTGTGCGAGGAAGGCGGGCCACCCCCCCACACGTGTGCACATGCGCGAATGGGTGGGGCGCACTCATACGCGCGCATGCATGAAAGGTGATCACGTGGGTGAGGGAACACTCGCGCATATGCGCAAAGGGGCGGAGGGGCACTCACGCGGAAGGGCGCACACTCGTGTGCATGCGCGAACAGGCGGTGGCGTGCACACTCATGCGCAAATGGGCTGTGTGGGGAGTGCGTGCGGGGGAGAGATCTGTCTCTGCGGCCCACTCTGGCCCAGGCCATGGACCGGCACCAGGCCGCGGGTTGGGGACCCCTGGCCTAGAACATATATTAAATTAACGTTCTCATCTACAAATGGTACTTGTACTTCTTATGCCTCGTTTTACCTCTTAAATGCTGTGCCAACAAAAGAAGCCCAAAGTGTTCTCATTTCAGGTGTCAGATTTTTAAAATGAATTTAAAAAATAACAGCCAAAAGCAAATATGTGACACAACAAATCAGCAGGAGTTTCAGGAAATCACTCTCTGAGGATTTTACAGAACAAAATATTATGTATGAGATACACTAGTATCTAGTGAAAAACTAGCAATGCTTCACACACCCCCCCCCCAAAAAACAACAAACCTGCCATTGAGCAAATACAGCTTTTGGTGTTTTGCCATCCCTTATTATTTATTTTCTGAAAAGCCACAAACCCAATTTTTACTTTATTTGAAAGACCTATGTTTCACTATTTCACAAAAATGTCATGGGAGCTTACAATTAAATCAAACAAAATACACGAGCATTACAAAAAATTAAATACGAAAGTATCAAAATCAAACTCAACAAAACTAGAATGAAGCTGTTAAATAACGAAATGATTAATTAAAATTCCATAGCAACAAAAGTTGTTATTAAGAGTGTAGGCAAATACGAAATCTTTTAACTTTTCCCCCTTTGGAATATCCCATTTTCTTAGTACACACTTATTTTTTTTATTATTTATTTATTTATGTTATTCAGATGCCATATTTATCCCCATAGAAAACCCATGACAGCTGCCAACAATTGATGAACTACTTCGATCCTATGTAGAATATTGGGCAGCAGGGATTCTCCAGCTCATTTGGTCTCGGGCGAATGTTTTGGTGTTCTCCCATGTAATATGTAGTGCCTTCAGGTCTTGCATCAGTGTTCTTTGCCATGTTATTCGAGGGCATTCTCATTTGGCACTGGGGGGGGGGTGCCAATTCACTGGGGATCCGATTGTTCTCCATACGGAAAATATGGCCAGCCAGCTGGAGTCTTCTACATGCGACAATGTTGTGAAGTTTACATGAGGCACTCCTTTGGAGCACCTCCTAGTTGGTAATGTGACTGAAATATCAGATTTTTATGATTCAGAGGAGACACCTCTGCCGGAAGACGTTGAGCCTTTTGTTGATACTTGCTGATGCCTTCCAAGTCTCACTGGCATAAATAGCTGTTGGGATCACGATAGAGGCAAACAGAGGGAACTTAAATCTTCAACAACATGGATGGTGAGAACTAGAACTTGTTCATCTTCCAGAAGACAGCTATCACCTTCCCAATGCAGCACTTAACATCCACCTCTGCATCTCCAGTCCAGGTGATCACACTACCCAGATAAATGGACCTCTCAACTTCCTCTAACTGCTGCTGTCCGAGTACAATTTCCTGTGGTGGGACCGCGGATCTCGTGTGCATGATTTTTGATTTCTCAGTGCTTATCTTGAGGCAGACTTTGTTTGCCCCTTCATCCAGGACAGTCATGGCATGCTGCAGTTTCACTTCATCTTCCTCAAGAAAGGTGATATCATCGGAGAAATCCAGATCACCAAGATAACTTTGGTCAGTCCAGTGGATGCCTTTTCCAGTGCATACTCCAGTTCGCTGCATGACATAGTCAAGGGCCAGAAGAAAAAGGAGTGGGGATAAGAGACAGCCTTGTCTGACCCCAGTGTAATCTCAAAAAAGTTCATATGGCCATTCTCGATCTTAATGCAGCAGCTCGATCGTTGACACAAGTTCTTAAAGATGGTAACGAAGACTGCCAGTACGCCATACAAATGCAGGATCTGCCAAAGGGACTCTCAGTGGAAACTATCAAAAGCTTTTTAAAAAATTGACAAAGTTGATGGCTAATGGGTGTTGACACTCGATGCACTGTTCTATGATGTTTCTAAGGATTTGCTCACTGCAGGATCAATCATAGCGGAATCCGCCTTGCTTTGCAGCTGCCTAAGGAGGAGTACACAAAATGCCTTCCAGGGCACTGAAAGATAGGTGATGCCCCACCAACTGGTGTATTTGGATGCACCAACAATTAAAACTATAAAATAATCACAATATTGCATAACCGGAAGTAAGGGTTGTTTTTTTTTGCAGTTGCCATAGTTCTGATTACTTTGCCAGAGACTGAAGATTGTGTCCTCAGGAATGCCCAAATGAATGAACAAACCCTTGGGAAACTAAAGATGCACGAGAAATGGTTTCCAAAATCCATACTGCCATAAAACATTTATTAGGCCAATGATAAAGGCACAAAAGAAAGCTTTCAAGATACGAGCTTTTGTTTCAAGGATAAAAATACACAAAGCCCCCCCCCCCCCCAATTGGGGTGGGTGAGGAGCTTGGTGTTCAACCTGCAATGCTGTGTCAAGGGAGCTCTCCAGACTCTCCAAGCGGCTCCTTGGCTATCAGGTTTCATCCTGAACAGTCCCAGGTTTGTTGGGAACAAAACAAAACAAATGAAAAACCAGCCTCCTAAACAAAAACAAGAAGTCGCCTATTCCCTTGAAAACAACCTAAGTATAAACCTTTTGAAAATTCACAAGTACTTTTATCCCGTGTGAAGCTCACAACTTTCTTGCAGTTAGAGAGCAGAGCCTCACTAGGAGGCTCTGCTCTCTAAACAAGCAGTGAAAATGTATACAAACGAAGTGACAAGAAGAGAGGTCACATGTGCTGCCTTATACTGGTCATGGGGTCAAGTATGGCCACATTCAAACTCTTTACTTAACTGAGACAACCAGAAAGACCTGGACCAAGCTAAACCAGGAGCCAGAGGTCTAGCATCTGGCAGCAGCCCTTACCAGACAGAATAGTAATGGGTCAAAACAAGGAAGGATGGGGCCTCAGATGCAGCCATGCCCCTTCCTCAATGCAAGTGACCAGAACAAAACTATAGTGCCCAAAGGTAGTTCCTAATGCAGACTATTTGGGGTTTGAGCCAAAAGAAATACTGGTGGATCAACTTACAAATAGGAAAACATCTGGCTCAAGTATAATGGCAAACCATGGATTGTTGTAGTAAGACAGAGCCAACATGAGTTTTGGGTTCTCCAAGCTCCTCACACTTCCTTGTTTCCAAGCAGACAGAGGAGACTGAAAACTCATGCCTTTCTGCTGTGATGTTACTTATCATGGCTGAAAGCAGGAATTGTGTTTTGTTGTCACTGTACCTCAAACCATGATTTGACCCTAACCACTCATTCCTGCAGCAGTTAACAAACCATGGCTTGTCATTATGTTTGAAACAAATAGAAGAAAATGTCTAAAAGATAGGAGCCATGCAGGTAGAGAGAGACAGTTCCAATGAAAGCGTGATAAGACTTAAAAACCGCACAGGTTCTCTTGGAAAATCTGTGCCCAAAGTACAAAAGCCATACCTTGAATAACATCCTCTTTCTGAACCTCTGTTTCATCATCATCATTCAAACAGTAAACTGTTTCTCTCTGCACATCTTCTTTTTTTAAAGTCCTGGCATCAACAAGCATCCAGGATTTCTTTACTTTTTCCTCTGTGAACTTAACATCAAAATTTAAGAGAGAAGTATTTAATCTTAATGTATGGATAAGATACTAACTGCTGGTTTCCTTTGGGCCTATTCTCCTCTGCCACACAGGAGTCAGAAATCAATTCACATCATACCATTAAAAACTGTTATTATGTACCATAAAGTCACATCCAACCTGGAGCAACCCTAATAAGACTTTCAAGGTATGTGAGACATTTAAGGAGTAGTTTAATCAGTGCCTCCTCTTCCCCTTGCTGTCAGTTTCCATGGCTGAACTGGGATTTGAACCCATGCTTCCTAAGTTCTAGTCTGTGACTGCGTCCACTACATAGCACTGGCTTCCAATGAAAACTATACTAAACACATTTAAATGCTTTTTTTTTCTGGCCAACAATGGTACTGCCACTGTTGAGTTCCTTACAAAAAGTACTGAAAACATGACTGGAATTTATAATCTCCAACATTTCAATTTTCAATAACTGCAAGAAAAGGTCTAGAAAAGTCTTTTTCTTACAGCAGTCCTAAGCAAAGTCCATGATAGGTAAAATCCCTTCTCCTAGTAAATGAAAAATGATCCTCAAGGGAATGAAGCAAAACATTCACTCCTACTGGATTTCACATCTGCTAGACTTTGTCCATATGAATGTGGCATTCAGAAATCAGACTGAATTTTAATTCCACATTTTATATCATGAAAAAGTAATATTCTATTGTTCTATCTCACGATCATATATCAATGCTGTTAAAAAGCATGTAACAGCTGAAACTGAATTTACAAATCATTTATTCCCAACACAGCACCTTTTTCCCCCTCACATCCATGCTAACATAGCCGCTCAGAGACCATTGGTAATGGCGCAGCTAAAAAATCTTGTAAATAAATAAATAAATTGCTGACAATGTATTTCTAATAACTTACCGATTTATAGGCCACAATCCTTATAGACAGTTTAGATCCAATTGTTAGCTGACATGGCCAAGCCATGGGTCTCCGTTCAACCTTCTTAAACATAGAAAGACGTTCCAGGCTCTCTCTAAATCGAAGAACATACAGAGAAATGTCCTGGTGAAGCCTTGTAAAATATATCAAAATTAACTAGAGTATAAGTACAAATCTATTTTAGCAAAACGATGGTCTAGAAAATTGGTAAACAAAATGTTTATCTCATGCAGCAGGGTTTAAAGGACAGATTATAAGTGATACATTAATTCTACATAACAATATTGTCACAGTTCACACATTTCATCACAGATTGCCATTGTGCCCATTTTGCTGCAATATCATACCAGATATTCACAGTAAGACCTCACTGCTTATTTTTGCCTCAGCCAAGGCACACATGTATCTGGGAACTATAGTTTGCCAAAAGTAAATGGAACACAGGGGTCACGGGAAGACAGCCAAGTGGTGAGAGATAGCTTGGTGGACTATTGTCTGCTCGCATAAAATATATGAAGCAAAAGAGCCTCTAAGTATTTCCGGGGGGGGGGGAGGCGTTGGAAGGGAGGCACAAAAACAATGGTTCCTGCTGACAGAGCCAAAGCAAATTTTTACAAATACTCTCATTTGACTGGGATGCAGGATGTTTTGTGAGTTACACACATACATTCACAGTACAGAGTTACTTTTAGTCTTATTATTTTCACACTACTTTCATGTGCTGCTGCTAATTGCTGAAAATGTTGTGAGGTTTCCAGACAAGTTTTGTATATTTTTGTCATAATATTATGGGTTGCATTCAGACAGAGATGAGAAAACTTACTGCCTCCTGTAGCTCAAAAAAATGACATTTTGCCAGCTCTAACCTAGACTTAATCATACCTAAGAGCAGACCCACTGAAACCAATCACTTACGTTAGTCATAACTAGTCCTATAAAGCCATGTATTGATTATTCAAGTTTGTTGTTGTTTAGTCGTTAAGTCGTGTCTGACTCTTCGTGACCCCATGGACCAGAGCACGCCAGGCCCTCCTGTTTTCCACTGCCTCCCGGAGTTGGGTCAAATTCATGTTGGTAGCTTCGATGACACTGTCCAACCATCTCGTCCTCTGTCGTCCCCTTCTCCTCTTGCCTTCACTTTCCCAACATCAGGGTCTTTTCCAGGGAGTCTTCTCTTCTCATGAGATGGCCAAAGTATTGGAGCCTCAGCTTCAGGATCTGTCCTTCCAGTGAGCACTCAGGGTTGATTTCCTTCAAAATGGATAGGTTTGTTCTCTTTGCAGTCCAGGGGACTCTCAAGAGTCTCCTCCATCACCACAATTCAAAAGCATCAATTCTTCGGCGGTCAGCCTTCTTTATGGTCCAGCTCTCACTTCCATACATCGCTACTGGAAAAACCATAGCTTTGACTATGCGGACCTTTGTCGGCAAGGTGATGTCTCTGCTTTTTAAGATGCTGTCTAGGTTTGTCATCGCTTTCCTCCCAAGAAGCAGGTGTCTTTTAATTTCGTGTCTGCTATCACCATCTGCAGTGATCATGGAGCCCAAGAAAGTAAAATCTGTCACTGCCTCCATATCTTCCCCTTCTATTTGCCAGGAGGTGATGGGACCAGTGGCCATGATCTTAGTTTTTTTGATGTTGAGCTTCAGACCATTTTTTTGCGCTCTCCTCTTTCACCCTCATTAAGAGGTTCTTTAATTCCTCCTCACTTTCTGCCTTCAGAGTGGTATCATCTGCATATCTGAGGTTGTTGATATTTCTTCCGGCAATCTTAATTCCGGCTTGGGATTCATCCAGTCCTGCCTTTCGCATGATGTATTCTGCATATAAGTTAAATAAGCAGGGGGACAATATACAGCCTTGTCGTACTCCTTTCCCAATTTTGAACCAATCAGTTGTTCCATATCCAGTTCTAACTGTTGCTTCCTGTCCCACATATAGTTTTCTCAGGAGACAGATAAGGTGGTCAGGCACTCCCATTTCTTTAAGAACTTGCCATCGTTTGTTGTGGTCCACACAGTCAAAGGCTTTTGCGTAGTCAATGAAGCAGAAGTAGATGTTTTTCTGGAACTCTCTGGCTTTCTCCATAATCCAGCGCATGTTAGCAAGTTATTCAAGTTAGTTAACTTAAATCCCATGGATTTAAATGGGTCTACTCATGACTAAGACTCAACAACAGTCTGTTTATTCTTTAAACCGCTTGCAAGTAAAAATGCGATCTAGCTGTTACACATAAAGAGGCAATTCAAATAAATAAATATTAAGCTCCCCTCACTTCCAGTTCACTTCTTTTCTTTCCCAAATCACACTCTCTCCGTTGCTTTTTAGATATTTGGCAGAAACCTGGTTCTGCTTGCCAACCATCCCATGGGATTACACCGAAGGAAATTTCCCTCATAATTAAGGAGATTACTTCTAAGAAAAGGAAGACTCAAGGTACCAGGAAGCTTCACAGCCCAAATTATATACAAAATAAATCTTTGTGGGCACACTGCCTACATTTTTCTTATGAATAATAATAATAAAAAAGCAGAACTTCTTGTAATGAGAGATGCAGAGGGAATTTAAAGTTACCTGAAGGTATAGATGTCCTCCAGACCATCTTCTTTGTCTAAGGAGAACATAAGTTTCCTGACCATCTGGAGGCCTTCTTTTTGCTGTTCCGTTAGCCCTTTCCTCAAAAAAGAGTTTTCATGCCTATTAGAACGCACACCACCACTCACGTCCCCACGTCCACCTTCATCGTCAACCGGAAATGGCAAACTAAATAAAACAATTGAAACCAACTTCAGTTTATGTCCCTTATTCACAAGGTACAAGTGGGAATCAATTCAAACAGGGTTTCCATTTTTAATTTTAAACAGACAGAAAAGTGAACTGACACTTCATATCCTTTCCTTATTCTGAAGCACTTTCAAATGCCATTCTCAACGCCTTACTAAGCAAGCCCACACTGATGCTTATTTACTGCAGCGCTATTAGTCATTGGTGACATGACTATTCCTATGCAGGATCTTAATAATTTGCAACTATTTGTGAACTCTTAGACAGAGTTGATATATTTCCCACTCCATAAACAGACTCAGTTAAGAATTTAAGCAAAGTGGATCAAGCAGAGTTTAGCTTAGTGGATTCTATTTTATTGTACTTTATATGCTAACGGATAAAACTCTATCTATAATTTATATTAAATGATATTGTTGCTTTTTAAACTACAGCGGCAGCAATCAAGACATAATGGAGGCGCCCACCAAGAATGCTCCAGATTTTAGGATGAACCTCTCAAGACCTACTCAAGGTGCTGAAATGCTTTGGGAGGATACAGTTCAGCAGACTGGATAGCTTCTATATATCTGATTAAAGCCCAAAGTGGATCTGCGGCTCACACAAAACTGGACTCACCACCCTTCACTGCGATAACCAGCATCCCAATGAAAATCCACTCCCTCCAGCAGTTATTTACCTCAGGAATATCAGGTATAAAAGGCAGAGAACAGCTCCAAGGATCCTCGAGTACTTCTAGATGTGTTTGGTGGGCTGAAATTCCCATCAGCTCCAGCCACCTTGCCCAACAGTGGGGGATTAATGGAGTAATAATCCATTGCTATCTGAAGGACCACAGGTCTCCTAACCTGACTTGCATGATTATTTGCATAATATATACAGATTGCAGAATTCAGCTGTTCTGGATGCAAATTTTATCAGGTTTTTCCCTATTTAGAGTGTGTATTTCCTGCAAAAAGGTCCACAATGAACTGCCCATACAAGCTGGGAGAAAGAGCCAGGACTACATAAAGTCCAAATTGCCAGCAGAGAAGAGGTGATAAGAGAGAGGAAGCAAGTCAGGTGCAGAGAGAGAGAGACATCGGGGAGAGGGAAGGAAGGGCAGGGCAGCTGTTTCTGTACAACAGCAAGATGAACTGGTGAAGAACTCTTGGCAGTGGGCAACCCACTAGCCTTGTCAAGGTTTATAATGCACAATTTGACAGCGCTTGCTGCAATGGAGGGCCCAATCCTGCCAAGGCAGTCCATGGGTGCTGAAAGCTGCAATGGACAATGTCAGACAGAGTAACAAATTTAGTCATATCTGTTGATCAACCTGAGCCCACCCTCGGATAAATCTAGGCTGAACCCATCCCCATCACACACCATTAAAAAAACACAAAAAACCCAACCCATCAATTCCAGAACCATCTGCTTGTCTTTAGGTCTCACAGCAGCTACACTACGGAAGTGAAAAGTCTGCAGCCAAGCCAATGACATGACATCCTGGGAGAGGCAGCCACTACTCCTTGCCTTATGAACAAAGGAAGAGGACTCTGGAAAGCAACGAGGCTTCCCCCAGGAGGAAAAAAAATACAACATTCGAGAGATCAAGTATTTAAATAAACTAATGCAGATGTGTTAAAGGAGCATATTCTACTCATTTCATGATGGAAGCCAGCAGCTATACAACTGTCCTCATAATAGAGGCAACCTAGTTACAGCAAATTGTGCCGCCCATTCAAAAACACAGGGAAATATAATTTACTACATTTCAGAGTAGCAGCCCTCCATTCCCACGCTACCCCCTGCCATCTTCCGAGAACCACCTAAGGTGGTAATGATATTTCATATGTCGCTCTTCACTTACAAAAACTGCAGCGAGATCCCTGTTTTCTTCAAGTTAGCAATGATAACATCGAGCTGATCCTCACTGAAGGGACTACCAAGGTCAGTAAAAACCTCAATGTGCCGTCTGTCATATTTCTTCCCACTTAAATGAAGACCAAAATGGAAAGAAAAAAAGTATCACGACCATGAACATTCAGCTGCACAGTTCTGACAGCTTTTTAAAGAAAATGCAATCTTAGGCTTCTTAGAGTGCCACATGCGCTTCAGGAAAACAGAAAATTCTGTTGACTTTATGTTGAATTACATTGACTATTTAATTCCTGCATCAGAAGTAAGAGCCTACATTCCATACAAGCGTATGGTAAATAAAACTTGTCAGTTTTTAAGGTGCCATTGATTCCTCGTTGTTTTTGCTGGCATAGACTAATATGGCTACATCATGTCAACGTTTTTACAGGATGTTGTTTTTGCGTTTTTGATTTCTTGTTTGCTACCCTGTGAACTGTCAGGAAACTGTCAGACAGAACTAATCGAAGAACACTGCTGTTTTGTCACATTATTTTGGTTTATCACTATGTCCAGTGGGGTGTAGGTCCTTAGCCCTTATAAAATAAATTCAGGTCTGCATTCTAGTTGTTGCGATTTAGCCTAGTGCTACTGAAGTCAGTAAGCTCTCTTTCTCCTACTCCTAAATCAAGAGTACCCGGGAGAGGACCTTCTCTGTTGCTGCTCCCAGACTTTGGAACTCCCTCCCACAGGAGGCTAGGCTGGCCCCATCTGAATTTACTGTCCTTCTGGAAGCAGGCAAAGAGCTTTCTCTTCAGGCAAGCTTGAAGCCTGAGTGAATGGCTGCCGAGTGGGGTTTATAAAATGGATTGTTGTACCTTACTGCATTGAATATGTTTGGATGTTGCTTATGTTTTTTTTTAATTGCATTCACTGATCCTTTTAGTATTGTATACTCACTGTTATTTACTTAAATACTGTCTTTTAATTGTTGTAAGTCACCTTGTGTCCTTTTAAAGGAGAAAGGTGGGTTAAAAATAGTTTAAATAAATAAATTAAATAAATTATTTTTATAGCACAATATTGCTGATTCGTTTTGGCAACAAAGCAGTTAATTACTTTGAGAACAAATTTTGTAAACTGGCTGCATAAAAGTGTAAGTGGCTAAACTTTAACAGTTTAAAAACGAGACAAAAGCAGAACAGTGTGAAGACGAAAAACCAGCACTTACTAATTTTGGTTTGTCATCCTTTAATAAGAGAAACTGTTATTAATGTAATAATTTCCAGGCTGAATGTGGGTGAACAAATGCTAATTGAAAGGTATTCTAATTTTCCTGCACTAAACTAACAAACCTTCATTGGACTCGATGGGTACCTGTCACAAAACACATTAAATTTACAGTATTTCTGGTAAAATGCATGGAGATGTTTTTCTCTCTTTTCTGAGAGCTCTGCCTATTATGGCGAATGGTCAACCTCTTTTAATACTTCTTTTCTAATAATTGTGGGTCTCCCTATCGCTTATATTCATGGTGGAGCAACATTTTGAAAGCTGGCACCTCCCCTCCCCATCATGTAAGCTTCAAGTGCTGAAATGGCACTTGTTTGCTTTTTCAAAATTCTATTTCACAAGTATCAAAGACTGCATGGGCTGAGATACTTACATTGTCTCCTTCTGAAGCAAATCCATGCATACAATAAGGGCATCAAGAACTTAAATATTAAGGAAAAAGTATTAGATAACAAAACCATGATTTGATATACGTTGACAGGAGCATGGTCTTTATTGCAGCAAGCCTTCAGCTATCATAGCAATACAGTAGGACTCCCATATCCGTGAGATCAGTATCCATGGTTTTACTTATCCACAGTCTGAAAATATTAAAAATACTAGAAGAAAAAAATTCAGGGGAAAAAAGCTATTTTTACACATATTATCAGAACCAGACACCAGAGGGAGCCAGAGACCATGCTATGAATACTTGTTAGTGAAGAATACATAGCATGATTTCTGGCGCCTCCTAGTAGCCAGTTCTGGTAATGCATGTGAATATTTTTTGTGTGTTCTTTTTCCTTTTACCACCATCTCTCTCTCTCTCTCTCTCTCTCTCTCCACGGGACCTGGAACCAATCCTCAGTGGTCCTATTGTATTTCATACTTTTCTAGGGCATTTCAAGAATGCAAAGCATCTGCGGCATGTTCTTTGTAATATTGGTAACAGCTCTGAAAGGCTGGCTTTAGTTATTCATTTTTCTCCATATTTTGTATATCTGGTTGATCGAGACAAAAAAATACTTACATTTGAATTCTGCCTGTATCTACCCATCATTACCTTTGCTTCTCAATCCTAAGAGAAGTGATAAGGTAGTAGAGTTTAAACCTTGACCAATTCAGTATCAGAACATAGCTTGTATACGCCAACCTAGAGATGATTCAGGGATAGGAGAGCTGATGTGTGCATTGAGGTCCCCTGTCCACAAGATGCTCTCAGGTTCATATCAAAGGAGAAATTAATCTTCGTGGACAAAAGAATGCAGATTCCAAAGAGGTCGCTGTGTTGTTCTGCCTCACTATGTGGACGGAATAAAAGGGAGAAAATAAACAAAAAACGAGGGGCGGGGAAGGAAAGGACAAACTGTTGTGGTCCTTTAAAGACTATTCTGGTTGGGCTGTTTGAAAGAAATGCACTTTTTCAGAATCAAGTTGTTTCTTTAAAAGTAATGGTATTGGCTGCATTAAATATACAGGAGTTCCTCATGTTCCTTCGAGCATGCATGGAGCTCCTGGCTGTAGAAAAAAAAAGAACTAAAATTCTCCTGACAACTCAGTCAAGAAACCTACCTGTGTACTAAGCTAAGACCATAAAACCTCAGTGGACTGCTTAACCACATGGATTGTAGCAATTCTGTTAACATGGCAATTTGGAGATTCTCTTCACGACACAGTCTCATCTCTTATCTCCCTAAAAGGTGTTCGACATTCAGAAAGGATACTGTCACCCTGTTCGGAGCCAGGCTGAATCACATTTTGTATGTCTTCCAACAAATCAAAATCTGGCAGCATCAGGTGTCTGTGGACAGTAATATGCTGATACTGATCCCCGCTGGCAAGACTGTTTGCAGTGTTCTCTGTGCCAAATAAAACCAAGGAAATTTCATCTTTACTCTCCGCAAACACCTGGAGGTGGGAAAAAGACGAGAGGGTAAATACGAAGTGAGCAGTATAAACTTTACAACTAAGCTTTAGTTACGACAGTATGTGTACTACCTCAGTAGCTCCACACCTCATGCTTGTTAATTGCCTTTAGGCTTCATACACTGCTACAGAACTGCTGTAAGAACTAGAAGTCAATATTTGGAAACAGTTCTTAAGACTTTAAAGGCTAGAAAACAGTGATAAAGAAAGGTTTGCCCTCCTTTCCCTTTACAACCCCTAATTTAGAGAAACAGAATAGGATGTATTTTCTAGAGCAGTGGTGGATGAGTTCCATGGGTTCAAGGACCAACTATGGGACCCATCGGTGGCTGCATCACCCCTGAAAATACCTCCTACAAAAATATCAGGGGGAAGAACTGCTGGATAGCCCAGTGGTTTAGGTCTCCGGCTGCAGATCCAGAGATTGGGAGTTCAATCCCCCACTCTGCTTCGTTGACGGGCTGGGCTCGATGATCCATGGGGTGCCTTCCAGCTCTGCAGTTCTAAGATTACTAAAATTAAAAAACCCCAAACAACAAGTATCTGAATGGTATTTCTGGTTTTGCTGGAAGCACTGTAGATTGGTTGTGTTGAAGCAAAACTGTCACTCTTGGAGGTTTCCAGAAATGGAAAATGAGTCTTCCCGGGGAGGGGAGAAGAAAGAGTGAGAATGAGTGAGAGAGAATTGTAACATATAACCTACAGTGCAGGGTGGATAAAAATCAATGAAATTTTTAAATAAAATTGATTTATATAAACAAAATCCATTTTTTATCTAAATTGTCAAAAAATTAATAAAAAAAATTAAATCGTGATTTAAATCAATTTTTTACATCAAATCCAGCCTGTTACGGCACCCCAACAAGAACCAGAAACAGTATCCAGTTGCTTCCTGTCTCAACACCCCCCTGATATATGTATTGGGGGGTGTGTGTCAAAGGGACTTTGACGAATTAGGGGCCTCCAAAGAAAGCCCTGGGGGAATCACATGCAGCCCCTGGACTGTGCCTAGCCCAACTGTAGGATGTGTGAGTGGAGGGTAAAATCTTCCTGGTCTTAGCTGCTGACCAGTTCTTTATTTCTGCTACCGATGGATAATTTCACCTTGGACTTGGCACAGATGGAGTTCCACAGATGTAGGAGGGCTGGCTGAAAACTTTTGCCTGATCACAAGCAACTGAGATGCGTTAAATGTTCAGTCAGTCCACCATCTGCTGCTCTGAAGCCTTGCAGGTGAGCTTCAAGAATATGTGCAAACAGAAATCACTTCTCAAGCGCTGGCTGGAGAAGACTCATAACAGCAACTGTGTTTCATGGAGGCGGCCATGATCCAAGCTCAGAAGCATAAGCGTACTAGCACTGAGGACCCTGTGTGTCTGATACTGCAATCGTTGTCAGAAGGGGAAGAGGAACATCGGAAGAAGCTGTCAGGGTAACTGTGAGGGAATAGATTATCCCCCCCCCCCCCCCGTCTGCGTCAACCTGGTGCTGCCTATATGGACACAATCCAGGGCTACGGCTCTCCTGCACTCACTGCCCTTTTCCTCCCCCAGTTTCATGATGGTGAGGCTTTTGTTCCTCCCATATCTGGCTCTGAAGTCATGGACCACCCCATGCATTCAAGTTGAAAGGCCTTTTAAACCACATAATTCCCTCCAAATCTTTAATCCAGAGGATGTCTTCCATATTTTGGAGATGTTTTTTTTTAAAAATAAAATGATCTTAATGCCCAGGCAGGCTCTCATAGAGGTAGATGCGGACATTGAGATAGCTTGAACCCAAGCCGTTTAGGGCTTTGTAGGTTAAAACAGCACTTTGAATTGTGCCCAGAAACGGATTGGCAGTCAGTGGAGCTGTTGAAATGGGGTGGGGGTTTCACATGATCCCTGTAACCAGCCTCAGTTAACAATCAAGCTGTGGCATTTTGGACTCTCTGAAGTTTCCAAACATTTTCCAAAGGCAGCCACACATAGAGCGTGTTACAGTAATCCAATCGAGATGTAATTAGGGCATGTGTCCCTGTGGCCAAATTAGACCTCTCAAGAAATGGGCGCAGCTAACGCACTAGTTTTAACTGTGCAAAGGTACCCCTGGCCACCACTGAAACCTGCAACCATATACCCTTCCATCTTGTCCACAATGGTGGATTGACTACGGCTGGAGTGAGGGATATATTCCATGAACAATGGAATCAAGGCAAAGATACTGCTTCACATTACAGAAGAGAGCTGGGACAAAACACAGCATGGGCCCATGTTCTGCAGGAGGTCTTCATGTACGTATGGTAACTACTACTGTCACAGCCAGCCAGCTAGCCACCCAGTTCTTTTACCTGTCTCTGCACAAACATTGTCATCACTTTCTTGGCTTGTTCAAAAGGAGACTCTTCTCCAGGCCCAAAATTGCTCATCGATAAGCCGACATCCATGCACAGCACCACTGCTGCCTTCAGAAATAAATTTTTTAAAAAAATACAGGGAAAATCAGAAAGTGACTAAGAAGCACATAATTATAGCCCTAAATGGAACTGCCTTGAACTGTAAGTCTGAACCAACATTTTTCTGCTGGAAACAATGTCATCAAAACAGCTTTTAGATTGCAATATTGCGCCTTTTAACCTATGAGTAAACCTCAATGAGCAAGGAGGCTCACTTTCGAAAAAAGTAAACCTTCATAGGATTGTGCTGTCAATCTACAATTTCAAATGCCCACCTGTACTGGAAGAACACTATAGAATACTGGTGGGGACGTTGGCCTTCCACATGTTTTGGACTTTAACTCCCGTCAGTTCCATGTAACACAATCATCAGTAAGGGGTTGTGAAGTCCAAAACGTTGTGGGGGGGGGGGGGCAAAGGCTCTCCATCCCTTCAGTGGAAAAATAAGCCAATCCAGAATAAAGATTAGAAATTGGAATGGGACTTGTATAATAAAGGTGGACACTAAATCCTTGTATATTTAAATACAGTCTTTTTGCCTTACAGAGACAAACAAACATATTTACTCTTTATGCTTAATGTCTGTGCATGATATTGACACAGTATGTAGTAAAATATATATGGAGAAAATACAGTACAACCATTATAACTATAATGCCAGTATGTGAGATGTAACAAACCATATCTCAACATGTGGGAACCATTATTCTTAGGCTAACCTTCCTTATCGTATCACATCCTCAGTAGTACAGCCAGAACTTATACAAATCAAAAAGACAGAATTGCCTCAAGTAACAGATATTGCTGCCATCAGAAATAAGACTTTAATACGGTAGATTCCTACAACTGAGAAATGGAGCTGCCACTTAAAATTGGCTTTCCTCCACAGGATAAATGAAAACAAGTTGTTACCTGAACAAGAAACACTTGCATAGACCTTGCCTATGCTTCTGGAGATCCATTTTAACCTTGTGTGTCTGAGCCAGGTTGGACTGTGAAGTTTTAAGAGAAACAGTGGAATGCTATTCTGTTAGTCTTCATCACCCCCCCAGCAGCTTCAGAAGCTACCAGCCATTGGATCCTTCTGCCCTGGGACGAGAATGTCATATACCGAATTTTGATGATTTTGGATCGTACTGGCCTGCCTGCCTCTGGGTGGCCCAATACTCTGAGGTGAGTGGCTACCAAGGCTAGGTAGGATCTTTTCAGTGGAGGCACCCACACTTTACAACTCCCTCACATCAGTTCAACTGGCACCAAATCCGATATTTTTTAAGCACTAGGCAAAAGGCTTTCCTTTTCCCACACTGCTGAATGTTTAGATCCCAGGGTTCGCTCCTGCTGAAGTGGCCATTGCTATTTTAAAACTGCTCTTACTGATTGTTCACTATTTTTACTGTTGTTTTAAGTATCCCAGGTGTGTAGAAACAGGTACTGAAATCCAAATACTACTGTATTTCAATTCCCATCAATCTTAGCCAACATAAATAATTATCAAAATTTAAAGGCGCTACAGATACCTTCTAGAGCATAGGTTCCCAAAGTGGTCTATATGGACCCCCAGGGGTTGATTTTGACTTGCAGGGGATCCACGTCAGAGAGAAAAAAAATTGGGGGTGCACAAGATGTAAATGGGGGTCTACGTGAGCAGATCCCATTAGGCAGATCATAATAAATATTTAGGCGATCCGTAATTACAACAAACACAGATTCTGTGTACATAATATTTCATAATATTATTTAATTAGGTCCTATGTACTATCTGTATTGTGGTGTGCTACATTCATGTGTAAGTTCAAAAAATTATTGGTAAAATTTTATGGTAAATGTCGGTGTGTTGTAAATGGGATCGACGACATTTTGTCATTTCTCATTACTGAGCTATACGGGCACACACATCGCGCGCATACGTACTTGTTTAGACTTGTATCAAAGCTTTGCACGGACTTGTTTGATTCATAATTGATAAATAGGAGTGTTAGAGACGTTCAGTTGCTTTCTGAATTTTGAGAAGAAAAGTGGCTTAAAAATACGTTCAAAAATACAGATAGAAAATAGGTAAAAGTCAAGTGAATCAAAATCATCTTCTTTAGGAGTGCCTAAGAAAAGTAAGTACAAAATTTTATACATACAGTATTTTGTAGTCGTTACGATTGCATAGGGGGTCTACGGAAAACAAATGTCAGCAAGTGGTCTACGGGGCAAAAAAGTTTGGGAACCTATGCTCGAGGGTCACAAGCTTTCCCAGCCCTGGGATATTTGTTATCCACTTTGAGAATATTATTTTGCAAAGCAAGATAAATATGCTTCCAAAACTTTTTTTAATCTGCAGTAAGTTCTAATGCCTTTGATGAAATGTAGTCTCAGGCTAAGTGTGCACTGAACTGCAATCTTAACAGTAACTGCCCCCCCATCCCAAATTAGACTTGAATTTTGTTCCCTGGCAGATCTTCTGCATCTCTAAGAGCTTCAAACTAAGTAGGCATTCAATGGTTTTTCCCCCAGTACAAATGAGTAGTGATGTGAAAAGTGTGACCTACTGAGACTTCTATTAGGACTGCAATTGCTAAGAGGAGCCAAGTATTCTTCCCCTTCCACCTAAAAGCTAATCCTCTGCTAAGCAGATATGGAGCTCTCCACACACATAACTGACTGACATTTCTTTCTGTGTATACCAGGTATGGAGGGCCTTCTACCCGCCAGAGGTATTTGACTAACACCCAGAAGCCCTAGCCAATGGTGAGGGAACATGGGATTGTCCTCCAAAATAGCTGGAAGACAAAAGCTACCCATCCTAGGTATATACCAACACTCACCCCCTTAGAATATGAAATTTTGATAATTAAATTCAATGCATTCCAGCTTTTCATTTTTTTAAAGCTTAAATTAAGTTCCACACTTATGACTGCTAACCAAGATCAGCTATGCAAACCGTAAGTAAAATCTTATAATACTGGAGAGGCCAAAAAGAATTCTAAATAAACGGATGGATAGCACGCCTTTTGAGCTTTTCAGCAGGTGAGCACTACAGAACTTGGAAGTGCAGAAAGAACCAGAACAATTCAAACCGCCCCTTCTGCAGATGTTATAGCCATGATCGTCGTAATTATTTCAGTTCCAAAAACAAAAGCTGCAGCCTTGGAGAGCCAGCTTGAGCCAATGGTGTTATCAAGGTTGCATTTCAAAGAAACGTACACTCAATGGCTTGCCTTCTCTCCAGATACAGAGAAGTCAGTTCCGCTGTGATCAAAGGGGCTCACCAGACAAGTAAAGACTGTACTGCAGGACTCTCAACATCTCCAATACTGATGTGACAGTACCATAGCTAAGCCACGTGTCTTGCTTAAGACAAGCAAGTCCAGACTTGCCCAGATAGGCATGTCTCGTTTGCACACCTACTGGAGCAGTGGCGGCCAAAGGGATGGGAATCTGCGCTCCTTCAGACATGCTGGGCTACAACTTCCAAGAAAGAGATACTAAGAAGCCAGGAATCCCGGTTATGCATCCCGGGGCAACGCGGGGAGCAAAAGCATTTCATTTCTGGCTCCTGAACCCTGGCCCGTTGGCACGCGTCCTTGCTTTCCCTCTATTTGCGAAGAGCAGCCCTCATTCACATCACTCCCCCTTCCCGGTTTCCCACTTTACCTTATTGCGCGCCATAGCGCGGATCAAGGTTGCTTCCGCCGCCGCTTCGGCGCCTCTTCCTTCCGGAGCCCGGCTCCGTCTCATCCGGCAAAGGGAGCCACTGCCCCGCTACGGTCGGCCTTGGGAAGGAGGCCAACAGCGGCACCTCATGGCCGCTTCTGGAAAGAGGAATTGGGGAATGGGACGTGTGGAAGGAAGAGCTTGCCTAAGGAGACGCGGCAAAAATGCCCAGGTCTTTCCCGCTCGCTCGCTCGCTCTCCCACGCGAACGTATCCTTATGAATTGGGGGGGGGGGGCGTTATTTAACAATAAAATGGAGTGGGAAGGAGAGGGAGGTTGAAGACACCTCCGGTAAAAATTTTTCAAAAACGGTCTTTAGGGATACAAATGCAGAAGCGGGAGATACCTTTAATGGACCCTGACAAAATTAAGCAGGTTGCCAGCTTTGGATGGTGACCCATCTTCCTCAGGCCCTGCTCCAAAGGCTCATGGCATAGTTGCTAATGCCAGGCAAAAAATTATTTAAGGTGAGTTAAGCAGTATGTAAATAGGGGTTATGGGGGTTGGAAACTCCTCCCCAAACAGCATCTTGGAGTTTTATCTCACATCTCTTGGAACAAAGGACCCACCAAGCAGTTTGCATCATCCTCTCCCAAATCACTCTGTTTCTTTTGAAACTCAAAGTAGTTTCTATTTGGTGGGAGCAGGGAAAGCAACACGGTCATATGGGATTTCTTCTCCAGAGAGTTCTGACCAAAATTTTAATTTTCCAGAGATGTAGCTGCGTTAGTCTGTCCCACCATGTTGGCAGCATGAAAGTGAAAAGAAAAAGAAAAACAGCTGTCTGTTGGTGGAGCAGAGGGTTAAGGACTCAACAAATTGGGTATATGGCATGAGTTCCATAGATTATTTGTAGCCCATAATCCCATCTCATGAACTGGTCCAAACAAGTTCCTGATATAATAAATGTCCGTCTTCACATGTCTGTAAGAAATCTGCTGTCTTTTGAAGGGGGTGGGGGGAGGTCAGAGAAATAGTTGTTCATTTTTTGCTACAAAAAGTACAACATTGCTGCCCTTTTAGAAATTTTTGTCTGGTTTCCCCCTGCTTTCTCTTCCTCTGTCAAAGAACTTGCTGTATTTCATGTCCTTATGGAGATAGTTCTGAGTAACAGGAAGATTTTGTATTATAGCTGCACGGTAGTGTAGCTATTTTTGTTGGCTAATCAGCAATCCAAATGCTAATTTCAAGATGTGGGAGGAAGGGGCCTGCATCAGAGACTAACTTGTTTTTTTGCCTGTTTGTTTATATACTAACCAATCAGAGGGATTTGTTGTTTCCCGGGTTAAATAAGCTCCGCCCCTTCTCACCATGAGGTTTGAGAAACTCCATTTTGTAACAGAGATCCTTTGTGTCCTTGCAAGATGCTAGACCTCCAGGCAGGATCTCTGAACCCCAGAGATCCTCCTAGCCATGTGAGCTGAAGAAAGAAACCTTTGCTTTTACTATTAATTCTTCTTGTATCAACCTGAAACCATGTGAGTTAAATATACAAAACCTTTTTACACTTAAAGATCGCCTCCTGAGTGTTGTTTTTGAACAAAAGTGCTAGGCTTTGGTGAGGGTGGATAAACAAGGGAACTTCCCTAGCCAATTCTACCCTGAGGTAGCTGGCCTTCCACTGTGCATTTTACAGGAACTTACACAAGTTCCCCAAGAACTCTCAACAATTTTAATGTGCAGCAGAGCAAATCAACATTTAAGACAGTTCTAAAAATGGGGGCAGCCCAAACCAAAAAAATTGCAACTTTGAAATTGGACTTAAGATCAGCACCAAATTTGGTACAGGTATACAGACAGTCTGCTCCTATATATCGGTGCCTATATCCTGTCAAAGATTCAACTATTCCACCTGTCTTGTCACTAAGCAATTGTCTGGTAATTAAGGAAAACATTCAAAAGATGTTATGTGCCATCAAGTCACTTCTGATGGCACATAACTATATGAGTTAATAACCTCCAAAATGTCCTATCATTAACAACTCTGGTCAGATCTTGTAAACCAGCATCTGATATTAGGTTGTTCTCTCTTCCTGCTGCCCCCCCCCCCCCCCAGCAGCATTGTCTTTTCTAGTAAGTTCTGCTCAGGTCTTGCAAACTAACAGCTATGGCTTCCTCTACTGAGACAATCTGTCTGAGGTTTTTCTTCCTATGCCGCCCCCCCTTTTCTCAGAAATATTATATTTTCTGGTCAGTTCTGTATTTTCATTCTATGTGCATGGTAGGATAGGCTCAGTTTACTCATTTTTGCTCTAGTGAGAGTTCAGGCTTGACTTGATTGAGCACTCACTTTTCTGCTGTCTGTGGTATCTGTAAGACTCTTTTCCAACAGTACATTTCAAATGAGTTGGTTTTTTGGCCCTGTCTTTTCTTCACTATCTTTTTACATAGTATGGATGATTTTGACCTCAGTTTTCAGTGACAATTTTTGCTATCTCCCAGTTCTCCTTTTTTTTTTCTCCGAAAGGTGAAGGGACATCTTTTAGAAAACATGCACACATGTCCATAGAGCTTTTGATCTGATACAGCTTTTTTTTTTCCTCAGGCTGCCTACCTGAGGGTTTAGAAATTGGAAGATAGCTTTCAAGTCTGCATTCTGTAGAAT
Organism: Intellagama lesueurii; assembly: GCA_037013535.1. NCBI lineage: Eukaryota > Metazoa > Chordata > Lepidosauria > Squamata > Agamidae > Intellagama > Intellagama lesueurii. The sequence goes on from JBAJHW010000001.1 coordinate 117,905,745, forward strand.
GGTCATGGCAACATTAGTTTATCTGAGAGGTTAAAGGCTGTTTATGTTTCTTCATTGTGTTGCACCTACACTTTTGCTTCACCATTTCATTAAGTCCAAAATATTTTGGTACAGAGGGACTACAGCCACATTCAGGCTGTTCTTGCTTCTGTCAACCCCCAGCACCCATGTGCTTATCTTTTGGGACCCTCTAGCAGTGGATAATTCTACATGAGGGAAGTTTGTGTTGGAATTTGTATGCAGTGTATGTATACTTAAACTTCTGTTTTAAAAAGCCATGAAATTCAATTCTTCAAAAACTCTGGTTTATGAATTTGGGATATTGTGCTTCTGTATCTATAATTCAAAACACCAGATAATGCCTGCACTGCCAGCAGGAAAAAGGATGTCAAGCTTTACATAGCAAAAGGCAGCCTGACTAAAATTCCCAGAAGAGAGAGAGAGTGCACGCGTGTGCGTGCGTGCGTACAAGGATGGGGACGGAGGGAGGTTAGTCTTCCATGAGTTATTTTGGGGAAACCCATGTTGTCTTATAAATCAGAAATAGGATTCTGGCCATTATGTTCTCACAAAATAACATGGGGACCATTTGGTCCTTGAAATGTTGAATCGCAAGATGAATCTCATCTCACAATTGGCGATGCTGGCTACAGCTGATGGAAGTTGCAATTTACCAACATCTGGGAGTAAATCTCACTGAACTCAATGCTGCTTTTTTCTGAGTAGACATGTATAGGATTGCAATGTCATAAATAAAATATGGCCTTTACTGTGAGTTGTATAAGCTTCTGCTACACATTATACATCAACAAGTCCAAATTTACTGCAAGATGTAGCATTAGGTTTGCAGTACTGTGCCCATTTATCTAGGAGCAATAAACTCAACTGAATTCAATAGGACTTTAGAAGCTTCCTTAGGATAGTGCTGGACATGGCCACTCTCAGATGCTTGTTAATGAAAGTGTTCTGACAAAAGTCCAGCATAAACTAACATTTAAAACTTACGTTTAAAACCTTATCATGCAAATAGGCAGTATGTATGAACACTGTAACAAGGTACAGCCATAGCTCCATCATTTACATTAAAGGAAACATTACAATCATCTTCTCCCTGGCTCCCACAATGCCTTCAGAGAAGATATTAGGATTAGGATCTCACACTAGTTCTTGGTTTTTCTGTCACACAGATTACACAAGCGTTTTCTTCCTTCAAGTCAGCTGGTGGAACATTGTCAGAATTTATTCACTTACACCTGTATGATGTATGGGTGTAACAGCAAACACATATTTGTCTCATTCACAGCTTTTGATTAACACACACACATCTAAAAAATTTAGGCAGAGTCCTTAAAATCTAATGAATGATGCTCTGATCATAGGTGGCTTGTGACCAGGATGAAACTGTAGGATGAGGCACCCCTGGATGAGGTCTAAAGTTATCCTAACCCTAACATTAAAAGACTACATAGAGGTTTGGAGAGTTTGTACAGGTAATGAAATCAATTAATGAAAAGACTCTTCACCTGAAAGTATGAATCTTAACCGTTCTTCCAGATCAGCCTTTTCATTTTAGCTTTTCACCTACAAAGCCTGGTAAATCTTTGATGCCTGCATTTATGATAGCCAGCAGAAACTAATCAAACCTTCACCACAACATGGATTAATAATTAACAACACTCATTTACTGCCAGTAGTGTTCTAAGTACAAAATCAGTGTAACCTACCAGATTTTTATTTTAATTCTCTTGTCAAACCATTTCTTCCCGAGTGTTGTCACTCTCCTTGTTTATGTCAGAGAGACATTTTTGTTAGATATATAGGCAGACAATTATCAATACCATGCCTCCCTTTTGAGTCTATTTAGCCTGCCTTGGAAATCCTCCTAGCTAATAATTTCAAATTAAATGTTCAGCATTGATCTTCCTCCTGGACCTGGCAAATTTGCATGAAACATAATTATAGATAGGCTATCAAGATTTGATTAATGGGCTTTATTTGGAAATTCTGAGATATATTACTGGCCCATGTTTAAAACTAGTTGTCTGTGTGTATACTAGTGTCTTCCAGGAAAGAGGCACTACATTCTGGGAATTAATGGCAGCGCATGCTATTCTATGTGTATAATTTTGTTAAAAAATATGAACATGAAAGCCACAACATTTAAGATCTGATAGTCTCAGCAGGAACCATACACATCCCTATTAGTGGAGGAAGAATGCCCTTCCTTAAAACGAGCCCTGACTCGTTACAAGCACAGCCTAGAACTAAAGTCATGACACAAGTTAGACTTCCCAAGGCTAAGCTTCATTTGGCCACTTTACAATGGAATGAAAAGAATAGGCCTCCAGTTGCATCTCAAGAAAAGACACATTATGTCAAGAGCTGCAGCTGTCATGCTGCAAGACCTAGAGGCCCACATTAGGCTGAATTGACTCTGTACAGTTAAACTCTTTTCTCTCTATTATAGCCATGGGCTCCTTATGCAGACTGTCTAAAGCTCTCTCAAATGGAAAGTAAGCCAGGCAGATGAAGATATGAGCAATTCTGGATGTGGCAATGTAGCACAAACATTTTATTAAAATAAATACCTGTGGTTCCATGACATTATTAAACTCTGAGACCAGAGGAACTGCGAATCAAAAGACACAACTTTTCTATGGACCATTCCACTCAGAGTACATATTTTCACAAGTAACAAGTTAATCCAAAGGAGAGATCTGATTTTATCGGTGTCCAAGTAGTGGAGCCCAAATAAAGGATGGCCCAAAGATTCTTATGCAAAGCCCACATGCCTTTTTGTTTGTTTTTGCTTTCTTCCAACTGTATTGCTTTTCAGCACTTCTGAGTTAAGCATTAAACCTACCAGCAAGTGATCTCCACAGTAAAATGGAGTGGCAGCCAGTCATTGCTGGCCTCTGTAATTATACAGTCTTAAAACTGTAGTATTAGAACAGACTCTAAAGGTCATCTGGTCCATCCTCCTGCTGACCCAGGAAATGCACAGCTAAAACATCTTTGGTAGATGGCTACCCATAATAAACATGTTCCTTTACTGAACAACTCCTTCTATTAGGAAATTCTTCCCAATATTTTGTTTAAATCTTCCTTATATGTTGAATCCTTTAGCTGCATTCTACCCTCAAACAGCAGCAGAAAACAAGCTCACTCTATCTTCTACATGAGAACCTTTCAGATATTCGGTAGTGGCTATTATATCACCTCCCAATCTGTTATTCTCTAGGCTATGTATGCATTCTAGATTTTTTTCCTGTATGGTTTGGTTTCCAGTTCTTTTACCATCTTAGATAGATAGATTAGATCAGTGGTCGGGGAACAGGGGTAATTTACCCCAAATGGGGTAAAAGTGAAAATCCTGGGGGTAATGAGCAGAGCGCTACCCCCCATCCACCCCACCCCACCCCACCCCCTGCAGCCAAACCTCAAATTGTAAGCCACCTCTTCCTGTTACTTCCTTGGTTGCGGCAGGGCACTTGTAAATCCTCCGTTCTTTCAGAGATCGGAGATAAGCCTGCTTGATTGGTTACAGCTGAAGAATAGCCCCAGGCATTCAATCAATCCGGGGCTTGTGAATGACTGCTTCCGCCCAAGCAGGAGGAGGGAAAGGCTTCAGTTAATGAGGGGAACGAAGGTGCGAGAGAGCGACGGCTTCATCAAGCTTGTTTAAATGTATGTAGATTGTAGAAAATGGATGGATGGAGGGTGGATGAGTGTGTGTGTGAGAGAGAGACTGACTCAAAACTGAAAAAAGCAACAGGCAAGCAAAACAGAAGGCTTGAATTAAGGCGGGGGAAAAAGGGTGGCTTTTAAAGATGCTGTCTAGGTTTGTCATCGCTTTCCTCCCAAGAAGCAGGCATCTTTTAATTTTGTGGCTGCTGTCCCCATCTGCAGTGATCATGGAGCCCAAGAAAGTAAAATCATTCCAGCTTGAAAAAAGTAGAAGCTTCCAGTCGCAGAGAAAAAGAGTTGTTTGGGGAGCAAAAAGGGCTTGCAATTATGTCAGTGCTTCTCAGCTTCTTCAGCTCATTCCCTTGCAATTATGCCACCAGTGAATGTGAGTGGGGAAAGGTTTCTAAGCTGCTCTCTCCCTTTACTCACAGGCTGTGCCTGGTCCTGCAGGGCACAATTCATTGGTCCATTGCCACAACAATGGTGAGTGAGAATTAGAGGCAGCAGTAGCTGCTCTTTTCCAGCCTTTTTCAATCATGTGGGCAAATGGAGGAAGAAGCAGCAAGCCTTGACTATAGGGTGGTAAGACAGAATCAAACAATACATGTGCACAGATGTGGCAGCACTTGTAGGGGCAAAACAAGAATGTGTTGGAAGGGGGCTCTTTATAAAACAAATTGACCAAACATAAACATAAAACATCCATGGGATCTATGTTACAGTCTCTGTGTTGAGTAAATATTTATATTCTGGAAGCCTACCTTGTAGGATTTTGAGCATAACCTTGCTAGCGTGTGAAATGAGTGCAATTGTACGGTAGTTGGAGCATTCTTTGGCACTGCTCTTCTTTGGGATTGGGATGTAGACTAATCTTTTCCAATCCTCTGGCCACTGCTGAGTTTTCCATTGATGATGATAAAAAAAATAGCACACTGGTCCTTTGATATTGGGCTGTGGCACCAGGGTGGGTGACATGACCTTTAGCCTGGTTTGTTCCTTTTTGCACACCACACACAGAATGATTAAAGTGGTAGGAAAATCCCCCCCCCCCCCCAACTCTGCGTTGGCTGTCTCTAGCAAGCATGTCATTGCTAGCACCAATCTGGCAGCCATTGATGATGATTAAATCCTCTGCGAGCTAGCAAAAATTTAATGCAACTTGTTAGGCACGTTGGACACCTTACTACTCCCTATACCACCCCATGGCTGGAGTGCAATGTGTTCCAGCAAAAATAGTGCACATTTTTATTAAATTTGGTGCATCCTGCTAGTTCGGTACATAGCCTGGCAGCCATTGATACTGATGATATATCCTGCTAGTTCAGTACACAGCCTATTTTGAATATTTTGAATTCAAATAATGTATGATTTCCTTCCTTTCAAATCAAGGGGGTAATGTCGGCATATAAATTTTTTTGGGGGGGGTAAAAGGTAAAAAAGTTCCCTGACCCCTGAATTAGATAGACAGACAGACGAGAAATCTCACCAAAGCAGAACAGAGCAGTTGACTGCTTTGTGTTCACATGGACTATCAGCATCAGGCCATACAGTCTGTACACGTCATTGCACCAAACTGGTTATCTGAGGAATAGTCTCTTGTTTGAGACAGAGCTAGCTGCCTGGCATTATTCAGATAGTAACCACTGATTCGAGAGAGAGAGACAGACAGAAAAGTGTAATAGTTAAAGTGCTGGACCTTGAACAAGGAGAGCGACATTCAAATGCCAGCTTAGTCACAATGCAGAGGGGAAAATCTTGTAAGGCAATCAAGTAAACTACTGGAGTATTTAAACAGTGACATTTTGTCATGCTGTAGGTACCTCGTGATACTCTCATCGGCTTTCTTTTTTTGCCATCAGTTTATCCACAAGGTTGCCATACTCTTGTGGTGTCACCTTGCATGATCATTTCCATATTGTTTGAACCCTCTTTCTAGAGATCTAAAATTTGCTGCAACTCAAAAGGCTGAAGGAGGAGGAGGAGAAAGAGCAATTTCTAGCAATTTGATCCTTTCCTCTTCTTCTGTTTTTCCCAGTTCTTCATTTTCTTAGTTACAGTAGCACTTGGTTATACTCCGAGGTAAACTCCCAGTTACTTGTGGAAGATACAAAAAAACCTGATTTCCCTTTGCTGGAATTTCAGTAAGATGCAGAAGAGCAAAACTTTGAAAAGTCCCTTTTTGGGATTATAGTTTGCAGAATCAACCCATAGTGATGTGTCTAAAGTATGACCAGCTCCACTTCATCCTTTTTTATTCTAAAATTAGTTCAGGCTTGATTTTATCTAGGACCCATTTATTGGTTTTTCTAGGGATCCATGACACTTGCAAAGTTCTCCTCCATCACCAAATAAATCACACCCTTTCTTATTGGTTTTCTTTACTGTACATTTTTCTCATCTGTGCATAGTACTTTGGAATATAGTAGTGTGGATGATCTTGGCCTTGGTCTCCAGTGACACAAATTTTTTACTTTATGATCTTTTCTAGTTCCTTCGTAGCTGCACTTCCAAGTCTCGGGGGGTGATTACACTGACTATACAATGTACTTGTCAATGCGAATCAGCCCAGACTTCCCCACATTTCCACACCATTCTGTACTTTTTTCCTCCACCACTGGGGCTTCTCCTTTTTTCTGCAGCAGTTCACATGGTATGAATGCTTGTCTGACTGATATTGTTCAGTCAGACCTTGCATTATAACCCCCTACCTGCCTGTGCTACTTTTTTGTACAGCTAAAAAGGTCACATGACTATGTACATTAGTTCACTCACAGCAAGTATTGCAATGTTTAAATGTTCAATTTCTTGTTTTCCAGTTTCTTGTTTGCCTTGATTGATACTTATCAGGTTCCATGTTCCAACTGTTGTTACACAGCATAAGGCTTTTCTTTCACCTCTGTGCATGTTGGCCACTAGACATCCTTTAGGCTTTAATGTGGTTGTGTCATTAGTGAGAGCACTATTCATATTTGTCCTTTGGTCTTCCCCAGAGGCTGATTAAGTGCCTTCCAACCTGGGAGCCTCATCTGCCAGCACTATCTCTTGCTTCATTTTATACTGTCTTGTCATAGGGTTTTTATGGAAAGAAATATTCAGAAGTGGTTCTCCATTGCCACTTTTTGTACAGTACTAACAGAAACTATCTTACGGGCCAGTGCCATTGTCTCTGGAAAATCCTCCACCAGAGTCATCTTCCTCTACTGGTTCTGACCTCCAGACGTTTTTCTGTCTCCACCCCCTCATCATTGTTGGAAATTGTCCATTGTCATCTGCTGATGTGACTGTTAACCCTGAAGAGAGTGGAAGCATCTCATTCTGGTGTCTTAGCTGTGTCTGTTCCACTTTGGGACTTGTAATGGAGTCTAGCCTCCTGATAGCATTGCTCTCAGCTTCTTTAACACACTCAAACCTCACCACCACACTAAGGTGCACATCTAAGAGAGGGTTGAATCAATTACTGAATGGGAAATCAACACTTGTATAAATCCAGTTGATACAACGGGCTTACTTTAATTGGTACTAGATATTGGATATAAGCTTATGTATTGAAATATAGTCTTTTGAGGTCTTGGACAATAGCATGAAACAAATCTGCTACAGGACTGTCCCACTCCTACAGTTTCCCTCCAAGCACTTGCTTACATGTGTAAACTGGAGCTAAATGATTACCTGCAGCTTGCCATTATAATCTATCAGCTCTTGCTGGTTCCCTGCAGAGGTGTAAGTGCAACATATTATGATTTCCTTCCTTCATCTAAGTAACACCTGGATTAAAATTCCCTGCCTGTCTGTACATTTGTATAGAAATAAGATATCCTGACAATCTGAAATTAAAACAGAGCTTCCGCATCTGTGGTTAGTGATTCCTTTCACTCTGTGGAGGGAAGTATATTCATCTATATCAAAAGATATTATGGTTTTACAGAATTGTCGTTGGGGAAGCTGTTATGTTGCCAGACCTTAGACGGAAGACAAGTCGCCAATCAGACAAGAAGAAACATGAACAAAATTCTAAATCCCTCATTTTAAAAAAATTATGCTTCCTTATCGGCATTAGTTTATGTGTCAGAAGTTAACCTGTGGTGTGATTCTGGAAGCCATTTTGTTGTTTTATAAAACTGGAAGTCCCTGAATGACCATACATAGAACAAGAGATACAGAAGAACTACAGCCCAAAACATGAAAGGAGCAGATGAGAAACAATAGGAAGATATCTAAATTTTCAGCCCACATTCTTGGAACTGTTTGACAGTTAATTTAGTTCCACGAGGGAACATGAATGCTGTTATTCCAAACTCACCTTTTGTGTTCTCAACCCTTTCTTCCCATGGTATTTCTCCTCATATGTGTTTTATGTGCATCTTCTTATAAGCCTGTATGTATAACTGAATTCTGTTTTGTACAATCAATTGCAATTCATAATAAACAAGTAGGGTTGCTAGTAGGGAAGGATAATTTTAGGGAGATACAGTAGATTGGGAATAATGATGTTGCTATATTTAAAACAACTATTATAAAATGATAGAGAGTTGTCTTATGCAACTAGCAATAATCCCCAGGCCTGATCTAGAAACTGTTATTTAAAAGTCAGATCATAGTACACTTAATCTGAAGAAAGACAAATAATCCTTTCTTAAAAATCAGGTAAGATCTTGTTGGATGCTTTGGATGAGGAAATAATCACCAACTTATTTTCCCTGGTGGAGGAATGGCACACATATTTTCTGTGTATGGTTTCTTGTACTTTCTGATGTGGATGACCACAAGGTTAGCAGCATGCAAATTAGAAAGCTTTCTGTGTACATCTTGGCTGACACCTATAAGTCATACCCAGACGTATTCATATGGTAGATTCACTAAAGCCAAAGGAACTTAATTAAATCGTATCTAAAGCCCTATGGAGGCATTTGTTTCTGTATATGAGTAGGAATTGGGAAACACATTCCTCCTCCACTCTTTCCACTCAAGTCATCCTGGGATCTGGAAAAAAAAAGTTCTGTGTTGGCTTTATTCACAGCCTCCCATGCTGTCTATAGTTCGTGTGACTCAGAGGGACTTTTATGGGCTGAGGTAACTGTATATCTGTCCAGCACTAACTGGACTAATTGCACTAATTGTCCCTTCCAGCCTTTGAATCCAATGAGACCCTCACCTCTCTGCTGGTTGTTTTCCTATCTTTCCTGGGTTGGTGGCAGTTGTTTGCTTGCTGTTGGTCTGTTCAGTTGGTTGCTAAGTATATGTACAGTAAAATTAAAAAAAAAAGCAGCATAAACAAGTTTGTAATTTCAAGCAACTCCAAGCAAAGAAATTTTTTTTATTCTTTCTCCTACAAATGTCCCAGAGTGAGTTATTGAGAATTTAAGTGCCAGGTAGTGAGAATGGGGTGGAATATCTGGGGAACTTCTAGCTATTTTCTTTTGGGAATCTCTGTACTTCTACTGCACAGCAAAAGGAAATTTACCATAAATCCAAAAATCTGCAACATTTTGTATGATTGGAAGCCCTCAAAAAAGCAGTCCACTTGCACTGTCCTCTACAACTGTGTTTAGGTTTACAATATTTTTTCAGACCTTTCCCTTCAATGGAAGAAAATCAGGGGTGGAGGGGGTGGATCTAAAGCACTTGCCGCTTTCCCTTCTACTCACAAATTCCTACACAGGGCTTAAGACTGGATCCAACCCACTGTTTAGAACTGGCTCTATTATGAAGGTACGTAAGGAAGGTTGCGGGACAAGGGATTGGAGATATATTTATTTGTGTACATAATTTATATCCTGTATCCTCAGTACAGATACATAATTGGTTTGCTTAGCTTTTCTGTAATTTGTTGTTTTCTATATCCCATGACTAACAATGGGATTTTATCAGAAATTAGGATACTTTTACTAATAACATTAATCATGTGTTGTCAAGTCAATTCTGACTTATGGCAAGCCTTTTCACCATTTTTAGGTAGAGATTACTCAGAAGTGGTTTACCATTCCACTTTTCTAGGGGCACCCTGGGACTGTACAGCTTGCCCCAAGGCCACAGAGGCCAGCTATACTCTCAGGAAGCCTGGTGGGGAACTAAACTCCCAACCTCTGGCTCCACGGCCTGATACCTAAGCTACTGAGCTATCCAGCCAGCTAGGATACTTACACTCTGATTTTAAAAATTACAAATGCCCCTTTGATAAAGTACAACCCCTGACAGATGCTTCTGATAATAACAAAAAACCACCAGCTGATCTTTGCTGGCAAAGGAATGGTGCACACATTTTCTGTGTATTGCTTCTTATGCTTCTTGATGTTACTTAAAATGGGTGAGAAATGGTATTGATTCCAGTAGAGCATGTAATGGCAACAGAATTACAACTTAGAAGATAGAAAATTGAAATACCAAGATTTCAGTACGGGACTACGTAAAGTGAGTGGGGCTGAGAACAGAAGGACCTAGAAAACATACAGCAAGAAAGGGAAAGAAGAAAGCAATGATAAAATACAAAGCTACTATCAACAGCACTTTAATACAAGTCAAGCAAAGGAAAACAGTGGTACATTTTGAGGCTGGACATCAAGGACTGTGAGATGGGAATTGAATAAATGCTAGGAACAATGTATTTAAATCTCCCAGTGAAACATAGGAGTAAGTCCACATTTTCAAGCTACTAAGCCTCTTTGGGGAATTCCAGCAAGATAACAATGGGAGCACACAGATGTAGCATTAAAACATGAGCCACAACAGATTTTTCTCAAATTCCTCCTACCATATCCAGATCAAAACATTTTGCTGCATGAGGTAGAACAGGAAATCTCTCTTCCCTTTCTATGTCTATATGCACTATATTTGGAGCTTGTTGGGTTTTTTTTTTAAATATACAAGGCAGAAAATCCTCAAGAGCATATCTTGCTGTTTGATAAACTGAATAAACAATGATGAATAACTATTGTTCAGTAAAATTGATGTTCCTCCATAACTGAAGCAACTACCTTCCTCATTCTGGATAATGAACGGGCTGGCCCTACCTCCCCATCCTAGCAGTATAAATGATGGGCAGACAACCAGTGAACTAAACACTGATTCACCTTGGAAATAATATTTCCTAATTCCTTAGCCAGTACGGAATCTGTAGTTCAAAACAGTAACTTTGCCCCAGCCTTGTTCAGTCTTCAGTCTTGCCATACCCATCATGCTCTAGGCAGACTGTTTAACCTTTCAAAATACAGTTAGTTTTTCACCAACTTTTACTCTTGAAAGAAAAAAAATATTTTTAAAAATTGGAGAACTGCAACCTTCTTACAGGAGGTTGGACTGGCAATCAGTTCGTCCTGTGAACACAGAACGTCTGCAGCAAATGTGCAGAATCATTCCCTGCTTTACTTTGATCTAGAGCAGGGGTCTCAAACTCAATTTACCTGGGGGCCGCTGGAGGCAGAGTCTGGGTGAGGCTGGGCCGCATCAGATTTTCCACCAAGCAGAGCAAGAGCCCAAGGAAGCCGCCCAGGAGTTTCCTTAGCCCGGCTGGGGCTCCGAGGAGGAGGAGGGGCGCGCGAGCCCTCGTCGCCGGCCACGACCCCCTCCGGCTCCTTCTTCACTTCCACCACCACCACCACCAGCAGGACGAAGAAGCAGAGAAGGGAGGGAGCGCCGGCGACCGCCTAGTGGGGGGGAGGAGGGCACGACATAAAATTTTAAAAAAAACCCTCACAGAATCGCCTTGCCAAAGGAGAAAAGCCCCCATTGGTACCCGCGAAATTAAAAAGAACAGGGTGGGCCCCCCACAGGTACGTGCACGTGCACACACACACACACACACAGAGGTCCAGCAACCTTCCTCTGAGGGGCCCCCTCAAAAAAAGGCGCACTCAGCAGCAGCAGCTACCCCCACCAAGACAGAGGAGCAAACTTTGCGAAGCGAGTCCAGGCAGCCTCCAGAGCCGAGGCGGCTGAAGCAGCACGAGGAGGAGGAGGAGGAGGAAGCACCGCTGGGCGCTGAGGCAGCTGCTGGCCGGGCTGGTACTGGGGGTGCCGAGAGAGAAAGAGAGCCAGAGAGCCGCTTCCCTGGAAGAGGCGGCGGCGGCAGCTGCTGTTGGCGGCTTGGAGGCGCTCTTCGAGGAGGGGCCAGGAGCGAGCTCCGCTCTCAGGCATCGCTCGGCGGTGGCTCGGGAGCTCGGGGAAAAGGGCCGGCAGCGCGCCTCGCTCGCCGGCTCTCCCCCAAGACAGCGTCTCTTGCACCCTCTATCCGGAACTGCAGCCTGCCAGCCGGCAGACAGGCAGGCTGGCTGGCAGGCTGCAGTTCCGGATGGAGGGTGCAAGAGGCGCTGTCTTGTGAGACAGCCAGCGAGTGACACGAGGCTTTTTTTTTACTCTTGACAGCAGAGGACGCGTGGGTGCTTCAGGGGGGGCAGGCAAGGCGGGGGGCCACAAACTATCATCCGGCGGGCCGCAAATGGCCCCCGGGCCGCATGTTTGAGACCCCTGATCTAGAGAGAATATGATGAACACCCTTCCTGAAAAGATCAGTGGCTCAAGTAACGGTACATCTGCATGCATTCAATGACATACTATCAGTGATTATTTGTAAGCAGAGGAAGAAAGGAGCATTGTGCTTTTCAATAACATGGCTTTTAACAAAGTCAGTAGGCCTTAGAGACACCTAGCAGTATTAGGCAACTAAAGCTAAAGCTGTGAGAGAAGAGAAAAAGAGTCTGTCGCATTCAGGAAGAAAGGCAAACACAATAGCACCATAAAAGGAGGCAAATACAAATAGCACCAGTGCTTGTTTACCTCATTAAAGTCTTTGTCAATAGACCTATGCCTAGGGTAGACCATGAAAGAAGGCCAACAGTGCATATTCCAGAAGAAAATGTAAAATTTATATCAAAGCTGTAAAACTACCCACCTCCAAATACTAGTGTCTGCCCCACTTGAAGAGCAAAACTGAGCATTCTGTTGTATCATTAACAGTATGAGCTCCCTTCTGGTTCCATAGTATGATCTCTGTGATCAATAAGGCTTACGCTAATAATCTACCATAACATAACCCATTTACCAGTGCATCTTAACTCATTTGTACATCCCACCCACCCACAGTCATTATTAAGGAATGTTTCTCATCCATCTTGGCTTTGTGCCAACATACGAAACAGAGTCAATAAACATTTCGGCAAACAGATATATATTTAAAATGTGTAGTGACCAAGCAGGGACCAATGATATAATTTAATGGGTTGGAAGAAATTGAGGGAGAGCCTGACATGGCTGCCAGCATTCAGATTTCCCACTTCTTTCCTTGGAAATCATACTCCAAGGAATTCCATTTTATGACACTGCCTGTATCCCCACAAGCTACAGGCTAATTGCATGGGGGGGGGGGGTACTTTAATGACCACTTTATCTCAAGAAGGTGCATTTAACATTGCAACTGTCAGCACAGGTTCTGATTTCCAGCAAAAACAGGAGGCAGGTATTAACTAGAAGATTGCATCAGCATACTCACACCGGAAGATCTATTTTGCAAAAGCAGGAAGATTTAGGGTGTATTTTCCCATTCTGCTCCCAATAAAGCAATCCCAATCAAACAGAATCTTTGTCATTAAACAATGTGAATTAATAAAACCTGACCAGAAACATTGATCAGGCCAGCAGAATGACAAATCAACCCTGCATGTTTATTTTATAAGGAACAGGAGAATCTTAGTCAGCAGCTTGATGCTTCCTGTTCACTTAAGAACTGAAGGCCCATTTTATAAAATCATTGGAATTGAGTGGAAAAACTGTTATGGACTGACTCATATTTGCCTCTGGGTAAGGGCTGGGCTTGAAGGTTTGAATCTTGAAATTAAAAGGTAAACAATCTCTACACATACCAAACAAGCCCACCAGAAAACAACCTTCCACCTAGCCATTTTTGTTTATATGTTTTTTTGTATGTGCATGGAAATTGTTTTGTTCATCCAAACATGTAGTCCCTCACTGGCACCTCGGTTGGTACAAATCAGTCTTGGACAAATAAAAGAGTGTCTGTACTATATTATGTTGGATACTTGTAAGTAAACAATAGAGCAAAGGTAAAATTCTTCTCCTGGAGTACTTACTTTCCATAAAAAGGTAACTTCTGACAACCGGCAGGGGGGATATTTAGACATACGGTCACCCCTCCATTTGCAAATGGTATTATCCTGGAAGGACTGTCCCTCCAGGTGCAGTTTTCCTGCATAGTTGAACTAGTTTGCAGAGTTTCATTGCCTAAGGCTACGTGCATACTTCTTGACATCCATGTTGTTACATGCATAATACTTAGGAGCATGAACAGTCAGGTGTCACTTAAAGCAAAGGCTAGACAGCTGAAATTTCTTCCCCCTGAGCTGATCCTTTAGCTGATAGGCTACCTGAGATGTTGTCAGAATCTAGTAGCTCCACAATGCTGTAAGGCGAACAGTCTTCCAAGCCCATCTTGCTGCAGAGCCAGCCACAGAATCCTTTCTCCATGTCCCTCACTGCATGCCACCAGTCCCCAAAAGCCCAGGAGATCTGAGTCAGGGCAGTGTAGAGGCCCAAGGAGAAGGACACCACCATGATTATGATAGGGTAGAAGATAATTAGAAAGGGGCAAAAGGTTATCTTGTGCCAAAAGGTCCTCTCTTCATTGTACACCAGGAAGACGTTGTACCAGGTGATGGTCCCATAATAAAAAGAAACCACGAAGGACATGACAAAGATGACTGGGAGACAGGCAAGGCTCCAGAGAAAGACATGGGGGCCTTTATCCAGCCCAACTGCACAAGTATTTTTCCCTTCAGGAGTTTCTGTTTTCGGAGGTTCCTTTGACTTTGCCAGCTCTTGCAGCTCTTTGTCTGTCAGTGTGACATGGATGTCCACCATCTGGCCTTTCTTCTTTCCTCGTGTGATGGTGCCAGTTAAAGTCACATACCTGCTATCTAAAGGCATCGCCCAAGAACCTGGAAACAAAGAGAAGCTAAATCAATGCAAGACAATGTAACAAGACAAGCCACCCTTTCATTTTTATGCAGTGAGTTTTACTATATTTTGTACCATCCTAAATATAACTTGCAAAACTGGAGAATGGGAAGTATAAACATGAATGGTTTTAAGGAATTTGGCTTGTTTGACCTAAGCTTTCTACTCTGAACATTCTATCAAACTTACAGTTTGTAGGCTTCATACTGCCCTGTAGTTAATGCTCCTGTGACATCCAGCACCCAAAATTAACACTTATTTTTTAGGATCGTGTGAATTTTAAGGATCCTGCCTTAGGTAATGGAGAACTAAAAAGTCTGGTCTAGTCACACTACAATTACTGCAGCTATTTAGATTCTCACTTGGAGGGCAGACCTAGAAATGCATTCCAAACAACTGAACCATACCACATAGCTTAAGGCAAGAGACCCAGAGTCCCCCTGTACCCCAGTCATCATTTTGTGTGGCCCCCTGGGTCCTTGCCACAGCCCCAAATCCTATTTGCTGTAGCAGTGCCCCCACCCCACCCCAGTTTCTTTTTTTAAAGCCAGAATGGGCAATTTCTGGATATCTGATGCTGCATGTATCCATCTCTAGGGCTTGGAGGGCTGCACTTGTTCCAATGATTCCCCACCCCAATGATTTCCCATACAAAAATCAGCATACAACACCCCCCCCCAAGAAAAAGTCCTCTTGCATTCTCTAATGGCCCATTTAAAAAAACAAAAGCCCTGAAATTAGGGGGCATTTGGGGCACTAAAAAATAGGAAGCTGCCACAGTTGTAGTTCTTCAGGACGCACCCTCTATAAAGCCTAAAGGGCAGAGAGAGACGACAACACCCAAGAAGCACTGGATCAGCTTTTTTTAGTATATCAGTAGAAGGGAGCTAGGCACGGAGACAGCCTTGGAGCCTTGGAGGCAGGCTCTGCTCCAGGTGAGCAAAATATAGGAGTCTGTAAGTATATGTCTGTGGAGTGAAACTGGGGGATTATTGTAGAATTCTGGCAATTGAAGAACATCCCTTTGCATAACAACAACAACAAAAAACAAATGGCACCTCCCTGGGGACCACATGTAGCCCACTCTTGCTTTACATGAAGGAATGCATTCCATGTTCCCGGGGATCTCCTGGAATTGCAGTTCCATCTGTGAACAAGGAATCATGGGCATGGGAATCATGAGCCTTTATAAAAGAAAAAATGGCACAGGAGATGTTGCACCAACACAATAGGAAGTTTAATGGCTGCCGCACTATTGATTGGTGCTGCCCATCCCAACTTTCAGAGGCTTCCCTTCCCTACCTTAAGAAAAAGGGAAAGAAAACAAGGAGAGGGAGTGAATGTATTGGGAACTTAAGGTTTTTTTTCCCTAATCCAAATAGTGATTAACAGTCAGAGTAAAAATTAAGAAACATGGTGCACTTTCTCAGAGTTTTGTCCTACAAGGACAGACCTATATATTCTATGTAAGTTCAAAATACCTTATTTGACCTGCATCTTAACTCCCAATACCTAACGGCCTACATGCAAGAAAACAAATAAAATGGTGGAAAGAAAATATTGGCTGGAATCCTCTTTGTCTAGGTGCAGGGTAACTTTACGCCTGCCTAAATGTAGCAGGCATTCTACCCAGACAACAAGGATTGTATAATTTGATTGCATCATCAGGTGCATGGTTCCCATTTTGACTGACTGCACAATCTGCCTATGGATGTGCTTTGTGAACAACACTTCCACCTTAGTGCGATGAGTACTACTGCTTGCATAACACTGAGTTATGTGTGTATAGTTACTCAAATCAGGTGGTGCCGCCATTAAAAAAAAAGCAGAACCATAAGTAGCACTTTTGGTGCCCAGGGCAGGCAGCATTGCCTCACATCCACTCAGCCCACAGGCTCCTCCTCCCCTTCTTGGGGGCACAGAGCTGCTTCATAATGGTGCTGCTGCCACAGTCTCCTCCGCCTTGTGGGCATGGGAGTGTGCAACACAATTGTGCCATTCCTTATCACTTCTGGTAAGGCAGACAATGAGTGCCATGATGTCCCCTTTTTCTTTGTTTTCTCTTTCTTTTGGTGGGGGTGCCACAGTGGAACAATGTCTAGGGTGGCCGTGGCACTTTGCTTCCTGCTTCAAGCAGTGGAAGAGCTCCAGTAATCCCACAGAGAGCTCCCAGTAAAAGTAAATAGTGCTAGGAGATGTTGCTGTTTATTTTCCTGATGCTGTTTAGTCAACTCGCATTTAAATTTGGTGCCCTCTATATTTTCACAGCCTGGGTCAATGCCCCAGTTGCCCTACCCTAGTCACAGCTCTCAAAAAACGAAATAAACATCTAATCTGAAAAATTACCATAACTGACCAAACACAATTGTTTCAAAACAAGTATCACTGGGACCTAACTTTGTGACACAAACAGGTCCTAACACAGAATTCCTGGCCAGCTAGCTCAGCTGGCCACAGTCTGAGGCTGGTAATGTCAAGGCAATGGATTCAGTTCAGTCATGTGCTTTTGCTTTTTTTTTTTGGTGAGGGTAGGATCACTACATTTTGGTTATTTTTCAGTGTGTGTGATTGCTGGAAATGAACCACAGCAAGCCTTGCAGCTGTCAAATTGCCCGTTGCTGTCATTTTACCGTATTGTGAAGTAGCTGAAGCAGCAAAAGCGCTATGGTCATCCCATGGAGAGCTCCCCATAAAAGTGAACAGTGCTAGGAGATGTTGCTGTTTATTTTCCTGATACTGTCAGTTACCATAGCACCATGGGATTTCAGCTCCCATTTACAATTTAAACGGCAACCTTAAACTGGATGGTTTGGGGGTGGTTGTCATTTGGTGGAGGCTCATCCCCACGTAAGTAGGTGGGGTAGGTGGCACAGGAGACTATTTAGCATTCTTGAATTATCTAAATTGAACCAAGTATGCAAATGACACCAAATGTTTCAGGATGATTAAATCCTAAGCAGATGGGGAAGAACTCCAGATGGATCACTTGAAATAGTAAATGAGATATAATAAGTGCAAAGTAAATGTAAGTTGACAGAATAAATGCATAAATAAATAAAACTTTGAACTGCTTGTGTCTAACCAGGGGAAAAGGGGGGCTGTTGTGCATAGGTCATTACAAATGTCAACTTAGTAAGGTAGGGAAGAAGCAAATGTTATAAACTACTACAAAAAGGATTGGAAATAACAGTTCAAGTTATCCTATAACCCTGCTGGCTGGAGGATTCTGAGAAATATAGTCCAAAAAGGTAATACTTCCCATCTCTACTTAATAGTCATCTCTGTAAGTGCAACTATCAAGAGTCACTTTTTCAAACAAGACAAGCAGATTTTTTTTTCTGGACCACCTAGTACAAATACTGGACAAAAAACAGGTTAAAATACATAATAATTTGATAACCACCTTGCAGTGTGAAATAAAGAAGCCATACAAAGCCTTTCCTAACCCTTTCTAAGATGGAAGCGAACCAAGCATTGAAAACCACTTTACAAGGTATTTACCATCTCCCAAAGATTGTCCCAAGAATTTGGAGCCTTCCTCTGAACTTCTCTCTCCACCGTCCTCATCTCCCTGTTCCTCTTCCACCTTGTTTTCATTCCCTGACCGATAAACAATGATGGATTCTGGACGAGACTCTTTCTTCCTCTTCTTCCGTCTCTCAGTGGTGGTATCTCCATCAAAGGTCACTGCTGTGGCCACAGCTCTTCGTAAGGAATTGCAGTGAGGGCTCTGGGTCCCGGCCTTGCTTTCCTTTCGCACAGGCTCCTCTGTCTCACTGTTACTCTGGAGCTTCTCACTCGGCATCTTGGGCAGGTTTTTATTTGGCTTTGTTTTGTTTTAAATCAGACTCAGTGGTTTAAGTATCTGGCTGTGGAGCCAGAGGTTGGGAGTTTGATTCCCCACTGTGCCTCCTCGACAAGGGCTGGACTCGATGATCCATAGGGTCCCTTCCAGCTACGCAGTTCTAAAATTATTGTTTTTATTGACTGCTTCTGCACTTGTCAGCCATTAACACTGTTCTAGAAGTGGATGTGCTGCATTCTAATAGGAGTGGCATTTAACCACAAGGAATTAACACAATCCATTCCTAACCTGAAAAGAGAGAGGGAAAAGGGGGAGAAAATAATCAGGGAGCACAAACCATTTATCAAAATAAAGGGCACTTGATAAGCTTGTTGTGAAAAGGATTTGAATCAACTGCCTTTTAACATCCAAATTTAAACACTTTGATTTGGGTCAGGGTGAGCTTCTGTGTTCCCATCCCAAATGTGTTCAAACTGCCATTTCCATAATCCCTCACCTTTGGCTATTCTGGTCAAGACTGATGGGACTTGTTGCTGAGATGATCTGAAGGGCCACATCTGCATACCCTTGTGTTAGGTCAACATGAAACAGGGCACACAAACCAAAAAGACAATATTCATTCATAGATGGTAGGTGAGGGAGACAAGCCCTCTCCTCCCCTGCCAAACAGCTTGCTCCATCCCTGTTCTATTAACAACTCTGTTTTTACCTGAAGAAAACACTTTATCACATACAAACGATAACTGAATCATAAACAAAAATCATATAAAATAAAGATGCAGTTGCAGGCATGGTTACTATAAAGGTTAATGTCATCAAAATTGATCACAATGACAACAATGTTATTAATTAGTACGATTATTAATAAATAATAAGGTAAAGGTTCCCCTTGACATTTAGTCCAGTCGTGTCCGACTCTAGGACGCGGTGCTCATCCCTGTTTCCAAGCCGTAGAGCCAGCATTTTGTCCGTAGACAGTTTCTGTGGTCACGTGGCCAGCGCGACTAGACACGGAACGCCGTTACCTTCCCACCATGGTGGTATCTATTTACCTATTTGCATTTGCATGCTTTCGAACTGCTAGGTTGGCAGGAGCTGGGACAAGCGACGGGAGCTCACTCCGTTGCGTGGATTCGATCTTACAACTGCTGGTCTTCTGACCTTGCAGCACAGAGGCTTCTGCGGTTTAACCCACAGCACCACCTCATCCCTATAATAAATAATAAGAGAATATCCAAATCAACAAGAAATGCTTCTCTTTTAAAACACATGAAACAAATACCCTTTCTGTGCTCCTCGTATATTTTTCTAGTACCCTTACCATGTATGTATATTTGAGGGTCATTCTGTACTTCTTCTTTTACACTGAGAGACCTTCTGTGTTAGAAAATATGTCTATATAGCATCATGTAAATTATACTTTGAGTGGTTTTCCTTTCGCTTCCTTTTGTACACAGATCAGAAAACCTATTAATATTTTATCATGTTGCACGTATGTTGGCATAGTTAATTTTACCCATATGTTTATTCATTACCCTCCAATTCATCTACATGAAGAGTGGTTTGGAACTATTTTTGTATAGGTAAGTAAAATGTAGTGATTGAATTGAATCTTTTTATTCATAAGACAGAGAGAAATGCTATGCTTTGCATATAAAATAGTTTCATACATTATAATACTTAAGAGTTGATTCACCAAAACCAGTGGTTTTTGCATGTGGTAAACTGCCTTGGGGACACCCAGCGTGATGTAGTAGATAGAGTGATGGATTATGACTCAGGCGGCCTGGGTTCAATTCTCCCTTCAGCCATGAGTGTGGAACTGGTAAAACCACTCCTTAAATATCTCGTTTACCTTGAAAGCCCTGTTAGGGTCACTATAAGTCAGTTCTGACTTTACTGCACATAGCAAGCTCCATTGAGTCCCTTATATAGGCAGAAAAGCAGTATACAAATAAATAAGTCCACCATGATTAATACAAGACTTTGATTTCAGTAGGTATGCCCTCACTAAGATTAATACTAATACAATACTACTGCTATATAATTTTATTCTAGAGTCATTCTTAGTACAGAGTAAAGTGATAAGACATACAGGTACCCCATCCTCTTACATCAATATAAATGATTACTGCGTTCTTTTATTTTAAGGTCTGGAAACTGACACAGTTATAAGCTTTGTAACTACATCAATGTATAGTGATTTCTATATATACATGAGTCCTTTGTGCAAGTATGAATCTCTTTCTGAGAAAAAAAAAATAGAATTAAGTCCTAATCGGTAGCAAATGGAAGTTAAGCACAGCATATCTGTAAGGGCTGCAAATGTAGCAGCTGCTTATCTGGCAACCAACAGTACACTGACTGCAGCAACACCCTCAGGGAGCAATTTGTTGGAAAAACACAGGGAATTTTTAGAAGTAAGAAATTGACTGTTACTATGCAGAATGTTGCTGCTGTGTCTCTCAGAGATTTTCAGGGCTTCCTGCTAAAGCTGTGGAATTCACTCAAGTTCTTCTTTATTTAAAGGAATTCACATTCCACAAAGTAAATACATATTGCATCAAACATCTCCTCTAAATCAGCAGACTATTGATAACAGCTGAAAAAATGTTCCAAGAAGGTGCAAGACCTTTCTACTGATTCTGATTTGTGTTGGGGACATGGTGGCTGGTCCATTTCAACAATCTCCTTGGCCAAAATCCTGTTGCTTAGTATAGAAATTGCACTAGACTAGACCCACTGTATCAATGCAGATTTGGTGAGTCAACTCCGCCATAGTTCCATGGGTTCAAATGGGCCTACTCTAGTTGCACTTTACTTGAGCATGGCAAGTCACAGTTAGGGCAGGCCCATTTGAATCAATGGAACCTATGGAAGATTGAGTCACTAAAACCCAATGATTCAATGGACGTACTCTCGTACAATTTCCTACACTAAGCAATAGGATTTTGGCCACAGACGTGCAAGGCTTTCTCTTTTTGTTTCTCCCTCTTGCATGACCAGGAAGAGGAATTAACCAGAATTCAATCTTATTTTATCAGATTCTTGGCTTTCTGTACCATCTTCAAACAATGACTAGACATTCTCCTAAAACACTTTATAAGTTTTACTTTATGACTCATAGGACTACATCTTGCCATTCTCAGTTATGAAAATGGATGGTTTTGGGAACAATATCATGTACAACTATATTCTGGTTTAACTACTGAGCAACTGTAACAACAAAATGTTATTAGGTTAGTTGTACATTTACTGGCACTTAGTCCTTGACATACAAATGCATTTTAAATTAGTTACAGTAGGAAAAAAACCCACTAACACTGATCTACTGCTTGTTATGTATCAGATTAATAGTAATGAAACTTAGGGTTCAGCTACACTGTAGAATTAAACTGAGAGCTGGCTCAGGTTTTTTAGAATTGATATAACATCATGTGGTTTTTAAGTCGGTGTGCGCGTCCTAATGGAAACTGCACCCACCCATGTGTTGTCTGCATGTTGTAAGTAGGTGGAGAGGGGGAGTGTCTCCTAGCTGTCCACTCAGTGAAGTCTTCTCTCAGGCCGGGGTGTGTGTGTGAGAGGGTGGGTATGTGGCAGTGGCTTCTCTTTGGTCGGAAGACTAGCCACTCTGCTTTCTCCAACCACCAGGAGCTCTGCAGAGATGAGAGGGAGGGCACAGTCCACTTTCTGGCAAGGGGGATTTTCCAGGAAGTGGTTGGGGGCAGCAAGAATCATGAGTTTTAGTACAGCTGCGGAGGTGACAATGCAGCAGCCTGTCCTGAGTCTCTTCATTTTTTTGACATTTCATTTTTTTATTTAAAAAAAAGCATTTTGAGCTAGTGTAGCACTAGATTGATGCAGCAATACAATTGAAATGCATTTCTTTTTTAAAAAAGGAAGACCGGGTTGCAGGCTATTCCTTGTACTTGGCACCCATTTCGGCCAACCCTGTAGACCACCACAGACTCTATTTACTCCAACCCGGGTGTTGACACATGCCAAAACAATTCAAAATAAATCGAGTTAATAACTGAGTTAAAATAAACAGCTCCTTGTGAGTGTTTAAGTAAACTCACTTTCTGACCAAAAAAATTGCACATTTGACTGCATGTCGTGTAGGAGGATATTTTAAAATCTATTTCAAATGTGCTAAACCTGACACAAAACCCAGAAGTATTAAGGCGTGTAGCCAAGCCCTTAGTTAGCTTTTGGCAGTTTGTTTTAAGACTACTCATAAGCTGCTAGTTTACTAACAGAAAAGTCAGAAGATTTTGGACCATGGACAAATGGTTCTTAAGGAAGAACCACCATTCTTCCACGAGACAGAAAAGCAGAGTAACAGTAACTAAAAAGAGATGAAAGGGGCTCTTAATTCCTCCCGCATAAAAAAGCAAAGCAAAGCATGCTGCTTATATACTGCCCCATAGTGCTTAAAGCACTCTCTGGGTGGTTTACAATTCTATTAGGCAGGCTATACCTCCCAGCAAGCTGGGTACTCAATTTATTGACCTCAGAAGGATGGAAGGCTGAGTGATCCTCGAGCCTGCTACCTGGGTTGTGAGTAGAGTTTTGGCTGTAGTGCTGCAGTTTAACCACTGCACCACAAGGCTCATGAGCCACAAGCCCATAACCCCAGTCACCTCCAAAAGAAGTCTACAGATGCCAAAGCCATGTCACAACAAACACACCAGGTGTAGTTGCTAACTGCCATTAGTAACAATGCTTGCAGTATTAATGTAACATTGAAAAGTGCAAGCAACTTTATACGTACATCTTTATTGTTTTAGAGGAATTTGCTGACATTAGGGGAAATGAGCTCTCTTTTTTGCAAGGTACTTAGATAATTTTACTAAAAGAAATGAATCCAGCAATTAATGTACAGCCATTTTACTAAGGCAAGTACACAGCAATGAACGTCAGCATCAAGCATAGCACTGAGTTGTAGTCACTTGCAAAACATTGAATATAATGACCCTGCTCACTTTCATTTGCTCTGTGTTTGTACAGTATATATTTCCTCATTAACTGTTGTCCTTGTTGACTCAGGTAAGAGGATTCAGGGCCGAGGAGGGCCATGAGACTCTTCAGACCAGAGGTGGGCACTTATGTCTCTCCATATGTTTTTTGGATTGTGACTCCAATAATCCATCACCATTGCCAGTGGTGATTAGTGCCAAAGAGGTGTAGGTCCCAGAGAAGAGGGGTTGCAGGTCAAAAACATCTGAAGATATGCAGTGACTGCCATCAGCTTGAGACAAAATCCACACAGGATTCTGAGCTTGTTTTGACAAAATAGGCTTTGGTTAACCATGCCCTCTACCTGCATATTTACCACACCACGATTGTGGCACTGATGGGTGATGTATGTACATGCATAAACCATCCCACAGATAGAACCTTCATACCTCCTTCCATCACCCCCCACAAAATACTTCTCCCTAGAAAAAGTTTACACCAGCCTTCCCCCACAGCAACATCCACAGAGCCTGGTCAGTAATATAATTGCTTTTTAATTTGTAATTTATTGTGTTTTAGTAGTCCTTGTTTTAACTCTGTGAGCCACTTTGGGCCTCACTCCCCCCAAGAGAGAGACAGCCTACAAATGATACAAAATAAATGCATAAATAAATAAAATAATAATGCTAACTCCCACAATCCATCAGTCATTAGGCTGGGGTAGTCTAGGAGCTGTAGTGCAATACATTTGAAGGGACCCAGTTTGAACAAGACTTTTATACACATTCAGCTAGGAGTCACAGAGTGTTGAATAAACAGGCTATGTGTAGATACGTGTGATGTGGTCCACAATAATAACCCAGCACCATTTTGCCAAAGAATGTTAAATGCAGAAATACTGGCCAAAGTAAGAACCCAGAAGCAAGAGAGTACAAACCTGAAGCAATCCTCCCAATAATACTACAGTTTTTTAAAAAAAACAGTTAAAAAATAAGGATTTTTTTTTCCTAACAGGAAATAGGCAATATAGCATAACAACACTTGTAGCAATCTTTCTAACCTACGACATTATCTTTGCATCATTTATGCTTAACCTCAGAACTGACCAGCAGATCTGGCACCCTGTACAACGAAGACCTAGTTTTCCTGACTCTGATTAATGCTTCCCCTGAGATTAAAGGCCTGCATTATATGGTTTGTTTGAGAAATGTAGGGCAGCTGATGGAGACAAAAGGAGCTTTATACAGCCTCAGTTGCAGCAACATGACAGACAAGGGAGCACAACAAATCGTACAAGTACATAGAATAAAAGTTAGAAATGTAGGAAAAGATGGTTGTTGGGTGAATGACCTCTAGTGAATGAAGGCCGATTTATGTTCCTTTCAGTGCATTGGTTTGTGTGATGAGGCATCTAACATATTTCATCCCATGCAGCGCTTGCTCCTGAATAGGCAGGAGCCACACCCAACGCACAGCTATGCCTTCGTAATTATGCATTTCATTTTAATCTGCCCAAAGCTCAAATGGACTAGGAGTCAGTGATCTTCTTCCAACTAATCCATAATTGGAAGTTGTACAACCTTCCCGCTTTGCTGGTGTCAATACTAAAATATCTCTTTTATTACAGAAAAGATGTTTTCATAATCAAAGGCAATCATATGACTCTTCTGATTATTTCAGTTGTTCTGTCCCTAGTCTAGTTCTGCACGATGATCAGTTCTATTAAAATAAAACCCCACACATGAAACAATCATTTAAAAAAATAAGAAAGAAATAAGTTCCTATAGGGAAACAGGCCTACTGCCTTTCTCTGCATTAAATGAAACTACACAAATGGGAAGCATAAGATATAAGAAACTACTAGTTGGGGCTTTGATCCTATCCCTACTAACCTGGCAAACCCTACTGAATTTAGTGCAACTTGGTTTGGAATAGACATTATACGATTGCTCTGTCGGAAAACATTTGATATTAGAGCTCATATGGATGATTCAGGCTGGTGATTAACTCAGAAATATTCCATTAGGGTGATGCTTCTGGGAGAGTGATCAAAGATATGAGGTTGCAATCTGCAAATTGCTTAGGATGGCACAATTATTTGCTTAAATCTACTCAGTGCTATTGATTCAATGCAACTAGTATCGTTACTTTAAGCACATTTATTCAGAAGTTAACTCATTATACTCAAAAAGGCCCCTGTTCCAATATCCTTAATACTGGGCTAAAGTGGGCTATTCACACAGCAGCTTCTGGGCCCATGGTGACTTGTGAAAATCCTGAAAAAAATTTTTTATGGGAAATATGTTTGTGCACATATATACACGAGGAAAATTATGTTATTTTTAACATTGCTTTATCTTTCAAAAGCAAATATCATTATAAAAAAGAAACACAGTGTGAAGAACAGATCTAGAGAGAGCTTTGGTGGAAATATGGGCATATGTGCACAAAGGTTCAACTAATTACTCCAGAACTGATATTTGGGCTAGTGCGGTGGGGCTGATTTGTGCTCAACCCACACAAGTGGGAGATGGTGCTTGAGAAGAAGCTTATGATCAAATAAACAGCCTCATCCTGTTTCTAAAGAAGATTACTATTTTAGTACACTATGGTTCCTCTTTACATTATATGTGCATTAGGCAGGAACCAATTTTCCATCAGCAGCTGTTACACATCTGGCCTCATACTGATGCTGATGAGGATAAAGCATTTGCTCACCTAGGTATTTCCTATGTGTTCTGTCACAAACACATGTAAGATGACTAGGCCTCATCTTGAGTAGCGTCCAGTTCTGAACATTGTAATTTATGAATGATACAGACAAACTGGAACAGGCTCCGAGGAAGGCAACAAGGATGAACAGGGGACTGGAAACCAAGCCCTATGAGGAAAGACTGAAAGAACTGGGCATGTTTAGCCTTGAAAAAAGAAGACCAAGGGGAGATAAGATAGCACTCTTCAAATATTTGAAAGATTGTCATACAGAGGAGGGGCAGGATCTGTTCTCAATCATCCCAGAGTGAAGAACATGTAACAATAGACTCAAGTTACAAGAAGCCCAAAACTTCCTAACTGTTACAGCAGTATGACAATGGCACCAATTACCATGGGAGTTGGTGAGTACTCCAGTGCTGGAGGGATTTCAAGAGGAAAATCAGACAACCATCTATCAGATATACTTTGATTTGGATTTCTGCAGTGAGTAGGGGGTTGGACTTGATGGCATTGTAGGCCCCTTCCAACTCCGTTATTTTATGATTCTGTGACTATGATTATATGACTATTTAGCTTAGGGAGCTAGCACAGCAGCTATCGCCTGGCATAAGAACTGTGAAGAGATGCAGACTCATGTGTTAGTACTGTTATTCAGTGAGATGCATTGTATAATGGGAAACAATTAAAACAACAACTGCATTCTCTGTGGCTGCCCTACTGCTGCCATTTTACCTATTTTTGCCCTTTACACTCCTACACATGTTTATTTAGAAGTAATTCACACTATGTCCAGCAAAGCTTATTCCTCAAAAAACATTGCCTAATGGTCCAATTTTACACAGATACAAAATTCATACACTACAATGGACCTTACTGCCAGTTGAATGTGCACAAGATTGTACCTTAAATCAGTTCTGATCAACCTTTGGCTGTCCAAAATTTTTTGATTAGTTCTCACAACTGGAGATGTTGTGAAGTCCAGTTCAAAACATCTGCAGCGTCAACATCTGAGAACCCTAAGCTTAAATGACCCAAGCTAGTTCTGGTTCAGTCACAGAGGTGGGGGACAACTACAACATTCTTTCCCATGCAAATAAGCTTCCTGCCCATTCTTGGACTGAGTGTTTCCTGTTCCTTTCCTTGGGTCATTCAAACATTGTCCCATCACTGCAGGAGCTAATGGAAAGCAGGCTCCAGGCACAGGTAAGCATTCTTATAATCAAAGCCTAAAGCCAGAAAGGGTATTACTGTACAACGTATTGTTAATTTGCTCTTACAAAGTGATCCAAGCTAATACCTTGTAAGTAAATACCATTTATTTAATTGATACCAATGGCCTTACTCAAGAGCTTCACAATCCAAATACACAAGGAAAGATATTTGTAGCTCAGATTTCACTTGTGGTCATGCGCCATCCCTGCCACATATTTAAAACCCAACCCACCTAACACTTAACCTGTGAACTGGCTTGCAACCCCCCCCTTTCCCTTTAAATATATAATGGACTCCCCTGTTGGGGTCGTCATATTGTCAAGGAACCTCCATACTATATCCCAACATTGCTTTCAGCTGAGAAATCACTTCCACAATTCCATATGTTCACATTAACCATCCTAAGGGCTCCCTCACTGTATTCGGGAACAGTGGGCACATCTTCCTTCAGAACATCATTCAGGGACATCATGGAAGGCGGGGAGAAAGCATTAAGTTATTCAGAAGGATAAGATCTGTCAGATCTTTCACAACACGAATTACTCATGTGGGGTAATGAGTGCATCTTGCCTGCCTTTTTAGAACAGAGCCCCATACAAAAAAGAGGTGTCGAGGGGAGAAAAGGCCGATGGGTTTGCAGGGCACCTAGTATGTTAATATACAAAGAGGGGGGGGCCATACCCGCTCCTCCAAATCCTAGTGAACCATGAAAATCCCCAGGCATCCCGCGCGTGCTTACCTGCTCCTGCGACATCAGCAAGGCTTGCAGGTAGACCTGGAAACCGCCTCCTCCCCGACGTACCGGTGGGGTGGCATCCGTGGGCACCAGGGATGGCTGATGCTCCCTACTCTCAGCCTCCTGGCCGGCTGGGGAAGACAAGCCCTGTCCCCTGCCTGCTCCGCCACCCGCGCCTCCTCAGCCCGGCGAAGTTACCGCCGGCAGGCAAAGGCGGCCTCTCCACCCACCTCATCCCAGCGGATCGTTTGCCAAGGAGACGCACGGCGGCCAGCTGTCCGACGGATCGGCATCAGTGGTAGCGGGGGAAGCAGAGCTCTCCCCATTTGGAATGGATCCGCTGTAAAATCTACGCGATCCCGCCTCTGCCGGTGGCTCTTCTTACTGGCGGGTGGGCAAGAGAGGGGGGGGTGGGGAAGATGGGGCGCTCCTGCCCTTTCTTAGGCTGCAGCGCTTGGATGGAGGGATGATTGAACGCCACCCACCTCCTCGGGGAAGAACCCGGAGGCAGCCTCAGCGGGTCTGCAGCTCCATGGCGGAAGAACAAGGGGAAATGTTTCTCCGACCCCACCCCCCACCCCTCTATTCTTTCCTCTGCAATAAAGACAGAGAAAGACACACAAACACACCCCACACACAACTAGGGACCAGTCTGGGACAGACCTTTTGTATTATGGAAGGATGCTGCGGGGGCGGAGGGCGATCTTACTGCCTCTGGGGACCCCCAACCCCCACCCCCTTCTAGCGCAATAAGGGAAGATCAGGGTCCTGGAGGTCTCCCATTGGATCTGCACTTGAATGAGGACGCCCTCTACCCCCCCCACCCCCACCCCCACCCCGATTTCAAGCAGCGCCAGAGCCGCCTCGCTGCCCCCCCCACTTGGGTGGTTCCATTCGGGGAGAGGAGGAGAAAGGGGCGGAGCCGGGGCGCGACAGGTTGGTCACGTGGCCCTCCGCTGAGAAGGGCTGCTGGGGGCTCTTGAGAGACTTCGGACTTTTGGAACGGATCCCCAAGATGGCGGCGGCGGCGTCCAGGAGCGGCGGCGGCACCCGGGGTCTCCTGTTTGCGGGCTGCCTGTTTCGCAGTCGCGTGGCCATCGTGACCGGCGGGGGCACCGGCATCGGCAAGGCGATCACTGCGGACCTGCTGCAGCTCGGTGGGAAAAGACGAGCCTAAAGGAGGGGAGAAAAATGCAAAGAAACGCCGGGGACCTCCCAAAACCAAGTGGGAGCGGAGCACTTGGCAGGGGCAGTGTTGGTAGCAGGGAAGAGGTGGAGGTGGAGCAGGGGCCCCTTGCGCGCTAAAACTGGGGTGCCCCTTGCTTCCTCGCGATGCTTATGGGCCTTAACCGGGCCGGTGGGAGGTCCACAGCGGTGTCCGCCCCACCCGCCATTCCATTGCAGTAACTGGGATGGCTTCGATTTTTTAATACTGTGAAGATGCAGTGGCAGGCAATAGGAGCCTTGCTGGACGGGTCAGACATCAGCCAACCTTGGGCTAATCTGGAATAGGCGAGGGAGAAATTGGGTCCTCCAGGTACCTTGAGTTCACACACTTTGCGGTGAAGTATCAAGACCAATCCTTTTAAAAGATCTTCAGGATTAGGAACTAAAACGTTGCAGATCCCCTGAGGCCCTCAGGGTTCACTTTAGTGTAGAAAGAAGGTGCTTGTGATTTAGTCAGAGGTTGATGTTGGTGCCTTAATGCAAAGTAGTGGGTAGGAAGGAAGCCTATTTGCATAAGAGGAGCAGGTGAATGTGGAGATGGGCTTCAGAGAAAGTACAGTAAAGCTTTGTACTGTTTCTCCCTTTGCCTTCCCTCTGTGCAAAATCCATTGAATTTCCAGCACTGTTTGAACCCTTGACTTTAACCACTACTTCCTAATACATGCTGCATGTTTATGACTACAGTTCCCATCATCCACAGCCTGTGTGGCATGATTCTAGAGAGATTATGACAGCTCCTTAGTCAAAGGATTGGTATTCTGGAAATGCTTAAGTTATACATTGTATGTTAAAGGATGTTCTTATGTAATGATATATTCAAATATGATAGGCGTGCTTTGTTAGGCATTAGTTTTTGGTAAGTGAAGCCTGTGTATTGAAAGATCTCTTTGCTTCTATTGTCTCAGTTTGGTGTTACTCATTTGTTCCAACATGGGACACTGTGACTCACATGAAGCTTGTCTGTATAATATAGTATCACTACTGATACTTCTTAGCTATATGCAGAGATAACATTCTAAGAGTAATGATGCCACATAGCAAAAGTGCATCTGTCCTGTTTCTATGTAGTATCCAATCAAGCTGGTACTACAGGTTTTTCCTGCATTTCAAATGGTATCTGAGGAAATCTCACTTTTCCCTTTCATAAGAGAAAACTGATCTAACATGCCTATGCTTGATGTTGTAAGACAGTGTTGGGTAGCATCTGTGATTGTGCTTGGAAGTCCACCCAAATCCTAGAGAAGCTTTGCAACTGTTTTAATGAGTTGGGAGTGAAGGAATACGTAGAGAAGATGAAACCTCAGGAACATAAACACATCCTTCTTTTTGGTTTTAAAAAAGCATAGTTTTATTGCTGTGTTATTTTATTAGGCCATAATTGTGTAAAATCATTTTTCATTTAACAACGGTGTCCCCTTTTCTAGCATAAGAGGTGCTGTCTAGTCTAACACACACAGAGTAGTATGGTTGCACAGTTCTGAAAGTGATTTGGAACCAGGAGAACCTTGGTATGAAAATCTTCTGCTTGAATTTAGAGTTTCATATATCTTTGAGTTCCAGTACTCAGAATTCTTGCAAAACTTTCTCCTATGTTAATAACACGCATGTCAGCAAATATCTACAGTAAGGATCTGGGCTCTAGACATAACCCCAGCCTCCTTGTTTCTTTTATACTATGTAACATTGCACCCATATACACACATACTCTTTCTAAGGTGTTCTTTTGCTGTACTACTGGAGTAGGGACAATAATGTTTGACAGCTTCAGGCAACTGCATCTGTCTTCCATCTGTTGCATACTTCCTCCTTTTGCAATTTGGCAGCATTGTGCTGTGTGTTAACAGGCTATTTGTTATTCAGCTGCATCTCTTGGTCATTTGGTTGAGAGATTAATACCTCATCTTAATCAGTGATTATAAGATTAGCTCCAGGAAAAAGGGTTCTTGTGAGCTCTGCTTCTTTAAACTGTACTCATAGGTGATTAATAACTAGACTCTGGCTAAAATCCTGTTGGCATAAATGTTGCTGTGTAAGGCTGGTTATGTCACCAGCGGCAGTGATTTGGTTCTGGGTTTTGATGTGGGTTTTTTTTTTTTTACAGTAAAAAAATTCAACTTCTCTCGCAAAAGTCTTAAGGCTCCTGTGTAGTCCCTTTCATTGTTGAGAAGCCATGGGGGCAGTGGGACAATAGGAAGATGTCTTTAATTATGAAAAATCACCAATAAAGTCATTCTTGCAGTGGTGATGTTCAATAGTTAAAGAGTTGCTCCTTCCATCCGCTTCCTACCATGACTTTCTAACAATGAAAGGGATTATAAGGTAGCCTCCGGACCTTTGGGAGAGAAGTCACAAATGTTTAATTTCTGAAAAATTGCTACTGATGCCATCAGCTTTATGTGAAGGATGCTGCACAAACAAAATGTCATCCTCTGAGCAACAGTGAAAGTGATTGGTAGCTTTAAAATGGGCTACTCGTATTTATCATATTTGTGTGCCTTGTTTCAGTTATATAACAGGCAGAATTATGTTTGCAGATATGGGATGTAATGGCTCCGAATGTGAAGAATGGAGATGGCCTTGTTGACAGCAACAGAACTTTGCTCTTGTATGGGGTCAAAAAAAAGAAGGAAAAATACAAACAAGAAAAAAACGCTTTATCTGCTAAAGATTCTGAAAGTCCTTTGATGGATAGAAGGGGTGGGCAGCATCTTTGCCACTGAATACTACATGGCCTGTTTCAATTAAGATGTGATGTATCTGGATGCTAAGCCACAACTGATCATCTTACAATGGTATTTCCATTGTATAGTTTGTGATGTGTCCTAGGATTTCCTTACATGTCTTTGAAATTGGTAGTTTGGTTATTTCTGTCCAGTTCCCTGAAAGCTACATTCAGTGGTGTTGTTTCTTCCTATATATTAGCAAATTGTGCAGGTGTTAAATTCAAAATGCTCTGTTTCTGGCTATGTGTGAACTGACTTGAAAAAGATCATTTTTTTCCTCTGTTGGTATTATCTTTGTTGCATGCCCTATTAATAACGTTCCACAATAGGCTTAGGAAATTGCTGTGAAATCTTTTTCCACTCTAGGAATTGGTAGAGTACAATTTCAAGCTAAACATTGGGTTATAGATGCTTTTAGGTTTCATCTATTCATTTTTATAGATTTCTGGAACTGCTTGATGGCCTGGAAAGTGATAAAGGAGAACAGTTATTTCAGTCTATATTCAGTGCCAAATATGATCAAGAAATCTTCTTGATTCTATCCAAAATATTATGCAACTATTATTAATGTCTAAAATGCATCTGGTTTTATCTTGACAGGTTGTAATGTAGTCATTGCATCTCGCAAACTTGACAGATTAAAAGCTGCTGCAAAAGAGCTAGCTGCCAAAATTCCATCTACAAATGCTGCCCAGGTGACGCCTGTACAGTGTAACATTCGCAAAGAAGAGGAGGTAAAAGCAAAATGCTCTTATGCTGCTGTATAGGATGGGTGACAAGTGTTGTCCACTAGAGATTGAAATCTTGTGCAGCTGTGTGCATAAATCCTGATGATGTCATCAGCAATGGACGTTAATCGTTATTTTAAAGTTTTCAATCCTTCCCCCAGGCCCATGGTTTGAAGGACTCCCTAAAGATCTCTTTTGACTTGGAGAAGCGTTTGGAAGCCTTGGAAAGGGGGGACCCTTTAATGCCCGAAAATCACTTTTGCTGGTCCCAATCTGGCAGAGGGAGTGGCGGCAGGGATTTTCAGGTGTTAGAGGCTCCCCTCTCCCAATTATGAGGCTCCCAATGGCTTTCCTATGCCCAAAAGGTTCCCTAGAAAGCCTCAAAATGTGGGGGCTGGGGTAGGAAGAGTTTACATAGAGATTAATATCTGCAGTTGATGACATCATCAGGATTTATGTGCATGTAGTTGTGCAAGATAATTTCAGCCAGAGAATACTTACCTTGCATACAGTTATTCCCCCTTTTTTGTTCCTTAAAAAAAAAAACCTTCAAAAAGATTAAATTGCAGCACCCAAAGTCTTGTATCTGTGTAGTATATATGAGTTTCTCAGTTGTGTTCACAAAGGAGATTGTTAGGCTATGGCAATGCCTTGCAAACTCTTCGGAAAGATTTTTTTATACATGTTATGTAATTGCTTTTAATCCTATATATGTCACTGATAACAAGCTCTCCTTGACTTAGGGCTTACTGCTGAGAAGGAGTTTCATCATAACAATATGTGACTCTTATGTACAGGGAGATGTGTTGACATTTGTGTCTGGACTGAGGCTCTGGAAATGATCGGAATGAAGATATAATTGGTTCTGCTAAAGCCAATGTTTGCCACTTTTTCTGTGTTTCTGAACTTTTATTCAGTGTTGCTTTGACCATCTAGTCTGGATGATAGTGAAAGCATTGCACACATATTGTTTATGTTAATTTCTGTTTTGGCTGATTTTACTTTTAACATATTATTCACAGGACCTTGTAAAAGAGCAATGACAAAAAATAAAATTTGCTTTCAACAGTGTTCTGGTCAGGGTTTATACTATTCTGTGGGGGGGGTGTGTGTGTAGACTAGTTTGTGCCAATGAGATCCATTTAATCCTGGTATAGTTTCAGAGTCTGTTTAAAGCCCAAATAAATCTTTGTTGTATTCATAAATAAACATTTAAAACTTGATGTCTCAGTTGTCTTTTCCCTGTTTTTGTACATGACATTTTATTTCTGTGATCTGGATAGCGATTTATCCATTTACAGTACATGATAGCTTTTCAGAGTGCTGCTTATTGATTCCCAGTCTTCTGTGACTGGAGTCAAAGGTTTTGCTTTTAAAACTGAATATAGCACTAAATATAGATAACCATGGTTTAGGAGTATTTTGGAAGTCTATGTACATGTCCCCGCTGCCAATTTTTGTGGCTGGTGGACTTTAGCAGAATTTCATTGCACTTTTCCAAAAGCTGGCTTGCTGTAACAAACTAGAGACTGTGATTTAAAATAAACCCTTGTTAGCAGTACAAGCCTGCTAATCAGTCCTTGGTTTGAACCTGGTTCTTTAAATCTTGACCTGTGGTTCATATATAATAAGCTAGCTTGTGTGGAAAATGAGACAGGAGAATCATAGATGGTATCTAGGGAAAAACTTATTGAATATGAATTGCATAGTCTTTATCTGTTTTCTCAAGGGCCTCCTTGCTTTCTGACAAAGTGTTCTTTCCCACTAATATGCCATAAATAATTCTGCTTGTTTGGCATGGTGTCTCCAAGCTCTCCATAACTTGCCAGTTCCCTTTGTTAAATTTTGCATTATAGTTTCTGTTGCTTTTGGCTCTTCTACAACCTGTAGTTGTGTACTATTTCCAGTCTAATCAGGCTTACTTAACTTTTGTAAGATGGTTGCTGATAATTGTAAGACACACTGGAAGGACTTCCAGAAAGTGGAGATATAAATATGAAATTTACTTTTTGAACTACAACATTCACACCCATGGCTGTGCTAGCAAGGGGACTTTGGGAATTGTAATCCAAAGTTACTAGTTCTAAATTCTGGATATATATTATTTCTGACACTAGATGTGGATGGTGGAAATTATACTTCAGAATTTCTGGAGGGATCTCATTTTGTGGAAAGCTGTTATAATGAGAGCCCTGTAGAACTGAAATAAAGATTGTTCATCTCTCCAACACTGCTTCAAACTTACAACTTAGTTATGAAGATAGCAGCCACATCCTGCTTGTCCCTGACTGCTTGAATCCAGAAGCATGGTACATTTAGTCTGTACCATGGTTTCACCTGATTATCACACAGAAGCTGGAAGGGTAAGCTGAAAAACACACACTGAAATTCATCATGGTGCTTGCATACTAGTTGTGAAGGAAGAAGAGAAAGGGAACTCCATACTTAATAGTTTAAGTGTTATTAATTACTAATAACTACTTTTTAAAAAGCAAAATCTGAGATAGTAACTATTGCCATATTTTGTGTCTGAATTCTGTACATACAGTCATGACGAATGCCTTTTATGAAGTTCTGTCTTTGCTCTGAAACTTTTCAAAATATAAAGAACTTGTGTTCTGTGCTCCTGGCACCAGGAAGAGGAGAGGATTTTTTTCTTTCCTTTTGACTTCTGGGAGAAGTGAAACAGTAAACTGTCTTTCTCTTCCACTTCACAATCAGTATCCAAACACAATAATACATTCAGGAAGATCCTCTTTCTGTTTAATATTTTAGGAAAGTGTGACATTCATGATTGGCCAGTGTCTTTCCTCTGTATAAGACAGAGCCCTTGTCTGCCAAAGAAGTTTCAAGGTAATTGTCCTCTGCTCTGTTCTTCAGCTAGATTGAATGTGTTCAAAAAGAAAAGAAAACATGTGGACTTTGTAAACAAGCAGAAAACAATGGTGGGCAACACCTTTATTAGATCTCTAAATTTCACAAACAAGCATTAGCTTTTGAGAACTCTTCATCAGGCTAGGTGGGGTGCAGAAGAAATGTAAAAGTCCCCCAAATCATAACCAAATGTAATGACCAAGCTTTCTTGTGTAGAGTGTTAGGTCTGGAAGTCTGAACAGCTTCTTCAGGACCCTACAGACCTTTTATAGATCTCTGGGGGGGGGGGGGGGAATCAAGCTTGTGTTTGTCACAGCTGGCGTTTATCCCTGAAAGGGTTAATTCTAGTATGAAACCAGATAACCACTTCAAATGATACCAAAATTCAGCTTGTTATCAAAGTATAAGTACTTTCATTGTTGGAATAATTCTCAGCAACATCAGCTTCTCTGTTTCTGTAAGCTTTATTCATCTGCACTGCTCCTGTGTTCCATAAGCATGAAATGAAATCCAAAAAGTTACTATTCAAAATGTATTGAAAACATTCATACAGGTAGAGGAAATGGCTATAGGTACAAATGTTTAAAATTATGTGAGATTAAACTTAAATTGTAACCAAATACTTAACTCAGAAAAATATATTTCAATCTACAATTGAGCATAAAATACTAAAAAGGACATTTTAATTACATTTTAACAAGTACAGGAGCTTATATCCTAAAGTCACATCACTTTAAAAAGTAAAATCTATAAAAGTAGAGAAACATTACTTAGCTTCTTAGCATATGAAAAATACTATTAAGTGCTTACTCAGCCACACCAGTTTGCATCTATAGAGGAAAATCCATTCTTGTCTGTTTTCTCTCTGCTGCTTCTGCTACATGATGCCTGTCACTCCTCTGTATCTGTTTTATTGGTATCTTGTGTGTGTGGAATGTATGTATCTCTGGCTTTCCTGTAGTTATATTTTGTTTCTTTGCATTCCTTTCATTTGTTTACAATTGCATTTTGCTGGTGTAATAAATTATGATTCTCCATAAATGGTCAAGAAAGGTTCAATGGGAATCCTATTGCTTTTGCTAAGGTAGCAAAATCATAAGGAAGGAAATCCTTTGTTTATATTTTAACTTGGTCCTTTGCAGCTGCTGTAATAGTGGATCGGTTCCATAGTATTTTATTTGGTGAGCAAAATGCTGGGAGCATAAAGCGTTGGTGCTCTGCATTTTGGTTCTCCAGGAGTTTCATAGTCTAGGAGTTTTTTTCTCAATGTTTTGAATTTCCTTGTCATTTATTTACGCATATTCAGGTGTCAGCTAGCTAGGGAAAATATACTTTTGCAAGGCAATGTTATTTTACATTGACTTTGCATTCCCTGTGATGGTTTGAATGGAGAATTTAATGAGTGTTTTAAAGTGATTTTTATGCACAGCTATTCAGACCTCATTTTTAAAGCACAATGTATATTTTCAGGGTTGCTTTTATATACCCCATACTTATTTTAACCCTCTATACATACAACATTTCAACCCTTGACAAAATGAGGTTTCAAAATGGAGGCTGCAGCGTTGTAAAATCAGTTCAAGGTGGTAGGTTTCAGATTTCATCTCAGATCTTATTTTTCTTCCCAATCTTGTTAGAGAGAGGCCAGTTGCTCATTACCAAAACCACCATTGCCTTATATTGAAGCACATAGTTTCTTTTTGGATGACAACAAGGCATTCAGACATGACTACCTTATATCAGGCAAGTTTGGAATAATATTTAGTATACATACTAGGTAAGATACAGACAATTTCAGCAAAATTTTCCAGTGGCTGGAGAAAGAAGTGATCTTCAGTTTGGTGCAATTCTTGCTTGGTTTTTAAATACTATTGGACTGTGGTATCCGCAGGAGATCAATGCCAAGCTCCTCCCCCTCCCCCACGGATGCCAAAAATCACAGAGATAAAAAAACTATAAAATAAAATAGATAAAATATATAAAAAAGATTAAAAAAAATATAGCATAGTCTTTGGTTCCCTCTAGTGGTCATTTTTGTAATACACCTTGGAAACATTTCTGGGGTTTTTTAACTTAATATTTTCAGGCAGTGGATGAGTGAAACTATGGGTACTGATCCCACAGATACGGCAGTCCTACTGTACTGCCTTAGTTCAGTAGTAGTTCAGGGTATCTTCCACAGTCCAACAAAAACGTGCACAGTGACCCTTGGGTGTTGTGCTCTAGTGGTCAGGAGACTGGCAACAATTAAATGGAAACTGTTCTTAAAATAACATCTTAAGATGTATGTACAGTGTATTGCAATGGCAATATGAAAGCTGCATATTCCTTACTAACATAATGAGAACATGTGGCTTACTCTGATTTTGAATGTTTTTTCCAATTTCCATTAAGGTTTCCAAATGGATGTTCACATAGCTTTTCCACTGAACATTCTTAAATTCTTCTGCATATTTCATGTCTATGGGATGGGGAAACATCTGGATGCCCCCAAGGGATGTGTTCAGAGACAGTGTAGTCCCAGCACTGCAGTATAAAATGTTAATTCAGAAAGAAAGCATTAATTGGGAAGAATTGAATCTGTGGCCTCCCAAATATTAGATTGCAATTTTCATCATTCTTGACTATAGTGTTTAGGGCTGATTGGTGTTCAATTTCAACCACAACTACAGGATCCTCACTCTGAAATTATACTTCTCCTTGAATTGCATGGGTTTTAGCAGCATGGTTTTGGTTATACACTGATTTGTTTCCCCAATAAATAAATAAATATTCAATAACTAAATATTCAGTAAATACTGGCTACCCAGAACCAGGGGCATGAGTTCAACACCAAAGGCGCTGAAGTGGTTGTAGCGTTCTCCTTTAAATGTGGTCATGGCTCAGGTTTAGTTAGAGTGAGTCATGCATATTTATGTTGCTGAGAGGCGGAGCCAAGAGGCAGAGTATAAGAGGCAGAGCCTGAGGGGGAGAAGGGAGATCAGAGTTTTGGAAGGAGTTTGATTAGAGAGTTCAGAGATTTATGTGATTGTGATTAGACTGATGAAAATATAGTAGGAGATCTGAGAAGTGATTGACCAGTGACTGAAAGGGAGAAGGAATAGAACTGAGTATTAAAATACTGAAACAAATAAGCAAATAAAAGATCTTTCTATTTCATTAAAGAGTGGACCTGGTTCTTTCTAAAGGAGTTATGGGGATCTAGGGATCTCCTGGTGGCAGCAGTGGAAAGAAAGGAAAGAGTTCAGTTTTGCCCTGGTGTGCTCTGAGGTCTGAGTCTAGGTGGACAGACCAAGGCACGAGTGGGTCCCACGCCACATAGGTTCCAGAGGTGCGGGATCCAAAAAGGGTCAAATCGCGACAGTGGTCTTTAAGGTTCTTTACACACAGTACTGCATGGAAAGGATTGCCAATGCTGTGGAAGTGAACCCCAAGAGAGAGAACTGTTCCCGTTCACTCGCTGTCTCTGTCTCTGTGGGTATGTGTATGTGCGTTAATCAGCTCTTTATGCTTTGTACTTATGTTTTGGGGAGCATAGGAGTTCTACACGGATTTTGAACTACACGGGGGTCCGACACCCCTAACCCCAGCATTGTTGAAGGGAGAAGTGTAGATTAGCTTCCCTGTATTTGTCAATCTGATTAGCTAAATGCAGCTTCTAAATATAAATAAAGTATTATTTTTTAATATAAAATGATGAGGATGAAAAAGAAAGAAAGGCCTGTGTCCACTGTGATCTGATGAACCTGTTTTGGGTGCAGGATATTGGATTGTGAGGATCTGGGTCTAATCCTGTTAAGTAAAGGAGTAATACTGAGACAAATGAGAGTGAAAAAACTATGTTGTGCTCTGTTGGTAACAAAGAAATACAGGATTATTTTCCTTCCTCCTATTGCATGCCATATAGTGTGAAATCTAGGTTTTGTGCTCCAGCTATTGGGATCAGAATGTTGGGTGAAACATACATGCAATGTCTGAAGAAAAGGTTTAAGAAAACAGAATGGCTTTTCATGTTTCAGAAGAAAGTACTGAGATGTTCTTTGTCCATTTGCTCTTGGCCAACACGAGTCCCTGGGAAGAGTATCCTTGAGTTATCCTTACAGTTTTATTGTGAAACTGTAGCCAGAGGAGATTCAGGAGCAAAACCAGGAAGTGAATGTGAACTCTTATCTGTATGGAATACTTCAGGGAAGACCTATAAAGGAAAAGCAGGTTTTAGAAAATGCCAGCATCACCGTCTCTTGGCAATTGGTTCTTTGCCCCTCCTCCATTTTACCTGGTCTCTTATGCAGAAAGGAAAGTTTTTAAAAGGTGGCAGGATTTGGTTGTAAAATTAAAGGAATGAATTGTGTGCATATTATTTAATAATCATTAATAAATTGTAATGACAGTAGTTCAAACAATTCATTTTCTTTTTTCACTTTCTTTCAAGTACTAACCTTTGGGGATTTACATATAGCTCTGCACAGTTTCTGGCTTGATCAGTTTTTCAGGGCCATGTCAGCTCTCTGCAGACCCCACTTGTCTTGCTTTAAAAAGCTGCAGCCATTTTGCTTTCATTTTGGTAAACAATACTTGAGAGCAAACTTACAATAAGCTGGTACGGATCATTGTGGAAATACATGTATTCTGTGCAAAATTCAGAAGAACAAATATCCTTATGTGGAACTCTACCCACTATGTTATATGTGAGATTCTGTGGGAAAGAATTTATAGCTGATGTAAACTCTGATGCAGTGCAACTCTTTATGATACATCTCCATAAATAAGGCAGTCTTCTAAATTCTCATAAGGTATAAATTGTTGCAGCTTTATTTAGCTTCCCTTTCTTTGAAGTGGTCCAGTTACAATTGTGCATAAAACTTTATCTATTATATAAATTCTAAAGATCTGCAAACACTCTATATCAAGAGCATGGAGTGAAAGAG
The DNA here is from genome assembly GCA_037013535.1 of Intellagama lesueurii. Lineage (NCBI taxonomy): Eukaryota > Metazoa > Chordata > Lepidosauria > Squamata > Agamidae > Intellagama > Intellagama lesueurii. Next base: position 117,946,301 of record JBAJHW010000001.1, read on the forward strand.
CAATCTTAAATCTGTGTGGTTTATTGCCATCCTAAATCTGGTGGATGTTCTTAAATCCCAATGCAATGCATGCATGTACAGTGGGGTGCAGGACTGTAACCCAAATTGTACTCTGAAAATGCTATTCGGATTTTTTGGAGGGTGGCAGCGATAAATCTCTTGAAAACAGCCGATTGTATCCTCAGCATGTTAAAGTTTTCCTTCTTGAACAAAGCTATTTCTACTACAATCAAATATACACTTATATAGTCGTATGTCACATTGAGCTTTGGAGTTTATTTCTGAGTGGTCATTGTCCATAGTCTTTTAGTATACAATTTTTTCCTACTGTTGTTTGAAAATATGTTTTGACTTTATGAGCATGTGATGCTCACCTAACTCTTGAACAGTTGTATAACAGAAAACAGCTCACACTTTTGTCTCTGCATCTCTTGTGTGTGAACTAAATGCTGTGGGTAGCTTACAGTATGATATAACTGGACTGTGTTGTTATGCAATCATGATGATTCAAAGCTCTTTGGTGAAACATAGCCTAAAGAGCTTGAAGTCTATTCTAAATAAATAATGTCTTCATTATTGGATGCACATTCGGAAGTGAAGTATTGCAGAGTCTGCTTCTAATCTTGATCAAATATCAATCATACAGATTTTCTGTTTTGTTGTCAAGGGGTTATGCCCACATATATAGTCTATCATTCATTCTTTGAGCATTTCTAGAGAGCTTATTATTTTATAAGTTAGAAGGCACTTTGGTCTTCTCATTTACTGATAGTCTGTGATAAGCAGAAAAGATGGATGAAGCAGTGGAAGAACAAGGGAAGGTTATGAGTGTAGGACTTCTTCACTTGAGACTCTGTAAGATTAGATGAATGGGGTAGATTGAGTGTATGAGCTTCATATCAAACTGCTCTTCCATACTTACATTAAACATTACTGGTACCCAGCATGGTATAGTGCAGAGGTCCCCAACCGTGGCCTGAGCCGGACCGGGCTGCGGAGACAGACTTCCCCCTCGCACGCACTCCCCCCCCGCATAGCCCCTTTGTGCATGCGCGCGTGTGCCACCACCCACACAACTGCTCCCTACCCTTTTGCGCATGTGCACGAGCGCCCGCACACCCGCATGAGCGCTGCACCACCGTTTGTGCATGCGCATGAGCGCCGTGCCACCGTTTGCACATTCGCCCGCACGAGCACCCTCCCACTCCTTCGCGCATGCACACGCGCACAAGCCCGCGTGAGAGAGCGCATGCTCCTTCGCGCATGCACACAAGGGGGTGCCCACCTTCCCCAGCCGGTCCGTGGGGTTAAAAAGGTTGGGGACCCCTGGTATAGTGGATAGAGTGATGGACAGGAACCCAGGAGACCTGGTGGCAAAACCACTCCTTGAATACATCACTTACCTTGAAAACCCTATAAGGGTTTTTATAATTCAGATACAATTTGACAGCATTTCATGGATTTATTCTAAGTTTGGATTGTAACCAAAGTGAAAGGTGTCCAGATTGCTTTTCATGGGAAAAGAGAAGGGAAGTAAGAGTATGGCTGTCCTTGCAGCAGGAAGCAAGCTAGCATGCACCACTTGGGAATGGTTGGGCTTGATTATACTTGATTATAATGATCTAATAAAGACTGACCATTCACACGGAAATGACTGCTGCCAATATCGTGAAGTGTCATAAGTGAGCCACTTCAGGATATTGGCAAATTAATAGCTTCCCTTGCTTGGTAGAGGGCATTTACACTGGCATAACTTTACATTATTCTGGCATTAGGAAGATTTTGCTCTTGTATGAGCTGTTTGCTAGTGACACTCCAGTAAAGGTTCTTTGAGAGTTTCTCTATATTCTAGAATGTATAGAAACCCACTTATGGGTAAACGTAATGTCCCAGTGGCTACCTCTATGTGCAATCTTCTGCGATTTCTTCAGTGCTGGTGCCAAGCTGCTTCAGAGGAGAGATTTCCCACCCTATAAGAGGCATCTCCAAAGTAATATTTGCGCTTAGTTTCATTCTGGAGAATCTTCATACAAATAGAAATGGCTCATGCTGAAGGTTAGGTTGAATATCAGGGAAAACATGTTAACTGTTAGAGCAGTATGGCAGTGAAACCATTTACTGTGGGAGGTGGTGAGTGCTCCAACACTGGAGGCAGCCTTGAGCAGGGGGTTAGACTTGATGGCCTTTCCAACTCAATTATTCTATGATTCTGTGAAAGGTTACTTTATGGACTCTTGTTAACCCAACTTCTTTTTTGTAGGTAGAAGCGCTGGTGAAATCAACACTGGATCTTCATGGTAGAATAGATTTCTTGATCAACAATGGGGGAGGTCAATTTCCTAGCCTCACAGAATCAATCACTGCAAAAGGCTGGCACGCTGTGATCGAAACAAACTTGACTGGGACCTTCTACTGCTGTAAAGCAGGTAAGCATTACTGAGTTAGAAGGCAGCAAGATGGATTTATATGCTTTGTGTTGTGCAGCTTGTATCAATACACACAGTCTGAAAACATGCAATTCATTTTGGCCTTCTAGTGAAAGTTTGCATTTGATGCCATGGCTGTGTTATGTTAATTACTTATTTTATTTTCATAGTCTTTGCCATAGATTGTACTCGGTTTTTTTAACCACAGTGCTAGACTAAGCTTTCATGTGACTCATCTGCTTGTTTAACCATTATACAGAATCTGTCTGAGAATATATTTTCACTGCTGCTTTTTTGGTTCCATACAGTATACAATGCTTGGATGCGGGACCATGGAGGTGCAATTGTCAACATTGTGGCTGATACATGGAAAGGATTTCCTGGCATGTCGTAAGGCAGTGTTTTTTTAATACGTGTGTTTCTTTTTCATTCAGACAGACAAGCTGTTGCTTAAATTGCTGTCTTTCCAAATTGTCATTGTATTTTAAGGACACTAAAAACAGATGGAGCAGCTGCTTTTAAAAACATGCCACACACTGAGATGCCATTGTACCACTAGTCTTTGAGAAGTTGAAGGTATCTTCCTGTACTCATCCCTGAGCCTAGATGCCCAGGTTTTGGTGGTGCCAGAGCATTTGCACAGCCAAAGCTGGTGTCCCAACTGCACCTATTCCTTGAGATGTCTGAATTGGCAATGACACATGCCTTAGTTACATCTAACTTGGATTACTGTAACATACTCTGTGCGGGGCTGCCATTGAAGAAACTGAATGGTTCAAAATGCTGACCAGGGCTGCTTACTAGGAGCATATAACTCTCCTGTTACCCCAACTTCACTGGCTGCTGGTCCATTTCTGCACTCAATTCAAAATATTGATTATGAGTAGAGATGGGGGTATTTGTATTCATCTACGAATATCCCCACACAGGTGGTGTTAACAAGGGTCCAGCCCCATGGGGCCGGATGGTCCACTCACAGATCCGCCGCAGACGGTGCAATTCTACCAATGGCTCCGCAGCGCACGATCCGTTCGCCACTATTTAACCTTTTAGCGAGGCTTGTCCTCCTGCCAGGAGTGGCGAGCGGATCGCTCGCTGCGGAGCCATTGATAGAATCGTGC